>CM060355.1:140975675-142280760 GCA_030545235.1 Helianthus tuberosus | reverse complement strand
AGTCAACGCCACCTCTCTACCCCTGCCGCCGAAGAAAACCCTCCAACATTGCCGCCGTAAAAAACTCTCCACAGCCGTTTCAGATCTTCTTAGATCCGCTTAGATATGTTGAGGTGTTCTTCTTGTGTTCAAAAATCTTGGTGGGATCGAACCCTACCAGAGGAACAAATAATTAAAGCCAAAACTGGGTCAGAGCAGTGGATCCAGAATAAGCAGATGTTATATACAAGTCTCTCCCCTTGAAAGTGATTTCAACATCTGCTGACCTCCTATCTACTGATCGTGCAAACTGCTGACTCACAACTGCTGCTTAAGTAAAGACCTGATGATAGAACTAAAGCTCTGCTGTTCAATCTACTGCCTTGGTTCAAGCACTGCTGATCCGGACAAGTACTGCTGGGTTCACAGCAGTGGAGGGATGCAGTAGTTGTTTACTCTGTCTTTATGTTATGTAATGTAATAAGCAGTAGTTAGTATAGCAGTGTTTGTATAGATCAGGGGTTATAGTTTGTTAGGAGGTTAGATGTCACTTTCATGGTGACGTCAGCTTAGATGCTCAGTTGTTTGCTAGTGCCTATAAATAGAACAGTGCTCTGTACTGTTCTATTAGCTCTTTGCAAACTTGTTTTCCTGCACGAACAAACGCTGAGCTCTGGCTGAGGGGGAGTTTGTATTAAGCATTACATTGTAATCGGTGTTGAAACTAAATTCAATATTTCGGTTCTTTGTAGAAAATGTCTTGATCAAAGCAATACTCTCGTTTGATTGTATGCAAAGTTTGTTTTCATCTTAATTCCGCTGCACAACTCATCCATCTTCATCTTAATTTCAAATGTAAAATACAATCAAAATCAAAATCAAACTCAGATCCAACAATTGGTATCAGAGCTTGGACAGTCAAATTTGATTTAACAGTCATTTTGACATAAATAGTTCAGCTCAAAATCGTTGATATCGATAGTTTGTTCGTTTGTGTTGAAAAACAGAGCAAGGTTTAATCACCATTAAAGTTGATTAATCAGTGCCTGTAAAAAAAACCAGGATGACGTCACAATCACAAGATGATAAGAATAACATTGGCTCTCTTTTTAAACCACCCATGCTTAAAAGAAATGAATACAACATCTGGGAGCGAAGGATGGGTCACATCCTTGCTCAACAGAACACTGGATGTTGGAGGTCTGTTGTCTTTGGTCCCCATGTTCCTACGGTGCCATGTGCTGAGGATCCAAAGAAGTTCGTTCCTAAACCTTCTGAAAACTATACCGAAATTGATTTTCAAAAGTTCGAACTCGATGCCAAAGCATTTAGCATCATAACATCTGCATTACCAAATGAGATCTATGTTGGACTGTTACATTGTAACAGTGCCAAAGAGCTATGGGATGCATTAAAGGAACAGTTTGGGGGAACTGAAGAAGTCATTGAAAACAATAGGGAAATTCTGAATCAGCAGTATGAAACATTCTGTCACATCAAGGGTGAATCATTGACTCAGCAGTTTGAGCGATTCAGTTGTCTCATTAGTGAACTAAGGCTTGTTAAAGTAACTTTTCCAAACTCAACTCAAAATAGCAGGTTCCTTAGGTCACTACCAGAAAAATGGGACACCATAGCTTTTGTCACTAGAAACTCAGCTGAGTTCAAAGATCAGACCCTGACCCAACTCCATGGTAGACTCCTTACCTATGAAAGGGAGTTAAACCAGAAAAGGAAGTTGCAAGAGTCTGGCAAAGTTGCTGATGATTATTCATGCGGTAGCACAGCTCTTTTGGGTCAGGAAGAATCTGGTAGCAGCAGTAAGGAACAGGGTTATGATCATTTCATTGATATAACAGCTGGTGGTAACTTTACCAACCCTGATCCTCACTCTGCAAATTTTGCTTTTACTGCAAACACTGAAAACCAGATGTCAGATAATTTGTGTTTTGAACTCAATGATTTACAACATTTTGATCCCACTGACTTAGAAGAGATGGACATCCTGCACCAATTGGCTTTGCTCAGTGTTAGAACTAGCAAATTCTACAAAAGAACAGGGCGAAAATTCCCAGGATTACATGGGAATCTAAGGGTTGGGTTGGATAAATCGAAAATCAAGTGTTACAAGTGCAATAGGCTAGGTCATTTCGCTAGGGAATGCAGGAGTCAAACTACTGGTCCTATAATCACTCATCCTAGCTCAAACCCTAGACCTCAAAATCAAAGCACTGTGCACTATACCCAATATACCCCTGCAGCACATGTGAACACTGCTCATTATGCTGCTGCCCCTGTGCCTGTGCATTATGTCCAAACCACTGTTCCACAGATTCAATATGTTCAAACCCCTGTTCCCCAGGCACAAGTGCAACCTGTTGCACCTCAAACAGCTGCTCCAGCAGTGGTACAACCAGATCAGCAAAGCTTTTTCACTCAAGGCTTTGTTGACTGGAGCAGTATGCCTGATGAGCTTAGTGATGAAAATTTTGCTCTCTATGCCTTTAATGAACCTTCTAATGATGAATTTTGTTTGATGGCTTGAGAGTCAATACCAGAGGGGGTTGAAACTGAAAGTGAACAGCTAAGTGGTGAAACAGTGGATGAGGTGACTGAAGCAGTGGTTACTGCTTTGGCTGGTGAACTACTGCTGGGAGAAAGTTCAGGAACCCTGATTGAACCACTGACAGATCCATGGTCCAAAGAGGACAAAGAAGAAGAGGAAGAGAAAAGAGCAGGTGAGAAAGAAGCAAGAGCTGATGGTGAAGAGGATCATCAATGTGATTGTGCAATGATGGCTGCTGCCAAGGTATCACCTCAAGTTCTTGAAAAATTGTGTTCAGACAATTGCATTATTGCTTTTGCTAACATCAAAGAGGTAAATGAAAACCTTAGGAACAAAGTCTTGTCTGATGAAGTCAAATTTGAAAAGTTGTTAAAAGAACTTAGAAACAAATTGGTTGAAAAAGATAAAGAGATCAGCAGTCTGAAAGAAGAGAAGAGCATAACCAAAACTCAACTCCAAACTATGGTAGAAAAATACCAAGTTTGTAAAAAGGAGTTAGAGTCCACCCAGATTACCTGTGAAAAATGGGTGGAATCTTGCAAAGGGTATGAGGTTATGCTTGAAAAACAGATTAAAAGCAATGTAAAATTTGGTGTTAGTTATAGAAAACATGATGATGAAAACACTGCTTTTGAAAAATCTGTTCAAACCACTGATGTAACCACTGAGTTCATCCCCACAAACAAGAATGGCCAAGAAGTGAAAATCACTGATAAACTTGGTAACAAAATCACACTTGACAGACCAATGGGATCCTCTACTTTTGAGGAGCTTGAAAATTATCAGTTTAAACCAAAATGGTCTGATGAGTGTGATATTCTTGAAAATTTCAAGCCCATGGACTTTACATCAACTGATGGTGTTAAGGCTCCAAAAGCTAAAGTCATTCCTCTCAAGGATATCCCAACAGAGGTTAAAACCTCTGCTGCAAAGGAGTCCGAAAAGAGAAAGAAGAAAGAAAAGATCAATAACCTGTTTTGTGAATTCTGTGAGAAAAGGAATCATCTAACAAAAGATTGTTTCCATTTAAAAGCTTATGATTTGAACAAAACAAGTGTCATTGTTCCAGCTGAGAGCTGCATTGTTTGTGGTAAAACAAACCACAAAACTCAAGCATGTGTGTATCTCAAAAACTTTGATGTGAAAAAGAATGAGTACATCGCTAAAACATCCTTGAGTCCATCAACATCATCTGTCAAATTCACCAAGAACCAACCACTGTTTGTGCCAGTTCAAACAGCTGTTACAAAACAGCTGAACCAAACATCTGTCAAAAGAGATGTTCAGGTTACTGATGCACCCACTGCCAATCAGTTCAGAAAAGGCAAGGAAAAACAGTCTTACCAAAGGATTCCACACGTTTATGAGGCCTACAAAAGACCCTCTAAACCAAAAGTGAACAGGCATCCTTTTGGGTACCAACAGGTGATTGGTCAAGAACCCCAACAGTGGTTAGCAAGAAACAGTACTAAAACTGTCCAAACCCCTGACCTAACCACTATCCATCAATGTGCATCCATCCCAGACACTGTTGAGACCCCATCCAAAGCCTTATTGGCTTTGGAAACCCTAATGAACTAATCCTTTTACTTCATGTGCAGGGAGCTTCTGTCTGCTTAGATAGCCTTTGGTATGTTGATAGTGGAGGCTCCAGGCACTGACTGGATGTAAAGCCCTACTCAAAGATTTCAAAATTCATGGAGGGGGTGATATATCCTTTGGGAATAACAGTAAAGGGAAAGTTCTGGGGTCTGGTACAGTACAATCTGGAAATATAAAATTTGAAAATGTCAATCTGATAGACAGTCTGAAATTCAACCTCCTGAGTGTATCACAAATGAGTGACAAGGGTTTTGGGTCATTCTTCACAAAGGAGTGTTGTAGGATTGTTGGACCAGAAATGGTCAAAAAGATTGAAGCAATAATAAAAACTGGTTAAACAAAACTTGTTGCTCAAAGAAGTGACAATGTTTATGTAGTTGATATGTCAAAAGAGTGTCCCAGAGCTGATGCCTGTCTGTTCTCAGCTGCCTCTAACAAAGAGACAGAACTTTGGCACAGAAGGCTGGGGCACACAAATCTTAAGACAATCACTGAAATTTCAAAAAATGGTTTGGTGAGAGGCCTACCACAAAAATTGTTTTCATGTCCTGAACATTGCATTTCCTGTTTAAAAGGAAAACAACATAAAAGTTCTTATAAGTCCATTGAAGAGTCCAAAACAACCCAGTGTTTGCAAATGTTACATATGGATTTGTTTGGCCCAGTTTAAGTCATGAGTCTCAAAAAGAAGAGATATTGTCTGGTTATTGTTGATGACTTTTCTAGGTTTACATGGACTTTCTTTTTACACTCAAAATATGAGACTGCAGGCATTTTGCAAGACTTTGTGACACAGGTTGAAAAGCAATTTGACCTTCCATTGAAAAGCTTCAGGAGTGACAATGGCACAGAATTTAAAAATAAGGAGTTGGATGCCTTCTGTGTGAAGAAAGGGATTGTAAGGCAGTACAGCATCCCTAGAACACCAGAGCAAAATGGGGTAGTTGAAAGAAAGAACAGAACATTGATTGAGGCTGCCAGAACCATGCTTGCTGATTCAGGTTTGCCATTAACTTTCTGGGCAGAGGCAGTAAACACTGCTTGCTATGTCCAGAACAGAGTTTTAATAAACCCCAGGCACAAAAAGACTGCTTATGAAATTCTGTATAAAATCAAACCACTGATCTCATACTTCAAAGTGTTTGGCTGCCCATGCTTTATTTTGAACTTAAAAGATTCCATTTCAAAATTTGCAGCCAAAATTGATTGTGGTTATCATCTGGGATACTCAACCACTGCCAAGGCCTACAAAGTGTTTAATACACGGACCAAGGCAGTGGAGGAGACTTTGAATGTAAAGTTCAATGAACTTTCATCAATGAAAATCCCAGCAAATCCTGCAGATCTGTTTGATCTTGAAAAATTTACTTTTGAAAATACTGCTGTCAAGACTAACAGTGCAGGTCCATCAGAGGATTCAACACCAGACTATGGGTATGAAATCATCATCCCTCAAAGGTCTGCCACAATGGGAAAAGCATCAGCTGTTCAAAACAGCTGTCAAAGCTCAACCACTGCTACCTCAACAGTTGTTGACCAAAGTAGCCCATCAACCACTGCTTCCACATCCTCAAACACTGCTGACAAAAGTCCCCAAGCAGTGGATAAAAGTCAGCATGTGTCCACTTCATTACCTCCAATTCCACCACCTTTTGAAACCACTGCTGGATCATCAAAGTCCCCAGCAGTGGCTAGCTCAGATGATACACATTTGCAGCCTTCACCAACAAATGCCATCATTCCATACCAAGGAGATTTAATCTACTTGAGATCTCATCCACCTGATCAAATAATTGGCAACATCAATGAAGGGGTGCTCACAAGAAGCCAAACCCAAAACATTTGTCTTTTTGCTGGTTTTCTATCACTCCATCAGCCAGTCAAGTACCAAGAGGCACTGAAAGACAACAGCTGGGTGAAAGCCATGCAAGAGGAGCTCCAACAGTTTAAAAGACAACAAGTATGGGAGCTTGTACCACTGCCAGAAGAGGTTAGTCCCATTGGCACAAAGTGGGTCTTCAAGAACAAAACTGATGAAAGAGGCATTGTTGTCAAGAATAAAGCCAGGCTTGTGGTTCAAGGTTACAGACAGGAAGAGGGGATTGATTATGATGAAACATTCGCCCCTGTTGCAAGATTGGAAGCCATTTGACTGTTCCTGGCCTTTGCTGTCAACCACAACATGAAGGTGTTTCAAATGGATATCAAAAGTGCTTTCCTCTATGGTACAATTCAAGAAGAGGTGTATGTTTGTCAACCTCCAGGTTTTGAGGATCCATTTTATCCAGATCATGTCTACAGGCTGAACAAAGCCATGTATGGCCTGAAACAAGCACCAAGGGCCTGGTATGAAACTCTTTCCACCTTTCTACTCTCAAATGGTTTCAAAAGAGGTACCATTGATAAAACACTGTTTCTAAAATGGAGAGGAAAGGATTTAATGATTGTCCAAATTTATGTGGATGACATTATTTTTGGAAGCACATGCAACAAAATGTGTGAAGAGTTTAGGGAACTCATGACAGCTGAGTTTGAAATGAGTGCAATGGGTGAGCTGCAATGCTTTCTTGGTCTCCAAGTTCAGCAAATGCAAAATGGTACTTTCATTCATCAAAGCAAATATGCAAAAGAACTTTTAAACAAATTTGATATGAATGATTGTAAACCATGCAGCACACCCATGGCAACAAATAAGCTTGTCATGTCTGATGAAAAGGATGAGCTGATTGACCAAACTTTATATAGAAGCATGATTGGGTCTTTGTTGTACCTAACTGCATCTAGGCCAGACATCATGTTTGCAACATGTGTCTGTGCAAGAAGTCAATCAGCCCCTAGAAACTCCAATCTTATTGCTGTAAAAAGGATATTCAGATACATAAAAAGTGCTCCCACACTTGGTATCTGGTATCCAGCTAATGGGAATATCAAGCTTTCAGGATTTTCAGACAGTGACTTTGCTGGATGTAACACCACAAGGAAGTCCACATCAGGAGGGTGCCAGTTTCTAGGTAATTGCTTAGTTTCATGGCAAAGCAAAAAGCAAGCAGCTGTTTCAACATCCACTGCTGAAGCTGAATACATTGCTGCTGCAAGCTGTACAGCCCAACTCCTGTGGCTTCAAAATCAGTTGCTGGATTTTGGTATCACTGCCTTAAAGACACCACTCATGTTGGATAGCCAGGCAGTAGAAAATATCATCAAAAATCCAGTTTCCCATTCAACCACCAAACACATCGACATCAGACATCACTTTGTGAGGGATTGCTATGAAAAAGGTTTGATTTCTCTGCATCATGTTCCAACTAAAGACCAGCTGGCAGATGTGCTCACAAAAGCACTAGATACAACCACTTTTGAAAGCTTGGTCTCTAGGATTGGCATGCTGAACATGGAATAACAAGCAAAATCTTGTTTTTCTATGAATAAAAGCATTAAAATGTTTTCAGAAAATCAAAAATCCATCCTTAAAAATAGCTAAAAATGAAGTTTTCATTAAAATCCTTAAAAGTCTGCCATAACCACTGTTTGTTCAAAAGTCTGCTCTACTTCAAAGTCTGTCCACTGCTGAAAGCCATCCTCTGTTCTCTCATTTCCTTGATAAACTCTGTTGTTCAAAAGCAGTGTCTTATCCACTGATATGCTATCCACTGATAGTGAAAATCATCCACTGCTTCCATTTTACCGTTGTAACCACTGCCTTCATCAGTAACTTTCATAAAAGTATTGTCCTTCATTTCTTCAGAGTTTGGCATGTGGGCAGTACATAGTGGTCAGTACTTTTGTAACCGCTGCCACGCCAGCCTTGACTTTTTCCTATATAAAACCCCCACTTCATACCAAAACAGGGTTTTACTGTCGAATTGAATTCTCAAAAATTCTCTTCTCAAAACAGTTTTTCTTCAAATTCCTTCAAAAATTTCTTCGATCATCATCTCCAAAATGACAAAATCGAAGTCATCTGGGAAACCCACTTCCAAATCATCATCGAAAGCGGCCTCTCAAAAGGCACAACCCACTGAAATCCCACACAAACCATCTCACAATCTTCTGGGTCTTCTCACAAAACCCGGCACCACAGAAGCTTTCGACTCCATCATCGCCAAAATGGCTAAATCAAAGTACAAAACTTTGTTATTAGCCGATGCACCAATTTACTTGACAACCCAAAGGGAGTTTTGGAAGAATGCAACCCTTGAAACACAAGGAGACGCTGTAATAGCCATTAACTCTACTCTAAAGGGAAAACCTGTCAAGATTACACCACAATCAATTTCAGAGGTCTTTCAACTCGAGGATCAGCAAGGTAAAACTTCTTTCCCTAAAAACGAGTTGAAAATTGACTTCATTGAGAGAGGGTATGCAGACACAATGATGAAGAAAGCTACCTTACAAAAAGGTTTCTTTCCTTCTGCAACAAGATTTTTATTCCATACCCTCCTAATGTGTGTTTCAAACAAAACCACTTCTTTTAATGAAATACCAATAAAGATTCAAAATCTGGGATATGCTATTCTTCAAGAAGAAAACTTTAATTTTTCTCGAGAAATCTTTAATGATTTGGTTAATAATGTTGAAACAAAATCATTCCTACTGTTTCCAAGGTTTCTAAGTTATTATTTTGAAAAGAAATTCAGTAAGGATGATATTGCTGTAATAAACCAAGGTGATTATATTCAAATAAACAGTTTAACTGCTGAAACTTTTTCAAGAATGTTAACACCTTGCAAAACACAAGCAGATGTGCCTGAGCAGAATTTAGCAGCTACCACTGCTCCTCAGGTATCTGCTGCTGAGCCCACTGCTCAAGGTGATCAAAGTGGCACAACAACTACTTTGAAACCCACACCTAAAATCACCAAAAAGCCAACAAAAAGAAAAACACAAAAACCCCCCAAACCCATCAAAAAGGCATCTCTGGAGGATGAGATACCAGAGCTACTGCCAGTGACAACACAAAAGTCACAAGAAACCACTGCTGCTACTTCCTCACAGCAGTTGGTACAAATATCTCAACCCATAGCCGAAACCCCTCCCGCTTCTTCACAAAAAGAACAGGTTGTACAAATTCGGACACCACATCATGATGCTCTGGAAGCACTTGTTTCCATCATCCACAGCCCACTTCCCGGGGCAAATCCTTTTTCTACACCAACCATCACATCCACAATCCCCACACCCACTAAACTTCTGTTGGATGCAATTGATTTGAACCAGGCACTAACCAGTCCTTCTCAATCACCCATTAATGAGAATATACATCAACAAATGACTGGGTCTGATGTATCAATCCTTGCTAACCCACCAACACAACCTGAGGAGGTTACACCCCTTGAGTTACAAGTAACTCTTGGTGGTTTTCCAAGTGAAGCAGCCACTACAAGTGCTGAACCTATAGGTTTGCATTTGGACAGTGGTTACATTAATAAGACTTCCTTGGAGGCAATTCCTTATATAGCACCTCTGCCAACTACCAGTGGATTTATTTTTCCCACTGGCAACATCAAACGGTTGTCAAGTGTTGAAGGAAGAAGACCCCAGTACCAAGAAAAAGGGGCATCAGTGGTTAGTGTTTGGAGTACACTCCCTACCTCAACCACTGATAAAACCACTGATAGTGGGAAATCAGATGATCCCATTAAATTGGGTGATGATTTAAAATATCAGGATTTGACGGAACGAATTGAAAAGTTGGATACATCTGTTGCAGATCTTAAAAATATGCTACAACAGGTGTTGAAAACACAAAAGATGCAATCCACTGTTATTCCACCTCAAGCACCTGCTCCACCACAAGCATCTGCTACAAATGAATTCTGGAACCTCTTCCAACCTTTTCTCCAACAACAAAAGGAAATGGCTGATCAGCAACATGAACTACATGTCCAAAAGCTGAGAAACATAATGGAGTCTAGGTACAAGAACACTCAAGCAGACATTAAGGCAATCAAGGCCCATTTACTGGAAACCACTGGCACTGCTCCTCCAACAGTACTTTTCATTGATCAACTCCCAGAAGATAATGCCAAAAAGGGGGAGAAAATTCAGGAGTGGAAGAAGAAGGGAATAGATGATGGTCTATACATCGAACCAGAAAGGGATGCTATGACCAGAAAAATTCCTGTGCCAGATGGTAGTAAAAAGGTTGATGCGGCCCAAGAAGCACTTGATGAAGGAGTAGCAAGTGTAAAGAGGGATAGAATGGCAAAAGATATTTCAAGGTGGAATGAGGAGAAAAGAGCTTTCATGGAACTATATGCACAGGGTTGTTCTGGCTCAAAGGATACTAAAAATCCTAAGACAAAAAGGAAACCTAAGTCCATCCCATCCAAAATTCCAAAGCATATTCCAAAACCACCATCCAAAAGCCATCAGCACCAAACCTCCACCCAAACAGCTGTTGTAACTCCTGCTATACCAACTACTGCTGGTACTTCAGAGGTTTCAACAACTGTTATCACTTCAACACACACCACATCTACTGTTTCACCATCATCACCACCAAAAACAACATCACCTGCTGACAAAAAGCAGAAGACAACAGATGTTATAACATCTGTTGTAATGATAACAGTGGTTGAGACACCAGTTGTTTCAACAGCTGTTAGTCAATCACAAACCACTAACACTCAAATCACAACCACTGTTCCACCCAAAACATCATCAGTCCCTCCTCAAACAAAAAGGAGAAGGCTAATTCTTAAAGATGATGACAATTCACCACCACCAACATCTTCAAAATCCTTGTCACTTGTTACAATACCCAAACCTGTTCCTCTCTCATCAGCACAAGTTCAACGGCCCTTAGCTCCTGCAGGTGTCCAATTTCCTCTTGAGCTCATTGCAGTCAGAGATGAAATCAAGTCCTTTTATTATGAGGATGATCCTGCTAAAAGGAGATTGCCATCAGTTGAAGGATATCCCAGGCCTAACAATATTGAAGAATATTTGAAACTCAAGGCTAAGCAAGCAGAGGATATCTCAAAAAGAAACACAAAAGGGAAATCTGATAGGGAAATACAACAGAACTATCAGTACTTGCTCACACAAGTCATATCCCTGGAACAATTTGCAAAAAATGTATGTCAACAAATTTCAGAAAGAGCAGATGAAACTCTGAGAAAAGACTACATTGAAAGCATCATGGCAACAAAGAAATACAAGGGAGAAAAGCACATGTACAAGGAGTGGACCATTCCTGAGCTTGAACGAGAAGCAGTCAGGATTCAAGAAATGATAAAAAAATGAGGTCAAATACACTCCTCCAGAATGGTCAAAATTCAAAAAGAATGTGCCTGATAAATCACTTGAGCTGAAGAGAATGAAAGAGGAATTGGTTGCTGCTGATTATGGGTCTAAACGACAAATAGCAAGGTGGAAAGAAGATGTAGTCAGGGCCACCTACAAAAGGTTGGAAAAACTAAGGAAGAAAGATCCCAAAGTTCCTCAAAAACCTGACTACTCTAAAGCAGAGGTCTCAAAAAGACCACCAAAGCTGCAAGTCAAAAGAGTCACTGCTCCAGCTGGTGCAGCCATCTATAAAAGAAGGACACACAAACAGTTGGGTGGTGAAACCATCCAAGAGTTGATAAAAGGAGATGACCTTGTAAAAGAAGGCATAAAGAAAATGATCATAGAAACTCTTGGCTTGGATCAAACTGCAAGTACTGCTCAGCCAGTTATGAATAGGCCAACCTCACCAAATACCTCTGCAAATAAACATCTCCCAAGAAACCCACCAGGCTCAAAAATACAAAAGTGGGAAACTGACAAACAGACCTACGTATTGACTTTGCTCAGGTCTGGTGGAGAAGTGAAGAAAATATCAAGGGAACAAGCTCTTGGCCTGAGTCTTGAAGATTTGCAGGATCTCCTTGATCTTCCACTTAGCAGGGATGATGATGACACAAATGCCCTAGATTTTGAACTACAGTTCAAAGGTCAGATAAGGGAACTGCTGATGAGGCAATAAAGAATTCCACAATAATGAAGAGTTTTGGCATTATCTGTTCCAGGGGGAGATTGTTGGGATCGAACCCTACCAGAGGAACAAATAATTAAAGCCAAAACTGGGTCAGAGCAGTGGATCCAGAATAAGCAGATGTTATATACAAGTCTCCCCCCTTGAAAGTGATTTCAACATCTGCTGACCTCCTATCTACTAATCGTGCAAGCTGCTCAAGTAAAGACCTGAAGATAGAACTAAAGCTCTGCTGTTCAATCTACTGCCTTGGTTCAAGCACTGTTGATCCGGACAAGTACTGCTGGGTTCACAGCAGTGGAGGGATGCAGTAGTTGTTTACTATGTCTTTATGTTATGTAATGTAATAAGCAGTAGTTAGTATAGCAGTGTTTGTATAGATCAGGGGTTATAGTTTGTTAGGAGGTTAGATGTCACTTTCATGGTGATGTCAGCTTAGATGCTCAGTTGTTTGCTAGTGCCTATAAATAGAACAGTGCTCTGTACTGTTCTATTAGCTCTTTGCAAACTTGTTTTCCTGCACGAACAAACGCTGGGCTCTGGCTGAGGGGGAGTTTGTATTAAGCATTACATTGTAATCGGTGTTGAAACTAAATTCAATCTTTCGGTTCTTTGTAGAAAATGTCTTGATCAAAGCAATACTCTCGTTTGATTGTATGCAAAATTTGTTTTCATCTTAATTCCGCTGCACAACTCATCCATCTTCATCTTAATTTCAAACGTAAAATACAATCAAAATCAAACTCAGATCCAACAAATCTTGACGAAATAGGCGGTTGTTTAGAGAAAACGTTGGGGGTAGGGTGGTTTTGTTAATGGTGGTGGTTGCTGGTGGCGGTTGTTGCTGGTGGTGATGGTGATGGTTGTGGCTGGTGTACAATGGTTGTTGGTGGTTGGGGGCTGAGATTTTTTCGAGAGAGAAATAAATGAGAGCGGAAGGGATAAAGAGATTTATATATATGATTAATATAAAAAATCAATAACCAAAATACCCTTCTTATTAGATGTATAGCTACCAAAATGGCCTTACTTTAACTAAAATATTTAACGAAGTTAGAAGCGGGGAGTATATTAGAGAAAAAGTGGAAACATCAAGGAGGAAAGTGATCGATTTTAAATGATTGAGCCAAAAGCATTAAAGTGACCAAACTACAAGAAGTTAACTCTATTTTGTAAGCTTTAAGTTTTGTATTATTTGAGATATTTCAAATATCTTTTACTAAACTGTAATACACTGGGAATCTATAGGGGTCTTTTTGTAATTTAAAGATGAAAAAATAAAACACGCAAGTACAGTCTATCCAATTAATCTGGATACTTACTTCAAAACTAAAGATTCCTATCCAAGAAACGAAACCATAATCATACATTTCTTTCCCCAAAACGAAACCCTAATCATAAATCGCAACTACTGTCGAGCCCTAAAAGCAATGGCGTCACGTGCAGTAAACAAAGCCGATCCAATATGGCAATATATTGATAAAGAGCAATTAGATCTGAAGCATCATGTTCTGAGATGCAAATTTTGTAAGAAGGGGTTCAAGAATGGGGTAATTAAGAGGATGAAGGAGCATTTGGCAGGTTCAGGTAAAAATATTGCTGATTGTGAGGAGGTTCCTGATCCTGTTCGTATGTTAATGAGAACAATCTTATATGGTGGTTCAGTTGAGGGTGAAACTAGTGGTTTAAATGAGGTTGAAAATGCAGCTTTAATTGAGGGTAATTTGAATGAAAATACTATTGATTCTAACGAAATGTCTGGCCTAACATTAACAATAGGCAAGTTTTTTTTGGATTGTGAAATAAGTTTTGAAGTTGTTAAATCTCCCTATTTAAAGACATGATGGAAGCTATATCCAAGCATGGTACCACCACTTTTAAGTTTGAGAAGGATCTGGAGGAGTGGGTGACAAAGAAGATTGATCAGGAGATTACAAAACTTAAAGATGAGGTATCAACAGGGATGAGTGATGGGTGTTCTCTTTTACTTGATGAGTGGTTATCAGATAGCTCTCAGAGGTTCGTAACTTTTTCTGTTTGCTGTAAAGGAAAAGTAGTCGCTCTTGACAATTTTATAAAATGTAAGATCAAAACAGAAGACTGTTTGGTTCAGTTGGTTGAGCAAGTACTTAGTAGCGTGGGAGTCGAAAATGTTGTCCAAATCATCAGCAACTCTGGTTCATTCTACCATGCTGTAATAAAGAAAGTTACTGAGAATAATCCATCAATCTCGTACACTTTGCGCCACTCAATCTATTGACTTACTTTTTGGAAAGTTGACAAGTTTGAATTGGATTGATAATGTCATTAAAAGCGCTCAAGTGATATCAAGTTTCATTTACAGCCATCCAACTGTTTTGAAGTTTACAAAAGAGAAAACCGGTGCTATCGACCTTATCGTATGGGGTAGCACTCCTCTCTCTACCGGGTTTTTTACTTTGAAACAGATGCTCACTGTCAAAGGGTGCCTCATAACGACTGTCGAAACCATTGAATGGTTAGATAATCTCAATTGTAAAACTGCCAAGGGTTTAGCCACAAGACAAATTCTACTAGTTGAGTCTTTTTGGTCCGATTGTGCTAGAATTGTCTCCTTCACTGACCCACTTTTAAATCTATTAAAATCTATACAAAAAGGCGTACAACTTGGACACATGGTTGCTGCCATTTACAAGACAAAAAAGTGTCACGAAGTTACTTTTGACTCACGTGTAGCGACTTAGACTCGATCTAAGTTAAGCTTTTGTGCCCAACGATGATAAGGTTTTGTAGGGATCAAGTGATGATTACAAGTGTTGCTTTCAAATAAACAACTTAGTATTGATTACAAGAGAGTTTACAAGAGTGGGTTACAAGTACAAGTATGTAAACTTGCTATGATGTTGGGTGATCTCCAAATGAGACCCCTTTCACCTATTTATACTAGCTAACTACTAGTTCTAGAGAATTCTCTAACTAGAGAATTCTATACAAAATATCTTGGATTTTTATGAGCTACATTCTAGAATGTTCTTTCAAAATATCCATGCTTTCTAAGTGATTTCATGGTCTTTCTAGAGGATTCTTGAATGCGGAAATATCAGCCCTTTCTAGATCTTTGAAGGCTGATCTAGAACCTTCCGATGGTGCCAAATCGTTCCAGCAACTTGTAGGCTATTCCGGAAACTTCCGGGCAGCCCTAGACACCTCTTTAGTGTTCCGGAATCTTCCGGAACTCGCGAAAAAAAGTTTTGTATTTAGGCGGATCGTGACAAAAGGCTATGAAAATACAAGTTGAAGACTACAAAATTTTGTGGGATATGACAGACGAGGTGTTTCCAGACGTCCACCTTTATGCTGCTGCACTATACCTAAGCCCCATTTTTTTTCAAAAATGCTACTGATTCTGTCCGAACTCAAATCATGCCTTTTATGTTCCCATGCATTGAGAAATACGTTCCAAACAAAAGGGAACAAGAGGAAACCCTTTCACTCCTATTGAAGTATCATGAAAGACATGGTGATTTTGACAGTGTTTTGGCGAAACAAAACAACCTTGACGCTGGTATTTACCTAAACTGCATTTTGTTTTTTACTATTTACAATCAATCAGAAACTCTTTTTCTAATCTTTATTTATTTACATGTGCTTTAAGTTGACTGGTGGTCTCTTTTTGGAGCAAATTGCCCTGAACTACGTCGTTTAGCTACTAGATTGCTCAGCCAACCGTGTTGCTTGGTTGGTTATAAACCTATCAAGCATCACATCGAGGGTCCCCATGCTGAAAACCATGAGCAGATACGTCGTGTAACATACCTGCGTAACCTGAAAAAGTAATATTATTTTCAAAGTCTCTACCGAATTGTTATAATTTTATAACATAATTAACTTGTAACTTTTTTTTTGTAGACCGTTTGTTAGATAAGACCTTTCGGACATGGTTAGGAGGCAGTGGGTGGGTGAGGGTCGTGATCTGGAAATAAAATTTAATGAAGATGCGGATGCGGCATTTGATGATGGAGATGGAAGCAGTTTTGATGTGGAAATGGTTTGGAAGGTGAAATGATTCCTTTGAGAAAGATACACGTGCTCATTTGATTGGCTTTTTTTTTTTTTTTTTGGGTCCAATGACTTTTTCGCTTGTATTTGGGTGAATTTGCTTGTTTTGACTAACCATTCTTGGAAATGGGTTCAACCCCCAAGTGACTCGTGTTTGGATGAATTAACTTGTTTTCAGTAGGTTAAAAGACGGAGGGTTAGATAATATGTACCTCAAGCATTGATTTTCAGTACTACTTAGACAATACAATTAAGGATGGATGAGTTCGGTACCTCAACGGTACCAAAAGTACCAATCTCGAATATGGCCAAAATTGGTATCGGTATTTGAAAGTGATTCACAACTGATCCGTTTCCAGCATTTATTTTATCCTCTCTTGCTGCATAATAAAATAAAAAAGGAAGATATATGTATGAATAAAACATCTAAATGTTCGTAGGACATAAGAAAATGTAAGAAGATACTCATACGAACAGATAAAGATATATGTGATTTTTTCTATTATTGTATACAATTACATCCGCTCCTTGAGAGGATACTTGCATTCATTCAAAGTCTCCTAGGTGTTAGCCAATGCCCTTTTAGTTTGGTTCAGGTTCTACAAAGAAAGTGAATATGCGGTTATTGATCAATGATGATACAACCAAGAAAAAAAATTCAAAATTAAAACACACAATAATGCAATATTGTAAGTTTTGGTTTACCTGAGTAGACTCAAGTTTACAGCTCAGATCACCTAGGCAATGATTGAGCTCGCATTGTTTCACAGCCAAGGCCTGAGAATATCGCCTTGAAACTCAATCCGCCGCTCAGACTCCAAATCTTCTCCCGCCACTGCCTTCAGTCGCCGACCAGGACCTTTGCCGGGCTTCCTCCTCACAATCTCACTGGAAAGAATTAAACCAAACTTCCAACTATGACACAAACAAGTACTTTCAGATTGATACGTGCAGCCAATCTTGGCTACTATCACAGATCCTTAAAAAATAAAAAAGATCCAGCACAACTAATATAACCTAATCGCAAAATTGTAACACTGAAACTGAAAATAAACCAACCGCGTCTGAGCAAAATGCGAGAAATCAGACCTTGGTAAATAGATTAACACACAGGATCAGTCGATCAATCCAAAACCTTATCGAGTCGTACCTGACAAAGTCAAACAACGCAAAAACAAATTGTTGTACTTCATGTCACATAAAATGATTGTTGACCAGGAATAAAGACACCCTCCTCTAATAATTTAGACCAGAAACACACATCAAATAAATAAGTTTTAAAGCATAATATAAAAAGTAACATTAATTTTAACTTTTTAATTGATCAATTATATCCAAAATTTGGGTCAAAAACGATTGGGTCGATCGACAAAACACCATATTTGTTTATATTTTCTTTTAACTTTTTCTTTACGTAAATATGCAGCTAAGAAAACCTTTTTATAAGTACAATTTTTACCTAAGGCTTTGACAGGTCACATAACCTGTCATAATAAATTGAATTATAAAAATAAAAGTAGCTTTATCTAATCAGCAGTAGATCACCAAGCAGGAAGAGAGAATCACAAACTTTGTCTAAAAGTCTTTTTTACTCTGGGCGCGGGGATTTTACGTAGGGGAAAGGTCACCCTCATCATCAATCACTAAGCATGATAACATCTTTATGTGAAGATTCATGTGAAATTGTTTTATTTCAAGAAATCTTGGGTCATTTGTTGTCCTTTTTTGTTCTTTGGTTGGTAATTCAGAAAGTTGTTTACTATCTTAAGATTTTTTTAGAAAAGAGAGTCCAAAATCAAGTTCTGCCAATCTGTATTTGGCACTCAGTTTTTCCTCCAATGCTTCAACCAACATAGATGCTGAGGTTGTGACTGTGAAGCTCCTCCTCATTGCATGTAGAAAACCTCAAAAGCTAATAAAAATAGAAGACCAAAATGCTAAAATTCAGTTTGCATTATACACCATTCTTAATAGAAGCAAGCGGTCGATGCGCCAGACGACAAAGGATGTGCTAAAAAAGTGCATTACCCTGATGCAGAGCAATCCCTTTGTTACATTTTTAAGTATCATCATCGATAGCTATGTCTATGTTAGTATATTGAGGTTTGGATGTAAATTAATATACCCATGTTAACTAACAACCAAACTTAAATACAGGGGGGGATAACTATCCTTATCAAACTGGATCAAATGAGAAGCATGTGTAACAAACTTAAATATAGGGATCCTAATCAAACTGGATCACAATGAGAAGCATGTATAACAATTGAGCACCATCCGAACAAAACATTACGCATTAACAAGTTTAGAGAAGTTCACCACATAACATTCTCTACATGTGCCACTACAACCACCAGCGTGTATCACCATCGCTGTTGCTATCTACCACCATTCTCCACATCTGGAACAGTGGCTATCTACCACTGCAACCACCACCACGTATCACCATCTGCGTTGCTAGTCAGATGCTGGAGTTTCGTCGGAAGCAGACCCGACACTCTTCTCACTCTCATTATCTCTCACACACACATACACACTCACTCACTCACTTCGTTTGCAATGCGTGAAGATGAAAAAAAGAGATTTCAGGGGGGAGAGAGGTTTGGATTAGAGTAGGTCTGAATTTTGAGATTGAATCTAGAGAATTGGGGAAGAAAGAGGCGCCTAATTTTAGGTTGTATTTGTGGCTTTTAGGGTTTAAGACGCTTACAACAAACTGGTGCGTTAAATGTTTGTATCATGTGCATGAAATGCTTGTACATGTTAAAATTGGGTGAAATGACAATATTTCCCACCCAATATGCAAATTATAATATAGTATAGATAGATATCCACAGACGCAAACACTACATGCTTAACCTTCCCTAAGATACATGAATTCAACCTCTTGCATTGTCATGCTCAAGTAGTACACCATCTCTCATAAAATTGAACTCTCATCATCATCATCATCATCATCATACTCAGTATATCCCACCAATAGCAAAGCTAAGGTAGGGTCTGAGGAGGGTGAGATTAAACATGCTAATTGTCTAACTGAAACATGACATAATAAAGTATAGAACAGAAATCGGGCAACAAAGTATCTTCAAGTAGCTAATCTAGAATACGTAACACAAACAGATCTACACTAACATATGAAATAAATCCAGATCTGATAGACGAATGAATATGCAAACTTCATACTGTTCTATATACATACTATTGAAAGTTATCATAATCGTACAACAACGCTACCTTTGCATTACAAAAAACATCATGCATACTGGTAATCTGATAGCTGACTATTATTATACTACATAAACATTATCCAAAATGTGAAGTCATGTTATGAAGCATTCATTATGGTTGCCAAAAAGTCATGAATCCTGTTGTATTTTTTTATGTTTGTCGGTTCTTCTTCTACAATACTACAGCTATGGTTTGTATAAATTAGAATAACGCCAAATCCAAATACCAAATCTAATATATCCTCATGTTCAGCAGATAATGCGTCAAATGCTACTGCTTCTCTAGATATAATGTCAAAAAATCAATGGAAAACAGAGTGAAATTTACTGGAAAACAAAACCAACTATCTAAAACGAACCAACAAAAAATAAACCACTGCATAACTACACAAACCTGCTACAGAAAACTTGCAAGTTTCCTAACCTCAACCTTTTTCTTGTATCAGCTCTCCCTCCCTCCCTCCCTCAAACACCTAAAGCTTCAACCTATGATGACATAAAGTGAAATGAGATTACAATGATTTCATAAATAATTGTTAGATCTATTCATAATCATCTAAAAACCATCAGTCGAAGGTAACTGCAAAAGGTTATTGATGTTTAGCTGCCTATATAATCAAAATTCAATAAAATCACTTGTTATTAACTGTGAAAGAGATTTAAAAAAATAACATAACATGAGAGAGAAAACAAGATTAAATTACATATCCATATTGTTTACATGTGAACGGGTCAAATATAAGCAATGAACCTGTGAAATTTACAAATTTCATCAAGAAAACATTCAACAGCAGTGTGACTAACATAACCAAACGAACCCAGATTTAAAAAGAACAATAATGAAAACTACAGAACTTCTTATGTAATTTATGACAAAAGCAAAACTTACGCCGCTAGTGGCCAACTCCTCCTTGGCCCTTCTTCAATCCAACAAATATGCATGCGTTAGGCTGCTTGGGCACCATCACCTGCTAAGAATACCAATTCGTTTATTTTTATATTGCCACGTTAAGAAAAGCATAAAAACGAATACGGACTGGTACCAATGTTATTTGGTTCCTATATGTTCGGTTTGTGACAATAAAACAAAAATCAACTATGTTTGACCCGTTCGAATATGTTATTCTGCAATAAAGTTTTGTATACTTACAAATACCAAAACAAGCTAACGTTTCTATAACTCAACCATTATCTATAAATAGGATTATTATAAACTTCCAAAAGTACTACAGTAGGTTGGTAGTAGTTCTCCAAATGAAAGACTCCATACTTTTTGTTCATGATTCTGCTTATTTATGCTTTCAGGCATGAATTTCATATCTTTTGTAACTCATGTACAGAGATTTAGATAAACTATATGAATAATTAATTTGTTGTTTTGATTCAATGAAATCCACATTTTTATTATGCTAAATCTGAATAAAATGAAGTTCAATTTCAATCTGGAAACTATCAATAATTTACACTTACATATGCATCTAAAATCAAACAAATTGCTAAAGAAAAAATAGACAATTTTTTTAAGAAAATCAAATTCAAGCACATGCAGCCAAAAATTAAACTCAAATCTATGTATCCTTATCGTTTTCTCAATGTGCCATGTACACAGAGATCCTACATTCAATATTAACCATATTATATATGCATACTGGTAGCTATAGCCACTATCTCAACCACGTAACCAAGTTTAAATATACCGCAGAATGCTTAAATCATCAAAAGCATAATATTATTATCCAAATACTATAGATTTATTATTATCACTGTTGTTTATACAAACAGTGAGTAGTTAATAGGGCAACATATTTAGATAATAAGTCTGAGTATAGAAGACAGCTTTAGAAATTATTAAGTCTCTAAGTTCAATGTGTAACTTATAATGACAAAATGAATTCTACTAAATTATTCAAGAGTTCTGTGAAGAACCACCATGGCTAACTGCCAGTTTAACATTTTCTTGAATCTCCACAGCTCTCTGCCTCATTTCTTCCCCTTCTTTATCCACCAAAAGTCTCTTGATTGCATTCTCAATCTCCCTCTTCTCCACAACAATTTCAATACCCATCTTCCACACATGACTCAAATACCTAGCATTCAGCAACTGGTCTACACTAAACGGTTGGCACAACATCGGAACCCCTTCAGAAACACTTTCCAAAGTCGAATTCCAACCACAATGGCTCAAGAATCCTCCAACCGCTTTATGCGACAAAACCTCCTTCTGGGGAGCCCATTTCACAATCAAACCTCTCACCTTCATCTCAGCCACCAAACCACCCTCTTCTAAAAACTCGACCCATTCGAACCCTTGAACCGAGCCTGGTCGAACCACCCATAGGAATGGTTGGTTACTATTGACTAGACCGCATGCCATTTCAGTTGCAAGTTTTTGATCCATGTTAGCTACACTGCCTAAGCTCACATAAATAACCGATTTGGGTTCTTGTTTATCTAGCCATGTGATGCAACCGGTGTCCTCCTCGAGAAAACTAGTGGAAGGGGTTGGGGCTGTTTTGTGCAATGGGCCGATTGTAAAAATGGGAACTTGGTATTGTTGGCGGATTTGGGTCAGTGCTGATGGTTCAAGAAATTCAAGAGTGTTCCAAATGAAGGCGGAAGGGGGTGTCTTGGGGGTGATCATGTTGGCCGATTCAATGGCGTCTTGTATTGGGAGATTAATAAAGGGTAGGGTAGATCTTCGTATCTGAAGGTTTTGAGCTCTGGAACTATTTCTTGCATTAAAGAATCTTCAATGAAAGTTCAAATGGACTGTTAGACGTTGTAGCAGGATGAAAGTAACATAATGAAACAAACACCAACATATCATATTTCAAAACTTATCTCATACATAATTACAGTACTAAGAGCTATTGTCCAATGTATTCATAACCAGAACGAGCAGTCCGACCAGGAGCTCCACCACATAGTCGGGTTTGTTGGTGGACTGCTTGGTGACCGCTTTCATATGGATTGGTTAGTTTTTGGTGCGGGTTCAGCGGTAGGGGAAAAAATCACGAATACTTTTCTAGATTATATGATTTGATCTTGGGATCTCTACACAGGATTTGGAAAAATATGTGTATGATAAAATAGTTTATAAAGAATTAAAAAAATATTTAAGTTGGATGTTAAATATTTTGGTATACCAAAATTAAATATTTCTCCAAATCCTTTCAACTAATTTTTTCCTAAAAAATATTTGAACTAGTGACATATCTTGTACTTCTTTTAATAACACAACTGTTTCAAACTTGACCAATATAGTATTTAAATTTTATGACTCATTCAAATACTTTTTTTTCTAATTAATTATGATGTTATCCGGTTTGTAAAGTTTAACCAGACAACGGATGTTATTGCAACATTGTTGATCATAAAATAAATGATCCATACCCACACTTTTAGTTGTTCTGTAATATGCATATCTTAACCTTTGATTCAGGTCGTATTTTACAGCGTTTGTATATGCGTGTATTGTAAGATAGAACTTACCATGCACCGGAAATCTGCCTTCTTGGTGGAGCTGAGGGATAATCATGTATGCAGGAAAGAAAGCCGCACTGCTGGTATGCATGATGATAGGCGGCAGACCCAGATCAACAGCAACCGATCCTCCAAATACCATGAGGTTGTCATAGATTATAACAACTGATTCCTTCCCATATTCTTCTTTTTGCGCGCTTATGATCTGAACGATATGTTCCTGCAGACGTGGTCTGCAGTTATCATTCAGAGCTTGCAAGAACTGGAGGGAGCTGGTAAAGTTGCCAGGGCCCAACAAGTTATCGGGCAGAGGGAGGAAGGTGAAATCAGGATGATTGGAAGAATCAGGCGGGTTGAATTCCGGGTGAGCAATGGTTATGGAGAACCCTTTGGAGTGAAGGTAAGTGCCCAGTTGGAGCATGGGTGTCATGTGGACTTGCTACCAACATCCAATCGCCAACGTCTTCTTCCGTTATCCGCCATCTCTGTTGTATGATGGTTAAGATATCTTTCTTTCTTATAAATAATCTCGGAGAAGTTGAATTTTAGATGGTTGGTGGCATTTTCTTTGACATTTGGTCTTATTTTTATTTATTTATTATAATACAAATCATAGGTTCATATATACTTTTATAGGACATTTAGTCATTTATACATTTTTGAGTTAACAGCCATTTTTGTCCCTGTGGTTTGTTTACTTTTGCCATTTCAGTCCAATTTTCAAAAATGCTTCAGTTTCCTCCCTGACATACTGGAATGGAAACGTGTCATTTCAGTCCAAAAATTAAAACTCAGTTAAGTCAGACAGGTTTAATGAAGAGTATTTTTGTCTTTTCATTGGTCAGACATAATAAGGTGAAAATAAAAGAAATATGAAAAGGACAAAAACACCCTTCATTAAACCTGTCTGACTTAACTGGGTTTTAATTTTTGGACTGAAATGGCACGTTTCCAGTATGTAAGGGAGGAAACTGGTGCATTTTTGAAAATCGGACTGAAATGGCAAAAATGAACAAACCACAGGGACGAAAATGGCAGTTAACTCTACATTTTTCTAAGACCTGGTTGACATTTTCATATATACTTTTCGCATAGTTTTTGGAATTTTTAATAATATTCAATATGTTGATTATAACTACAGATAATCAACATCCTACAAGAGTTTTACATATTATATACATGATATATTTATAACTCTTACTCTTACTAGATGGGTTCATCCTTGAACATTCTATTATGTTTTATGTATCATAAAACAAGGCCATGACAATCTTAGGTTCCGCTAAGGGCCAGTTCATGACATTTCGTCTTACATGTTTGATGTTTCCATGAGTTTGACTATCACAGGTATGAACCAAATCAGCAAGGCCGGTCCTAAGTATTTAGGTTCCTATCCGAGCCCAGGAAAATGTGCCCCTCAGGCTTTAAACCGCTCATTGTTATTAACATTATTTAAAAAAAAAAAAACTAAAATGGGTATTGGATACTTACTAAAGGTGTATATGCTATTTTATATGATTCCAGCTAGCCACCTCCCCGAGTATTAGTATTTAAAAAAATGTTGATTTACTTATATTTTACTTTTTTTCATGCATCTCACATGCTGATATATTTACTTATTTTTAAATATAATCATGATCCAGTGTTGTGATAGGAATCTTATGATTTTTTATGCTTTGCATAATATCTTCTTATATAGGGTAGTTCAAGTGATGATAAGGAAATTTCATCTTTTGAATATGAAACATTCATAGCGACTTCGTTTTCGATTTAGCAATCTGAATGACTACACATTCAAATCAAAGCAAGTAACATATGATTAGCATCTAATTATCAACAATTAACTACAGAAACTAGTTTTATACTTGTCCGTTGTTCAGGTATTTGAATGTAATACGATGAAAACGGAATCGAATTGTCTACCCAAAAAGCTTAACAAACTTATATTGGAAGTTAATAAGTGTAAGAACAATTTGCTTCAAATAACAAAGTAACAATTCATTTAGGTTTTTTTTTTTTTTTTTTACTACTTCCATTAATATTTCGGATCATCAGGGCAAATTACATAAGGATAGCGGGTAGACGAGCAACAAACTGCGCCGCCATCCCTTTCTGAATAGAAAACCCTATTCTACTAAAAACAAAGCCTCGCCCCTGGGGGGTCGAAAAGTTGCTGTGGACAACACGCTGAACTCTAGACAAGAACCGAACTGCCTCCGGCGCCAAGGAGCCGAACGTGTCAAACGCCAGGGGGACAAAGGCATGCTGATTATCCTCACAAGCTTTCGCGTGCTTTTCCACCTTCTTTGATTCTGCCTTCAGTACCGCTTGCCCCGCCACAAACCCATTTTCCCGGAACCCGGCTAGTGGGGATACACCTGTGAGATCGACACAAGCATGTTTCCCGCCCTCCCAACCAAAAACTAGCACGTCAGCTGGGCGTAGGGTGGATCTCCCCTCCGATGGGTCTGTAAGAAAATTAACCGGTGCCTCTTTCTTCGCCGAGATCCCTGCTCGTCTGAGAATATCCATTAACGCGTCTCGTACAAAGTCATGGCGATACTTAAACCCCGGCAACTCTCTACAGTGTAACGCATGCTCCCCGTATTTATCTAGGCATGCTTTACGGCAGACTGGGCAAGTTTCATCATTCGGGAACATGGGGATCATCAAACGGTACTTAAGGATTGACCGGTACTCCACCGCTGACATACGTTGACCCAAACCTTCAATAGGAATAACAGTTAAGAAATCCTGAGCGTGAGGCCTCTGTAGGCATTCAATGACGGCTTTCTGGCGGGGTGACAAATGGAAATCTTCTCCCAAACTTTGTGCGATTCGACAACAAAGGGCATTCGCCAAAGTTTTCTGTGGCTTTTTGGGGGCGGTGTCCTTGTTAGAGAAACCGCCGAGATCAAAGTCAGGTAGAGATTCATGCAAGCGTTCCAAGGCGCTGGCATAATCCGGATCAGTGTTAGCAACCCCACTGTTACGTAAGATGTGGTCCTGCAACTCCCAAGATTGAGACCTGGAAGCAACAAAGGCATATGCAGCCACATCCCGGGCCGAGAGAAGGCCCAACCCACCAAGCCTCATTGGCAAGGTCACGATTCGCCACTGTAGATCACCAAAAAAAGGACCCCCACATACGACAATGTCTTCTATTGCCTCCCGAAGACCTTTATCAAAACATGAAACAGCATCATCCACAAAGGGGGGCTGGCAAGTTCGCAAACCAAATAGCAACTTTGCAACCCCCATACAAGATCTAAGCAAGAGGAGTTCGCTTTGAGGATCCCGCAACAAGGGAAGGTGTCCCATAATGTCAACAGCACGCGTTGCCCTCTTAGCCGCTAGACCACTTATAAAACTGGCATCACGGCTGACTGCCCCTCCTAGCAGTTTGACACCTTTCTCCGGCCTCCCAATCTCACTGGGGAAAAGCCCTGGCCGGACCTTCACCCCGTTGCATGTTAGATAGAAGTTAGGATATGAGCTTGAAATATTACTTACTATTTGTGTAGAACACGCTGCAATCAAATTAAAACAAATGAAATACTATTTTTTGTACCTAAAAGAAGATAACTTGAACTTTTCAGTGTCAATTGATGTGGAAGACAAGGGCAACGTTAAATGTTTAATTTCCTTTCATTTCCTTTTCTTTTCATTAAACTCGGGAACACGAATATAATCACATCTTTTCCTTTCCATTCCCTTATAATTACCCTTCCTTTCTCTTTTATCGTTAAATGAAACTCGGGAACACAGTGTTAGTTTAGTCTGAGTTTCTTAATCCTAGAAGCCTTTTTTTTTAGATTTTTTTTTTTTGAAAGGTGTGAATTATTCGCGAAGGTCGGGAGGTCTAGCATACGTTGTCTTAACTGGGTCCGCGCTAGAGAGCCCCCTCGCATAATAGATCCCCAATTTAAACCTCTCAATGAGAAACCCCTATCACCAAGACTCGAACTTGATACCTTGAAGGGAAAACTCACCCGGACCCACCATAAATGGAACTTAAATACCCGTGGCCACCGCTAGAAGCCTAGATATCATCCTCTACTTGCCATGTATTTATTTTATTCTTTTAACTAGGTTATAACCCCGTGTATTCACGGGTTGAATAAATGAATTGTATATATTAAGTAACTAGGTTATATCCCGGGAACTTCCCGGGTAGTAAAAATTAATTTATATTATTCGAATTATGCCGTTAAATAAAATAAAAAGACATGTTTTTAAACATTTTTATAACTTGTGAAGTTCAAGGGTTGGACCATTTAATTTACATAACTCAAAGCGTATAGTAACGCTAATTTTGTTAGCTCTACACTATTAGACTGCGGGGTATGGGGCGGGAGTTTGGGCGTGGGTAGGGGGAAAACGCCCACGCCACCACCCCGGGTGGGCATGGGTTTCGGCGTGGCCCTTGGGGCATGGGTTTCAAGCCGGGCGTGGGGCGGTTTGGCCAAGCTGACATGGCGGCCTCTAATTGGATAAACCAAAGAAGCCGTTGGGCTAGCCGTTGGCCAACGGCTATCTTAAAAAAAAAAAAAAATCATTTTTCCACTATAAACCTGACAATTTCTTCCATTTTTTTACCACATTCATCTTCAATTCTCCATCTACAAAACGAAAAAATGCATCCTCATAACCGTCCTTTTGACCCGACCCACCCGTATGCACTCCAAGAAAATAATTCTAGCCTACCACCCATTCGTCCAATGCCTCGTCCATTTATGATACACTCTTCTATGCCCCAAGAAGCGAGTTATGCATCGTATCTTGGGAATTGTTTGTTTACTAACTTCCCACACTCCGATGATGCGATACCTACACCGTTTACACAAACGTCCATCAACCTTTCACCAACCTCCATCGACCTTTCACAAAACGAAACCGTCCCCGAAACTCAACCACCCAACGATGGTCCTTCCGCACCCCAACCCATAAAAAAGAGAAGCCATAAGAAGCCCAGAGACAAAGACGGGAGGATTTGAAAATTCTATCCCAGCCGATTGATCACCTAAAGGGTGACGAGTTGGAAATAGTCTTGGAGATGAGAGAAGAGATAAAAAAACAAATATAAACGTTAGGAAATTTTTTTATGTAATTTTTTTATGTAATTTTCTTTAATTTTTATGTAATTTTCTTTAATTAAAAACAAATACAAAGAGCCCAGCCGGGTCAGCCCAGCGAAGCCCACCAAACCCACGCCCCCAACCCCCGCCCCACCATACCCTGTTTAAATGTGGGTCGCCCCATGTCTGTCACCCCAAGCCACGTGTCAACAAATGCCCCAACCCAAGCCCAACCCCCGCCCCACCATACCCCGCAGTCTTAATAAAGGAGTGGAGAATTGCCAAAGGGTGACTTTCGTTACCATATTCAGGTTTAGCCACCCAAATTCACTACTAATTGATATAAATGTTAATGATATATGAAATATAGTTTGATATTATTAAATCTTTTTTTAATCAAATTATTATTACAGGACCGCTATAGTTAAATCGCTTGGAACCGAATACAAGCAAAACTGATTGTCACTAACATGACTAATTGTCGCTTGGAACCCATTTGATCCAAACAAAAGTATTATCAGTCCAGTTGACCCGTCAACGTTTTATCAATTACTTCTAAAAAAATAATAATAATAGATAATAAGATCTTTCTTATAAAAAAAATAATAATCCAAGATTCAAATTCAGTAACACAATTTAGAAGATTGTAAACATTTGTGTACTCGTTAAGCCACTTTTTTTCCATTCTATTTTTTTGACCCATTCCTTTTTAGGTTAGTTTTGGTTATGAATCTATCAACCAAAACGGTCATTAGTCAATATAACTAACCCTTATGGGCAAATTTTGTTTCCACAGATGCATGCAATCAATGAAGCAAAACCATATTGATGCTTTAACATAGTGAATTACTGCCATCTTTTTAATGATTTGAGATTAATATAGTAGTATAGTACCCGTGACCTACACGAACAATCTAAATGTGTTCAATATGATTATTATTAGTAGAGTACATGTAATTAAATAACATCTTTACAGTATTGAAGATAGAAACCGGTTTTAAAATATAGATTATCAAACAAAAAATTCATGAAAAATAATACCAGTTTAATAAACTGATGACTATTTTGTGCAATTAGAGCCATTAGAATAAGATCATACATACATACATCAATAATTTGATTACTCTATTAAATGACAGATAGATTCATTGGTACATATGATAGTGAATAAAACTCTACTCGTACAATAATAGCATAGAAAACCAATCATAAATAATAATAAGCTAAAAAGAGCTACATTTTTTACCAGCAAAGCCAAACTTCATTAAACAAAAGATACTACAACTGTCCAGGAATGCAAGGAGATGTCTAGATGAAAAGTATATACTCATCAGTTATGCCTGAGTGAAAATGGATTATAAAGAAATAGTTGTTCAATGGAGGGTATATCTATAAAACAAATCAAAATTAAAAACAAAAGAAACAGTCTTCATTGAAACCTTACATCAGCCTTGTGTTTTAGTAAAAGTTATAAAGCATCTTGTTGTCCATGACCAGCAGACCAAATCAGACTCACTTTGTGAATTAACATCAACACCATGGGAGATCAAGAACTCCATCAACTCAATATGTCCTGCAAACATTTCGTCCCATAAACTCATTCCAAACTTTCCTATAAACAAAATAATGTCATTGATTTCTTTAAACATATTTATCTTACAATATAACACTCAAATCTAGACCATTAGTAAAGGCAACATGATATGATAAGCTAAAACAACTCACCTATTTCAGCAACATGATGCAGAGCCGTAGCTATCAATTACAAGTAAAGTTTACTATTAAAAGTGTTAGAAATATTTAATAATTACAAGTAAAGTTTACTATTAAAAGTGGCTATCTGTATATATTATCATTTCAATAACCTTTTCTTTGTTTTGCTAGCTTGCTGCAATTTGACTTGTGATTTGACACACAAATTACAAAATTAACTGGTGAATAATTATACGTAATACGGGTGTGCTAAATTCTGTTCAAACCGGCAAACAGAACCAAAACCAGATCGGACAGAAAATGGTCCAGTTCGCGTTCATGGTATGGGAAAATATTTGGTTTTTGGATCGGTCCATTCACTACCATTCCGGTCTGGTTCAGGTCCAGAACCGAATCCGTTTTTTTATTGAAAAGACACCGTTTATGCAAGGAATTAGGCTTATATCAATAGCTCAGAAGTTCGATGGGTTCTTGGTTCGGTCTGAGCGATTGCACACCCGTAGTTTCTAGTCAACCTTCAGCTACAAGTTCCCCATATTTTGGACAGATTCCAGTGAACAACATGCTCTGTTTAATAGAGGAAGGTGTCTTTGATCACCTGTAAATACATTTACAGTTAAAAAAAAGTAGAACCCTTCACAGCCAGGCTGAACCATTAACCGTAACCGAAACCGAATTAACCGACCGAACAGAAACGAACCATTTATATTTTCATATATTTCTAGCTTTTATACCTCCCTTTCATGTATTTATCCATCCATTTCATTTATTTGTACCTCCATTTTATGTATTCACACAACTGTTTCATATATTTATACATCCACTACATGTATTTCTAAGTAAAAAACTTAGCCCTTGTTTGGTTTGGTTATTAACCGAACCAAAAACCGTAAAATTAACCGATTAATTGATAACTTGGTTTTAAAAAGCGAGAGGCGAACAAAAGCGACGAGGTCTAAAATTGAGGCGCGAAGCGCAAAGCGCAAAAGCGGTGGGCTTTTCGTACCCGAAGCGCAAGATGTTTATATAATTTTTTTATATATCCCATACATATCCCATAGGTTTTTAGCTTCCTTTAACCAAAATATAGCTATAAGTAAGGCTTTTATACCATTTTAATTACATGTACAAGTCAAAAAACCCAAGGTACAACATTTTTATGCAGTAAAATGCTTAGGGTACATGAGGCGCGCGCCTCAGGCCAAAAATCCCACAAAAAAACAGCAAAAATTGCGCTTTTTTGGCGCTTCCTGGAAAAACACAAGGCGAGAAGGCGAAAAGCCCCAAGACCTGCGCCTTGCGCCTAGGCGCGCCTAGGGCGCGCTTTTTAAAACCCAGATTGATAACTTCGGTTACGGTTTCAGTTAATGCTAATAACCGAACCATGCACACCCCTATCTAAAATTCTAAAACAAACTACAAACCGAGATAACTTACAGACAAAACTTCAGTTACAGTTAATTACGTTTCTAGAACAATCCTAGTACAGTAGCATATACCGTAATACATCTGATCAAACAAGGCTTCCTATGCAGGCACCCAACACGAACTAGCCAGCAAAATCCGACCTTTCCACCCCTGTAACACCCATTCACTGTCTTCATCAAACACAAAATCTCTATGATACCCTGATTTCATACTGGCCCTCAGTTTCGACACAATTTCATGGTTCAGCGGTTTGATCTTGAACCCAGCCCGTGAGAGTCGTTCTTGCCACTGCTTGTACGTCTCAGGCCGCTCAACCAGCTCGGCACCTTCACATGCAATCACGTTTATAGCTTCACGCCCAAAAAACTCCTTTTCGAAATTCAGCCGTTGTTCATCATTACGGTCTAATGTAGCATCGAACATATCAAACATGGAAGAGAAATGAAAAAGGGCTTCCTTGAAACGTGTGATGAAGAACGGCGAGCTATAAGATCCATTTGCTACGGTTTGAACAAAAATATCGGGTTTCATATCTCTTATCAATTTCAGAACACCGTCACGTGGGCTATCCACCGTAACTGATTCGTCAAGCAAGTTCTTGAATCGAATTACAGTGTTAACAGCAAGACACTCGTTTCTCTGAAGCTTTAAATCTTCAACTTTAATAAACTCCCAGTTTTGAGTTGCTATCGCGTTATACTCAAATGGGACTTTATATTTCGCGCAAAAATCAGCCAAACGCCGCCCGGTTTCCTCTACCCCTTCAGCTGGCCTAAAACCAGGTTTTGGGAGCTCGATTCCGGTAATCCGTAACTTAGGTGGCCCACCGGGCCTCTGTGAAAGATGTTTAATAAGAACTGGCCACTGGAAACCGTATGCAATACCAAAATCGATAATATGAAGGGTGGATGACGTAAAAGCTACATCATATAGCAATTTATTAGCAAAAAAAATGGCGATTTTCTCGAACGGGCAGACAGAAAGACAAACTTGATACGCTTTTAACTTTTCAGCAGCTGAGATTGTCTTGGCACTTTTGGTAGCGTAAAGCTGAGAACCAGTGCCAGCTAAGCGGGCCTCGAGCCCAGTAGCAAAGATATGAGCTAACCGTTGTGGAGCATCACCTACAGGAGAAGCATGTTGTCTGATTTGTTTCAACTGGTCTATCGCAGTCAAACGGTCATTAGCAGCAACCGACTGTGCACAATTGACCAACAGAGTCCTGACATCCATAAGCTCGCCTGAACTTCCTCCCCATGAACGCGTAATCCAACCGCCGCTATTCCCGTATGATTGACCTTTATGAAATTTCTTCGTCACGGATTTAGGTGGTTCTTCACAAGCAGACATTGACGGACCACCAGGATCGGTACAGAGAGCAACTCTATCAAACATTTCAGATACAACTTCTTCGACATAAATCGCAGATTGCTTGCTACTTCTTTCTTCCTCGTAACCGTTATCCTCAATTTGGTAATGTTTTCTTCCCCTGTATGAGTTATTATCGGTCTCCACAATCTCTTCCTTGATAACCGTAACCTCCGAAGACGTGTTATCTCGTGAGCGTGAAGGCAAGTTGTATTGATCCAAATCGATTACCAGCGGTTTAATCGAAGGAATGAATTTACTAGCTTCCTCCATCCCTTTATTGAATTGCAACACAGACTCACTATCACTGAATATATTTTCGACGAGCTGTGCACTCGTCAACGAGTCAAACGCGCCATCGTTAGTAACACTGGTGGTAGAGCTAAAAGAAGACAGCACAGGGTATTCAAGAGAAGGAGTTTGTACGGCTGATGATTTGGTCTCGGGCGAATCACCACCGGACCAGTGAGAATCAGTGGTGTTGCTACCAGTTGTGCTACTGTTTGTACTGTACTCACTTATACTACTGAAAAACTTCTCTTCAGGGGGTATTTCATGTGGATGAGGGTATTGCTCACCTAGGGCTTCGTAGAACGATCTCTCGGTTTCTAGTAAAGCTAACGGGTCATGGAACATGCTTAGTTTGGACTCCATGTCCTCATCCACAAGCATCTGGTTTATGAACTTGATGACACAGTCACTAAACTCATCGGGATAGTCAGATGCTGAAGGAACACACGGAGATAGATCTGAAGTGCAGGGATTTGGTGCTGATTTAGGCATTTCTAAGAAACTGAAATCTAAACGTTCGTTTCTGAATCTGTATCCGTTGGTAAAACCAGGAGCCGGACCAAAGAGAGGGGAGATGCTCTGGTCCTCCAAAGAGAAACCATTTAAGTAATCCAAATATTCGTCATCTCTCGATTCCATAACCATCTAAGTTCTATTTCAACAAGCAGGATGACACCTGAATCATCAGTAAGCAGAAAAATTCAACTCTTAGTATCCTCTAGTTCTAGATCAAAGCATCACAAGTATTAAACTACAATTTTTACAAACAATTTATAGAATGCAAAACATATACAAAAAAAAAACAAATCATCTTCCCAACTTCCACAAATTCAACAAAGTAATTCATGACTAACTCCGTGCGCATGATAAATATAATATCTTAAAGTACAAAACAATAAATACATGAATAATCAATCAATAGAAATATGTGACGAAAAAAGCACGATTAAGCTGAATAATAGAACTGTAGAAGCCAAACCATCAAACAAAAATCGCAGATTCATACAATCGTAAGGTCTAATCAGTAAATATCTCTTGAATCCAGTAAAAACAAAGGATGTAACCCTAAATAATCAATAAACTGAACCTGATGATAGAAACTATGTAAATAATCAATAATTCGAACCAAATGATCAGGAAGTTAGTAAACAATAAATCGAACCAAATGATCACAAACTTGGTATATAATCAACAAATGGAACCTAATGATCGCTATGTAAGTAAATAATCAACAAACGGAACCAAATGATCACGAACTTAGTATATAATCAACATATGGGACCTAATGCTCACAACGTTAGTGAATAATCAACAAATTGAACCTAAGGATCGCAAAGTTAGTAAACAATTAATACATCAAACCTAATAAATCAAGAATTTCGTAAATAATCAGTAAACCAAACCTAATGATCACGAACTTAGTAAGTAACAAACAAATCAAACCTAATGATCACGAAATTATCGAACAATCAAAAAAATCAAACCTATATGATAACAGACTTCGTAAATACTCAACAAATCTAACCTAATGATCAAGAACTTATCAAACAATCAAAAAATTAAACCTAATGATCACGAACTTATCGAACAATCAAAAAATCAAACCTAATGAACACGAACTTCGTAAATACTCAACAAATCAAACCTAATGATCACGAACTTATCAAACAATCAAAAAAATCAAACCTAACGATCACGAAATTATCGAACAATCAAAAATATCAAACCTAATGATCACGAACTTCGTAAATACTCAATAAATCTAATCTAATGATCACGAACTTATCGAACAATCAAAAAATCAAACCTAATGATCACGAACTTCGTAAATACTCAACAAATCGAACCAAATGATCACGAAATGATCGAACAATCAATAAATCGAACCTAATGATCACGAAATTATCGAACAATCAATAAATCGAACCTAATGATCGCAAAAATTAGTAAACAATCAATAAATAAAACCTAATGATCACGAACTTAAGTAAATAATCAACAAATCAAGCCTAATAAATCACGAACTTAAGTAAACAATCAATGAATCCACCTAATAATCACGAAGTTAGCAAACTAATAAATCACGAACTTAAGTAAACAATCAATGAATCGAACCTAATAATCATGAAGTTAGCAAATAATCAACAAATCAAACCTAACGATCACGAAATTCATAACTAAAGTGTTGATCACATACCTCGAAGCAGCTGTTTGGTGGAGAAGGAGATCCACAGAAACAGAAAAGGAAAATTTGTGGTATGATGGAAGGGTAGCTGGTGGTTTTACATTATATAATAAACCTCTCTAGGGTTTGATTTGGGAACGAAAGATCGAGGTGGCAACAGAGTTGACCTGACCCCTTTATTCTTAGTTGACCAGAATAATAAAAATCTTAAAAGGAAACAAGGCGGGTGGAGCAGTCTTAACTCTTAAATAGAAAATAATAATCTTACCATTCCACTTACCAACAAAAAGTTTTTATATACAACAAAATAATGCATGTATACAAAATAATTTTCTAACAGCCAACCAACCTTTTTCTTTTCTTTTATCAAGATTGGCCGTACTAGAAGGTGTGCAGGGTGTGTCATCGATCATGATCTAAAATTTTCAGAGCCTATGAAAATTTCTTTCGATGTATGTATATGTAAAATATTTACAGTTTCAGATGAAACACTAACATTGATGTAGCTCTAATGGTTCAATGCTTACTCGTCAATACTTTGGTTTGAGACATGGTAGCATTTTGTCTTCTTCGATTTTTTTTATTTGTTCAAGCTTGGAGCCCTAAAGCCCAAACATGACGAAGAAGAAAAAAGTTCTAAAAATATTGAGTTTATAGCCCAATATATATAGATATTCATATTCTTTTTTTTTTTATTTGTTTTTATTACTTTTAATTGTTTTATTTTTACTAAAATGTTTATTTAAGTTAATTTTTTGTTTATATTAAATTCTTTACTAGTTTGTATATGTTAATTCTTAGGGCGGTGGGGGTGGAACGTTAATGTTCCGTGACAGGCAAAGTATAACGCGTGGAAAACAAACAATTTCCACCGCCACCATCATTCTATCACGTGTGGAAATGGCTGCAAAGTATAACGCGTGTAAAAATCAACGCGTGATGATTTGATTTTGTGAGAGGAATTGTTGGGTGTGGTGGTGAGTGATGACCATTGTCACTAAAAAAGGTTGTGAGTGATGAAAAAATGGTTGATGACATGGCGGAACTTGATTGGATGCTGGTGAGTGATGAAATTCTATCACTAGTGACCACCCCACTCCTCTTATTATTTGTTACTGAGGTTAACATGTACTTATTTGAAAACACATGGGTCAGTTTTTTCTATTTGCACAGGGCCCTTGAGGGCCCTCGAGCTCTTAGGGATGACCTTGTTTATAAAAAAAAATTGCATGAATAGAAAATAAATTTCCTTTGAATATTGAATCTGTGAGTGTGGTGTGCTAGTCGGGTAACACAGTTTTGAAAAACGGATGACATACTATAACTTAATAACTAAAAATATACTATAATGTAACTGAATGTAGATAGCAAAATGAAAATATTTAAAACTGAAACAATAATGAAAATATTTTATGATAATGCAAAAAATAAAACTATTTGAGTAACGGTGTTATTTTGGACATTTCGTAGGGACATAAATTATAGTTTACTCCTGATTTAATTAGAAGTTATTTCACATATAAATATTTACAAAAAATATATCATAAATATGAGACTATATAACTTGATAAGTGCAAAATTTTTAGTTTGTATCATTTATATTTACATAGCTCTAACATTTAAATAATCTCTTGTTTCGCATTGCTAAAAGTAAAATAATACAGAATTTTTATTTTCATTCTCCTCTTTACAAATAATACAGAAAAACACTAGTATTTTATCTATAACATTATGTATTTTGTCGTATCACATTTGTTGAAACTATGTATTTCTGAAAAAGAAATAGAAAATAGATGCTGCTTTGTTAAATTTATTTAAAAAGGTATTGTTTTATAAATCATCACTCGTAGAGATGATAATAATTCAAAATTAAGATAAAACTAGAATTAAGCACCCCCGCGTTGCGGTGGGGGCCTAAAACTATGCAAATAACACCAATGCCAAACCGCTGGTAGCGACCACCAACACTGAAGTTGCGACGTGTTAATGCGAAGAAATAAGAGCGAAACATATAACATGAAAAAAATAACTATGTCGATTTAGGACACATGCGTTGCGACGAACTTGTTAAATGGAAAAAATAGACGTAAAAACGTTGAACCACACACGCACGTTGCGCCGTGTTAACTCGCAAAATAACGTAGAAAAGAATAACTAAGTCAATGTATGATCCGCCCGTTGCGGCGAACTTGCCAAAGAGGGAAAATAGACACGTTGCGACATACCTGTAAAATGTGAAAAATAGGCGAAAAACGTTGAACCACACACGCACGTTGCGGCATATTAACTCACAAAATTTAGAACGAAACGTAAAACGAAAAATTTGCGAAAGATAAAAAGTATGGGGGACTAAAGTTGTAAATAAAAAGGTTTTGGGTTAAATTACAAAAGATGAAAAAGTTTTGGGTTAAAAGTAAACAAATGAAAAGTGTTAAAATACAAATGATGAAAACTTTTGGGTTAAAAGTGAAAAATCACAATTTTTTTTTTTTTGAAAAACCCCCATGCTTGGTGCACAACAACATAATGCAAAAATTTGTTAGGAAATTTATATTATGGAAATTGGAAATATGTCTTAGTTAAGAAAATATATAAAAAAATTGATAATTCTTACCGGCAAGTGCCAAGTACTCAAGAGACAAACCCTTTGGGGGAAAAGGCCAAAAGTCAATATCGACTATTAAAGCCTTAATAATATATTATCTTACGTAATCCATAAAAATAGATTTATTATTTTATTGTAATAAATTAGTAAATCTCTTAAGAAATAAGAACCTTCGTACTGCCGTTCAAAAAAAAAAAAAGAACCTTCGTACTGCTCGACTGGCTAATGTGAACGCTTTTTCATATTGCTCGAAAGTCGAAACACGACCAAACATGTGGTTTTTAGACCCTAAATAACATGAAAGTGTGCATTATACTTTAAGACAGAAATTTCTTCAAAGAAGATTCAATCGTCTTTGAAAGTTTGATAGAAGAAAATTGCAATATATCACTATCATATATGGATATTGTAAGATTAAATATATTATGTTTAATATTTAATCTAGTAGCCATAATAATCATTTACATAATATAGATCAAAATATATAATAACCTATTAAATAATTAGTTGGTAATTGTTGATAGACCATATTACCCTTATTAACTAATTAGGTTTACTCTTGGGTGCTTATATAAGGAGAATTATGTAGAGGTTAAAGGGTTACTCAGTTACACACTTAATCAGATAACCTAATCATAACATCATCATCATCATCGACCTCCTCTCCCATAACCGATTCCCTTATCGGTTTTCTCAGTCCCCGTCATTAGTTAGCACCCTAAGGAGGAACGAGATCATGTCACAACCCCCGATCCCTGATCCCCGGGAACGGGCGGACGTGATCACAGAGTTTGGTGGTATCAGTTTTATTTAGTCTTGCAGCGGAATTTACATCAGGATCGTAGTTAGGAAATGTTTATCAGAGTAAAACCACCTTCTTTTATATTAATAATAACATGGGCAAAACCCAAGTTTCTTATTACATCTATAGGGACAAACCCTATTTTATTTAATTTAAAATATCGTTTAATTGGTAACTTTTATAGCCACATTATCTTCTAAGCCTTCAGTGCTCTCCAGCTGGCTTTTTAATAATTGGCTGTCACATTGGGTTACCTGAAACGCGTTTTAAAAACATTTGTCAGTCGGAAATACTGGTGAGTGAATCCCAGTTTAATCAAGAAACATTTTATCGATTAAAACAGTATCGAGGACGATTACAATGTTTATGTCTACACAATTACTCCATTTGGTACTATCAATCCACTGACTTGTGGGTCATATTACACATTGGCTAACTCATTGTCCAATGGTAACGTACTGTCAACCTTGACTTACTACTCACAAGTAATACAAATTTTGTATACAAAACCCCAACATACCGGCAGTAATTGAAGAACTACAAAGACTCAATCACCGCATAATCACATTGTAAAATAATTAAGGTTTTGTAAATTATTCCAAAAACATTAACAAAAAGAGGATAAACTCACATTGCTGTCTTAGGCTTTTCGTAAGGGTTTCCTGGATATAATCTATAATTTATACAAATGTACATTGGTTAGTACCATAACCCTTTGAAATTATTAATGATACCCTCCCCAAGACGGCATTCCAACAACTACGTCGGGCAGAACCACGACAGTTGTTACGGAACCCTAAATCAATCGGGCAGCATAACTATTATGAAACTGGGGTTATAATACTTACAACGGAGCAGAACCTCGATAATTAGGGGTATAATACTTGACTATAATAACTTTCCTACAGAAATTTGTGATTCGAGATTTGAGAATGAGCGACGAAAAACGTAGACTGATGGCCTTCTTATATAGTTGTGTAATTGAGTCCTGTCGCGGCCCGCGTAAAAGACAAGGGACCCTTACACGGCCCGCGTCAACACCAGTCAACACTATAGCTTAGCTAATTCGTTGAGTAGGTCCGCCACGATGTCGACACGTGTCGGCCTCTGGTGTAATCGCGTGTATAGGTTTCTCGCGGCCCGCGTTAGTGTAATCTAAGTCTTACGCGGCCCGCTTCAATTAAAGAAGTCAGCGAAGTCAAGTCCAGCCTTGATACGGCCCGCGTAAACTAAGGGTAGAGTATGTCGCGGCCCGCCTCAACCCTATATTTCTTGTTTTTGATTTATTTTATAAACTATAACATAATTTGGGCTCGGTTTCCACATACGAGATGTAATATAAAACACATTGAGACATTTTATAATATATTTAGAGTATCAAAATATTATGAGGGTGTCGGTTTTACCGAGGGTTGTTACATTCTCCCCACCTTATTTAGAACTCGTCCTCGAGATCTACTGGAATAAATGCGGATATTTTCTTTTTATTTCTGACTCGAGATCCCATGTGTACTCAGGTCCTCTTTTGGAGTCCCATTTCACTTTGACTAGAACTAGTCTTTTATGCTTGAGATTCTTGACTTTCCTGTCTTCAATTTGTAGAGGTCTTTCTACAAACTTGAGTTGTTCATTTACCTCTATATCCTTAAGAGACACTATCAATGATTCATCAACTAAACACTTTTTAAGATTAGATACATGAAACACATCATGTATCCCTGCCATTTCCTCTGGCAGTTGTAGCTGATAGGCTACTGGTCCTATTCTTCTAATAATCTTAAAAGGTCCAACATACCTGGGACTTAGCTTTCCCCGTTTGATGAATCTTACCACTCCTTTCCTAGGAGAGACTTTCAATAATACTTTATCTCCTACTTGAAATTCTAATGGTTTGCATCGGTTGTCAGCATAACTCTTTTGTCGATCACGTGCTGCTTTCAGTCGTTCCTTGATTTGAATAATTTTATTGGTTGTTTCCTGTTAGTGCATGCATCTGTCGACTTCGTCTTGTATCGAGTCTTAGTCTTAGAATGTTAGATTAGGGCACGTTTTACGAGTAAATAGGAGTATGTATGTGTCTAAGAGACTGATTTCGCTCATATGGTCATAGATAGGTGATTCCACTTATTCGTCAGTAGGTGATTCCACTTATTCGTCAGTAGGTGATTCCACTTATTTGTCAGTGAGTGATTTCGTTTTTGTGTACATGTTCACATAAGCGAAATCACCAACACTATATATAGGACACTTGAGCGAAATCAGTACATAAGTTGTGTACTTGGATACCGAGGTGCTGCCGGTCTTCCAATTGAATGTAAACGTTGTTATATCAATCAACAAGGTGATTTAAGTGAAGATCTAGCTGTTTCTACGTTGGTTACTTGTTTTCCACACCTGTAACTAATCGAGACTCCTCTGATAGACTCGTTCGGGTCAGAATACGATCCTACAATGGATGATGAGAACTTTCCACCATTGAGGACTGAAAATTTTAAAAGGAAAACTGGAAAGTCTGAAATCTCAAATCAGTTTTATTCTGAGAAGGATAATTTTGATGTTGAGAAAGAATTTAATGGAAATGTGAAGAAAATTTTCGGAAAGATGGTCCATGGGAAGGTTAAAAGGGTTAAGGAGTTTTATGCTAAAAAGAAAGCAACTTACACTCCAACTGTTTCTGAATTGAAAACACCCAAGGCTGGTCAGGCGTGGGTGGACATTTTCTTTGCTTGAAAAACCTGACTATGCCGGAGATCCCAAGTTTGTAATCGTGGATCAGGAATCGGCATTATTCATGTTTTATGAGTTTGTATGAAAAGTTCTTAAAATTGTTAAACTTTACAGGTTAATGGACTACTCCGGAGCTTCCAGGTTGGTAAGTGCGAAGCAGGAATCGGCATTTTGAATATACATACAAGTGGTATTGTTTGGTTATTTTTACAAATGGTACAGGTTGCTTAATTGCAAAACGGTAAATCAGGGTCATTAATTTGTACTTGATTTACTATACATGATAACACAAATAATAAGATGATGAACCATATCCCCAAATTTTAACATGTGGGTAACCTACAAGTGCCTATAAGTGGTAAAAACAAATTCATTTTCCGGAAAAATCATTTTGATTAAAACAAACTTGAGTGTTTTGAAATCTAAATGAGAAAATGGTTTGTGAAAGGGGGAGTTCAGATTGTTTATGCCTAATGAATGGAGAATTAAAGCGATTTGATATCGGTTGTCGTGTTTCTGTATAGTTTGTTTTGCATTCTATGTTTCAAGTGGGTCAAGAGTTTTGTTTGTTTTCAAATTTTTTTAATGTGTTTGCATTTTAGGGGGAGTAGAAATTTTCAGAAAATCCAAAAACATTTGAAAATTTGAAAATTTGAAAAAGACAAAAACATGATAAATTCAAAAATGAGTTTTTGTGTCAAAGAAGAGGAAATGATAGTACATCAGTAGACAGTCACAGTATGCTAAAGAAATGTAATGTTTAAATAGCGTTAAACAGTCTCACTGATGATATGCCGATAGGTTTTTACACATTTAGTAAGCTTTTTCGGGATATAAACTAAATTTCAAACTTGCTTATTTCGTGGGGAACACTACTTGGATATATAGGTAACCCCTGAAATCTCGTTTGAAAGGTCCCTCTTTCTGAGATACTAGGTCTTTATGCTCAGTGATATCTGGGGTATTATCCCGGGACTTCTGCTGAAAGGAATTTCTGACCTAGTCCCCGGAGAATACTTTCCGCATGCTTGAAATATAGCGCAACCCTCAGCAAATTGATGAAACAATAAAATTGATAGTCATTGCTGTTGTAATCAAAAGAGCCTCTAAAGGGGACTCACCGAAAGTCGAAGCCGTCATCTCTCTGCGTATCGAAAGATCGACCTGAGCTCTCACGGCCCTCGCACTATAATTTATTCCCCTGACAGATATCATCTGTGGTATACTCACCTGTAAGACTGAATATTGGGATCTGGATACGGGAGTATATTCAAGAGGTGGGACACATGAATGAGTTTAAGTCTTTAAAACATCTAACTCATATCCTGAATTAGTTGAAATTTGTGTGAGAATTTAAGTGGATCAGTATATCGGCAATCTAAGTGAATTGTTTAATTCTTAATGTGTAACTAAGCTCAACGGTACTTGTGACTTGTCAAAATCTGATATGATCCTCTTACACAGAACTCACAAAAATATTGTCTGTAAATATTTCTTTATTGCATTTCATTTCATTCAAAAACCCAAAAAGATTTTAGTGTGTTTTAGCATAAATTTTTGAAAAAGTCAAAAAGATTTTCGACAACTGGTATTGAAAAGCTGATTTTCAAAATTCTGAGTGCTAAACATGATGAGTACGATTTGAGGGGGAGTTTGTGTTTAAAACTGATTATTTTTTATCAAATTTTCAAGTGGTTCATCAGATTGTAAGATCATTTTGTTTAGGTTATTGGAGAAGAGTCTGAGTTAGTGCAAGTTTATATGTGTGAAATGTGTAAATTGTAAAATTTATTGTGAGGTAGAGTTTATGCAGGTTTAAAGTTTGAGCAAAGTGATGATCCTGAAAAGTCAAAGTTTTGAAAGTCAGACAACGATCCTAAAGCTGATGATGCTGATGATCTGAAGAAATACCAGCATATCGCAAAGGGGAGTCTGAAGACTTGCAAGAAAAGATTGAGAGAGAGAAGCCCAAAGACAGATCAAGACTGAAGATGCGAAGACTCGACACTTACGACTCGTCAACATCTGAGGGGGAGTCTGTTAGTGCATGCATCTGTCGACTTCGTCTTGTATCGAGTCTTAGTCTTAGAATGTTAGATTAGGGCACGTTTTACGAGTAAATAGGAGTATGTATGTGTCTAAGAGACTGATTTCGCTCATATGGTCATAGATAGGTGATTCCATTTATTCGTCAGTAGGTGATTCCACTTATTCGTCAGTAGGTGATTCCACTTATTCGTCAGTAGGTGATTCCACTTATTCGTTAGTAGGTGATTCCACTTATTTGTCAGTGATTGATTTCGTTTTTGTGTACATGTTCACATAAGCGAAATCACCAACACTACATATAGGACACTTGAGCGAAATCAGTACATAAGTTGTGTACTTGGATACCGAGGTGCTGCCGGTCTTCCAATTGAATGTAAACGTTGTTATATCAATCAACAAGGTGATTTAAGTGAAGATCTAGCTGTTTCTACGTTGGTTACTTGTTTTCCGCACCTGTAACTAATCGAGACTCCTCTGATAGACTCGTTCGGGTCAGAATACGATCCTACATTTCCTGCACTATTTCAGGTCCAGATAGTTGCTTTTCCCCAATTTCTGCCCAACAGACTGGGGTTCGACACTTTCGTCCATAAAGTGCTTCGAATGGTGCAGCATTTATACTTGTGTGATAACTATTATTATATGAAAATTCTATTAAAGGTAAGTGATCGTCCCAATTGCCTCCAAAGTCAATTACACAAGCTCTAAGCATGTCTTCCATGGTTTGAATTGTCGCTTTGTCCATCCGTTTGAGGGTGATAAGCCGTACTAAATTTTAACTTGGTTCCCATAGCCTTTTGGAAACTTGACCAAAAATGAGATGTAAATCGACTATCTCTGTCAGAAACAATTGATAAAGGAATACCATGTAAAGAAACAATTTCATTTACATACAATTTAGATAATTGTTCCATATTAATTGTTTCCTTCATTGATAAGAAATGAGCTGACTTGGTTACTCTATCTACAATCACCCAGATTGTATCATTTCCTTTCCTAGTTTTGGGTAATTTAGTAACAAAATCCATTGTTATTAATCCCCATTTCCAAACTAGCATTTCTAATTGTTGTAACAAACCTGAGGGTTTCTGATGTTCAGCTTTAACTTGTGAACAAGTTAAACATTTAGAAACATAGACTGCTATGTCTTTCTTCATTCCTATCCACCAGAAATTTTTCCTTAAATCCTGGTACATTTTATCACTTCCTGGATGCATTGTATATTTAGATTTATGGGCTTCTTCTAATATACGATATCGAAGATTTCCTAATTTAGGTATCCACATTCTCTTTTCATGAAATCTCCAAATTCCATCTGTTCCTTGTTTTAGTTCCTTTAACATACCTTTTAATTTTTCAGAATCATCCTTGATTATTGCTTCTTGTGCTTCTTTTATTTGTTCATTTAAATCTACTTGTAGATTTAATTTAAGAGAACGTACCCTTCTTGGCTTTTCATGATACTTTCTACTTAAAGCATCGGCTACTACATTTGCTTTTCCTTCATGATACTGGATATCACAGTTATAATCGCTAAGAAATTCCATCCAGCGTCTTTGCCTCATATTCAACTCCTTCTGTTGAAAAATATACCTTAAACTCTTATGATCAGTGAATATGGTAAACTTACTACCATAAAGGTAATGTCTCCAAATCTTAAGAGCAAAAATTATAGCTCCTAATTCTAAATCATGGGTTGAATAATTTTCCTCATGATTCTTAAGTTGTCTTGATGCGTAAGCTATAACCTTGTGACGCTGCATCAATACACATTCATAACCTAGTTTAGAAGCATCACAATAGACTACAAAGTCTTCAGTTCCTTCTGGTAATGCTAATATAGGTGTATGGGTTAATCTTTGCTTAAGAATTCTAAAAGCTTCTTCTTGTTTTAATCCCCATTCAAACTTAACAGATTTACAAGTTAACTTAGTTAAAGGAATGGCTATTCTAGAAAAATCTTTAATAAACCTTCTATAATAACCGGCCAATCCTAAGAAACTTCTAACTTCAGTTGGTGATTCAGGGATTTTCCATTTCGTAATTGCCTCGATCTTTGTTGGATCTACATGAATTCCTTCATGATTAACTAGGTGTCCAAGAAATTGTACCTGTTCTAACCAAAACTCACACTTAGAAAACTTAGCATAAAGTTTTTCCTTTCTTAACAGACTTAAAAGTACGTGCAAATGTCTTGCATGATCCTCTTTATTCTTAGAATAAATTAGAATATCATCTATAAAAACAATTATGAATTTATCCAAATATGGCTTACATATTCGGTTCATCATGTCCATAAATGCAGCTGGGGCATTGGTTAAACCAAATGGCATGACAGTAAATTCATAATGTCCATACCTTGTTCTAAAAGCGGTTTTAGGAATGTCCTCTTCATGTACCTTTAATTGATGATATCCTGACCTTAAATCGATTTTAGAGAAAAATCGGGCTCCTTGCAGTTGATCAAACAAATCATCGATTCTTGGTAATGGATACCGATTCTTAATCGTGACTTTGTTTAATTCACGGTAGTCAATGCACATCCGCATTGATCCGTCCTTCTTTTTAACAAACAATATCGGCGCTCCCCATGGCGACGAACTGGGTTGTATAAATCCTTTTTCCAATAATTCATCTAATTGTTTCTTTAATTCTTGCATTTCTGCAGGTGTCAAACGGTAAGGTGCTTTGGCAATCGGTGATGTTCCTGGTATTAAATGAATCCTGAATTCAACTTCTCTATCCGGAGGTAGTCCTGGTAATTCTTCTGGAAAAACATCTGAAAACTGAGATACTACTGGAATATCTTTTAGTTCTTTTCCTTTAGTGTTAGTGATTATAGAAATCAAATACACTATAGAACCTTTTCTTATACAACTTTCAGTTTTCATCACAGAAATAAATTTAGTAGACCTAGAAGACTTATCTTCTTTAATTGTGATCATTTTACCTCTTGGTGAATTTACTTGAATTAACTTTTGATCACATAAAATACTGGCTTTATTGGCTATTAACCAATCCATTCCTAAAACAACATCGAATCCTACCAGATTCATGGGATACAGGTTTGCAATAAATTTCTGATTTAAAATTTCTATTCTTGCTCCCTGCAAGATTTCAGAAATTTTAACGGTTTCTCCATTAGCTGTCTCTACCACACATTCTAGTGGTAGTTTAGTTAATGACTGATTTAAAATTTTGCAAAACGATGTATTAATAAAACTTTGGTTTGCACCAGAGTCAAATAATACTTTAGCAAAGACATCATTAACTAAAAACGTACCAGCTATGACATCTGGGATCATCTTGGCTTCTTCTGCAGTCAGAACAAATGCTCTAGCATTTTTGGTATTCTTGTTATCTGGAGTTAATTTTGGGCAGTTTGGCCTGATATGACCTTTTTCTCCACAGTTATAGCATAATCCATTGCTAGATTTCCTCTTGCAATTTTCTTCCTTGTGTCCTGGCATCTTGCAGTAATTGTAGAGATTGGAGCATTTTCCCGAGTGTTTTTTCTTGCAGACCTTGCAATATGGTGCAGAGGTAGAACCCATATTCCTACGATTGAAATTTCCAGAACGAAATTCTTGTGTAAGCCTTTGAGTTAGGTTTCTCCTCTGGTCTCCTTCTCTAGTACTAACTAGCTCATCAGTCAAGGTATTTGTTAATTCTACAGCTTCTTCTATGGTTTGAGGTCTAGCTGCCTTGACTATGTGTCTAATCTCCCCAATTAATCCCCAAATATAACGGGAAATTAATACTGGTTCTGGTGAAGCAAGAGTTGGCACTATCCTAGCATATTCAAAGAATATCTTAGTGTACCCTTTGCTATCCACACCAGTCATCCTAAGATTTAGGAATTTGTTTGCTATCTGTTCTTTCTCATTGGGTGGGCAGAATTTCATTTCTACCTTGTCCTTAAATTCTTCCCATTCCATATTATAGGTTTTATCACTTCCTTTTGTTTGGAGGATAGTGTTCCACCATTCTAGTGCTGCACTCTTAAACAGATTAGAAGCAAACAGTATTCTATCTTCTTCAGCACACTTACTTATCCTTAAGACTGCCTCAGTCTTTTCTATCCAGCGTAAGGTTGCAATGGCTCCTTCATTGCCTGAGAATTCCATTGGTTTACAAGACCAGAATTCTTTATAAGAACAACCATAAGGCATGGTTCTTCTTCTTTTAGGAATAGGCATTTGAAGTATCGGTCCATTGTTCACACTATTTTCTGGTTCAATTGGTCGTTTACTGCTATGTTTACTTTTATTATTCGCTTCTTGAATAGTTTGAATAATAAATGGCATGGCATCTATGATTCCTTGTGCCACTATATGTTAAACGGCACTATTATCCATTTGGTTTTCGTTGTTATGGATGCTTGGATTATCATTACCACGTTAATGTTACTCTGGTTATCGTTATTCAGATTTCCTTGATTTCCTTCATCGGCCATATGAATTTTAAACATTTATCCCATATTAATATCACAAGATAATAAGTAATATCACAATTCACATGACACACAATCTAGTAAAAAACGTAGATCATTGCTACTTGTACTCTTTTCCATATACTATGCGTCTATTACACACTAGTACAGAAATAAAGATTACAATACCAACAGAAATAAAATAGTAATATGCATCCGTACACACATATTTTATTTTATTTTATTATTATTACTACCACTTCCTCCATTCTAACATTCACGGATATGGATTTATCCAAAAATCCATATTGCGGTCATCGTATTTCCATACGAGACGCTCTCCTACCTGACGCATCCTCTCACTGCTTTCTAAAATTTCCTCCCCGAAAGTTCTAAGTTCTTGAACGTTTTCTGCACTCATTGGGGGTGCAGGTTCTTGGACTGGGTTTGGAATCTGGGGTACGGGTTCCTGATATGGGGGTGACAATTCCTGAAATTGGTAAGGATCCTCTAAAATCTCCCTAATGTAGTTATCTTGGTAATAGGGATCTAAAGGGTCCATACCTGGGTAAACTTCTATGTTCTGTATGGGTGGATAATCCTGAACAGGGTAACGTTGCACAAAGTCCCTATTATCGTCCCACCAGGGGTCGTAATTCGGGTCTAGTGGGTTTGGTGCAGGCACCCTGGGGATTTCTTCTGGGTTAAATTCGTGCATCTCCACCTGATTTTCCTGATTTTCTATCTCCATGGGTTGTTCTGGGTTTTGTGGTTGTGGGGCTACTAGTTGTTCCAGACCTGGGTCAGCAGCAGTTGTAGCTAAGATATGGAAATTAGCTAGGCGTCTATTTAGCATATCTTGAGTATGAGCATCTGTCTCTCGCTTAATAGCTGCTAAAGCCCTTTTCTGTTGCAATTTTCGCATTCTCTTCCTACGAGCAAAAGCTTCTTTACTGAACCATCCTCGTTTCTTAGTAAGAAATGGTTCTTCAGATTGAGCTCTAAAAGCAAATATTCCATCTTCCTGATCAGCAGTATACCCTGAAAGGGCAGGCTGTGATGATGTACCTTCACTCCTAGGTGAATCAGATAACTGACGATTCACGTGTGATGGTCCTTGATCACTCATACTGAAAACTAACAGATAGTCAAATAACACATAACACATAATTACAGTTATGCACATATTTCATTAGTTTATTTCCTAACAAAAATATAACTTTAAGTGTCAGCAGAACACTTCTTTGGCTCAGACCAGTGGCTAGGCTCTGATACCACCTTCTGTCACAACCCCCGATCCCTGATCCCCGGGAACGGGCGGACATGATCACAGAGTTTGGTGGTATCAGTTTTATTTAGTCTTGCAGCGGAATTTACATCAGGATCGTAGTTAGGAAATGTTTATCAGAGTAAAACCACCTTCTTTTATATTAATAATAACATGGGCAAAACCCAAGTTTCTTATTACATCTATAGGGACAAACCCTATTTTATTTAATTTAAAATATCGTTTAATTGGTAACTTTTATAGCCACATTATCTTCTAAGCCTTCAGTGCTCTCCAGCTGGTTTTTTAATAATTGGCTGTCACATTGGGTTACCTGAAACGCGTTTTAAAAACATTTGTCAGTCGGAAATACTGGTGAGTGAATCCCAGTTTAATCAAGAAACATTTTATCGATTAAAACAGTATCGAGGACGATTACAATGTTTATGTCTACACAATTACTCCATTTGGTACTATCAATCCACTGACTTGTGGGTCATATTACACATTGGCTAACTCATTGTCCAATGGTAACGTACTGTCAACCTTGACTTACTACTCACAAGTAGTACAAATTTTGTATACAAAACCCCAACATACCAGCAGTAATTGAAGAACTACAAAGACTCAATCACCGCATAATCACATTGTAAAATAATTAAGGTTTTGTAAATTATTCCAAAAACATTAACAAAAAGAGGATAAACTCACATTGCTGTCTTAGGCTTTTCGTAAGGGTTTCCTGGATATAATCTATAATTTATACAAATGTACATTGGTTAGTACCATAACCCTTTGAAATTATTAATGATACCCTCCCCGAGACGGCATTCCAACAACTACGTCGGGCAGAACCACGACAGTTGTTACGGAACCCTAAATCAATCGGGAAGCGTAACTATTATGAAACTGGGGTTATAATACTTACAACGGAGCAAAACCTCGATAATTAGGGGTATAATACTTGACTATAATAACTTTCCTACAGAAATTTGTGATTCGAGATTTGAGAATGAGCGACGAAAAACGTAGACTGATGGCCTTCTTATATAGTTGTGTAATTGAGTCCTGTCGCGGCCCGCGTAAAAGACAAGGGACCCTTACGCGGCCCGCGTCAACACCAGTCAACACTATAGCTTAGCTAAGTCGTTGAGTAGGTCCGCCACGATGTCGACACGTGTCGGCCTCTGGTGTAATCGCGTGTATAGGTTTCTCGCGGCCCGCGTTAGTGTAATCTAAGTCTTACGCGGCCCGCTTCAACTAAAGAAGTCAGCGAAGTCAAGTCCAGCCTTGATACGGCCCGCGTAAACTAAGGGTAGAGTATGTCGCGGCCCGCCTCAACCCTATATTTCTTGTTTTTGATTTATTTTATAAACTATAACATAATTTGGGCTCGGTTTCCACATACGGGATGTAATATAAAACACATTGAGACATTTTATAATATATTTAGAGTATCAAAATATTATGAGGGTGTCGGTTTTACCGAGGGTTGTTACAGATCACACTGATAATTATGTCGAACGGGATGTCATCTTCTCTGACTGGATTCTCCACTGCACTGTCTGCTGTAACTGGTATGTTTTAATGTTTCCCTCATGTATAAACATAACTGAACCAACAAATATTTTATTTTCAAAATGGTAACTGTAATTTGAATTTTGCTCGAGGCTAAGTAAAAATAAATAAATAAATAAAAAACATCTTTACTAAAATACAACTAGAAATTGGTAACGTGTTTGAATAAATAGATCAAAATTGTAATTTGAGATTAGACCACACGGTGGTGTGGGCGTGGAAACACGGTGTTGTCAGTCTACGCCCACAAAATCATCCCGTGGCCCGCGTTGTGAATGGCATTGTGTTTGGGGTAGGGGTGTTCATGAGCCGATCCGATCGAGGTTCTGCTCGTGCTCGGATTGAATTACAACAAATCCGATCGGATCGGATCGAATCGAATTTGCAAAACCGAGCACAAAAGTGATGCTGATGCTCGAATTGAATTTGAATCGAGCGGATCGTTTTCGCTCGGTTTTTCTCAGCACCGAAATTAAAACATGTGTAGCAAAACAAAAAAAAAACAGAAATCAAGACTATTATAAGGCTGTGTTCAACAAAAACAAATCCTAACTTAATTAAACAAAATTCAACTTTAAATCAACATATACAACCTATAAACACAAGCATTAAACAAAAAAAAATTAAGTTCTACACATTACATAACAACTTTATGGGTTGTTAATAAAAATAATTCGAGCGAAACCAAGCGATCGACGAGCGAGCGGACCTTTGCTCATGCTTGGATTGAATTTGAATCGAACCGATCTGAGCGGCTCATTTACAAACTGAGCGGGAATCGAACGAGCATTTTTCGGGCATTTTTCGAGCGATCGTCAAGCAGTTTGGACTGCCCTAGTTTGGGGCTTGAGGATTTCCACCGGCGTGGGGGCAAATATGTGGGTGAGGTGGAGGCTCTTGATTGGTGGGTGTGGTTTAAGTTTGTTTTGACTGGTTGATATTTATTTTCTTTTTAAATTTTTTACTCTTCCACGCCACTTTCCCACCCATGCTTTTTTCTCCACCCCACCATGCTAACGTGTTAGCCACATGTTACTCCACGTCCTTCCTTCAAGCCCTTCCACACCGTGTGTTCTTACAACAGAAGCATCTGTATAATTATGGCTGATTTTGATGATAATCCTTAACCATACACAATACAAATGTCCAAAAATTTCCATAATGCATCATTTGGCAACAAAAGTAAAGGCACAAATACATCAAAACTCCCATACTTTGGCCATCTTATTCAACAATATAAACCAAACAAAGTAACAAACCTACCATTATCTCTTCAACTACACAAAATAAAAAGACAATCCGGAAACATTAACAAGAAAACACCAGTATAAAGATTGGCGTTTTCATGAAGAATCTGTTAGCTACATTAGCTCTTATTCGGTTGACCCATTTACAAGCGTCGCGCCAACCCGGTAAAACACTTTACTATTCATCCTCCCTTTTTGTTGTTGTGCTAAAAGTTTTGATAATTACAGGTATAACAATATTAAGGGGGGACAAATAATTTTACTTTTTTTTTTATAAATAATTTTAATTTGTTTTATTTAAACGAGTCGATTAGTTTCAAGTTGTGATGGTTGTTTGAATTGTTGTTTGGCTTGGTGATGTGACCAATACGCGTGTGCGGCTAAGACCCTGTCTAGGAGTTGTTGTGGCACCGGCTCACCTCTTCTTTGTTGTGGCGATATTCTTGCCGTGTGAACTAGTGTTTTCCACTTGTCCTGCATCATGGACCGATCAAAACAAGCCACATGTCATAATGGATGAATCAAAACAAGTGACCACTCTTACCTTCAAATCGACATAAGTGCGGTGCTTTGCGTTATCAAAGGCCCGCAGTTTGACGTCCCGCCATCTGAAATATCAAAAAACAGTTAAAATAAAAACTTTTATTTTTTAAATTTAAAAAAACTATTAAAAAGAAGCACACCTTCCGGTTCCAAGCTTCTCAACAGCTTGAACCAAAGCTTCCACTTCCGAAACTGAAAAAGGTCGACGAATTCTTCTTTGTGCCACCTCAGACCGCTTGCATTTCCTCAGTGGAACAGCAGCCAGTGCCCTAGAGTTCATAGCCGGAACCATGACCAAAGCCCTTGCGTCCGAACCACTTTTGTGATCCATAGACAGATCAGGTGGTGACGGTGCTGAGTCATGCTCACTTTCAACTGAACCACCAAAATTTGCCATGGGTGTATCCGGTGAGGCGTGAGATACTTCTGGTTGAACCACCAACTTGTTACCTACATTTGGTGCCGGTGTATACCTAATACCATATAAAAAATACAATATACAAGTTTTAATGCATGCTCCTAGGTGTGATACAAGTGTTTCGTGTAACTTAATGAACCGATTGATTCAAGTTTTTTTTTATCTGTAACGGGTCAAACATTGATAAAAAGTGTTTTTACATGTACAATCCTCTTAACTCATCATATTTTATGTAATCTTACTTGACACACTAACTATTTAATAAAAGGGAAAGAAATAATCTGGGTCAACCCAACCTGATTGACCTGCAGAATAATGCCCATTTTGACCTGGACCCGTTGAGTTGTTTACCCAATTTGCTTGACCAGCCCATTTTCCACCACAAACTATATGTAAAAAAATGTGGACCAAAAGTAATTTTGGTCAACGCGCCCCATTTTGATCCGCACAACAATACTTAATTTGACGGGAGCCCGTTTTTGGCCGCTCATTTTGCCACCTCTAACTGCGGTCAAGAACATTTACCTTATTAAGGGCTTAGGCATGTCGGGAGTGAGTTGAACAGAGTGGTCTTTAGGGCATAAAGACGACTGATTTTGCGAATGGTTAGGTTCCAAGGTGAAACCTAATGCATCCAACTTGTTATGTAAGCCGGTTTGTAGCAATGTTTTGTCATCATCTCTGATTTTTTTCCCTTGAAGCAACACACCAACATGTAGATCACCACTAAGTAATGAAGTCACAGCCTCCATAACAGTCCTCTGTCAACAAAAAATTAGTCAACATAAGTCAACCCATGACTAGATACCGATACTTTAACTAAATAGCGTTTAACAAAAAATTCGTCAACATAAGTCAACACAACTAAGTAAAAGGAATTAATGTAATACCTTTAGTGAACCAATGGTTGCGTTTTTTGGTAACTCAAAGAAAAGCTCGGGTACCCGAAACGATTTGATCTTCAGTTTCACTGAGTAAAAGTAAAAATGTCTTTCACATAAGAACTTTGACTAGATACCGATAATTTAACTAAACGACGTTTACTCGTTTAATTACCATGTGAATCCCGAGGCTGAAAAGCTGGATTTTGCTTTGATAGTAATCCCAATGTCTTCATACCTGTCGATCAAAAGCATGAAGAACACATAAGGAGTGTTTAGATATGTTTTTTTCAAACTATTTATACAAGTCACAATAATCAGATATTCAGTTTGTAAAAATGTGACAAACCTCCTTCAGGCTTGACACCCAAATTGAATCCATTCTCGATTGGATCCTTTCGAGGCGGGCTAGGTTTGTCTTCACTATCAACCACATCATCAGAATTCGAAAAATTGTCTAGTTCATAAAGTCGTCGTTTTTTAAAAGGGTAATCCTTCAACGATCTTTGTCGTTTGAAGCAACTTTTCTTGTTACTATAAACATCTGCAAAACAACATGTTTACATAATTCACAATTTAATAAAATCCATAAATTAAAAATCCAAAAATGAGTACAAAATTAAAAGTTCAAAACCACTCACCATCGTCACAATTCACATCGTCGTTCAATTTTGGGCCGGCTTTCCAGTATTTAGATGCCAAGAACCGTCTGATCCGTCGATCTCCAATACGTGGTGGTTGCTTAAAGTTTTTATTAGGATCCGGAGCGACCCCACAAAATTTTTCATCATCATCGTCATCATTATTTCTAACTAAATTTACATTATCTTTGCAAAATGGAAACTTGACATTATTATTGTTATTATCTATATTATGAACTACCGGAGGCTTTGGCTTTGGTGCCTCGTTTGTTATCGGTTTACTATTCCTTTCGTCTGCTTTGACGGTAAACGGTACTTTGACTTTGACTTTGTCAACCTTTGATTTCTCTGAGCAATCGGAAACGGTAATACCTGATGAAGGTCCTGAATTAGAATCTTGAATAGCAGGTGCTTGTGAGATTATTTCGGACACAAAAAAACTCCTATTGCAGCTTCCTTGATCACAAATATTATTAACATGTGAAGGGTCGTTTTCGACATTTGGTTGTTCAATCTTAATCGTCGAATCTTTAACGGATTCGGTTTCTTTTTCACCACCTTCCTGTAATAACTTTCCGGCTACAGTAGCCAGTAAATCAAATGCACACATTTGCTTGTTATTGTTATTGTTGTTACTGATAATGTTACTGTCTTCGGTTTTCTTCCAAGATGGAACCCTCCTCTGTCAAAAAAATAAAAAACAAATATAAGCCAAAATAAAATTAAAATGTAATTTCTTGATGTGATGATGTGTTTACCGTGGCTGATCTGGCAGCCCGGGGCGTTGGAGGCACTTGATACCCGTTAAATCCATATTCTAACCGCTTTTGCAACACCATATCTTAGTGATCATATCAAGAAGCCTACTTAAACATCATGGTCATTGTTCTTATGAATCTTTAAACACAATAAACACCTGAAAATCGAGTGTAACATTTCAGGCAGATCATGTGACACAATTTAGAAGCAGAAGAATTCATCGAATTATACGAGTTGTATTGATGCTAACTTTGATCAATCAAATGACATGTTGTGCCTCATATAAATAATAAAAGCTTATTGAACCAAAAAGTAACCTAAACAATCATCAAACAGAACACATAGATCACAACACAATTCTGCATTTACAAAATCAGATCTTGAAAGCAATAAAAACACATAACTTCTATCCATAAAAATCTCTAAAAACCCATGATATTCAAAATCCAAAAACAGGTTTTCAAAAAAAAAAAAAAAAAACTGAGCTTGCAGAAGACGAAGGTCTCCATGAAATTCAAAACCCTTACAAAACCCCTTCAAGAAAAAAAATAAAAAAGAAAAGAAAACTCACAGAGGCATTTATACAAACACATAGACGACACTTTTACAATACATATAAATCACCTGAAAACTCAACAATTACTACCCAAATTCACAAAATCAATATCAACCAAAATCACAAACACATTCACATTCATCCAATGACTCCAAATCAAAACCGATTATTCGATATATTCGATTCAACTAACATCTCCCCACCTCTAAAAAGATTTCGTCAACAATTCACCAAACATTTCCTTCAAAAACCGCTTCACAACAATCGCAAAATCACCCAACAACAATTCACAAACCAAAACCCGAATCCATTATCGTTAATTCCTTGTCTGTCTAATCCATCCTGACAAAATGCTTGGTAAACCACCAATGAAAATATGAAAAAACAAAGAACAAAACCAACAAAATGAAAAACCCCAAGGATGGGTTGCTTAAACCCACCAGCAGTTTATACTCATTGACCCTTGTTACCGAATGGATCGGTAAAAGGCTCCAAGTGGTTCCCAACTTACACACACCCTATAAGACCGGTTCTACGTACCACACAACCCTCCGACAGAGTGCTGGATTGGTCCACGTGGCAGCTTGTGCGGAATCCTACGGTTGTGAGTGCGTTTGTGGGATCGAGAAAACCGTTGGCTCACAGATTGTGTAGGGGTGGTTTGGTAATTTTGCATGGTTTTTGTTTACCTTTGGAGAAGTTGTACTAATTTTAGAAAGTAAACTGTTCAACTAATGTTGACCCAATTTGCTTAAATTTATGACCTTTTTATTCTATGGATGTCCTATTTTCAATTTGGAATTTGAATTGTCATTTATTTTATTTACTTTAAATTAATTTTTATTTTATTTAATTAACCCTATATAGAATTTTTGTTTTTACATTTAGCATGTACAGCTAGTTACCTAAATCATGTGTTGTGTTTCATTCTTTTTAAGTTTCTATGGTTGAAAAGTAGAGCGAAGTTAAGTGATTTGTTTTGGTTAGAATGGTGTCGTTCACCTTTATATTTTTCAATTGAAATGTTTTGTATTTTGAGTAAAATGCACGGATGGTCCCTGTGATTTGGTAAAATTTCACCCTTAGTCCCCAACTTTTGGAAATTACACCCGTGCTCCCTGTGGTTTGACAGTTTATTACTCGGATAGTCCCTGAAGTGGATGGGGGTTAGTTTTATCCGTTAAGTCCATGTGAAATTACAAAATTACCCTTGCTTTTAGTATATTCATCAACATCATCATCATTCAACAGTTGACTCATTCATCAGTTCACTCATCTTAGCAAGAACACATTAATCATTCATCCAAAAATCCAATTCTAAGAACACATCTTCAAAATTCACCAACACTCCATAACACAAATCGAGTCCCAATCTAGTACACAAATTCAAAAGGTGGGCACAAATCCATCTATACACCATCATCTATCATCATCGCACAAAGCCAGCTACCTATACAAATCCATCACACAAATCCATTTGTACAAATCCATACAAATTCCAGATCTGTTTATGATCATGTGTTGCTTTAGGCCACTCCGGTACAAACTCCAGATCTGTGTTGTTTGATTCATGCCCAAAACAACAACCGTAACTTCGGCACCACCCCCACCACAGTCGCACCATGTAACGAAGACGACGACGTTACGACTTATTGGTTTGATAGAGATCGGTTGGCCAACTGATCTAAAGCATTTGACTCGTGTTACATTTAATTGGTTTATGGGTTTTTAGGGCTTCTGGTTGAATTTGAAGATGAAGTTTCGTCACAGTTGAATTTGAAGTCGGTGGAGGGTGGAGGCGGCTGTAGAGGGTGACGGTGAAGGTTGGCGGTGTAGAGAAGATGACAGGGGTGGGAGAATATTAGGTTTTTATAATTAGTTAATAGGTGCCCACTTGAGATCATAAGGGTAGTTTTTTTGTTTTTTTAAAGAGAGGGATAAATAAGTAATTTCATATAGAGTTAACAGAGAAAACTAACGGACATCTACTCCAGGGACCATCCGAGTAACAAACTGTCAAACCACAGGGAGCACTGGTGTAATTTCCAAACGTTGGGGACTAAGGGTGAAATTTTACCAAACCACGGGGACTATCCGTGCATTTTACTCTTGTATTTTTTTTGTCAAGTCATATGGTTTTTCTGTATAAAAACACACGAGACGATAGTGTATTAGCCAAATTTTATACGATCACCATATAGATTTTATATATTGTTATTCAAAAACAATTTTAATTTGCATATATATGCCTATTAAATTGTAAATGCCTTTTAAAATAAAAACTTGAATTGTATATAGCTTTTAAGGGTGAGGATTAAATAGAAAGTTTATTTTGACTAGAAATGATAGGAAGTAATAGCATTATGACATGTGCCAAAACTTAAAATAAAGAGGAAGAGTATTTTAGTCAATCGTATCCTTTCTTCTTCCTTCTTCTCCCCAGTAACTTCAAAACCTACCATTTTCAAAACCCACCATCTTCAACCATTTCTTCACTTTCTATCTCAATAACCACTACATTATAGTGCGATTTTCGTCACCAATCAATGATTCAAACACCCGATCAACGTGTTCTTCAGCTTTTTTGAAGAAAACCCAGTTTAATTTCATAAAATATCTCATTTTTTCTCGTGATTTTGAAGATAATCACTCGATCCGTTCGATTCGATCGCTGATAAGTGTTTCTATCATTCAAATTTCGTCAATCGTTTAAGAAATCGACTTCGATCCATGTAAGAAATTCTTTAATTTCATTTTTATGATCTGGGTTTTTGTTTTTAGGCCATTGCGTTTTACGATCTTGACGAGGGTCCGGGGCAGCGCCTTTGGGAGCAGGGTCCAAGGGGCGGCAGCCCCTGGCGGGGTCCAAGGGTCGGCAGCCACTGGCTGGGGTCGAGCATCTGGTTCTGTGAACAACAGTTTCTTTTGTGTTTTTTGCTCATTGCGTTTTAGAAATAAAACATTTTTGAAGTGTTTTTAGTCATTGCGTTTTAGGTAAACACATTTTTATGTATTTCAGTTCATTGCGTTTTAGAGAGAACATATTCTTTTGTGTTTTTAGTCCATTGCATTTTAGAAATAAGACATTTTTATGTGTTTTTTGGCCATTGCGTTTTAGGAAAAAGACATTTTAAGTGTTTTTTTGCCATTGCGTTTTACAAATATGACATTTCTTAGTGTTTTTGGTGTATTGCGTTTTAGATAAAACACAGTTTTTTGTGTTTTCAGTCCATTGCGTTTTACAAAGTACACTTTCTTTTGTGTTTTTAGGCTATTGCGTTTTAGAAATAAGACATTTCTTTGTGTTTTCTGGCCATTGCGATTTAGAAATAAGACATTTCTTTGTGTTTTTTGTGCATTGCGTTTTAGGTAAAACACATTTTTATGTATTTTCAGTCCATTGCGTTTTAGAAAGTACATTTTCTTTTGTGTTTTAGGCTATTGCGTTTTAGAAATAAGACATTTATTTGTGTTTTCTAGCCATTGCGTTTTAGAAATAAGACATTTCTTTGTGTTTTTTGTGCATTGCGTTTTAGAAAAAGTCATTTTTTACGGTTTTTTTTATCATTGCGTTTTACGCAACTGGGTTTTCATTTTATTTTATTTTTTTTGAAAATATAGCAATAGTATACTCGTTTTAAAGATAAAAAAACGCCCGTTTTTTTTTTGTGCAAAGTTTATAAAAAAATAATGTCGTATGAAAAAGTTATTAACGTTTAAAAAATGGGGGAGAATTGGAGGAGAGAGAAACTATTGTCCTGGATTGACTACAATGCCCTTACACAAACCCACGCGCCTCTTTTCTCCCCTTCATTTTCCATCATTTAATCTTAGCACTTGATTAAATCAATTGATGGTCAAGATTACTTTCTAGCCTTGCTAGCCAAATAAACTTCATATTATATCATAACCCTAGCTTTTAAAATACAAAAGGCATACGGCGTACATAAAAAAAGTAACTACAATTACCACGTTGATGTCCCTTAGGGACTTTTAATTTAATTAAGCATAATGCAAAACGTAATTCCCAAGTTAAATATAACATAAGAATCATTAATGCTTAATTGTTAGTTCATTTAACATTCATTCATTGCGCGATGATGACAAAACCCATGAAGAAGCCACGACTCAAGGAAGTAGCTCTAGCTAACTTCATACGGACATCCTTAACACTAACAAAATAAAAGGTTTAAAGTTTAAACGGTAAAAGTAAGGATGTGAATCGTGTCTGGTTAGTGGATTGATTTATTCAATATGAACCAACCCATATATGTATTCGTGTTGTGTAGGACGCATACAAAATTGTGTCTTGTTCAAGTTGTGTTTAAGTCGATATGATTAATGTTCATTTGCGAATATGAGTAGTACGTAGTGACTTAATAACAAGTTAAACAACCATTTACCTCAGATTAAATGAATCTTTCTTGTAATTTTGTTTCATCTCTAACTCTCATCTAATACAAATGATTTTGCATATTTAACTCGACGCTAGTTGAAACAAATGGAAGGGCCAAGATCATTTCAGAACCATAAATATTTACAAAACTCCTAAGGGTGAGAGGGGCACCAGCGGGGAGTGGGTGCGGTGACCGAAGTCCCCGCTCGGGAACACCGGCGCCATCAAGGCGGGGACCGAATTCGGGGAGGGGAATCGGGGTTGGTTCACCGCGTTGAAATGGCACAAAGATTGAGGAACGGTCCTTTTTTTAAACGGTCAAATTTAAAAAAAAAATCAATTTTAAACAAATATAAATAACCACACCCACCACTAAATTTTTATACTCTCAAACCACACCCACTTCACTAATTTTTTATAACATCCACCACTCTCAAACTTTTACCACACCCACCACTTTCACACTTTTATACTTTCAAACCGAGCAATGGAGAACCAACCCCGCGAAGCCAAGAAAAAAACTAAGGGACGGGGCTCGCAACCGTCTCGTGGTGGTTCGAGCGGTGCAAGTGCACAACCACAACCCCCTTTTCGGATATACTTCACAACCACCCCCGTTTTTTACCAACAACCTTCACACCCCTCCTTTTACAACACCCAACGACAACCCACTTTCGGCTATTATCAAAATTTGTTATCAATGTATCCACCTCAATCCCCCGCCTTCGACCCGTATGGTTTTCGTTCCCCACAAGTTCCATATACACGAGAAAATGTTGAACGTCCTCTACCTATTCACGAGGACGAGGAAGTAGTGCCCGAAACTCCAAATTTGGGCGATTATGAAAATGACACCGGCGATGATGAATATAATGTGGATCAAGACGCCGGCAACGAAGAAGATGACGCTCTAACAACGGGAAAAATGGAGAGCCAAAAATGGACAAAGGTCCAAGAAGAGGCGTTGGCGAAAGCGTGGGTACACTGCTCTACCAACAAAAAAAAGGCAATCAACAAAACCGCGATCGTTTTTGGCGTAAGATTTTAAATCATTTTAACGACACCGTTGGTGGAAGTAACCGGACCGTGCATCAAGTACGGTCTAAATGGGGCCCGATGATGACGAAAATAAACTTGTTCAACGGCCTATACCAACAAGCGGTAAAAATTATATTTTTTAACATTGTATATTTTTTAATTTTGTTTACTAATATGTAAAAAATTATATTTTTTAACACTTGTTATTTTATAATATGTAGGATCGCACACGAGGAAGCGGGTGTAGCGATGTCAACGTGATGAAAGTCGCTTTAAAGGAATTTAAAGAAAAACATCCGAACGGTTTTCAACATATTGAGGCATGGGAGGTCGTTCGAAAACACGAAAAATGGGCCCAAGTCCCATTGTTCGAAAACGGCGAGACAAGCGTCAAGCGACATCGTCCGAGGGAAGCTCGGCCGAGTTGGCGGCACAATTCAAAGAGTACACCGCCATGAAAGAAAAGAAGCACGCGATTGAATTGAGGAAGAAAAGAGAGTCGCAGGCTCTCGAGCTCATATCGGAACAACGCGAGACGATGAGAAACTACAATTACGATCGAGATATGGAAACATTCCTCAAGCCGCACGACGATGCTCCGCCAAATATGTTGCCGTTCATCCTCGCCCGAAAGCGCGACATCGCTAACAAGTACGGGTGGCCCTGCGATTTCTAAAATTTTTATTTTCTAGTTTTAATGTAATTTTTATTTTCTAGTTTGAATGTAATTTTAATTTTCTAGTTTGAATTTAATTTTTATTTTTATTTTTATTTTTATTTTCTACTTTGAAATGTCTTTTGTTAAATTTTATTTAATTTTTATTAATATTTTTTTATAAACATGCATAATTACAACAAATAAAAAAACAAAAAAAAATTAAAAAACCAAGTCCCCTAAGAGGGGAGTGCCGCCATCAAATTAGGGTGTGAGGGGAGTTTAAGAGGGGAGTTGACGTGTCATAACGTAATTGGGTGTGCGTAAGAGAGGGGACTCCCCTAAGAGGGGAGTGCCCCTCTCACCATAAACAATCTTTTTATTTATATATTTTTATGTTTAGAATAATTTTATCATTTATGTGTATTTTTACGATTACATACATGTTAAGAGTACTTTTATCATTTTCTATATGTAATTTTATAATTACACATATGTAAACTAGTTTTTTTACATATATGTAATTAGTTATGACATATATATAATTTTGGCAATTAAACATATGTAAACTACTTTTAACATGTATGTAATCAAAGAAATACATATAATAGATGATAAAAATATCCTAAATACAAAAACTTATATATAAAATGATTGTTTATTATGAGTTCTGAAAATTCTGTAGTTATTTAGAGTTTTGAAATGAACTCAACCGCAAATGGAAAGGGCCAAAGACAGAAAAATTACTTCACTTTTGGAGATTAATAATTAGAGGAAAAATTATAAATCAAAGTTACAAACTTAAATTTCAACACGTTTTAAACAACCCTCGTTAAAATCTTAATAGGGACTTATTAGAAAAACTCTTAAAACGGTTAATGGGTTAACACATTTATTAAACACATTGTATTAGAGTTTTTTTTTTTTTTTTTTTGGAAGGTGACTTTCTCTGTACAGGACCGAATTGGTCACCGGGGTCATGTCGATGACATTCCCCCGTCAGCCCCGCTCTTACGGACGTGATGTTCGATCGGGCCCCGGCCGGTGCGCAAGCTGACCTCCGCCCGGAAACCATACTGCCCCCACACGAGAGACTCGCTGGGGTAACAGCGGGGTAAAACCGGGTTGCCCTCAAGACCGCACCATGCCTCGGTAGGAACGATCCATCATTGGGACGTCCCCCCCTAAAGCCACTAGTGGGAGTCGAACCGGTGACCTCCCAAAGGAGGAGCCGGCCGACATAACCACATTGGGACAAACCACTGGGCCACGAGGAGGGGATATAACACATTGTATTAGAGTGAATCTATTTATTAAATAAGTCAAATTTATGTTAACCTATTTAATAAACCATGTTACATTAGCTTTTTTTTTATGTAACTTTTTTTAAAAACACCGAGACCGAACCCAAAAGGCCGACTCACAGAAACAACTTACAACATATACAAAGGAAATTTACACCATTCAGCCCATACTATGCCTTTATGTTTTGATCTATTACTTAACCAGAGAAAGCCAAACGACTTTATATCTCCCATTATGTCTTCGCACCTACCTAAACTGTTTGAAAAAATCTTGTCGTTCCTCGCCCTCCAAATACACCAACACCCTATCATTATAAGACCTTTAACCACCACCTTCTCCTCCTTATTGAGGTTGCAAGATAAATGGAAATCCGCCACATCTTTAAATTCGAAAGTGAACAAAGAAGGAAGACGCGCCCAATCGCTGGACATCTGCCACACCCTTATGGCCACCGCACATCCCGTGAAGATGTGATCCATGCACTCTTCGTAATCCCCACAAAAACAGCAGCTTGTATCAGAAATTTGGATGTTTCGTTTGACCAACGCGGACCTAGTCGGAATTTTATTTTGCAAAGCTCTCCAATAAAAGATACCACACTTCGCCGGAACCCAAGACACCCATCCATAATGGTTTCGAACCTGGTAGCGTTATCTTCGACAATGATCTTTCTTATCGCCACCGCAGAGAAGTTAACCTCCTGATCCCCAAACCATTTCCATTTATCAGGATGGTCCGCAACACGAGCGTCCCTAAGAAGGAGTTCCATATCTTGCAATTCTGACCTATCTCTATCGGATGAAGGCTGACTCGTCCAGCTCCAAACTAGCTCTGCGTGATTCTCCAAGTTAACCAGCCTATCCGCGATGAAACAGTATTTATTACTCTCCTTCTCATATAAGTTAGGCCAAATATACATAAGAGGTCTATCCCTTATCCAATAATCCAACCAAAATCTAGTGTTCTTCCCGTTCCCCGGCATACTTTTTATAAACGAAGTTAACTTATTCCCTTTGATGATGGTTATCTCTTTTCACAATGTTCCTCCAAACTCCAAAAATACCGGAGTTCATCGGCAAAACCGACCACTTCCTACCCGACCCATGTATAGCCCCTATAACCGATTTCCACAGGCTGCATTCATCCACTTTAAACCCCCAAATCCATTTGGACAGAAGAGAAAAATTAATAAATTTGAGTTTACATAAACCTAACCCCCCTAATTTTTTCGGTAACGCCACCCGGTCCCAAGACACCCAATGCATCTTCTTCACAACTTCATTTCCTGCCCAGAGAAACCTTTTCATCAAAAGATTCTAATTTTTCCACCACTTTGACCGGTGCCTTGAACAAGGATAGGTAGTATATAGGTAAACTTTCTAGGACCGCTTTTATTAAAGTGACCCTACCTCCAATAGAAAGAGAATGAGCCTTCCATGACGAGAGTCTTTTTTGAAAAATTTCCACGACCGGGTACCAATTATTTATCCGATTCATGTTCGCTCCAACCGAAATACCAAGATACTTGAAAGGAAACGTTCCTGTCTTACAACCCAAAATCGAAGCCATGCTTTCCGTATCATCTTCATTAACCCCTAGCCCGAACAGGTTCGACTTATGGAAATTTATTTTTAAACCTGAGCAAATGTGAAAAATCCTCAAAATTCTAGCAACCGTCTTTATGTTCTCCTTACTCCACTCCCCCAAAATAAGCGCGTCGTCGACGTAGAGAAAGTACGAAACCACCGGGCCTCCGTTAGGAGTTTTTATCCCTTTAAAAATCCTCGTGTTACTAGCATTGGTGATAAAGACACGATAGAATTTCCATGACAATCAAGAAGAGAAAAGGAGAAATAGGACATGTTTATTGTTGTGTCACTTCACGAATTGCCTCCATATCTCCACATCTAACCATGTATATGAAGTATTATTAGAAAAATAGAAGATTTTAATAAAAATTGCAAAATGCGTTTGCCGGGAGTCGAACCCGGGTCTATTGCTTGGAAGGCAATTATCCTAACCGTTGGACTACAAACGCTTTGTGTCAGTTGAATAAGTTTTTTCCTATTTGTTGTTGGAATAAGAAATGATGCATCGTGTTTGGATGCAAAAGTAAATGGACGACGAGTTGTGTACGTGCTAAGAAGTAACATACATGTTCGTTAACACATTTTTCAAATTTGTAAAATGTTTTCAGGTATTGTGTTTAATCTAAATACACTAAACTTGATTGATGTGAAAGATTTGAGGAAATATGAGGTTGAACGTTCGTTAACACATTATAAGCGTTTTTATACTGATAGTCTATAATTAAATTTCAAGAGATGTATTTTTATGATAACACTTTTATTAACATACTAGATAATAAATTTTAATTTATACAAAATTCAATAAAATGGTCATGTTATCTTCTGTAAATCTTAACGCATATGTGCACATAAATATATGTTTTCATATTAAAACTTATTGAAACATGTGTTGCCGCGGAGACCCAAGAGGAATTCGATAGGTATCGGTTTGATACGTCATGATATTAGCATAATAACATAATGTTTACAACAAAGAAAGCTAAAAGCTAAAAATAAAAAACTGTAAATATGACAAAACAGAGATGCGAAACTAAAATATTAAAAAGAAAACGAATACAAAAAACCGAAACTGTAACAGAATAGAGAGCTAAAAAATATTAATGAAACGAAAATAATAAAAAACCAAAAAAAGACAACTCTTCATAGCCTTTAAAAGAACGGCTCATTTTAGCCCAGCCATACTATTCATATCTACTAGTTTTTTAGTGTATAGTAATACTAACCCGTGAGATTCCTCTGTGCTTCGCGGCGGGAATTCAGTCGGTATCAATTTTACCGGCACTCGCTATAATAGTCGAAAGAGAAAACATTACATCCATAAAAAACAATAAAAACATATATCGATACTGGAACTTGTCGAATACCCAACCCACGGATGACGTTTGATGGATCTTCGGTGACGTCAAGAGCTCTTATCCTTGCTTGCTACAAAAGAATAAACCGTTAGCCTCGCCACGGGGGACCCCGGGAGGGGGATCCGTGACCAAGCTCCGGCGTGAGAGTAAGTAAACTTGCCGGAAATGAGAGGAGCTTCTTCCGGTGAGTATGATCACCGGGAGGTTTCCTCTTTGGTGTGAATCTTATTAATGTGTGTATGTAATAAATACGAGAGAATATTGGTCGGAAGTTAATGTGTGTGGAGTAAATGAGGGTATAGTAAATGAGTGAGAGCTGGAGATGATACCTGCCTTTGTTCTTGTGTGCCTTCTCTTATATAATAACTAGCCCTTATCTCATTAGATATTTCCCACATGTGATCTAACGGTTTTTGGGGGTTCTCGGGGAGTGCAGACACGTGTCTGGCTCCCAGTGGCGAGATGTTTGCCTTAATTAATGTTCGAACCGGAGAAGTACAAGGTTTCAGACGGGATCCCATTCTTATCGAGCATTAAATGAGGTCTGCTGCTTTTGCTAGCTGTTTTCCCGCCTATTTCCGAAGTGGAGAAACCTTAGCGAGCAAGGTTATTATGATCGGTGGGCTTTTTAAATAGTTGGGCTTCCAGATAAAGAGGCCCAAAGCGGGTAAAGTGGGTTTACCCACTGGCCCGTCGTCAAGTCATCTTTAGTCCCTGGTTCTGAGACCCGAGGCTCATGATCCAGGGCTGAGCCATAACTGCTTTGAGAGAGGTGGTTTTTCCCTGTGGGTCCTCCCCAGGTCAGTTACAATTACTCGTCCCCACGTAATCATTACTTAGCCGATTATCTATAGCGGGAGTTAATCCCCTAGTAACACGTGCCCCTTTTTTAAATTTTGAAGAGACTCTTGACGTGACGGTTACTTGCACGTCAGATGCCATTCTCTTTAAATGTCCCCTTTTCACCCCTTCCGTCTTCACATTCAAATTCCACATCTTCCTTACTTTTCTCTGTAATCACCTTCCCTATTTACCCTCTCTTTACATTATGAGTCGCGGTGGCCGATCGTCGATAAGGTCTATCTTAACGGCGAAGGACCTGAAATCTTTTATCGAGGCGTATAACATACCGGATCGCTTTTCCCCTTCTTTGCCTGGCCCCAATGAATCAGCAGAATGCACGCCGGATAGGATACCCCTTTATACTCTTGCTTTCTCTTCCTGTGGGGTCCGATACCCCCTTTCTGCATTCAAGATTTCTTTGCTTCGTCATTTCGGTGTGCATTTCTCACAGATTCACCCTTTGGGGTTCATGAGGGTAGTTCATTTTGAACTGTCCTGTGCCGCTATCTCAGGGGAACCCTCTGTCCCTCTATTCTGTATGTTTTACCGGCTGATTTCCGATGGTGACTGGTTCACCTTTGCTAAACGTCAAAACAGTGTTTCGAGGCCTTGCTACAGCTTTATGCCAACCTCTACCTACCCAAAAGACTGGAAGTGTAGATTCATATTTGTGTCTGCGGCTATGTTACCTGAGTCCCCTGTTCCAAAGGATCTTGATGCTGCTATTGAGGATGTTGTTCCCACCCTTTCTGCAAGTGAGGCTGTCCAGTGGAAAAGAATGTGTGACAATCCAACGAGAGCTTTTACTTTCTCTGAGGGGATGCTTGCTATGGGAGGGTTAAGTCCCTCTTACCCGGTCCGTCCGAGGGCTTTCTTCGGCAAGAAAGGTACCTTTTTAGTCTTGTTTTGTTTCTTACATCCATTCTCTTTTTTATGTCTTTGGGGATCCTGTAGTCATCTTTAGTGTCTTCTTTTTGTGTAGAGATGACATTGTGGAGGCTTCTTCAAGGTGACTCTAAGGATGTAAAGTATGTGGTTGATAATGAGATTGATCCCCGGTTGAATGTGGAAGCGCAGGTTATAGGGGGATCCGTCCAGGCAGGGGGTTCTGTTACCCTGGGTGATGCTGAGGGGGGTTCCTCTGGCGAGGAGGAGAGTTCTCCCGACCTTCCTCCTGTTCATCCTTCTGGTCAAAGTGACGATGAAGAAGTGGAGGTACAGCTAGTTCGTAAAAGGAGGTCTGCTAGCCCCCAGCCGGGTCCTGCACCTCGTAACATCCGTCAGAGGCTCCGTAGCGCCAGTGGCCAGAAGCTCCCTCCGTCTTCCAAGGCTGCCTCTGACCTTCCTCCCACCGGGGTCAAGGGTTCCCTGTCCAAGCATCTAAAGTCCTCAAGCTTAGTGAGTGCCCCGTTACTGGTAAGTTATCCCTTTTCTTCTTCTTTCTTTCCGTGTCATTTCTGATTTATCCCCCTTTTTTTGTTTTTGTTTTTTAGGGAAGTTCCCGGGAGCCTATAGAAATTCAGACTGGTCCTTCTCCTCCCCGTATTCGGGACAAAGCCTCTGAGGCGGGGGTAGCTCGCTTCTCTTCAGCTTTCGAACTTTCTCCCCCACATGCTATCGGGACTAGCAAGCCTACTACCTTTGAAGGCCCTGTTCATCGATCCCCTCTTGCCCCTTTGTTTGCCGACGCCCTCCCCTTTACTTATGTCCCTAAGTGGAAGGTAACTAATTCTTCCGTTATAGGGACCCCTGAAGCTGCCCGGGACTTTCTGAACCATGCTGTCCCTCCCTCACATAAATTTGTAAACTCCGCCCTGAGGGATGATCTTTTTGACGATCAATACAGCATGTCTTTGTGTGAGAGCTTCTTCAGGGGCGCTGGGATGTTGCAAAGGGTTGATGATCTGAGGAAGGCGAATGAGGGGCTTAAGGCTGAGCTTAAGGCTTCCCAGTCGGTTGTTGCTGGGCTTAGGAGCCGGGTGGTTACCGCTGAGAGGAAGTTGCAGGAGGAGAAGGTACATAGTCTTCTCCCCCCCCCCTTTTTTTTTATTTATTCACACATCTTTACTGAATCTTTGTTTAGGGAGCTGGGGCTATGCTTGCGAGGAAGGAGCGGGCTTGGGAGCAGGAGATGGCGTCGTTGATCGCGGAGAAGGAAGAGCTTACTGTTGAGCTGAAGCATGTGAGGGAAGTTGGTTCCGTTTCCCAGGAGCAACTTAATACTCTATATGCAGATTATGGGGTAACTTCAGATGATAATCAACGGTTGGCAGGGGAGAAGCACTGGTTGATTACTGAAGGTTTTGGAGCTTTTCTCGCTGCTGTCGCTCGATCGGAAGATTTTAAAAGCGGATTGGAGGAGGTTTATAGGGCTTATAGGGATGTTGGCTATCAGGTGGGGTTAAAGGATGGTTATGCCTATTCTGCCCAAGGCTTGGGTAGAAAAGAGACTCCTCTCTATAATTCTAAAGCGAAAAAGAGGCTATCCAAACTGAATGAGGAGTTTGGGGGTAAAACCCCAGCTATCATTGCCAAGATCCTTGAGCATCCCTTGATTTCAATTGATGAACTGAAGGCCTTGTTCTCCTCCGCGGGTCCCTCGTCTCCGCCGTCCCTTTCCGGGGGTGATCCCCAGTGAATTCTGAACATTTGACAAATTTCGATGTGGTTGCAATAACTCTAACTTACTTTGGGATATTTGTATGTTTTGCTTGGCTTTTTTGGATGGTCCTTTGTGTTGGGGGCCATCTTGATCGCTAATCGTATGGCCTATGGTTATGTATAGCTCCTCCTTTGCTTTGTTGCCTGTTCCCTGTCTCGTTTGTTTTTGTTTTGCAGGGGTATTTATCGAAGGCTAGCTTGGCAATTTCCTGGGGACTTTCAAGCTGCTTTAGCGAGGAGCCATGTTTTCATCTTGCCATGTTTGTAATCTCGTATATTGTTTGATTCTTGCCCAAGTTATTGGGGCTTGTTTTTGTATATGTATTTCGTACTAAATAAGGCAGATTCCCCCTTCATGATTTTCTATATATGGGTGTGTTTGCATTATTTGTTTTTTATTGTTTGCTTCGTTAAACTGTGATTGTCTGTTCGAGGCCAATCGGTGGACAAGTTTATAATGCGGTGTTATGTTTTTAACTTGCTTTTGTCCGTTTTAGGTTAGCTAGACCTTTATTAGCCCCACGGCCGGGCTTTGGGCATGCTTTGAATGCCTCATACACGTGTGTTTGTTTGCTCTAGTTTAGATGTAAAGGGTGTTCATAGGCACGTCTGCCCAGGTATGGTTACCCATAGTTTTCAAAATGGGACGTTTTCGTCCGTCTTTCATTTAATCTTAGGGGGATCTATACTTCCCGTCATAGACTGTTTACAAGAAGGTTTATTTTCTGAGGGGGAAGTCCCCGTACACATAGTTTTCCTACTACAAAAGTGGCTCTTGGCCGTCTTTTCCCCCTGGGGGTATGCCCCTTAGATGTAATACTTCCTGAGCTGCATGAGGTTCCAGGTCCTGGGGACCTCTTTTCCCTCTAGCGTCTCCAACTAGCATGTTCCCTTACCGTTTGCCCATGTGACTCTGTACGGCCCTTCCCAGTTGGGGCCCAATTTCCCGGTGTTTTCTTGCAGACTGGCCTCGTTGGCTCTGAGAACCAGGTCCCCTGGGACAATGTTGAGTTTTTTCATCCGGGTGTTGTAGTAACTTGCCAGGAGTTTTTTGTAGTGAGCTTCCTTCACTGCTGCTATCTCTCTTCTTTCTTCCAACAGGTTCAGGTTCATCCTTAGATCCTGCTCGTTCTCCTCATCCCTTAACCTCATACGGGCGGTTTGGGACCCGATCTCTGCAGGGATCATAGCCTCCGTTCCGTAGGTAAGGCTGAATGGGGTCTCCCCATTGCAACTTTTGGGAGTGGTTCGGTATGCCGATCTCTTCAGACGCCGTTTCGTACATTCGCGGCCAGTAGAACCCTGCGTTCATTACTCTTCTTACTACCGTTCTTGGTCCTGAGTGCATTCCACAGATCCCCTCGTGCATCTCCCTGAGCACATATTCGGCCTCTTCCATATCGATGCACTTTAGGGACGGACCCAGGTACGACCTTCGGTATAGCTCCCCCTCAATCAATTCGTATTGTAGGGCTTTAACTCTTATTTTTCTGGCTGCCCATTCCCCCTCGGGTAGAGTCCCGTCCCGGAGGAAGTTGATGATTGGGGTCATCCATGTTTCCTGGGGGCCTTCGATCGTGGCCACCTCCGTCGTGTCAAGGGAGGGGGATGTCAGGACTTCTACTTTGACCTCCTTCGCGAGATGGTCGAATGCCACTAAAGCTAACTTGCTGAGTGCATCAGACTTCCTGTTCTTCCCTCGAGGGATGTATTCTAGTTTGAAGGTTCTGAATGCTTCAGCTGTCTCCTTAACTTTCGCCACATATCGAGCCATGGTGCTATCATTGGCTTCGTATTCCCCTTGGTACTGCTTTACTACCAACTGTGAATCGGTACTAGCCTCCACGTGTTTTGCTCTCATCTTCTGTGCCAACCTCATCCCGGCTAAGAGGGCTTCATACTCGGCGGTGTTGTTGGTGTTCTCGAAATCCAGCCTTACAGCGTATGTCAGCTCTACCCCCTCGGGACTTGTCAGTGTGATTCCGGCCCCGTTTCCCTCTTCGCTGGATGCTCCATCGGTAAGCAATTTCCACACCGCCTCATCTTCCTTCTCTTTTTCTTCTTTCTCTAAAGCTTCCCATTTCAGGAGTTCCCTTTCTTCGTCCTCAGGGACTTCTGCTAAGAAGTCGGCCAGTATCTGCCCCTTTATGGCTGTCCTAGGCTTAAATTCTAGAGAGTGTTCCCCTAACTCCACAGCCCACTTAGCTAGCCGTCCTGACAACTCTGGCCTCCTGAGTACCTTTTGAAGGGGCTGATCAGTCATTAAAGTGATCTTGTGCTCTTGGAAATACCTCCTGAGTCTTCGGGATGCGAAGACAAGAGCTAATGCGAGTTTCTCCAAGGGCATGTACCGTTCCTCAGGTCCTTTAAGTGTCCTGCTGATGAAATATATGGGTATCTGCTTCCCTTCCCTTTCTACCATCATGACCGCACTTATGGTCGTTTTTTAGGCGGATAGATACACGAGCAATGGGTCCCCGGGTACTGGGGTGGCCAGCATTGGGAGCTTGCAGATGTATGTTTTCATTTCTTGAAAGGCTGCTTCGGCCTCTGTGGTCCATTTAAACTTGTTTGTTTAGAGGCAGTCTTTCAATACCTTCATGAAGGGAAGGGTCTTATCAGCCACCTTCGACAAGAAACAGTTTAATGCTATCAGTCTTCCGTTTAATTGCTGGATGTCCTTCAGGGACCTGGGGGATCGCATCTCAGCTACCGCCTGGGTTTTCTCAGGGTTTGCCTTGATCCCGCCTTTGGTGACCACTACTCCCAGGAAGTTCCCTTCCTCTACTCCAAAACAGCACTTCCCAGGGTTTAACTTCATGTTTACGTCCTGCATAGTGTGGAGAGTCTCGGCTATATCACTTATTAGGGCCGTCTCCGTCAAGCTTTTGATGACAATATCATCAACGTATACCTCCAGGTTCCTCCCTCGTTGCTCCCTAAACAGGGTGTTCATAAACCTCTGGTATGTGGCCCCAGCGTTCTTGAGGCCGAAGGGCATCTTGGTGTAACAGAATGTCCCTTCGTCTGTGATGAAAGCGGTTTTTTCCTCGTCTTCTATTGACATCTGAATCTGGTGGTATCCCTTGTAGGCGTCTAGGAAACATTTTAGGGGGTATTGAGACAGGGAGTCCACCTGGGTGTCTATCTCCGGAAGAGGGTAACAGTCCTTGGGACATGCTTTGTTTAGGTCTTGGAAATCGATGCACATCCTCCATCCCCCGTCTTTTTTCTGAACCATGACTGGGTTGGCAACCCAGGATGGGTATTTAACTTCCCTGACTATCCCCGCTCTGAGTAGCTTTCGAGTTTCTTCACAAGCAGCCCTTCTTTTACTAGGTCCCATACTCCGCTTCTTTTGTTTCACCGGTTTTGCCCATGTAAAGGTGTTAAGCCGGTGCTCTGTTAGACTCCTTGGGACCCCCGTCATGTCCCCATGTTGGAATGCAAACACGTCTATGTTATGGAGGAGCAGCTCCTTCAGGGCACTCTTACATTTGTCCCTCAAATGACTTCCCACCTTGACTGTTTGTTCTGGGAATCTATCGCAGAGGACCCACTCTTCCACCTTCTTCCCCTGGGGTTTCTCTGGTTCCTCCCCTTTGGATACGGAAGAAACTACTTCGTAGGCGGATTTAACCCATGCGAGGCCTTTTGGTGTTTGGAATACCAAAGCTCCGTGGGGGGTGGAGGCTTGTGCCTGCAGATCGCCAATTCCGGGTCTCCCCAAGATTGCATTGTACTTAGAGGGTGCCCTGACTACTGTGAAGGTCAACTCTACCGTTAGGACCCGATCCCCCACACCAACTGTAAATGGGAGCTTGATCTTTCCCAGGGGATGTGACACGCTGTTGTTGAATCCTACCAATGGAATTGAATCTTCCTCCAACCTGTCCCTTATGTCCCTGTCGAACCTCAGAAAACAGTGTTCGTATATTACCTCAACGCCTGATCCTCCGTCCACATGTATCCTAGACACCTTGTGTCCGGCTATCACAGCTGAGATGTTCAGCGGGAGTCGTTGTACCTCATTCTCTTCTAAGTATGGCATAAGGATGGGAGCTTTCATGCAGTTCGGGGAGCCTAGGATTCTGGCCTTTACACTTCGGGTGGTATCAAACTCATTTCTCTTTCTAATCATATCAACGTCTGCCCTCCCCGGCTCCCGTGCATCTTTCCCTTTGCGATCCCCTCCCCCTTCTTTGATTTCCCTGACCAAGTGGGCCAATCTTCCCGTTCTTACTGCAGCCTCTATTTCTCTTTTTAAGTAGAGGCAGTCGTCGGTTTTATGTCCGGGGCCTTTGTGGAATTCACAATATTCGTTTGGTTGTGCCTTCGGCCCAGGCTTTATGGGTGGCGGTCTTGGGAAGGAGTTCTTTACCCTCTCAGTAGCCAATATCTCACTTGGCGTCTTGATGAGGGGGGTGAAATTATCGGAGTACGAAGGGGGACCCCTCCCTCGGGGTTTGTATGGGGAGTACGAGGGTCTCATTCTGTCATGCATCATTCTATCAAAAGCAGGTTTTCGAGAGTAGGGTGTACCTTTGTCTGGGTGTTTTGTGACTGGGGCGATCCTCCGGGGTGTGACGTCTGTCTCCTTGGCTTTGCTAACCGTGTACTTCCCTCTGACAAAGGCCCTGACCCTGTCCATGAGGCTGTCAAATGAATGGGGGAATTCTTCCCCCAGTTTCTCGCACAGCTGGGCATGTTTTAGTCCGTTTATGAAACTGCTAATCTTCATGACCTCCGGGACGTCTTTAATGTTCATGCTCTCCTTGACAAACCTTTCCATGTATTGATCTATTCGCTCGTTGTCTCTTTGCCTGATATGAAGGTTCTCATTTGGATTTTTAACCACCTTTCTCTGTTGGCCAAAGTTCCTCAGGAATTTCTCGCTTAGCTCTTCGTAGCTATCTATGCTCCCCGGGGGAAGGCTGTCGAACCAAAGACGGGCCCCCTCCGTCAGGGTTTGTACAAACATGTGGCACCATATCGGCATAGGCCATCGCCCCAGCTGTCCCGCTCCTCGGAAGGCATGCAGGTGATCCTCGGGATCTCTTGTCCCGTCATATCGGTCGAAGCCTGGGGGTAACTTGGTCTTGGGGGGCATAGGTGCTTCCGAGATTCTTCTTGTGAAATTTGAGACCTCGGCCAGGTCTCGTGGCAAGTATGGCTGGTCCAAGCCGCCGTCATCAAAGTTGTCTTTCTCTTTTCCCTTCTCCTTGGGTTTCTGGCCTGTGATCAGATCCTCCCTTTCTTCAGAAGACATCTGCCTTAGGGCAGACATGAACGTTTCTAGTTGGTCACCGCTGTTGTTCTTGTTTTGAAGGTTAGTTCCCTCCTGGCTGGAGGGTGTGTCGAAGGAAAGCCTGGCCCTGAGGCTCTCGAGTCTTTCCTGTCTCTTCAGGTCTTCAAGATACTTGGTTATCTTTTCCCTGTGCATGGCCACGAAATCAGGAGTGATATGCTCCGTTTCTCCTGGGTTTTCCTTCTCGTTACCTTCTTCATGAGTAATATCTTCTATGGTGACTTTATTCAAATCGTTTTGTGCCGTCTGAGTGATATTCGAGTTATGCGGGGTTGTCATGTTGTTTCTGACAGGATAAGCTGCTCTTAGGACGTCGAGTGTTTGTGTGGGAACACCGGGCAGGCTGAGGTCCCACGGATGACGCCAATGTCGAATACCCAACCCACGGATGACGTTTGATGGATCTTCGGTGACGTCAAGAGCTCTTATCCTTGCTTGCTACAAAAGAATAAACCGTTAGCCTCGCCACGGGGGACCCCGGGAGGGGGATCCGTGACCAAGCTCCGACGTGAGAGTAAGTAAACTTGCCGGAAATGAGAGGAGCTTCTTCCGGTGAGTATGATCACCGGGAGGTTTCCTCTTTGGTGTGAATCTTATTAATGTGTGTATGTAATAAATACGAGAGAATATTGGTCGGAAGTTAATGTGTGTGGAGTAAATGAGGGTATAGTAAATGAGTGAGAGCTGGAGATGATACCTGCCTTTGTTCTTGTGTGCCTTCTCTTATATAATAACTAGCCCTTATCTCATTAGATATTTCCCACATGTGATCTAACGGTTTTTGGGGGTTCTCGGGGAGTGCAGACACGTGTCTGGCTCCCAGCGGCGAGATGTTTGCCTTAATTAATGTTCGAACCGGAGAAGTACAAGGTTTCAGACGGGATCCCATTCTTATCGAGCATTAAATGAGGTCTGCTGCTTTTGCTAGCTGTTTTCCCGCCTATTTTCGAAGTGGAGAAACCTTAGCGAGCAAGGTTATTATGATCGGTGGGCTTTTTAAATAGTTGGGCTTCCAGATAAAGAGGCCCAAAGCGGGTAAAGTGGGTTTACCCACTGGCCCGTCGTCAGAACTGATGTTGTTTAGTTGATATCGGTTCAGTTTGTTTGCATTTTATGTTTATTTTACTTCAATATTGTGATTTTTATTTCTAAAAGAGATATCATGCCGCTATCGTAACAAACCGAATTGAAACCGATTGAACAACATTTGTATCAATACCCTATCTATTTTTATTGATTATGCTTTTGATACACTGATAACGTATCGATAAGAAAATAATAATATAATAATGAAAACTTAAATTAATAAGAAAACAGTGTAATAATGAAAACCTAGAAAAAAAAACAATACTGAACTAAACCAAACAATATTAATACCGGTGTGCATTCATTCATTTTATAAGAAAAAAAAATATGTTTAAAATCATAATAAAAACAATATAATATTAAAAACTTAGAAAAAACAATATTAAAAAAAACTAAACCACTGTTTATGGAGACTTTCAAATAATATGTATATATATAATAGTAAAAGTAATATTTGAAAAAAAAAGATTTATTTAAAGAATAAATTAACTCAAAAGAATTGTCATACATAAAGCTTGAAAGAGAATTTTCTTTAGAAACACCTTATACATTAGTAGGGCTGCAAACGAACCAAACGAACACGAACAAGACCTTGTTCGTGTTCGTTTGTTAAGAAATATATGTGTTCGCGAACCGTTCACGAACACTTATCGAACGGGATTTTATGTTTGTGTTCGTTTGTTAAGGAAATGAACCTGTTCGTGTTCGTTTGTGTTTGTTTGTTAATTTTAGGCAACAAACATTGACGAACACAAATGAGCATAAACTAATGTTCATGAACACAAATGGAAACAAACGAACACAAACAATCGTTCATGAACAGAATATATAATACACCGACACTTATTAGGTATTTAATTTGTCGGAATTTTGAAGTATTTAATTACATAAAAAAACTAAAAACACTAATGAAGTATCGAACACAAACGAACACGTTACCGAACGTTCACGAACATAAACAAACGAACACGACCTCTGTTCATGTTTGTTCATTTACCTAAACGAACAAAATTTCTTGTTCGTGTTCGTTTGTTTAGTAAACGAACGAACACAAACGAACTTCCCGCCAAACGGTTCACGAACTGTTCGCCGAACGTTTGGTTCGTTTGCAGCCCTATACATTAGGCTTGGAAACGAATGAAACAAACATGAAGAGGACATGTTTAGTTCACAGACCCTAAAAATGAATAAATTTAGACTAAATTCTATTATAATTTCATAAAAGTATACTAAGAAGTAATGGTCCTAGGTTTAGTAAATAAAAATACAAATGAACGTAAGTGAAGCAGCTTAAAAACAAAACAAACGTAAATTAACGAACACAAATGAACGTAAAAGAACGATCATAAACCAACGTAAACGAACATAAATAGACAAAGGAGACATGGGTTCATGTTCATTCGCTCATTAAATATAAAAAATATAAATGAACTTTCCGTCAAACGTTCACTAAACGTTCAGTTTGTTTACAAGCCTATACATATACGAAACGGCACCGTTTTCTTCATCTCCTTGTTTCATTACCTTCAGCTTCAGTTTCTTTGACTTTCTGAGGATAACGAAAATAATGATCCCAATCATGCTTATCAACCGATCCAAACAAGATGTATTTCCAGCTAAACCTCTCATCAAAATCATAACTTGTCATCTTCTTTGTAACAATTTTAATCCGATCAAGAACCCCATTGACACTTACATCAAATGCATCTTTAAATTTCTCCAATTTTGACTTTTTCGGGTCAGCATAAACCACCGTCGGTATCAAATCGATCACTTCATTCCTCATCTCCGACACCTTCTTAGCCGGAATCCGAGACAAAACCCGCTCAATACTAACATTCTTATGTCTCACATCATCCTCGCTAATAAGAACCGAATATTTTTCGAACTTTTTAGGTAAATGCCATAAATACTGGATGTAAGCTGATCCCGGTGTGAAAAACACCGGGATACAACCCGCCAGAATGGAATCAAAAGTTGACCTCCGGGTGTGTGAATGACCCGGAGGTTGTAAACAGAAGATGGAACTCTGAAAGAGTTTCATCACGTCGACGGGTTGGTAACATTTTAAATTATCATTTGAGCATTGTATTAATCTACATTTACTCGAGTTAGCACAATGCTCTATGACTTCATCTCGATATGATTCCTCCATATCGGGACGCGGTGCACCAGCGAATGAGAACAATGTTTTTCGCCGGTGCCTTTTCATCTTACTCTGCCACTCAGTAATATCATTATCCATTCTCGGGTGGAAATACGTCGGGTATGGTATCCCGAAATCGTTACTATGCCACGGGCTTTTCTCGATCGTTAAAAACGTCATGTTTTTAAACTCGGGTAGTAACATTAGTTTGTTCCCCCACGCTTCGTCATCGTCGGTTTCCCGTCGAAAGTCCCACGTTATCCGCCCGGCTACGAGAAAATGGTCTTTACCGCGGTACTTCTTCCACTCGGGCTGTTCCCGTAACCATTCGGCCAAATCTACCGATAATGCATCGCGAAACGAGATGCTATGATCAAAAAGGTACCTCCAAACATCAAGGCCGGCATAATACGGAACGTAAACCGCGGACGCAATCGACGAATCATTCGTAAGACATTCGTAATTTTTCATCCGATTATGAAAAATTACTTCTAACATAAACTGATTCGTCGCATACCAACCGGATCTCGAGAAAGCCCTCTGGGGGTTCCCGAGATTCGGGCCTAAACCGTTATTATCAACGTACGGACACATATTTTGCCATTTGTTAAACGACCGACAATCATCGAGAATATCATCATTAAATCTGGCAGGAAGATCATACATGTAAATATACCGGCCCGAACAAGACTGTTTGCTCTTGTATCCGGTTTTCCTTTTCCCGACTCTCTCTCCTACTTTATCGGTTGCAGTTTCAACCTTTTTCGTCTTTTTCTTCTCCGGTTTAGGCTTAACCTTTTTAAGAATGGGTTCTAATTCATTCTCGAGTGCTCGCATTTCAGCTGCGTCGTTTAACCAATCGATCTCCTCCTTGACGGAACCATGATCCGTATCAACACTATCATTGTCGCCGCGCGTGTTTGTGGTTTCGGGTATTGTTTTTTCGGTTGAATCCATGATCTCAATAGGGTTTGTGAGGTGGTGGAATGTGGTTCTAGGGGATGATAAAGTATACCATTTAGCATTGTGGATCATAAAATACCAACATATGAAGAAGATACAAAGTACCAACCAGATTTTGCAACGGCATCTGGACGTTTGGTCCATTTTTTAAGTGGTGAACCTTTTGCAATGGTCATGCATGTATAAATTTTCAAGGAAATGGTAGGATTTGATCTTCCAATAGTTTAGAAATGAAATTGGTGATGATATATACGTTATTGGGTATGGATTTTCAAGAATATGAGAAGTATAATTGTATAAATGATATTGAAATGGTCTGGAAATTATTAAACTGGTGATGATTTTTTGATGGAGAGAGGGAGAGAAAAGTTGTTAAAGTTTAACAAAAATGGTGGATGATAGTCCGCCATGAACGAGTCAATCTAGAATTAGGAAAACATAACATTATACAACACTTTTTCTAATAGTTCGTTTAATTAATTTAATTAATGAATGAACATGAAGAAATTTCGTCCAGCTAGTTAAATGAACGAACATGAACATATGTCTCGTTCGTTAAACTACGTTCAATAACGTTTGGTAATGCATTTGTCAAAAGTCGTTCATGTTCGTTTGTTTATGTTGTTCATTAAAAATCTTTTAGCATTTATTTAGTTTTTCTAAACTTTTTATATTCTTTAATATTTATATTTATTTATCTAATCACCCAAACAGATAAAATAGAAAACCCTATCTCCACCTTGTTTACGCACCGCTTCACTTACCTTCTCATTATTCGACGATTTTATATGTGTTCGTGAACCATTTGTGGGCACATTCATTTCCTTAATGAACGAACACGAACAGAAAGTCTCGTTCGATAAGCGTTAATGAACCGTTCGTGGACACATTATATCCTTAACAAACGAACACGAACAAGCCCTTGTCCGTATTCGTTTGATTCGTTTACAGCCCTAACAAGGGGTCTACGTAATATCTAGTCAGACTAAGACACATGTAAGCGAAGACTAAGGGGGTGTTTGGTGTTGCGTTTTCAAAATAGATTACTAAAATAGATTTTGCGTTTTCAAAACTGCGTTTTGAAAAAGCATGTAGGTACATGCTTCTCCAAAACTGCGTTTTGGAGGCGGATAATCAATTTTTCATCCAAACATTTTTTTTTGATTATTTATGTTTTACAAACGCAATAATCAAATAATCACTTCAAAACGTAATCCCAAACACACTCTAAATAGTTGAAGACTAGGATTTGCCTTTAGTTTTGAGCCGCAAGTTACACACTTTTTTTATCTGACGGTTATTTAGCCTGTGTTTTTTCATCCGACAACTATTTAGTCTTTGCTTTATAGGTGTATTTTTTTGTTGGTTTATATGTGGACCCAGTTGTACTTTATCATAAATTTATGTGTAGTGTAGGATCGTTTTCAGACCCGAATGAGTCGATCAGAAGAGTTTATCTCAATACGAGTGGCGGAAACAAACATATTAAGGTCAATTCAGCTAAATTCACACTTTAAACTGTCCGTATATTGATTTCAGATCAAATACAAGCTTGTAGACACTTCGGCAGCACTTCGTTGCTCTGACCGGAATCGTTACAAATGAATCAGCACTCAAGGTATTTATAGGAGGAGTGATTTCGTTTGAAAGTGACATGGTGTCCTTCAAACGAAATTAAACATCTTAATTTCATTTGAAAGTGTCACCTGTCATGTTCAAACGAAATTAGCTCAAACATATGTAAACTCTCCTATTTTCCTCGTATAACGTGCCCTAATCTATTATTCTACATACAAGACTCGATACAAGACAAAGTCGACAGACGCATGCACCAACATGTAGGCGATTTAAGCCCACGGTTGGCATCTCTTGATTGACTTTTATTTTGTCTTTCTCTATTTTAGCAAGGACTAAATGGTTAGAAAGCATTAGCATCTCAGGAGAAAATGACACTTGGAGTTGGGCTATGGAGGATTCTGGTTTGTTTTCGGTTCGTGGGCTTAAACAACTGTTACGGCCCAATTTGAATGAAGAATCGAGATCGCTGCATTGCTGGAATAAATGGTGCCCGATTAAGGTTAATTTTTTGACATGGAGACTGTTTCTTAACCGACTACCGACTAAGGAGGCGCTATTGAGGAGGAACTTTCTAATTCAAAGCTCGGAATGTGTTCTGTGCGAAGAAGTTGTGGAGTCCGGTGACCATTTGTTTGCGGCATGTAGGTGTATACAACAAATATGGGAAGAATTATTCAGGTGGTGCAGAATTGATACTCCATTTTTCTTTTGTGCGAGGGATGTGTTTGAATTCCACAAACATTGCCGAGGCTCTAGAAGGTGGCAAAAGGTCGTGTATTCGGTCGTACAGACGGCCATTTGGTGCATATGGCGTATGCGTAATGATGCGGTTTTCAATAATAAAAGGGCGGCTGTGAAGAATGTCGTGGAAGAGATCAAAGTATTAAGTTTTTTATGGTTGAAACATTGAGCAAAGGCGTTGTCACTCACATGGGAGGATTGGTGTATGTTTGATTTAGTTTGTATGAAGGTGTAATCTTTGGTGGATGTAATTTTGGGTTAACTATTGTTAACCTTTTGAGTAATATAATATATCTTTTGTTGGCCGTTCAAAAAAAAGTTTAATGGTCAATTTGTCTATTCTAATAATTTTCCTTCACGATGAATAATGTTTAGTTTATCAATGTGACGGCGCTTATATAGTGAATATATTATCTAACTTTTATATTTATGCACATTTAATCTTTTAATCACCTGACTATTTAAATGGTTAGCTAATCATTGTAAAGATTTGATAACTCTAATCTAATAATAAAATCTAATTAAACATTGCCTCAAAGTTTCTTAACACCATATAAGTAAAAAACAATTACCCAATGAACCTAAGATAACCTATCAATGAGCGAGTGAAACCATTTTTTTACCCGACTTGAACCTGATGAACCCAAATTGTAAGAGGCACTCCTCATTGAACCTAATGAACCCGCCAATGAGGGATTTATCATCCCAATTTTACCTAAATTGAATCCGATGATCCAAAATCATAAGAGAGTACATTTGTTCGCTCAGAAGAACATGAACATAGCTTCTTCGTGTTCATTTACAGACATGAACATTTATTCGAACAAATTCGTTATTTAGTATCATTTATTAAGGGAGTATATTTGTTCGCTCAGATAATAGATTAACTAACGTACGCTGATATATAAAATATTTAAAAGTAGTTTATAATAAGGGGACCCGGGTCGGTCCGTGATAAGCCCCCATCACTCGTGAAATTATAACGCACACTGCCGCCACCATACTCCATCACGCGTGAACTTTATAACGCGTGATCACTTGAAAAAAATGTTGAATGTTAGAGAGAATGTGAGTGAAAATTGTAGGGTGTGGTGAGTGATGTGCATTTCCACTAAAATCCACCACTAGTGATGGAATAAAGCTTGATGACATGGCGGAAATTGATTGGATGTTATGAGTGATGAGTGAGTAGTGAGTGATGGGCGCCCCTACCCCTAAAATATGTAACTTAAAACACTATAACTCAAATAGTTATTTACCAATCAAACGATGATATATAAAATATTTAAAAGTAGTTTATAATAAAACTAGGTTAGACCCCGCGTGTACACGCGGTTTAACAAATAAAAATACTATAAACCTTTACATTATAATTTAATGGAAATAAAATATTAATGTTATTAACGGAAATGTAGAATAAAGTAATACACAATGATAATTAACAAAATACACAAATAGTTACAACATTGGAGTAAAATATTACACTAATCACATAACTTTGTAGTTATGTAACTGAATAAATTTATGATTGTATACGTAAAATGGTAAATAAGATTACAATGATTTATAGAAAAGAAAATCAATGAAAGTTTAACCTGGTACTCATGCAAATTCAATAATCAATGTCTTCATAGTCTTGTCTAGTGCTTGAAGTGACTTATGAGGTTCCTGCAGTTTAACCATTCACAAGTTTAATATCAATATGCATTATCAGTGTGACAATGTTTACAGGATGAAAGCATTAAGAAATTAAGTTGCTCATGCAAACTATGAAAATGTAACTTCGCTAAATATCCACCAGTCGCTTAAACCATTCTCTACACAAAGTTTTTCTATGGCCCTTCACCTACCGATTACCAACTTATTATACCTTTAACAAAAGAACGACGGTGGATTTTTCTCACTGAAAGTCCTATAATGTATAGTGTAGTGTCCTAGAAAGCAACTTAATACCATACGCCAAATAATTATCATCATTGTGTGTGGGTTCCAAGCACTTTAAATGAACTGAAAACCCAAAGAAAAGTCCTTGAATTTGTTCAAAGACATTTGACTCTCTATATGGTATAAAAGAAACTTGCTGCACTTAAAATCTAATTTAACTTAGCATAGTTTACGAAATTCAGTAGCATGATACCATTTGTGTGAAACTAACTATTAAATAATTGCTTAAACGATGACTATGATATCGCAATTTGCATGTTATTTTCATAGCTATATACAACATATTTGTGTAAGGGCATATAAAGGTCTAACAGTGATTATGGACCCAAAACCAAACATGAAACTATATCGTAAATTAGGGGTTGATTACATGAATAAATGCATACAAATTACATATACTTTGAAGGAGATAAATAGAATCTATTAGTGAGAAAACAGAGTTTGCACATACCAATAAAAGCTTATTAAACTGTTTATAATATTACAATGATTAAAGTAAAAAATTGAAGATGTGAATAACAAACTTTATATCAGAAAACACAACACGAATATTAACGATTTCGAATGACTATGCTTACATATTCAACCTACAATAGCATAGCAAAAACAAAATAACAGATCAGAACTTACGAAAACATGTAGATTAATCTCCCACAAGATTTATTTCCATTATCAAATTGCAACGGAAGAACACGGCGCACATATAGGTGGAATCGCCAATAGGGTGTTTGGGAGAGGGAAACGGGGGTGTGTTGGTGATGTGGGAGACGGCGGTGGAGAATATTGGTGGCGGGGGTGAAGAAGATTAGGTTTAGGATAATACGATTAATGAGTACAGTTTTTGTTTTGAATGAGATACGAGTCATGGATCACCGCATGACCCGGATTACATAACCCGGTTATTTTAGGCGGGAATATACCACATATAGCACCTTATAAAGTGCCATGTGTCTCCATTTAGTTTACTTTTAGTAATGAAGCTCCATTCTTCAAGACATTTGAATGTGCAAACCTACAAGCTGACTGATCTTGCGATTCATTCTTTCACAAATAAAAATAAGACAATGTCTTGGACACTAATACAAATTAAGCAAGATGAAGAGAAAAGAAACAGATACCTTTAATTTGAGAATGCATAAGACTCCTGCTGGATAAAATCTGCAGTATATCAAGATCTCAGATATCAAATATCAATTAATTAGCTAATCAGAAACTAAAATATTTGAAGTGATGTTGTATCAAAGAATTAATGTAAAAATGAAGACCTAATTCCAAAACAAATCGTGTACATGCATCATCATCAACAAAAGAATTTGAATTGTATCCGTGTTGACTAACCAGATTTGTAAACACTCCAATATTCCTACAAAACATCACACGATAATTATAAAACTACATCAAATGTATATCATCTTCAAGTTCAATCATTAAGAACATCACATAGAGAAAAATCCCTACATGGGTTTCCTATAAGCTATAACAGATTTAGGTTATAAATATAGAGAATTTTGAAATCATACCAGGAACGCACTTGCTCATCTTCGAAGTGACAGAAACTTTAGAAACAGACTTAAAACAATGAACAATCACCGATTGTAAAAGGCTAGTAGGGTTTACAAATTGACAAATAGTTGTAGAATTCATAGTGATAAACTTGTTTGAGATCTTGTCGAGAAAACAAATGGGGCAGAATTGCGATGGAAAATTAGGGTTTCAACTATAATTGCCCATGGGTTATAACAGATTAGGTTCCACAAAATTCTTGATGGATCGGTTCAGGCCCGCGAAAATTTACATTCGGGCCATTTATTGTTTGAGCGGCAAAAAATGTGTGAAAGTAAATATCGTGAGGACACGTGTCCCTAATTCGTTTTCTTTTATTATATGTAACTTAAAACATTATAACTCAAATTATTTATTTACCAATCAAACATAATATTATTGAAATTGAAATTTGAGTAGGGTTCGCACGGAAAGTGTGTTTTTCCTAGAAAGTCTAGGAAGCGATCTGGTCCATCCGGTTGGTGTGTTTAAGGGTTGAGATCATCTTAGTGGCATTTTGGTAATATGTGTGTGATAATAATTAATTGATTTAATAGATTGGGGGTATTTTGGTCATTCAACGTGTTTTAAATCAATTAACAAACCGTCAAACATTAACCCACGTCCTACATTCACGTGATTTTCTCTCTCTCTAAAACACCCACTTCCTAAAACCCTAATCCATACCAAAATTCGCTAGTTTCTTGGATGAAGATAACAAATTCGAAAAAAAATACAAGCGTTAGTTGCTATTTAACTCGTTGATTGTGTTCTAGAACTCGAATTTTTATCATCTGCGTCTTCTTTTTCTGGTAATTTTGAGGCAAGAGATTCAAGATTATTGAAACAACGAAGAAGATTGATATTCCGATGTGTTCCAAAAAACGTTCCAATCAGTCGTCGTCGATCCTAGGTGCGTTTTTTTATGTATTTTTCAAAACTAGGGTTTCAAAATTGTGTTTATTGTAATCGATCATTGCTGGCTGTTGATACCATTTTAATGTTGATGATGACAGTGTGTTGAAGACGAAGACACTGGGTTGCTTGCTGTTAAAACACAGCGTCAAGAATCTGCTTGCTGTTAAAACACACTGGCCTGCTTGCTGTTAAAACACAATGTCAATAAATCTGCTTGCTATTAAAACACAGCGTCAAGAATCTGCTTGCTGTTAAAACACACTGGCCTGTTTGCTGTTAAACACACTGGCCTGTTTGCTGTTAAAACACAATGTCAAGAAATCTGCTTGCTGTTAAAACACACTGGCCTGCTTGTTGTAAAAACACAATGTCAATAAATCTGCTTGCTGTTAAAACACAGCGTCAAGAATCTGCTTGCTGTTAAAACACACTGGCCTGTTTGCTGTTAAAACACACTGACTTCAGATTTGAATTTAGTTAATGAAAAATAAATTCGATTTGAATTTGACTCCAGATAAACACATTGACCTCCAAATTTGAATTTGAATTCGAAAAAAACAAAGATTCCAAAAATCATGGAATGTTAGTTAATGAAAAATAAATTCCAAAAATAAAATTAAAATGTGAAATTACATAGTTGCCCTTTTAGTTAAAATAACTCAATGCCACATGTCCAATTCTCATTGCTTCCTAGACTTTCTAGGAAAAAAAGACTTTGCACCCAACTCCTACTCTTGAAATTTTAATTACAAAATTTAAACAAACCATAACTCTTTGATTAATATTAACCTTGAATTGACCCCAATTAACCTTAACCTGTTTGATTAGTTATTGTTTTGGTAAAAAAAAGAAAAAAAGGTTGAGAAAGTGAGAATGGATGTAATTTCTCTATCCATCTAATCAAATCTTTTATATCTTGCATTTTGTTGATCATTATGAATTCTATTTCTCTATCCATCTAATCAAATCATATGTTGCATTTTGTTGATCATTATGAATTCTGTTTTACATGTATTCGAATCAAATTGTTCGTGAGGGTTTGTTAGGGCTAGGGTTTATGTTTCGAAATACGCGAATGAAATATTTATTAGGTATTGATTCGGTTGCTTGCTAGTTGCTAGCTTGCTTTACGTTCACAACGCTTCAACTGAAACAATGGGATCCAATTACTGCAAATAATTTCTAAAAATCTGGGGATTCTGTATAAATACAACAAAACATATATGTTTCATATTATGGCTTATAATTAGAAGTGTTTAGACTTATAACCTTATTATTATATTATTATGTGTTATGTTGAATGTGAATTGTGAAAAAAAAAACCCCACATAGGCTGTGGGGGTTTCACCTTTCACGCCACCAACATATGTTGTGAGAATGTAGGATGTGAAATGTGGTGGTGGTAAGGCCACAAGGGGCGGATGATATATAACGCGTGATGGATGATATATAACGCGTGGAACTTCATAAATCCCACCCCACCTTCATATATATAACGCGTTATACATTAACAAAAACATGATTTCGTTATAAAAATAACGCCGTGATGGTTTTATTTGTGAGTGTAATTGTTGGTTGGGGGGAAATTGTTGGGTGTGGTGGTGAGTGATGACCACCCCCACTAAAAAAGGTTGTGAGTGATGGAAAAATGGTTGCTGACATGACGGAACATGATTGGATATTGTGAGTGATGGAAAAATGGTCACTAGTGACCACCCCCTCCCCCTAAAAGGTGGCTCTACATGAATTGCCTATATAGTATTTAAAGACTAAAAAAACATAAAGTAAACAACTATGCCCTCCATGCCACTAGAGATGTACAAAAAACCGGTTTTAGAATCGTAACCCGAAAAAAAAACCGAAACCGGTTTTAGAACTGAACCGAACCGGCGGTTTGTGACCGGTTACTATTCTTGATCTGAAAAACCGTTTTTTTTTTTTTTTTTTTTCAAAAACCAGTTAAAAATTGATCCCAACCGGTTACACCAATTACTGTTTTGGGTTTGAAAAACCAGTTAGTAACCGAAACCAGTTATAAAAAAAGTCGGTTTTTGTTTTGGATGAAAAAAACCGGTTTGGTTAAAAATGTTAGAATTGGATACCAAAGAAAGTATTGAATCAAAACTCGTTTATTGATAATTGGTACTATTAGAATTACAAATAAATCCTTCTATTTATAAGCCTAATAACTTGTTCAGCAAGTAAACCTATTTGACTCAAACTAGGATTAAAAAACTATCTCAAAAAAACCCCAAGTTTATATCCCGGTCACTTTTTACCCGAACTTTGTAAGTCGGTCACTTTTAACCCGAACTTACACACAATATGCAAGATTAGTCTAACAATCACCCCCCTAATCTTGCAATAGCGAGAAGATATCTCATCTCGATAATCTTCAGTCGTGGCACGGCTTTTGTGAGGATGTCAGTCCGTTGCAAATCCCCGCTAACACGTTCCACTTTAACTTGCTCTTGCAATAAGTTCTCGACTTTCAAACTTATCTCTTCATTTGATAAACCGAGCATCCATTTAAGTATTGAAGTGCTGAAAAACTGATCTGTCGCAGACTCGTCGCTAAAAGCTGTCACTGGCTGATCAGATTCTGTCGCTGACTGGTCAGATTCTGTCGCTAACTGGTCAGTCTGGTCGCTATATGTCTGCTGTGTCGCTGACTGCCCAGATTGGTCGCTAATTCCTGTTGCTGACTGATCTATTTGGTCGCTAACTTCTGTCACAATAGAGACTGGTTGGTCGCTATTTTCAGCCTTGTCATCTTTAGTCTGTATGCAAATTGGAGATACAACCTCAAGATTAATCTTGTAAATGCGATTAGGTGAACGAGGTACCTTCATTAGCAAAGTTCCGTCTTTCTCAAACATCCAAAGTATACCGTCTTGGATTGCGATCTTGTACCCTCTCTCGTCCAACTGACCAATGCTTATTATATTACTTTCAAGTGCTGGAATATAGTAAACATCACGCAACACCCTTTGTTCCCCAGATTTTCCTTCCAAGACGACCATCCCTTGTCCTTTAATCTCTACGCATGACCCGTCTCCAAACTTCACTTTTCCCTTGATGTTCTGATCGAGGTTAGTGAACCACTCTTTTTTACCCGTCATGTGGTTACTCGCCCCGTTGTCAAGAAACCATGTATTGAGTTCACTTGGGCTCGAAGCATACATCCTTGGAATAATCCTTTCCTCGTCTAGAAACACATCATTAGCCTCTTCAACGTGTGTTTGCAAGTAAAGAACCGGTTCAACCCTTTGAATAAGATTGTTTTCCTCGTCCTCGTCCTCATCCTTTTTACGTGTAGGACAATCCGAAGAAAAATGTCCTAATTCATCACATCGAAAACACCTTATCTTAGAACGGTCCTTCTTTGGTTTTTGATTCGGTTCCTTGTCTTTGTCTTGACCCCCGATTTTTCCTCGACCGCGACCCCGACCTCTTTGACTAGACTCGGTCGTTCCTTTGCCTTGATCGTACCCTTCCTTTTTTCTAGCTTCCCACTCCTCATACGTGAGCAATAACTGATCACTTCTAACCGGTTGTTCCTTATCTTCAAGGTTGACGCGTTCCTCATAGGCTATAAGACGACCTACGACATCATCAAATCCAACTGTCTTAAGGTCAATGGATTGCTCAAGAGAAGCAACCATGTGAATAAACCTTTTCGGCAAACCATGTAGAAACCTTTTAACCAGTTTCTCTTCTTTAATCACTGATCCAAGAGAAGCAGATCTAGAAGCAATCCCTGAAATCTTTCCTGCGAACTCAGCGATCGTACTTGGTTCCTTCATCTTCAAACCCCCAAATTCCGACATCAAGGTTTGAAGTCTTGCTTCTTTCACACGTTCAGCACCTTGATTGCGAGATTTCACCGCTTCCCACATCTCTTTTGCTGAATCATTGTTCCCAATCTGCAACACTAGCTCTTCGGGTAACCCTTGGAATAGCAAAGCGATTGCTATAGAATCTTTGTGAGTATCGATGGTCGTTCCTGGGTCAATCACATCCCATACCTTGTAAACCTTGAAGATTACCTTCATCTTCATAGCCCAAACGGTGTAGTTTGTATCCGTAAGCATTGGACATGGAAGACTAGGCATCGGTTCCTTCGTTGGAGGAACACGGTTCGCGTTATCACCCATCCTTCGGTTTCGTCTGTTGTAAGTTAAAGGAGTACCCGAACTTGAATCAATTTTCTAACCTCAAATCGACTCCCTCTAGAAAACAACTGCTCCTCTAGAAAACAACTGCTCAATCCCTTTTTTTTTTAGTCACAAGTCGAAAGAAAAACAAATCCTTTTATATCTTTCTTTTAATTTTGCAACTAAAAAATAAATTTATTATTTTTCTAATTGCTCCCTTCGACAAAAACAACCTACTGTTGCTTTATCTTTTTTTTCACAATCCTTTTGTTGACTTTTGTACAAGAGAAATAAAATACCTTTTGTATACTTCTGAGTTTCCTTCTTTCACTAAAAAACAAACAAATTATTTTTACGTAATTGCAGCGAAGAAGCAACAAGCAAGACACCCTTTGCCTTGATTAAATCGCTGCCCAAATAAATAAATGAATCCCTTACCGAACAAGGCCTCCTCGCAATTTGTCGGTTCTCAAATGATTTCCAACTTGAAACCTGGTAACAGCCGAACACTGCTGTGCAATCCCGATCCGAACAGAACCCGCCTGGTTCCGCTTCAGGGGCGGATCTACCATAGAGGTAGGGGTAACCGGGGTTACCCCTTGGTCGGAAAAAATTTGGAAAAATTAGTGTAAATTTTGGAAAAATTTGACGTTTTTTCGATTTCGTTATGGCTTATTTATATAAGGTTACCCCTTGGTCGGAATCCTAGATCCGAAGGTTACCCCTTGGTCGGAATCCTAGATCCGCCACTGTTCCGCTTTCCGACTGTCGACGCTCGAACTATCTACTCGTCGTTGATTTCGTCGCGTCTTACTTGCCGCTACCGCTGTACAAATTTCGTCGCCGCTGATCCTCCTGATCGGCGGTGTCTACGAGCTTGTCTCCTCCGGTTACGACTTCGTTACTCGAACTACATAAATCCTTTTATTTATAAGCCTAATAACTTGTTCAACAAGTAAACCTATTTGACTCAAACTAGGATTAAAAAACTATCTCAAAAAAACCCCAAGTTTATATCCCGGTCACTTTTTACCCGAACTTTGTAAGTCGGTCACTTTTAACCCGAACTTACACACAATATGCAAGATTAGTCTAACAAAAAACGGACCGCTTTTTTTAAACCAATTTGTACACCTCTACATGCCACCAACCTCACGCCCCATGCGCGCTCAAGGAACCCACGTGGCGGGGCTTAGCGCCCAAACTACATATCCATAACACATAGTCTTAGCAACGCAACTATATGTGAAGAGGAAGATTACGGAGAGCCAAAAGAAGAAAAGGTAAATAGTGGAGGAAACGCCATGGTGGTTGTAAAGTGCTAGCAATGAAGAAGACAAGAAGAAAGCTAAAGAACGCAAAATTACTGAAAAATCAGGTGAGAATTCAAAGAGTAAAGAAAAACGACGTGGACCTAGAAACAAAAACAAAACACAGGATGAACAAAAAGAGTCAGTTACATTGGTTGTTAATGGGGATAAACCAGAATCATCAAACAAAAAGATTGGTTCGAAAAGGGTTCAAAGATGGGGATGGTATTCATGTGCAGTTCCAAAACAAAAACTGATTGCTTTCACTACAATATTCTCGGGCTGCCTGAAAACGAGAAAGATTATACGTTAAAGATTTATAAAGAGATGAGGTTGTTTCTATTTGAGGTTGATGTATGCGATATTTAACGCTCCGGGGTGCGGACGAACATTATAATATTTAGGGGTTGTTTGTTTACCGCCGTCATTAGCTGACCACCGTCAGAAAAGTTTGTACTTCAAGTAAACATATATGAAGCGTATATCTCAATACGTTTGGACTCAGAGGAACCGTATTGCCCTACTCGATTCCTATAAGGCTCTAGAGATGTGCAAATAAAATGGGGGATTTGTGCCTGTTTGACTGTTTCCTTTACATTTATTTTCTGTTGTTGCTTTCTGATGTTTTTGTTTTTATGCCTTTTGGACAATGGCTAGGTGGTATAGTAATTGGTTTTTCCCCAAGAGTGTCACCACAAAAAATTAGCTATAGTACAAGCATTATCATACTTGAAACATGTTTACAGTTACAATAGATTGAAAGAATCTTAATGTAAATATTAGCGAATGAGGATACGTATAACTCTCATGAAGGAACAATAAGTTGTAGGGTTTGGAAGTGATTGCCCCCTTGTTGTGTTGTGACTTAGATGTCGAAAGTTTATTTCTTAAGCTAAGACATGAAAATAGTAGTGAGTGACACTTATTGTATGTTTTAGGAGTTATTTAATTGCTAATGTCACTCATTATGATGCTACAAATACTTCAATGCTTAAAATTTGACATGTCTGTTTCTTGTTTAATATGATTTAACTTTCAATTATTTAGGATGTGGCTGGTTTCTTTTCTTCTTCAACAGCTTTGGCGTTCCACAATTACGTTTCGATGGGGTCGACTGAGAAGAATGCATTGAAAGGTATTGTCATCATTTCGTGCTGGAGCCTATGGAAAGCTAGGAATCAAGTGGTGTTTTCAGGTTCTCAAGTCAAGGTAGAAGATGTTTTTAGCGAAGTGAGATCCTTGGGTTTCCTTTGGTTCAAAAGTCGATCGAAGTTTACTCATATTATTTGGTCGGATTGGTGTAAATTTGTATTTATTTAGTTTTTTCTTGTTCTGTGCTTGGCCCGGTTTTTTGGTCGGCCGTGGTTTTTAAAGAAGTTTTCTTAAAAAAAAAAAAAAGAGGATGCTTGCTTTGTAATCCCATTATTTAAAGCTGATTAATATATTCAAGGGCGGACCTAGCATGTTGCTAGGGGTAGCCTCCGCTACCCCTTGACGCTCCGACGGTAATGTAAGTTTTGAAAAGTTTTGACGTTTTTCCGATTTCATTATCCTTTTTATATGAAACGTTGCACTTATAAAGAATTTATAGATCCGCCACTAAATATATTAACTCTTATTCTCTTGCTATAAATATTGAACATGACAGAAGTTAATTCTAGAAGCGACGTATGGCAGGTTGGAACACTTTTTGCCCATGTACAATTAGTGTGTCAAATTTATTTGGACCAATCGTATTATTTCTACAGTAATCTTCATTTTTCAGAAAAAGTAATTTCGGGGGTTTTATGAAATTAAAATACACCTTGGGATACCTTTGACGTGACCCATTTCTTTGAAGCTTTTTTACATTGTTTTACCTATAAGCTATAAAGTTTACCTGAATCAACTCATGCATGTGTAAGTGAGTCGAAATTGCCTCTTTTAGTTTTTTTAGGATATTTACACGAGGCGATGCTCTATAGGTATAACCAATTAAGTTTTATGTACAAATAGATATTGCATCTCTTATACATTTCATTCTTTTCATCAAGTAATCCACTTCATCTCAGTCTTCTACATACCTTATTTGGAGCCAAATGTGCATGAGGCGCCACCTCAAGGCTCCGAGGAGAAGAAAAGTTAGAAAAAAAAATGTTACTTCTACACTCGGAATAAGTTTGGAGGTATGCTGAAGTCAGATTTGGTCTGTCTCTCTAATTTTTTTGAATATTTTTATCAGCCCAAAATTTTGAGAATGAGTTGATTCAAGCCATGTTTTCTTGTTGACTGGTCAAAACTTACCCCGTTAAAGTTAGAAAAAAAAAAGTAGCTTAGACGGAAACAGGTCAAATATGGTGATATGAGGGAGTATGATATTGTTAGATTATAAACTTAATTATGTATGTTTATTATGTATTTTAGGATGTTTTAGTTTATTACGTAATTAATTAGCGAACCGAGATGACGAATTGGTGGCACCGTTTCATATAGCGGTTATTCCCGCCAATTCCTACAACCGTCATTCTCATAGGTATATATATGTATTAACCGACAAACATTACCGGTTACCAAGATATTATTCCTAATATCCAATTTCAGTTTAGTTTCCGTTCTGTTTTGTGTGTGTATGTCTGTTATCGTGTACAAGACAGAGGATAATATGGAATTCACATCCAGTCCTTGTAGATCCATTTCTGATGTTAATGATTATCAGACAAGTGACAAACTTCCGCTGCCAACAGATATGGGAGTGAAATGTATTTAACCAACTAACTCACTTAACTAATGCAACTAACTCTTTGTTCTAACAGAACTCAACCAGTAGAAACCAACCTGATGATTGACACACATCTCAATCCCGAGAAACACATAAAAGATGGGGCTGAGATGAAGAAAGGCATCCTCAATTCTCCACCAGTTAAGAGTTAGAGAATAAAGGCGCTACACCAACAATGACCATGCCCATTATCGCCCCGGGTTTTATACGACCCTAAACCCCCTGCTCCAAGCACTGGCGGATCTAAGAACTTTTTTCACTGCGTTTTTTTTTTTGTAGATTATCACTATTTTTTTCCAAATCATACGAGGTTCTCATTAATTTTTCCTATTTTTTCTAAACTGAATGAGTTCCTGGAAACCCACAAAAGTGGCCTAGATCCGCCCCTAGCTCCAAGATACCACAGGCACACAACTTCACCACTTACCACCATTGGCTCTACGGTGAGATTATACGCCTATGAAACACAGCCTTTAGACTCGACTACTCGAGCATCACACTTACCATGTTCTCGACAGGTATAGTTCCAAGTTCCAACTGCAGGTGGTTACCGATACCGTTCTGCATTGCCGTTACACGAATATCGTTCTAGAAATCAAATTGTAATATTAAGTTTCTAACTTTCTAAGTTGTTTTGTAGAAGGATCCAAATGTAATATTTTAGATATATAACATCAATATCTTTCCACATAAGTTAACAAAAATTTTATGTGTATTGTGAACCTAAGGGTATACGGGGCACCAGCGGGGAGGGGGATCGGTGACCCAATTCCCCTAGCGGGAACACCGCCGCCATCCCTGCGGTGAGGCAAATCGGGGAGGGGGATCGGGGAGGAGTCACCGCACATGAAGCACAAGGATCGATGATGTATACGTTGGGCAACGGTCATTTAAAAAAAAAAATCAATTTTAACAATATAAATAACCAACTTAATCTAATTTTTTACCACACCCATTCTCAAACTCACTCTAAAAATCTATCAAATACAACACAAAATGGATTCCAAGTTCCCATTTTTTTCTCCCCTACCCGACTTTCCCGACGATGAAGATTCATCGTCAAGCGATAGTAGTTTAATTTTCTTCCAAAATCTCATCCAACAAGCGGAGCTACTAGACACGGCATCGTCTCCGTCGAGATCGTGTGGGAGGCCACGAAACACTCATGGCCGATTATTTTGTTGAAAATCCAAAATTTAATGCCGATATTTTTCGTCAGAGGTTTCGTATGTCCAAGTCTTTGTTCCTAAAAATTGTTAGTGACGTGGAAGCGAATAACGAGTGGTTTCAAGAGGGCTTGGACGGGAGAATGAAGAAAAGTTTCACGCTGTTGCAAAAGGTTACTTTTGCGATTAAACAACTTGCAACCGGTAACCCACCAGACGAAAACAACGAGTATTTAAATCTGGCTGAAAGGACATCTCGTGAGTGCCTTGAATATTTCTGCGAGACGGTCTGTACAATGTATGCCGGTGAATTCTTACGTAGACCAACGAGCCACAACGTTGCGCTATTGTATCAGGCTCATGAGGAGAGACATCACCTACCTGGTATGTTGGGTAGTTTGGATTGTACACACTTCGTCTGGAGAATGTGCCCCACAGAATTGCGTGGACAATATATGAGAGGCGATCATCAATACTCGACAGTTATGTTAGAGGCAGTGGCGTCTCAAGATTTGTGGGTTTGGCATGCTTTTTGTGGCCCTGCGGGTTCACAAAACGACATCAACGTGCTCCAACAATCTCCGTTATTTCTTACTCAACGAAACAGAACGGCGCCAAATTGTCCATTTCTAGTGAACGACCACTTATACAAACGCGGGTATTATCTTACTGATGGGATCTACCCTAGCTGGTCCGTGTTTGTGAAGTCTTTTCCATATCCTCACATCCCGAATGAAAAAAAGTTCAAGAGGCAACACGAGGCCGCAAGAAAAGATGTGGAACGGGCGTTTGGTGTGTTAAAGGAGAAGTGGGGAATACTAAATCGTCCAATGCGTTCCAAAACGGTGAAAAAAATAAGGTCCATCGTGTATACGTGCATTATTTTACATAACATGATTATAAAAGACGACGGAAGGGCGATAGCACCGGTACACATTCAAGATCCTCCAGTCGAACCCGTCTTCGATGATACAACTTATAGCGAGCTCATTGACGAAGAAACGCATTGGAGACTAAAACACGATCTCGTTGAGCATCTCGGACGTTTAGATCTACCTCACCTTGAAGTGAGTTCCGACGACGAGTAGTTTGTTTTTATATTTTTCTAGTTTGAATGTAATTTTTATTTTTCTAGTTTGAATGGAATTTTTAGTTTTAATTTAATGAAATGTCTTTTATTAAATTTTATTTAATTTTTTTTTAATTTATAAACATGCATAATTACAACAAATAAAAAAAACAAAAAAAAAATAAAAAGACAAGTCCCCTAAGAGAGGAGTGCCGCCATCAAATTGGGGTGTGAAGGGAGTTTAAGAGGGGAGTTGACGTGACATAACCTGATTGGGTGTGCGTAAGAGAGGGGACTCCCCTAAGAGGGGAGTGCCCCTCTCACCCTAAGAGGTCTAAGTTTAAATCTTATAATCTATCATTGACAATTAATATTAATTGATAAAAGAGTAAACTGTCAAAATGGTCCCTGAGGTTTGTTCACTTTTGATACTTTAATCCAAAATTCAAAATTTTGAATTTGTGTCCCTGTGTTTCAATTTTGTTGTCATTTTCATACAAAATCAAAAACTTGTCAGATTTTTCATTTTAACATCTTTTTTTTTTGTCTTTTTCTTCCCTTTTAATAAGAGTAAAATGGTCAGATTTTTTTATTTTGTTATAATAAAACGTTAAAAGACCATTTTGCCCTTCGTTAAAAGAGAGGAAAAAGACAAAAAAAAATTGGATGTTAACTGAAAAATCTTACCAGATTTTGATTTTGGATGAAAATGACAACAAAATTGAAACCATATGAACCTAAATTCAAAAAGTTTGATTTTTGAATTAAAGTGACCAAACCTCAAATACCATTATTTTCGGTTTACTCTTGATAAAAAGGATCATACGCCATGAACATAAAAGGTAGCTATTTTGAAGGGGGGGTTAAAATGATTTTAGCCATTGTTTTTGACCAAATTAAATGTGGGAATCTTTATAATGAAGGGTGGGTAGGGGGTGACAAATTGCACATGGGGTGCATTCAAGGACGATCTCATTTTTGCTCTTTGATGTGACAATTTTTTTTTCTTTCTTTAAACTCTTTATTATTATGACATTGTTTTTTGCATAACAAAAAAATGTACATTCTTGTTAAACATAGTTTGGTGTCAAAATCAATCGGTTTTCAATTTTTCAGATGTGGAATTTTTACCGGTCCAGTTTAATGAAATTGACTAAAGTTTTAATAGTAATGTATAATTTATGATCAAGAAAATGCATATTGATAATCATATATATAATATGGATTAGGATCAAATACAAAGGATCCTAATTGTAAGAAGTGTAAGAAGGATTTTTTTTTTTTTGTCTTTTTCCTCCCTTTTAATGAAGAGCAAAATGGTCTTTTAACATTTTATTATAACAAAATAAAAAAATCTGACCATTTTACCCTTATTAAAAGGGAAGAAAAAGACAAAAAAAAAATAGATGTTAAAATGAAAAATCTGACAAGTTTTTGATTTTGTATGAAAATGACAATAAAATTGAAACCATAGGGACACAAATTCAAAATTTTGAATTTTGGACTAAAGTGTTAAAAGTGAACAAACCTCAGGAACCATTTTGACAGTTTACTCTTTTATCAATTAATATTAATTGTCAATGATAGATTATAAGATTTAAACTTAGACCTCTTAGGGTGAGAGGGGCACTCCCCTCTTAGGGGAGTCCCCTCTCTTACGCACACACGTCAACTCCCCTCTTAAACTCCCCTCACACCCCAATTTGATGGCGGCACTCCTCTCTTAGGGGACTTGTTTTTTTATTTTTTTTTGTTTTTTTTATTTGTTGTAATTATGCATGTTTATAAATTAAAAAAAAATATTAAATAAAATTTAATAAAAGACATTTCATTAAATTAAAACTAAAAATTCCATTCAAACTAGAAAAATAAAAATTACATTCAAACTAGAAAAATATAAAAACAAACTACTCGTCGTCGGAACTCACTTCAAGGTGAGGTGAGTTCTCGTTCTTTCACAATCGTTGTCTATTGGAACCCCAAGGGCCAGGATATCCTTCTGAACATTTTTATTCATTCCCATCATGGCTTTTATTGTTCTTACATTTACCCTTCTCCTGTCAGAGAACTTTATGATGAATCGTTTCTCTTTCCTTTAGGGGGTGGGGGTTAGGTTTTTGAGGGTTTTTTTTGGTGAGATATAGTTTTTTTTTTGGCCGCGGGGGGGGGGGGGGGGTAGTTTTTTTTGTTTTGTTTTTGGGGGGTGGGGGTGTTAGGTTTTTTGGGGTTTTTTTTTGTGAGGTATAGTTTTTTTTTTTTTTGCTGGGGGGGGGGGGGGGGGGGTTAGGTTTTTGGGTGGTGGTGGGGTGGAGGTGTGTGTTTAGGTTTTGGGTTGTGATGTAGTGGGTTTAATTTTAGGTTATTGGACATTTGTCACTATATAAATTTTTCTTACACTTCTTACAATTAGAAGCATTTGTAGAATAACTTGAACCAATATAATATTATGATGCGATTCAACCATGTTAAAAGTTTAAAACAACTTCCTATAATATGCGAGTTCTATTTTTTCAGACTTCTTTTGTAATTGTTCGAAAATATATGGTGTTATTGTCTAAAAATATACGGTAACAATGTCATTCGAAGATCAAATACGTAATAACACACAAACTTAATGTTTGGTAAACTTTTCGAAACATTGTCATCGGCCGCCACCCGTCGCCATTGGCCTTCATCAGCCACCTAACTCCACCAACTGCCTCCAATCAATGGCAATTGTCGGAATGTCACTGACCAACTTCCATGGGCTATCACCGCACATGGTTATTATTCATCGTTGTTACTTAACCATTGATCATCACTCTCAACATTCGTCAGTCGCCACCATCCACCCCACCATTGATTACGATATATTTTCATTTTAAGAAATATTTTTTTAATTTTTTTTTTTTAAATTGAATATGAAACATACAAATAATTTATGAAAATTGAAGATAAGAAAGTAGATAAAGTTTTTGTAAACCACACCTTTGTTGATTTCTTTCTGCATAAGAGATTACATAAGCGGTCCCCATACTATTAAAGTTGGTGAAACTAGCACCTACACCATTTAAAAGTACACTTAAAGTCCAATTCAAATCTTTAGTACAAACTTAAGTCCCCATAGTTTTTAACATTCATAAGTTAAATGTGACAATTAAGATCGATATGATACATGGCCAAACAACTTTAAACTTAATTAAGTATTGTTATTTTCAAATAAAGAGCAATTAAATGGAGGGTGAAACGCTTTTCTTTCCGAGAGTATATACCTTTGTTTCGCGATAATAGTTTTTTTATACGACGGACTTAATAATTGGTATTGGTACTCTAATTTAATCATCTTCAAAGGGTATTGTTACAACTTGTAAATGCTTGAAACATACGAAAACCTAATTGGTGAAACTACATTTACTGCATAAAGTACAAATCTTTAATGCATATAGTATCATAAATGTAAATGTGGTAATAACAAAGAGAATATATGAATGGTCCATAATCAGATCCATGTGAAACGCCCGTGAAGAACTTTTGAGGTACATTCGTTGCTTGCTTTCTACTGTAACAAGAGAGCCATGCCTATATTGTTGTAACTTAGGTTTCTAACACTTGTACCTTCATATCTTTTGACATGAAACATGGGTTTGTACCTTTTCTCTTTAATCTTGAACGAATATGCCTTCATGTGCAATCCAATATGTGTCACATTTCAAATTAAAACTGTTTTTTCTATGAAAGTATTTTATATGAAATCACAAATCGAAAATTAATTATGTTTAAGTTTGAGCTCAGCTCATTCCGAGCTCAATTTCTAGAGTTAATCTCGTGAGTTGATTTTCAATCTCAAACACATATTGGTTTCGATTCGTTTATTTATATTAGTTGGTTTATATTAATTTGTATATATTATTTAGTTACTGTTATCGTAACTTTATATATATAGTGAAAGTGTATTTGTACAATTTTGTTTAACGTACGCAGTGAAAATATAACATGCGTGATTAGATTTTTTACCCCATGCGTGATTAATGATTTTGTACATGCGTGGTTATGTTCATGCGTGATTATGAGTTTCAACATATGTGATTATGGTTTTCAACATGCGTAGTTAGGGTTTTTGAGTTTTACAACGTACGTAATTTCATCTTGTACACATCGTACGTTAAAGAATATTATACGTTAACCAACCCCTATATGTATATGTATATGTATATGTATATGTATATGTATATGTATATGTATATGTATATGTATATGTATATGTATATGTATATGTATATGTATATGTATATGTATATGTATATGTATATAGAAACGGGATCAGGAGAAAACGGCAAAAAGTGTGAGAACGGGGAGAACGCATCCTGGCCGAACACGTGGCGCGGGGCATAATCAGGGTCCGAGGGTTTTTTTTTTGTCTTTTTAGTATTCTTCTCCTTTCACGATTTTCGCGTTTGGCATGCTTCTTTATTTTTTGCGTGCAAGATAATTTTGACGTTATGTAGATTTATTAATTATTAGGCGTTTTACTGTTTTTTCTCAGATTTCTTCTCGTTGAATTAATTCTTTTTGTGTCATATAGTTAATTTTTTGGCGTTATGGCTTTTTCCATGTCATTTTTTGGCGTTTTGTATCTTTTTGTTAATAATTAATTACCAAAGATTAATATTTTATAAAACTACAATAACACGAAAATCAAAATAAACTAATAGTCTTCCGTAGGTGGGATTACATCAGAGATGTACCCATCACTTTGTTCATCACTTTCTTCAGATTCTTCATCATCAAATTTCATTTTTGCGTATAACGCCATTAGCTCGTCTCTTCTTTGCTGCAGCCTATTCTTGAATATCACTGCATCCTTGGATTTTGGATCGTTTGAAGGTGTTAAATCACAAAGTTGTTCAATGATAGATAGCAACCCTGTCTTCAACATTTCTTCCATTGGCCTTGAATATTGCACCCCGTTTTTATAAGTCACTTCAAGTGTTCCTTCTTCCTCATGCAATACCCAACTGCTAAGTTTTGGTATGTGAGTATCTTCAATATCATCTTCATCATCTTCTGCTGAAAACTTTCTCTCCATTCTTTTTATTACAGTTCTCGTTCTTTCACAATCGTTGTCTATTGGAACCCCAATGGCCAGGATATCCTTCTGAACATTTTTATTCATTCCCATCATGACTTTTATTGTTCTTACCTTTACCATTCTCCTGTCAGAGAACTTTATGATGAATCGTTTCTCTTTCCTTTCAAATCTCCATGCAATAACCTTAGCCATTTTTTTATTTTTTGGCGTTTTGGAGAATATGTGGCGTTTTAGTCTTTTTGGCGTGTTTGAGCTTGGGTTCTCATGGTCTTCTTTTATATTGACTTTTTTTTTCCCGAGTATGACAGGTAATTATGGCGTTTTGAAAAAGATAAATAAATTTAATATAATAAATGTTAGTAATTATGTTTTCCGTCGTTTCATTTTACTGTTTTTTGCAGTTTACCGTGTTTTGTTTTCAGACTCAACTGTTTTAATGGTGTAACACGTCAAATCTTTTGACGGGCTGTAATTATGGCGTTTTGTTTTCCAATTGCGGTTAGATAACTATTGGACTTCTTTTGTTTTATATTCTTTGCACATTGTTTCACGTTTTTTTTTATAATATTAGTTGTTCAAATTAATTTTATTATAGTTAGGTAGTTTTTTGGGGGCGTTTTTTATGGCATTATGGCGTTTTACACGTATTTGCTAATTTTGGCGTTTTATTATATTTTTCATTATAGCATTAATATTATTTTGTTGTTTATTAACTGACATTACAAAACAAACAATAGATAAAGAAAATTAAAAAAAAAAACAAAGTAGAAGCAATTTATGATTTTAAATCTTCAGTGTCATTTGTCTCTTTTTTCTTTTGAAACTACAAGAAATGTGACAAATAAATGTGACAAATATAATGAAGTGTCTTTGTGGATGTTGGAGACATAAAGCGACCCCCTGTGGGTGGATGCTATCTGCCTGTGGTCTTCATTATATTCATTGAAGCCAAAGTAGCATTTACACTGGTATAGGTCTCTTCTTATCATCAAAACCTTCGCAGGAACAAAGATGACAGTATAACTTATGGGTGTCATCAGTCCCTCTTTTTTCAATTTTGTTCATCTCATGCAGCAAAATCTTACTACACTCACGTAACAAATCATTAAATGAAGCTTCATGCAGAACATTACTGAGGATCAAAGAAAAGATGTTTGTTGTCGTTGTATTTTTTGGCATATTACATTGCGTTGTAAATTTTTTTAGCAACCACTGTGTGTTTTTTTGTGTTTTTTTGGTGTGATAAACGGAAGGTGGTGAGGCGTTTCTATTTATAGAATTTTTTTGGCGCATAGTTTAGACGGGATGTTATTTTTATAACAAAAAATGTAATTAACATTTATCCAGATGTAAGCTTTGGCGTTATATATAATGGCGTTTCATATTTTATGGCGTTTTTGTAGCCAGAGAGCTTAAATAATAACACAGAAAAAAGTACGCAGTGATAAAATTGGTGTTTTGTATTTATTTGGCGTTTTATTTTTCAATGGCGTTTTATGTGAGGAATGGTTTTTTACCTTTTTACCCTTATTGACGCGCGCCCACGTAATAAAATTGATGTTATTTACCAAAATGCACCGCGCCAATCTAGTCCATAGATTGTTTTGATCGGACGATCAATAAGCGTTCTCACCATTCTCACACTTTCTACCGTTTTCTCTAAATCCTGATCCTATATATATATATATATATATATATATAGGGGAAGGTTCATTGGGGAACACTAAAAAAGTAGGGAACAGTGGGGAACTGACTCAAACGAACTCTGATTGGACTCATTCCAGCGGCGTTGGAAGCGGCTCGTCGAACCCTAACTAAGATCTCTTAACCCTAAATCCTAAATCCTAACTTCTAAACTCTAAACCCTTAAGCTAAAAAATAAGGCTAAAACCTAAGCTAAACCGTCAAATCTAAACTATAAACCTTAAAAGCTAAACCCTAAAAGCTAAACCCTAAAGCTAAACCCTAGAGCTAAACCCTAAACCCTAAAGCTAAACCCTAAACCCTAAAGTTAAACCCTAAAGCTAAACCCTAAAGATAAATCCTAAAGTTAAACCCTAAAAGCCAAACCCTAATATGTTTAGGGTTTAGGGGTTATGATTTAGGGTTTAGGGTTAAGAGATCCTAGTTAGGGTTCGACGAGCCAGTTCCAACGCCGCTGGAATGAGTCCAATCGGAGTTCGTTTGTGTAACACCCTTCTAATTATTACTTGAATTTAATAAAAAAACAATTCAAACGATTTATATAAAATGTGTCTAATTTAAAACATAGTTACCAAAACAAGGTTCCGAGTAATCAAAACTAGTCAACCAACGACTAGTTAAAACATTCATGACCTGATTTGCAAGTTATTTCCATTCAAAAGAAATAGAAACATTGTTTAACAAAGTTATGAAATCGCGGAAGCTTCAAAAGTTGTGTTCGATTCTTCAAAAACTTGCTTGATCGCCATCCGTACACTTGCAATACCTAGAAACTGAAATGTTTTTAACAAAAACTAATATTAGAGTTCTTAGAAATAATACATAATCGAAACTACGCTAAAAAACGGGTTCGATTAACAAGGATATGCAAAATTTAACATAAATGTCAAGGCTCTACCGTAACTTACGGTAACCACCGTAAGTTACGGTAGAAGCTGGATCACTTGTGTCTGCCGTAAGGCAGTATAGAACTGCCTTAAAGTTTTATTTTCTACCGTAAGTTACAGTGGAGACCGTAACTTATGGTAGGTGCTGTAACTTTGTTATTTGACCCATTTAATCATTTTACCCAAACTTCCATAAACGGGATATCTCTTCTAAATGAGAAGATCCCAATCATGGGTTCTTTATTTTCAACACCCACACTCCCATCATCGGTTTGCGTGTTTAGTATTTCGCTACCCGTCACTCGGGTTCAAAATCTACAATAGCCACTCATTATTTGATTATTCGACCCGTTTGGCTCATCTACGGAATCCTCCATTATGATGACTACCAACGAAACCTTACCAATTCTTGACCTGTTATTCAATATAGCGAACATTATCGCTTAAAATCAACACAACTTTTATTGTACATTTCGACTACACATATGCTAATTATCAAAATTCACCCAATGTAACGAATCAAGTTACATACTTGCATAATTCATCAACATTGGTATCTAACCATAATTACCCATCCCCGGGCTTGTCAATCTTAGCGTTTCACATCCATTCCGTGGATTATGTTTTTATAACTCAATCATAATGAGTGACGTTTTAGTCACTTCCACACTTACAAATTCAACCATTGTTTGATCCGTTTAGTTGTTTAATGGGAACCACCATTTTACAACATACCAAACTTGTTCTAACCAACATTTAACCCATTTACTCATCTAGTGTTTTTCGTCACTTCGACTAGACATCCAAATTCATACACTATTCTAAATTCAAGTCTACTAGTAAAAATACATAATAAACATAACGTAACTAAACCGTGGTTACGTACCTTCCAAGCGTTCCCTTCAAACGCGTATCACCATTAGCTTGTCCACTTGACGTTCCGATTTCCTTGCCTATAGAGTTCAACCATAGGTGTTTAGAACTCTCTTATAGTATATAACGCATAATTTACCACACTAATCAAATATGCGTTTTTAGTCCAAATTCTCTACATTTATCTTCTCTTAGGCATTATATCAAACACCTAATGAGCATGATTTCATACAATTCAAAAATCAATTTCTTGACTAACTATTTAACCAAGATTTAAACATCATTTCACATGTTCATGACAAATTTTCATATCAACAAAATCTGGATTTGCTTCATAGAGCTCAAATACACTAAGGGGCTGTTTGGCAAGTGCTGAACCAGTAAGTGCTGAACTAGTAAGAGGTCTGAATGGGTAAGAGGCTCTGAACCAGTAAGTGCTGAACCATTAAGAGCTGTTTGGTTGTATCTCTGAATGACTGTGCAGAATGACTATTTTACCCCTCTGAACTATTATGTGCCAAATATCGATCCATATAACATACAAATCCCAAAGCAATGCCTATATGCCAAATATCGATCCATATCTCATTCCTATCTTAAACACTTTGTCAAACACTCGCTAAATCTCACTCACTTTCTAAAGTCGCTTCTTTATATCATACACAACCCTTCGCAATTTACGTTTAACTTAATACACTAAACGGCAATATATGAATACTATCAAGCAACTCAACTTAACTCTCTACCTCCTAAATCCGCTCAACCCGAAACTACCCGCAAAACAAATCCTACTTCCTTTTATCACAAATTCATAATCAAACCAAATCACTGTATCTATCAACTCAAAAACGAACTTCCTAGCAATTTCAACAACATCACAGCAGATCCAATAACTCTTATTATATGCAGCCTTAAATCAAAATTAATGACCTATTTATGTGCTCAACCTTACCTTTTTCACATAATCTTCATCACATAATTTCAACAATTTCAATCACAAATGATGCAACTGTTGCTTAAAACATTAAAAATCAAAACTTCATACCAGGCTTCGCGACTTGAACTGAGAATTAGAAGAAATTATGAGACTTTTCTTATCAATCGGAGGTAACTCATGGTCGACGGCGTGATGGTGGTGGCTGGACGTGATTAACTCTGCTGACGGGATGACTGGTGGTCGTCGATTTGGGGTTTTGTGGACATCGAAAGTTGTCGACGGTGGTGGGGATCGGTAGGGGTGAAAGGGAAAGGGTGGAAGAGAGGGAAGAGGAGCCGCTGTTCGGTGGTGAGGAGCCGCTGTTCGGTGGTGAGGAGAGCGAGGCGGAGGTGTTGGTGATGAGAGGGTAGCAAGAGTCTTTTTTTCCATTCAGCATCCTCTTATTTCTGTATGGTACAGACTGAATGATACCATTAAGAGGCTGGCATTTTGCCAACCAAACAACCACACCTCTGTCCGAATAAGAGGGGAGCCTCTTAATGAATCATTAAGAGGCTTGCCAAACAGCCCCTAAGTTAACAAAGACAATCCTAGTGTTCAACATAATTGTACAAAACGAAACTAAGATGGATAGGTCCAAACCAAAGGCCTACTTAAATGAGGTTTCGGGGACGAAACCCTTTTTAAGGGGGGTGGACTTGTAACATCCCGAAAATATAAAACTTTATATTAGAATTATAAAGTATAAAATAAACGAGAATAAATTGACTAGGACTAAATAACCCAGTTAGATACAACATTGTGAAACCAAATAAATGGATGGGAACTCCTAAATTAATAAACGAAAAAATAATTGAGGGACCTAAGTTACAAAGTTGGAAACTTGGGTGATTATAATCAAAATAACACACACCAAACACACACTTAGGTGTGTTTGGTCGAACAAGAACACAGGGGGCGACACAGGCTCCCCACCAAACCCTAGTGCATGTCAAACTTGATCAAATTGAGAGTTCAAATCAGCTCCAAATTGATTTTCAAGCACGAATTAGTGATCACCTTGTGGAGGGGATCATAAGGTATGCAAAATCTTGATGTTTTGATCCATCTTAAATTATAGGTTAATTGTGAAAAACTGAAATTGAGCTTGATTATGTCTTGCATGGATGAAATTAGAAGTAATATGGCATCTAGGGATAAATCCTAGATGATTTCTTGTTAAAATCTAGCATTATACTTGTGGGGTTTATAATCACCATTGTAGGTGATTAGTGAGTTTGTAGAAACTAAATAAACCCTAGAATTATGGTTCTTATTCTAGTGAAATCTGAATTCATGTGGTGAATCTGAAATTATTATGTTAAAATTTAGTATAGATTTGTTAATTGAAGTGAATGTAGATGAAAATAACATGTCAAGAACCTAGTAATGGTTATGTAAAAATCTGACCCGCTAGGTGTTTGTTAAAACGCCTAAGTGAGGAGTAAAACGTTAAAGATCGGACAAAAACGCGGATTCGAATATTATAATGAATTGTCCGATTTTTTGTTATAAAAGAGTTCTAAATTTGGTTGTGAATGGAACTCTATAGGTAAAGAATCCGGGTCGTCAAGTGGACAAGCCGGAGGTGATACACGCTTGAAAGGTGTGCTTTAAAGGTACGTAACTTCGGTTTCGTTACATTATGCATAAACAATAGTCTTAGAAATATTAATGAGAATGCAATGACAATTGCGAGTTGGTATGTCATAGAAGTGACGAAGTTCACTCGACAAACCAAACGGGTCAAAATAGTTAATTAGAAATGTTGGTTGATAATGTTGTTTAAATTAGTCAATAGTCATATAATGAATGTAGATATAGTGATGTAATTCACTAGATAAAGAAACGGGTTAAAATATTGGGGTAATGAATTTGGTATGTTGATAAAATGGTGAATTCCATTTGACAACCAAACGGGTCAAATAATGGTCGAAATGGTAGTGTTCGAAGTGACTTAAACGTCACCCATTAAGTTTGAGTTATAAAAGCGTAAACCATGGAATGGACGTGATACGCTCAGTTATGAACTTGGCTAAACCGAAACAAATAAAGTTATGATACAAAACGAAATGTTTAACAATTAATATAAACATCCAGATTTAAGATGACTAATGAAGGCAATGATGATGATACGGTGCCGAAAGTCACCGAACAAATGAAAGAAATGCCTGGTGTAACCGGGGGGCGAATTAGCATCTCAATTAACTGAAGAGATGGAAGCTAAAATTTCCAAGGAAGTCGAAAAGGCAATAGAAGCCAGTCTACCGCAGTTCGCCATGAGACTACAAACCACAATTTTGCTAGCAGTAGAGGATATGATAACTGAATTAAAAGATAGTCTCTCACAAGAAAAAGATGACGGGAGTGAGTCGGATGTGGACCCAAGACCCGTTAAGAAATCAAAGCTTGATGCTCCAAAAGAGAAGGCAAGGTTTTCCCACATGGCAGCCGCAGAGGCTAAAGTTGAACCTGATGTCATTTCAGGTATACTCTTGTAAATTAAATTTCAGCATGAATTTTTAATTATTACGAGTGCAAATAGATCGTTTGTTTTATATCGATTTATTTAACATCCTACATTAGTGTTAACGAAATCACCAAGGCTTTGAAAAAAAAAATAGAAATATGTAACAATAAAAGTTCTATTGTTTATAAGAGGGGCTGAAACTGTACGTTGAGCATCGAGGTAAAAGTAATCTCGATAGGTATTGCAATAGGAAGGAGTGCGTGTACACTCGAACCCGGGAAATTAATGAAGTGAATAAATTTTGTGTTGGGAAGGAGTGTAATTACACTCGAACCCGGAAATTGCAATAATAATAAATGGCGAAGACAAGGTTATAGACCTGGCTGAACTAAATAAAACGCGTAGGAGCGTCATTTACATCAACAAACAATGTGGATAAATTTCATGCAACGATAAACAATAATAAAATTAAATGAATTAATTTTGTTATTATTGCAGTAGGATTAAGGTTAAAAATGAGAAATTAAGACTCGGACCGAGAATATCCGCGAAAAAGAAGTTAAATGAATGATACCTATTATTCGCTACTATGAATAATGAAGTATCAATAAATGCAAATTTAGAAACTTGGGTATGGGTAACCATCCAAGTAATACATTATTAGTCAAACCCTCATGAGGAAGAACAGTGATCGCAGCGATGGATGTGATTATATAAAAGCCTAGTAAAATAAATTTTATGAAAGTGTTAGAATAAGAACGGGTAAACCCCAAAAGCCGTATAACCATAACAATGGTTTTACCAAATAAGACTTGAGAAATGGGCTTTCGGAACATTAGTAAAAGAAACAGACCCAAGGGTCGCTAACAACAGAAAGATGGTGTTCGGATCAAATAAGCAAAATGCTTGATAGTAAAGGTAAACGGAAGCCGGATAATGGGAGCATATTACATTAAGGTAATGAGCCCAAAGGGAAGGGATAAGAATCAAGGTAATTAAAATTATAAACTGACAAACAAGGATGTTAAGACACAAGGATAAAGTTTGACTATTATAAGTGATAAAGTTCATCAGAATAAGTCAAACAAAATAAATGGAAGAATTTAGGAATCGGTGGAATAAAGGCGATAGGTTACGTTAATACCATCGAACAAACCAAAACGACATCTTAATTCACGTCGGAATGATGACTCTAATAATGACTTCGGTAAAATAACCGATAGATGGGTAGGATTACGGATATATGTGTAAACCCAGAGACGGTAACCCAGATTAAAAGTCAAAAGACTCGGATTAAGAGCTATGACTAAAAGACGATGAAATTTCGCAAAACAGAAATTTTGATAATTATGTTCAACTATTTTAATATTGGACGGGCCGAGTAAAGTATAATACTTGATATTCCAAGTAAGCGCAACCCGAATAATGAAAGTGCGAAATATTACTGAACCAGTGTGATAGGTCGTAAAAGAATATGGAAAGGAAAACGCAAACCAATAAAACCGGGTGTTAAAAACATTAAGATAACGAACCCGGTAGAGGGTTGAAAGGAAATAGGGCCATAAACCAAATAACGGTATGAGTAAAATAAACCGACGCGAAGGTGACATAAGAAGTCATAGAGTTGGAAAGATAATCCGAGAGAAAATGAGTATAGCCTTAGACTACGGTCAAGGTCAAATGAATTTTGAAAGCGAAAATTTATTTATTCTGAACATAAAAAGGGGGTGCCTTAACGCCATATGTATAATTATGCCATTAAATAAAAATATTAATAGAAGGTGATCCATGGGATCACCATAACCTTCAGGTTATAAACAATGTAAAGGTCTACGGGACCAAAATGACCATCGGGTCACAAATATAAGGGAACAAACTATAGGGTCTCACCCTAAAAAGGTGAAGACCTAATAAAATAGCCTACGAGGCTAAGTAAAGGAACCTGCGGGTCGATAATATATAGCGTGGGAACCAGTCATGAGTTCCCGCGTAAAATGATAACAGAGAAGAATAATTCTTGTCGTTAATTTCTGATATGATTAATGGACATGTGTTAAAGAGAAAAACGAAACTAAGATGGATAGGTCCAAACCAAAGGCCTACTTAAAGGAGGTTTCGGGGACGAAACCCTTTTTAAGGGGGGTGGACTTGTAACACCCCGAAAATATAAAACTTTATATTAGAATTATAAAGTATAAAATAAACGAGAATAAACTGACTAGGACTAAATAACCCAGTTAGATACAACATTGTGAAACCAAATAAATGGATGGGAACTCCTAAATTAATAAACGAAAAAATAATTGAGGGACCTAAGTTACAAAGTTGGAAACTTGGGTGATTATAATCAAAATAACACACACCAAACACACACTTAGGTGTGTTTGGTCGAACAAGAACACAGGGGGCGACACAGGCTCCCCACCAAACCCTAGTGCATGTCAAACTTGATCAAATTGAGAGTTCAAATCAGCTCCATATCGATTTTCAAGCACGAATTAGTGATCACCTTGTGGAGGGGATCATAAGGTATGCAAAATCTTGATGTTTTGATCCATCTTAAATTATAGGTTAATTGTGAAAAACTGAAATTGAGCTTGATTATGTCTTGCATGGATGAAATTAGAAGTAATATGGCATCTAGGGATAAACCCTAGATGATTTCTTGTTAAAATCTAGCATTATACATGTGGGGTTTATAATCACCATTGTAGGTGATTAGTGAGTTTGTAGAAACTAAATAAACCCTAGAATTATGGTTCTTATTCTAGTGAAATCTGAATTCATGTGGTGAATCTGAAATTATTATGTTAAAATTTAGTATAGATTTGTTAATTGAAGTGAATGTAGATGAAAATAACATGTCAAGAACCTAGTAATGGTTATGTAAAAATCTGACCCGCTAGGTGTTTGTTAAAACGCCTAAGTGAGGAGTAAAACGTTAAAGATCGAACAAAAACGCGAATTCGAATATTATAATGAATTGTCCGATTTTTGGTTATAAAAGAGTTCTAAATTTGGTTGTGAATGGAACTCTATAGGTAAAGAATCCGGGTCGTCAAGTGGACAAGCCGGAGGTGATACACGCTTGAAAGGTGTGCTTTAAAGGTACGTAACTTCGGTTTCGTTACATTATGCATAAACAATAGTCTTAGAAATATTAATGAGAATGCAGTGACAATTGCGAGTTGGTATGTCATAGAAGTGACGAAGTTCACTCGACAAACCAAACGGGTCAAAATAGTTAATTAGAAATGTTGGTTGATAATGTTGTTTAAATTAGTCAATAGTCATATAATGAATGTAGATATAGTGATGTAATTCACTAGATAAAGAAACGGGTTAAAATATTGGGGTAATGAATTTGGTATGTTGATAAAATGGTGAATTCCATTTGACAACCAAACGGGTCAAATAATGGTCGAAATGGTAGTGTTCGAAGTGACTTAAACGTCACCCATTAAGTTTGAGTTATAAAAGCGTAAACCATGGAATGGACGTGATACACTTAGATTGACAAGCCCGGGAATGGGTAATTATGGTTAGAAACCAATGTTGATAAATTATGTAAGTATGTAAACTGACCCGTTACATTAAATGAATTGTTATTAAATTATGCGTAGTGGCATTTAGAATAGAAATTGTGTTGATTTTTGTGACTATGATCGCTACTCGAATTAATAGAGTTAAAATTGATAAGGAACCGTTTGGTAGTAATCACATTGGAGGATTTCCACAAGATGAACCAACGGGTCAAACAATGGTGTAAATTGTAGTATTGGTGTTCTTAATAGTTAGCAATGGTGATAACCATCACAAGAGCATTAAGCCATGATATTGGTAAGGAAATGCATGTGATGATATACCCCGGATGGTGGGTATAAGGCGCCATAGGCTTACTAGCAAACCGGTAATAAAATGGGTGAGGTTAGAATGGGTCGAATGATAGTATAGTGACTTTTAGTCGTATAATCGGTAAGTCAAATTTTGGTATGATAGTCGTAATGAACATGTCCGTAATGAATTTACAGACATACAGGAAAGGAATCGCCTAAAAACCGACATGTGGATTCGGGTGAAATCAATAAACTAGTCAAATTGCAAAGTTACAGAGTCCACCGTAAATTACGGTCTCCACCGTAATTTACGGTGGAAAACAAAAGTATTACGGTGGTTCACTACTGTCTTACGGCAGACCAGAATCACACAGTGTCTACCGTAACTTACGGTAGATATCGTAAGTTACGGTAGAGTCCAGAAAGCTTTGTTAAATGCTGCGTATCTTAGTTAATCGAATCTTCTTTGAGCATAGTTTTCGATTATGTAATATGTCTTAGAACTCTAATACTAATCCTTGTTAAAATTTCCAGCTTCTAGGTATTGCAATTGCGCGGATGATGATCAAGACAATGCTTCAAGAACCGAACACACATTTTGGATGCTTCCGCATTAATATAAACTATTAAACTATGTAGTTTGTAAACACGACTAAATGATGATGGTTTATTTCTGTCATTCGACTATGTTAAACTTTATGTTGAAGAACAACTTAGTTTACTAACTAAGACATTTTGAGAACTTCAAGCTTTGCTTTTATATATATACTATATTTTTATGATAATTAAGCGAAATAAAAGACGGGTGTTACAGTTTCGTCCCCAAAACTTTCGTTAAGTAGTTCTTTGGTTTGAACCGAACTAACTTAGTTTTGTTTTTCAGACCTTATTTCTTTTAGTCAACAGTTATCATTTGCCTCAACGCATGCATTTTCCACATGTAAGTCCTCATGGACTTTAACTTGTGTCTTGTGTTTTTTTTTTAATCTTATCGCCTATTTGTCCCAATCGTCAATTGATCACTCAATAGTATGAGTTTGCCCACATGTTTACTTTATACTAACTCTATATTGACAAGGGTTTTGTATAAATCCCAACACTAATTTGACTCCATACGGACCCATCGGCTAGACTGATTAGTCACCATCACTTCATGCCCCATAGATTTCGGGTCTATCCCTCTTTGCCATAATCGAACTTAGGTAAGTTTACGATCTTCAATCCCATAACTCATGCTACAACATGACTATATTTTGTATCACTTTTCTTAACCGTGATCGTATCACGTCGTGTTTAAGTTTAGATAATCTTTTTGTTATCAATATCTTCTTTCTAATGTATCGTGTTACACCCATCGGTGTTAAGACCTATGTCTTTTATTATTAACTGTTTTCTAATTTGTCTCATAACACTCATTTTCGTTAAACGTTGTTCCTTACTAAAACTGAATTTCTGTTTAACGTTTATCTCTTTTAACTTATGTCAATTACCCATATCCGGGAATTGACGACAATAATTTATTCTTATCCGCTATTATATTACGCGAGGAGTCGTATCCAGTCCTCTTACTATATCCCGAGTGACCCGAAGGTTCTTTTGCTTAGCCTCGTAGGTTATTTCTTTAGGCTTTCATCCCTTTTGGTTCATTTCTTTCTATTGTTGACGCTAGATTTATTTAGTCCTTTAAACATTTACTTTGTTTATAATTCCAAAGGTTATGACGATCCCATAGATCATCTTTACTTGTGAAGTTTTCGTATACTTAGAAATACATTCATGGTATCATGGCATCCCTTTCGAGTCTAAAATTCATTTATCTTCGAATTTTTTTTATTCGACCGTAGTCCAAGGCTACGCCCGCTTTCTTTCGGATCATCCTTCCGACTCTATGGCTTCTTATGTCACTTTCGTGTTGATTTATTTCACTCATACCGTTATTTGATTTACGCCCCTATTCCTTTCAACCCGTTACCCGGGTTCTTTATCTTAATGTTTTTAACACTCCGATTTTATTGGTTTGCATTTTCCTTTCCATACTCTTTTACGACCTATCACACAGATTCAGTAATATTTCGCACTTCCATTATTCGTTTTGCGCTTACTTGAAATATTAGGTATTATACTTTATTCAGCCCGTCCGGCATTGCAATAGTTGAATATAACTATCGAAATTTCTGTTTTGCGAAATTTCATCGTCTTTTAGTCATAGCTCTTAGTCCGAGTCTTTTGACTTTTAATATGCGTCACCGTCTCTTGGTTTACGCATATATTCGTAGTCCTACCCATCTATCGGTTATTTTACCGAAGTCATTATTAGAGTCATCATTCCGACATGCATTAAGATTTCGTTTTGATTTATTCGGTGGTATTAGCAAAACCCGTCGCCTTTATTTCACCAATTCCTTAATTCTTCCATTTATTTTGTTTGACTTGTTCTGATGAACTTTATAACTTATAATAGTCAAACTTTATCCTTGTGCCTTAACATTCTTGTTTGTTAGTTTATAATTTTAATTACCTTGATTCTTATCCATTCCCTTGTGCTCATTACCTTAATGTAATACGCTCCCGTTATCCGGCTTCTGTTTACCTTTATTATCACGCATTTTACTTATTTGATCTGAACACCGCCTTTCTTTTGTTAGCGACCCTTAGGTCTATTTCTTTTGCTAATGTCCCGAAGGCCCATTTCTCAAGTCTTATTTGGTAAAACTACTGCTATTGTTATTCGGCTTTTGGGGTTTACCCGTCCATATTCTAATACTTTCATAACGTTTATTTTACTAATCTTTTATATAATCACATCCATCGCTGTGATCATCCTTCCTCATAAAGGATTGATTAATAATGTGTTATTTGGATGGTTACCCATACCCAAGTTTCCAAATTTGCATTTATTGATACTTTGTTATTCATAGTAGCAAATAACACGTATCATCCATTTGGTTTCTTTCTCGAGGATATGTTTGGTCCGAGTCGTAATTTCTCATCTTTAACCTTAATCCTATTGTAACTATAACAAAATCAGTTCGTTTCGTTTTATTATTCCATATCATTGTATGAAATTTATCCACATCGTTTATTTATATTACAAAGTTTCTGCATATTTTATTTGGTTTGGCCAAGTCTATAACCTTGTCCTTGTCGTCTATTTTTATTGCAAATTTCCGGGTTCGGGTGTTATTACACTCCTTCCCAATACGTCGATTATTCACTTTATTAAGTTCCCGGGTTCGAGTGTACGCGCACTCCTTCGCACGACTATATTGACCGTGATTACTTTTGCCTTGGTTTCACATGCTTACCATTGTTTATTTTCTTATGCATATACATTTCTTTCACATAATTCGCCCGTTTCACTACTCATGTATGCCCCTATGCAACTATTGTTCACACTAGTATTGAATAAAATTTATAGTGAAATTAAATTTGTAATAAGTATACCTGGAACAACATCAGATTCAGCTTTAGCCTCCGCGGCTATCGTGTGGGAAGACCTTGTCTTCTCTTTCGGGGTATCAGGCTTTAATTTCTTTACGGGTCTTGGGTCCATATCCAACTCACTCCCGTCATCTTTTTCTTGTGAGAGACTATCTTTTAATTCAGTCATCATATCCTCTACTACTAGCAAAATTGTGGTTTGTAGTCTCTCGGCGAACTGCGGTAGACTGGCTTCTATTGCCTTTCCGACTTCCTCAGAAATTTTAGCTTCCATCTCTTCAGTTAATTGAGATGCTAATTCGCTCTCGGTTACACCGGACATTTCTTTCATCTGTTCGGTGACCTTCGGCATCGTATCATTATCGTTGCCTTCATCAGTCATCTTGAATCTGAATGTTTATATTAATTGTTAAACATTTCATTTTGTATCATTTGCATCTTTCGCTTTGGTTTAGCCAAGTTCACTACTTGCTTTAACCGTTCACTTTTGGTGCACTTTCCGGGTTTGAGTGAGTTAACACATTTTTTTCCCATGCACATTAATTCACATCTCATTTCTTACATAAGATAAAATCTACTAAAATAATAAATTAATTCTTACCGGACGATTGATCAAGCTTGAACCGAACACTTTGTTGACAACCATAAGCTCTGATTACCAACTTGTAACAACCTTCTAATTATTACTTGAATTTAATAAAAAAAAATTCAAACGATTTATATAAAATGTGTCTAATTTAAAACATAGTTACCAAAACAAGGTTCCGAGTAATCAAAACTAGTCAACCAACGACTAGTTAAAACATTCATGACCTGATTTGTAAGTTATTTACATTCAAAAGAAATAGAAACATTGTTTAACAAAGTTATGAAATCGCGGAAGCTTCAAAAGTTGTGTTCGGTTCTTCAAAAACTTGCTTGATCGCCATCCGTACACTTGCAATACCTAGAAACTGAAATGTTTTTAACAAAAACTAATATTAGAGTTCTTAGAAATAATACATAATCGAAACTACGCTCAAAAATGGGTTCGATTAACAAGGATATGCAAAATTTAACATAAATGTCAAGGCTCTACCGTAACTTACGGTAGCCACCGTAAGTTACGCTAGAAGCTGGATCACTTATGTCTGCCGTAAGGCAGTATAGAACTGCCGTAAAGTTTTATTTTCTACCGTAAGTTACGGTGGAGACCGTAACTTACGGTAGGTGCTGTAACTTTGTTGTTTGACCCATTTAATCATTTTACCCAAACTTCCATAAACGGGATATCTCTTCTAAACGAGAAGATCCCAATCATGGGTTCTTTATTTTCAACACCCACGCTCCCATTATCGGTTTGCGTGTTTAGTATTTCGCTACCCGTCACTCGGGTTCAAAATCTACAATAGCCACTCATTATTTGATTATTCGACCCGTTTGGCTCATCTACGGAATCCTCCATTATGATGACTACCAACGAAACCTTACCAATTCTTGACCTATTATTCAATATAGCGAACATTATCGCTTAAAATCAACACAACTTTTATTCTACATTTCGACTACACATATGCTAATTATCAAAATTCACCCAATGTAACGAATCAAGTTACATACTTGCATAATTCATCAACATTGGTATCTAACCATAATTACCCATCCCCGGGCTTGTCAATCTTAGCGTTTCACATCCATTCCGTGGATTATGTTTTTATAACTCAATCATAATGAGTGACGTTTTAGTCACTTCCACACTTACAAATTCAACCATTGTTTGACCCGTTTGGTTGTTTAATGGGAACCACCATTTTACAACATACCAAACTTGTTCTAACCAACATTTAACTCATTTACTCATCTAGTGTTTTTCGTCACTTCGACTAGACATCCAAATTCATACACTATTCTAAATTCAAGTCTACTAGTAAAAATACATAATAAACATAACGTAACTAAACCGTGGTTACGTACCTTCCAAGCGTTCCCTTCAAACGCGTATCACCATTAGCTTGTCCGCTTGACGTTCCGATTTCCTTGCCTATAGAGTTCAACCATATGTGTTTAGAACTCTCTTATAGTATATAACGCATAATTTACCACACTAATCAAATATGCGTTTTTAGTCCAAATTATCTACATTTATCTTCTCTTAGGCATTATATCAAACACCTAATGAGCATGATTTCATACAATTCAAAAATCAATTTCTAGACTAACTATTTAACCAAGATTTAAACATCATTTCACATGTTCATGACAAATTTTTATATCAACAAAATCTGGATTTGCTTCATAGAGCTCAAAATACACTAAGTTAACAAAGACAATCCTAGTGTTCAACATAATTGTACAAAATTCACTTATCACCTTCAATGGTGATTATGAATTTCACAAGAAATAGGCGAAATTTCAACAAGTAGTTGACTAGGGTTCATCCCTAGACACTATTTCATTCCAAACAACTAACATGCAACATCAATTCTGAACTTCATGAATTCACTCAGAAATTTAGATGAAGGTTTTCCATGGAAATTACATACCTTATGATCCTCTTTCAGAGGAGATCACTATTCTATGCTTGGATTGCGATTTGGAACGAAATTTGGCCTTCAATTTAGTCAATTCTTGATAACTAGGGTTTGAGCTTGGGGAGCCTCTCCTGGCTCTGTGTTTGTGCGCGACCAGAACACACCAAGTGTGTCTTTTTGGTGTGTTAATTAATTTTTTTTAAACTAATTAGCACATGTTCCACTTTGGTCCCTTATCTTTACTTGATTTACCCTAAGGGTTTTTAACCAAGTTCCTTTATAACAACTACACTTATGACTAACAAGGTTATTTATTCCTAGTTAGTTTGTTTTTGTTTACTTTATACTTTAAAATTTTAAATATAAAGTTTTATATTTTCGGGGTGTTACAGTTTGAGTCGGTTTCCCACTGTTCCCCAATAAACCTCACACTATATATATATAGTTAAGTTCATTTGTGAACAACCCCCTTAATTGTGAACACTAGTGAACTAATGCTAGCCCTTGATTATCAATACACAAGTGTAAATCAATGGCCAGGATTTGATGATGAAAATACACTATTGTATTTTACGATTTGATTATGTAAATTACTGGCATGATTTATTCATTCAATTCACAAATACACTAATGTTCACATATATATTTTTTTAACGGCAAAGATTTTTCCTCCTAAATATACACCACCCCCCCCCCTAAGTATTGAACCTTGTGTCTTTATATGTTGTCATCGATTGTATTTGTCACACCCGATGGGGAAACATCGGAGTGAGACGAAAATGAGATTGCAAGAGACTTCATAACAACTATTTGTGACAAGTATTTAATAAGTAAAATTTCATTTCCTTTCTAAATCAGAAATACGACGTTTGGAGGAAAAGTACAACATCTTGAATAATAAACAAAGTATAATACATAAACAAAATTTAAAGTGCGTTTCTAGTCGTCCTACTAGATTTCTTTCAACGTATCATCATCAAGATCTTGCAATACATATTAAAGTACATGTCAACATATAAAGTATTGGCGAGCATATAAGTTTGAATTACAAGCATAAGTATAAAAGGGTTTAAACGAATCCACATGACATAATCGTAAACTAAGACATATCACAACACTAGCATGCATCTCATAATTGTCAACACAAAAATTCCCACTAGCGTAATCTTTTCGTCGCAACGACAAGACCGTTTTTGTATGACTCAACATGACCTCAAGAATACGGGCGGTGTGTTACTCCTATAGCGCTATATATGTTAAGGGAGGCTTGTACGAAGTTAATGACAAAGTATGGTGCAAGTAAGGATTCTAAGCATCACGTATTAAGCATGTATAATGGATTGTTTGTTTGTTTGTGTCAAGCATGTTTGCATGTGATTGTGTGAGTTTAATAAATCATAAGTATTGCACCCAAAAGTGTCGAAAAATAAAAGAGGGGTCATGTACACTCACGGTTTGCTAAGCTTCCAAAGTAAACGTGAGTTGATGAGTCGTTGAGGGTGTAGCACCAAAGTTGCCCTACATTTGGGAAACGAAGGCGTGTGAGTATATGGAGTTCGTAGAGAGCTAGGATTCAGAATCAATATTGAAAGTATTCATGCATGAAAGTATATCTTGTCTAGATACTCGTTTGGACACTAAGTTTTAATGTGTTAACATGGATCCTAACTTGCCCGTTAGAATCACAAACGAGGAGTCTAGAAACAAAGATAATCTAACCTAAGTCCTTGACATCTAACCATAATCCGGTTAGTATCAAGTTTGTACATTCCAATATATTTATAATAATAATATGCGTAAATAATCTAGATACACACAAAAATTTTACATATTTTGTAATTAGAGAGATTAAAACAAAAACTTATTTGACAAAGGCACCCAAGTATAAACATACACCCAAAAATAGTTACCCTTTTGATAACATAAAATACCAATGATCAAAATTTTGTTATGAATTTTGAAGTAATAAATAAATAGTACACGATTGTAGTAATGAAACATGGTGCCTTTAGCCTATATTGTGTGTCCTTCGACCACTAGGGCAACATAACAAGTCCAATATATACAAGTTTTTATTAACTAGATGAATTTTAAAAGTAACCTTAAACATAACAAACAAGATATAAATACAATCACGTGAACCATGCAATTAGAGGCCTAGAGAGATCCAAAGGATCCATGGACCCAGATTCTAGTTTGATGTTTGCAACCAATTTCGATTTACAAAAGGTTCGCCCTATCTGGGGTCGGATTTATAGTACAAGTAACTCAGGTTTGGGCCTAGGGCCCCACTTAAAAGAAAATTAAGCAATCAGAGCGTAAGGACTTGCGCTTAAGTGCTCCCCACGTCTTATCCACAATAACTGATCTATATAAACAAAAAACGGTCTAGCTAAACAAGAAGCCAATTTACACAGAAAAAACCTGATTTAGTCGGGCAAAAATGTCCACAACCTCTCCGTTAACCGAACAGAAAGCCGAACCACCAGTTGAAACCTATAACCAACTTAACCGAAATCAATTAAGTATGGGTTTTCATTACTGAAGTGCTAGCGGCGTGATGGAGGTTGTTTTAAAAAATTTGACCAATCACAAAAAATAAGGGTTTTTATAATTAATTAATAAAAACGAAAATTAATAATTAGGTAATGATGGGTAGGGGCTTTATGACTACGGGCTCTAGTGATATAACGCCGCATAAAGCCCTTGTGTAACGTCCACAAGGGGCTTTATGATATAATAGGAATTTTTTTTTTTTTTTTTGCTACAAATGCTAGGAAGTAATATTGATCATCAATAGATTTAATCAAGGGCTAAGATTAAGTAAGTAATATTGAAAAGAAAAAGGGAAATTGGCCTGTAATAATCTCACCTAGACCTTATTGGCCATTAATAATCCCACCTCAGAATATTCCGCCCACCAGTCTCACATTTCACAATTTTTTCCTACAATGGTCCCCCGTTAAAAAAACTTAACGGAGTTAAGCTTTTTTTCCAAATTACAAACAGATTTTTTAGGGCTTTTGATTAGAACGACGATACGAGTCCACTGATGTAAAACTTGCCTCGAAACGGTGCTCCAAACGATGAAAACGGCGCTTCAATTTGGGTGTTTAAATTTCCAATTAACCAAAATCAAGTCACTTGGAGCACCATTTCGAATTAAGTTTTACATCAATGGACTCGTATCATCGTTCTGATCAAAAGCCCTAAAAAATCTGTTTGTAATTTGGAAAAAAACTTAACTTCGTTAAGTTTTTTTAACGGAGGACCATTGTAGGAAAAATAGGTGAAAGGTGGGACTGGTAGGGGGAATATCCTGAGGTGGGATTATTAATGGCCAATAAGGTCTAGGTGGAATTATTACAAGCCAATTCCACAAAGAAAAAAAGAGGCGCGTGGGTTTGTGTAAAGGCAATCTAGTTAATTCAGCACAATAGTTTCTCTCTCCTCCAATTCCCCCCATTTTTAAACATTAATAACTTTTTCATACAACATTATTTTTTTTATAAAAATTGCACCAAAAAACGAGCGTTTTTTTATCTTTAAAACGAGTATACTATTGCTATATTTTCGATTTTCTTTTTTGAAAACCCAGTTGCGTAAATCGCAATGGAAAAAAAACATAAAAAATGACTTTTTCTAAAACGCAATGCACAAAAACACAAAGAAATGTCATTTTTCTAAAACGCAATGGCCAGAAAACACAAAGAAATGTCTTATTTCTAAAACGCAATAGCCTAAAAACAAAAATAAAGTGTACTTTCTAAAACGCAATGGACTGAAAACACATAAAAATGTGTTTTTACCTAAAACGCAATGCACAAAAAACAAAAAGAAATGTCTTATTTCTAAAACGCAATGGCTAGAAAACACTTAAAAATGTTTTTTTCTAAAACGCAATGGCCTAAAAACATTTAAAAATTTCTTATTTCTAAAACGCAATGACCTAAAAACACAAAAGAAAATGTTCCCTCTAAAACGCAATGAACTGAAAACATATAAAAATGTGTTTTACCTGAAACGCAATGACTAAAAACACTTCAAAAATGTTTTATTTCTAAAACGCAATTGCCAGAAAACACTTAAAAACTATCGATGAAAATGAGGCAATTTCCAGAAAATTAAATTTTCTGATGCAGTTTTATTAAAGCAATTTAATCAAAAAAAAAAATTCCAAGCAACTCGACCCAAGCCAGGGGCTCTGCCCCTTGGACCCTGCTCCCAGGGGCGCTGCCGCCGTACCCACGCCAAGATCGTAAAACGCAATGACTCAATTCAAAAACTCAGATCGTAAAAATGCAATTCAAAAATTTCTTACATAGATCGAAGCCGATTTCTTCAGATTTCTTCACCGATTGACGAAATTTGAATGTTAGAAACACTTATCAGCGATCGAGTCGAATGAATCGAGTGATTCGCTTCAAAATCACTGGAAAAATGAGATATTGTATGAAATTAAACTGGGTTTCTTAAAAATAGTTGAAGAACAAGTTGATTAGGTGTTTGAATCATTGATTGGTGACGAAAATCGCATCATAATATAGTGATTATTGAGATAGAAGGTGAAGAAAAGGTTGAAGATATTGGATTTTGAAAATGGTGGGTTTTGAAGTTACAAAGAGAAGAAGAAGGGAGAAGATTGGGTAAAATTGACTAAAATAATCTTCCTCTTTATTTTAAATTTTGTCACATGTCATATTTCTATTACTTCCTATATTTCTTAGCCAAAATAAACTTCCTATTTGATTCTCGCCCTAACTATAAATAGCATAACAAATATATAAACTTAGTTTCTTACATTGAATCATGTAATGTATGATAATAAAAGTCCTTAACTATATATAACATAACAAATATATAAACTTAGTTTTTTACATTCATTGTCCATAATCATTAAAATCAAAACCAAATTTAAAGCTTTTTATTTTCTTAAAAATATCATTTGAATATTCAAATTACATGATACATTTGCATGGTCGTTCTTTTTTGGAAAATTATATTTTTTATTTCTTAAAAAAAAAGTGGACTACCTAAAGCTTCTTTACAATCATAAATGTGCATCCTTTAAATTTTGGCTCATTCTATTCGCACTCCCCCTATTTCCTGATTACACCCCCCCTTGTGAGAGGAAAACTGTTGATCCCACACAGGCCCCACCTGTAAGTATGTGAGAGGAGGGGGGTGCGTATAGTAGCACCCTAAATTTTAGGTGTGCCCTAAAAGGTTAGAGAAGTAATTGTATTAAAGGGCATATGTTCCCAATCATTAATATTAGTTGTTAGCCGACAGTCATTTTGGTTTCGGATCTAGCCCTTGGTTGTTTTTGCATGTTTTAACGATTTTTTTTATCGAGTTCCTGCATCAAACTATTAACTATACACTTGGTGGTGTTTATGACCGGTTAAAACCGGTTTTTACAAGAATTTTTGGCGTAACAACTAGTCACGGTTTAGAAAAACGACAAATCAAACCGGCCAAGCCTGGCCAACCAGTTTTAATGTTTGGATTTAAATAACCTCCACGTTCACCTATTGGCCGATAACACTCTCAACTTTCGATTTATACCACAACACTCCCAACTTTCAACTTATTATCCTCTGACACTCCCTAACTAACTGAACCCTAACTCAGTTAGCTGATGTCAGATGCCACGCCATCAAAAAATTCCACGTTAGCTGCCACGTCATAAAAAATGTCATGTCAGCTGCCACATCAGCCGACATGTCATAAAAAATGCCATATCAACTACCACGTCAGCAAAAAAGGGCCACATCAGATGGCACATCAGCAAAAACTAACTGGGTTAGGTTCAGTTAGTTAGTGCTAGAGGAAAATAAGTTGAAAGTTGGGAGTGCTGAGATATAAATCGAAAGTTGGAAGTGTTATCTGCCAATTGGTAAAGTTGAGGTTATTTAAATCCAATATCCTTTTTTTAACTCATTAGTTTGTTGATCAGTTCTGTTTAAACATAAAGGAAAACATGAATACATACATTTGATTGCATCAGACAGGCCAGCAAAGAATCCAGATGGAGACGCAGCAATAAGGTTTGACATGATTGTCAGCTTGATCTGGTTCCTCCTTAGGGTGCAATCTAATGATGGTGATGATGAAAACCGAATAGGGTGTTCGGTTATGGAGATGAGGCGATTTGATGTTATGAGTAATTAGGTTATGTGTCTAACCTTAGAACCTCTACATAAGTCTCCTTATATATGCACCCAAGAGGAAACCCTAGTTAGTTAATAAGGGTTTTAAGGCCCATCAACAATTACCAACTAATTATTTAATAGGTTGTTATATATTTTGATCTATATAATGTAAATGATTATAATGGCTACTAGATTAAATATATAATAAAAATATATTTAATCTTACATTCTCCCACTTAGCCGAGTAATCATTTACTATAAGTATTAGATAAGCCTGATCAGGAGTTAACACTCATTTTAGCCTTAAACAAGAACTATAGCATAGAAACACAGCCGTTGAATCATCATGCGACTCAGGACCCCCCATTAGTCACACTATAGCCTTAATTTAAAACCTAATCGTTATGATCAAAATACGCATAAGCCCTTTGTTTGATTTGTAACTTTATTTGTCTATATGCCATTATACCGGTTTAACATATTCTAAGAGACATACAAAATCAAACTGATGAGGAAAATTAACTAATACTTAGTCATTCATAGTACGATATGCAGTTGCGCACGGCCATCAATTAATACCCGTCCATGACCTCTCTTAATAAGACTTATGGGTAATAGCCCTTCAGTTATAGGATCCTTAAGCATATCATGAATGTATTCGATACAAAGACTTAGTTTCCTCAATTCGTTCATAAACGAATAATTAATTGCGTATCGAAACTTAATGTAGCACCTCTTGAACGGTTACTGTTCAAGGAGTCATGGTAGCTGACTTTATCACACTGAGTCTTCAAAATAATAATTATATGGAGCTAATAAACTTATCAGTCAACTGATAAATTTCCAACAACATTTAGTGACTATATTATGTTGTTATAACTTAGGTTGTTATTATTAGTTTATTATGACTCCTCCATGAGATAGGTTTTGTCTGCTAACATAAGGATATACCCAAAATTACATTTTGTCATCTTTGACTATCACAAAGTTAGAGTAATCAACCGGTTTTAGTTCTCACTTCTTCTTTAAATTATAGTCTCTCGTTTCTTTTAAAGATATTGTAATACTTCATTAGATGCTTCACATTAATCTAGGCATATCTAGTGTGTGGCAATGTGAGTAATATCTAAACGAGTGTAGACTTGAACTTACATAAGGCTTCTAATTAATGAAGCGTAAGGAAATAATCTCATTTATCATATTATCCTCTAAAGGAGAGCAGTATTGTTTGTTACATGCGTAAGGACCCATTTAAGGTTAAACTTAAGGAACGTAACTAATGTCCTATTGGGTCTATCTCGGTATGTTATGATATCAATCACGTAAGGGATATCTCTGAGATTTATTATATCAAAGTTTGTGTTAACAATGCTTTGACTTATGTAACATATACTTGTCAAAAGAATATCATCCATATAGACAAGTTTATTTTAGTTGCTCCCACTCATTTTGAGGTAGGTACAATAGTCCACTTGGTTCTTGATGAAAATAATTACGTTAAGATTTCATCACATTATGATGTTTGCATTAACCCAAACATGGATTTTATTGGCTTACAAATAAAGTGTTCTTTAACCTTCAGTTTGGAACTTTCAGGTTGATTTATGAACATGTAAATATGTCAGCCAATTGTCAGGGAAAATTGTTTTAATGTTCATCTAATGTAGCTTTAAACTATTATAAGCTACTAGAACAGTGATGATCCTCAAAGAAATCTTTGATAATTTATCTCTTCCAAAGTATAACCTTTGACAATCAATCATGTTTCTTCGTGTCTTAACGCTTATATCATGATTTGGTTTAGTTATGAACACTCTTAGGTAATTCAATCAAATCCAAAACATTATATGAACACATAAAATCAGTTTTTCCATTCAGAAGATTGATTGACGCTAATGGCTTAATCAGAAGAGATTGGATTAGTAAACTATTCCAAAATCCATTTCAACTTTAGTTGGGGAGGTTATGTAATCATCAAAGTTAGTAGGTTTTAAACCTAGATGACCTCCTGAGTTGATTATTGGGTTATTAGAAGTTTCAGTTTTATGGATTAGCTCTTGGTTAGGTTGCTATCATTTTCAGGATTCTAAATTTGTAAGAGTTGATGCAGTATGGTGTACAAGAGGTGTAATCGGAGTTAAATTCGGAGTGAAATTTAATGACACTCTTCCCCCCGCCTCTTGTATTCCTTGCAAGTCATGATAAGGACTTTGACTGCTCCTACTGACCTTAGAAATCTTTAGGAACTCAGCATGCTAATAGAGAAAAACAAATTAATGACGTCAGTCTTTGTAGTTTTTCTTGTTGAGGATTATGTTAGTTTAGGTGAGAAATCTAAGTGTGCCCACAATTAAGCAACAATGAAACTTTTGTAAGAGTAGCTTTAGATTTAAGGAGACAAGTTTTATTAGAACAGTGTTGTGATGGAGCAGTGTCTTGTACAATAGGTGCAAATTGAGGTAATGTGAAATTTTCACTCCCCCACCTCTTGCAACTATTGCATGTTATTATTAAGACACTTAATGCTCCCACTGATCTGTGATATCTCAAAATGCTACAAGAGAAGTTTCAATGAGGTACGTGATGTGGAAACCTATCACATATACGTTAGACTTTATTTGATTTCTTTAATGTCCAGATGTCATAAGAAAAATCAGGGACATATTGATTTGTGTAAAATGCAACATATAAATTACATCAATTGATGCATAAAACTAACCCTTTTTTAGTACTAATGTTGGAAAAAATGTGCTTTTGTCTTCCTTTTGTATTTTCAGGACTAAATGAGCGTAAATGAACAAAAGGAACAAATATGCAGCAAAATCTAACATAAATACAAGAAAAGGAATAAACGTGGCATGCCCGACCCCTCGACATCATCTTCCCAAAGCAAAAACAAAGAAACAGGAGGCTGACCACGGCCCCGTGCCCAGCGGACACGAGGGCGTGGCCAGGTGTCTGCAGAAAGGACAAAGCTATAGAAGCTTCTATTCCCAGCACGGGGGCGTGCCCAGCTCAACACGGGTCGTGGTCAACGCTAAGATTCACAGAATCCAAGCAAATCTTGATAGTACAGATACGCTTCTGCACATGGGGCCGTGCCCAGTGGACACAGGGGCGTGTGGAGCTAATGCAGAAAATTTACAATCAATGAAGAAAGAGAAAGTGGATGGACACCGGGCCGTACCCAATGGACACGGGGCCGTGTCCAGGCTTCTGTGCAGGCTATAAATAGGGGTGCTTGGTTCACTTCAAATGCATCCCTTGGCAAACCACCTCTCTCCCACTTCACCCACACTCCACCACCACTACAACCCTCATCCACCACCATCATCCATCATAGAGTGTGTGTAGTAGTCTCGGGATCCAAGATTGATAGTAAGAGTTCTTGACAATCAAAGGACATGTTTGCCTAAGTCTCTTACATCACTTGGTGAAGACAAGCATTTAGTGTAATACTTTTGATTTTTAATCTTTTCGCACTTTTTATTTGGTTTTGTATTAATAACTTTAATAACTAGTTTCTTATGTTGAAGGTGAAACTTCCTTATCATTTGCCCGTCGTGTCTTGGCATTATTTTACTGTCTATATAAAATAAAAGATTTTCACCATTCATATCTCTACGGTCTATATAGAGATATGTTGGCTACCTGGTCAGGGGTTAAGGGAATGGTTTGGTAAGGTTCTTGCCTTGTTCAGTGTATAGATCCTGCAAGGACCTGGGTCAAGCTTACTAGGACCTTCAATACCCACTGGTATTGGATGGCGGGGGTGCGAATGGCTTGATCCCCTCATATGTAAACTACTATTAATACATTAACCCTGCTACTTGGGATTGTATCCCTGCTGACTCAAACCACTTAGCCGGGGGTAACGTCACCTTCAAAAGAGGGGCCTACCACATTACGCATTAATAACTTAATTAATTATCTTTCACTATTCCGACCCTTTAGGATTATATCCTTGCTGACTCAAACTACTGGGTTGAGGGTAACGTCACCTTCAAAAGAGGGGCCTACTACTATAACTAAGATAATCTCTTAAAAAGTGCAAAAGTGCGGAAATTATCAAAGGTTACACTAAAGGCGAGTCGGATCCAAGTGATTCATCTTGTCTATCTATTTTATTTTTATTTTTATTTTTAGCATTTTTAGTTTTTAATTTTCGTGTTCAAAACCTTTTCTAAACTTTTGATTTGATTAGACGTTGAGGATAAACCGGTATTAAAAGCTCTTGTGTCCTTGGACGACCTCGGTATCTTACCAACGCTATACTACGCTCATGATGGGTGCACTTGCCCATATGTGTGTTTAGTGTTAGTAGAATATCATGTTTTATAAATTTAAAACTTGACTAAAGTGTTAAAAAGGGCTAAAAATATAACTAAAAACATATCACGCTACGCACGCATCAAGTTTTTGGCGTCGTTGCCGGGGACACAAGGATTTTAAGAAAGTTAGGAATCAACGGCCTAATCATTTTTCTTATTTTTCTGTTTTTTAGGACTTTTTCTTAATTTTTCAGCTTCTGCAGAGCTCAGCACGGGGCCGTGCCCAGCATCGTTACTTGCAGTTTTTATTTTCCGAGTTACAGAGAGTTGAACACGGGTCCGTGTTGGTGTAGCACGGGGCCGTGTTGAACTCCCCAGTAACAGGGATCCGGAAAAAAATCACTGTAACTCCGACCACGGGGCCGTGGTGAAACTTCTGACCAACAATCTTTTTGTTTTTATCGCAGGACTTGGAACCCAGGCACCGCACCTGAACTTCCTACGCAGTCCATGAGCTTCAGTTCCAATAATGACATAAAAGAACCTCTAGACGAACCCGAACGCTTTCAAAGAAAAAGAATTAAAGCTAAAAACCAAGAGAAAGTTTCGGGGGACCCACTTCTAATGGCGGATCAACGTACCCTGATGGATTACCTACGGCCCACGGTAGGTAATCTCGGCGCCGTTATCAATGCACCGAATGTCGATGCCAACACTTTTGAACTTCGGTCGCATTTGATTCAAATGCTCCAAAACTCCGCAACTTTCCATGGGCTTGCGGACGAAGATCCCCATTTACATATTACCAACTTTTTGGAAATATGTGATACTTTTCGGATCAACGGAGGATCAAATGACGCCATCCGCCTCCGAATGTTCCCATTTTCGCTAAAAGACCGAGCTAAGGTTTGGCTTAACACCCTCCCAGTTGGATCGGTAAACACCTGGGATGAACTAGCCCAAAAGTTTTTGTATAAGTATTTCCCTCCTTCAAAAAGGGCTAATTTAATGACTGAAATTAATACATACTCACAACAGCATGGGGAATCCTTATATGAAACTTGGGAAAGGTTCAAAGAGCTACTAAGAAAGTGTCCCCATCATGGTCTTGCGGCATGGCAACAAGTATCCACTTTCTATAATGGGTTGTTGCCACACACAAGACAGACACTTGACTCTAGCTCCGGGGGACTTCTAGGTAATCGTCGCCTAAATGAAATTTATAATCAAATTGAGCAAATTGCTCAAAACAATTTTCAGTGGCACACTCCCCGAGGCACAAAATGTATTGCCCCGGGCGCCCATAAGGTTGACGAAAGCACCTCTTTACAAGCCCAAATCGAGGCCCTCTTTTCAAAAATAAAAAAGTTAGAAATGGCAAAAACGGCCTCGGTTATGGCTTGTGAAGGGTGTGGTGGACCACATGAAAATTGGAGTTGTATGAAATAAATGGATAATCAAACAGAAATGGTAAACTACATTGATAATAGACCTAGGCCATCAGGTCCTCCGACGGGTACCTACAACCAAGGATGGCGTAACCACCCTAACCTTGGTTGGAGAGAACCCGGCAATAGTAGTAACCAACAAAATCAAAACCAACGAACAAACTTTCAACAACCAAGAAATAAGTCACAAAATTTCTCTCAACAACAACAAGGGGGACGTGAGAGGCTTGAAGATACTATCTCACGCCTCATCTCCGACGCCGAAAAGAAAAACTCGGATCGATTCCAACAATTGGATTCGAACTATAGAAATCAACAAGCTAGTATTCGAAATATTGAAAAACAACTAAATCAACTTGCTCAAAATTTCTCCGAGAGACAACAAGGCACGTTACCCAGCAATACCGAAACCAACCCGAAAGCGCAAGTACATCTCATCACGTTGAGAAGCCATACCGTAGGTCCCGAGGAGGCTCTGTTACCCCCATCCGACAAGAGTCCATCCAATCAATTCGCAACTACGCCAACACCCCAAAAGGAAACGACTCCTCCACCAAATCACGAGGCCGCCAAGAATCCCGCGGTACCCTACCCCGGACGGTTACTTCACCAGAAGACCGATGAGCAATTCACAAAATTCATAAACTTACTAAAACAATTGCATGTCAATATTCCATTTGTAGAAGTCCTCACTCAAATGCCTAAATATTCAAAATTTATGAGAGACTTTCTCACTCACAAAAGGAAAATTGAATTATTGCAATTAGTTAATTTAAGCGAAAAATGCTCCGCCTTGCTACTAAACAAACTCCCACAAAAGAAGATCGATCCCGGAAGCTTCACCATCCCTTGTTCGATTGGGGGATCACCCATACGCAATGCACTAGCCGATCTTGGGGCTAGCATCAACCTCATGCCCGCATCAATGTTCGACCGACTCGGACTAGGGAAAACAAGCCCTACAAAGATGAGCATACAACTCGCCGATAGGTCCATTAAATATCCACAAGGTGTCGCCGAAAATCTATTAGTAAAAGTCGGAGACTTTCTGTTCCCGGCCGACTTTGTCATATTAGATATGGAGGAAGATATCGAGGTACCGCTTATCTTAGGAAGACCATTCCTAGCCACCGCCCACTCAATGGTGGATATGAATGGTGGGAAATTAACATTGAGGGTTGGGGACAAAGAGATGGAGTTCGGGGTTGGGAAAAGAGTAGAAGACGAGGACCCGGTCAATTACATGAAGGTCATAGACTCAAGTTTGGATGATGCTCTCCGATGGTGCAACGTGGGATGCAAGACATCCCACTTGGGTAACATATGACCGACTTTGGGTCTAGCCAAGGACCCTTATGAACGTGGCGCACCACAGAGGCATTCCGCGGAACTATCCTTAGTTTTAGTTAGATTACCTTTTATATTTTCTAGTTTAGTTTTTACTTTTCAGGAATAAAACACACTCGGAATGGTGGAGGTTACTAAGGGAAACTTGAACCCACACCCCATGCACAAAAACAGAGCCTCCCGACAATTTTTCTTCATTACAGCAAGTTCAGCACGGGACCGTGCTCAGCCCAACACGCCCCGTGCCCGAGGTTCTGAAGAAAACGCCCAGTTCAGGAAACTGGACACGGGGCCGTGCTCACTGAACACGCCGCCGTGCATAGCCTTCTGTTAACTATGATACTGGCAACCTGAACACGGGGCCCTGCCCGGACCAACACGGGCCCGTGTCCAGACGGACAGTAACATAAAATCTTGTTTTTAACACCTTTTTGCACATTCAATCAACCTAAAAACTTATTTTTGGGACACATCGAGGACAATGTGTAATTTAAGTGTGGGGGGATGCTAAAACCTTGAATTTTGCAAATCCTAATAACAAGTCTTACACAAAACTCTATTGGAACCACTAATCACCCCAAATTTTTTCAAAAACTTTTCTTTTTTTTACTTGTCTTGGTTTAAATTGGGAGTAACAAGTTCTAAAAAGGTTATATTTTTACAAATTTACAACCGATAGCGTCGTGATAAAAAAGAACCAACATAAGAAAATTATGAAACGACATGACAAATCTAGTTAAAATTCGATTATATATACTTGATCACATTATAAACCCATTCCCACAAAAAGTGAGTTTTGAGCCTTCATTGAGCATAAAAGCATACATCTTTAAATTAAATGCTCATTTTTCGTTTCTTGTGTGAATAGCCGCTTGGTTTCTTACAACTCTAGAACTTGCCATGACAATACATTCCCGGTCCTTACCAACTTAAACCCAAGTAAGTAAATGATGGAGGCATTAGGACTAACCCTTTTTCTTTTCTACACCATTATTTTTCATTTTTTTATCACCTACCCAAAATCCCCCTAGTTAACCCCTTTGAGCCTAAACCTTTTCGTTACTAAACCCACAAAATAAACACCATTTACCCACCAAAACCGTTTTATTTTTTTAAAAACCCTTTATTTTAGTAAAAAGTTCGGTCTTCATGTGACATCCCTTAAAAAATGAAGTATAGCAATAAACAAACTTGTTCCTCAAAGAAACTTTGTTTGAAAATGCTTTGTTTAAATAAAAGTCACAAAAACAAAAAGTTTTACGACGACCGACGCTTTTTACGCTTTTAGCCCTTTTTACTAACCACTAACCCAAAACCACCTACCTTTAACCCAAGCCTAACCCTTCCCCAAGTCCTCTTGATATTTACAAAGGTTTATAGTTAAAAATGAGGAGGATTGATTGCTTGGCAAGCATATGATAGAAGTAAGTTCCATGCCGGTCTCGAGTGTTTCACAAAAATACATCTTCGGCCGAGTGTTGAGTGATCTCCCGTGAGGTATGTGAACTTGTATATAAATGGAATTTTAAAGACCCATGTTATGCCCAAATAAGTAATTTCTCTTATGAAACGTTCTAAATAAATCATAACGAATAGGATTGTAAATAACATAAAAATAAAACCTAATAAAAATCTTGGATTCCCAACACTCAAGACAAGCCCAAAATTTCTCTCCTACCCATTCCATTTGGGAGTGTAAGCCACATTATAAAGAGTTTTGCTTGAGGACAAGCAAATATTCAAGTGTGGGGGTATTTGATGTGTGTAAAATGCAACATAGAAATTACATCAATTGAGGCATAAAACTAACCCTTTTTTAGTACTAATGTTGGAAAAAGTGTGCTTTTGTATTCCTGATATTCGCTAATTTACACATATTTTAGTCCCCCATTTTATCCCCATTTTATGCGTTTTCGGCCGTAAAACCGTCATTCGGATACTTAATAATGTATACTTTTGTTTACAGGCCTAAAACAGCATACCAGACAAGATGATAGCGAAAACGAGGACTTTCCGGACGAAATGACAAAGCTGCGAACCTTCTGTTGGAATTCTGACCTGGGAAAGTGGAACGGTCGTGCGACCTAATGAACGACCGTGCATCTCCGACTAATGCAGTCCAGTCCGGAAATGAACGAGGGTGCGACTTGGCGTGCAAGGCAATCCCGGTAATGCACGGGCGTGCGTCTGATTGCACCCCGTGCGGATTCGATGACCAGCCAAACCCCGGAACTGAACGACCAGTGCAGCAGTCCGTGCAACAAGAACCCGGAAACGAACGGTCGTGCCATGTGAAGAACGGTCGTGCGAGATCGAAGACCGGTCAAGATCTGATGACGTCATGCAGTATGGTACACCATACCTCCAATAATTCAAAAAGTGAACGGTCGTGCAACAGGACGCACGACCGTGCGAGATCGAAATTATATAAAAACCTGCAGAAACATTCTGCTCAAAACGCTGGTCATTTTGGAAGCGATTCTGGCGATTTTCAAGCTCCGGAGGCTTCTGCTTTCACCCGGATTCAAGCCACATTGTACCGATTAGCTTCGTTATCTTCCAGATTCTTAATCTTATGCTTGTTTATGGTTTGGTTTTCTAATCTTTCCATGATTTTGTTAATCTTTCAAGCATTTAGATTAATGTTTATGTATTATTGTAGCCTTTGGGCAAAAACACAACAATCCCTTGCTTGATTATAATCATTAGTATGTTAATCTTTGTTTGTAATGACATTTGGAAGTATTTTCTATGTTAATCTTTGATGATTAGTTTGCAACCTTGTTATTGATATTGATTTCTTGATTATAAGTAATTGTGTTGGATGATTGGTATTTGGTTAGTTAAGATAGTTGAAAAATGAAGCTTAATTAATCTTGTATTAGTAAACTTTAAACTTGGTTAACTAGTTTAGCTTGGTTAAAATGTGTGCACCATGATACTAGAAATGGTTAGTGGTTTAATAAAATGTAATTATTGTTAATCAAGAAACCTTGCCGTCACGTAAGGACCTTAACGGGTTAAATGGTGTCGTTATAAATTATTGCCATGATTTGTTAGCTTAGTTAGTAGTTTAGGCCAAAATTGCTATCTTGGTGAATTTATGTGCAAGATTTGTAAAATGAACTCGGTTGTAATTTAATCTAGTTTATGCTAGTCTCGGTGGTTGCATTGTGTTTATCGGTGTCGCTTTCCTTGATTAAGTGCGGTTAAAAACTCCTAACGGATGACTAACTTATTTTTAAGAGATTTTCATAGACATTTATCAATTGCACGTTAAAGAACAATTTTTGGTGGTTAAAGTGTGTTTATCGTTTTAACTTTCCGAATAATTGTCATGTTAGGATTCCCGAAAGGGATACTAATTGTCTTAAAATGGAAAATTGACCGAATGCTTCTAGTGCCAAAACCGACTTAGGTTACATACTTTGGTTGTGTATTAAGCAAGGCTATTTATCTATTTTCTACTATGTTTTATAAGTATTTGTTTATGCTTACTTTAGTCTATTAAAAATCAAACAACTTATGTTTTACCGGTAGTTTAGTGACAAAGGTCTAGTATGATTTCTCCGCCCATTTCCTTGGATCGATACTTGGTTCTTACCGATACTTTACTACATATATGACGGGGTACACTTGCCTCTTTCGTGTGTGTTTTGATGTAAAAGTAATAATCACTTTTATAAATTTAAAACCAAATCGTGTGTAATTTCATTGTAAAAATATGTGTAGTCGCGCACACGTCAATTACTTTTGTATTTTCAGGACTAAATGAGCGTAAATGAATAAAAGGAACAAATATGCAGCAAAATCTAAAATAAATACAAGAAAAGGAATAAACGTCGCATGCCCGACCCCTCGACAGCATCTTCCCAAAGCAAAAGCAAAAGCAAAAGCAAAAACATAGAAACAGAAGGCTGACCACGGCCCCGTGCCCAGCGGACACGGGGGCATGGCCAGGTGTCTGCAGAAAGGACAAAGCTACAGAAGCTTCTATTCCCAGCACGGGGGTGTGCCCAGCTCAACACGGGTCGTGTTCAACGCTAAGATTTGCAGAATTCAAGCAAATCTTGATAGTACAGATACGCTTCTGCACATGGGGCCGTGCCCAACGGACATGGGGGCGTGTAGAGCTAATGTAGACAAATTGCAATCAATGAAGAAAGAGAAAGAGGATGGTATGAATGACTTATGATGGACCCATACTTATTCCTTAAGCCAAGTCATATTTTAGGGCTTTAACATCATGATTTAAAATCACTTAGAAAGAGATTAGATGAAAGAAAATCATCCTCATTAACCATGTCATGATTTCTCATGAATTTCGGTTAGGGTCTACATATTTACACACCTTATTGCCTATTTGGACACCCTTCAAGACGCCTCGTATAGACCTATACGATGCGTATAGCCTTTTTCAATTTCCAAGAGAATCTCTGATTATGTCATATTTTGTCTTATTTGCCTCGTATAGGCCTATACTGGGTTATACAAGACCTATAGGGGCCATATACTAGACTTATACTATACACTATACGATACGATACAACGCCCGTATACGTCGATAGGCCTATACAAGACCTATAAGGGACCTATACTACACTATATGATACGATAGTATCGTATAGTATGGTATCGTATTGTATCGTATAGTGTATAGTATAAGTCTCGTATAGGTCCCATATAGGTCTATACGAGAGCTATACGAGACTTATACTATACTATACGATACGATACAACACGATAGGCTTATACAAGACCTATACGAGACTTATACTACACTATACTATACTATACTATACTATACTATACGATACGATATGATACGATACAATACAATACGATATTAGACTATTGGATAAGATACAACACTCATATAGGATTATAGGTGTGGTTTAGGTCCTGTTTAGGCCTATAGGCTTATACAAGACCTATATGGGACCTATACTAGACTTATACTATACACCATTTTTTTACTCAAAAAACATCACCTTCAAAAAACAATCAAATTACCCTACCAAAACATCTATTTTTCAACTAAAAAAAACCAACGAGGGGTCCTAATATTAATTATTTAAAATAAAAAAACTTGTTTTTGTATAAAAGTTTGCTAAAACGATTAATATTGTATAAAATGTTTGTTAAAAAAAAAAAAAAAAAAAAAAAAAAAAAAAAAAAAAAACCCCTTCAAGACGCCCAGTATAGGCCTATACGAGGCATATAAGGGGCAAAGGGTCACATATGAGGCCTATACGAAGGGTCCTATACGCCCAGTATAGGCCTATACGAGGCGTCTTGAAGGGGTCAAACCAGAAGTGACATGAGTCAGGCACTGATTTTGATGTAACCCTATACGCCTCGTATAGGCCTATACGAGGCCTATACGAGGCAAAGGGTGTCTAAATAGGCAGATAAGGTGTCCAAATAGATTGACCCTTTCGGTTATAATGGATGAAATTTATAAGTCTCATTTTCCTTTTGTCAAATTCTCATTTACATGATGACAAAAAGTTGTGTAAGGTATCATCTAGTTTTATCTTAGTAATGTTTCAATCCAGATATGTAGAACAAATAAGATAAGAGTTTAAGGTAAGTGTGACTTTATGTTGACTATGCAAACCTCACAACCTTCACAACATTGCTTAATCATGATACTATATTTTGATTAATCTTCAGAATATATAAGGTATCGAAAAACTTTGTTAGAAGACTACTTATTATGGTTCTTATAGCCTTAACATTTAATTTTGTCACTAACTCTCATGTTAGTTATTTGTTGACTTCTGGTAAGGAAACGTTTAGAACTAGAATCAACTAATCATGTGTTAATTGGAATATTAAAATTAGCAGACTTAGATATCATTAGGAAGTGACTACCTAATTAACTTATCCTACCATTCTTCTGAATAATGGATAGTCTCGTCGCTTATGTATAACAACCCTCCAAAATATATCCGACATCCTAAAAATATTTAAAATATCCATATATGTCTTAAAATAGACCCGTATACGAAAACAGGCCCCGAATACCTTTATTTTTATTAAAATTAATTAAAAACAAAATTTAATGGGTCGTCGCGGGACCCCCTTGTCTTCAGTCGTCGCGCGCCGCGACCAGGTGGACAGCAGGCGCAGCCCTAGGCCGCCACATGTCCCACTCGGTGTCAAAGCTACCCGATGACCGGACAACCCTATGCCCTAGACCCCCTACATCGCGGGGCGCGACGCCCCCCCCCCCCCCCCCCCCCACTGTTTCCGTCGTGGGGCACGACGGGGTCGACGAACAGCTCTATATAAGAAGGCCCTCAGCCTTCAGTCCAATTCGTTCAAATCTTTCAATTCTCTCTCAAATTTCTTTATAGTAGGCACTATACTCGGGTATTATACCCCCCTAAATAATGAAGTTCTGCCTCGTTGTAAGTATCATAACCCCCGGTTATGTATTAGATACGCTGCCCGATTGATCCAGGGTTCCGTAACGGCTGTCGTGGTTCTGCCCGACGTAGTCGTTGGAATGTCGTCTCGGGGAGGGTATTACTAATGTAAATATTGGGTTATCATACTAACGCGTGTGCATTTGTGTAATTTATAGATAATCACCAGGAAATCTAAAAGGAAAACCCTAAGAAACCAATGTGAGTAATCTCCTTTTTGCAAACTGTTTTTACAAAACCTCATACGATTAACATTATATTAAACAGTGATTGAGTATTTGTATTCTACAATTATCGTCGGTATGTTGGGGTTTGTATACAAAATTTGTTACTACATTGTGAGTAGTAACATGACCACAAGTCGGGTTGACAGTACCGTGGGTGGTAATTAAAGTAGATGGAAACAAATGTAATTGCGCGACCGCCCTCAATGTTGTAGACTGATAAAACCTGTTTTGATTAAACTGGGATTCACTCACCAGTATTTCTCACTGACCAAATGTTTTTTTTACGCATTTCAGGTAACAAAATGTGAAAGCCAATTAGAAGCCATCTAAACAACACTGAAGACTTCGAAAAGTGGCTATAAAAGTTACCTAAATAAAGAGATGTTTTTATTAAATAAAATAGGGTTTATCCCTATAAAAATGTGTGTATTGAAAACTTGGGAATTTCCCACGTGTTTAATATTATAAAAGTGTGGTATTTTACTCTGATAAAATGTTTCCTAACTACGGTCCTGATGTAATTTCCGCTGCCAAAATGATAAACACCGATACGACCGAAACTGGCCGCGGCCGCCCGTTCCCGGGTTGTTAGGGGACGGGGGTTGTGACAGAAGGTGGTATCAGAGGTAAGCCACTGATTCAGCCACAGAAGTGTTCTGCTGACACCAAAATTTATTTAAAATGTTAGGAAATTAATTACAAGAATACATGCATATATGTATTTTATTGTTATGTGTTATTTGACTATTTGTTTGTTTACAGTATGAGCGATCAAGGACCCTCCGACGCCTACCGTCAGTTGCCCGGCTCACCTAGGAGCGAAGGTACCTCTTCACAGCCAACCCTCTCAGGGTATTCAGCTGACAATGAAGATGGGATATTCGTGTTTAAGGCACAGTCTGAAGATCCATTCCCTCCTATAAAGAGAGGATGGTTCAGTAGGGGAGCGCATGAACGTAGGAAGAGAATGAAAAAGTTACAACAGCGAGTTCTAGCAGCCGCTAAGAGAGAAATAGATGCTCACACTCAAGATATGCTCAATAGGAGTCTAGCAAACTTTCATATTCTATCAACTATAGCTGCAGACCCTAATTTGGAGCAACTTATAGCACCCCAACCATTACCCTTGTTTCCCACACAACCAATGGAGATTGAAGTCAACCCAGAAAACCAAATCCCAGCACCAGCTTTTAACCCAACTGAGATACCGAGAGTACCAGCACCCAATCCCTTAGACCCAGACTACGACCCATGGTTTGACGACCTTAGGGATTACCAGCAACAATACCCAATACCAGAAGACGAACCTATGCCAAACCTAGAAGCCTACCCAGATTTGGACCCTCTAGATCTCTATTATGATAATGATGAATACATTAGGGAAATCCTAGAGAATCCATATCCTCAGGAAGAACCCATGCCACAGTACCCAGATCCAGTACCAGCACCTGCACCCCCAATGAGCACAGAAAATGTGCAAGAACTCCGAACCTTTGGTGAGGAGATTTTAGAAGAGAGCGAAAGAATTAGGCAAATAGGGGAACAACTCGTCTGGAAATATGACGAGCGTAATATGGACTTTTGGATGAACCCCTATCATTAGTACTAATAATAAAATAATAAATATATATATATATATATAATATGTGTGTATGAAAAAAATGATGATGATAATATATCTATCGTAGTATAGACCACTTTATGGTTAGTGATGCATATTAGTATTATATTTTATTCCAGTTGTATTGTAATAAATATAGATGCATACTATAGAATAGAGTAAGTCGCAATGCTCGACGATTTTGATCAACATGCTTGCAGTGTGATTGTTTGAATTATATATTGTCCTGTGATATTAATATTTGGTAATTGTTTAAAATCCAGATGGCCGACGTAGCAAATCCAGAAAACCAGAATAATAAAAATCAAATGAATAATAGTGAAATTCGACACCTTGTAACTCAAGGAATTAGAGATGCCATGACAGCCATTATCCAAAATGTTAGGAATGCAGAAAATAATGATAAAAGTGGTAATGGAAGTAAACGAACCCATACAGAACCTAGTCACAGCGTGCACAAAGGACCCATACTTCCAGTGCCAATTCCTAAAAGAAGAAGAACCATGTCTTATGATTGTTCTTATAAAGAATTCTGGTCTTGTAAACCAATAAAATTATCGGGCAATGAAGGGGCCATTGCAGCTCTACGCTGGATAGAAAAGACTGAGGCAGTCTTAAAAATAAGCAAGTGCGCAGAAGAAGATAAGATAATGTTTGCTTCCAATCTGTTTAAAAACTCAGCCTTAGAATGGTGGAACACTATCCTCCAGTCTAGGGAAAGTGACAGAATTTACAATATGGAATGGAAGGAATTTAAAAATATGGTAGAAAGAAAATTTTGCCCTCTCAATGAAAAGGAACAGATAGCAAATAAGTTCTTAAACCTTAGAATGACTGGAGTGGATAGTAAGGGCTACACTACTACTTTCTTTGAGTACGCTAGAATAATGCCAACCCTTGCATCAGCAGAACCAGTATTAATCTCCCGTTACATCTGGAGATTAATCAGTGAGATAAGGCATGTAGCCAAGGCAGCTAGACCTCAAACTATAGAAGAAGCTGTAGAACTAGCAAACACCTTGACAGATGAGTTAGTGCGTACACGAGAAGAGGACCAGAGAAGGAACCTTGCTCAAAGGCTTACCCAAGAATTTCGCTACGGTAATTCCAACCGTGGGAAAAATGTAGGTTCTACCTCTGCACCCTACTGCAAGGCTTGCAAGAAGAAACATTCAGGAAGATGCTCCACTTACTACAATTTCTGCAAGATACAAGGACACAAGGAAGAAGATTGCAGGAAGAAACCTAATAATGGAATGTGCTTCAACTGTGGAGAAAAAGGTCACATCAAGCCGAACTGTCCAAAACTAGCTCCAGCCATGAACAACAAGACTACTAAAAATGCTAGAGCATTTGTTCTGACTGAAGAAGAAGCAAAGATGATCCCGGACGTGATAGCCGGTACGTTTTTAGTTAATGATGTTTTTTCTAAAGTATTATTTGACTCTGGTGCGAACCAAAGTTTTATTAATACTTCATTTTGCAAACTTCTCAATCGACCACTAACTAAACTCACACAAGAATGTCTAGTAGAGACAGCAAATGGGGAAACCATTAAGATTACCAAAATCTTGCAGGGAGCAAGAATAGAATTTTTAAATCAAAAGTTTATTGCAAACCTTTATCCAATGAATCTGGCATGATTTAATGCTGTATTAGGAATGGATTGGTTAATAGCCAATAAAGCAGTATTTTATGTGATCAAAAGTCAATCCAAGTAAATTCACCAAAGGGTGAAACGATCACATTTAAAGGAGATAAACCTTCTAGATCCACGAAATTCATCTCTGTGATGAAAACAGCCAGTTATGTAAGAAAAGGATCATTAGTGTATTTGATCTCCATAACCATTAACACAAAAGGAAAAGAACTAAAGGATAATCCAGTAGTATCCCAATTTTCAGATGTATTTCCAGAAGAATTACCAGGGCTACCGCCAGACAGGGAAGTCGAATTCAGAATCCACCTGCTACCAGGAACAACACCAATTGCCAAAGCACCTTACCGTTTGGCACCCGCATAAATGCAGGAACTGAAGAAACAATTAGACGAATTGCTGGAGAAAGGATTCATACAGCCAAACTCATCGCCATGGGGAGCACCGATCTTATTTTTCAAGAAGAAGGATGGATCAATGCGTATGTGCATTGATTACCGTGAATTGAACAAAGTCACGATAAAAAATCGGCACCCATTACCAAGAATCGATGATCTGATCGACCAGCTGCAAGGAGCTCGATTTTTCTCTAAAATCGACTTACGTTCAGGATATCATCAATTAAAGGTACAGGTAGAGGACATTCATAAGACCGCTTTCAGAACAAGGTATGGCCATTATGAATTTACTGTCATGCCATTTGGTTTAACCAATGCCCCAGCCGCATTCATGGACATGATGAACCGAATATGTAAGCCATATTTGGATAAATTCATAATTGTCTTTGTAGATGATATTCTCATTTACTCTAAGAGTAAAGAAGAACATGCAAAGCATTTGCACGCACTTCTAAGTTTATTAAGAAAGGAAAAGCTTTATGCAAAATTTTTGAATAAGGACGGATCAATGCGTATGTGCATTGATTACCGTGAATTGAACAAATTCACGATAAAAAATCGGTACCCATTACCAAGAATCGATAATCTGTTCGACCAACTGCAAGGAGCTCGATTTTTCTCTAAAATCGACTTACGTTCAGGATATCATCAATTAAAGGTACAGGAAGAGGACATTCCTAAGACCGCTTTCAGAACAAGGTATGGCCATTATGAGTTTATTGTCATGCCATTTGGTTTAACCAATGCCCCAGCCGCATTCATGGACATGATGAACCGAATATGTAAGCCATATTTGGATAAATTCATAATTGTCTTTATAGATGATATTCTCATTTACTCTAAGAGTAAAGAAGAACATGCAAAGCATTTGCAAACACTTCTAAGTTTATTAAGAAAGGAAAAGCTTTATGCAAAATTTTCGAAGTGCGAGTTTTGGTTAGAACAGGTACAGTTTCTTGGGCATTTAGTCAATCATGAAGGAATTCATGTGGATCCCACAAAAATCAAGGCGATTACTAAATGGAAAACCCCTGAGTCACAAACCGAGGTTAGAAGTTTCTTAGGATTGGCTGGTTATTATAGAAGGTTTATTCGAGATTTTTCTAGAATAGCCATTCCCTTAACTAAGCTAACATGTAAATCTATTAAGTTTGAATGGGGACCAAAGCAAGAAGAAGCCTTTAGAATCCTTAAGCAAAGATTAACCAACGCACCCATACTAGCATTACCCGAAGGACCGGAAGACTTTGTAGTCTATTGTGATGCTTCTAAACTAGGTTATGGATGTGTATTGATGCAACGTCAAAAGGTTATAGCTTATGCATCTAGACAACTTAAGAATCATGAAGAAAATTATTCAACCCATGATTTTGAATTAGGAGCTATAAATTTTGCCCTGAAGATTTGGAGACATTACCTTTACGGTAGTAAGTTTAGCATTTTCACTAATCATAAGAGTTTAAGGTATGTTTTCGGGCAAAATGAATTGAATATGAGACAAAGACGCTGGATGGAAATACTTAGTGATTATGATTTTAATATCCAGTATCATGCAGGAAAGGCAAACGTAGTAGCTGACGCTTTAAGTCGAAAGTATCACGAAAAACCAAAAAGAGCACGTTCTCTTAAAATAAAACTACAAGTAGATTTAAATGAACAGATTAGAAAGGCACAAGAATCCGTAATCAAGGATGATACTGAAAAATTGAAAGGAATGATTAAGGAACTAGAACAAGAAACAGATGGAATTTGGAGATTCCATAAGAAAAGAATGTGGATACCTAAATTAGGAAACCTACGCCACCGTATATTAGAAGAAGCCCATAAATCTAAGTATACAATGCATCATGGAAGTGATAAAATGTATCAAGACTTAAGAAAGAATTTCTGGTAGATAGGAATGAAAAAGGATATAGTAGCATATGTTGCAAAGTGTCTAACCTGTTCACAAGTTAAAGCTGAACATCAGAAACCCCCAGGTTTGTTGCAACAATTAGAAATGCCAGTGTGGAAATGGGAATTGATAACAATGGATTTTGTTACTAAATTTCCCAAAACAAGAAAAAGTAATGATACAATCTGGGTGATTGTAGACATGCTAACTAAATCTGCTCATTTCCTACCAATGAAGGAAACTTTCAGTATGGAACAGTTAGCTAAACTGTATGTAAATGAAATAGTTTCATTACATGGAATTCCATTATCAATTGTTTCTGACAGAGATAGCCGTTTTACCTCTCATTTTTGGACAAGTTTCAAAAAAGCAATGGGAACCAAGCTAAATCTAAGCACAGCTTATCATCCTCAAACGGACGGACAAAGTGAAAGGACAATTCAGACAATGGAAGACATGCTTAGATCTTGTGTAATTGATTTCAGAGGTAATTGGGACAATCACTTACCATTAATAGAATTTTCTTACAATAACAGCTATCACACAAGTATCAATGCTGCACCATTCGAAGCACTTTATGGATGAAAGTGCCGAACACCAGTCTGTTGGGCAGAAATTGGAGAAAAGCAACTATCCAGACTTGAGATAGTACAAGAAACAACAGACAAGATCATTCAAGTTAAGGAACGATTGAAAGCAGCACGCGATCGACAAAAGAGTTATGCAGATAACAGACGAAAGCCATTGGAATTTAAGGTAGGAGACAAAGTGTTATTGAAAGTCTCTCCTTGGAAAAGAGTGGTAAGATTTATCAAAAGACGAAAGCTAAGCCCCAGGTATGTTGTAGCCTATCAGCTACAACTGCCAGAGGAAATGGCAGGAATACATGATGTATTTCATGTATCTAATCTCAAGAAATGATTAGCTGATGAATCACTGGTAGTACCTCTTAAGGATATAGAGGTAAATGAGCAGTTAAAATTTGTGGAAAGACCTCTACAAATTGAAGACAGAAAGTTCAAGAACTCAAGCACAAGAGATTAGTTCTGGTCAAAGTGAAATGGGACTCCAAAAGAGGACCAGAATACACTTGGGAACTTGAATCGGAGTTGCAAAGGAAATACCCACACTTATTCCAGTAGACCTCGAGGACGAGTTCTAAAACAAGGTGGGGGGATATAACAACCCTCCAAAATATATAAGAAGGCGTGACGGGGTCGACGAACAACCCTATATAAGAAGGCCATCAGCCTTCAGTTCAATTCGTTCAAATCTTTCAATTATCTCTCAAATTTCTTTATAGTAGGCACTATACCCAGGTATTATACCCCCCCTAAATAACGAAGTTCTGCCTCGTTGTAAGTATCATAACCCCCGGTTACGTATTAGATACGCTGCCCGATTGATCCAGGGTTCCGTAACGGCTGTCGCGGTTCTGCCCGACGTAGTCGTTGGAATGCTATCTCGGGGAGGGTATTACTAATGTAAATATTGGATTATTATACTAATGCGTGTGCATTTGTGTAATTTATAGATAATCACCAGGAAATCTAAAAGGAAAACCCTAAGACAGCAATGTGAGTAATCTCCTTTTTGCAAACTGTTTTTACAAAACCTCATACGATTAACATTATATTAAACAGTGATTGAGTATTTGTATTCTACAATTATCGTCGGTATGTAGGGGTTTTGTATACAAAATTTGTTACTACATTGTGAGTAGTAACATGACCACAAGTCGGGTTGACAGTACCGTGGGTGGTAATTAAAGTAGGTGGAAACAAATGTAATTGCACGACCGCCCTCAATGCTGTAGACTGATAAAACCTGTTTTGATTAAAATGGGATTCACTCACCAGTATTTCCCACTGACAAAATGTTTTTTACGCGTTTTCAGGTAACAAAATGTGAAAGCCAATTAGAAGCCAGCTGGACAGCACTGAAGGCTTGGAAAAGAGGCTATAAAAGTTACCTAAATAAAGAGATGTTTTTATTTAATAAAATACGGTTTATCCCTATAAAAATGTGTGTATTGAAAACTTGGGAATTTCCCACATGTTTAATATTATAAAAGTGTGGCATTTTACTCTGATAAAATATTTCCTAACCACGGTCCTGATGTAATTTCCGCTGCCAAAATGATAAACACCGATACCACCGAAAATGGCCGCGGCCGCCCGTTCCCGGTTGTTAGGGGACGGGGGTTGCGACATTATGCCTAGTCTAATGGCATAATTATGCAGTGAGATTTTCTCATGAACAACCTTAGAGGTGGAATTAGCACTTGTAATGTTTCTATGGACCTTAGAACAATCCTCTTTTAATGTTTAAGTGGTTGTAAGGTGAGTAACAACTTATTTTCCAGCTTCAAACATTTATTTCTTTGTACATATGTTGCTTATCAACACACTCATTATACTTTGGTACTTTTGAGTGTTATAGTTGATTTATAGGGCATCAAATTGTACAAGTGAAAATCTTAGTATGAAATGTACTGAAAAAATGTATTTATTTCCATGCGTAAGCCCTTAACTTTATGGGTCATGGTATTGTACATTATTATGTATTCACATATACCACTTAGCTTTATAGCTTATAATTTTAAATGAAGGCATGCATCTTAGGAATTCTTGTGATTATTCCATAGAAAATAGATTAATCTTAGGAAAAACTTAATCTGGAATAACCTTTTAGTGATAGCATTTATGTTAGAGAGATCTTTTAAATGATAAATGAATTATGTCTGAATATTCCATTTGGAATAAGTTCCACGAATGTCAATGAATGACTTATGATGGACCCATACTTATTCCTTAAGCCAAGTGTTGGTGCATATTTGTGACAACAGCTTAGATTTGGTCTTTGGATATCTTCTAATTAGTTAAACAATAAACGGTTAGCGGGTTTAGCTTTGTATTAGTGAGTTGTAATGTTTGGGCTAACCAAACCCAAACATATTAGGTGATGGGGGGGCGAATTGGGCTTACACCAATTCGCAGTCCATGAGGTTTAACCAAGCCCAAGTTGCAAACCTTGTGTTATATAAACAAGGTTAGGCTTTAGGGTTTAGGTTAATCAGCGAAAACAGAGTTTTAGAGAGAATTTCCGTGAGAGCATACAGCTTGGACGAATTTGGTTGTTAGGGTTTAGATTGATTGTAATTCTTTGTGATTGATAATCAATAGAAACCCGGTTTGAAAGTGAATTGTTGTTCTTACACCTTTTCTGCTATATTCTGATCAAGAGGATTCCGCACTCTTGATTGGATTGACAATTCTGTGAAAGATCCATACGGACCAAGGGACCTACAATTGGTATCAAAGCATTAGGCTCTTGAAGGCTCAGTTCAGAATTGTTGGCTGCAGAAACAGGAAGATTTTCGAAAATTAAGAAACCTGAAAAATTAGTGTTTCGAAATTTTTCTTGGTTTGATATATATTTTCAAAATTTTTTGGTTGTTTTGATCTTCTGCTTTGTTTGTTTGCTGATTTGCAGGTTTGCAGGACAGTTCTTGGTTGATTGTTTGAAGGATTTTGGCTGGAAAGGCTTGAAGATTCGAAGATTGTTCTTCGTGTTCTTCACGTTCTTCGTTCTGTTTCTTAATGATTTTCGAAAATTACTGATATTTTTGGTGTATCGATTCTGCAGGAAAGTGTTGATAGAATCTTGAAAATCTCAGAAGTTTGAAAAAAGATTGAATTTCCTTAATTACTGGCTGGAGAAATTGACTGATCTGGCGAACTTGACTGATCTGCGAAATTAACCAGCATACTTATCGGCGAAGTTAAATCCAAAGGCGACTTTGGTAACCGTATAATTTTCCTCAGCGAAATTATTACGGTTTTCGGCGACTTTACTGGTCGTCGTAATAGCGAAATTGATCAGCGAACTTGGCAGCAAATTTATCAGCGAACTTGAACTTGTCAGCGAAATAGACCAGCAAATTTAAGTAACTAACCAGCGAAATTAATTGCTTCCCAGCGAAATTAACAGCAAATTTAAAACCAGCAAATTTAAAAGGGTGGAATTTTTGTTGGCAAGCGTCGAGAAAATTTGACTGTTTTGCAAATAGAAAGTGATCCGTAGCTCGTTTGACAGAACCGTCTGCACCGTTGAATTCATCGCATTTTTAGGACAAAAAAAAACTCTGGAAAATCCCGAATTCGGTTTTCGACATTAGATATCATTGGATTCGTCTTTTCGAGACGATTCTAACGGTGTAATTTGGTAACCACTGTTTTCGGAGATATTTTGTACGGTTTTATCAGTCTGTTTACGTTAAAATGTCAAACATGTCTAGTTTGAATGAGCTGTTGAAAATGGAGCATGAGGTTGGCACTACCAACAAACCACCTAAGATGATAAAGGTGGAAAATTATTTGACATGGAAGGATCGTTTTCAATCCTTCATTGAATATTAGGACACTCGCATGTGGATATGCATTGAAGATGGGTACACAAACCCAACACACGACTTTGAGGGTAGACCACGTAGAACTGCCTATGTGAACATGCTAGAGGCTGATAAAAAGATGTATGAGGCTGAAAAGTGAGCCTTGGCTGCTATAAAAATGTCCTTACCTGATAGCATCAAGCATACCTTCAAGAAGTACACAAATTCAAAGGATATGTGGGATGCATTAGAGAAGAGATACGCGGGAAATGCAGATGTCAAGAAGAACAAGATTGATCTATTGAAGAAGCAGTTTGTTGTTTTCAAGTTCATGAAACATGAGTCACTTGAGGACATCATCACTCGTTACTACCATCTGATATCAGAAATGGAAAATTATGAGATCGATTGCTATACTGACGTAGAGAAGAATGACAAGCTGCTCGATGCCTTGCCTACCAAGTGGGATATCTACACTCTCATGATCAAGGGAGAAGCGGATTATGAGACAAAAGAGCTTGAAGAAGTAGTTGGCAAGCTGAGAGCTTATGAGCTCAGTATGAAGAAGAAAGATACTGGATATGATCAGGTTCAAGATCCGGCGATTTACAATGGGCTTACATCTTCTTCATCTCACAACGCTTCTAGCGACTCTGCTACTGCGTTCCTATCGTGTGAGAATGAGCAGGTCACAGTGAATGAGGATGGTGATGTTTGTTTTGTAGTTGCTTCAGGAGGATCAACAGGAACCAAGAAAACATCAGCTTCTAAGCAGAGTAGTAGTGCTAAGTCAATGCCTATGAGTGTGAAGTCTGCTGAAGAACATTTAGCTCTACTTGCTTCGTTTGTTGCTTCTTATGAAAACTACATTCAGGGAAAGATTTCTGATCCTCCTACTTTAGATGAAGACTATGATCAGATTGACCCTGATGATCTTGAAGAAATGGATTTGCAATGGCAAATGGCCATGATTTCTAGGCGAGTGAAGAGATTCATGAACAGAACAGGAAGGAAGTTTGTAGGGAGGACTGTTGGTTTTGACAAGACCAAAGTGAGGTTCTTTAACTGTCAAAGTTATGGGCATTTCGCTAGGGAATGTCAAAAACAAAAGCAAGAGAATTCGAGTCAGAGTTCAAACAATAGGAATGCATCAAACAACTCTAGCTCTAAGGCTTTGATCTCTACAGCTCGAGAAGGTTCCTATGATTGGAGTATTCATCTAGAAGATAATGAGAATGCCACTCAGACATTCATGGCAGAGATAGTGCCTATTGATGATGATAAAGCTGCTGTGGGAGATCCTGAAGCAAAAGTGGATGCTGAGGCTGAGGTGAAGATAGAGAGTAAAGCTGCAGAAGAGAAGGATGATCAGACAACTGTTGCTGAAGAGGATAATCAAAAGTCTGACCATGAAAGGGAAGCTGAAGAAAAGGATGCCAAATACAAGAGAATGGAAGCTCAACTTGCAGCTCTAATGGCCAACCTTGATAAACAAACATGAGAGGTAAAGTCTAATTTTGTGTGTTTAAAATGTCGTGAACTACAGGGTGAGGTTGACAGCTTGTCCACACAAAACCAAAGTTTGGTAAGCGAAATGTCTAACTTTAAAGAATCAAACTTTTTTGCCAAAAGAAACGAATCTCTATATGTGAAGAAAATAAAAGGTTATGAAAGTGAAATTGAAGCTGTAACCTGCAAATTAAATGAAAAACTTCAAGTCATAGACTTATCTCATGAAATGATGGCTGAGAAAACAAAAGAGATTTCTGAAAAATGTAAAGAGTTGTCAGATGCACAACTCAAAATTGTTGAACTTGAAAAGAAATTAGGTCAATTCAGGGACTCTACTTTTGTTACGAAACATATGATGGGTGGCTTGAAGAAAAGTAATGACAAAACCAGTGTGGGATTCCATGGTTTCAATGAAGTTCCACCTCCTGTTAGTCATGACTATTCTTTCTTGCCTGATGAAGATGAGCTCATGGACTTTGGGTCAACATCACCAAGTAGTTCCACATCAAGTCAAGGAAATGTGTCTGAGAGTGATGAAGCTAAGAAGGATAATAACGGCACACCTGTTTTGAAAAAGAAAACTTCACATCCTAAGAATAAAAATCCAACTTTTGTTAAAAGGGTTAACTTTGATCAAGGAAGTGACATGAAAAACGAAACAGCTGTTATTAAAAATGAATCTAATATAGAGTTTGCTAAAAACAAGAACAAAGAAAATTCTGAATCTAAGCAAACTGAACCAAATCCTTCTAAGGCATCATCATCAAAACCAGAATCTAGTTCAAAGGCTTCAGATAAGAAGTCTTCGAAAAAGAGATCGTGCTTCAAGTGTCACACAAAGGGACACGTAGCTAGCTGATGTCCTAATAAAAAGAATGAAGCACAAGTGAGTGAGAAAAAGAAAGATAAGTCACCAGAGAAGAGTGGTGATAAAAAGGAGAGAGAGTCCAACTCTCCAAAGAAGTCAGCGCCTAAGCAACCAAAGAGTGTTGCTGTTGGTGAAGATAAGGCTGAAACAGGAACTCCACAAGTTCCTCGTTTTCAAAGGAATCAACCACGATTTCAGCCTAAATCTCCACTAGGCAGATATGAGAGACCTAGAAGCAGTTCACTAAGAATAAACAATTATAATTCTAATAATTTCAGAAGTCAAGGTCAATATCAAAATCGATAACAAAATAATGGTGGTCGAACTTTTTATAACAATGGCTTTAAAAATTATAAAAATCATGCTTCTTGGAATCAAAATTCAACATACCAAAATCAAAATTTTCAATGGTCAAATAGTCCAAACACATATAGGAACCCTCAGGACCATAGACCTAGTGGAAATCAAAATCAAATTCCATCAACAGGTCTGAGATCCAAGACTCCAGTTAGGAGTAATGCATATTGGATGGATGTTCAAGTGGTTGGTGAATTTGGACGACCCAAGACCATTAAGGCTTGGGTCCCCCAATCTAACTAATTTCTTGGTTGGTGTGTACAGGAGCTGCTAAGGAGGATTATCAACTTATGGTATGTTGATAGTGGCTGCTCCAGGCACATGACGGGGGATGCGAGATTGTTAACTGAATTTGAAGATTATGATGGAGGAAAAGTGAATTTTGCGGGTGCTAAAGGTGGTAGAATTTGTAGGATCGTTTTCAGACCCGAACGAGTCGATCAGAAGAGTTTATCTCTATACGAAAGGCGGAAACAGACGTATAGAGTTCAATTCAGCTAGAATATCACTTTAAACTGTCTTTAGATTGATATAAGATCGATTACAATGCTGTAGACACTTCGGCAGAGCTTCGCTACCGGAATCAAGATTGTTACAACTGATTTAGCTTGGAGGACTATTTATAGACATGAGATTACGCTTGAACATTCTCAAGCGGAATAACCTATTCAAGCGAAATACCATGTTTAGCCTAGATATCAGGTTCAAGCGGAATAACACTTCTGATTTCACTTGAAATGACACATTGTCATTTCAAGCGGAATTACCTATAAATCCACTTTCTCGTTTTTCGTGCCCTGATTTATCTAGTACAATATAAGACTCGATACAAGACGAAGTCAACAGACGGATGCACCAACAGACTCCCCCTCGGATGTTGACGAAGTCTTCGGTGTCGAGTCTTCGGTTGTCAAACCTTCAGTCTTTATCAGTCTTCTCGCTCCCTCCAAAGATTCTCCATTGTAAGCATCCTCAATCAATCTCTCTCTTTCTCGTACTCTTCAGGATCTGAATCTGGCTCTATTATCTTCAGACTCCCTCTTGATGTCATCAGACTCCCCCTTTCGCTAAGCTGGGATCGCAGTCTGTAATTCATTTTCCACAGGTTCTTAGATCGTAACCTGGTACTCATCTAACTCAGGTATCGGAACCTGGCTAACCTGCACAAATCTCTACCCAAAAATAAGTTTCACAACTTTAAAATTTTGCAAATTTAGAAACCACTTGCAGGTATCATTCAAAAATGATTTAATCTTTGATAACCCTTGGAAAACACAACTTCTTCATACATTCTTTCCCAAACCTGTTCATCAAGTTTAGCACTTGGAATTTTGAAAATCAGCTTTTCAACATCAGTTGTCGAAAATCTTTTTGTATTTTTCAAAATTTATGCTAAAACACACTAAAATCTTTTTGGATTTTTGAATGTAATGAAATGCAGTAAAGAAATATTTACAAACAGTATTTTTGTGAGTTTGTGTAAGAGGATCATATCAGTTTTTGAGACAAATCACTAACACCGTTAAGCTTCAAACATACTAAGTTCTAAACGATTCACATTGATTGACGATATTGTTGTCCACATAAACTCAATCTAAAAACTTTCGAAATGCTTACCGATACGTTAAGGTATATTAATTTTGCTCTAAGTTCTTATGGACCCCACGATCTCAGCATATCCCCTCATCATACAATACACTGACCCAAATAATGCCTTTAAACTTTTATCAACTGTGATTTGTGCGAAAACAAAGCAGAATGTTTAAACATTAACAATCAGGTCGATACTTCCGTATACGCAGAGAAAGTCCAATGTTTAAACAAAATAAGAAAATAAAAATAAGTTGAATTGTTTAGGCTTTAACCACCAGGTCGATACTTCCGTATACGCAGAGGAGGTCCAAAGCTTAAACGAAACACCAAAGAAAATAAAGCAGAACGTTTAGGCATTAACAACCAGGTCGATACTCACGTATACGCAGAGGATGTCCAATGCTTAAACAAAATAAAGAAATCAAACAAGTTTAAATCTTTGCAAAATGAAATACACAATCACAGCGACCTTTCAGCAAAGTTGTGAAAGTTCACAAACTTAACCAGTTTTATGTCTTTCGACAATCAGCGATTACTGAGTAGGCACACAATCAAGAAGGACAAAACTAAGTACTATGCTTTCGACCATGTTTCCCACTAGAACTAGGCTTTTTCATTTAAGTTTGTATCGTTATCGCAAATCTACTAGTCTAGCTGAGCCTACCGTCACATCCTTAGTGAGACCGTTTATCACATTTTATCTTTCCATTTCTTTAGCATGCTGTGACAGTCCACTGATGTACTATCATTTCTTCTTTTTTACTACAAAACTCATTTTTTATTTTATCATGTTTTTGGATTTTTCAAATTTTCTAATGTTTTTGGATTTTCTAAAAAAAACTTACTCCCCCTAAGATTCAAACACATTTAACGAAAATTTGAAAACAAACTGTACAAGAAAACTGACAACTGATATCGAATCACTTCAATTCGCCATCCACTTGGCATAAACAATCAGAACTCCCCCTTACAACAAACTAGTTTCCCATTGATTTCAAAACACTTAAGTTTGTTTTAATCAAATGGTTTTTCCGGAAAATAAGTTTTGTTGAATGATTTTACCATATGTAGGTTAGGGATTTGGTTCATCACATTGTCTTTCAATCACTTGTAGGAAAATGCAAGTACAAATTAATGTCCTTGATTTACCACTTGTAGGTAAAAACCCCTTTTCAACCACATGGCTTACCAACCAATATCACATGTAGGTTGAATTCTCAAGATGCCGATTCCTACTCCACACTTACCAACCTGGGAGTTCCGGCAAGTCATACTTCACAATTTTAAATTTTTCAACAAAATTTTAAGAAAAATGCCGATTCATGCTCCACGATTACCAACTTGGAAGCTCCGGCAAGTCAGATTTTTATTCTTTGAAAAATATTGACACCCAAGCCTGACCATCCTTGGGTGTAACCACTTCTTTTTCATCTTTACTATCAACAGACTTGTGAACATTCTTTTTGGAAGCATAGAATTCTTTCACGCCTTTGGCCTTACCATCGACCATTTTTCCAAAAATGTGTTTCACATTTCCATTGAAAATTTTTTCAACATCAAATTTATTCTTCTCAGAATAAAATTGATTTGAAATTTCAACTTTGCCGATTTTAGATTTCAATTTCTCAGTCCGCAATGGTGGAAAATTCTCATCATCCAATGGCATAACCGTTTTCTCCTTTTTCATAACAACCTGTGGCTCCTCTGATTTTGTGGAATCAGATTCATCACCAGAACTATTTTCTGAAATCTTAACAACCCATTTTTTATTATTAAGTTTCTCTTTTCTTTTGAAAACATTTTTCGAACATTCACCAACCTAATAAATTGAATTCTCAAAAACTTTGAATCTGTTTGTTGGTAGTTCGGTTTTCTCAACAAGTTTTTCTTTTAGTTTACCAGAGACTCCCTGTTTTGTTTGCATTGCCTTTGGACAATTCCTGGCAATGTGACCAACCGTTTTACATTGAAAAACAGGTCCTAGTCTCTATTTTCTTCTGAGCAAAGCTTTTCTTCATTTCGTCTTGCTTCTTGGCAAGGAATTCTTTGTTCGTTTGCATTCTGAATGCTTGCTCCTTCTCTTCTTCAATCGTTTTTCCTGAAACAAAAACAGTTTTTGGTATATAAATTTTCTCATTTTTATAATCTTTTGGTGCAATAAAACCAATACCTCTCTTTTTGAAATTACCGTTATGGTTTGGTTTCTTTTGAAAACCAGAACCAGAACTGTAACCTTTTTTCTTGTTTAAACGTTGTTGAACTCTTGAGGTGTAAGGACTTGGTTTTTCAGAAAGATTTACATCTTTTATTTCAGAAATATTAATTTTTGTTAGTTTGAAAACCTTTTTAATCATATCTGGTTTAACACCTCTTATTGGAAAAACCTCATCAGAATATAATTTGTCAGAATCTTTCAAAGTATATGCTACTTTGATTGGTTCGTCATCCAAATTAGATTTTGATAACAAAAACTCTTTATTATACACCCGTTTTCCCTGTTTGGCCTTTTGACTTGACTTGTCGGACTTTGACTTTGACTCTGATTTTGACTCTGATTTTGACTCCGACATTGACTCCTCTGTTTCATCCTTATCCAACACCTGATCGGCCACCTTTTTTATTAATTCAGACTCATGATCAGTATCGGACGACGTAAAAGTGACATCTATACTTTCTGGCAAGTTATCCGACGACTCAGACTCCCACTATAAATTTGTTGCCTTTTCGACTCTTTCAGAATTCGGATTTCGAGGAGAATATCCATTTTCGACCGGGGGTGGACATTTGTTATAGACAACACTTGGTTTCTTACCAGAAATTTTCACTTCATCATCTTCTTTTGTTTCGGACTTCTTCTCTTCCGAAGTCTTTTCTTCTTCAAATGTCTTCATTCCTTCCACAATGGGGTAAATCCTGTCAACAATAAAAGTAGAACATGAGTAACTTTTCAACAATTCATTTACTCTATTTGTTTCAATTTTCTGAGTTTCCAATTTCTTCTCAAGTTCAGCACATTTTTCTGTGTAATAAATGACATTGTCAAGCTGCCTCATGTATGCCCCTTTGAGTGTATTCATCGCTAGAGCCTGTTCACTGTTCGACTCACGGTACTTATTCATCTCTCTATTCAAAACATCGTAGGATTCTTTCAGCCTTTTGATGTTGTATAGCAGTTCATTGTTTTGATTTATTAGAGATTCACAATTCATACACTTCTCTGCAACTTTGACTGCATCAGCATCTATTTTGATTTCAAATTCTGGAACTTCTTTGACTATTCTCACTTGAACTTCTTCAGCTCTTTTCTTTTTCTCTGCTTCAGCTTGTCTCTTTTCTTCTTCTTCTTCTTCTTCTTCTTCTTCTGCATATCTTTTCCATTTCTCTTCTTCAGCTTCCTTAATTTTTCTGTATTTTTCTGCCCAATATTCATCAGTATAATCATTAATAACATGAGCAATGAAACCTTTATGATTTGTAGATTTGTTCGGATCATAATCATCCCAGTTAAAATTTTCCCAGCTAAATCCTTCAGGTAACTTTTCATCATCTTGATTGATTAGGCATGCTTTGTTGTCGGCTGAAATATATTTGTCCCAGCTGAAATTTTCTTGATTTCCCAAACATGCTCTTTTTGAATCTTCATTTTCTTTTCTTCCATGAGCTGTTTGTGCCTGTTGTTGTTGATGTGGCTGTTGAGCAACTTGATGATATATCGCTTTTCGATAGTAGTCATTGTTTCCAAAGGGATTTTGAGCTCCACTGGCTTCACGATTGGTGCACTCCCTTTTGAAATGCCCTTTTTCCCTGCAACGAAAACAAGTAACTTTAGACTTATCAAATCCTAAAGTTGAAACATTTGCATCGCGAAAATCATCTCTGCCTGTAATTTGTTTAAACTTTTCAGCTCGTCTCAACACACTAGCTATACACCATTTTATATCCATCAATTCCATCTCTTCAGCATCAATTTGATCGTAATCCTCTTTCGTTAGCATTGGATTCCCAATCCTCCCTGCAACTAAACCTCCATAGGATTCAAGCACAGTTACCAACAAGGACATGTGGCTTTTAGCAACTTCCTCGGTATAATTCTGATCATTTTCAAGGTTCAAAGCAATGTTGCATTGAAGAACTTTGCCACTTTTTGTTGTAGAAAAATGTGGATCAAATGTTGGAAATGAAGTGAATCCAGTTTTGCTGCTTAATCCCTGAGATGAACTCTCTGAAGAACCTTTTACATTGAAAGCAGTTTCAACTTTTTGAGAAAAATTTCTCTTTTCATCAACACCACCTTTGAAATACAATCCAATGTCTTGTTCTCCATCATAATTCTTCATTCTAGCAATCTTTCTTTGCTCCATCTCTTGAGCTTCAAGATGTTTGATGAACCCACCCAGTGTTAGCTCGCTATATTCTTTTCTATTATTTCTCAACATCATCAAAAACGTTCCCCAAACATTATGTGGCAATGCATCAGCCAGCTTCTCAATCAACTCATATTTATGTTTGTTGATGCCCAATCTTGTCATGTTTTTAACCAAGTTACAATATCTTTCAATAATCTACTTGGTGCTTTCCGTTCTCAAACCACGGAATAGATCAAATTCTTTCTTCATAAGTGACATCTTGTTCCTGAGCATATCTTCACTACCAAGGGACTTTGCTTCTAATTCTTTCCAAATCGAATATGCACTTCCATTGTGTTGAAGTAAGATCAAGATATCTTCTTTAATCGCTTGTTGTAGCAAACTAATCATCAATTTCTCATCTTTGTATTTCTTTTTCTCCTCATCACTTAATTCTCTAATTGGTATTTTCACCTGATTGTTCCCGACTGGTCTAACATATTGAACTTCCGTATGTTCCCATGCATCTAGGTGATAAGCTTCCACCCAGTTACCAAAACGTTCAGACCATCCACTAAAATCATCAATATCCATAAGCTTCGGTGGTTTTTGCATAGTTCCCGTTTCATTTTCAAGCATCGTATTTTGAGCTACAGTTATCGGACTAGCAAACGCATTATAAAACTCGTTCTCCATGTTTCGTTTTCAAAAGTTCACAATCTGTCAATCTCAAGCGAAATTACAATCTTCAAACGAAATCCCACTTCAAACAAAAACACTATGTTCAAGCGGAATACCTTCTCAAGCGAAATACCTAATTTCGCTTGAACACACACTCCTTTCAAACGGAATAAGAACCTTGAAGCGGAATAGGTGATTCAAGCGGAATCACTCAAGCGAAATTACGCAACTGAAGCGGAATAGCACTTTTCAAGCGAAATCTGTAGAACTCTCAAGCGGAATCAGATACAAAGTGTGATTTCAAGCGGAATCACAGGTCACTTTCAAGCGAAATCATATCAATCTTTTCAAGCGGAATCAACTTCCGGACAGTTTTTTCAAAAATTGATCAAGTTATACTTCGAATTAGAGTCTGATTCTTTCTAGGGTTTGTTAAAACACAGTTGCGCATAATATGTTTGAAAATCAACCCATTTTAACCGTGAAATTTTGTTTAATTGGGAAAAGAAGGTGTAGAAAACAGATTTTGCAGCTGAAATGGTTATAACTCTTCCTCCTGAGCTCTGATACCACTTGTAGGATCGTTTTCAGACCCGAACGAGTCGATCAGAAGAGTTTATCTCTATACGAAAGGCGGAAACAGACGTATAGAGTTCAATTCAGCTAGAATATCACTTTAAACTGTCTTTAGATTGATATAAGATCGATTACAATGATGTAGACACTTCGGCAGAGCTTCGCTACCGGAATCAAGATTGTTACAACTGATTTCGCTTGGAGGACTATTTATAGACATGAGATTCCGCTTGAACATGCTCAAGCGGAATAACCTATTCAAGCGAAATAGCATGTTTAGCCTAGATATCAGGTTCAAGCGGAATAACACTTCTGATTTCGCTTGAAATGACACATTGTCATTTCAAGCGGAATTATCTATAAATCCACTTTCTCGTTTTTCGTGCCCTGATTTATCTAGTACAATACAAGACTTGATACAAGACGAAGTCGACAGACGGATGCACCAACAGAATTAGAGGACGAGGAAAAGTGACCAATGGGAAGATCACACTGGACAAAGTGTTGAGCAGCTTAAACACAATCTGATGAGCATGTCACAAGTCTGCGACAAGGGTCACTCGGTCCATTTTACCAAGAATGAAGCATTAGTGTTGAAACCAGGTTTGAAGATTCCGGACGATTGGATAGTGATGAGAGCGCCAAGGAGAAATGACACTTATGTCATGGACATGGGTGCTAAGGATCCAACTGTTGTGGTGGCGTGTTTACTATCAAAAGCATCTGAAGCTGAATCGATGTTATGGCACAGACGCATGGCCCATATTCACTATCGAAAAATGAATTACCTTGTTAAAAATGAGCTAGTGAAAGGGGTTCCAATGCAGAGGTTTCAAGTGGAAGATAAATGTCTTCCATGTCAAAAGGGAAAACACCACAAGAAACCTCATAAGTCTAAAACAGTAAATTCCATAGATGCCCCTTATGAATTACTTCACATGGATTTATTCGGTCCAGTGAACGTGAGGAGCATAGGTGGAAAATACTATTGTCTTGTTGTTACTGATGATTACTCACGATATTCATGGGTTTTCTTTTTAGGTACAAAAGATGAGACGGTGGAGATGCTGATAGATCTTTTTACGAAATTGGAAAACGTCCATGATGCTAGGATCAAGAGGATAAGGAGTGATAATGGCACGGAGTTCAAGAATCGAATTCTGGATCTCTACTGTCTTCGAAAGGGAATTGAACATCAATATTATGCTCCTTATACACCTCAACAAAATGGAGTCGCTGAGAGGAAAAACAGGACGTTGATTGAAGCCGCTAGGACGATGCTTTCAGATTCAAAGCTACCAGTTCTTTTCTGGGGAGAAGCTGTGAATACAGCTTGCTACGTCCTGAACAAACTCTTGACTGTTAAACGTTTTAATAAAACTTGTCATGAATTGATGTTTAACAAGAAACCAAACTTGGAAGGCTTTGAACCATTTGGATTACCCTACACCATTGTGCGAAATAAAGATAAACAAAAATTCGGTGAGGTGGCTGACGAGGGCTACTTTCTAGGTTACGTGCCTGGCACACCGAATAAAAGGGTTTTTAATCTAAAAACTGGGGTTGTTTACAATGTTGAAATTACTACATACAAACCTCAACAATCAACGAATGGACCTGCTATATTATATGATTATGAAAGTGTTTTTAAATCATTTAATATTCCTGAGTTTCCAAATGCAGATGATTCTTAGTTGATTCAAGCAGTGATTGGTGGAGACGATGAAGGCGAGTTCATGCCTAGATCGAATGTTGATATGACGGATGCTCTGGAAACTTCCCAAGGTACTGCTGATCCTGATTCAAGCGATAGTGACTCTGAACCCATTGAGGGGGAGGATTTCATTAATCTGTTTGCAAATCAGAATATTCAGGGGGAGGTTTATAACACCTCTAATATTCACCTCCTATAATGTATTGACACGTGTCATAAGCTTGGAACATGTGAAAGAATACCCTGAAAGGACTAAAGTTGACAAACAAGGAAAGTATGAGAATATAAGGGTTCAAAGTGTCAACAATGGATAAATATAATTTACAATAACCCTACATGATGTTTATACCCTTAAACGAATGATTCATGGATCATACGAAGCTAATTGTGAAAGAAAATGAGAGATTACAAACTACAGGGGTTAAATGTGTCAACATATTTAAAATATACCTCTGAGTGACCTTTTAGCAAACCCGAAGCTTTATAACGATTAATTATGCTCACTAGAATGCGTGATAAAAATTTCATCAAGTTTCGTTATCGTATGAGAAAGTTATGATCAAATTCGTATACGAGGGGTTAAAGGCGTCAACGAGGAAGTTTATAACTTTTCGGGTGATAACAAAGTTAACCAAGGACTTAACAAAGTGGGTATAAGTCTTGAAGCCCTTATAAGCCAATTTGGAGGGCTCATAATGCAAGAAATAATGTCGAAACAACTTTATATGGACCAAGGACCAAAACAGCAAAAATCTAAAATTTTGATTTGGATCAGAGGGGGCGTCGCGCGACGCGAGGGACCCCTAGGGGACCTACGCGTGCCGCGAGGGGTCCTCTGATGCTGAAAAGAATGGTAGATGTCTGCTATGTCCAATGTAACCGACTTACTTTGCCTTTTCTCAACACCAAGGGTTGCCTAGGCTTACTTTTAGACATTAGGGACACTTGTGGGTGATCCATGATCAGTTATAGCATGATTTGTCAAGATCACAAGTAATTAAAGCACTATATAAAGCCCCATTGGTTGCAACTTTGATCATTTATCCACAACTCATCTTCTGATCATCTCTGGAGCTCAAGAGCCTTCTCTAAGCATCCCTGGTCGTGCATTAGACTTTGGTAAGTATCCTTGATCTTTCTTAGTTGAGTTTTACTTAGTTATTAGCTTAAAAGTCAAACCGTCGTAATTAACATTTGACTTAACGATTAATCATTAATGGTCCAGTGATTAGTCGAATTGAAGGTAGTTATAAGTTGGTATTTATGTAGGTAATAAACCCTTAGAAGGGCACCCTCTGATTCCCGCTCTAACTAGATCAAATGTCAGGTCAAAGTTGTTTATAAAAAGTCAACAGAAGCCTAATTTTCGAATTACCGCATAATTAGCAATGTAGAAGGCATGTAAACTATTTTATCACTCATATAACTTGGTAATAAGTATAAGAACTGGTCTAAGCTTGTTTGATCAGACAATTTTCTGTTTAGACCCAGTTCGGAACCGAAAGTCGTAAAACTTTGACTTTTGCTTTGACTTCAGTTCTGACCCGATTTAGATGGGTTTAGAAATTCCTTAGGGCTTCCTTAGGACCAGGTTACATGTTGGTATAACCCTCTGTGATTGGTTCGTTGATTGCCCCATTCGTTTACACGTTTCCGTTAATTGCTTAATGTTGACCATAATGCCCTTTTGACCATAAAACGAGAATTTTGGAAATGTGAAAGGACAATAATCTTTATTACTTATTTATAAATATGTCCCTAAATTTTCACATCAGTTTGAGGTCTAGATTAGGAGTTATGCTCAATGGCGTAATTAGAACGCTTTTTAGTTGTTAAACGGCGTCATTAGCATAAAGCCTATCTAAACCCAATTTTTGACACCAAACCTTTTACCCACTGATGTAATATAATATTTTGAGATTTTTAAATATTTTTAATTATTTTTAAACTGACCATAACCTAAGGCTATCGCCTTAATTCGGTAAATACCGATTATACCCTTTTAGTGTATAAAATGGGTTCTACATAGTATTTTGACACCAATCCAATTGCTACTGATTTTATATAATAAATGAAGTATTTTGAACTTCATAACCTGATCAGAAAAACTCAGATTTCCTGTATAACCAGGAAATCGCTTAAAGCGCATTTTTACGCGTATTAAACACCTAGTATGGGTTTTAAACCATTTTGGCATACAAGACTTATCACCAACTGATATAACCTATTAAATTAAGTTGTTTTACTGATTATTTCAGACCCGAGTCTCAGAGTTAAAATTTATCTCTTTTATAATCTTTAAAATGACCAAAATACCCCTACGGGGCTTAAATTGAAATTAAACTCGTTTTGGGCATAATGGAAGGTATCCTACTGATATCACAACATATTTAAAGCATATTAACTTAGGAAACTTTTATATGACTGATATGGTTACCCGTTACGCACTTTTCGCGTTCGGATCGGCTTAAGTAACTAGTTTGCATAATTTAGCCGAAACGGGTCAAACCATATCGTTTTCATCTCAAAATCTAGAATGTGTTTAAGTTACCCATATTAAACAAGCATACAAGCTTGCCGGGTCAAAACCACATTCTAAACCGGTCTTCGCCTTATCATGCGTTTGAACCGTATCTTCCTTTTGAAAACTAACCGGTCTAAGTTTAGGCTTAATTAAGACCCGTTAGGATTCTAATAGGTTATTAAAAACCTTCGTTCCAGATATAGGAGCCCAGTAAAAGCTATCTGTACTTGCTGATTTGATACGGCTGGGATTAAATTTATATTTAGCTCAGGTAAATACTTTTAACTTATTTTCCCTTATACGGGCTTGGGGTACGGTATATACAAATACCGCTTGGTCGGGCATTGAATCTTTAATCGTATGAAGGTTAAATCATTGAAGTGTCCCGTTTAAATTGTATTGTTTGCTTAAAGCCTTTGGGGGGTTAATGACCATGTCCCGGATATCCTTGGCATCATTCATGAAATGGCCACGACCTAAGCACGGGGTGTAGGCGTACACCTGACAGCTGCATATGTAAAAACTGGTATCCCACTTAAAGGAATCAGCCTTGTGGGCATTATACCTGTGGTGTGTCTATTAATCTTTAAACCGGTCTGCGGACCGGGCTACTGAACGTATAAGAAACATGTAATTCTTTTACAAGTATTATATTCAAATAATTATCCCAAGTTATAAAATATATTTGTGCCACGAGCATTCAAATCAATTTTATTAAACTTTTTCAAAATGAGTCAGTTAATTGTATTTACCAGTGTAAACTGACGTATTTTCCCAAAAAGGTTAAGTGCAGGTACTACTCGTAATAGGCTGGCCTCTCCTTAGCATCAATAAGAGTCTCGCAAGCTTGGATGCATTTAAATCTGATGAACTATGTTTCCTTTATTTATGATCCGCATGTGGATCTTTTACATTCCATTTGTAATACTTGGATATTACTTTATATCGGTTTGTAATATATTATCTTTTGCTTCCGCTGTGCATTTAAATATTGTGTTGTTTGACTATGATGATATCAACTACGTCACGGTACTCCCCCCCGGGCCCACTGGTAATACGTGAAAATATCGGGGTGTGACAGGTTGGTATCAGAGCCAACATTGAGTGAATTAAACACTAGCCCTTAGTGTTTAATCTCAGTGACACAGTAGCACATTCCTTAACTTCCGAGTCTAGACTTGAACTAGGAATGATCTCATCCCTGTTATATGTATGCATTATTTTCAATACCTCTGTATCTCCAGATCGTGTCGCCGAGCAAAGCTGCCATTGATGGAGGCTCTCCAAATCCGAAGTTTGAGAAAGTAAAGCTTCGTGCTACACCTCAAATAGGCGCATGACCTGTATGAAGGAATGACCTTTTGAACCCATTAATCATATTTCAAATTCTTTACCCAAGACTTTGGAAACTCCAAATGAGAAGCCAACATCGGAGGAGTTCGAACTTGCTGTCCTTGAAGGTCCCATTCCAAAGATAATACCTATGAAATCAAGAAACTCATATTTCTTACCTCCAAATCTTGGAATCCCAGACTTGGAATATACCTATTCTGATCTATTTCATGATCCATATTGTCGATTACTTATTAAATCCTTGGATTCCACTCTTACAAAGATTCCAAAATAAAAGATTTGGATTACCCACCAAAACCTTCAGTATTCATACCTCACACAGAGAACCAAGGAGAAAATTTCTGGAAATAAAGTAAAAGAGAAACTCTTTCGTTGCTTTTCATTTCTTTGATAGTCCTTATAAGGACATATTCATCTTTCAGTCCCTTCGAGGACAACATTATTCCTTTCAAGTCCCGTTTAGGGCAAACCTGAACTTTTTAATTTTATAGTGGAATGATTAAATTTAAATTTTCATCCTAAACATGAAATATGAAATAGATGGAAAATAACATTCCTTTTATAAGATCTACCATTATAATAAAATGGCAAAATCTAAAAAGGACAAGACCTAGCCACGTGTTATTTTGAAACAGGGCCAAGATGGTAGTTCCTCAATTAGACTCAGATCCTTATTAAACGTCTCAATTTAGGATTGTTCTGCGCTTAATAATAAAAAGAATCTTAAAGGTAAAACCTAGCCTACATGTCATTTTAGACATGGCCAAGATGGTAAGACCATTCAAGAGATTCAGAACCTTGTTAACACCTGAGAACGTGTTAGCACTCTTGACAAATGTGATTCGAGAAAATCACAACAGTCATTCTTATACCGGATTCTTTCAATTTCCTAATTTGGCCTAATGATCCAGAAATCATGGCTTATATCATCCTATAAGATGATCATATTATAACCATCCGTTAGGGATGAAGTGCCTACGGGCTATACCTATTGTCCTAAAAGGACAAAAGACAGTCGTAGCATACAACTCCCTGTCAAGATGATCATATCATAAACAACCCTCTGAAGGGAAGTGCCCACGGGCTATACCTATTGTCCTAAAAGGACAAAAGACAGTCGTAGCATACAACTCCCTGTCAAGATGATCATATCATAAACAACCCTCTGAAGGGAAGTGCCCACGGGCTATACCTATTGTCCTAAAAGACAAAAGACAGTCATAGCCTACAACTCCCTGTCAAGAAAAGGTAATGAACTTTGATTCAAACCTTAATGCCTCGATTCCATAAAATCTGGGCTTATAAATTAAACTAGTCCCCGTGACTAAGCCTTTTGTGCTATTACTAACTTATAATTTAGGATTATAATAAAAATCCTGAATAAAATAAATATCTTTCCTTTTCAACCTGTATACATATTAAAAAGAATCTTAAAGGTACCGCCTAGCTTATATGTCATTCCAGACGAGGCCAAGATGGTAGAACCTATTCAAAAGATTCGAATCCTTGTTAACATTGTAAACATGTTAACACTCCTGGCAATAGTGATGCGATAAAATCACACTTTTCATCTTCATATTAGGATTTTCCAAACCCCTTAATTAGCATAAATGATCAATAGGAATCATGGCTAATAAACGTCGAACATGATGCATACATCAAAACATTCATTTAGAATGTATGCCTACGGACAAGTATATGTACATAAAAAGATAGTTTTATTTCATAACTTCTTGTCAAGATAATGAACTATGAAATTTTCCGATCCAACGGAATCAACGATTATGTTTTAAATTTTTCCTTAGTGACAAGGCCCCTGTGCCATCAAGAGTCCTTTGGAACAAGCTTGTGCTATATAAAATGTCGGTACGACATTGACAGTCGTGATTTATGTCCCCTGTCTAATAAATAGGAAGTATTATATCCCGTTTACACGCCAAGGATGGTTTACCTAAAAACCTAGGGAAAACATAATCAAATAAATTTAATACTATCTATTCGCCTATATGGTTTATTTGTACCATGGCTATTTAATCATCAAATTCGACAATTCACCATATAATTAAACCAATTAGTACTACTTGGTTTGTAGCCTTCAAAGCTTCACCATGGCTGACTCCTCTGAAGCTCACAATCATCCAATTGATCAGAATGATGATGCAAGACTGAACTTAACAAGCACCGAGTTACAGGTTATGATAGATACAGCCGTAAACAACGCTGTGGACCGTGTATTAAAGGATCATAAGAGAAAATGCGATAATACCCCAAATAAAGGTCGTAAAAAGGGTAAGACCGGTTCAAGCTATAACCAGTCCAAACCAGAGGAGGCAAAACCCGAATGTAAAACCTGCGGGAAGAAGCACTTCGGAAAATGTTTCTATGATCAGACCAGGGGATGTGTCATCTGTAAGGAGACGGATCACAAGACCCATCAATGCAAGGATTTGAAGGACAACCAGCAGACCGGTGAAAAGACCAGATGCAAAACCTGTAGGAAATACCACCTCGGGAAATGCAGATTTGAATCTCAGCCTTCACCTTGTGGAATCTGCAAGTCCAAGGAGCATAAGACCTTGGATTGCAAGAAGATGGAAGATGCGACCTGCCATGGTTGTGGCAAAGAAGGGCACATAAAGACCCGCTGCCCAAAGAAGACGACTAAAGGAAAAGGCACTTTAAATGCGCAAGCTAAGCCTTGTGGAATTTGTAATGAGGAAGGGCACAAGACTTTGGAGTGCCAAGACATAAAGGACGCAACCTGCTATGGTTGCAATGAAATAGGGCACATCAAAACTAATTGCCCTAATAAAACCAAGAAGTCTGGCAAGGCTAAGAAGACCAAAGCTGGAAGCTCTCAAATGGACGCTCAAGAGGCTATTCAGGATGACAATGTCACAACAGGTACTTTCTTTATCAATAACGCTCATGCTAGAGTATTAATTGATTCAGGTTCAGATAAGTCTTTCATAGACAATAGATTTTTAAATCGTTAAATCTGCCTGTTAAAACTCTAAGCGTTAAGTATAAAGTAGAATTGGCCGATAGTACCTCAGAGAATGCTTCATCAATATTAGATGGATGCTTCATATCCATTAGGAATCACTCTTTTCGCTATCCTTGTTTCCATTAAAATAAGAGGGACTCGATATGGTAATAGGAATGAATTGGTCGTCTGGTAACCAAGCTCATATTGTGGGTGATAAGAAGCAAGTAATTATCAAGACTCCTTATGATGAGCCTTTAACAATTCAAGGAGACACATGATACGGATTGCCTAAGCACTTGCTGAATTTGGTATTTAACACCAAAGCTTCGAGTATGGAAAACTCAGAAAAGACAAACAACAGTCGCAATGCTACAGAGGCGACGAATAAAAATGGTGCATCAGATGTGAACCTCAATGTTGAGGGAGTTAATCTCCGAAAACGGAAATTAACGTGGCCGTTAGAAAGGCTATGATAAAAGTCATGAAAACGTTCAAGAAGCCGGAGGCTATCACTTTAAAACACATGTCACTGCTCATGAGAAGAGCTATATTCATACTTCAATTGTGAAGGATAAACCAAACAAAATTATATATGGCAAGGAGCCCATTCTTTTTAGGATGTACTTAAAAGTACTCCGTCTCTTGAAAGTCAAGAGACTTCAATAATAAAAAGGGGCCATCGATTGCAAGAAATTGTTGGATGAAGTAGAAACCATTAAGTATATCAGTGGTTATGCTAGAAAGGACATGGTAAGGTATACATCACAGTCATTCGATGGCAATACCCTAAATTAGTGAGGACATTAATGAAATCCTCAAGAAGGATCCTTGTATACATTGTGGGATGGTCCAAGTTTTAAGGACCTTATTAGAAAAATCATAGTATCCGCTTCGCGAAATGGGAAAAGATGGAATAAGAATTTTATGACCCTCACCATAAAAGTTCTAGACTGTCGACAGTATGTTACAAATTTTAACTCATTGACTGAGACGGTGCCCTATCCAGTTTACCCAAGAATCTAAGCTTGATGCAATAATTACTGGTGGTTAGCAACGACAATAAGAGGGCACATTAAGGATTCAAAGCCTGCCTATTATAAATCCATTATGGATCTACCTCAGCTACTCATGTTACATAGATTAAGCAATAACCAGTCAAAGTTGAGACTGCCCTAAATTTGTCATAGATTTTGCAGCTAAGTTTAAAAGGATTAAGAATGGAGGCGCTTAACCCTCCTGATGTATGATTAGAGGCAGTTCACATTAATAATGACACTAGATAAATCCCTTATTAAGATTTATTTGCTAAGAGTTACGTTTGGGTTCAGGTGCTGCTAAGTCTCTCATAAGACCATAAGCTTAGCAAACTTTTAGAAAACAATTTTTCCCCTAAGAAACCCAGATATTAAGTATAAGGTAAAACTCACAGGCAAATCATAAGAACCATTTCTTCTGTTCCTGTCAGAAACCTTCAGTCATAGAATTTTAGAAGTATCCTCTCTCTAAAAAAAAGTGCGTCAGCATACGTAGTTGATATCTCTTTGATCTCTATTGATTGCGAATACCAAACGGTATGATAAAAAGCGCCATATGAGGATTGGTATATCTTAATATGTTCCATAGATTGCTTCCATGCCTGATCAGTATGGAGGTTTAATGCATGGGACCACAAAGATATTCCGATGGTCATGGAGTGCTAAAGTCAGCTAATGGTATTCAAAGGAGATATCCAGAATGGAATTGTCCAAGTAAATGTTCCAGATCAAGGAATTCGTGGACTCGTAACGTAAATGTGTCACTTAATTGACACAAGCAATGATGGATGAATTGGAGCCTGAGATTTGTAAAATCTCCGTGACCTCCTTGTATCTTGTTTATCTTCTCCTAAGATTACCCTGTTTACCCCTGAGAGGCAGGTAGAGTTAAGGTTTATATCCCATTTAAGGTTGTATTACTATGAAATCTCCAAGACGGCTAGTACCATTATTGGAAAAATTGAAAACCCTGATTAAGTAAGTTTTAAGATATAGATTCATATAGCCTAACTCAATATCCTGAGAATTCGGCATAAGTAATTATGAAAGACGGTTCATTTTGCTTATGCGTGGTTTACCGCAACCCTAATTAGGCAACGATTAAGAATCGCCATCAGCTGCCCAGGATCGTCGATTTATTCGACTAACTGTAAGGATTAGCTATTCCTTAAGATTAGTTTTGAGCAATGGTTGGAATAACCATCTCACCTTAAGATAAGCTTTTCTATAATAGTTGTTATAAAAGTATCAAGGTGGCTCCTTTGGAGACCCTGTATAGATGAAATATCAAAACATCCGTTGGATGGACGAGATTTTGGGAAGTCCACTTATCAGGATCTGAACGTTGCATTGGAAACAACGAATAAGATCATACAAATCCCTAATCATCAGTAAGTTGCCAGTATTCGGCAGAAAATCAAGAATTAATGAAAGTAGCAACCCTCCTAAATTCTTGTTAAGGAATAAAGTTCAACAAAATATATCACCCAAGAAGGTTGTGCCAAATTTGTTAAATTATCAGGCTAGTTAAGCTCTAAATATATAGAATCATTCGAAGGAAATCGAATGTATCAAGATCAAGTAGCTTATAAGCTAAAACCTATTTAAGGAGCTTGGCGGAACTCGCAATGCAATAACACACTAATGATTTAAGGATGTGTTCCACCAATAAATTGAGAAGCATTATCACATAATGATATGCAAATTCATGATATAATGAGCAACCTGTATCGATTGAGAATCGACAGGTTAAGAAGCTCCAAAAAGGATACATGTACCTAATATAGGGGTCACTTTGGGAGCTTGGAAAGACTCCAGATATGTTATTGAAGTTAAGTCCATTATGCGACAAAAAGTACCTCCAGCATTTTAGCAAATCTCGAGGTCGAGATTTCTTTTAAGGTGGTTAGGATGTAACACCTCAAAAATTCACGTCCTATAATGTATTGACACGTGTCATAAGCTTGGAACATGTGAAAGAATACCCTGAAAGGACTAAAGTTGACAAACAAGGAAAGTATGAGAATATAAGGGTTCAAAGTGTCAACAATGGATAAATATACTTTACAATAACCCTACATGATGTTTATACCCTTAAACGAATGATTCATGGATCATACGAAGCTAATTATGAAAGAAAGTGAGAGATTACAAACTACAGGGGTTAAATGTGTCAACATGTTTAAAATATACCTCTGAGTGACCTTTTTAGCAAACCCAAAGCTTTGTAACGATTAATTATGCTCACTAGAATGCGTGATAAAAATTTCATCAAGTTTCGTTATCGTATGAGAAAGTTATGATCAAATTCGTATACGAGGGGTTAAAGGCGTCAACGAGGAAGTTTATGACTTTTCGGGTGATAACAAAGTTAACCAAGGACTTAACAAAGTGGGTATAAGTCTTGAAGCCCTTATAAGCCAATTTGGAGGGCTCTTAATGCAAGAAATAATGTCGAAACAACTTTATATGGACCAAGGACCAAAACAGCAAAAATCTAAAAATTTGATTTGGATCAGAGGGGGCGTCGCGCGACGCGAGGGACCCCTAGGGGACCTACGCATGCCGCGAGGGGTCCTCTGATGCCGAAAAGAATGGTAGATGTCTGCTATGTCCATTGTAACCGACTTACTTTGCCTTTTCTCAACACCAAGGGTTGCCTAGGCTTACTTTTAGACATTAGGGACACTTGTGGGTGATCCATGATCAGTTATAGCATGATTTGTCAAGATCACAAGCAATTAAAAGCACTATATAAAGCCCCATTGGTTGCAACTTTGATCATTCATCCACAACTCATCTTCTGATCATCTCTGGAGCTCAAGAGCCTTCTCTAAGCATCCCTGGTCGTGCATTAGACTTTGGTAAGTATCCTTGATCTTTCTTAGTTGAGTTTTACTTAGTTATTAGCTTAAAAGTCAAACCGTCGTAATTAACGTTTGACTTAATGATTAATCATTAATGGTCCAGTGATTAGTCGAATTGAAGGTAGTTATAAGTTGGTATTTATGTAGGTAATAAACCCTTAGAAGGGCTCCCTCTGATTCCCGCTCTAACTAGATCAAATGTCAGGTCAAAGTTGTTTATAAAAAGTCAACAGAAGCCTAATTTTCGAATTAACGCATAATTAGAAATGTAGAAGGCATGTAACCTATTTTATCACTCATATAACTTGGTAATAAGTATAAGAACTGGTCTAAGCTTGTTTGATCCGACAATTTTCTGTTTAGACCCGGTTCGGAACCGAAAGTCGCAAAACTTTGACTTTTTCTTTGACTTCAGTTCTGACCCAATTTAGATGGGTTTAGAAATGCCTTAGGGCTTCCTTAGGACCAGGTTACATGTTGGTATAACCCTCTGTGATTGGTTCGTTGATTGCCCCATTCGTTTACACGTTTCCGTTAATTGCTTAATGTTGACCATAATGCCCTTTTGACCATAAAACGAGAATTTTGGAAATGTGAAAGGACAATAATCTTTATTACTGATTTATAAACATGTCCCTAAATTTTCACATCAGTTTGAGGTCTAGATTAGGAGTTATGCTCAATGGCGTAATTAGAACGCTTTTTAGTAGTTAAACGGCGTCATTAGCATAAAGCCTATCTAAACCCAATTTTTGACACCAAACCTTTTACCCACTGATGTAATATAATATTTTAAGATTTTTAATTATTTTTAAACTGATCATAACCTAAGGCTATCGTCTTAATTCGGTAAATACCGATTATACCCTTTTCGTGTATAAAATGGGTTCTACATAGTATTTTGACACCAATCCAATTGCTACTGATTTTATATAATAAATGAAGTATTTTGAACTTTATAACCTGATCAGAAAAACTCAGATTTCCTGTATAACCAGGAAATCGCTTAAAGCGCCTTTTTACGCGTATTAAACACCTAGTATGGGTTTAAAACCATTTTGGCATACAAGACTTATCACCAACTGATATAACCTATTAAATTAAGTTGTTTTACTGATTATTTCAGACCCGAGTCTCAGACTTAAAATTTATCTCTTTTATAATCTTTAAAATGACCAAAATACCCCTACGGGGCTTAAATTGAAATTAAACTCGTTTTGGGCATAATGGAAGGTATCCTAATGATATCACAACATATTTAAAGCATATTAACTTAGGAAACTTGTATATGACTCATATGGTTACCCGTTACGCACTTTTCGCGTTCGTATCGGCTTAAGTAACTAGTTTGCATAATTTAGCCGAAACGGGTCAAACCATATCGTTTTCATCTCAAAATCCAGAATGTGTTTAAGTTACCCATATTAAACAAGCATACAAGCTTGCCGGGTCAAAACCACATTCTAAACCGGTCTTCGCCTTATCATGCGTTTGAACCGTATCTTCCTTTTGAAAACTAACCGGTCTAAGTTTAGGCTTAATTAAGACCCGTTAGGATTCTAATAGGTTATTAAAAACCTTAGTTCCAGATATAGGAGCCCAGTAAAAGCTATCTGTACTTGCTGATTTGATACGGCTGGGATTGAATTTATATTTAGCTCAGGTAAATACTTTTAACTTATTTTCCCTTATACGGGCTTGGGGTACGGTATATACAAATACCGCTTGGTCGGGCATTGAATCTTTAATCGTATGAAGGTTAAATCATTGAAGTGTCCCGTTTAAATTGTATTGTTTGCTTAAAGCCTTTGGGGGGTTAATGACCATGTCCCGGATATCCTTGGCATCATTCATGAAATGGCCACGACCTAAGCACGGGGTGTAGGCGTACACCTGACAGCTGCATATGTAAAGACTGGTATCCCACTTAAAGGAATCAGCCTTGTGGGCATTATACATGTGGTGTGTCTATTAATCTTTAACCCGGTCTGCGGACCGGGCTACTGAACGTATAAGAAACATGTAATTCTTTTACAAGTATTATATTCAAATAATTATCCCAAGTTATAAATGATATTTGTGCCACGAGCATTCAAATCAATTTTATTAAACTTTTTTCAAAATGAGTCAGTTAATTGTATTTACCAGTGTAAACTTACGTATTTTCCCAAAAAGGTTAAGTGCAGGTACTACTCGTAATAGGCTGGCCTCTCCTTAGCATCAATAAGAGTCTCGCAAGCTTGGATGCATTTAAATCTGATGAACTATGTTTCCTTTATTTATGATCCGCCTGTGGATCTTTTACATTCCGTTTGTAATACTTGGATATTACTTTATATCGGTTTGTAATATATTATCTTTTGCTTCCGCTGTGCATTTAAATATTGTGTTGTTTGACTATGATGATATCAACTACGTCACGGTACTCCCCACCGGGCCCACCGGTAATACGTGGAAATATTGGGGTGTGACAAGGTTGGATGAAACCTGGGTGACAATCTAGAAGTCGATGCTGTTGTTACTACACGAGCAAATAGAGATCATCCAGTTGACATGATACTTGGGGATCCTACTGCAGGTGTTCAGACAAGAAGGAGCATAGCAGCAAATTCTGGGTTATTTGTGTCGATTGAGAAGACTGGGATAGTGAACGAGTGCTTGTATAGTTGTTTTATTTCCCAAGAGGAGCCAAAGAACATTCATATGGCTCTTAAATACAATTCATGGGTTGAGGCTATGCAAGAGGAATTGGCACAGTTTGCAAAGTTAAAGGTTTGGGAGTTGGTTGACCTTCCTAAAGGTGAAAGAGAAATTGGCACTAAATGGGTATTTAGGTGCAAGAAGGTTGAAAGAGGAATAGTCACGCGAAACAAGGCTCGATTAGTTGTCAAAGGTTTCAATCAGCAAGAAGGGATTGATTACAATGAAGTGTTTGCACCAGTAGCGAGGTTTGAAGCAATTCGTTTGTTCCTAGCCTTCGCAACATTCAAGGGCTTCAAAGTTTACCAACTAGACGTGAAGAGTGCATTTCTTTACGGGAAAGTCCAAGAAGTGGTGTATGTCTCACAACCAGATGGGTTCGTTGATCCAGATTATCCAGATCGAGTGTACAAGCTTGATAAGACTTTGTATGGATTACATCAAGCTCCCAGGGCATGGTACGAGACACTGTCTACACATCTGATCAAGAATGGTTTTGAAAGAGGTCAGATTGACAGTACATTGTTCATCAAGAGGAAGAAGGAAGATTTTCTGCTAGTACAGGTGTACGTGGATGACATCATCTTTGGGTCATCTGATGAAAACATGTGTAAAGAGTTCGAGCAGGTGATGAAGAGCAAGTTCGAAATGAGTGATGTGGGTGAGATGTCTTACTTTCTGGGATTACAAGTTGAACAGAAGGAGGATGGGATGTTTATTCATCAAACGAAGTATGTGTATGACATTTTGGATCGGTTCAAAATGAATGATTGCTCTACTTTCAACACACCCATATGTGAAAATCACAATCTTGGCCCAGTTCATGAAAGTACTGGAGATGTTGATCCTACTCAATACAGGGCGATGATTGGTTCTCTGATGTACTTGACTGCTTCAAGATCTAACATCATGTTTGCCGTATGCTTGTGTGCCAGATATCAGGCTAATCCAAAAGAGTCACACATGAAAGCAGTGAAGCGTATTCTTCGTTACTTGAAGGGGAAACCTAAACTTGGGTTGTGGTATCCAGCTGATAGTGATCTGAATTTCGTCGCTTACACTGACTCTGACTTTGGGGGATGCAAGTCGAACAGAAAGTCTACAACAGGTGGTTGTCAGTTCTTAGGAGGCAGGATTGTGTCTTGGAAATGCAAGAAGCAATCTTGTGTGTCTACATCTACGTGTGAAGCTGAATATATTGTTGCGGGTAGCTGCTGCTCTCAGGTTCTCTGGATACAACAGCAAATGCGCGATTACGGTTTGGATTTCACTCGTACTCCTATTATGATAGACAATAATGCCACAATTTCTATAACTAATAATCCCGTGAAACACAGTCGCACAAAACATATTGACATATGTCATCATTTTATACGGGATTGTGCTGAAAAGAGACTAATTGAATTACATCGAGTCGACACACTAGATAACCTGGCAGATCTTTATACTAAAGCTTTTGACAGGGCTCGCTTTGAACATTTAGTTGAACTCAACGGGATGAGGAATCCTGAATAACTGGTTTTTCATAAGAATTTTTGTAAATATTTTATTGTTTTCTTAATAATCAAAAATAAAAAAAATAGAAAACCACAAAATCCAAAAAACATTGAAAAATGAAAAACATAAAAAAATATAAAATAAAAAATGCGTTATCACTGTGTGAAAAGGAAGAAATGATAGTACATCAGCAAGTTAGACTGTCACACTGAAAATGAAATTAAAATGCTTAAGTGTGATAGTAGCTTCATCATATGATGTACCAGTAGGCAAAAGCATGAAATAATCAACTTACCAATGTGATATAAACTTAAATAAACTGAGTATGAGTGGGGAACACATCAGTGGTGTATGGTTTAATGACCTTAAATCTTGCGTTGATAGATTGCCAAAATCTGAAGTTTTGGGTCTTTATACTGTTATTTCATCTGGGGATATCAAGGTTGTCCTTCTGCTGCATCCAGATACATGCTGACCTAGACACAACCAGGATATCTTAAAAGAGCAAAAAATGCCAAATCCCATAATTGAAGAAGCTCTCATAGAGAGTCATTCAAATGTGCAAAATGCATAAATCGTACCAAAAATGGTATTTGTCATAGCCCTCGTTAGATATTTTGGTCTCTTTGTTGTACGGAAGTACTGACCTGTTCACCAATTATCTAAACGTTGAAAAACAAAACGGATGAATTCAGTATACTCACCTACTACGATGAATCTTTGTGCATACCTTGATCGCGGGGGTATATCCTGAAGTGGGACACACTAGTATATCAGTAATAAAATTACCTTAACGTATCATACGGTAATGGTACTTGAAATGTTCATGCATTTTGTTTAAGTGGACAAACATACTAGGAATCGTCTTGGACTGCTTTTCACGAAAATAAATAAAGAATTAACTATAAGTGTGAAACAGTTTGATTTTGTTGATATGATTTTCTTACCAGTGATTCTCACAAAAATAGAGTGTTTATTGTTTTTGTTATTTACTTGCTTTCAGAAAATATAAAAAATCCAAAAATAGTGTCTTTTTCTGTTTAAAATTCTTAATGTACGAAAAACTGTTATTCTTGGAGGAATTGTTACTGATAGGGGGAGACGGTGTTGGAAAGTGAGTTGAAAATTTTAAATCATGTGGGTTATAGGGTGTGTGATTAAAAGTTTTGCTTGTTGGTGATAAATTGAAAATGCTTAATCTGAGATATAATCTCTTGAATAATAATAATTTATTCAACTGTGTTGAAAAATTCTTATGGTTTCTCGAGATGTTTGTTTTATAGTATACAGATTGAAGCAGTTTGTTGCTGAGAAGTTGCTGTGAAGATGAGAGTTTGATTGGATGCATGGTAGAACCTCCTTTTTATATATTGCAGACAAAGTGAAGAGTTTGAAGATTGCTTTACAAATGCTGAACTGGAGTTTACTCAAATGCTAAAGTTTTTGAAGATTTGGTGATTGGATGCATCAGCTTAGGGGGAGTCTGTTGCTAACAGAAGCTGTTGAAGCTGAAGCTATCCAAAGACCAAAGACAGTGCAAGATTACTTGAAGATTGCAAGATGACTGAAGACAAAGTTATTTTATGAAGCTATTGTCAAGGGGGAGTTTGTTGGTGCATATTTGTGACAACAGCTTAGATTTGGTCTTTGGATATCTTGTAATTAGTTAAACGATAAACGGTTAGCGGGTTTAGCTTTGTATTAGTGAGTTGTAATGTTTGGGCTAACCAAACCCAAACATATTGGGTGATGGGGGGGCGAATTGGGCTTACACCAATTCCCAGTCCATGAGGTTTAACCAAGCCCAAGTTGCAAACCTTGTGTTATATAAACAAGGTTAGGCTTTAGGGTTTAGGTTAATCAGCCAAACAGAGTTTTAGAGAGAATTTTCGTGAGAGCATACAGCTTGGACGAATTTGGTTGTTAGGGTTTAGATTGATTGTAATTCTTTGTGATTGATAATCAATAGAAACCCGGTTTGAAAGTGAATTGCTATTCCTAGACCTTTTCTGCTATATTCTGATCAAGAGGATTCTACACTCTTGATTGGATTGACAATTCTGTGAAAGATCCATACATCAAGGGGACCTACACCAAGTCATATTTTAGGGCTTTAACGTCATGATTTAAAATCACTTAGAATGAGATTAGATTAAAACCATCCTCATTAATCATGTCATGATTTCTCATGAATTTCGGTTGTAATGGATGAAATTTATAAGTCTCATTTTCCTTTTGTCAAATTCTCATTTGCATGATGACAAAAGTTGTAAAAGTTTAAGGTATCATCTAGTTTCATCTTAGTAATGTTTCTATCCAGATATTTAGAACAAATAAAATGAGAGTTTAAGATAAGTGTGACTTTATGTTGGTTATGCAAACGTCACAACCTTCATGACATAGCCTAAGTAATGATACTGTATTCTGATTAATCTTCAGAATATGTAAGGTATCGAAAAGCTTTGTTAGAAGACTGCTTATTATGGTTCTTATAGCCTTAACAATTAATTTTGTCACTAACTCTCATGTTAGTTATTTGTCGAGTTCTGGTAAGGAAACGTATGGAACTAGAGTCAACTAATCATGTGTTAATTGGAATATTAAAATTATTAGACTTAAATATCATTAGTAAGTGACTATCTAATTAATTTATCCAACTGTTTTTTAGAATAATGGATAGTCTCGTTGCTTATGTCTAGTCTAATGACATAATTATACAGTGAGATTTTCCCTTGAAGAACCTTACAGTTGGAATTTTTACTTGTAATTTGTCTATGGACCTTAGAACAATCCTCTTTTAAAGTTTTAAGTGGTTGTAAGGTGAGTAACAACTTATTTTCCAGCTTCAAACATTTATTTCTTTGTACATATGTTGCTTATCAACACACTCATTATACTTTGGTACTTTTGAGTGTTATAGTTGATTTATAAGTCATCAAATTGTACAAGTTAAAATCTTAGTATGTAATGTACTGGAAAAATGTACTTATTTCCATGCGTAAACCCTTAACTTTATGGGTCATGGTATTGTACATTATAATGTATTCACATATACCACTTAACTTTATAGTTTAGAATTTTAAATGAATGCATGCATCTTAGGAGTGCTTGTGATCATTCCACAGATAATAGATTAATCTTAGGAAAAACTTAATCTGGAATAACCTTTTAGTGATAGCATTTGTGTTAGAGAGTTCTTGATTATCATAAGAGACATCATGTTCGATTTGTCATATTCATCATGCTCTACTTTTCTTCTGTAGTACCTTTATCAGAAGAGAACAATAGGATTATCATGTTTTAAGAGATAATCAAGGATTTAATTTTAAGAGCTAATCTTATAGAAACTTTAAATAAACCAAAACATTTTAGGTTTAGTAATTAGAGTGGATGAGATATAGATTTTTAGGAAGAAAATTATAGTGAGAAAAGTTATGGGTACTAAAAATAAGGCAGACGAAATGATCATAAAATTAATGAAGGGTCATTAATATAAGGATCATTATGTGAAGAGGTTGTGATATGTCTATTACTAACATCAAAATAATAGACTTAGTTAAAATTCTACTTAAACGAAGACAAATCAGCTTTGGCCAGAAGTGTAATCATTTAAGCATGTGTGCAAAGTAATCGTGACAAATCAGCTTTGGCCAGAAATGAGACAATCACTTTAGTTATGCACTTGTTAAGTATGCTATACATGAATGAATTAAATCAGCTTTGGCCATATATTAAGACATTCACGTTTGTAATGCACACTCAACATAGCTTTCGTAATACTTGAACGATAAATAGATGTATTAAATCAGCTTTGGCCAGAAATGATACATCAGAAGCTCATTCAAATTAAGCCATTTGGTTTTGTAAAACATTATCTGATTCTGATTAATTAACTAAGTATTTAAAAAAACCAATTATTTAATAGCAAACCACCTGTTAGTGCGGATCGAACTAAATTTTAAGGTGTTCGCTGGGGGGTGCAGGGGAACAGCGTGCCCCCTGCATGGGGTTCGGGGCGGAGCCCCGTGCTAAATTTTAGTTCACATTAAACAGCCTGAAGTAATGAGGTTGAGATTTCGAGTTAGTCTTACGTCTCGAGTGAGATCTCGACTCAGTTATGAGGTCTCGAGTGAGATTTCGAGTCAAGTCTCGACTCATCTTGTGGTCTCGAGTTGGAACCATGGTCTCGAGTACTGAATTTTATGAGATCTCGACTCCATAATGAGGTCTTGAGTCGCAACCATGGTCTCGAGTTGTGAAGATTTAAAACCCTTAGTCGAAACCGTTGTCTCGAGTTGTAAATATTTGAGAACCCATATGATTTCGAGTTGAGACCTTGTGGTCTCGAGTCGAGATCTTGGTCTCGGGTTATTAAAAGGGTAATCTCGAAACTCCTATTAACAGCTGATTGTGTGATAAGTTTGAAATTCGAATTTTAAGGGATTTGGTATATCTTGTTTCCTGTTTTAGAAGATATTTTATATTTATCCAATGATTTCGAAAATTATATATAATAACATTAACAGATTTTTCGAAATCATAAGGGATAAAAATTAATCAAATACAGGAAAAACACCTTCTAATCCTTAATTCATTCCAAAATAAGGGAATTTATTCGAATTTCACTAAGAACATGAAGAACCCTAATATTAATAAAATCAAAATTCTGGAACCCGAAACCTAAATATTAAGGTTTTTCTAAACAGATTTCGGACATGATTTTACCCGTATTGGTCTCGAGTCATATTATTTACCAACTTGATCATTTAAACAGTGATTTTTAGTCACTCGAAACCGGTTGTTATGTTTATAAGGTTTTCAAAACTTCTGTTTTCCAGATTTCAATCCCAGAATAATGGATACGAAAACAGAACTGATTAATCAACATATGCTCTGATACCACATGTTGATCAGTTCTGTTTAAACATAAAGGAAAACATGAATACATACCTTTGATTGCATCAGACAGGCCAGCAAAGAATCCAGATGGAGACGAGCAATAAGGTTTGACATGATTGTCAGCTTGATCTGGTTCCTCCTTAGGGTGCAATCTAATGATGGTGATGATGAAAACCGAATAGGGTGTTCTGTTATGGAGAGGAGGCGATTTGATGTTATGAGTAATTAGGTTATGTGTCTAACCTTAGAACCTCTACATAAGTCTCCTTATATATGCACCCAAGAGGAAACCCTAATTAGTTAATTAAGGGTAATAAGGCCCATCAACAATTACCAACTAATTATTTAATAGGTTGTTATATATTTTGATCTATATAATGTAAATGATTATAATGGCTACTAGATTAAATATAACATAAAAATATATTTAATCTTACATAGTTTGTTTGAATGAAAGATTATATCAAGAGAAGACAAAGGCAACAAGAAATTTTAATGAAATTACAACATAAACCAAATGCCCCAATTGACCTTAACCTCCTAATAACATAGAGAACATGAAGTTAGAAACATTTAATTAGAGATGAGCACCAACTAGACCAACATAAGACATGTTTTGATATACGACATATCCACATGAATAAGATTGATTTAATCAACCTTACAATCTATGAAGTCGACAACTTAATTATGTTAAAAACCAATCAACTCCTTGCTTTCCAAACAAAGCATATAATAACATCAAGGAGTGCAAACCATAATTTCATCGTGGCCTTTAAAGTTGAAATCGGAAGAAATGCACCCAACCATTTCTTAGATTTCCTATGGTCATTGCATGTTCCACCTTAGACTAGACGGAATGATGGGCGTGGAGAAGGGAGGACAATCCCCTCCACGCCACCATGTTTTTGAGGCGTTACCCCTTTGATCAAGAATTCAACACACCCAACTTGATTTTTCCCCTTGCCATTTGCCCACAACACCACCACTTCCCTTTTTTTGATGTGAAGGGCAAAACCCCCATTTCCTACGTGCCACCTACATGTCAGGGCTTTGCCCTTATGTCCTTGCCCATGACTGCATATAGTCTTAGCAGTACTCGTTTGACCCGTGTGAATTCCTGAAAAATAGACACAACAAGCACCTGATCTAACATAATATTTAATATAGATCTTACGGAGAATTGTTCGGAAGCATCACAAACCACTCCCAATCATCCTCTGTGATTTAAAATTGTAGCATTCTTTCATCGGTTCCAAGTCCGAAATATCACGAAGGTCAACATCTAATAGGATCTTTTTCCTCGAATTCCAAGTTATGCACAATGAATAGGGGTGGATCCAGGGGTTTTGGGGGTTGGTTTGGGAAAAAATGGAAAAACTAGTTGAAACATTATATGATTTGGAAAAAAATGGTGAAAATCTACCAAAAGGAACCCCCTAGGGAAAAAATTCTTGAATCCGCCACTGACAATAAATGATCTCTAACCGTATTTACTTTTACAACCGCCTCCTATATCATCATTATTGACTGTTTTACCCCCTAATGGGTTGTCCATCCAAAAACTGACATGTTTGTTTTTTTGTTTCCCAGATGGAGACTTCCTAGGAGGTTACCTATCCTATTACTACTTCCACCTTAGCACACTTAACTACAGAGTTTTCATATGCTTCACAACTAATGCACAAAAACTACATTAGTGATTTAAGAGGCATAGTATTTCTTATGAACCAAACATTTCTCTAGGTCAAGACCGATGTGGAATTTTCATAGGATGTTACAATCACCACCCACTCGATCAGGTTAGCACCACCATCCTAATCAGAGATGTGGGATTTGCCTAAGGCGGGGACATACGATAAAATTGAAACGGTACAAATATATAGTTAAGCGTTCTCAGGTGAGCCCCATGAGAGATTCTTAGTTCATAAATAATGACCTAGCTCTGAAATCACCAATGCATTTTAAGTGAATTGGTTGTGGAGCATATGAAAACTCTGTTGTTAAGCGTGTTCATGTAAGAGTAGTACTGGGATGGGTGACCTCTTGAGAAGTTTTCACCTAGGCAACTAAAAACAAACCCGTGATTTCTTGAATAAGCAACCTATTGGGGTTAAAGCAAACAATATTAGTGAGAGGCCAGACGTTACGTTTACTCAATTAAATATTGAGCATTTCTTCACAACTTCTAATTTGGAAAAAAAAAACTTAGAACAGGTCTTTGAATGTATGTTTGCCAAACCAGATATCCTTCTAGAATAATGAGTTATAACCCATCCACCCTTTTAAACATGTCCTTAATGAAAACCTCTGAGTGGTCACGATCAATCTTAATGATGGTTTATCTCGGACTTATTATATTCTTATTAGCTACACTACCATGTTGATGACGATTTAAGTCATGAAAAACGATGACGCAATTATATAACAATGCTTTTTTTTAATTCTCCGCCACCATGAGCAAAACTATATTGAGAGATCTTAAGTACGCAACAACAAGGCCTCCTTGATTCTTCTGCTAAACTATTTCACTCCATGCCACACAAAGAATTTTTTTCCTATTACCATTACCTTCCTATCATTTATACATTCCAAATACTTGATAACATTTTCGGGGCTCTAAAGCTGGAAAATTAGTTGAATGGAAGACTTCCAAGAACTAACTTTATCAATGTTAGGCGACCTGCAAACAAAAGGTTGTTTGCCTTCCGACTATTTAATATAGCCTTAAACCAGTTTACAAGCGAAATGCAAAATTTTGAAATACTCATGTTGGGCTCCAAAAGACAATCTAAGGTGAATAAATGGAATTATGGAAACGAGACAACCACAAAATTTTGGAGATTAGAAACATCTAAGAATTCTAGAGATTCCAAGAAACTTAGTTGAAGTTTGCTTACCAAGAAATATGGCATCGTTGGCATACATCACATGGGTGATGATTAGATCAATGCTGAGAAGTGAGAGTCCTCTATAATATTGTTTTTAGTTGGCCCTAACATAGTCAAATACAAAACCCTCTTTTGCTATCATAAAAAGGAAATGAGTCAATAGAATAGATCTCCTTGCCTAACTCCTTTTTGTTCACGAGAACCTTAGTTAAATAGTCAAAACAAAGATAAATCCACTCACCGTTAAACTTAGGTGTTTAATTATATTAAACCTCTTTTATACACTTTAACGCGTTCAATATTTTAGTTTCAACCAATGTATTAAACGTATTTACATCTCAGTTAACAATTGGTTCTCGTTTCAGTTGTTGCATCAGTGGGAAAGAAGCAGCGTTCTTCACTCCTGTGAAGCAGTGGTAAATCTGAGTCGTACTTGATTGAACTAGGCGGACTGCGGACGTAGCTGAGCTGCATCTACACACCATCTGGACTAGGTAGACCAGCCACAACCACAAATTAGACTAGTAGCGCTACAATGTAACATCACCGGGTCGTGCTAAAGCAAATTTAACATCTGACCAGTTGCGTCTCATGCATGTTGTAACACTTTATCCCGTTATTACCGAATATCTTATAAATTCGGACGATTTGGTCACATATTTTTTGGTAACTTATGAGACTGGGTTAACTGATAACCCAGATGAACCGACAAAACGGATTAATACACTTAATTTAAAGTTTATAGATATTAAAGTTTTACACTAAAAAAATTTGACGTGCATGATCATGTGTCACAACCCCCGACCCCACCCTGGGAGCGGGAGCCGTGAACCAGTCAGATGGTATCGGTGTTTATTAAATATGCAGCGGAAATTTTTTCATCAGGATCGTAGTTAGGAAATAATTTCAGAGTTTGTAAAACACCGAACTTTTAATATTAAACAAATTGGCTAAAACCCATATTCCATTCAATTGTTTTTATAAGGATAAACCCAAATAAATAAAACATAAATTTCTTCTTTTATTCAGGTATTTATAGCCACTTTATTTAAGCCTTCAGTGCTCCATAGTTGGCTTCTATTATCTTTATAGCAAGTTACCTGAAACACGTTTTGAAAACATTTTATCAGTAATAAATAAATACTGGCGAGTTCATCCCATTTTAGGGGTGAGCATGGTGCGGTTCGGTTCGGTTATTACCTATAACCGAAACCATAACCGCACACTGCGGTTATCAAAAATCATAACCGTTCGGTTTCGGTTAATGCGGTTTTGGTTAATCGGTTATTGCGGTTAATGCGGTTTCGGTTCGGTTATAGGTCGGTTATTATTAGTGTAAACTATAATGGGCCAATAAGGTTGGGTCTTGGTTAGTGTAAAATGTAATGGGCCAATAAGGTTGGGTCATGGTTAAAAGTTAAAACATTCAAATACTTCACCAAAGATACATATAGATTAGGCCATGGTTAAGCATTTAAATACAAACTTAAAGACTTATGGTGCTACGGATTTGGCTATGTTTAAAATATTCGGTTCGGTTCGGTTATTGGCGGTTATGAAAATAAGAATAACCATAACCGAACCGCAAAAATCGGTTATTAAAAATTTAAATAATCAACCCTTCGGTTATTTCGGTTATCGGTTATTTCGGTTCGGTTTTTTCGGTTATTTCGGTTACGGTTCGGTTAATTCGGTTATGTGCTCACCCCTATCCCATTTTATAAAAATATATTGTTATACTTTACAGCATTACAGGTTTTTATATTTGTTTATATTTACCATACTCAATCAGTATTTGGTCACATGGTGGGAGTTCCGATGTACAGTGGTCATATTACTATTGGCTAACTTTTTGGCCAACAGTAACGAGTGTCAAGTAATGTATACAAGACCCCATATGCTGGCAGCTATTACAGAATATAAAAACTTAATCACTGTAAGTATAACTGATAAACATTTAGGATTTTAGAAAACATTTTTAAATACGATTGTATCACAAAAAGGTGATAAAAAGGATAATGACTCACAAACTGTGAGAAAAGAGAATGGACTCACTTTGTAACTTTAGGGTTCAACTAGAAAGCCTCCTTGTATAATCTTGGGTATAACTCCTGAGCTATTTAATAAAATATATAATGCACTCGTGTTAAGTATAGTAACTCAATTCAACTTTTATCCCTACGTCACGAGACAGAACCCCAACGAACTTAGTCGGGCAAAGCCTTGACATGCGTTATGGGGCCCCAGATCAATCGGAAAGGGTATCAGTGATCAGGGGTTAAAACACTTAAAATATGGCATGACTTTATTATTATTATAGGTGAAAAAATAAAATAAAATATATGTGAGAAAAAGGGAGGCGGCGAGACAGAAGTAGAAACTTAGCAATTTTTGAATGTTGAACAAGTAGTGTTATTTATATTGAAAGGGTAACTTGTAGATCACGTTCAAAAAATATTCCCTTCTGAAAATTGGCCACGTATAACTTCTCAATTCAAAAAAAATTGGCCACGTACATGATTAACTTCTCAATTCATATGTTAAGTATTATTTATTATATTATTATATTTTTATAATTAATTCAGCTGGTTCACTTATTTGGCGCTTATAACTTCTAAAATATGACGTGTTATAAAACTATGAATATATCATTAGAACGAGAATAATCTTATCTACATTTTGAACCAAGTTTCATTAAAAACGGAGTAGATTTAAATATATTGTATTTTTATAATTTAATTATTAAACGGTTCCTATGCCCGTCTAGGTACTTCATATTTCTAACAATCAACTTACCTGTAATCTACCCATTTGATAATATAAGTTTTATATACTTTATTTTAATAGAAAGGTCACACATATATATTTATACAGGTCAATTAGTATAACACTCCAACCAAATATATATAAAATAGTTTGTTTTTTTAACTATATGGGTCGAATAATTATTTTAAAAAATAAAGCTAGTTACTAGTGGTTAATACATTTAAACAACCTATAACTCTTATATGAAAGAAATTGATATGTTACATCATGCTTCAACCTTCCCGTTTCCAAAGAGATAACGAATTAATAGTGTTCGGTTCTTCGCATGTTTGGTCGTCCGTCCGGTTCCCGCCTTTGTAAAAGCATAACATAAACACTGAAAACAATTAGTGTTTGAGTTAAACGGTCAAGGTCAAATGTGATTAAAACAACAAAGAAAAAGAAAGTTTATTATTTAGAGATTTATTCCTGTACAATCCAATTCACATCCAATTCGGTCCATTTTACTTTTAGTTCTTTAGAGGATTATTTCTCTACACTCTTTAAACTAAAACCCAATACCCGCGCCCATATTCCTTGAGTTTTTCGCTCTTACTATTCGGTTTGGATTTATTACTTAACGACCTGTTTTGGGGCATTATCCATTCTAGTTCATGCCTCCTATTTTCTTATGTCATCGAAATCATCAACTTTACCAAATAACTCAATATTAAATCTACCTTGGAGGTAGTTTTCCTGTAACATCATCCGAGGGCGTTTTAGTACATTTTAGCCCTTTTGCGAACCGGAAAAACCTTTATAAGTTTAAATGAAAACTAATGAGCACAATTAGCTTGTTATCCCATCTAGATTTATTATGTCCGTAAGGACATAGAAGTTTCCAATTGTTTAATAGTTTAAAACCCATTTAGCCATATTTTCGCATCATAGACATGTTATTGGCTCTAAAGGCCGTTTTACCCAAATACTAGATATATCTCATTCGAGTTAATATATTTTCCGTATCTAGCCCAACTGTTGGTGCACGTTATGTGACAATAGCTTCGGTTATGGTCTTTGGATGTAATTATAATACTTGGATAAACATTGAGGACTAAACATGTCCATGTTTGATAGTTAGTAAAGAAGTAAGGGTTTATGAAAAGGAGTAAGGGTTTATGTTTGTGGAGTCAGGGTTTATGAAGTAAGGAAAAGGAGTAAGGGTTTATGAAGTCAGGGTTTATGAATCCTCATAGGGTTCGAGTTTATTCATTCTTGAAGGAGTCAGAGTTTACAAGAACCTCATGAATCCGAGTTTAGCAAGTCCCAAGCATATCCGAGTTTACAAGACCTTATGTCCGAGTTTATGAAGAGCATCTCAGGTCTGAGTTTGTGTGAAGAGATGTTGTATCCGAGTTTATTTTTGTAATAGTCCGGGTAATGTGTCACAGCCCCTGACCCCACCCCAGGAGCGGGAGCCGTGAGCCAGTCAGATGGTATCGGTGTTTATTAATTACGCAGCGGAAAATTTTTCATCAGGATCGTAGTTAAGAAATGATTTCAGAGTTTGTAAAACACCGAACTTTTAATATTAAATAAATGGTCTAAAACCAATATTCCATTCAATTGTTTTTATAGGGATAACCCAAATAAATAAAACATGAATTTCTTCTTTTATTCAGGTATTTATAGCCACTTTATTTAAGCCTTCAGTGCTCCATTGTTAACTTCTATTATCTTTACGGCAAGTTACCTGAAACATGTTTTGAAAACATTTTATCAGTAATAAATACTGGCGAGTTCATTCCATTTTTATAAAAATATATTGTTATACTTTTACAGCAACAAGGTTTTATATTTGTTGATATTTACCCAAAAACTCAATCAGTATTTGTCACATGGTGGCAGTTCCAAAGTGACAGTGGTCATATCACTCATTGGCTCACTTTTGTCCAATAGTGAATTTATCAAGTAATTATATTTTACTATTATTCAAAGTATCTGTCACTAGGCAATTCCTGTGACGGTGGTCATATCACTGTTGATCATTCTTTCAACTAGTGACTCGGGTCATATTACTGTTGATCATTCTCTCAACTAGTAATTGTGGTTATATCACTGTTGATCATTCTTTCAACTAGTGACTCTGGTCATAACATTGTTGATCGTTCTCTCAACTAGTGCCTTTGGTCATATCACTGTTGATCATTCTCTCAACAAGTGACTCTGAACTAGTGACTCTGAACTAAGTAGTGTCCTATGACATTACTTTGTCAAATATATTTTCTATGGCACAAATCCAATTAGCCCAGAAAATGAAATATATCATTTTCTGTCAAATTAATAGCTATAACTTTATTAAATAATGGTGATATTATTCTTTAATATAATAACGTAACTAAGATTAAAATATAATCTTAGTATATTAAAAGTAGAATATATTATTTTTGACATATTTTATTATGATATACATTTATGTCAAATATAACATATAATAATTTAGTATATTACATATTATATTATATTTGTAGAAAATATATGAAGTTTAATAGTCTAGTAAAATATATTTAAGTCTTTTTCTTTTTCATTATTTATATATAAGTTTATTCATCATGTCAATTTGATTTGACAAACTTGGCCTAGCTAGGTGTCCCAAACCAACCATATAACATTGCCCATTCCATATATCTTATATAAATTTATAAGATATATTCAATATTTTAATATAGTAATGTAAAAATAATATTAGTTATAGGCTATGGCTACGGGGGCATAATTTCCCCCGTGCTTGTGGTCATGCTACTATTGGCTAACTTTTTGGCCAATAGTAACGAGGGTCAAGTAATGTATAAAAACCCCACATACAGGCAACTATTGCAGAATATAAAAACTTAATCACCGTAAGTATAACTGATAAACATTTATGATTTTTGTAAAACATTTTTAAATATAATTGTATCCCAAAAAGGTTATAAAACTATGAGAAAAGAGAATGGACTCACTTTGTAACTTTAGGGTTCAACTAGAAAGCCTCCTGGTAGAATCTTGGGTATAACTTCTGAGCTATTTTAAATATATATATATATATATATATATATATATATATATATATGCACTCGTGTTAAGCATAGTAACCCTAATTCAACCTTATCCCTATGTCACGAGACAGAACCCCAACGAACTTAGTCGGGCAGAGCCTTGACATGCGTTATGGGGCTCCAGATCAATCGGAAAGGGTATCAGTGATCGGGAGTTAAAACACTTAAAACGGGGCCGGGCTTTATTATTATTATAGTGTAAATAATAAATAAAAAAATATAAGAATATATGTATATGTAGAGAACGAAATCGAGAGGAAAGAGAAGCAGATGGAAAGTTAGATATGGCTTTGTATTTATACTTGGAAAGTAGCGTAGAGGCTAAGCTATTCAAATGGTCCTTATCCTTTTACATATTAGGTACAATTACATCAAATGTAAGTTTTAGATTTATTTTATTATTTTATTTATTATATATATTATAATTAATTCAGCTGGTTCACTTATTTGGCGCTTATAACTTCTAAAATGTGAAATATTATAAAACAATGAATATGTCATTAGAACGAGAATATTCGTATCTACAGTTTGAACCAAGTTTCATTAAAAACGGAGTAGGTTCAAATATAATGTATTTTTATAATTTAATTATTAAACGGTTCCTAGTCCCGTCTAGGTACTTCATATTTCTAACAGTAAACTTACCTGTGGTCTACCCGTTTAATAATATAAGTTTTATACACTTTATTTTAATATAGAAAATAGAAGTGTCACACATTTATAAGCCAATTAATTAGTATAACATTCCAACCAAATATATATAAAATAGTTTTTAAAACTATATGGGTTGAATAATTATTTTAAAAAATAAAACTAGTAACTAGTGGTTAATAAATTTAAGGAAAAATTGCACGTTTTGTCCTTTATCTTAACACCATTTTGCAGGTGGTGTCCTTTTCAACGAATGTTGACTGGTTTTGCCCTTTACAATAAATTTTGTTGCACGTTACGTCCTTTGGCCCTAACCTAGTTAGATTTTCTTGTTAAATCTGGTTACCCAAAGATATTTTAGTCTTTTTACCCCTTTGTTTAATATTATTATTTAAAAAATAAAATAGAACAAGATTTATTATTATATATACAACTCTCTTTCCCTCTCTATACCCCCCCCCCTCTCTCTCTCTCTGCCACTCTCTCACGCACACAGATCTCTCCCCACCTCCCACCTCTCAACACCATCAACCGACCATCGCCACCATTAACCCACCTGTTACTGTTACTGCCACTACCATCAACCCGCCACCACAAACACCCCACCTGCCATCAACACACCTACCACCTTTCATATTTTAGTCTTGTTGACCTGTAACGATCCGGACAAATTGCATCCTTCACCTTCTTCAGCTTTAATCCTCCGAACAAAGCCTTCTCTTTTCCACTAACATCTCAACAATGTCAACTTTCAGCATTGTTAAAAATGATTTGTTTATAGCTTTGGCTAAAAGTATAAAACCACCAACCTGGTCAATCGAATCAGGATTCATCAATCCTCAGCCTCTCCGTCGATATGCTTCACGAACGGCGTCACATGAATTACAACATTCAGTAGAATCATGATTCATCAATCCCCGGCCTCTCCGTCAATCCCCAGCCTCTCCGTCGATTTTTTTTACCATTGTTAGGGTTAGGGTTTTGTTGTTTATTGTGATTTTGGGGTCTGTGATTGTTTGATTTTATGTGGGTGTTGTTGTTTTGAGCTAAAAGTTTGTGGGTTGTTTCAATTTATGTTCTGGATGATAGATTTGGTGAGGTGATTTAAGGGTTTACTGATTCTAGTGAAAATGGGGGTTTGTTAATTTAAGGTTTGTTTAAGTTATGATTCTATTAATTAGGATTTTGGTGGTGAAGATGGAGGGAGAATTGAGGGTTTCGGTGGTTGTTAGATTGAAGTTGGGTGATGACATTGGGGTTGCAGGTGGGATGAAGAGGATGAGGGGTGGGGCCTTTATACATACATACATAAATATGTGTATATATTTATACATGTATACGAGTATTTACAAAAATTGTCCTTTATATGTATAAAGACTAAACTATCCTCACATGACTTACACGTGACCAGATTTAACAAGAAAATCTAACTAGGTTAGAGCCAAAGGACGTAACGTGCAACAAAATTCCTTGTAAAGGGCAAAACCAGTCAACATTCGTTGAAAAGGACACCTCCTGCAAAATGGTATTAAGATAAAGGACAAAACGTGTAATTTTTCCTAAATTTAAACAACCTATAACTCTTATATGATAAAAATAGAAACGTTACATCCTCCCCACCTTGTTTTAAATCTCGTCCTCGAGATTTGGGCTACGATGTCTTCTTAAAGATATCTCTTAATAGATAGGAACAATATTAAGGTAAATGACACAGAATCAAAACATGTTCAAATTTTGTGGATACGAGTTATACAATAAATAGGACTCAATGGTTTATCTGAATTACTAAAAAATCCATGTCAAACGAACGAGATGAATGATTTAATTTCCAAGGTGACTAGGTTCAAGCCAAAAGAGATATATGGTCAATAGATGTCTAAATTGAATGTTTACAAGTCATAAATGACTTTTAGAAACAATAGAATTCATTGTCAAAGGAAACTTACTTTGATTGTCAACCGAGGAAGATTTAGAATCAATAAGCTCAAAATGAAATAGAAGCACGAAAATAAAGTGTCAACTATTGAACCATGATATGAGAAAAATTAATGTGTTGACATTTATGGAATTGCAAGGATACACCGAAATACAACAGAGTTAGTGTATCATTGTCTTAATACATAATTGCATTAAGACTATTTTTAAATGATGAGTCAAACGAAAGATATACGTGGTTTTGAATGATTCGTATGATTATGATTAGCCCAAGCTACAGGTTTATATCGACGCCACAAGGTGTCGTAGTGATTGAAATAGTTCAATAATTACGGTGACCGAACAAATTCACCGTGTTTGTAATCAACTGAAAGTCTTAATAAAGTAAATTGGGATATTTATTTCAAATGAATATTATAGAATTTTCAATTGATAATGAAAGACCAAATGAATATCATAGAAATTTTCGATCAATGATGAAAGAATCTTCATAGGTTTACCACCAAAAGTTCATTTTTACTCGTTCGACCCATTTTGGTTCACGCCAGAAAGTCTTATTTTATAAATTCATTGGTCTACCACCAAAAAATCATTTTTACTCGTTCGACCCATTTTGGTTCGCGCCAGAAAGTCGTGTTTTGAAAATTCATCGGTTTACCACCAATAATTTATTTTTTACTCGTCCGAATCATTTTGGTTCGCGCCAAAAAGTCATATTTTGAAAATTCATTGGTCTACCACCAAGAATTCATTTTTACTCGTCCGAGCCATTTTGGTTCGTGCCAGAAAATCTTATTTAAAAATTCATTTGTTTACACCATGGGGTCTCGCCTTTAACCAGTCATTGTTTATTTCTAACTATCGTACGTTGTACTTTATCCATTTTGACTGGTTAATGGTTTACACCATGGGGTCTCGAATTTAACAAGTCATTGTTTTTAACCAACAACTTCTCATTTCTTAAATAGTAATTCTATTCTAGGATGTGTAAGTTTTACTTACCTTGCGTCCGATCATGTTTTCTCGCGTCTTTGACCTGTTTGACTCATTCATTTTCAAGCTCTCACCTAGCTTGTCAAGAGTCAAACTATCATATAACATCTACAAGATAGTTAGATTAGTCATCCTACATCATGACATCACACCTTATGGACTTTTATACTATATTTCTCATTCAATTATGCCATTTGACATATATAAATGCAGTAACAAGTTCATGAAACTCATTTGGTCATTTTATCAAATACTTGGCGGGTATCATTCTTACGCCATCATAATTGCAAAACTAACAACCAAAATTACCATGTTTCATGCCAATTATTAAACGAACATGATAATTCGATTTACTAAGTTCGTGGATGCTACTAATTGACTTAAGTTAAGTCCCGATAGCCCGGGCCTTTTTATAAATTTTATTTTCTTAAAAGGCATTTATTTAACTTTTATTTAACATTAGGTTTATTTAATTAAATCTTAATGCTTATCGGGTTAACTTTAACCATAAATGGTATTTTACCCGCTCATCCCTAGTTAGTTTGGTTTGATTTCCAAATCCGTTTTGGGATGTTACACCTGCCTAGCTCCATACAACACTAGTTACATCACTAAAACGAACCGCCACACCACGTGGCAAGCCTAATTCAGTTGCGCCACACCGCTTGTTGTGCGTCTATGCTAGATTAGCCGCGTTCTACTGATTTGCACCACAAAGCCTACCCAAGCAAGTCGAACAACAAGACGGGTAGCACCACACATGTCCATGCTTTAGGTGCTCGGCATTTGATCAATCTTGTCTCACCTGTCTAGACCCAACGCACCAATTTAAAATCATAAGACGAATCTCAAGCAGCTCGCAATGGTGCATGTATACAAAGTGCACAATTAAAGCGCCCACATTATATTTATGCGAGTTAGAGTCCCCATGTTCTTTTGTCTAAAGACGCAAAAAATAGGGAGTGCTCCACCTTATGAATCACTCTAAGGTTTGTCTCACGACCTATGTGGGACAAGTTCCCACTCATTCCACTTATTTACTTCCAATTATCGTAGCTTTCACAATTCAAACACACAATTTGAAGTATTGACGTATCACTTATCTTAGCTTTGTTTTGAATACAATTTGATTTGGTCTGAAGGTCTCACATAGTAGAATGCAAACGAAGTAAATAATAGCTATATTAATCACCATTCCATATAATTATTGATTTATTGGTGTCTAAAGTTACTTAAGTAACACATGTCTCACTTAGTGAAAATTTATTAACTATTTTTTTTCCAACAATAAATTCCCATTCAAATTCAGACCACAAAACCAAAACCAAACGTTGAGTTGAATTCTCCTGTATGTATATTAAAAAGACAATGTTTTAAACAGTAATAATAATAATATAATAAGTTTATTAAAAAGGAAATGTTTTCAACACTAAATAGAAAAGGTTATAATAATAAATATAGTTTTTTTAATTATTTTTATTATCTTCTTTACTTTTTAAGTTAGATAAATTTAGATCAATTGGTACTGGTATCGAAAATACCAATACGGTTATCGGTACGTGAAGGTAAAAACCGACACCAGCCTTTTGTTGATTTTCTTCAGCTTTTAATGATTTTTTTTTTAGTTTCAGGGGTAGGGATGAGCTCGGTGCCAACCAATACTGAATCAGTACTGGTACCAAAAATACCAGTTACGGTACCGGTATATGAAGGTAAAAAACGGTAGCGAACCGGTACCAGGAACGCCAAAAATCGTACCGAATTGGTACTTAAGATCTTTCGGTTCAGGAAATTCGGTACCGATACCCAGTATTATTTGCTCATCTCTGACAAAACAGGTTTCATACGAACAACATTATTACCATACAACTTTTTTTGTTGATTTTCTTTTAGTTATCTTTTAGTGTTTTTTCCTATATTTTATTTTTATTCTTGTCAACGGTTTCCGTGCTCAACGCGATTGTAGTGATTTCAAAACACATGTATACACAGACTAAACAACAAAATAAGTTCGCCGCATGCGGCGATAGTAAAAAAACTAGTTTATTTAAATTTAAAAATACAAATAAGGAAAGTAATAAACCCGAACATATGTGGATCCTGGAAAGGTTCGTCTCAGCCAATCATCAAGCTGTAAAAATTTGGGCGGGAAATATTTGGTCAAAGATAAAAGAGAATAAAAGGATTTATCATTTATACTTTGAAAATATAAATATTTAAAGTATTTTTTCTGTTAGGAAAAACCATAATTTGTTAGATATGGTGGGAAAGACGTCACTCGAAGAGGGAAACCAAAATTCAAAACAACGGACATATGCTTGCAGATGAGAGCTGGCATGGAATAAAGTTTACAAAGCATTTGAGATTAAGTTAACTTTTAGGAGAGTTTGAGATCTTTATTATTACTTTTTGAATTACACCTAGGGATGGTAAAAAGGTCCGAGCCCGACAGGTATACTCAAAACATATAGGTCGGGTATACTCGAAGCTCGACGGGTATAGGCCAGTATGGGATTGAAAATATAAAAAAAAATTGGATACGGGTATGGTCGTATGGATATGTGATTTAGTATTATCAGCCCAATACTCGGCCCATTTACCTGAATTATACCCGAAAAGTATATTAATTGAAATTTAATTTTCCATTTATATAAACTTTAGTGCATACACTTATTCATTATTTATAGATTTTGCTCTTTTGTTTGTCTTCAAGACTTTAATATACACATACAAGATTTTATGTTTAGTTGTTTTGTTTCTATGCAGATTAAAGATTTGTGTTAGTTTTGGGATTTTCTAAATACATTTCAAGTTGTTAGGGAGATTACGTGAATCCTGATTAATGCAATTATTTTTCGTGTGCCCGATGTTCAATTAAATGTAAAATGCATAAACTGACATTATGTGTTACAAACTAACGGTACCTTAATTGGTTAATTATGTAGATATATGTTTCAAATATGCATTTGAATATGATATGTATGTATGTTATTGGTCATATTTTCCTTTATTGTAGTTATTAAATAGTAAATTATATATACATTAGAGTAAAAATGCATATGGGAGTCTCGATGGTATTTTTAATAAATTAACGGGTATAACTGATACCCGATGGGTAATTACCCGACAAATACCCGATAGGTAACGGGCCGGGTATGGGACAAAGAATTACAACCTGGTACAAGGTTGGGATTACCAATATCTGGCCCGAACGGCCGAACCCGACCCATTGACATTCTTGATTACAACGTTTACACATAATCTATTACACTAATAATTCAAAACTATTCATTCTTGCGCCCGATATTGAATCTGAGACCTCATTTTTTAGAGACATAAGTCTCTACCAAGTAGTCTAGCTCTACATTAACGTTTGAGATCTTTATTGTGATAAAAAAATTAAATATTAAATTTTAACATCTAATTTTTTTTATATTTTTATGCATTAAAAATAAATAAAACATTTATTAAATAAAATAAAATTACATTTAATTAAAAAACACATTACATAAAATTCAAGATAAGTGTTTTCACATTCGGACCAGACGGTCATCGGCTTGTTAGGGTTGGACCAGCTCATATATATTTTTGTTTATTTGAAAAAAAAAACATTTTCTTTTATAACACTTTTTAAGAAATTCACAAGAATATCCGACACCCGAATGGGTAATTACCCGACATATACCAGATGGGGATTGGGTCGAGTAGGAGGACATAATTTTAGAATCGAGTATGGGTTTAGGATTACTAATACCCGATCAATTGACATCCCTACTCTTGCGTAAGAGTTTGTGTGAAAGGGTTTACACGAGTGACTTTATGCTCGTGAGAGATGTCAGTTAATAAAGAAAATCATTTTTACCTACAAATACTACTTCAATCTTATTAACATCAATTCTCTATGTTCTTTTATCATTTATCCTTGCCTTTTAATTTTAATCTCTCGTTATGGACCATCATCATCATCATTTTGGTCAAAAATCTAATTAAGAATAGTGTAACCAAATTTGTAAAGTGAGGTAGAGTGCTTATGTGATAAACAATGAAAAATATGAATGTTTGATGAATGAAATGATGAACACAACGATTTGTATGAGGAAAAGCCCTTTATCACTAGTAGATCGCCGACATAAAAACCTCGGGTAGTGAAAACTATCACTATCAACTATATTGAACAATAAAAATTACAACTTTGGATGTTGATCAAGTGTGGTACAATCGAATGCTAAGTGTATGAGAGCTCTGGTTTGCAATGTATGCGAATGTGTGTGTGTGTGTGTTTGTCAAAACTTCTTAACTAACACTTGATCAACCCCCTTTTGAAATAAGCTAACAACTAAGTCCGAAATTCTTGGAAAACAACGTCCATGCTCCATGAATGTTAGTGGAATTCAGCATGTGCAGCATCTCAAACGAATTATGCCCGAGATTCCAGCTGAGACTTAGTCCACGTCGTTCATAACCAGCATACGAACATTAGAAAACATAGAGAACATTTATTAGGAATCATAAGTAATAATAAGGATCCTTGATCCTCAGGCTCCCTGCACCATCCGCTAAGGATAAGTGATCCAGGCAACATCTCAGGATACGTGATCCACAATTAATAAAACCTATGCCCTAACAATTACCCCCAATATGGCAGTTGTGATAAGGATTCACAGCTGTCATATTGCCATCAAATTCGGACTAGCTGTTACTGCCTGTAACTAGCTGTTACAAACTCTGATCAATTAGCCGTTTGAATATGTCAGCCTAGCCTATAACTACTCATTGCGATAAATGGGCATAGAGATAACTCCCTTCTTTTAAAGATCAGAAATCTTTTCATATATCTTCACATCCGGCATTAAGATTCAGGTATCTTTCTATTCCCTTCACTTTATTTTTCAATTTCTTGTGAATCCATGGTGTCACACCCCGACTTTCCACGTGTCACCGGTGGGCCCGGTGGGGAGTATCGTGACGTAGTTGATATCATCATAGTCAAACAACACAATATATAAATGCACAGCGGAAGCAAAAGTTAAATATATTACAATCCGAATTTAAAGTAATATCCAGTATTACAACGGAAAGTAAAGGATCCACAGGCGGATCTTAAAACATAAACATTATTCAATAGTCTTTAGGCGCCTAGAACTTGCAAGATTCCTTATAAACGCCCTGAGCTTCCAGCCAATTACGTTCAGTACCTGTCACTCAACCTTTTTGGAAAATACGTCAGTTTTCACTTGTAAATACACTCAACCGACTCATTTTGAAAAGGTTTAATAAAATTGATTTGAATGCACGTAGCACAAACTCTTTATAACTTGGGACAATTATAGTTATAATCTTGTATACAGATTTACATGTTCGTTATACGTTCAGGCCCCGATGTAGAAACCGAGTCAGATTAATAGACACGCCAAAAGTATAGGCCCACAAGAGAGTGAGATACCGTTTTTCCTTAAACAACTGTCAGGTGTATGCCTACACCCCGTGTATAAGGCGTGGCCATTTTATAACACAATGATGTCAAGGATATCCGGGACATGGTCATTAACCCCTAAAGGTCTTTATTTCAAACAATACATATTAAACCGGGTTACCTCAATAATTTAACCATAATAAGATTAAATATTCAATACCCGACCAAGCGGTATTATTATACCGTATCCCAAGCCCATATAGGGAAAATAAGTTAAGAGTATTTACCTGAGCTAGCTCCTGACTTAAATAGCAAGAATTTTATAACTCAGCCGTATTTACTTAAGTAAGCGTAGGTACCATTTACCGGAAGGCTCTAGTCTGGAATGATGGTATAAATAACCAATTAGAATGCTAACGGGTCTTTAATTAAGCCTAAGCTTAGACCGGTTAGTCTTACAGAAAGATACGGTTCAAACGCATGATAAGGCGAAGACCGGATTAGAATGTGGTTTTGACCCGACAAGTTTGAAGACTTGTATAATATGGGTAATCTAAACACATTCTGGATTTTGAGACAAAAAAGATGTGGTTTGACCCGTTTCGGCTAATATATGCAAACTAGTTACATACGCCGATCCGAACGCGAAAAGTGCGTAACGAGTAACCAAATGAGTCATATGCAAGTTTCCTAAGTTATTATGCTTTAATTATGTTGTGACATCAGAAAGATATATTATATTATGCCCAAAACGGATTTAGACTCACATTACGCCCCGTAGGGGTATTTTGGTCATTAAAAAGGTTATAAAAGAGTTTAAATATGAACCTGAATTTCGGGTCTGATTTATACAGTAATTATACTTAATTTAACATGTTATAACAGTAGGGTATGACCTATATGTGAAACTTATCATTTAAAACCAAACTATACACCTTAGGGGTATTTTGGTAATTTCACTTAGGCTTAAAAGGTCAAAACTGGAAACCTGAGTTTAAAAACTTTTACTTACTGTTATTATATAAAAATATACTAAAAATATCAGTAGGTATCAACCTTATATGTTTAATATAGTTTTAGCACATACTATGTGTTAAAAATGCTTAAAAGGGCGATTCGGAGCCATTTCCGGGTTTTCAAAGGAAAGTTGATATTTTTATAATTCCAGAAGGCTCAAAATATTTTATTTAACAAATAAAATCAGTAGAAAAAGGTTTGGGGTCAAAAGGATTTGTAAAACTCATTTTATGGCTTAAAAGGGCAAAACGGTCATAAACCGAATCAAACCTAGAGACCTATGTTATGCTCAGCCAAAAATTAAATAAAAATCTTCAAAAATCTCAAAATATTATATTACATCAGTGGGTAAAAAGTTTGATATCAAAAAGTGGGTTTAAATAGGCTATACGCCAATTACGCCAATTAATTAACATAAAGCTTTCAAATTACGCTAATGAGCATAACTCTTAATCTAGACCTCAAACTGACATCAAATTTTAGGTGCAAGTTTATAAATCAATAACTAATGTTTCTACTCTTTCACTTTTTCAAAAATCACGTTTTATAGTCAAAAGGGCATAATAGTCAACATTTAAGCATTAATCGGAAACATGCATATGAATCGGATAAGTATTGAACCGAGTTGTATAATCTCAGAGAGTTATACTTATATAAAACCTGGTCCAAAATAAGCTCTAAGGAAGATCTTAAATATGCATAAACGGGTCAGAACTGAAAGTCAAAGCAAGAGTCAATTTATGCGACTTTCGGTTCCGATCCGGGTTTAAACTGAAAATTGTCGAGTTGAACATGTTGGGATATGTTCTTACATTAATTACCATGTTATATTAATGATTAAACAGGTTGCATGCACCCTACATTGCTAATCATGCTTAAATTTGCAAATAATCATTCTGTTGACTTTTTAAAGCAAGCTTTGACTCGACAATTAACATAGTTAGAGTGGGAATCTGATAATACCCTTTTAAGGGTTTGTTACCCACATAAATACCAACTTGTAGGTACTTTCAATTCGAGAAAAGACTGAGCGGATTTCATTTAATCTCGAAGTCAAACTTAATTTGCGATGGTTTGACTTTTGGTTAATTAACTAAGCTAGAACGAATTAGAGAGGGTTAGGAATACTTACAATAGTCCTAAGCACGACTAATGATCACTAGGAATGATCCTTGAGCTCCAGGAACCTCCAAGAAGTGATTTGTGAACTTCCAAGTGAATGAGCAAATGAAGAACCCAAGATCATGGTCTTTATATAGGTTTCTTGGATCAATTTGATCATGCCAAACAACTCTATAGATGTTACAAGATCATTCCAGGTGTCCCTATGCCTTAAAATACCATCAAACAAGCTCCAGGTATTGAAAACAACCTTCCTAAGTCGGTTAAAATGGACTGAACTGGTAGCTGTATGTAATCTGTCGCTGGCGCTTTCTCGCGGGCCGCGTAAGGCCCCTCGCGGGCCGCGTACAAGTGCGAAACAGGTTAACAACTTTCAATCTTTTACATTTCAGTCCTTGGTCCTTTGAAACGTGGTTTTGGCTATTTATCTTGCACTCTTGACCCTCAAACCTGATTTTTAAGGGTCTTAGGACATCTACAAACTTGGGTAGGTCCTTGGTTAACTTTGTGCTTACCCGAAAAGTCACAAATTTCAACGTTAACGCATTTAACCCTTCGTGCACGGTTTTGATCATAACTTTCTCATACGATAACGAAACTTGATGAAATTTTTATCACATAATCTAGTGAGTATATTTTATCATTACAAAGCTTCGGGTTTGCCAAAAGGTCACTCAGAGGTATACTTTCAACATGTTGACACATTTAGCCCCTGTAGTTTGTAATTCCTCACTTTCTTTCATCTTCCGCTTTGTATGATCCATGATTTAATCGTTTAAGATTATAAACACCATGTAGGGTCATTGTAGGGCCTATTTATCCATTGTTGACACTTTGGACCCTTATTTTCACATAGTTTCACTGTTTGTCAACTTTAGTCCCTCTAAAGTACTTTTTCACATATTCAAAGCCTATGCCTCGTGTCAATACATTATTGGACGTAAATTTTCGAGGTGTTACATCCTCACCCCCTTAAAGAAATCTCGACCTCGAGATTTGCTAAAATGCTGGAAGTTCTTTTTGTCGCATAATGGACTTAACTTCCATAGCGTATCAGGAGTCTCTCCAAGCTCCCAAGTTGACCTCTATAATAGGTACATATATCCTTTTTGAAGCTTCTTAACCTGTCGATCCCCAATCGATATAGGTTGCTCATTATATCATAAATCTGCATATCATTATGTGATAATGCTTCTCGACTTATTGGTGATACACATCCTTAAATCATTAGTGTGAAATGTATTGCGAGTTCCGTCCAACTTCTTCAATAGGTTTTTGCTTTAAGCTATCTGATCTTGATACATTCGATTCCTTCGAATGATTTTATATATTCAGAGCTTAACTAGTCTGAAAATTAACAAATTGGCACACCCTTCCAGGGTGATATCTTTTGTTGAACCTTATTCTTTAACAAGAACTTAGGAGGGTTGCTACTCTCATAAATCCTTGATTTTCTGCCAATTACTGGCAATCTTACAGATGATTAGGGATTTGTATGACCTTATTTGTTGTTTCCAATGCAACTTTCAGATCCTGATAATTGGACTTACCAATCTATTGTTCTAACAATAGATGTCTAACATTCCATCTTTACAAGGTCCCCAAAGGAGCAGCCTTGATACTTATATATCAACTATTATAGAAACGCTTATCTTAAGGTGAGAAGGTTATCCCAACCATTGCTTAAAACTATTCTTAAGGAATACCTAATCATTATAGCTTGTTGAATAACTCGACGATCCTGGGTAGTTGATGGCGATTCTTAATCGTTGTCTAAAATAGAGTTGCGGTAATGAATGCATAAGCAAAATGAACCGTCTTTCTTATCAAACTCTCGGAATATCGAGTTAGACTATATGAATCCCTTATCTTAAAGTTTTCTTAATCAGGGTTTCGATTATTCCATAATCAATCCTGAAGTTCTATAACACTCCAACCCAAAGTGGGATGTTAATCTTAACTCTACTTGCCTCTCAGGGGTAAACAGGGTAATCTTAGGAGAAGATAATTAAGGTACAAGGAGGTCACAGAGATTTCCAAATCTAGGGCTTCAGTTCATCAATCATATTCTGTATCAGATAAGTGACACATTTATGTTACGAGTCCATGAATTCCTTAATCGAGAACATTTACTTGAACCATTCCATCTTGGATATCATCTTTGAATACCAATAGTTGACCTTAGCACCATATGACCATCGAGGTATCCTTGTGGTCCCATGCATTAAACCTCCATACTGATCAGGCATGGAAGCAATCTATGGGACATATTAAGATACACCAATCCTCATATGATGCTTTTATCATACTGTCAGGTATCCGCAATCATTAGAGATCAAGGAGATATCCATTCTAAGTGTTGACGCATTACACTTAGAAAGAGGATACTTCTAAAAGTCTACGACTGAAGGTTCTTGACAAGAACAGAAGAAATAGTTCTTATGATTCCTGCCTTTACTTAATAACTATAGTTCTTAAGAAAAATTTTAAAAGTTTGCTATACTTATAGTTTACGAAGGAATTGGAGCAAGTAGCATTTGGCTCTTTGAACTTTTTCATGATCTTCTTCTTCACAGCTTTTCCCACAGCTGCGTCTTATCATAGTTTGAAGAACATCCTTGGACTTTTTCAGGTTTACAATTGTAGTATCATTAGCATGTGCCGCATCATCAATGGCGTGATTGACTGATGTCTTATCCGAGTTTGTCTTACTCAATATTTTGGTTCCTATTACTAAATGAATCAATCTCTTGGTTGTGATCCGACAACTGCTATTCATCATCCTCATGGTCTTATATACTAACCATGGTTTCATTAAACCATACCGGCCAATATAGAATTAACATTCTTAATGAACGCTATATAATATATATGAATTTTACTTAGCCTAGGTCACAAAAGACCTTTAATGGCATTTAAAGTTTGGTCCTAATCCATCACCTTTTTGACAGGGAATCAAAATGTCACATCTGTCTTTATTATAGTGATGAATTTGGATAGCTTGAAAGCTTGCCATAAGGATATCAGAAAAGAGTGATTCTTAATAGATATAAAATATCAATTTAAGATTTGTTAGAGCATTTTCTATAGTGTCATCGGCCAATTTCTATCTCGCGTTAAATGACCGGAGTCCTAATCAGCGGAGACAACAGTTCACAACATTTATTGTTCTATATAGAATTATATGTGCCAGTAACAAATAAATTTCTGTATAAACTGCTTGATAAGGAAGGGTACCTGCTATATAGTCGTCATTCTGCACTATCCCCTGGGCGTTCATCATGCGTTTGTTTTCTTGGCTTCTTCGGGCTTCTTTTGATTCCTAGGGCAGTTGGTCTTGATATGCCCCTTCTCGTTGCAACCATAACAGGTTGCGACTTTCAACTTCTTGCAATCCAGGGTTTTATGTTCCCTAGACTTGCAAATTCCACACGGTAGAGGCTGAGATTCAAATCTGCATTTCCCGAGGTGGTATTTCCTACAGGTTTCGCACCTGGTTTTCTCACCCGACTGCTGGCTGTCTCTCTTAAACCCGGAACTCTTCTTATCCTCAGAGTTCCTCTTCCTATCGGAACGATGAGAATCCTCATCCTCCCTTTTACGCTTTCCATCTTCAGAGGCTTTGGCAGCCTTGTTTCTGACTACATCGAGTGTAAGAGATAGCGACAGATCTGCCGCTGACCTGAATGTAGTAGGTCTTGAAGCCTTAACACTGGCTTTGATTTCTGGGGCTAAACCCCCAATGAAGCGAGCAATTCTCTTGGGTTCTGGTGTTACTAGGTAAGGAACCAGTCTGGACAGGGTATTGAAACTGGTGAGGTAAGCTTGACTATCTAAGTTTGTCATCACCAATGATAAGAAATCTGACTCAATCCTCTCAACCTCGTGTTGAGGGCAGTAGTTCTCCATAATGAGAGCAACAAACTGTTCCCATGACATGTTGTAAAGTGGGATCTTCCCAGCAGCTTGAATGAGAGCCTTCCACCATGCTAGTGCCTCTCCCTTGAACGATTGGGATACATACTATACTACATCCTTCTCAGCACAACCGCTGATATCGACAACTGTGTCCATTTCATCCAACCAGGTCATACAATCAATTGCCCCTTTTTCCCCAGTGAAATCTCGGGGTTTGCAGGAAACAAAGTATTTATAGGTACAGGACTTGGTACGCGGTTCGTTATTGAACGCTATCCTCTTGGATGGAACATTGTGTTCATTAGATGAACGTCGATCGTCATCTTTCTTTGGCTCGTCTTTCTTTGAGGGTGGCTTGCTATGAGCCTCAGAATGAGTCTTGGGGACAGACTTGGAGTGGGGTACAGAGGAGGTTTTACTATGAGTCCCACTATACTCCCTAAATTGATCCTCTACAGCTTTAGATACAGCTGTATCAATCAGTGTACGAAGCTCTCCTCTGGTTATATTAACCCTTTCATCATCGCGGTTTTCCAGGGAATGATTGTTTACTTCTTCTGACCTAGCCATGTAGCTTTAATTGCTACATAAAATCAATAAGGACAAGGTTTATTTAGAAGCCTATATAGTACTATCGTTCTTGACGATTTATTAACCATGGTTTTTAATACACATATTAGTTAATTTGCTATATATATAATTGTTCAGGATCTTCATCATAATCCTAAATTGTAAGTTAATAATAGCACAAAAGGCCTAGTCACGTAGACAAATTTAATTTATAAGTCATGATTTCAGAGAATCAAGGCATTAAGGTTTGAATCAAAGTTCATTACCTTTTCTTGACAGAGAGTCAAAGACTACTACTGTCTTTAGTCTTAGAGGACGCTAATTATAGCCCGTGGGCGCTTCATCCATAAGGGATGGTTATATAAATAAGGGAATTTAGAACATCCCAATTTAGAATGACTTATGTGATTTTATCGAATCATATCTTTGTCATTAATGATAACATATCAGATGTTAATAAGGGTTTGAATCTTTCGAATAGGTTTTACCATATTGGCCATGTCTGCAACGACAATTAGGCTAGGTTTTACCTTTAAGATTCTTTTAATAATTACGCAGAACAATCCTAAGTTGAAATGCTAACAAGGATCTGAAGCTAATTGAGGAACTACCATCTTGGCCCTGTCTTAATGTGACATATGGCTAGGTCTTGTCCTTTTTAAATTTTTGCCATTTTATTATAATGGTAGGTCTTATAATATAGGAATGATATTTTTAAATATAATCGTTCCATTAAAACTTAAACAAGTATATGTGGTTGCCCTAAACGGGACTTCTAATAAAAATGACTCGCCCATGCAAGGGCTAATCAGAAAATAACAAAAGAATCAAATAAAACGAATTTGGATTAGTCCTATGTTCTTGTCTAGACTCAAGAATGTGCAACTGTGTAACTGAGATTAAACACAAAAGACTAGTGTTTAATTCACTCAGTGTTGGCTCTAATACCAACCTGTCACACCCCGACTTTCCACGTGTCACCGGTGGGCCCGGTGGGGAGTATCGTGACGTAGTTGATATCATCATAGTCAAACAACACAATATATAAATGCACAGCGGAAGCAAAAGTTAAATATATTACAATCCGAATTTATAGTAATATCCAGTATTACAACGGAAAGTAAAGGATCCACAGACGGATCTTAAAACATAAACATTATTCAATAGTATTTAGGCGCCTAGAACTTGCAAGATTCCTTATAAACGCCCTGAGCTTCCAGCCAATTACGTTCAGTACCTGTCACTCAACCTTTTTGGAAAATACGTCAGTTTTCACTTGTAAATACACTCAACCGACTCATTTTGAAAAGGTTTAATAAAATTGATTTGAATGCACGTAGCACAAACTCTTTATAACTTGGGACAATTATAGTTATAATCTTGTATACAGATTTACATGTTCGTTATACGTTCAGGGCCCGATGTAGAAACCGAGTCAGATTAATAGACACGCCACAAGTATAGGCCCACAAGAGAGTGAGATACCATTTTTCCTTAAACAACTGTCAGGTGTATGCCTACACCCCGTGTATAAGGCGTGGCCATTTTATAACACAATGATGTCAAGGATATCCGGGACATGGTCATTAACCCCTAAAGGTCTTTATTTCAAACAATACAGATTAAACAGGGTTACCTCAATAATTTAACCATAATAAGATTAAATATTCAATACCCGACCAAGCGGTATTATTATACCGTATCCCAAGCCCATATAGGGAAAATAAGTTAAGAGTATTTACCTGAGCTAGCTCCTGACTTAAATAGCAAGAATTTTATAACTCAGTCGTATTTACTTAAGTAAGCGTAGGTACCATTTACCGGAAGGCTCTAGTCTGGAATGATGGTATAAATAACCAATTAGAATGCTAACGGGTCTTTAATTAAGCTTAAGCTTAGACCGGTTAGTCTTACAGAAAGATACGGTTCAAACGCATGATAAGGCGAAGACCGGATTAGAATGTGGTTTTGACCCGACAAGTTTGAAGACTTGTATAATATGGGTAATCTAAACACATTCTGGATTTTGAGACAAAAAGGATGTGGTTTGACCCGTTTCGGCTAATATATGCAAACTAGTTACATACGCCGATCCGAACGCGAAAAGTGCGTAACGAGTAACCAAATGAGTCATATGCAAGTTTCCTAAGTTATTATGCTTTAATTATGTTGTGACATAAGAAAGATATCTTATATTATGCCCAAAACGGATTTAGACTCACATTACGCCCCGTAGGGGTATTTTGGTCATTAAAAAGGTTATAAAAGAGTTTAAATATGAACCTGAATTTCGGGTCTGATTTATACAGTAATTATACTTAATTTAACATGTTATAACAGTAGGGTATGACCTATATGTGAAACTTATCATTTAAAACCAAACTATGCACCTTAGGGGTATTTTGGTAATTTCACTTAGGCTTAAAAGGTCAAAACTGGAAACCTGAGTTTAAAAACTTTTACTTACTGTTATTATATAAAAATATACTAAAAATATCAGTAGGTATCAACCTTATATGTTTAATATAGTTTTAGCACATACTATGTGTTAAAAATGCTTAAAAAGGCGATTCGGAGCCATTTCCGGGTTTTCAAAGGAAAGTTGATATTTTTATAATTCCAGAAGGCTCAAAATATTTTATTTACCAAATAAAATCAGTAGAAAAAGGTTTGGGGTCAAAAGGATTTGTAAAACTCATTTTATGGCTTAAAAGGGCAAAACGGTCATAAACCGAATCAAACCTAGAGACCTATGTTATGCTCAGCCAAAAATTAAATAAAAATCTTCAAAAATCTCAAAATATTATATTACATCAGTGGGTAAAAAGTTTGATATCAAAAAGTGGGTTTAAATAGGCTATACGCCAATTACGCCAATTAATTAACATAAAGCTTTCAAATTACGCTAATGAGCATAACTCTTAATCTAGACCTCAAACTGACATCAAATTTTAGGTGCAAGTTTATAAATCAATAACTAATGTTTCTACTCTTTCACTTTTTCAAAAATCACGTTTTATAGTCAAAAGGGCATAATAGTCAACATTTAAGCATTAATCGGAAACATGCATATGAATCGGATAAGTATTGAACCGAGTTGTATAATCTCATAGAGTTATACTTATATAAAACCTGGTCCAAAATAAGCTCTAAGGAAGATCTTAAATATGCATAAACGGGTCAGAACTGAAAGTCAAAGCAAGAGTCAATTTATGCGACTTTCGGTTCCGATCCGGGTTTAAACTGAAAATTGTCGAGTTGAACATGTTGGGATATGTTCTTACATTAATTACCATGTTATATTAATGATTAAACAGGTTGCATGCACCCTACATTGCTAATCATGCTTAAATTTGCAAATAATCATTCTGTTGACTTTTTAAAGCAAGCTTTGACTAGACAATTAACATAGTTAGAGTGGGAATCTGATAATACCCTTTTAAGGGTTTGTTACCCACATAAATACCAACTTGTAGGTACTTTCAATTCGAGAAAAGACTGAGCGGATTTCATTTAATCTCGAAGTCAAACTTAATTTACGATGGTTTGACTTTTGGTTAATTAACTAAGCTAGAACGAATTAGAGAGGGTTAGGAATACTTACAATAGTCCTAAGCATGACTAATGATCACTAGGAATGATCCTTGAGCTCCAGGAACCTCCAAGAAGTGAGTTGTGAACTTCCAAGTGAATGAGCAAATGAAGAACCCAAGATCATGGCCTTTATATAGGTTTCTTGGATCAATTTGATCATGCCAAACAACTCTATAGATGTTACAAGATCATTCCAGGTGTCCCTATGCCTTAAAATACCATCAAACAAGCTCCAGGTATTGAAAACAACCTTCCTAAGTCGGTTAAAATGGACTGAACTGGCAGCTGTATGTAATCTGTCGCTGGCGCTTTCTCGCGGGCCGCGTAAGGCCCCTCGCGGGCCGCGTACAAGTGCGAAACAGGTTAACAACTTTCACCGACCCTAAAGTTCTAAGCCTCGCATCCTGTTTTCCCCCAGAGTAGTCTTCAGACCTTTCGATCCTTCTGCTCGCAGCGATGCGATCTCAAAGACTTGGTCTTGCTTCCCTGCACTCCCATGTCTCCTGGGGTATTCTTATCTCTTCTCTGATCTCATCCAATGCTTCTACACCTTAACCGGCATGAGCTATATAGTCAAGCCATGCCAATGTTATGGAGAACCTTGTTTACCATTGAAGAAATTCTGGAGATGGAGGGACTAGAGTTTGGTCTCTCAGAACTTGCTTATCTGTACTCACTTGTTACCCATAAGTATTTACAAATTCTATAAAGGTATAATTAACCTCAATGACAAGCAATGTTTGCTGAAATTAACGTGGGGTGACATTCAACATTTATATATTGTGCATGTAAGGAAACATTGCTTTCTGGAATGCCTGGTAATATCGATTGCACGCTGGTATCGTGTGCGGGTGTATATAATTTTTAGATATATTTCAGCTCTTTTTACTTGCGAATCAAGTTTTAAATTTATAAAACACGATATAATACTATCACTCTACACACGTTAGGGCGACTGCTGTAACACCCCGAAAACGGGTTCAGTAATCAAACCCTGTTAATACTAAGAGACGGGTAAACTACCGTTAGTGGTAAAATTAACTCGGCGAATATTGGGAGTTAAATAAGTAAACTTTATATTAATTAAAAAGGAGGATAAATACTTTGAGAAAGCAAAGTATATAAAAGGCCCGAGATTTAACGGGACTTAAAATATAACGGGTTGTGAACAAGATAAAGTAACTAGGAAATAATTAACCTAGTATAAGTCTTGTAATTAAGTGAAAGAACAAAATACTCAAATTAGAACCCATTTGATAGTTGAGGGGCTGAAAGTGTTTAAATTAAAACTAATATTAATGAAATAAGAAAAAAAAATTAAAACCCAAAAACCCATTTTGGGCGTGGGTAAAGATCGATCCAGGAAGGAGAATGGCGACCAGGGTTCTTCACACCCAAGAACTCCACAAATCTCAGAAATTGAAGGTTAAAATCAAGTCCTAAGCGAGAATCGAACATAGATTAGTGATCCCCATCACAAGGAGATCATAAGGTATGTAAAATTTGACAAGAATTCTCCACTTGAAATTCTCATGAATTTAGAAAATTAGAAATCTGTTGATGCATGTTTGTTTTATGGATAGAAAAAGAATGATATAGTGTCTAGGAGTAAACCCTAGACAACGATATATGAAATCATGGCTAAATTCTAAAAAATTTAGTGAACACATTGAAGGTGATTCATGGGTTTTGTGAGAAAATGATGAACACTAGGATGTAGAATGCTAATCTAGTGTAAATTGATGCATAGAAACTGATTTATGAAAATATGATGTGTAGTTCATGAACACTAGACATAGAGGTTTGAATTGTGGTGTAAATCTTGGTAAAAAAAAATAACTAGTTATGAACAAGTTAGTAAATATGTAAAATTATGCCCACTAGGTGTTTGTTAAAATGTCTAAACGAAGCTAAAATGTTGAAATTCCATGTGAAGTGTGCTTTTGAGTATGTTGATAGATCAATTGACTTCTAGGAAGTCAAACTAACCAATGATTTAATCAAGTGATAAAGTCGACATAAGACCCGTTAGATGGAGTAGTCATAATTGATAATGACTAATCTAACCATCTTATGAATTATAATGATAGTTTGACGCCTAACGAGCTAGGTGGAAGCTTGATGAGTGAGCGGGTCAAATGAATCAAGTGTGAAGTAAAAGCGTGTTTCGGACGCAAAGTAAGTAAAACTTACACCTACTTGTAGTATACGTGTTTATTTTATAGGCGATAAATACGACAAAGGATTTGGTTCGAATTATGGGTTCCGACACGAAACGAATTGGGTCGGAACGAATAGAAACGTTTTAAACCATGATTAATGGTGAAAAAGGCAAAATGGTAAACTAGTCATGAATTGGTTAAGAGTTTAAGAGTTTTTCTTAAGGTTACCTTATAGCGTAACTAGTAGTGGGAAATTGGGTAAAATGGAAATTTAGTCAAGTATCGACTAAAGTAAATTAGAGTTCAAAAAGGGGCACCCGTGGCGTAAGCCGAATGGGTAAAAATATAAGAAAGGAGTTTAAGAGAAAAAGGGGTCTAGTAGCAAAAATCCGAAATGGGTCGGATGAACAAATTGGCAATTAATAACCATGTTTTGCTACTTATGAAAATGCTTGGTCTTATAGGCCAAACGGGTCAAATGGTGTGATAACACCATTTGACAATATCGATTAATATGGTTGTCAAGTCTTGTGTTAACAGGAGCGATTAGCAATTTGGTTAATTGCGTCCATAGGATATGTGATAATAAAAGCGAGGTATAAATCGGGTCTATTTGTTGACCCGAGCCAGGTACGCATCAATGAGATTACATTTTAAATGTGCGATTTGATCATAATTGTAGTGAAAGCCCTTCATCGTAAATGAAGGACTAATGTTGATAAATATACCTTGATGGGTAAATCAGGCAAACGGCTCCTATGGGTGGTTTGGGAATCACGTATTGTAATCATGTAATCCTTAGATAAGCATCAAGGTGATAGGCATAAACCTTTGTGGGTCAATTGCCTAGAAATAGGTCTTTTTCGTAATATGACAAACCGAGAAGTAAAGCGCGACATAAATAGTTTACTATATCAAATCCACCACAAATATAATTGTGGTGGAAGACTATTTGAGAACTAATGTGAAAAGATGGTGCTAAAAATGAATGAGCGAGCATTCATGCCAAAAAGGACATCAATACCCTTAACGGGTCAAAATAAACATTTGAGTAAAAACGGGTTCAAGAATGTATGTAAACCGGAATTTTGAACCTCTTATGATAAACAACAATGAATTTATGTAATTTATGAGAAATCGGAGTTAAATAAATATGACTGTTTGACAAATACAAGAATGGGTCAAAATTTGGGTAAAAGGGTAATAAGCCGAAGACTTAAAAGTCTGAAAATTTTGTTAATCTGAATGTGGGATTTTAACTCCATTAGATGGAGAATTAAATTACAGACGCGTAGGAAAAAGAATCGGGTAAAACGGATGTGTAGTTTGAAAGCTATGCACATTTTCGTAAAAATTAGATTGCTGAAAAATGCAGGTTGCAGATCTGAACCTGCTGGAAAAGTGTATCCCCCGCGCCACGCGACGGAGGGAGTGAAATATGTCGCGACACGCGACGGAGTCTCGCGGCCCGCGTAAAAACTCTCGCGCCCCGCGAGAGAGCCAGAAGCTGGCAAATTGTTTAATTTTATTCGTTTGACCCATATTTCTTGTTAAAACTTGCTAATTAACTATCAAAACTAACTTTTAGGTTGGTTTTGATGATAGGTGAATGTCAAGCGTACCCGGATGTAGATCAAGTAGCGTACAAGAACCGAACACAAGAGATAAAAGCTTCCGCACGTTGTTTTCGTCGTCACCTTAAACGACAATTCCGTAGTTATCTATTTGTATTATTTTCAAATTGTAAAAGTTTTAATTCACCCGTATTGTTCAACAGTATTTAAATAAAATTCCATGTTTATTTTCGTATTTTAAACGAAAATCTTTAATTAAATAGACGGGTGTTACAACTGCACCAATCGCGGACGTAGTATAGTGATGGAAAGATACCGAGGTCGTCCAAGGACACAAGAGCTTTTAATACCGGCCTATCGTTAAAGTCTAATCTAACCAAATTTTGATGAAAAGTTTTGAAAGTTATAAAAAGATAAACTAGAGAATAAAAATAAAAATAAAATATAAGGAAAAACAAATAGACAAGAAGGAATCACTTGGTTCCAATTCCTCTTTTATGTATCCTTTAATGATTTCCGCACTTTGGACATTTTAAGATATTATCTTTAAGTTATAGTAGTAGACCCCCTTCCAGGCAGAGTTACCCTCAACCTATTGGTCCGAGTCAGTAGGGATATAGTCCTGCAAGGTCGGATTATTAAAAGATAATTAAGTAAGTTATTAATGCGAAAAGTGGTAGGCCCCCTTCCAGGCAGCGTTACCCTCAACCCATTGGTCTGAGTCAGCAAGGATATAGTCCCGCAGGGTCGGTTTAAAGTTTTAATAGCAGTTTATAAATAAGGGATTCAAGCGGGTTCTTACTTCTATCGAGGCGGACAGTACAGCCCACTCGTGAAGTCTTACTAGGCTTGAACCAACTTCTTGCAGGATCTATACACTGAACGAGACATAGAATTACCCAACCACCATTATAACCCCCTTCCAGGTAGTTAACGTGGTTTATATTGACCGTAAAGACACGAATGAGGGAATCAACAAAACATGAAGAATGGTTAAATAAATTCGCCTTCAATATAGAAAACTAGTTATTAAAGTCATTAATACATACCCAAATAAAAAGAAGCCAAATGTTGGAAATAAAAAAGTAATACATAAAAGATTTGTCTTCACTAACTGATGTAAGAGTTTAGCCAGACATGGCCTTTGTTTGACAAGAACTCTTACGATCGATCTTAGATGCCGAGACTACTACACACTCTAAATGATGAAATATGGATGGTGGTGGTGGGTGTTGGTGTTGTAGTGGTGGTGGAGTGGTGGACTATGTGAGAGAAGTGGTTTGCCAAGGGATGGATTGGAATGGAACCAAGCACCCCTATTTATAGCTGAAGTCAGTCAGTTCACACGGCCCCGTTGTCACACCCCCAAAATACCACTTGCGGAAACACCGCGGGGCGTGTGACGTACAAGGATCTTAGCCACCAATCACATTAAACTCATAAATACATTTAAATAACTTTCATTCATTATCATAAAGTATTACACAACTTTACATATAATTCATTGTACTTAGCGGAATCATAACTCATTTGTTAAGTGTTTAATAAACCACGCGTAAGTAAACCATTAGACTTGTGTTGCGATTCCATGTATCTCGACCCATGACCACTCCAGCCTTCCTGACAGCAGGTCCCAATGATGTAAACCTATAGACCTGCAAGCATGCAGACAAGTGTGTCAGACGACACTGGTGAGTTCAAAGTTTTGTTAACGTGTTTAGATACCAGTTACTAGATTAAAACGTTTCACAGATTTGATTTGATGTTTTTATTAACTCGAATACCGCAAATGGCTACAAGATGTTTTTACCCAACCCCAATGCCTCTATCAAAACATTGATCAAGTGGTCAAGGTAATTAGTTCACGTCCGTCCTCACCGGTACGGTGTGAGGGTGCCAAACCTAATAGCGCTATCAACTAAATACCTCGTTGCCTCCCCAGTAACTATCGGTAGATGTAAGGGGTCTTATATGATATAAATGAGTCTAATAACCAACATCCCAATAACCCGACGTTCCTCCCCGGAACAATTACCAGATATCCCTCCCCGGGATGCATGCTTGGAAAAAGAGCAGTGAACTCACCTTGGTTTGCTCGGTATGTTTTGTTACTTGTTCACACTTAAGCCGTCACAGCCTATGGTATTCACGTATACGATGTTAGTTTACATTCACAAGGTTCACGTATAAATTGTAATCATGGTGTGCATTCAAACAACAGTTCCTGAACAACACATAGCAGACATTCCAACTCATACATATCCACAATTCACACACGTGTTTCACAACAGTATACAATAGTTAAGTGTGCTAATCAAAGCCTAATTATGTTTTTCCTTAGACATAACTGATATCATCAATAAACAAGGATCAACATATAATCATTCATTATCATACTCGTTCAAAACTACAGTCTGTTTGTGAGCTTTTGTCCTAAAGACGAAACTCTAGGGCGACGAAACATCATATTTTCGTCAGCGAATGTGCAACAAAACATCACGGTTACTCGCCGACGAAACATTAAGGTGTTTCGTCGGTGTGTGTGTGACGAAACGTCATATATTTCGTCATGTGTGGGTGTGACGAAACTTCAAGGTGTTTCGTCGACCTAAACTCTTTGTGGGGAACTTTCGTCGCGGTCACTAACAGATAGTTATGGACTTCTACAACCCTAGTCATATCCGTTTCTTGTACCAATGTACACATATTTCAAGCAAAACATCATGGCATTACTAAATTCACATGATACTCTTGGCTGTCACAGACAACATCATTAGAATACCCATTTGGTTTTTGATTAGATTAAGGCTATAGCACATGGGCCGCCATTCAAGGTTATCAATTTCAATAACCCACTTTCCTTCAATTATATTGGACCATAAAAGCTACTGATATACTAGGAATCGGTTATGTGCATCTACAAACCCTAACATCCTAATCAAATCATCAGTATAGTGGTTTCACTTATTATCATGCAACCCCTATTTCACATGCAATGTATCATTAATTGAATCAATTTGTAATGGCCGACAACTTTTATAATAGACTGATGATGATTGGGCCTTTCACATTAAAGCACATGGGCCGTCAAACTATGTAGTGAGTTCTATAATCGTCATCATCATCTAGCCGTTTTGTGCCCTATGATTACATCATGCATACTGTTCAAGAATTGGGGTTTTGTGTGTGAATCTAGACCCCCTTATCATCACAATTAACAAGCATACAAGTTACGTAATATTCCAACCAATTCATCACATGACCGATCATATACATTCAGTTCACATCATTAGTTTAACACCCACACATAAACAAGATCAAACCATTACGAATTTAACATAAGTTCGAATTTACTAACCAAGGGCTCAATCGAATCCAATGATGCCTCGATGAGGGGGGGGGGGGGTCTTCTACTGCCGCACGTACAATAGGAATGAGGGTAGGGTTTTATTTTGAGCTTTGTGTTAAACAAGAACATAATACGTACACTTAACTGATAAGGGTTTGGGGCGGTTAACAGTGTGGCTGAAATGGGCTGTCACAACAAATGGCAAAGCTACCAACATAATGGACGAGGGTGGCGGGTTTGGGCTTCTAATCCAGTTGGGTTTCCTTTGGGCTTCGAGGGTTTGGCCAAGGACAAGTCCCCAATAACATACATAATAAACACACATAATTATGTAACAAACACACAAACTCGTAATATTCTATTGAAACTAGTCACGACACATGATCACATAATGTACATACAAGTCACATTGAAAATACAAAGAACGTCTAGAATACGAGTTGTCACATCATTCCCAACTTGAAAGAAATTTCGTCCCGAAATTTGACAAGCAATACAGAGGAGGGAAGCGATAGAAACTCAAATTAAACTATATGCAACACTACACACATAATAATCAAGCATTACACACCATCACTAATCATCCAGATAACTACGCAGACACCACGTAAACCAAATTGTAAAAACAGGATCACGAAGTCAGTCGGGTGCCACATCATCCTCAACTTGAAAGGGAATTTCGTCCCGAAATTCGCCAATGATGTCAGAAGTTGATTCCACCGATTAAATAAGTTGAGGACACCAAAGCTTCCTCCGATCATTGCGTTTAAATAACAAAGGAATTACAAACGTTCCATCGGACAAACACTGCCTTTAATTCGAGACTTAAATGACATTCACGTTACCCAATTCGTCGGGTATCCCAAGTTTGTAAGTCACGTTATCTATTCTTCCCAGAGTGTTGTATGGCTCAAAGTGATGTAGGTTAAGCTCGCCACGCTTCCCAAGCGTACCATACCCTCCCAGGGTGAGACTTTCAACATGATACGATTGCTTATAGCGATCTTCCTGTGTTTCCTAAGCCTATCAGCTTTCCTGATGGTCACTCGTTGCCGCCAGACGATTTCCGATCCAAGCAATCTTCCCAAGAGTTTCAAGTACAAGTCGTGGACCTGCGATTGCATTGTCAACCACCTTAATCCAATAAAGAGGTTGGTGTCACTGTCCATGTAATGCCTCAAACAGAGCTATCTGAATACTAGAATGGTAACTGCCGCTGTAGGACTCAGCCAAAGGTATGCGTCCTTCCAATTTTCACCAAGTCAATCCCACACATGCTCGCAGCATGTCTTTGAGTGTCAGGGGGGATTTCGTTTACTCCGACCATTTGCCCTATGGTGATAAGTAATGCTCATGTCTAGACGTGAACTAAGAGTGTTGTGTAATGCCTAACATAACCAGGTATAGATCAAAATCAGAGGTAACAGAAGTTGGCACCTCGTGCCTAAAACCGCCCTTCGCAATTAGTTATTTAGAGGATGCGAAGACTTGACAATCTTCCTTGTTTGCGAGAAAGTGTACCGATTACATGCAACAATCAACGAGCACACAAATGAAGTTATTTTCGTTCTGAGTTCCAGGTAGTCCAGTGACAAAATCCGTGGTAGTCTGTTTCCAAACGTTGCTGATACTCACCTTGACTCTCCCACAAGTCAAACATTAGTCACAAACATTGCTAGGTGGCCCTTCATGCCCGATAGCCAGTACAAGATTTTTATAGATCCTAATATCTCTCATCAAAACCCAGACGACTAGAATATCGAGGCCGGTGTGCTTTGCTCCACACGAGTTCCCTACAGTTGCCGTATCATGAGACTCACATTCGTTCCATGAGGTAGCGAATATCGTCCAACCTGCCAACGGTTTCTTCTCTATGCCCCGCATGGGTTTTACTTACAAATTCTCTTCCTTTAGTTCTCCAGCTTGAACAGAGCGAGTCTGGTCAGGTAAGTTAGAGTCGATAGTGAACTGCAAGGCCGTGCACGTTCAGGTTTCACAGTCGGAATCACGCAAAAGTCCCATCCAGTGATGCCATTTCCTGAGTTAACTCTTTCGAAGCCAGAGTACACGGGAGGCTCTTGTGATCGGTCTGGTGTTCCTTTCTCCTGGAAGTGATTCAAAGCGTCCTTAATGAACACGGTCGATTCTTGTGGTCCATAAAGCTGCTGGTGTGTTGATTAACTCAATGATCATGGTGTACAAAGTTGCAATGGCCACATTGCGTTTGATAAGCCGCTTTAAAATCATCCCCCCCGTGAACTTCCATCTGATAATAGTTCGTTCGTAAATCAATCCTCGAATGAAAGCTTGTCCCTCGCAACTAGTCGACAGGTTGTCAATACATGGTCGAGGCAAACGGTTCTCGACTGTCGCCTTAATGAGTTCTTGGTAATCAGTACACATACGGAAAGGCTCATCTTCACGGATATAACTGGGGCTCCCCAAAGCGAAAACTAGGTCCGATAAAACTCCTGTTCAACAGTTCCTGTAGTTGATTAGACAGCTCCTGCAACCCTCCTGGTGCAAGACTGTAAGAAGTACAAATAATTAAGGTTGCCTCTAACGTGAGATCAAACTGAGATTCTGCCTAACAGTTGTGGAAGTAAACCTGAAAGTTCCTCGAGTAGCACGCCGAGAGGAATCACGAACAATTGGTGGATCCTCGATCCTCACCTCCTTAGTCTTAACATCATTAACGTGTGCTAACATAGCGGGGTAATCCTTCCGTAGACACTTCTGGGCCTTCTTTGCTGATATGATGCTAACCTTTACACCACTTTAACACTTCAAAATATAAAGTGATGCAAAATTTCCTTCCCACAGGGTATATCTACGCGATATCCAGTTAACCAATCTACACAACTACTGCATCGAAACCATCAAAGATAGTAGGAGGAAAGTCGATGCCGAACACTTGTCCCACAAGGTCGAGTCCGCATCCTAACGAACATATGGGGTTTCAATTGACTTGCCATCGGCCGGTTCCACAACAGGTCCGGTTTCGAGAAGCATCAGGGTTAAACAGATCCGAGACGAAGCGATTTGCTACCCATTCAAGCTACCATGTTGCTATTATCCTGCCGTCGCCCATGTCAATCCTAAATGTCCTTCCGCGAGCACCACTACCGGTGTTGTTGTTACGATCACGTGGATTCCCAATACTGTCATCGTTCCCTTGGTTGTTGTCGTCTTGAAGTATCAACGGCCAATCCATGCCGTAGGCACCTTCATTTCCATACTGTAGGCTACTATTACAAGTACCTTGGTGTTGCCATGACTGTTTCCTCTAATGTCGTTGCTTGAAACGGAACCCTACGATCTTTTACCAACCAAGTCCATCTTTCCACATTCTGTACCACGCCCTAAAGCGCTAATCACTGTGCTGGTAGTCACACATTCCACACTATAATCAATTGTCACCGATTATGCCCCGATTGATTCGTAAGAGCCGACTCCCATAAGTCGCTTACCAGGGTTAAAGATTCGATTGGCGTCAAATTGCTGATGTTCGTTGCTGGTAATCAGGGTCGTCCAAATACTAAGGTTGGTAAGGCACTACGCTCATCCTCTTCTCCATTGTTCTTGCGAGTTGACTGAGTAATACACGGTATGTTTCCAAAGTGTTGCAGAAGTGATCACACTTCAGGGTCTAAGACGTCAATACGTTGCGTTCCAACAAACGAAGAAGGGTGAGAAGGTATAGACCAATCATTCGACGCTGCGACATCCAATACAGAGACGTTCATACAAGCACCTAACATTCTACATTGTTCGCCAGGCGTTCAGATGGGTGTTCAGGTAATACTCGATTGCATCGAGGTTCGAAAAGATTCGGTGACGAGTGAAAAGATCACGTTAGAGTAGGAAAACGACCACTGCTATGACTCCTATAGATTGGTTACGTTTCTCATTGTTCGAATCACAGAACAGAACCCCTTTTTCACTTGTTAGGCCTTATTGGGACTCACATGCACCCCACATTATTATTATGTGTGCACCCACAATAATATTGTGATTTGCATGCTCATCTCAGCCCCTCCTAACTCATGTCAAATGGTTCCTCAAACTCAAGTAGCAAACAAAGAGCATCATGAAACGTAAGTCATGAATGTTTAGGGAAATACCACTCTATCAGTCACATAACACATGCAAGTAATACATGAATTCATACTGTTGTGCTAAACGTGCAATCACATGCAATATCATATGTAAGTGTTCACTAGTTATGCAGTATACGAGAGACGAACCTTGCGATATGGAGCTGAGTGTCATGGTCGTATTCGTGTTTTCAGAACTGTTCGGTTATAGTCTTGTTTTATAAAAACATTTTTTAAAACCAAGTTCACTATAACCAGTGGCACTGATACCAAACTGTCACACCCCTAAAATACCACTTGCGGAAACACCGCGGGGCGTGTGACGTACCAGGATCTTAGCCACCAATCACATTGAACTCATAAATACATTTAAATAACTTTCATTCATTATCATAAAGTATTACACAACTTTACATATAATTCATTGTACTCAGCGGAAGCATAACTCATTTGTTAAGTGTTTAATAAACCACGCGTAAGTAAACCATTAGACTTGTGTTGCGATTCCATGTATCTCGACCCATGTCCACTCCAGCCTTCCAGACAGCAAGTCCCAATGATGTAAACCTATAGACCTGCAAGCATGCAGACAAGTATTTCAGATGACGCTGGTGAGTTCAAAGTTTTGTTAACGTGTTTAGATACCAGTTACCAGATTAAAACGTTTCACAGATTTGATTTGATGTTGTTATTAACTCGTATACCGCAGATGGCTACAAGATGTTTTTGCCCAACCCCAATGCCTCTATCAAAACATTGGTCAAGTGGTCAAGGTAATTAGTTCACGCCCGTCCTCCCCGGTACGGTGTGAGGGTGCCAAACCTAATAGCTCTATCAACTAAATATCTCGTTGCCTCCCCAGCAACTATCGGTAGATGTAAGGGGTCTTATATGACAGAAATGAGTCTAATAACCAACATCCCAATAACCCGACGTTCCTCCCCGGAACAATTACCAGATATCCCTCCCCGGGATGCATGCTTGGAAAAAGAGCAGTGAACTCACCTTGGTTTGCTCGGTATGTTTTGTTACTTGTTCACACTTAAACCGTCACAGCCTATGGTATTCACGTATACGATGTCAGTTTACATTCACAAGGTTCACGTATAAATTGTAATCAGGGTGTGCATTCAAACAACAGTTCCTGAACAACACATAGCAGACATTCCAACTCATACATATCCACAATTCACACACGTGTTTCGCAACAGTATACAATAGTTAAGTGTGCTAATCAAAGCCTAATTATGTTTTTCCTCAGACATAACTGATATCATCAACAAACAAGGATCAACATATAATCATTCATTATCATACTCGTTCAAAACTACAGTCTGTTTGTGAGCTTCTGTCCTAAAGACGAAACTCTAGGGCGACGAAAAATCATATTTTCGTCGGCAAATGTGCGACAAAACATCACGGTTACTCGTCGATGAAACATTAAGGTGTTTCGTCGGTGTGTGTATGACGAAACATCATATATTTCGTCGTGTGTAGATGTGACGGAACTTCAAGGTGTTTCGTCGACCTAAACTCTTTGTGGGGAACTTTCGTCGCGGTCACTAACAGATAGTTATGGACTTCTACAACCCTAGTCATATCCGTTTCTTGTATCAATGTACACAGATTTCAAGCAAAACATCATGGCATTACTAAATTCACATGATACTCTTGGCTGTCACAGACAACATCATTAGAATACCCATTTGGTTTTTTATTAGATTAAGGCTATAGCACATGGGCCGCCATTCAAGGTTATCAATTTCAATAATCCACTTTCCTTCAATTATATTGGACCATAAAAGCTACTGATATACCAGGAATCGGTTATGTGCATCTACAAACCCTAACATCCTAATCAAATCGTCAGTATAGTGGTTTCACTTATTATCATGCAACCCCTATTTCACATGCAATGTATCATTAATTGAATCAATTTGTAATGGCCGACAACTTTTATAATAGACTGATGATGATTGGCCTTTCACATTAAAGCACATGGGCCGTCAAACTATGTAGTGAGTTCTATAATCGTCATCATCATCTAGCCGTTTTGTGCCCTATGATTACATCATGCATACTGTTCAAGAATTGGGTTTTTGTGTGTGAATCTAGACCCCCTTATCATCATAATTAACAAGCATACAAGTTACATAATATTCCAACCAATTCATCACATGACCGATCATATACATTCAGTTCACATCATTAGTTTAACACCCACACATAAACAAGATCAAACCATTACGAATTTAACATAAGTACGAATTTACTAACCAAGGGCTCAATCGAATCCAATGATGCCTCGTTGAGGGGGGGGGGGTCTTCTACTGCCGCACGTACAATAGGAATGAGGGTAGGGTTTTATTTTGAGTTTTGTGTTAAACAAGAACATAATACGTACACTTAAATGATAAGGGTTCGATGCGGTTAACAGTGTGGCCGAAATGGGCTTAAGCCCATGCACTTGGGCTGTCGCAACAAATGGCAAAGCTGCCAACATAATGGACGAGGGTGGCGGGTTTGGGCTTCTAATCCAGTTGGGTTTTCTTTGGGCTTCGAGTGTTTGGCCAAGGACAAGTCCCCAATAACATACATAATTATGTAACAAACACACAAACTCGTAATATTCTATTGAAACTAGTCACGACACATGATCACATAATGTACATACAAGTCACACTGAAAATACAAAGAACGTCTAGAATACGAGTTGTCACACCCGTGCCCACCTGGCACGACCCTGTGGCCTTCTTTCTTTCTCATCCTCATTAACTGCAGTGTCAGGTCTTGTACTAACACGGCCCCGTGCGTCAACGGCACGGCCCGTGGCCATTGTACTTGCTGTACTATCTCAGGTTCTGCGAATCTTAGAGTTGACCAGCCCCGTGTTGCTTTAGCACGGCCCCGTGTTGGTGGTCTGGTTTGTCTTTTTGCTGTTGTCTTTTCTTCTGCAGAGAATCTTGTCTAGGCACGACCCGTTTCTGGTGGGCACAACTCCGTGCCAGAGCTTCTGTTCTTATTATTTTGTTGGTTTGGATGTGAATGGGGGCTTGGCGAGTCGTGTCAATCCTCATTCTTTGTATTTATGTTGGTTTTTGCTGTTAATTTGTTTCTTTTGTTTGTTTAAGCTCTTTTGACCCTACAAATTAAAAAAAAGGAACAAAAAAACATGTTTTTTCCAACATTAGTACCAAAAAATGGTTGATTTTGCGCCGTATTTGATATAATTTTTATGTTGTATTTTACGCACATCACACGCACTAGAAGTGTCAAACTGCCCTAACACGTGGCGAGGTTAATACATGCGAGGTGTTAATCCATGAACGATGACAATGCTATAAGTTTTGGCATCACATGATCTACGAATTTTGCACACATTCTTTTGTGTCCCCGGTTCCAATAATGATATCATTGTTATTGATTAATCCCGATTTTTATTGACATCATAGATGCAACTACACCCGTGTTCTTATTGCAAGTTTAAAGAGTAGAGTGCAAATACATGTCTTGTCTTTCTGATGGAGTATATCCTGAGTATTCCGTTTTTGTCAAATCGTTCACATGACCACACGATGAAAAACGAAAAAGATTTCAAAGAAGCTCAAGATGCAGCAAGAAAAGCACGTGGAACGGGAATTTGGTGTACTCAAGCAACATTGGTATATAGACAATATAGTGCAAAATCCGACATAACGATTTCAATAGAAAAAGTAAGAAACATAATTATGTGTGCTGATATCACACAAGATAATTTTGAAAGCCAAATGCTGTGTGATTTGCCACTGTAAGGAAGATGATATTCAATCGCGTTTTGAAAAGAAATGATAACCTACAAAAAGAAGCTAAATGTTGGAATTACGCAACTGAAAAAACCATAACAACCTTTGATCGGGTTTAGTTGAACACATTTACAAACTTCATTTATGTAACAACGTTGAGAACCAGGTATTCACTACAGGGACTTTTCGCTAAGTAGTGTTATGTATGTACGTTCCGTATAGAATTTTTTAGATATATACGTGGTTTGGGCTATTTTGTCAGTTTAGTTTAAAGATTTCATTTTTCCCTTGTGGGTCCAAAAAGATTTCACCGTTGCCATTTTAGTCCACTGGATTAACTTCATCCATTTATTTTTGTTAACGAGAAGGACAATTCGGTCATTATATATGTAATTCTGTGAACTAGAAGGGCAATTCGGCCATATAAAATGATCGAATTGTCTTTTCTCGTTAACAGAAAAAATAGATGAAGTTAACCAAAAAGACTAAAATGGCAACGATAAAACCTTTTTGGATCCACAGATAAAAAATAAAAACTTTGTACTAAACTATCAAAATGAGTCGAAACATATGCACTAAGGGGCTGTTTGGTAGCCTCTGAATGGTCATTAAGAGGCTATCTCTTAATGGAACCATTAAGAATTTTGCCAATGAGAAGGTAGAAGAATGTGACATGTGATGATTTAGCATTCAGATGTTACCTCTTAACCATTCAGACTTGAGGTTACCTCTTATTCATTCAGAGGTTTTAAACCATTAAGAGGTAGTATCTGAATGGTTATTAAGAGGCTACCAAACAGCCCCTAAAATTACATTCAACACTTTAACGTCTGTATTGTTTTAAACTTTACATTAAAGATGGGTCCCGATACGTTTGTCCGAGGCCGTAAGCAAAGGGATTTTATACACAGTCGTATCTACTCCTTTGAAATTACATTTTCACCCTCCACTCCTTTCTCCATAAGTATTCCACACTCCCTCCAATTTCTTCAACCCACCACTACTCTCTCACTAGCTTTCCTCACTCCCACTCAAAACCCTAACAATGGCGGTCATCTACGGCACTCTCTTTATCATCCTCTTAACCTTCACTCTCTCCGACGCCAGACACCCCGGAAACTTCGCCGCCGGCGCCTGGCAAGCCGCACACGCCACCTTCTACGGCGGCAGCGACGCCTCCGGCACCATGGGTATGTCACAATGACAAAACACCCCACATTTGTTCCATACATTTGTACAGTACAACATGTACAACTCTAGTAATGTTTTTCTTTTATTTTTTTAATTAACGGCTCTGATAATATGTAAGAAATAGTTGATACCAAACAAACTATCAACAAATGTTAATAAACCTAACCAGTAATAATTCTCTAACACACACAGGTGGTGCGTGTGGGTACGGAAACCTGTACAGCCAAGGGTACGGTGTGAACACGGCGGCGTTGAGCACCGCATTGTTTAACAACGGGCTGAGCTGCGGCGCGTGCTTCGAAATCAAGTGTGCCGACGACCCACGGTGGTGTCATCCCGGCAGCCCCTCCATTTTCATCACTGCTACCAACTTTTGCCCGCCGAATTTCGCTCTACCAAGCGACAATGGCGGCTGGTGCAACCCTCCTCGTACACACTTTGACCTTGCCATGCCTATGTTCCTTAAAATTGCCGAATATCGTGCCGGAATTGTTCCTGTGTCCTACCGCCGGTATGGCTTCTTTTTTATAATGTACAAGTTTTTATGGGTATGGTACAAGTTAGTTTTGTTTGAGGGGTTAATGAGGTGATTTTACTGAATTGCCCCTGGAATTAATTATTTTTGTCTGCTACAAAGTACAAACCTTCTTTTTCAGGGAATCGGAATGCGGTTTCCCAAAATTCCGGTCACTAATATTTTTTACTTTTTTTTTTAAATCTTTTTGAACATATTTTGGCGAAAATGACCCTAGTTTTTTGCAATATGTTTGACCCTAGTTTTTTTTTACAATGTGTTTAATATTAGCTCTTGCATTTTATAAAGGAAATCTTGGGATGGAAGAATAGTTGGGGACTGTTAGGTCGTGGGTTCGATTTCCACAAATGGGTTTTTTCTCAGATTTATTGAGTTTTTCCTGAATTGGTATATATACATTATTGACTAGTGGAGATAAATATTATCTGACGGCTTTGCTAGTGACACAATAATACTTTAGTGGTTAGTCAGTGATCCAAATTTAATGTCTAAAAAATGTGTTTAAACGAGTAAGCTCTTTAATATGAATTAAAAGCTCATTTAATAATTTAGCTCGAGTTTAATAGTGAGGCTTACTAGGCTTGCTAGTTAGACTAGCATGCTTATTTTATGTATAAAAAAGTTAAATTTAAAAAATATATTTAGTTATATAATAGCTAAATATATTTTTAGTTTTTTTTAACACGTTTTAAACCTAAATATCACCTAATGTTTCTTCCACTTTGGATGATTTGAACTCACAACATTTACAAAAAGGCTAAATTTTGCAAGTCCAACTCGAGCTTGAAAACCTAGTTTCCATCTGATGTAGTATGGCGAGTTTAGCTAGAGCTTGAAAATGTATTTAAAAGCAAAGTTTTTTTTTAACTTAAATGAGACGAACTCGAGCTTATACTTGTTAAAATCGATTTGGCTCGTTTGACTCCCAACAATATTTTTAGGTGTAACATATTAAACATTGCACTTTTCTAGCTAAAGTACAATCATAGATGCATGAGGTACAAGTGCGAGATGCGCATTTAATATGTGACCGGTATAAAAGTAGTTGTCAACTGTTTTGTATGGGTTGTTATTTCACAACTCACATGGGCTGAACTTTAATGTTATAAAGATTTTAGTGGTAATGAAAGTAGGAAATTTAATGTGTACGGTGTCGTTTAGTTGACTCCATGTGGGATGTTACTATGCTAGCCACGTGATCTTCTTTAGGTTCTTGGTCCCACCATAATTACTGTAGATATTACCGCGTGATTTATGGTTGTATGTCTACCGTTAAATGGAATTTGATTATGACATCACAGCCGTTGGTTTCTCTACAAATAGTAGAGACATTAGTCTTCAATGTGCGATCAAGATTGCCGTACTGCGTCCCTACGTTTACTCACCTGTCCCTCGTAACATGCTAGTAACTTCTTTTTAAAGAAAATAATAAGAGTAAATTACGATTTTGGCCCTCTGGTTATATCACTTTACCCTCTTACCCTAAAAATAATCTTTTAACATCTAAGCCACCAACATCTTTTTTTTCTAACCCTTTTGGCCCCTAACACTAACCCCATCCATTTACTTTTAGGGGCCAAAAGGGTTAGAAAAAAAAGATGTTGGGGACTTAGTAGTTAAAAAATTCTTTTTTGAGCTAAAATGGTAAAAGTGATATAACCACATAGGCCAAAATCGTAATTTACTCAAATAATAATTATTAATTTTTTTAATCTGACTACACTAATGTTACATATGTTACATTTTATGCAGGGTACCATGTAGAAAAGCTGGGGGAATTAGGTTCACGATCAACGGTTTTCGCTACTTCAACTTGGTTTTGATCAGCAACGTCGCGGGCGCAGGCGATATCCAAAAGGTGTGGATCAAAGGAACAAAAACCAACTGGATGAGCATGAGCCGAAACTGGGGGCAAAACTGGCAATCAAACGCAGTCCTTATCGGTCAAGCGCTCTCTTTCAGAGTCACTGCTAGTGACCGTCGCACATCCACCTCGTGGAACATTGCACCCGCTCACTGGCAATTCGGGCAGACGTTCGCCGGAAAGAATTTTAGGGTTTAGCCTTAGCAGTTAAGGAATTAAGGATGCCTTTAGTTTTTTATGTTGTTGATGTTGCTTGTTGTTTTTTTTACTTTTATCGGGGGTGGTGAAAGTTAAGGTAAGGTAACATGTTTGGAAGCGTTTTAAGATTTCTGGACATTTAGGTTATAGTTAAGCTGAGGCGGCTGCAAAAGAAGGTGTGGCCCACAGTAATTCTGCTAAAGGGTGTTTTAGTCAAAAAGTGGTGGCTTTGTTTTAGTATTTTAAAAATGAATTAAGAATTGTATTTAGGGTTTGTGTTTACATCTTGTAAGTCAAGTAACTAGTTAGCTAGACTTGAATTGTATTGATCTAATTGTGTTATGGTATGATGTTACGTGTTTTCGATTATTATAAGATACGAAGTGTTAAACTAAAGTATTCGTTTCATATGGCTGTCAACGATAAGAAAAATTAATGATGTCGATGATTATCAACGACATCAAATGTATTTAACTTACATGTATTACGCATGTTGTGACCATGTGTGGCATGGCAAATTATTATCTTTTAATGTTTCACGTTTGAGAAAAGGTAACGAATGAGGTATCTTTATGTTTTTTTAGCTTTTCCGCTTTTGAATAAGGATAAAAAGTATTATCGATGTAGTTATTATGAATAAAGTCAATACCTTTATTTTTGTAATTTTTCTGCTTGGAAATATAAAATCAAGATGCACAATTACGACATGTAACATTTTCGATAAATTTTGATTCAAGTTATTGGCTTCACAAAATATTTTCTTGATATCATGTCTAGTGCAAAATTCTCACGTAGGAACCATTTTTACATGTTTCGCGATTAAAGACTAAGAATTATTCTTTACGTTTCTAATTATTTTGTAATTCTAATTAAATTCACAATGGTGTGGAATTGAAAGGGGAAGGAAATTATTGAAATTATAGATCTTAATTATCCTTTTCTACTAAAATAAATATATAAACTAAAGGCGGGAGAGGTAGATTGTTGAAATTTGTTGATTAAAGTTACTATAGATGTTGATTGTTGGATGATGCTTTTGAATTAAAGTAAAGCGTGGTATAAGGAAAATTGTAGACAACTAGACCCATGTGGGGAGCCAAATCATACCCATTGTGGAAACCTTCAAAAGCTAAACTACAATTATTTCTCAACAAATTTTAAATACAACTAAAAATGTAGACATATCACTTTGGAATGCTTGATCATCCTTGGATTCTTTACTTCCTTAAAAACAATTCCAAAAAATAGGAGAAAATTTTACAAAGTAACAAGAGGTAGTGGGGTACCCTACACCACCCTACCCTAACCCATTTGTCCTTTATTTAACACCATTCACTTCTCTAGGGACAATGCTTTTTACACCACTCAAAAACCTAGGGAGTTTTAATAGTTGCCCATTGTAATATTCATAAATCTACTAATCTCATTTACTCACCCTCCAATATATAATATACAAAAAAAATAAAAAATGAAGAAATTAATCATGGTTACTCGGTTACTCATGGGCCATTAGGGTGTAATATGCCCAATGCCTTTTCAAGCCCAAACAAGGGTTTACCAAAAAACCAAGAGGATCTCGGGCTTTTGTGCAGCATCTCTGTTAAAATGTAAATGTGACATTCATTTTTATAATTCATACATCATTAAAACATTCCTTTATTTATTTCATATGGGCCGGCCTGGTTTGTGGGCTTATTGTTTGTCAGGCTTATTGTTTTCTGGGCTTATAAGGTTGTTAAGTGTGCAGTTATGGAAGTGCTGGGGGCTATTTGAAACTATCGAAGATGCTGGGATAAAAAGGATGCGATTAGGGTTCTGGATCATTCTCGCACACCTATAGTCGAGCTAGCTAGACCGGTAATGGTCAATGGGTGTAGAATTGGCCTAACTTCTCGCCATGGTCAGTGATAGACCTGCCACTCCGAGGCAACAACAGTCAGCTTCGGTTTTCGAACTCTTTCGTGACGTAACATAGGTTAGCTACCTACAAATATAACAAGTAACTGCTGAACAATTCAACTTATTGTTTCGGGTTTGAAACAATGGAAATTTTTTGAGAAACAACTTACTTTATAATTGTAACCTAAAACCTATGAACTCACTCGTCATTATGTGTTGATAGTGATACTTGTTCTTGCATGTCTTTCTCAGATTCCTAAGGTAGCACACATCAGGACTAGGATGCATTATGGAGTCGCATTGATTTTACCAAACAAATAGACCTGGCTTTAAATTACATTAGCATTCTTGGTTTTGTAATTGTTATGCTTCCACAACTCAATTGTTTAAACAATATTTCTCATGAATGAGCAAACAGGAAAATTTTTAAACTCATATAGTGGTTGTTCAATATGACTAATGACTGTAATCCTGGTTTGTCGCGCGCCTCACTGTAGAACTCTGCATGGGGAATTTGAGGGTGTAAATAATTACCCTATAAGATCAAAATTACTCTACAAGATCATTTGTAGAGTAATTTTGATAATTACCCTACTAGTAAATAATTACGAAAATACCACTATGTTTTTTTTTGGTTTTTATATACCTTTTGTACGATAAGACACTTTGTACGTGAACTTAACTCTCTATGTATATCCTTCCTTCTGCACTCTTGATTTTATTTGTTTATACAAGTCTAGGAACTGTGGACTTCATAACGGGCTTTTTGCTTGCATGTTTGTGAATAGCTCGCTAAGTCTTATGGGTTCAGAGACGCCCAGTAAGTTGGGCTAATAATCCATGCAAGTATGCAACTTTGTTCTGAGTTGAAGCAAAATAATATCGTCTTTTTTTATATTTAATCTTATATTATCTGTTCAAAAATTTATTTAACTAAAATAAGAGTCAGTTAAGTTATACTTTGTTAGGGTGGGGTTCTAGAGTGAACACTAGTGTATTTGCGAACTGAGTGAACAAATCCTGGCCATTGATCTACACACGTGTATGGCCAGGATCTTATTATCAAATCGTAAATTAAACTAGTGTATTTCAACATCAAATCCTGGCCATTGATCTACACACATGTATGGCCAGGATTAGTTCACTCAGTTCGCAAGCTACACTAGTGTTCACTTTTGAACCTAATCCTACTTTGTTAAGTGCATGTTTGATCTATTATAAGACAAATTATTAGTTTCATCAGTTAATACAATTTTTTAGGGTTTTTTATTTTTTGTTGTTGCAGCAATAACTTCACATAACCTTATTTAATAAGGGTGGAAGGGGCATCATGTGGTGACCCCTTCGGTGAGCCTCTTTCCCGATCGGCAAGGTGCCGCCAACATTAAATCGGTGAACGGTTGAAACAGTGAGTAGCCACCGATGAGAGAGGGAAGACAGAGGGGGAGAGAGAAGGGGTTAATGGCGGGACCCGCTCTATTCCAACCAATCACACATTTATTTATTTTTATAATTTTTTAAATAAAAAATTGTTTGGATAAAGCACCCCTAGTGATTCAGTGCAAAATGGGGGAGTGAAAAGGAGCATTGACATGGCATGAGATTATTGGGTATGAAAAAAGTTTACCACTTTCCATTTGAGGAGCACCCCTTTCACCCTAAAATGTTTGTTTGTTTATTTATGTTTACTGTTGAGTTATTGGAGACATGAGTTATGACTCATGATTCAAGTGATAATTTGAATTTCGTCTATAACTATAAGTCAACGTAATTGGGTTTGAATAGTATCTAGTATAATATATTTTTTTTTAACGGCAAAAAACTTCCTTCGTCACCCAAACTTTCATTACACAAAGTTAGGGCTGCAAATAAACTGAACAAACACGAACAAGACATTGTTCGTGTTCGTTTGTTAGAAAATATATGTGTTCGTGAACACTTATCGAACGAGATTTTATGTTCATGTTCGTTTGTTAAGGAAATGAACTTGTTCGTATTCGTTTGTGTTTGTTTGTTAATTTTAGGCAATGAACAAAAACAAACGTTGACGAACACAAACGAGCACAAATTAATGTTCATGAACAGAAATGGAAACAAACAAACACAAATAATCATTCATGAACAAAATATATAATACACTACACTTATTAAATATTTAATTTGTCGGAATTTTGAACTATTTAAATCAACATAAAAACTAAAAACACTAATGATCTATCGAACACAAACGAACACGTTACCTAACGTTCACGAACATAAACGAAAGAAAGCGACCTCTTTTCATGTTTGTTCGTTTAACTAAACGAACGAACACAAACGAACTTTCCGCCGAACGGTTCACGAACTGTTCGCCGAACGTTTGGTTCGTTTGCAGCCCTACACAAAGTACATACTCATATGGTTAGTAAGCTACTAAGCCAACCATCTCATTATGATCGCCAAATAGATTAAAACATTACATAAAATTAGATGTTCGACACCTCGAAACGTCTCCAATTATTCTATTCCATGCTCCGCCCTTTTGCTCTGCATTTAATCCATAGGTATGTTGTTGCTTGCATCTCCCCAAAAATCACGTCTATATTAGCTCTTTTCCCACCATAGATACTTTTGTTTCTCGCTTTCCATATCCCCCAACATGTTGATATTATTACTACTTGAATAAATTTCTTTTTCGTTTCTTCTATTGTAGCTTGTTTGTGAAATTCCAAAAGATCCTTCATTGTGAAAACAAAAATTTGTTGTACTCCACACCATGTGCTAACTTTATACCATAATACCGATGCTACATAACATCCCGTGAACAGGTGATCAGCATCTTCTTCTTTTCCCCGCAAAGTTTGCGTACAGCTGACCCCGGTAACATTCCTCTTCTTTTTACTCCTACCATGGTTGCCAACCGATCTTGTACTAGTTTTATTCTTATAAAGAAGCAACTTCAATATGCATACATGTGTTGTAACATGTGCTTAGGGAGTTTTTCAAAAAAAAAAAACTAGAATTTTCCTTTTTAACCTTCAACTTTTAATCTCTAACAATTTAAGTTTTAAGTTTAATCTTTGTTCCTTTTTAACCCTAAACTTTTAATCTTTGATAATTTAAGTTTAAAGTTTTAATCTTTGGTAATTTAACCCTTTTGATTAATTTGATTTTTCCCTTCTAATTCAAAAGTTTATATCTTATACGATTTAACCCCTTTGATTAATTTGATTTTTCACTTCTAATTCAAAAGTTTTCATCTTTTGCAATTTAACCACTTTGATTTTTTTTACTTATGTGCGGTAATCTTGGCTTTGGGGGTTTTTCAAAGAAAAAAATGGTTATGCATATGGTTGTTAAAACGTTGGCTTTTGGGGGTTTTTAAAAAAATTGATTTTTTTTACTTTTCACCCAAAAGTATTTCATAAATTACTTTTAACCTAAAACTATTTGTTTTTTTTTTACTTTTAACACAAAACTTTTTATCTTTTGCAATCTATCCTCACAACTTTTTTTTACTTTCAGCTTTGGTCCTTTATAGCTTTTGTTTTCCGCAAATTTTTCGCTTTATGTTTCGTTCTAAATTTTGTGACGTAACACATCGCAACGTGCGTCTTTGGTTTAACGTTTTTACGTTTCGTCTATTTTCTTCCGTTTGACAGGTTCAACATAACGTGCGCGTCATAAATCGACTTAGTTATAACTAAAGAATCCCCGCCGCATTGCGGCGGGTCGTAATTCTAGTATAATTTAATTACTATTAGTTTTTTATCTAGTTTTCATGAAAGACTTACAAATTTAATTTTGTAAGAAAGATATATCCAGATGAAATGTGAATAATTAAAAGAAAGAGTATGCACACTCATTATAACTAGCGTGATGATGAAGTTAACTCGTCATAATATGGTTTAATTTTGTTTTTAGTTTGGGTCGGTTTTCGTATAAAGTCAAAATTATTGACCAAAATTGTGGTTGAGTCTAACGAATATCTAACACTGGCGGATCTAGCAGTGAGTTCCTATATAAATTTTCACTAAAAAATATATAAATTCTATATAGGTTCTTACTAAAAATTCTAAGTCGAGTGGGTTTTTGGGAACCTGGTAATAATGGCTAGATCCGCTCCTGACATCAAATCATCATTTCTGTCTATATTTATGAGCTTAGAGATACCAATCGTAGTTTAAAACCTTGTTTTGGACTTGTGAACTAATGAGGTAGTCGAAAAATGGATGTTTCATTCTTGTCAAATAAGTTAACATGATATTAAAGTTATAATATAGAGTTAATTGCCCGGATGGTCCCTGTGGTTTCACGTTTTTTCACTTTTAGTCCCCACCTTTTGAAAATAGCAGGTATGCTCCCTATGATTTGTTATTTTGTTACTCGGATAGTCCCTGAGTAGATGTCAGTTAGTTTGGAAATAGCAGGTATGCTCCCTATGGTTTGTCATTTTGTTACTCGGATAGTCCCCGGAGTAAATGTCAGGGGACTATCCGAGTAACAAAATGATAAACCATAGGGAGCATACGTGCTATTTCCAAAAGGTGGGGACTAAATGTGAAAAAACATGAAACCACAGGGACCATCCGGGCAATTAACTCTATAATATATATTCAAAACTAAATGATGTATACATATTTTGTTTTCTTTAGCGACAAATATTACAATAACTCTACTCCTAAAGTACACCAATTAATCTTAATCTACGACATGTCAGGAATTGAACCCTGGTTTGAAGAGGCAAAAGCCCTCTGCTACCCAACCAAAGCTGGAATGGCATATACATATTATGTCGTTTTAGTTAATTTGGTTTGGTTTTTAGGCACAAGAACTTTTTGATATTTTTAAAACGAAAAGTTTTATAAAATGACTATAATTTTTCTCGTTTCTGAACATATGTTTTATTTTTAAACTCATATATTATAAACCAAGAAGGTGAAGTGTCAAAAGTCAAACTAGCCCTACTAACTTCCAAATTTCTAGAAACATATGACGAGTTGACAACACAAGCGTACTTTTTCAAAGGATAGACGTGTAAAAAACCCGTGACCTTTATGTCTAGATCTTCGTCTTGACCATCTATATGAAACAACTATTAATGAACCTTTCTCTATCAACTTTCTCTATCAGGGGTGTTCACGATTTGGTTTTAAACTGTAAAAGTGTTTAAACTGGTCATTGGTTGGGCTTCGTAGTCAGTTTTAATTATTACATTTAGTAAGTTGGCTTCAGATTTTTCAAACCGTAATGAAAGGTTTGGCTTGCGATTTATAGCCAACCGTATAAAATCAGGCCGTGAAAGTTAACGATATATAACTTTTAATTTTAAATATTAAGATGACAGATAATATTTAATAACTATAAACATATATTAAGATAATAGATAATTTTTAATTTGTTTGTGAACTATAAAAATATATACACTCGTATATAAAAGCAGGGGTACGATCAAATAAAAAGTTAATTTTCCCTAAGTAGGATGAGAATGAATCTTAACCATTCATTTTTCAAATCAATGGTTAACATGAAAGAGTAGGAGAAAGGAGGAGTGTAAGGGTATCTTGGGAAAATACTATTTATGGATTTTCTCTCTCCACATGCAAGATACATGCATATTCCACCCCCATTTTTTAAACGTTTATAACTTTTTCATACGACATTATTTTTTTATAAAAATTTCACCGTAAAATCGAACGTCTTTTTATCTTTAATTTGAGTACCATATTGCTATATAAAATACGAAAACTAAAAAAACCCACTAAAATGTGTTGTATTTCTATGTTGTATAACATTTTTTTTGTGCTGAATTTTTTTGTTTTAAATTTTTTTTCCTCAATTTTTTGTGCTTGATTTTTTTGTACTAAATTTTTTTTGCTGAATTTTTTCGTACTATATTTTTTTTACTAGATTTTTTTGTGCTATATTTTTACTACATTTTTGTGCTATATTTTTTTGTATTAGATTTTTTGTGCTAGATTTTTTTGTACTAGTTTTTTTTGCTAGATATTTTTGTACTAGTTTTTTTGTGCTAGATTTTTTTGTACTAGATTTTTTTGTTGTATTTTTAAAAAACAAAATGGGTGCCACATGTCATTTTCACTCCTATTTATAAGGACCAAAATGCTCTTCATTCCTACTTATTAGGAGTGCCACATGTCATCATTACAATCCTTCTTAAGCTACTTAGGCAAAATCCACTTTTTAGTGGATCCTTCCCTATAAAAGATCCTACAGCTCACCAAGATTGGTATTTGTGCAACATTGTTTGGAAAATTGAACTATTTGAGAGTCATTGTTAGTTTCAATTACAATTTTAAATATCAGTCTCGTTTCTTTTTTGTTACAGTTTTAAACCTCAATTACATTAAGCCTAAACCATGGAGCCAAACCAATAGGAAAGTTTTGGTTTGGTTCGGTTTTAATTATTAACGCCCTGTTTCTTTTTCGATAATAAAAAACCTTTACTAACGCTTTAGTTCACAGTTTGATTTAAAAACCATCAAATTGAACCGTGAACACCCCTATTCTTTACGATATATCTAATTTTTGGTATGTTCAAAAACAGAAAAATAAATGAATATGATTTTTAATACATATTGCATATTAAGTTAGAAATTCATGCATTACACAGGTTAAAAAAAATATTAAATACTTAGTAATTAAGATTTAGATTATAAAACAATATTTTGAGATAAAATATGATATAGAAATTAACCTTTTTAAATTAATAAATAGAATACAAAGAATGAAATAAGATAAGCTGGAAAAAAATATTAGATCATACCTACAGTTGGCACTTTAACTGCAATGGTTAAGTTGTACACTTGTACAATGGTCGTATTTTTTTTTGTTTTTGTTTTTTATGTTTTATTATGAATAGCATCAGCATGCACACAGAAGTTGTTAAACCAAAATATGCATGCATTACTTATTGTGGAGAGACTAGTGGCCAGCATGGTGATGACAATTGACAACAGGTCATATAGTCGATGTTCCTTCTTGTACAAACTTTGTTATGACTTATGAGTGCATGGCTATGATTTAGATGATGCAGCTGGTTTTTGATGATGAGTTTAATGGATTAAAGCAAATCTTAATTTGAAGAAGTCTATGATTAGAGACTTAGAATAAGAATGTGCTTGTCACGTCTCAATCGACAATCAAACCGAGTAGAGAAATAGAAGAAAAGAATTTGTGAATAACTCTCACGTATATGAATTAGAAAATAACTCAAAAAAATGATTACATTTCTCTTAACTTTAATCACAGCTTTGGTCAGCTTATATAGATCATAACCTTGTTACAATTAAAGTAGAACTCAACTTCCTAACTATATAATAAAACCATGTGTAGTGGAAGACCCAAATAATGCCCTCACCCTTGGGTGTTTTAAGCCATGTGACAGTTCAGTCAGCAATGGGGCATTATGTTAAAATAGGTGTAGTGGGATGATGCCCCATAATGGCCAAAGCAATCATTACCCAATTATTATTTTTTCAAATTAAAACTAATAAAATTTTATTAATTAAATTAAAATTACACGCCATTCAAAAAAAAATTACATAAATAACAAAACACAAACACATAATACTACTTGTCTTAATTTTCGTCTTCGCTTTCACTAAAAACTCTTTGTAATAAAAATTTGCAACGGATGACGAGGAGGTGAGGAAATCCATTTTTTATATAAAATGGGGTGTAAAAGGTTTGTAGTTTGAGGTTGTAAGTGTAGGTTTTTGGTTTTGGTATAAAATGGGTGTAAAAGGTTGGCATATATATAAAAGTTAAATAAAAAAAATTAAGTAGCCGTTATCTTTTTGACCGTTGCCAACGGTCATTGGCCAAACAATTGAAGAAAGGCGTGGATGATAGAACACTTCAAAGATTTTTTTTTTGAAAAAAACGCACAGGGGGCGGTCTAGCGGCGTTGAGGGGCTTTTTTGGGGAAAAAACGCAAAATAACCCCCACTACGGGTGGTCTAATAATGGAATAAACCCACATGTGTTTATCTAACATATCTATTGTAAATTAAATATAACTCATTTAATTTATCTCTAATTAACTTAACCAAATAACCCACTAATCCATTCGCTTGAATTAGCCGGCCCATGTTAACCGCCCCATCGGCTCGAGGTCGGCCAACCCGCCTCATTGGCTCGAGGACGGGAATTACGTCCAACAACGTGAGTCACGAGAAGGATGGTGTTCGTTGATCTTATCTCTTAATCAAATTCTATTGATTTGGTAAAATTTTCTCTTATCCAACGGAGAAAACAGTTTGTGGTTCATTACAATAAGTCGCATCCATGGGGTTTGGCATTTTAGGCTAGGGGTTTTTCGTGTTCTAACGTAATTCCATATTGTATTTGTATATATGTAGAAACTAGAAAGGTAGCATTTTGTCAAACGTCTAGCTGGTGTGGATTATCAACGTGAAATAAAGGTTTCATATTTACGTGATTGTTTTGTAACCTACTTATTGCCTATGGATCCCTGCTTGAGGAATTTTATTAAAGGGTTTTGAAAGTTGTTTCACGCTATGTTTATTAATAAGAATATTGGATTTTAATAATCTCAACTATTCGTTGTTAGCCGCCAACAGTTACAACTTTAAAAATAACCACTGACAGTCCTAACTTTTAATATACTGGCCTCCAATAAACCCTGACTAACAGAACCTTAATACCGTTAGTCTCCGGTCGCCGGAAAAACGTTTTTTGGCCGGAAAACTCATATAAAAATATAGTTTCACTAACCAGCCTTTTTGTTGTTTGAAGGACATTTCAACAAAAGTTATTGCTCCTGAGCTTGATTTCATGAACACATCTGTATCAAAGATGATGACAAAGAACCCAATTTACGTGTTGTCTGATAGTCTTCTTGTGGATGCCCTGCAATTAACTCAGTGGCGGACCCAGGAATTTTTTCCTGGGGGTGCGGAATATTTTCAAAGATTTTAGGCCCCTAGCTGTATAAAAATATCGGTTCATAGCGGGTCGGGTCGGATCATGTAAGACAAAAGAACATCAAACTGAAATTTATAAATCCTCAAAAACACGTCAAACGTCATTACAAATTACAAACGTATTTAAAATTGTGTCCTACAGGTTTTCTTTTTTTTGAAATATATCCAAAATATCATCTAAAGATACTAAACACGCCATAAGTTTATTACATTATTACTCATTGTTCCTAACACATATAATTTGCTCCATAAGTTCATAAAACAAGACTAAACACTTAAACAAAATAAACAATCATGTTCAACCATATCCCATAACTTTCAATTATATTTTTAAACATTCAAGCCCTAATATTAAATGTTGATTACTTGTAACTAATAATTTAAACAAACAAAGCTATAAATAAAACAACAAAATCATTTAACTACAAGTCTAGAACAAAAAAAATCAAAAAAATATAAAAGGTTAAAGCCTTACACATCTAAATTTTCTCATAATCATCACATAAAACAAAATAACTAAATAAACCATACTAGTTCTATATTGGAATTCTGACGTAATATGGGTCGGTCCAACCGGAATTTTGGTTTTTCCGGTAAAAAAAGCCAACAGGTCGTGCGTCAAGTCGCTGAGAGTTTTTTTTGGGGGCTGGATTTGGAAATTGAATGGGTGGATGGGTTTGGGTTATCTTATTTAGTTCAAATTTCTTTAGGTTGAGTTTGAGCTTGTGTTAATAAAAATTGATTGTAGATTGGACTTTGATTGGATTAAATAATTAAGTGAATAAGTGGTTAAAGAATTATTTTTTTTTCTAAGTGGGGCGGTTGAAAATTTTCAAGGGGTGCGGGTGAAAAATTCCAAGGGGTGCGGTCGGGATTTCCGACGAAAAATAATACTAAAAAATATTTTTTCATGGGGTACGCCCACCCACCCTTGGCTTAGGGTGGGTACGCCCTTGAATTAAGTGTCTTTCTGGCTGTCTTTGCCATTTAAATACGAGGCACATGGCATGTGGATCTTTTGAGGGACCCACTGGGTCTTTTCTGGTTGGAAAGGGTACTCCCTTGGGGCCAGGCCCAAATCCGCGTAAAAGGCCTCGTTGTACCAGAAGCCCACCTCAGATGGACTCATCACCAAAAGAATTTGGGCTCAGCAAGGAGAGTCCGTGGGATCTAAATAGGACGGCGTCGGTACACCAGACCTCAGATGAGACCTCTGCGGCAAATACCGATACAAACCAAGTAGGTGATGAATCCAGATCGGACGGTGCAGTACATGGGGTGGGGGGCGATCATCGATTTGATCCATCAGGTGGAGACCAGAATGTTGGAAATAGGCAGGTGGAGGTGGGTATTGGTAGAGTTGGGGATTCAGACGGCCAATCACCAGATTCTGGTGTTCTTAAAGAGGCAGAGGAAACAATTTTTGCAGGGATGAAGGTGGGATTCCAAGTCCAGGGCTTCACAGAACAGGTTAGCTCGATAATTATGGGAGAAGGTGGTGAAAACATACAATTATGAATTTTCTAGCTATCAATTTAAGGGGGGTGAGAGACACCCGGAAATCCGATTGGGTGAGAGGGCTTAAAACAACACATGGTGTGCATTTTCTGGCTATCCAGGAATCTAAAATTGGTACGTCTTCTAGTTTTCTGTTTAGGAAACTTTGGGGCAGAACTGTCTTCGAAGTTGAGTCGGTGGACGCGGTTGGTGCATCGGGGGGTGTGGTGTCCATGTGGGATCCGACTGTGTTTTCTAAAGAGTCCGTCTTGAAAAATAGACACTTTTTGGTCGTGTCGGGTTCGATCCGAGAGTCAGGGGTGGTTCTAAACATCGTCAATGTGTATGCGCCAAATGACCCGATTGCGAGAAGGGTGTTGTGGGTCGACCTTGATGCAGTTAAGCAGTCTCTCCCTGGGCTATGGGTGTTTATGGGTGATTTTAATGATGTGCGATGTCAATCGGAAAGGAAAAATTCTGAGTTTGTTGCTCTAAATGCTCACTATTTTAATCGGTTCATTGAGATGGCTGGGTTGGAAGAGTATAACATGGGCGGTAGACAATTTACCTATCATTCGGATAATGGCACAAAGTTTAGCAAGTTGGATAGGTACTTGGTTTGTCAGGGGTTTAGGGAGTTGTGGCCTATGGCGTCGGTGGTTGCCCTGGCAAATAATGTATCTGACCACTGTCCTATATTGTTGTCGACTGTAGCCTTGGATTATGGCCCCCCTCCCTTTAGGGTATTTAATTCCTGGTTGGAAGTCCCGGGATTTGTTGAGTATGTGGAGTTTTTGTGCAGAACCTTTAGATTCAATGGACCCGCGGATTTATGTTTGGCAACTAAACTGAAATGGCTAAAAGTAAGAATAAAAGCCTGGGTGAGGAGCTACCTGGATGGTAGGGACGGGGAGGTTAGGGCTAAAATGGATCAGCTTAATGCAATTGAACTCTTGGCTGAAGATAGGGATTTGTCTGAGCAGGAGTTAGCAACAGGAGCAGAGTGTAGGAATTTTATTTTGGAAGCAGATCGGGTAAAAAACATGGACTTGAAGCAGAAGTCAAGGGTCAAATGGGCGGTGGAAGGGGACGAAAACTCTAGTTATTTCCATGGCATAATTAAAGCAAATATCTCGAGCAATCGATTAAACGGTATTCAAATAGATGGTGAATGGGTGACAGTTCCGTCGCTTGTGAAGGACCATGTATTTACTTATTTTGGCGATAGATTTAGAGAGCAAGCGTCGGTTAGGCCTCGGTTGGTGTGCCCGAATCTGACTCGGCTCTCACAAATGGATGCGTATTTTGTGAGTGGGCCATTTTCTCTCTTGGAAATAAAGAATGCAGTGTGGGAGTGTGACGGGGATAAAGCCCCGGGCCCCGACAGTTTTAATTTCAGATTTTTAAGAAGGTGTTGGGGCGGGTTACAAAATGATTTTGTGAACTTATTCACGGAGTTCTACCATACCAGTGCTTTAAACCATGGGTGTTCTTCGTCATTTATAGCCCTTATCCCAAAAGTGAATGACCCGATGGATATGGGGGATTTTAGACCTATTAGCTTGATTGGTTGCATAAATAAGGTGGTGTCAAAAGTTCTCGTTAACAGGCTAAAGTTGGTTATTCATAAGCTCATTTCGGAAGAACAAACTGCCTTCTTGTCTGGTAGGAGTATTTTGGATGGGCCTCTTATGCTCAACGAGCTCATAGCGTGGCTAAAGAGATCGAGGAAACCGGGGATGATATTCAAGATAGACATTGAAAAAGCTTACGATACACTAAATTGGGGGTTTTTGGATTCTATCTTGGCCCAGATGAACTTCCCGGTCATATGGAGAAGATGGGTCGCAGCTATTGTATCTAATGCACGGGCCTCCGTCCTTGTTAATGGATCCCCAACCCTAGAGTTCGCGTGTTCTAGGGGTTTGAGACAAGGGGACCCGCTGTCCCCTTTCTTGTTCATCATGGCAATGGAGGCATTATCGGGAGTTATAAAGGAGGCATGCTCGGTGGGTTTATTTAAAGGTTTTTCATGTCCTCTTAATGGTCCGATCCTATCGCATTTTCTATTTGCCGATGACGTTGTGTTCTTGGGTGAGTGGTCAATCGAGAATGCAAAAAATATTGGGAGGATTATGCGGTGTTTCTATCTTGCGTCGGGGCTAAAGGTGAACTTGGCAAAAAGTAGGGTATTTGGTGTGGGAGTGGATGATGTAAGTGTTCAGTTGATGGCGGATATCCTTCATTGTAGAATGGGTGAATTCCCATTTAAGTATCTCGGGCTTCAAGTGGGGGCAAATATGAACTTGGCCAAGCATTGGAAACAGGTGGTGGAAACGTTTAGGAAGAGACTATCGATTTGGAAGGCCCATACTCTCTCGTATGGGGGGTAGAATAACATTAATAAGGTCGGTGTTAAACTCTCTACCCACCTATTTTTTTTCCTTGTATAAGGCACCGTTGGGCGTCATAAGAGAGTTGGAAAGGATGCGAAGAGACTTTCTTTGGGGGGGAGACATAGATAAGCCGAAAATGACTTGGGTGGCGTGGCGAAAGACCGTGACTACAAAGGATAAGGGGGGATTGGGTTTTGGGGCGCTTCGGGATATAAACATTGCAATGCTCGCGAAATGGTGGTGGAGGTTCAAATCGGAATCAAATGTTTTGTGGAAAAAGGTTATTTGGAGCTTACATAATAATCCTAGATCATGGAGCGTAATCCCGGCAAAACTCTCAGTTCCCGGACCTTGGAAACAGATTTATAAGATTGTAAATGACTTGGGTGCATTGGGTATAGATTTTGAAAGTTCGTTCAGAGGGGTTGTGTGTGACAACCCTCACTAAACCAGGTATCCGTACGACTTAATTAATAATTAATTACTGCTTAATTACTGTGCTTACTTGAACTTGTGGATAAACTGCTACTTGAATACTGATACATGTACTTACTTGCATCATACTTTACTTGCTGTCACTCCATGTTTTGCTTACAGCACCTTTGTGACAACCTTGATGCACCAAAAGCACAGTAGCACAATGAACGGATAACCTATTAAACGTGCTGTCATAACTAGCACCAGGCATGTACTGCCTCTAAGGCCTGTAAGAGCCTGAGATAGTTTGCTACACTAGTGGTGAGTGTAGGGATATAAGGGTTGTAGAACTGCGTCACTAGGAATGAGATTACAGTGACTGGATGTGCCTAAAACGTACCTTAAGTACAAAACTCAGCACTTTAATTAAAATTCAGCATTAAGCTACCTAATAAAGTGCCAAAACATGAGAAAAACATTACTAGACACTTTCCAAAGTGTCGGGAATAAGTTGTGTCACTAAAAGTAATAATAACGACACTTTAAAGCTTTGTTAAGCACTTTAACGGATTAATATCCAATCAAACAACCGGATTATACCCGGAACATAAAAATATTGCCAATAACATTGTTTATCTTTTTCTAAGCCAGTTAGAGTCCCCGAATACCCTAACACCCACTGTAATGCATGACACACTAGTAACCGGGTTAATCCCTAAACTAACTAAATTAACCTAACTAATACCTAATGTTTAGTTGGAAATGAACTAGATTACCCCCCCCCCCCAACCAAACCGTCCCCAAGGGGACACCTCATGTCCTATTTGGATTAAACTAATCTCTTATGTCTAATATCTAAGAGACACATAATCCATTGGACCATAATCCTAAACTTTTCCTATAAGATCACCACTAAACCCCTCATTCTTTCACTTAACATTTCACCAACACAAAACTCTCTCCTCTCATCTCAAAGCTCTCGGCCGAACTCCCCTATACCATCCATCAATCTTTTAAGCTTTGATCCTCTCATTCCAAGATCATACAAGCGCTAAGGATCACCTACGAGGAAGCTTGGTGCATTCGGAACGCGAAGGACCTCACCCTATTGCTTTTATCCACTCATTTTGCGACTAGAATCTTCCCTAGCCTCGAGCTAGTAGTAAGTTACTATAAACACACTCTCGATCTATTTTAAAGTGGTTAAAATAATATATGACGGTTAAAATTCATGAACATGCAAAATGATATGAAAAGTCTACTAAAAATGCTAAAAATGATGGATAAAAGCTTGATTGTTGTGTAAATCATGTAGGATTTGTTTTGTGTAATTATTTGGGCCCGATCTATGTTGTGGTAGCTCGGATCATCGTTTAACCCGAATTGGTCATGATCATGGATCAGGACATAGAGCTTGTTTAAGTGTAACAAGGGTTAAGTGATGAAACTCTACCACACGAGAAACTTGAACTTGTGTAAAAACGATTTTACTTACGAAGTGGTGTTTAAAACTAGTAGATCTACGGATCTACAAGCGGTATTTTCAAAGGACCGAGTGTCAAGGAAATCTTATTTTCTAAAACCGGATCTTACATGAACAAGAATGATTTTTAAACACACAAGTGTATAAACACTTGTGTAACACTAAGTTTCGACAAAGAACTAGTTTTGTCAAATTTTACAAGAAGTTGTAAAGATGGAATTTCTTTAAAAACGAGGCTTTTACGAAACCGAGTAGATTATTGCAAAGATCCACTAAAAGTAATGGAAATTTCTACAAATTTTGGACAAACCACAAGTTCATGTAATTTTTGCGATTTATATATATATTTTGACTAGTTAATGTTGAAATGTTGTTTGATAATGTTGGGAACATTGTTGGTTTGAATTATAAAAGAAAATGATACGCTTGAAAGCGTGGCCACCTCCAGTTACAGGGGAAACTCTGGCGAAATTTTTCTAAAAACCTAACACTTGGAAATATTTTCACTACAAGTGTTGTAAATATATTTTTGACTTGTTTTCAAAACGTAAATTTCGCCATAACTTTATTTACAAAGTGTCGGAGGTGGGATTTTCACAAAATAAAACCTGAAATATATATATTTAGAATATATGTTTTTCATAGTATCACTTGTAAAATGTTTATGATTATTTTGCGAAATATACGGATATTATTTTTAGAGTAAAAAAAATAATAATATTACCAAGTACTAATGATTCCAGAAATAATGCATACGCCTTCATAATTAATAATAAGTTACAACGGTATAATTATTACCACCCGATCTTTAAAACGTAACTTACGCATTTTAAGAAAATATTTATGAGCGCGTATTTTTGTCAAAGTATTATTTTGGGAAGAATATTTATATTTTGAAGTAAGGAATAAAATATATTAAGTGAGACTTAATAACGTATTTCGAATTTTACGAGCACGCATGTATTAAATCCCCCATCCTTGGGAAGGAGAATAATTACCAAGTATTTACAAAATGTAAACACGAAATAGTTGTCTAACTATTTCCCAAAAACTTAAACCTTAAGCTAAGGCACGGCCGTCCGTCTAATAGATTTAGTACGTGTAGGTCGTCACACAGCTGCTTGATCAGGAGATATACTTGGTAGAGACGCACCACTGTGAGTTCATGCCCCCCTTTTCTCTTAACTGTTTTCAGTTTTCTAAACTGCGGGGGTGAAATACATGTTACTATGATTACGAGTACTTTTACATGGTATGGTTAGCGTAAGGAGGGTTACTACTTAGATCATGTGAGTGGGTAGGCAGAAACTTGAGGCCATTAATCCTCAAGGTAGGACCGAGGGGCAGGAGCGGTAGATCTATCTGGGTGTAGCGAGCCCAACCCCAGGCCCAAACAGAACGGACCTCGGGGTGACTTTGTACCCAACGCATAAATCTGCTAGGTTTGAGTCTTCCTACTTGCACTTCACACATATCAATGGCCTTGCAAACCATTGGTGATCTCTCTTTCCTTATTTGCTACATACCAGGGTTTTTATACATACAAAGGTTTATTTACTCACTTACACATGAACTCGCTCAACATTATTGTTGATTTTTCAACTTACATGTATTTCAGGGAATTAAAGATCTGGCGCGGTATGTTGTGTTTTCCCGCTGCATATGGGTTCCGAGGTCATCCCGGTTTAGGAAATGTGACTTTTTCCTGGACGAGTCACAAATCTTAAACTGCGTTTTATTCATGTTGATGTTTATGTCTTTCAAAACAATGTTTTATGTTTTGGTGTTGTAGTCCCTAAGACAATGTTATGTTACTTCGGTTTTAAAACTTAAATCTATGGATGATCTTGCATGGTTTTTATTTCATATAGCTTGTTGTGATTAAGCTATGGTATTAAGAAGTCACACCAAATTAACCACGCTTCCGCAAAGCCAGGGTGTGACATTGTGGGTCGGGGTCAAGAGGTTTCTTTTTGGTTGGATTGTTGGCTTCTGGAGGAGTCTCTTGCTGCCAGATTCCCAAGACTGTTTCAGTTAGAGAGGTATAAAAGGGCAGTAGTTTCTGATCGGATTGTAATGACAAACGGGGTATGGAGTGTCAGGTCGCATTGGATTAGGCAGCTTGCAACGACTGAGGAACACAATGATTGGGCACAGCTGTCTTCGTTGCTGTCCTCAGTCGCTTTGTCTGCAGAAAGTGATAGGTGGATTTGGTCTTTGGACCCGAACATGTCATTTACTGTAAAAGGGTTACGAAGGCGCATGGCTGATAGTGATCATGAGGCAGTTGGGAGGGCGTTTATGTGGAACCAGTGGATGCCGATTAAGGTAAATTTTTTGGTATGGAGGCTGAATTTAGATTCACTTCCCACAAGAGTGTCTCTTGGGAAAAGGGGTGTTAATGTACTGTCGTTGAGTTGTGAGCTATGTCAAGATGAGGAGGAGTCAACACACCATGTTTTCGTATCTTGTCGGTTTTCACAAAGGGTTTGGGAAGGGATAGCAAGTTGGTGTAAACTGTCACCGTTATTCTTCTTTGGCATGGAGGATCTGGTACACTACCATGAGCAAACACGTGGGTCAAAAGTATGGAAACAGCTGATATATTCCATCTTTCAGGCGACAATTTGGTGCATCTGGGCGGGTCGTAATAATGCGGTGTTCGATCGGAAGAGGAGTTCGCCGGATAGACTGGTGGAGGAGGTAAAAGTGTTGAGCTTCTTATGGGTAAAACATCGGTCAAAAGCGACGGCTTTAACATGGGAAAATTGGTGCACGTTTGATGTAAACTGTTTGGGTGTGTAACCTGTAATGTTTGGTGTTTGTAATTTGGTGGGCTTAACTGTTCTTGTTATCCCACTTGTTTTAATAAAATTGTTAGTTGGCCATTCAAAAAAAAAAAATACGAGGCACATGAATGAAAATGACTTGGAAAATTAATCTTTTGCAGATCTTCGGGATGATAAACAATTCTTAACTGACCATCCTGGTGCAGTTCCAATCACAACGGCTCAGGTACCCTCTACTCCCATTTCAATCTTTATTTTTTAAAGGAAAATGACCAGTAATAATTAGATTTGACATTTGTTTTGTACTTGTGTAGGGAGAGGAGCTGAAGAAGCTAATTGGCACCCCTGCGTATATAGAGTGTAGTTCAAAAACACAACAGGTGATGTTTTATTTAGGGTGGAGGGTATAGGTTCGGTAAACTCATTCGGTGAGTTGGTGTCACCGAGCGGTGACCACCCCCTGTTGTTTAAGTCATCGAAATTTTGCACTTTTTCGGTGTATATTCACCGATGCGGGAAGATGAGGGAAGGAGGAGGGAGGAAGGTTTAATGGTGGGTCCCAACCCCTTTTAACCAATCACAATTTTTTTTATTTTTTAACCTACTCAAACACCCTAGGGTGATTGACTATACCCCTTGATTGAGTGCAAAATGGGGAGTGGAATGGGGAGTTGACATGGCATAATATTATTGGGTAAGATTTCACTCAAACACCCTAGGGTGATTGACTATACCCTCCACCCTTATTCATATCATATTTGACTTGATACTTTGACAATTTGTCAAAATGTCACACATCTATTGATGGCAAGATAATGCGGAAAGTTAGGTCCATGTTACCCAAAGGTATTGGATGGCGGGCATATGTAAACTACTATTAAAACATTAAACCGGCTTCTTGGGATTATATCCTTGCTGACTCAAACCACTTAGCCGAGGGTAACGTCACATTCAAAAGAGGGGCCTACCACTTTTCGCATTAATACCTTATTTAATTATCTTTCAATATTCCGACCCTTTGGGATTGTATCCCTGCTGACTCAAACCACTAGGTTGAGGGTAACGTCACCCTTAAAAGAGGGGCCTGCTACTATAACTAAGATAATCTCTTAAAAAGTCCGAAAGTGCGAAAATCATCAAAGGGTACATTAAAGATGAGTTGGATCCAAGTGATTCTATCTTGTCTATTTGTTTTTCATTTTATTTATCTTTCACGTTTTAGATTTATTTTCATGTTTAAAAACTCTTTTCAAAAATTTAGATCGATTAGACGTTGACGGTAAACCGATATTAAAAGCTCTTGTGTCCTTGGACGACCTCGGTATCTGACCAACACTATACTACGCTCACGATGGGTGCACTTGCCCTAGTGTGTGTTTAGTGTTAGTACATTATCGTGTTTTATAAATTTAAAACTTGACTAATGCGTAAAACGAACTTAAAATATTACAAAATCATATCACGCTTAACGCACACCAATATTTTGGCGCCGTTGCCGGGGACACAAGGATTTTAAGAAAGTTTAAAATCGACGGCCTAATCATTTTTCAAAACATTTTCAAAACTGGGCGCTTGTTTTTCAATTTTTAGGAATTTTTAGCATAACAGCAAGCTGAACACGGGGTCGTGCCCATTGGACACGCCCCCATGGTGTAAGAAACCAGTAACAGGTTTCAAAACGCCTAGTGTCACACCCCAACCGATGGCAGAATCATCGGGGCGTGACACTAGGCGAATCAGATTGCTCAAGAGAATCCATAACAACTAATTTGCGACAATATTTAATGCGTTCATTATCCCATACTAATAAACAAATATAATCACATAAGCTGTCACGAATTTCATGGTCTCTCAAACAATACAAATCCGACAACCTAGATTTTAGGTGTGTTTCTAGACTTCCTAGCTTGATTTGATGTAGACTGCTACTAAACCTGCAACATACGTTAAAATAACATCAATACAAAAGTATTGGCGAGTATACAAGTTTTGATAGAGTAGCATAGTAGATAAAAGTGCTGCGAATTACAACATACATAAACGAGATACACAACATATATACAAGACAGATACTAGCAGTTAAGTCACTCGAGCTGCGATATGCGATTGCTATTCATCCTAACTAGACCCCGTCGGGTGCTATAGTACTATACTAGTTAAGGCGGGACGTCGCGAGTAAAAGTCCTAGCACATATGTAACTAGCATCACGTGTTAATATGTAAGTCAGTCATTCGCAAGTGATAAAAAGTCAAAACAGTTGATTTGTTTTGATAAGTGCGATTTTGATATAAACGTATGTTACACCCACAAGTGCGATAAAAAGGGTTCGAGTATACTCACAGTTCGTGTTCACCAAGTAAACACAATCTTGGATTGAAGGGAGCGCGTATAAGGTTAGCCTAATCACAGAATGATTGCATAAGCGATGAACGGCGCGTTAAACGGTGACGAGCGACTAAGTGACGAATGGTAATCCAATCGGATGACAATCCGAACGGATGGCCATTCGGTCGGATTGACATTCGTTGTGTTTGTGTATGATGGCTTTGAAGTTTTTGTTGTAGCATTTTAAAATCAGAGAAGTATCTCTACCTTTCAGGTCGTTCGATCGAACGGTCATCCGATCGGATGGCGATCCGATCAGCGAGGCATTCCTCAAAAGAACAAGTTCACAACAGGATGGTCATTCGATCGGATGGCAATCTGATCGGATGGCCATTCGCTGGTTTGGAATATGCATTGAAAGTTGTAAAAAGTTCAAGTGTTGAAGACCAAGTGCAATCCGATCGGATTGTCGTTCGATCGAATGGCAATCCGATCGGACGGAAATCCGTCCAACAATCTGATCGTTTTGAAATTCGATAAGTTTGAAAGTTTACGGTTTGATCGAGACGGTATGACGACGTGTTAAACAACAGGAAATCCCACCAAGTCCAAGTTATCTGATCAGGTGGGAATCACCCCGTTTGACCAGTTAACTATTCTTAACGGTCTTTCATGTTCAACCCGTTAAGTCGATTATCTCGTTGATAGGAATCAGATCTCAGACCGACTCTTTACTAGGAACGAGTGGAAGGCCTGAACGAGCTCCGATTCTATCGGTTTTGAGTTCATAAGTGTAAAAGAGTTGGAAGAAACTTAAATTAGTTTAAAAATGTTTAGATTTAGGCGAAGTCAGTGTTTAAACGTGTTGAAATCTCTTAGATCTGAGTTGTTCTTGATGGAATGAGGTCACACTTTGAAGTTCATGAGAACCCGTGATGACATCACCCTGGAACAGCCCAAATCGGACATATTTCATGGTGAAAAGTTAAGATTTGATGGTGAGAATGATGAAGAAGTGTGTGTAGATCATAGAAGTACAAGATTTGAGGTAGAAACTTACAAGAATCGCGAGAATCGAGGGAAAATAGCCTAAAAGTGTGCTGGTCGAGTGAAGAGGAGTGAAGGCGATGGAGTGCAATGGATCAGATGGCATTTCGATCGGATGGCCATCCGATCGGATGGCCATCCGATCGGATGGCAATCCGTTCAGATGGCAATTCGATCGAATGGTCAATCGATCGAGTGGCTTTGGCAAGTTGGTTTTCCGACTTCTAAACCGGCCCCAAATGTATGATAAACATGTAAATCTGTACACAAGATTTTAATAAGAATTATCCCAAGTTATAAATGATTTGTGCCTTGTGCGCCTAAATCAATTTTCTTAAATGTTTTTTCAAAAGAGTCAGTTAATTGTATTTACCAGTGAAAACTGACGTATTTTCCAAAGACTAAGTGACAGGTACCTCTCGAAATTAGGCTGGAGCTACTTGGTGTCAATTAAGAGGATCTTGCAAATCCTTAGATGCCTGAAGTCTGTTAATCTCAGTTTTATGTATTTGATTTTATGATCCGCCTGTGGATCTCTATTACAATCAGTCTGTATATTCTTTTGTTTTAGACTTTCGGACACTATGGATTGTAATAGTAATTAAACTTCCAAGCCTTCCACTGTGCTATAATTGTGTTAGTTGACAATGATGATATCAACTACGTCACGATACTCCCCACCGGGCCCATCGGAAATATGTGGAAATATCGGGGTGTGACAGGTTGGTATCAGAGCCAACATTGAGTGAATTAAACACTAGCCTTTTGTGTTTAATCTCAATGACACAATAGCACATTCCTTAGACTTCCGAGACTAGTAAATGACCTAGGATTATTCTTAACTTTCCTTTTGTCGTTTATAAGTTGTTTTCTTGTTTTGACAAGTTTTTGTAAAAATGCCACCAAGAGTAAGAGGAAAAGGAAAAGGTCCCATGAGGGGGGACCATCCAGCTACGCCGGAACTTTACACCGACGCACGCCTTTAGCGTCATTCAGCAGCTCCAACTCGAATGATGATTGGAGACATTCTTTAGAACCAACGAGACGTTCGGTTTCGCTTAGCACTTCACCCTCATACCATCATTCGTTCAGGCCTGACGAGCCTCAACACTCACAGCATTTGCTGCATTCACACTCGTTTCACCACTCTTCTTACCATTCATCCCATCATTCTCATTCCCACCATTCATACTCACAGGGTCACTTTAACCCTGATGATTACATTAACGCACCAGCGGGATATAACCCGTTGGGCCCCGAGGACCACTTTTCACAGGATATGGATATGGACGATGATCCAGATCCACAAATGCCACCATCTGGGACGCCTACACATCCCATCGATATTTCGATCGGTTCATCTTTTGCGGTTCACACACAGTGCCGGAAATTGATACCACACCGGCCACCTTTGCACCACCGCCACCTCCAATGGGTTATGAAAACCCAATACCTACCTACCAAGATTCGGCTAGGTATAACCCGTTTGAGCCTCAGGCTCCTGCCGGTTACAGCTATCCACCTCCTGCTTACGACCCATATGTCGAAGCAGTCAACTACAATGCTCTCTATCCCTCACCGTTTCCACCAGCATACCCAACTGGGAATCCCGTTCAAGGGTATCAATATCTTGCATATCAGCAACAACCTCAACCTCCACCTCAACAACCACAAACATAGGAAATCTTACAAAGGTTGGAAGAGGTTAAGCATAGGGCAGAGGAACGTGAAAGAAAGACCCATAAGTTCCTTAAGGGTCTTGCAAACTTCATCAAGGGAAAGAAAAAGTAGAAGGCTTTATTTTATTTTGTATTGTAGTTTAAATTAAGTCCCTACGTGGACATTTCTCTTATTTTAGTCCCTGCGAGGACTTGTTTCTTTTCTTAGTCCCTGCGTGGACAATTTGTTTATTTTTAAAGACCCGTTTAGGGCAGCTTTTGTAATACTTAGAATTATTAATGAAGTTTTCTTTTGAAATTATATATATGTATTTTAATTACATCAACATGCAAATAATCATTTCAATTTAAATTGATCTGCTTTGATATTTCAAAAGATGTTCTTAAAGGTATAACCTAGCCAAAATATTAATGGCTATGATGGTATAACCCTCTTAAGACAAAATTCCTTGTTAACATCTAAAAACATGTTAACACTCCGGGCAGTGTGGATTGAGAAACCACGCCAGCCTTCAAAGTATTGGACTCTTCCAATCCCTTTTATAGCCTAAATGATCAATGCGAATCATGGCTAAAAGAATCAAATATGATGTCTATAACAAAAACATCCATATGAGGTGTTCTGCCTACGGGCCAATGTATATTCATGACAAAGATAGTTATCTTTTATAACTTCTTGTCCAAAAGGCGATGAACTATATTCGACCCTTAAAACCTTGATCTAAAAAGATCATAATCATATTTTAAATTGTCCTAGTGACAAGGCCTTTTGTGCCAATTTAAATGTCCTTTGAAACAAGCTTTCGTGCTATGTATAAAAATATCTAAATGACATCGACAGTTGTGACTATGTCCCCTGTCTAATAAATATAAAGGATTATATGCTGTTTAAATGCCAATAATGGTTCATTTGTAATCTAGGCAAATTAAAATCAAATGTATTCAAACATAATTCTTTATCAGCCTATATGGTTTATTTATACCATGGCTATCTAATCATCAAATACGATGATTCGTTATATAATAACTAAACAAATTATTATTGCTTGATTATAGCATTCAAGTCATGACTGGCTCCGATGAAGCTAATAGTCACCCAGTTGATGGGAACAATAATGATACAAGGCTGCATGTTACTGGCGCCAAACTTCAAGAAATGATAAACACAGCAGTTACTAAAGCTGTGAATGAAGTTCTTAAAGATCCAAGTGATGCTCGATCGAAAACTCATTCCAAGTCCCTATTGAAACCGCATACGTCGAAAAAGGATGAATCTCAACATTCATCCAACCAAAGAACTGAACCCCAAAAGATTGTGTTTGATCAGGATCCCAAATACAATAAGGGTTGTACTTACAAATACTTTGTCTCTTGTAAACCAAGGGATTTCAATGGGGGGAAAAGAGAGCTTTTGATTGTATGAAGTGGTTGGACAAGATTGAAACAGTTGTAGATATCAGTGGGTGTGCTAAGGAGGACGTTGTAAAGTTTGTATCACAGTCCTTTAAAGGCGACGCCTTAACATGGTGGAAAGCCTTGGCTCAATCCACAGGGAAAATTCCGTTGTATAATCTCTCTTGGGTTAAGTTTGTTGAACTTGTGAAGGATACTTATTGTCCACAGCATGAGGTGGAAAAGGTGTTGACTAATTTTCTCACTCTGGTAATGAAGGATTTGGATTGTAGGTCTTATGTTACCAGTTTTAACTCTATGTCCCGACTCGTTCCGTATCTGGTCACTCCGAAGCCAAAACACATTGCGCGTTTCATTGGTGGGTTAGCCCCAGAGATCAAGGGGAATGTCAAGACTTCTAAGCCTACCTCTCATAGATCTGCTGTAGATCTGTCACTGGTACTTGCTGGTGTGTGTCGGGTGTATTATGTTTTTATTGATATTTTAAGCCCATTTTACACATTAGTCAAGTTTTAAATTTATAAAACACGATATTCTACTAACACTAAACACACACATGGGCAAGTGCACCCATCGTGAGCGTAGTATAGCGTTGGTAAGATACCGAGGTCGTCCAAGGACACAAAAGCTTTTAGTACCGGTTTATCCTCAACGTCTAATCAAACTAAAATTTTTAGAAAAGGTTTTAAACATGAAAAATAAAAACTAAAAAATGCTGAAATAAAAATAAAAATAAAAACAGATAAACAAGATGAATCACTTGGATCCGACTCGCTTTTAATGTATCCTTTGATGATTTCCACATTTTTGCACTTTTTAAGAGATTATCTTAGTTATAGTAGTAGGCCCCTCTTTTGAAGGTGACGTTACCCTCAACCCAGTGGTTTGAGTCAGCAAGGATACAATCCCAAAGGGTCAGAATATTGAAAGATAATTAATTAATTTATTAATGCGAAAAGTGGTAGGCCCTCTTTTGAAGGTGACGTTACCCTCGGCTAAGTGGTTTGAGCCAGTAGGGATACAATCCCAAGTAGCCAGTTTAATGTATTAATAGTAGTTTACATATGAGGGGATCAAGCCATTCGCACCCCCGCCATCCAATACCAGTGGGTATTGAAGGAGGTCCTAGTAAGCTTGACCTAGGTCCTTGCAGAATCTATACACTGAACAAGGCAAGAACCTTACTAAACCATTCCCTTAACCCCCGACCAGGTAGCCAACATATCTCTACATAGACCGTAGAGATATGAATGGTGAAAATCTTTTACTTTATATAGACAGTAAAGTAATGCCAAGACACCACAGACAAATGATAAAGCAGTTTCACCTTCAACATAAGAAACTAGTTATTAATGTCATTAATACAAAACCAAATAAAAAGTGAGAAAAGATTAAAAATCAAAAGTAATACATTAAAGACTTGTCTTCACCAAATGATGTAAGAGACTTAGCCAAACATGGCCTTTGATTGACAAGAATTGTTACTATCAATCTTGGATCCCGAGACTACTACACATACTCTAAGGTGGATGATGGATGATGGTGGTGGATGTGGGTGTGGGTGTTGTAGTGGTGGTGGTGGAGTGGTGGCAAAGTGGGGGAGAGGTGGTTTGCCAAGGGATGCCTTTGAAGTGAGCCAAGCACCCCTATTTATAGCCTGAACAGAAGCCCGGCCATGCCCTATGTCCGCTGGACACGCCCCCGTGGCCAACCCTTTTCTCTTCCTTCATTAATTGAAATTGTCTGCATTAGGCTCCACACGGCCCCGTGTGCAGAAGCGTATCTGTACTACAAAGATTTGCAAGATTATGCGAATCTTAGCGTTGACCACGCCCCGTGCTGAGCTGGGCACGCCCCCGTGGTGGGGATAGAAGGTTCCATAGCTTTGTCCATTTCTGCAGACACCTGACCACGCCCCCGTGTCAAGTGGGCACGGGCCGTGGTCAGCCTTCTGTTTCTTGTTTTTGCTTATGGAAATGTTGTCGAGGGGTCGGGCATGCCACGTTTATTCCTTTTCTTTGTATTTATGTTAGTTTTTGCTGCATGTTTGTTCCTTTTGTTCGTTTAAGCTCATTTGGTCCTGAAAATACAAAAGGAAGACAAAAGCACACTTTTTTCAACATTAGTACTAAAAAAAGGTTAGTTTTATGCCTCATTTGATGTAATTTATATGTTGCATTTTACATACATCAAATACCCCCACACTTGAATCTTTGCTTCTCCTCAAGCAAAACTCTTTATTATGTGGCTTACACACCCAAATGGAATGGGTATAAGAGAAGTTTTGGGCTTGTCTTGAGTGTCGGGAATCCAAGATCTTTATTGGGTTTTATTTTTATACTATTTACAATCCTATTCGTTACGATTTATTTAGAACGTTTCATAAGAGAAATTACTTATTTGGGCATAACATGCCTCTTTAAAATTCCATTTATATACAAGTTCACATACCTCACGGGAGATCACTCAACACTCGGCCGAAGATGTATTTTTGTGAAACAATCGAGACCGACATGGAACTTATTTCTACCATATGCTTGCCAAGCAATCAATCCTCCTCCTTTTTAACTATAAACCTTTGTAAATATCAAGAGGACTTGGGGAAAGGGTTAGGCTTGGGCTAAAGGTAGGTGGTTTTGGGTTAGTGGTTAGTAAAAAGGGCTAAAAGCGTAAAAAGCGTCGGTCGTCGTAAAACTTGTTGTTTTTGTGACTTTTATTCAAACTAAGCATTTTCAAACAAAGTTTCTTTGAGGACTTTGTTTGTTTATTGCTAGACTTTCATTTTTTTTTTATAAAGAAACGTCACAAGAAGACCGAGCTTTTTACTAAAATAAAGGGTTAAAAAGAAAAAGGTTTTTGGTGGGTAAAGGGTGTTTGTTTTGTGGGTTTAGAAATGAAAAGGTTTAGGCTCAAAGGGGTTAACCATGGGGATTTTGGGTAGGTGATAAAGAAAATGAAAAATAATGGTGTTGAAAGGAAAATGGGTTAGTCATAATGCCTCCATCATTTACTTACTTGGGTTTAAGTTGGTAAAGACCGGGAATGTATTGTCGTGGCAAGTTCTAGAGTCGTAAGAACCAAGCGGCTATTCACACAAGAAACGAAAGATGAGCATTTAGTTTAAAAATGTATGCTTGTATGTTCAATAAAGGCTTAAAACTCACTTATTGTGGGAATGGGTTTATAATGTGATCAAGTATATATAATCAAATTTTAATTAGATTTGCCATGGCGTTTCATAATTTTCTTATGTTGGTTCTTTTTATCACGATGCTTTCGGTTGTAAATTTGTAAAAATATAACCTTTTTAGAAATTGTTATTCCTAAATTAAACCAAGACAAGTAAAAAAAATGAAAAGTTTTTGAAAAAAATTGGGGTGATTAGCGGTTCCAATAGAGTTTTGTGTAAGACTTTTTATTAGGACTTGCAAAATTCAAGGTTTAGCATCCCCCCCCCCCCACACTTAAATTACACATTGTCCTCAATGTGTCCCAAAAATAAGTTTTTAGGTTGATTGAATGTGTAAAAAGGTGTTTAAAAACAAGGTTTGGTGTTATTGGGCACCTGGCCACGGCCTCGTGTTGGATGAACACGACCCCGTGGTTAGAGTGCCAGTAACAAAAACTTACAGAAGGTGGCCACGGGGGCGTGTCTGGCGGACACGGCCCCGTGGCAGGCAATTTTCAGACAAACAGCAGGTACAGGGTGGTGGACACGGGGGCGTGCTGGCTGAGCACCGCCCGGTGGTGACAGTCTGCAATCAAATGAAACAGGTTTTTGGCTTTCGGTTTGGGTTTTCGGGCTTGTGTAGCACTAATACTTAGTGCATCCAAGCTTCCTAGGTACCTGTTTAGCTTAAAATACCACACCACGCAACAAATAACAACCATCCTAAACATACCAACATTATCATCCACATCACACACTAACAAAAACAAAATGCAGAAAAGTAAAAGTGTTAAAGAAAGTAAATTGTTCAAACTTTGGCACGCATGCCAGATAATTGTTCATGAGATAAAAGGGGTTAACCTGCTAGAAGCCACAACCTTGTCACACCACCTCCGACGCCTCCGCATCAATTCATCTCTTCATCTTCATCATCTCCTCCTCGATACACCATATGCTCCCAGATGTGGCTGATGTCAACTTGCATGTCGGAGATGTTCCTCTCCATTGCTCCGACTCGGGTGTAGGTGTTGCTGGCCATGTTGTAGGTGTTGCGGGTGCATATGAGGTTTTCCTGCAAAAGATCATGTAAGCTTTGAAAGTTAGGAAAACCACCCCCTTGAGAAGAGGATGAGCCCGCATGGCCCTGAAATTGAGCAAGAGGGTGGATTGGGGCGGCGTGAAGAACAAGAGCCTCCTATCGGTTCCAAACATGTCCCTGAACCGTTTGAAATCGAACTGTCCCGTCACCCGCCTCGTTGATGATTCCCATTGAGCGACATATAACGTGATCCACCTTTCCCGACCATGGACCTTTATGGAAGGATCTTGGCATCTTTTGCACAAAGTTCTTGTAAAGGCAGTAGATCCACCCCCCGAAGAAGATAGGTGTCGGGGCGGTGGCCAGTTGGTTCAGGTGCATGTTTCGGAGGAGCAAGTGTGGAACATCAAGAGGGACACGGTTGTGGATGCAGTGTAAGACCGTCAGATCATGTAGGCTAACAAAACCGGTACTGTCACGCCGTTGATTGAGCGAGTTGCTAAGGATCCTAAGAATGTAGCGGTATAGAGGGTCCCGCAACTGGGAGCTTTCGGTTTGGCTTGGATCGTATGGACCTTCTCCGATTTGAGACCATGTCGTCTGACGCATGTTTGGCAAGATTTCATGGAGACCACCCGTGTTTTCTTCGTCTCCGGCATCCTCTTCAGAAATCAACCCAATTATCGCCCCAAACTGCGCAATGGAGATTGAAAGTACTTCTCCAGCACAACGAAATTCAACCCCCTCCCCATCAAACGGCTCTGCTTTAGCTTTGAACGTGAAAGTGCTATAGAACTCCATGCTGTATTCGTGGACCGAATGGAGTCTAGTGCAGAGGGCTGCCCTAAGTGGACCCGTGACTAGGTTGTTGAAGTGATCTATCTGTCCCACAACTTCCAGTGTCTAGAGGCATACTTGTCTTGGATTTTCCTCGTGCCTTGTTTGGATAACTTCAAATCGGGCTTAATAGTTCCATTCATTCTGATTGAAGCGTGTGAATTTCTTGGCCATCTGAAAGAAAACACAAAACAATTAGCACGAAACAATAAATTTCTGAAGAAAACTGAAAACAGCAAGCTAAACACGACCCCGTGGGCACTGGCCACGCCCCGTGTTCGGATGAAAATTGTTGGCCACGCCCCCGTGTTCGCTGAGCACGACCCCGTTCTCAGGCGTCTGTTTCCCAAAAATTCCATTTTTCGACGGGGTTTCGAAAACTAGAAAATTTTTGGTTGAGTAGGGGCGGTTTTCCCCGAAAATGAAACCCCAAGTGCCATTTTTCCAAAAACAAACCTTTTACCCCTTCAATTTCATCTTTTTCGGTTCAAAAAACAAGGGTTTGAGGTTTTTGTTTGAAATCAGGAAAATCTACAAACAATTCAAGTTGATTTACTTCCTATAACATGCAACTATACTACTACTAACAGATCTAAGCAAAAATTTGAGGTTTGATTCAGTTCAAGTTGAAGAACACTAGATTTTTCCCCAAATTTTTGATGTTAAACTACATGTAAATCATTAATATAACTAACTATGATGATAGAATCATACCTTGACGTTGTTGAACGGTGGAAGAACGTGAAAATCTGCAGAGATTCGCGAAGGAACCAGAGAGTTTTCGGGGAAATGGGTCGTGTTGAAGTGAAGAATGAAAAGAAAAAGGGGTTTTATCCCCGATAGTAGCCGGCCACGGGCCCGTGGGTGGGCGAAAATTAAAAAAAAAATTCAGTGCACGTGTGAGTGACCTGTTTCCTGAAACTTGGTTTTAGAAATCTTACCGATTTAGAAGCTTTCCCGACGTTCATTACCAACAAGATATGATGTTGATGCATAAACCTTCGTTTATTCGTCGGCCGCTTGTAGCGAGATCTCATCCTCTTCATCCTCAATGAATCCTTGATAAAGCTTTAGCCATTGACCATTGACTTTGAATGGAATTCCATTCCGAGATTTAATTTCAATTGCACCGTGTGGAAAAATATGGGTGATAGAAAAAGGTCCCGACCACCTAGACTTTAATTTACTGGGAAATAATTGAAGTCGTGAATTAAACAGTAGAACTTTATCTCCCACCCGAAATTCATTAGGTTTAATGTGTTTATCATGCAAATTTTTCATTATTTCCTTATAAATTTCGGAGTTAGAGTATGCGTGATTCCTTAGTTCGTCTAATTCATTTAATTGACAGAATCGATTTTTACCGGCAATTTCTATGTCTAAGTTTACGTTTTTTATTGCCCAATAGGCTTTGTGTGCTATTTCTACTGGCAAATGACAACTTTTTCCATTGACAAGCTTATATGGGGTGGTACCTATGGTTGTTTTATATGCAATACGAAAAGCCTATAAAGCGTCGTCTAATTTATCGGCCCATTCCTTTTTATTTAACCCTGTAGTTTTCTCAAGTATTCTTTTTTAAACCTCGATTAGTCACTTCGGCTTTTCCATTTGTTTGAGGGTGATATGCAGTTGAGATCCGGTGATAGACCCCATATCTTGTTAAAAAAATTTCAAGTTGATGGTTACAAAAATGGGTACCCCTATCACTTATTAATGCTTTTGGAGTTCCAAAACGAGAAAATAATCGTTTCAGGAATCTTACCACAACTCTTCCATCATTTGTTGGAAGAGCTTCGGCTTCGGCCCATTTTGACAAGTAATTTATTGCCACAAGTATATATTTGTTTCCTTTTGAAGGTGGGAAAGGTCCCATAAAGTCGAGTCCCCACACATCAAAATTTTTACAAACAAGAATGTCGTTTTGTGGCATTTCGTTTTTGGAAGAAATATTACCTGATCGTTGGCATGCATCACATGTCTTGATAAGACTTTTGGCGTCTTTGTAAATGGTCGGCCAATAAAATCCTGAATCAAATACCTTTCGTGCGGTACTAGCGGCACCATGATGTCCTCCGTATGGACCTTCATGACAATGGCGGAGAATTGTTCTTGCTTAACCACCATGCACGCATCATCGGATAAGTTGGTCGGCACACATTTTGAAAAAATAAGGGTCTTCCCAAAAATAATGCTTTACATCGGCAAAGAATTTTTTTCTTTGATGATGTGACCAACCTTTTGCGACTATTCCACTAGGTAAGTAGTTAGCGTAGTCGGCGTACCATGGCTCTTCTCAGTATTCCACCATTTCTAAGGATTCCGTTGGGAATTTTTCGTTGATTAGCTCGTCCCTAGTTGCCTCCAAAGCTGGATCTTCCAAGCGGGAAAGATGATATGCAGCGGTGTTTTCTGCTCCTCTTTTGTCTTTTATTTCAATGTCAAATTCTTGGAGGAGTAGAATCCATCTGATAAAACGTGGTTTAGCATCCTGTTTATTAAAGAGATAACGAATGGCTGCATGGTCTGTATAAACTACCGTTTTAGAAAGAACAAGATAAGAACGGAATTTATCAAAAGCACATACTACAGGTAGTAATTCTTTTTCAGTTGTTGTGTAATTTTCTTGTGCATCGTTAAGTGCTTTACTAGCTTAATAAATTGGGTGAAAATGCTTATATTTTCTTTATCCCAAGACGGTTCCAACTGCAAAGTCACTTGCATCACACAGAATTTCGAAAGGTAATTTCCAATCAGGCGCTATCATGATAGGTGCATTGACTAGCATTTCTTTTAGTGTTAAAAATGCTTGGTTGCAATCCTTGTTAGATGAAAGGAGCATCCTTTTCAAGTAATTTTGTTAAAGGTCTTGAGATTTTAGAAAAGTCTTTGATAAATCATCTATAAAATCCGGCATGTCCTAGGAAACTTCTGATGGCTCTAACGGAGGATAGGGGTGGTAATCGGGAAATAGTGTCTATTTTAGCCCGATCAACCTCCATTCCTTCGCTTGAGATTTTATGACCAAGTACTATTCCCTCCGTTACCATGAAATGTCATTTTTCCCAATTAAGGGCGATGTTAGTTTCCTCACATCGGGATAGCATTCGTTCAAGGTTATCGAGGAATTGGACATATGAATCTCCAAAGATACAAAGTCATCCATGAAGACTTCCATAGTCTTTTCTATCATGTCATGGAAGATGGCCACCATGCAACGTTGGAAAGTTGCGGGGGCATTACATAGACCGAAAGGCATGCGTCGATAAGCAAAAGTTCCGTAGGGACATGTGAATGTTGTCTTTTCTTGGTCTTCAGGTGCTATCGGTATTTGAAAGTAACCTGAAAAACCATCTAAGAAACAATAAAATTTGTGACTGGATAATATTTCTAACATTTGATCAATAAAAGGTAAGGGAAAATGATCTTTCCTTGTTGCCTCATCTAATCGTCGATAATCTATACACACTCTCCATCCGGTGACGGTTCTAGTTGGTATTAATTCATTTTTTTCGTTAGTGACCACCGTCATACCTCATTTCTTAGGAACTACTTGGACGGGACTTACCCAAGGACTAACGGAAATCAGGAAGATAAGTCCGGCGTCAAGTAATTTGATGACTTCATTTTTAACCACTTCTTGAACGTTTGGATTTACTCTACGTTGTGCTTCTATTACCGATTTATAGTCATCATTCATTAAAATTTTGCGCGTGCACATGGAAGGGCTTATTCCTTTAATATCTACAAGCTTCCAAGCGATCACGTTTTTGTGTTTTTTCAAAAGCGTGATTAATTTTTCTTTTTCTACACTAGTTAATTTTGACGAAATAATTACAGGTGACTTACCATCCTTGTTGAGAAAAGCATATTACAAACCTTTAGTGAGTTCTTTGAGCTCAAGTGGTGGGTCTTTAGGAGACTCCTTATTTGGTTGCTCATTTTGGTCAAGAACCAAAATGGTTTGTTCAATGGCGACCTTTTCTTCAACAAAGTAGTCGATTTCTCCTTCCGTATCGGGTGGCTCATCTTTGTCTTCAATTAGGGGGTTATTATTGCCGATTGGATATTTCATTGAACGCTCAAGAGTGACACTTCTTTTGAATTCCCCTAATTGAATGGGTAGATTGTTTTGCTTCCGACTTTTCAAAGCTTCGTGGGTTTTCACAAAAGGTTGTCCCAACACGAGTGGAGCGTCATCAAGTATGATGAAGTCGGTTGGGACTACCATTTGATTTGTTTGGACTAACACATCTTCAACTACTCCCATTGATTTTATTGTTTTCCGATTAGATAGAAAAATGAGTATTTGAAGTGGAGAAAAATCACCAATACTTAATTTTTCGAAAATGTTGTTTGGTATTATAGTAACACAAAGATCTTTATCAATTGTAATATTACTAATAAAGGAATTTTGAAAGAAATATGGAACCGGTGTAATGTTAATTTCAAATGGATCATCTTTTATTAGCGTAGTTTGATCATTTGTTAACTTAATGCTCACCATTTCGTCAGTTTTAGTGTTAATGTTTAACTCTTTTAAAAACTTAGAATGAGTAGGTACTAAACAATGGTTTTCGAAAGAAGGTGACAAGAGGGCAATTTCTTGAAAATTATACTCTTTTAGAATTTTAACGTTGTCGGACTCACCTTTTTCGTTGTTTAGTTCATGTTTCGGTTTTTCACTTACTTGTTCTTCCATTTTTACCTCTTCTACTATCACTTCTTTTGTACAATTTACCTCTTCCCTTGCGCGGGCTTCTTTTATATAGCGCTCGATAGTTTTAAGGTGTTCTATTATCTTTTCGGCTATGGGGGAGATAGTTGGTGGTTCGTCAAAGCGATCAGAATAAATATCCCCACTGCTTGAATTCGGAAGTTCGATCCTTGGTTCCTCATAATACTCATATGAGGTAGATGGTTCATACCATTGTTCCTCATTGTAAGTATATGATGGATAAGGGTCGTAACTTGGTTCTTCATAATACTCATATGAGGTGGGTTGTTCACGCCATGGTTCCTCATAGTAAGTATATGAAGGTGAAGGCTCATAACTTGGCTTCTCAAAGTATGAGTATGAAGGCTCATACCTTGGTTCATCAAGATATGAGTATGAGGGAGAAGGTTCATACCTTGGCTCTTCATAGTATGTATACGAAGTGGATGGCTCGTACCTGGGCTCCTCATAGTATGTGTACGAAGGGGATGGTTCAAAGAGGTCACAATATTGTACCGAATGAGGATTACCACAAATGGTACAATACTCTTCTTCATAATCCTCCTCCTCAAAGTGGTAGTTGTAACCTCCTGAGTATTGATCCATAAGAATCACTCAGCAGACCACAACAGAGTCTTGGGACCAAAAAACAAAAATAAAAACAGAAACAGACGCTGAGCACGGCCCAGTGTTCAGTGAGCACGGCCCCGTGTTCAGATTCTATATCTGAGTGTTTTGAAAAATGTGACTGGTTTTGTGCAGCACGGGGGCGTGTTGAGTGAGCACGACCCTGTGTTTAGACTCTGTATCTGGGTGTTTGGTTAATTTTTATGCAACACGGCCCCGTGTTCAGACTACTGTAATGCAAAAACTACCTAAAAATGTAAAAAATGTGCGCGCAGTTTTAAAAAGGTTTTGAAAAATGATTAGGCCACCGATTCCTAACTTTCTTATAATCCTTGTGTCCCCGGCAGCGGCGCCAAAAACTTGGTGTGTGTCGGGTGTATTATGTTTTTATTGATATTTTAAGCCCATTTTACACATTGGTCAAGTTTTAAATTTATAAAAGATGATATTCTACTAAAACTAAACACACACATGGGCAAGTGCACCCATCGTGAGCGTAGTATAGCGTTGGTAAGATACCGAGGTCGTCCAAGGACACAAGAGCTTTTAGTACCGGTTTATCCTCAACGTATAATCAAACTAAAATTTTTAGAAAATGTTTTAAACATGAGAAATAAAAACTAAAAAATGCTGATATAAAAATAAAAACATATAGACAAGATGAATCACTTGGATCCAACTCGCCTTTAATGTATCCTTTGATGATTTCCGCACTTTTGCACTTTTTAAGATATTATCTTAGTTATAGTAGTAGGCCCCTCTTTTGAAGGTGACGTTACCCTCAACCCAGTGGTTTGAGTCAGCAAGAATACAATCCCAAAGGGTCGGAATATTGAAAGATAATTAATTAAGTTATTAATGCGAAAAGTGGTAGGCCCCTATTTTGAAGGTGACGTTACCCTCGGCTAAGTGGTTTGAGTCAGCAGGGATACAATCCCAAGTAGCCGGTTTAATGTATTAATAGTAGTTTACATATGAGGTCCTAATAAGCTTGACCTAGGTCCTTGCAGGATCTATACACTGAACAAGGCAAGAACCTTACTAAACCATTCACTTAACCCCCGACCAGGTAGCCAACATATCTCTATATAGACCGTAGAGATATGAATGGTGAAAATCTTTTACTTTATATAGACAGTAAAGTAATGCCAAGACACCACGGACAAATGATAACGAAGTTTCACCTTCAACATAATAACCTAGTTATTAAACTCATTAATACAAAACCAAATAAAAAGTGTGAAAAGATTAAAAATCAAAAGTAATACATTAAAGACTTGCCTTCACCAAGTGATGTAAGAGACTTAGCCAAACATGGCCTTTGATTGACGAGAACTCTTACGATCAATCTTGGATCCCGAGACTACTACACAGACTCTAAGGTGGATGATGGATGATGGTGGTGGAGTGGTGGCAAAGTGGGAGAGAGGTGGTTTGCCAAGGGATGCCTTTGAAGTGAGCCAAGCACCCCTATTTATAGCCTGAACAGAAGCCCGGCCACGGCCCCGTGTCCGCTGGACACGCCCCCATGGCCAACCCTTTTCTCTTCCTTCATTAATTACAATTGTCTGCATTAGGCTCCACACGGCCCCGTGTTCGCTAGGCACGTCCCGGTGTGCAGTATTCAGCCAGGAGCATTTAGCGTATCTGTACTACCAAGATTTTCAAGATTCTGCGAATCTTAGCATTGACCACACCCTGTGTTGAGCTGGGCACGCCCCCGTGGTGGGCATAGAAGCTTCCATAGCTTTGTCCATTTCTGCAGACACCTGATCACGCCCCCGTGTCCAGTGGGCACGGGCCGTGGTCAGCCTTTTGTTTCTTGTTTTTGCTTGTGGAAATGCTGTCGAGGGGTCGGGCATGCCACGTTTATTCATTTTCTTTGTATTTATGTTAGTTTTTGTTGCGTATTTGTTCCTTTTGTTCGTTTAAGCTCATTTGGTCCTGAAAATACAAAAGGAAGACAAAAGCACACTTTTTTCCAACATTAGTACTAAAAAAGGGTTAGTTTTATGCCTCAGTTGATGTAATTTATATGTTACATTTTACACACATCACTTGCCTTAGATGTTATAAGGAGCAAGTCCAAGAGGGCTACAGAGGACGGGAAAAGAAAGAGGGAGGATGATCAGTCCCACCAGTCAAACAAGAAGAAAAAGGGAAACTCTGGGTTTAAGAAAGGTCAGTTTGGTGACAAGCCCAAATGCACGAACTGTGACAGGAGACATTTTGGAAAGTGTAATCTGGATCCACAAGCCAAGCATTGTGGAATCTGTAAGAAGAAAGGGCACAAAACCTTGGAGTGCCGAAACCTAAAGGATGCAACCTGCTATGGTTGCAATGAAAAGGGGCACATTAAAACTAATTGTCCAAAGAACACTAAGAAGCCTGAGGAGGCGAAGAAAACCAATGCAAGAGTGTTCCAGATGAACGCCAGGGAGGCGGTGAATGATGATAAAGTTATAACGGGTACCTTCCTCATTAATGTTATTTATGCTAGAGTTTTATTTGATTCAGGTGCTGATAAGTCGTTTATGGATCATAAGTTTAGTAAATTACTGAATCTGCCTATTAAAACTCTATATATTAAATATGAGGTAGAACTTGCAGATGGTACCTTAGAAACCGCATCAACTCTACTTGATGGATGCTTTATATCCATTAAGAATCATTCTATTCCTCTATCTCTTTTGCCAATGAAATTGGCTGGGTTTGATGTAGTCTTAGGCAAGGATTGGTTGTCACATAACCAAGCCCAGATTGCCTGCGATAAAAAGCAAGTTAACATCAAAACCCGATCTGGTGAGTTGGTCACCATTCATGGAGATACACACTACGGATTGCCCGATAATGTGTCTATACTTAAGGCATCCAAGTGTCTGAAGAACAGATGTGTCATCTACATGGCACAAGTGACAATTGATGAACCAAAACCCAAGATTGAAGATATTCCAATTATTTCTGAGTACCCTGATGTCTTCCCTGATGAACTACCTGGATTGCCTCCTGAGAGGCAAGTAGAGTTCAGGATTGACATCCTACCGGGAGCAGCACCGATTGCACGAGCCCCCTACCGTCTGGCTCCGATAGAGATGAAGGAATTGAGAACCCAACTGGATGACTTACTGGAAAAGGGTTTTATACAACCCAGCTCGTTACCTTGGGGAGCACCTATACTGTTTGTAAAAAAGAAGGATGGTTCAATGCGTCTATGCATTGATTACCGCGAGCTGAACAAAGTAACAATCAAGAACCGATATCCATTGCCCAGGATCGACGATTTGTTTGATCAGCTTCAAGGGGAAAGCTTCTTCTCAAAGATTGATCTAAGATCAGGGTATCACCAACTTAAAGTTAGAACTGAATATGTACCCAAAACCACGTTTAGGACAAGGTATGGTCACTACGAGTTCTTAGTAATGCCTTTCGGGCTCACTAACGCACCTGCAACATTCATGGATCTGATGAATCGAGTCTGCAAACCATACCTAGATAAGTTTGTTATTGTCTTCATAGACGACATACTTATCTATTCTCGCACTCAAGATGATCACGAGAAACACCTTCGGTGTATCCTAGGGTTGCTACAACAGGAGAAGCTGTATGCAAAATTCTCCAAATGCGAGTTCTGGCTTCGTGAAGTCCAATTCCTTGGACATGTTGTAAGCGAGCGTGGTATCCAAGTGGATCCTTCTAAGATAGAAGCAATAAAGAATTGGGAAGCACCAAAGACACCTACTGAAATCCGCAGCTTTCTAGGATTAGTAGGATATTACAGAAGGTTCATTGAAAACTTCTCAAGAATAGCTGCACCATTAACTACTCTAACCCGCAAGAATGTGAAGTTTGATTGGGGTCCCAAACAACAGGAGTCCTTCGAGATCCTCAAACAGAAATTGAGCAATGCTCCTCTGTTGACATTGCCTGAAGGAGTAGAGGACTTCGTTGTTTACTGTGATGCTTCACACACTGGCATGGGCTGTGTGCTCATGCAGAGAGATAAAGTAATCGCCTATGCATCACGAAAACTAAAGGTGCATGAAAAGAATTACACCACACACGATCTAGAGTTGGGTGCCGTTGTATTTGCATTTAAGTTGTGGAGACACTACCTATATGGGACCAAATGTGTAATATATCCAGATCACAAAAGTCTCCAACATTTGTTTAATCAGAAAGATCTCAATATGAGGCAACGCTGTTGGAAGGAAACCTTAAACGACTACGACTGTGAGATTCGCTACCATCCTGGTAAAGCGAATGTAGTCGCTGATGCTCTAAGCCGAAAGGAAAGAGTTAAACCCATACGGATAAATGACAAAAGTATCGAACTCAAGAACAGTTTAAATGAAAGATTGCTAGTTGCTCAGAAAGAAGCTACATTGGAAGCTAATTTTCCAAATGACAAGTTAGGTGCAACTGCTCATCAGTTGTCACTTGACAATGATGGAATCCTCAGATTAAATGGTAGGATCTGGGTTCCTATCCATGGAGGGCTTAGAGATGTAATCCTTCAGGAAGCTCATAATTCAAGATACTCAGTTCATCCTGGAGGTGACAAGATGTATCAAGATCTAAAACCTAACTATTGGTGGATGGGGTTGAAGAAGTCCATAGCCACACACGTAGCTAAATGTCTGACATGTGCTCATATTAAAGCTGAACATCAAAAGCCGTCAGGTTTGCTACAACAGATAGAACTTCCCACGTGGAAATGGGAGATGGTAACCATGGATTTCATTACCAAGTTACCTAAGACAAGGCATTGAAATGATACAATATGGGTCATAGTTGACAGACTCACTAAGTCATCTCATTTTCTACCCATCAAGGAAACTCATAGCTCCGATAAGCTAGCTCAATTATATGTGGATGAGATTGTATCTCTCCACGGAGTGCCAATATCTATTGTATCTGATAGAGATACTAGATACATTTCTCATTTTTGCAAAAGTTTCCAACAATCATTAGGCACTCGTTTGAATTTCAGTACTGCCTACCATCCTCAGACGGATGGGCAAATTGAGCGTACAAATCAAACATTGGAGGACATGCTTCGCGCATGTGTTATTGATTTAGGTGGTAGTTAGGATGACCACCTTCCTTTAATTGAGTTCTCCTATAATAATAGTTACCATACCAGCATTCAGGTTGCGCCTTATGAGGCTTTATATGGAAGGAAGTGTAGAACGCCCGTTTGTTGAGAAGAAGTTGGGGAGACTCAGTTATCAGGACCTGAAATAGTCCTAGAAACAACAGACAAAATCGTCCAAATTCGTGATCGCCTAAAGCTGCCAGAGATAGGCAGAAAAGCAATGCAGATAAAAGGCGAAAACCTCTAAAGTTTGAGGTAGGAGACAAGGTCTTACTGAAGGTATCGCCTTGGAAAGGTGTGATGCGTTTTGGTAAAAAAGGCAAGCTAAGGCCAATGTACATCGGACCATTCGAGATCATCGAATGTGTCGGGAGTGTAGCTTATAAGCTAAACTTACCTGAGGAGCTTAGTGGAATTCACGACGTGTTCCACGTCTGTAACTTGAAGAAGTGTCTAGCTGATGAATCACTAGCAATGTCCCATAGAGACGTACAAATAGATGAAAGCCTGAGGTTTGTTGAAAGACCTATATCGATCAAGGATCGACAGGTTAAAAAGCTCCGAAGGAAGGATGTACCGATTGTGAAGGTTAAATGGGATGCCCGTAGAGGCCCTGAGTATACGTGGGAGGTAGAGTCCAATATGAGACAGAAGTACCCTCACTTATTTCAGTAAATCTCAGGGTCAGGATTTCTTTTAAGGGGGTGAGGATGTAACACCTTGTAAAATCGTGTCCAATTATGTGAAGACACGTGTCCTAAAACCCTAAACATGTAAAAGTTTGAGTTAGAAGGACTAAAGTTGACAAATAATGAAAATACGTATGCAGAGGGACTAAAAGTGTCAACATGCCAAACTTGTGCCTCTGATTGACCACACACGATGAATATATTCTTAAACGAGTAAATATTCGGACATAAGAAGCCGTTTGTGAAAGAAATCAAAAGTTTACAAGAAAAAGGGGTTAAACGTGTCAACATGTTAATTCTTACCTCTGGGTGACCTTTTAACGAACCTGGGGCTTCGTAATGTTTGATTATACTCTCAAGAATAAGTGATAATAAGTTCACAAGGTTTCGATATCGTTATGTGTTAATTACACAAACTTTCAAGAAGAAGGGTTAAAAGCGTCAACGAGAAGAAACTAGTGTTTTCGGTGATTATTTAACGAAACCGGGTCTAACGGTGTTTGGTTATACTTCTAAGATCACCTACAAACTAACTAGGAGGGTTAAAAGTGCCTAAAATGAAAGATAGTATGCATTAAAAGGTTCAGGGACTAAAAGTGACAAGTTTAAAACTTGTTTGCTGGTGTTTTGTGTGGTGGCGTCGCGCGAACCCTCCCCTTTATTGCTGTCGTGCGCGCCGACGGCCCTGTTTCGACAGAATTCCCTTGCCAGTTGCAAGTTTATTCCTTGTTCACCACACATACTACCTCCTACTCTCACAACTCGAATTCTAGGGATGTTTGATGGTTTTTAAAACCACTTGGGACACCTGGAGTCATCAGATAACATCATAGAACACCTGTGATGATCTTGTGAAGGTTCCATGCACTATAAATAGAGGCATTGTATTGCCTTTCTCCTTGCTCAATCACAAGTTCTATCTCTCTCTCATTGCTTAAGCTTCCTTGAGCATTTTTGGAGGTTCCTGATCAAAAGGAGACTCCCTCTTAGTCTCAAGTTCAAGCTAGGACCCTTTGTAAGTGTCCTTAGCCACTATAGTTCAGTTTTTATGTGTTTAAAGACCAAAAGTCAAAGTTGCCGCAAAACGGCTTTGACTTTCGGTTTAGACCTAAATGGTCCAGCCATTGTTTGAGGCGAATACGGCTACGTGATCGTAATTAGGTATGTGTTAATCCCTCAAAAGGGCACATCCTAATTACCATGTTTACTTAGTTAATTGTCTGGTCAAAGTAATCAAGTAAAAAGTCAAACTAGTCAGATTTTTAAATAAAAATCATAACTGATAATGTAGAGGTTATGAATCCTATTTTGTCACTTAAATAACTTGGTAAATATTATTAGAACATGTCTAGGCCTGTTCAACCCGACAATTCTAAGTTTAAGCTTGGTTCGCAACCGAAAGTCGCAAAAGCTTGACTTTTGCTTTGACTTTCAGTTCTGACCCGATTAAGCTTAATTCCTTTATGTTTTAAGCTTCCATTGTGGCCATATAATGTTGTAGTATAACTCTCTGAGGATATATTACATGGTCATTTGGAAATTCTGAATCTTATGCATGTTTCCGTTATTATGCTTAATGTTAACCAATATGCCTTTATAGTCTAAAAATGATATTTTTGAATATATGGTCATACAAATAAGTTAGGTACTGATTTATAAACATGTCTAAATTATTTTGACACTACATTCTGCTCTCAAATTGATGTTATGCAAATTATCGTAAATTTAGGTTTTATAAAGACTAAATTACCCTTTATTGCATAAATCATGTTTAAACATAAATTTTGACACAAAACACTTATCCTATTGTTAGGATATCATTTTTAGGAATTTTTGGAATGATGGGTCAGATTAGATACTGACCTTAACAATGAGTTCTCGTATAAATTCTATAATTGACGATAATACCCTTTTTACAAATAAAATGTGTTTTATATATGATTAACATGCAAGACCTTTTCCTACTGATCTAATATGATAAATAAATTTTTTTGACCATCCAAGGCTGGTCAGAATCTCATAATCACATAAACTTTGCAAATATCGTCAATTATCGACTTTTACGCTAATTAGGTGCATAGTATGGTTTAAAACCATATTTAGCACCCCAAGACTTGTAACCAACTGAAATTATAAATAAATTTTAATATTTTTATAGCAGGTATAAGTCATGAACTTAGACTTCCAATTATGTCCTTAAAAACATATGCGAAATGACCAAAATGCCCTTTCGGGGCATAGTTTGGCCATAAATGATATACCACACATATATACGATATCCTACTGTTATAACATCATAAAATAAATATTTTTACAGGATGTTTTTGACCAGAACATCAGTTTACCTTTAAACCTCTTTTATAAATCTTAAAATGACCAAAATTCCCTTACAGGACTTAATTAGGTTTTAAATTGTTTTTGGGCATACATGTTGACATCCTACTGATGTCTTAACATATTTTAAGCATAATAAAATATGGGACTTGTATATGGTTCATTCGGTGACCAGTTACGCTTATACGCCTTCGGTTCGGTTTATGTAACTAGTTTGCATGAATTAGCCGAAACGGGTTTAACCTTATCATCTAAACTTCAAAATCCAGAATGTGTTTAGTTTACCCATATTATACAAGTATTCAAACTTGTAGGGTCTAAATCACATTCCATTCCGGTCTCCGCTTAATCTAGCGTTTCGAACCATAAAACATCTTTATAACTAACCGGTCTAAGTCTTTGACTTAAATAAGACCCGTTAGTATCCTAATAGGTTAATAAAACCTTCCTTACAGATTAAGTAGCTTTGGTAGAAGATATTTGCATAAGGTCTTTGGAAACATACGGCTGAGTAGCTTCCTTGCATAACTAGCTCAGGTAAATACTTTTAACTTATTTTCCCTATACAGGCTTGGGATACGGTAAATTATTACCGCTTGGTCAGGTATGGGATTATTGAGTCAGATTGTGATTTAAATAAATCCGCATAACCCGTTTTAATCTGTTTTGTTTGATAACATAAACATTGGGGGTTAACGACCGTGTCTTGGATATCCTTGGCTCATTTAAGTTGTTAATGGCCACGACCTATGCACGAGGTGTAGGCATACACCTGATAGATGCAAATGCTGAATATTAAATTACCCACAAGTTGGGGATAACTCCTTTATGGGTTTTATAAGTAGCGAGTCAGTTAATCATGTCCGGCTTCTAAACCGGCCCCAAATGTATGACAAACATGTACATCTGTATACAAGATTTTAATAAGAATTATCCCAAGTTATAAATGATTTGTGCCTGTGCGCCTAAATCAATTTTATTAAATGTCTTTCAAAAGAGTCAGTTAATTGTATTTACCAGTGAAAACTGACGTATTTTCCAAAGACTAAGTGACAGGCACCTCTCGAAATTAGGCTGGAGCTACTTGGTGTCAATTAAGAGGATCTTGCAAATCCTTAGATGCCTGAAGTCTGTTAATCTCAGTTTTATGTATTTGATTTTATGATCCGCCTGTGGATCTCTATTACAATCAGTCTGTATATTCTTTTGTTTTGGACTTTCGAACACTATGGATTATAATAGTAATTAAACTTCCAAGTCTTCCGCTGTTAATTGACAATGATGATATCAACAACGTCACGATACTCCCCACCGAGCACACCGGAAATATGTGGAAATATCGGGGTGTGACACAAAGAACTCCCAAAAGGTTTGGAATATGTTTTTCTTGACAAGCATGGTGGTGCGTGTCTATGTATGCATATTTATACAGTGAATTTCCACACGAACTTTGTTTTAAAATTATAAAAATGGTTTATACCTTAACATTAAAACACACACAACAAAGGACAAGTGTATCCCGACATATATGTAGCAAGTATTGGTAAGAGCCAGATATCGATCCATGGAACACGGGCGTTATAATGTACTAAATCTTTGTCATTAATTTACCAGATAAAAAGATAGGTGAATGGTTGTTTAAATAAGTTATCTAAATTATATCTAAAACATAAATATACTATTATCTTGTTTCACAAACAACCTAAACATGTCATCTATCAAATATGTCACAAAAGCACTTAATCAATTTTCCAATTTCGAGACAGTTAGTCATCCGCTAGGAGTTTTCTAACATGATGATTCTTCGGAAAGTTAACGCGATAAACACACGTTAACCACCTAAAATCATTCTTTTGCGAGCTATTGATATTCATTCATGTAAACCTTTAAAGAAAGCAATACCGATGGTCACAATACAGCCACGAGGATAAGCATTTAAGTAGATCATATAACAACATATTTCACCTTTACAAGTCTTGAACACAAATCTACCATGTCAGCAATTTCAGACCAAAACTACTAAACAAGGATCATAAACAGCATGCAAGAACATGTAATCAACACCAAATAATTCGTTAGAACCCTTACGTGCAAGAAAGAATTTCTAATCAAAATAAGATATATCTTAGATAAAACCAATACCCCTCTCGAGTCTCATGGTGTAAACAAGTTTACAAACAAGTGATTAATCAAGAAATAGTTACCATCCCACTAACCACAGATTCATTATCCAAGATAATCAAACATAATCAGGAACTCAACATCAATGAAACGTTTATTATATAATCATGAAGATTCAAACATGAAAAAGTACTAAAGTTTCATACAAACAAGATTACAACATAAATATTGTTCAAGAAACAAGTTTATAATTACTATTACATAATACTACATTAAACATAAACTAACACCAGCTCATAACTTGCAAAATGATCAGAATACATGTTCAAGAACAAGGAATCGAACCATAAACAAGCAAGGAATTGATGGGTTGGATCGGTTATGCTTCCATTCGGTCTTGAAGCTTCAAAGTGATCTGATCAGGACTGCTTCGGAACCCAGAAATCGCCCAGAAACATGGAGAAAAACCCAACATTTGAACCAGTAGCGAATGCTGCAATTTATAGGGAATTTTCTCATCGGCACGGTCGTGCCACTGGTCGCACGGTCGTGCGACAGGTGTTGTCGGGTGATGTCAGTTTCTCCGATCCTGAGTCAGCCAAGTGGACTAGTGGACAAGTTTCTTGGGTCAGCAGATCGAAACGGTAGTGCCGTATCATCAGATTGGTGATCAGAAATGTTGGTCAAGCCTTGGCACAGTCATGCTTCGGGTGGCACGGTAGTGCGGCCCGAGAAAAGGTTGGCACTGGTCCTTGCACTGGTAGTGCTTCCGAGATCGGAGCATTGGCACGGTAGTGCCGTCAGATGGCACGGTCGTGCCATACCTGGCAGCCATCAGATTTTTGCCATTTTCATCAGAAATGCATCAGAATTTGTCCGTTTCATCAGAATTTTCCTTTATGCTCTGTTTAACACCTGAAAATATAAAAGTACCGGATTTGGCACCTAAACGTTGTGTTTTCGGTAAAAAATGCTTAAAACAGAAGTGTTTTGGGGTATAAAAATATGTATAATTTAACGTATATCAAACATCCCCACACTTGAACTTTTCTTGTCCTCAAGCAAACTTAAAATAAAATACGGAATCAAATCTGAGTATTCACAAGGTTCACTAATTTGTTTGGTGGTCAAATTGGTTTTCAAAAAGTCATCATCAAAGATTTAAAACAAACAAGCTTTGTTAGATGTATGAAAGGATAATTATAAAGCAATGATTCAACTTTTGATTGACTAAGCATGCAAATCTTTATATTTCTCACAATGTTCACACACACTCGGTTAAATTTCTGAATCATACATATAATGTGTATGTAAAACACTCGATGCCTAGTCAATGAATCATGCAATATCATAAGCTTGTCAAAAGATCTAATCTCCACCAATTAATATGTGAAAAGCATAAATCAAGAGGTCTTTGATGGGTTGAAACGTTAGGCTATGGTTAAGGGTATGGAATGGATATTTGAAAGTGGCAAGAAAGGTTAAAACTTGGCCAAAAACTTGGTGCTTTATTTTCTAGGATTCTGAACACGTTGCTAAGCTACTTGCGCAGGTCTTCAGAGTTTATTCATTTTACACTTCTACTCTCTATTTTCTTTCCTGACAGTTTTTCCTTAATTCCCTTAGAGAGTTTTGACAAACGGGTTTTTTTTTTCAAGATTAATAAATCTAGAAAGCTTCGGCCGAATTTTAACAAAAAATAAGGGTAAATATGAAAAGGTTATAATTTTGGGTAAGTAGGTTTAATATTTGGGTAAAGTTATGAAAAAATTCGGAAAATAGGCTCAACATGGCGAACTAATGGATAATGTTGGGTGCGGGATATAAACAAAGAAAAGGCTGACAAAGGGGGGCATCCTAAATGCCTCTATCATTTCTATGTAATTTCACACATTCATGGTTTTGAAAAGTATACAAATGACAAGTTCTAAATTACATAAAACATCCGACTCACTCTTTTTTCCGCAAAAACAAAGAAGCATTTGACGAGAAAGCTGTAAAGGCTCAAAAATATACTCACGTAAACGGAAGGAATGGGTATAAATATAAAGATAAACATGCAAGTCTTTCGTTTTGTTTTATCACGCTTTTTAGTTATCTTTTTCAAAAAATTAATTTGGCTTGTCGATTTTTATCAAATTTGATGCTTTCTAAAGAACATTTTTGTTTTATTTTTCGAAAAATATATTCAAAAATGAGAACAATTAAGGACAAACAGAGTTTAAAACTTTTTAAACCCCTCCCCACACTTGAACTTCACATTGTCCTCAATGTGAAATACATATTAGTTAAGCAATTATGAAGAGCTAAACTAATAATGTGAAAAGGGAAAAGAGGTACTCCCTCAGAGTTGGAGTTGACTTGTTTGAGTAGACTTTGATTGGAAGTCGTCTCAACTCTGTGTGCATTTCTTTACAAATCTGCCAATTATGTCACTCGCTAAAATACCATTTGATCAAAATGTTAGATAACCAAACCATATCCGTTATTCAAACAAAGCAAACACACTACTTAAAACATTAAAAACAGACATAAAGTTTTAGAAATCCCAAACAAAGTACTGAATAGAAATAAGATAAAACATTAGTTTCTGAACTGTTCTGCCCTACCTCCTCCTACTCCTCATCATCATCACCATCATGGTGGCGTGTTCCAGATGAACCCGCCCCATAGTTTCCTGTGTCTCCAAACGGAAACTGTGGAGGGTTGCCGAAATGGCTGAGGTATACGCTTTGTAGCCCTCCGAAGATGTAGGAAAATCCTGCATACATTTCCTCCCTCATTGTGTGCTGAGCTGCCCGCATAGCTAACTGGTCGGCTCTCTTAGCATCTTGAGTTGCTCGCATAGCCTCCTGCTCAGCTCTCATAGTGTCTTGAGAGACCTGCATATGCTGGAACTGTTGGTACAACTCAGGGTAGGAAGGTATACCTGGAGGCCAGTTTTGCTGGTGTTGATACTGATGCTGGTGCTCTTCATGATGTGGCTGATCGTGTGGTGGTGGCTCAAGTACCTGATGCTCCTCCATGTGGACGTCTTCATCCTGTGGTGGTAGTGGTAGCGGATCCCATATTTCCCCATTTAGACCCCTCAGTCGCGGGCCATTGTCTGTATCCACTACTAGACCCATTGCTCGCAAAGACCTCATATCCACATCTCCTCTCGCGTGAACCATCGTGAGACCGTTGACTACATCATCTGCCATAATACCCAAATTATATGCTAATTGAGTCACATATTCACCGCCATAGATTTCACTGCTTGTAGTTCTCCCCGCACTGTTTACAAAGAATTCAGCCATCCTAGCTGCGAGGTTGACGTACACTCCAGTCACTATGGAATATAAGAAAAGAAGATCCGGAGTGGGACAGTTTCCTGCACTGTCCATGCGCCCACAGATGGTGTGACTCATGACCTGATGAATAACCCTCAGAAGTGGGTCTCGTAGTCGTGAAGCTTTAGCCTTTCTAGCTTCATAAGGTGGTTCAACTGCCACTTGTGCCCAGAAGTTAGCCCGTTGCTGATCATTTTCAAACTTGTAGATATTGGTGAAAAGTTTTGAATTGATGTCTTCAGCTTAGTATATGCCCAATCTTCTTCCAAGTCTAGCAACTGACCACTTATGCCACTTTGTTCCCAACCTGAACTGTATTGTCTCCCTGTTTCTGAAGTCTAGATTTTCGCTTCTTGGTTTTTCATAAGTGTATGAAGCGAAGAATTCCAATGTTAGCTCAAGATAAACGGGTCATGCAATGTTAAACAACCTCGACATCGGATGTAACATCATGTTGGATAGCCTTTCTTCTTGGTTTAGGGTTGTTAACGTGTCCCAGTTGATCCTTCTTGGTTCACCGATTTGTCCCCGTCTATTCTATAAAGCTTCTAATCTTGCAATACATGGTTGTTCTTTCGGTTTGTTTCGCTGAACTAGAGGAATCTGTGATTCATCTGCATACAGGAATACAACAAAATAAGAGCAGAATATAAAAATTTCACTGCCGCCACCGGAACAGGCTGTTTACAACATTCTGTTGTCGTTTAAGCAGTCGCATGGTCGTGCGTCTGGTGGCACTGTCGTGCCATTCATAGTCGTTCAACAGCTTGTTTCCGGGAAATCATGTCGCACTGCCGTGCCAAATCGGCACTACCGTGCGACTCGGTGTCGCAGCTTTGAATCGATGATCTGTACTTGATTTCCGACCGGCACTGTCATGCCGTTTCAACGGCGTGACCGTGCGACAACATATTTCATCAGAAAACAGTCTATTTCACTGATTTTAACTTGTTTCTTTCAAAATTTTACTTGTAATAAGTGAATAGACTTCGAATCAAGTACCAGAACTATCGATTAATCAACAAACACTCAAGAACAAGGGTTTATTTGACTTTTATGAAGAAAACCCCAAAATTTCTTGATTCAAACATCAGAAACTAAATTTAATCTGCAAAACAAGTAAGAAACATACCTTGGAAGATGATTGAAGTGAAATCTAGGCAAAAATTAGATGATTTTTGGGTGGAGGCGACCTGGAACTCCCGTGCGACGCTTAGGGTTTCGTAAAAATGACATGTTTTTACTGTAGAATCTCTTAAATACCTAACTTTTTACTGTTCCAATTTCGAGTCGCACGGTCGTGCGACTGGTGGCATGGTCGTGCCATCTCGGATCGCTTTCCTGTTTCGCCCTGTGTTATCGGGTTGCATGGTAGTGCAGCGGTCGCACGGTAATGCGACTGATGACCGTCCGATGCACGAGTTATTGGTCTGTTTTGATTATGGAGTGCATGACTGTGCCGATTTGGCACGACCGTGCAACACCTGGGCCTTTTTGTGTTATTTTTCACAGTAAGCTTTTAACTCCGAATTTTCACCCAATTTTTCCATTTTTGCACTATTTCATATATTTTAACAATTAATTAACTTCAAATTTTCAAAAATCATGGATCAAGATCGTATGTTCCTACGTTTAAAACCGAAAAAATTAACGAATTACGAATTAAATATTAAAAACTAATATAAACAAAATTACCCTTAGCGTGTGAAAACACGCTAGCTAAATTTGTCAGCGAGTCGATAGCTAGACTCATCCTCCCCACACTTGTTTTAAGTGTGTGGGATGTGGAGTTCAAGAATTTCCTCCACCGGGTCAATCGGTCCGTTGATGTAACTCTTGTGTCTATGACCGTTGAGCTTGAATGTTTCCCCGCTTAAATTTTCGATGACGACGGCTCCGTATGGAAATACTTCTTTGACCGTGTATGGACCCGTCCATCGAGATCTTAACTTCCCAGGGAATAAACGCAATCGTGAGGAATATAACAAAACAAGATCTCCAAAGCAGAAATCTTTATGTTCTCTCAATCTTTTGTCATGAAACCTCTTGACTCGTTCTTTGTACCTGCTAGAACTATCATAGGCATGATTTCTTAGTTCCTCGAGCTCATGAATTTGCAGAAAACGGGCTTCACCTCCGCTTTTTAAATCCATATTTGCCGTCTTCAAGGCCCAGAATGCCCTGTGTTCTAGCTCGATAGGTAGATGACAAGCTTTTTCCATAAACCAACCTAAAGGGTGTGGTCCCAATAGGTGTCTTAAATGTTTTTCTAAAAGCCAACAGAGCGTCATCTAGCTTGTCTGACCAATCCTTGCGGTTGTTATTAATGGACCGCTCAAGGATTCTTTTCAAACCCCGATTCGTAACCTCCACTTGCCCGCTCGTTTGAGGATGATATGGCGTAGCCAGTCTATGATGAACTCCATAACGGGACAAGGCTCGTTCTAACTGCGCATTACAAAAATGCGTTCCTCGGTCACTGATAAGTGCTTTAGAGCACCAAATCGGGCAAATAAACTCTTTAAGAACCTCACAACTACCCTAGCATCGTTCGTGGGCAAAGCTTGAGCTTTGGCCCATTTTGAGACATAGTCTACAGCAACTAGGATATATTTGTTACCTCGTGAGGCTGGAAATGGACCCATGAAGTCGATACCCTATATATCAAAGACTTCACAGACTTGCATTGGATGCTGAGGTATTTCATTGCGTGCGGAGATATTTGTTTCCCTTTGGCAAGCATCACACGCTCTAACCCATTCATGCGCATCGCGAAAGATTGTGGGCCAGTAAAACCCAGAGTCTAACACTTTCTTTGCAGTGCAGTTTGCTCCATGATGACATGCGGTCGGACCTTCGTGATAGTGGCGCAGAATGCTAGCTGCCTCTTCTCCAAATACACATCTTCGGATCACCTGATCGGCTCCGATTCTAAACAAGTATGGTTCGTCCCAAATGTAATACTTCAAGTCTACAAAGAACTTCCTCTTTTGCTGATATGACAATCCTTTTATAAGGATTCCACATGCGAGGTAGTTTGCAAAGTCGGCGAACCACGGTGACTCGTCATTCATCTCGATACTCAAAAGAAATTCGTGGGGGAAATTGTCGTTTATTGGTTCCTCCACCAAATTTTCTGAATTACCATGCTCAAGTCTCGAGAGATGGTCGGCTGCAACATTTAAAGCTCCCTTTATGTCTTGGATCTCAATGTCGAATTCTTGTAACAATAAGATCCATCTGATAAGACGCGGTTTTGCGTCCTGTTTACTAAAAAGGTATTTGATTGCTGCATGATTCGTATACACAATTGTTTTGGACAACACAAGGTATGACCTGAATTTGTCGAAAGCATATACTACTGCCAAAAGCTCTTTCTCTGTAGTCGTATAATTTTCTTGAGCATCATGTAGAGTTTTGCTGGCATAGTAAATAGGATGAAAATGCTTCTCCCTTCGCTGTCCTAAGACTGCTCCTATTGCATAATCACTGGCGTCACACATTATCTCAAATGGCAACGCCCAATCTGGTGCAACTAAAATAGGAGCTTCGATAAGCCTTTGTTTCAGCTGCTTGAAAGCTTTCATGCATTCGTCTGAAAATACGAATGGAGCGTCTTTTTCTAACAAACGGGTCATAGGTCTTGCGATTTTTGAAAAGTCTTTTATGAATCGCCTATAGAACCCTGCGTGACCCAGGAAACTTCTAATTGCTCTGACTGAGGTTGGGGGAGGAAGTTTAGAAATGATATCCACTTTTTTTGGATCAACTTCCAACCCGGCTTTAGAGATTTTGTGCCCAAGAACAACCCCTTCTTTCACCATGAAGTGGCATTTCTCCCAGTTAAGCACAAGATTAGTTTCCTCACATCTCATTAACACTCTTTTCAGATTTCCAAGACATTGATCGAAAGAACTCCCGAAAACAGAGAAATCATCCATGAATACCTCCATGGAGTCTTCGATCATGTCATGGAAAATGGCTACCATGCAGCGCTGAAATGTGGCTGGTGCATTACACAGTCCAAAAGGCATACGCCGATAGGCGAATGTGCCGAAAGGACATGTGAAAGTAGTCTTTTCCTGGTCCTCAGGAGCGATAGGAATCTAAAAGTATCCGGAGAATCCATCCAGAAAACAGAAAAATGACTTCCCCGACAGACGTTCCTACATCTGGTCGATGAATGGAAGCGGGAAGTGGTCCTTTCGGGTGGCATCATTGAGTTTGCGGTAATCGATGCAAACTCGCCATCTGGTGACGGTACGGGTAGGAATAAGTTCATTCCTATCGTTTGGAACTACAGTAATACCACCTTTCTTGGGTACTACTTGCACTGGACTTACCCAAACAGAATCAGATATAGGATAAATCAACCCTGCGTCTAACAACTCAATTACTTCTTTCTTCACCACGTCTTGCATGTTAGGATTCAATCGCCCTTGATGTTGTGCACTAGGCTTGTAATTGTCTTCCATTAGAATTTTATGAGTACAAAAAGAAGGATTAATGCCTTTGATATCCATAATCTTCCATGCCATGGCTTTCTTATGGAGCGTTAGAACTTCGAGAAGCTGTCTCTTTTCTTCTTTTTCTAAAGATGCTGAAATGATGACTGGCAAGCGACACTCCTCGTCTAGAAATGCATACTCGAGATGCGGTGGGAGTTCTTTTAACTCCAACAACGATGGGTCTTCAACCGAAGGTTTTGATTTTTCTTCAACTTCACGGTCAATCTCCACAAATTGATCTGGACTTTGAGAACCATCATCACCGATTTGAAAAACTGGCTGCTCAACTTCGTGGCCCTCCTGCGAAATTCCATCTTTGTTCTCACACAAAGGATGTGTGTCCGTATCAATTTCTTCAATAGTGCCTTGGAAATGAGAGTTTACACAAGTATCGACAATGTCGACATAGTAAAGCATGTCATCGTGACTTTGCGGATGCTGCATTGATCTTTTAATATCAAAAGTCACATGCTCGTCATTTACTCGGAGCGTGATTTGGCCAGCTGCCACATCAACAATTGTCCTCGTAGTATTGAGGAACTGGCGTCCGAGTATTAATGGCACTTTTGAATCTTCGTCCATGTCTAAAATAACAAAATCCACAGGAAAAACAAATTTATCGATCTTAACAAGCATGTTTTCTACAAATCCACGCAGATACTTGATTGAACGATCTGCAAATCGAATGCTCATTCTAGTGGGTGAAGGTTCACCCAGATCTAATTTAGCAAAAACTTTATATGGCATAAGGTTTATGCTAGCTCCTAAATCGGCTAATGCGTGACTAACGGACATGCTGTCGATGAGGCAGGGAAGAGTAAAACTGCCCGGATCTCCCATCTTTTCAGGTAGACGGTTTTGGAGAAGGGCTAAACAGTTTTCATTCATCAACACACAAGACAAGCTTTCGAGTTTCTGCTTGTTTGTGAGGATGTCTTTTAAGAACCTTGCGTATTTAGGCATTTGAGCCAACGCCTCAACAAATGGTATGTTTATGTGTAATTGTTTAAACATTTCTAAAAACTTACCATGTTGTTCATCGTTCTTTTGCTTCTTCAGCCTGCTCGGATATGGAATAGGAGGAATGAATTCTTTAACTGGCTCCTGGAATTGTGTTGTACTTGTTGGGACTCGCCTAGCGTGCACCTCGTCTGAAGCGTCAGTTTGGACCGTATAAGTGATCGGTGGTGAGTCCGATTTCTCAGGTCCCGTGGCTTTACCACTCCTCGTCATTACTGCTTTAACGTGTCCTCTCGGGTTTGGTTCCGTGTTTCCTGGAAGACTACCTTGGGGTCTTTCAGACAACATTTTGGCCAATTGGCCAACTTGATTCTCAATGGTTTGTATTGAAGCCTTCTGGCTCCGCATTTCCCCTTCCTGTGCCATGAAACGCTCCTCATGCTGCTGGTATCGCTTTTCAGATATTTGATTGGCATTGTTGGAGTTATTTAACAGCTGCGCCATCATCTCCTCTAGTTTTGAGTTGGTTTGAGAGGCTTGAGGCTAGGAAGTGCTTCCTGAACCTAAATTATTATAACGTGGCTGAAAGGTTTTCCCTGATGGCTGAAAAGATTGTCCCTGGGGCTGAAAGGATTGCCCCTGAGGTTGTTGTGGTGCGGGAGCCCGTTGAGCATATCCGAGTGGGTTTTGGTTATTCAAATTGGCTTTCCACCCGAAGTTTGGGTGATTCCTCCAACCCGGATTGTACGTGTTGCTGTAGGGGTTATTTTGGGGCCTGATTTGATTGCCCAAATAGTCCACCTCTTCGTGGCCTGTAAACATAACACCCTGCTCACATGTACCTGGCTCGTGTGACACTCCACACAGCTCACATGATGATTGTACTTTTGAAACGTTCTGAGCTTGATCAAACCTTACTGCCAAAGCTCCAATCTGTGCTGCAAGAGCCGTATATGTATCTACTTGATGAACTCCAGGAATAGATAAAGTTTTACTTCGCACTCCACTGTGACACGAACTCGACTTCAAGGTAGCTTTTTCTATGATTGCATAGGCTTCGTTGGGGGTTTTTGTTCCAAGATCGCCTCCTGCATAAACATCTAAACGTTCTTGTGAGTTGTAGCTGAGTCCTTGGTAGAAGTTCAATACAAGTTGTCTTTTGGACAACCCATGATGTGGTACATCGATCAAAAGATCTTTGAACCTCTCCCAAGCTGCGTGTAGAGATTCTCCTTCATCATGTTTGAATGTCATAATACGATTCTTAAGCTTAGCTGTCTTTTCTGGCGGAAAATATTTTTGCATAAAAAGATCTGCCATTTCGTTCCAAGTCGTGATGGACCCTGCTGGAAGTGACAAGAGCCAAGATCGGGCTTTGTCTCGCAAAGAAAATGGAAAGTCGAGCACACCTCGAGAAATGAAGCAATGTGTCGACCCGGATCTTCGTGATCCTTCGCATCAAACTGCACAGAATTTTGCAACATGTTAATAATACTAGATTTAATTTCAAAACTCGGTGCTGCTATCGTAGGTCGGGCAATGCTCGGTAGCAAGCCTTCTCCTCCTGGACGGCCGGTCTCATTCAAAGGCTGGTCGTCTTCTGCCATAATGCTTCTTGTGTCGTCCTCTGAACTCTCGCTGTCAGAAAGTATCACTGGTTTGTCGATTGCGGCCGCAATCCTTTGTGCAACGACAAGTGATCTTTCGCGAAGCCGCCTACTTCTTCTAAGGTTATTTTCTGGTTCGTTGGCTAGCTCATCGTTAGCGGGTGCAGGGGGCGTGGACATTAGCCTACACGTGGAAAGGAAGGCATTATACAGAAAAAAGAACATAATAATAATATCAGAAATAATTAATAATAATGATAATACATAATGTACAAACATATACAAGTAACGGAACAAATCTAATTAAATATTTACTGGATTATTTACTTATTCACATCCGAAAGCTTTTTTTGGTTATTTACCAGAAATTCTGATGACGATCATCAGAATCCTGAGGAAACTTTTTTTTTATGTTCTTATATATCAGAAAATCTGATAAGGTTTGATAAATTTCTGATAAAAATCTGGTGAAAGAATTGGTTCCAGCAGAATTTCTGATAAATCCATCAGAATTACCAGAAAATCTGGTAAGATGCAACAGAAATGAAGCTTTGTTGTTTTTAGAATATCTAATGGGTTTATCAGAATCCATCAGAAAATCTGCTGAATTCATTGGAATTCATCAGAAAATCTGATGATTTTATCAGAAAGGTTATATTTTATGTTATGGAATAAATAAACAAATGAGTACAATAATAAAATGAATAAGCGGTTAATTTCAATAATTGAATGGACAGAAATGAAAGAATGAAAAACTGAACGTAAATAAATAATTGTAAGTAAATGCATAAATGAAATAGATAAATATATATATAAGCGGTTCGACGTGCGAACACAGACATAAATATATAAAAATAAACAGAATTAAATTACTGAATTGAAAATAAATAAAATGCTGAATTAGAAATACTGAAAGGAAATACATAAATGAATGAAGTACAGAAATGAAATGACTGAATTTAAAATAAATGAAATAAATTATTGCAAGTAAATGGTTCGATTCCGAACACAATACTGAATTAAATAAAATGAAATACATGTTAGTTGAATAATAAAAAAGTTAGTGTGTTAGTAAGTTAGTAAAGTTAGTTGGTTAGTAAAACAGAAAAAAAAAGTTAGTCAAACAGTTAGTCCTACTGGGGGTGCCAGACTAGGTGTTTACAGGTTAGTAAATAAAAGAAAAATAATTAGATACAAAAAACGTACAAGTATTAATAGTTATTAACAGTTTGTACACCGGTAAGATATTGACTCGGATTGTTCCATTAATTTCGCCGCCTCCCCGGCAACGGCGCCAAAAACTTGGTGCGTGTCTATGTATGCATATTTATACAGTGAATTTCCACACGAACTTTGTTTTAAATTTATAAAAATGGTTTATACCTTAACATTAAAACACACACAACAAAGGACAAGTGTATCCCGTCATATATGTAGCAAGTATTGGTAAGAGCCAGATATCGATCCATGGAACACGGGCGTTATAATGTACTAAATCTTTGTCATTAATTTACCAGATAAAAAGGTAGGTGAATGGTTGTTTAACTAAGTTACCTAATTATATCTAAAACATAAATATACTATTATCTTGTTTCACAAACAACCTAAACATGTCATCTATCAAATATGTCACAAAAGCAGTTAATCAATTTTCCAATTTCGAGACAGTTAGTCATCCGCTAGGAGTTTTCTTACATGATGATTCTTCGGAAAGTTAACGCGATAAACACACGTTAACCACCTAAAATCATTCTTTAGCGATCTATTGATATTCATTCATGTAAACCTTTAAAGATAGATTAGTCATCCGCTAGGAGTTTTCTAACCTCACTTATCAAAGAAAGCAATACCGATGGTCACAATACAGCCACGAGGATAAGCATTTAAGTAGATCATATAACAACATATTTCACTTTTACAAGTCTTGAACACAAATCTACCATGTCAGCAATTTCAGACCAAAACTACTAAACAAGGATCATAAACAGCATGCATGAACATGTAATCAACACCAAATAATTCGTTAGAACCCTTACGTGCAAGAAAGAATTCCAAATCAAAATAAGATATATCTTAGATAAAACCAATACCCCTCTCGAGTCTCATGGTGTAAACAAGTGATTAATCAAGAAATAGTTACCATCCCACTAACCACAGATTCATTATCCAAGATAATCAAACATAATCAGGAACTCAACATCAATGAAACGTTTATTATATAATCATCAAGATTCAAACATGAAAAAGTACTAAAATTTCATACAAACAAGATTACAACATAAAGATTGTTCAAGAAACAAGTTTATAATTACTATTACATAATACTACATTAAACATAAACTAACACCAGCTCATAACTTGCAAAATGATCAGAATACAAGTTCAAGAACAAGGAATCGAACCATAAATAAGCAAGGAATTGATGGGTTGGATCGGTTATGCTTCCATTCGGTCTTGAAGCTTCAAAGTGGTCTAATCAGGACTGCTTCGGAACCCAGAAATCGCCCAGAAACATGGAGAAAAACCCAACATTTGAACCAGTAGCGAATGCTGCTATTTATAGGGAATTTTCTCATCGGCACGATCGTGCCACTGGTCGCACGGTCGTGCGACAAGTGTTTTCGGGTGATGTCAGTTTCTCCGATCCCGAGTCAGCCAAGTGGACTAGTGGATAAGTTGCTTGGGTCAGCAGATCGACACGGTAGTGCCGTGGGTCGCATGGTAGTACCGCGTCATCAGATTGGTGATCAGAAATGTTGGTCAAGCCTTGGCACGGTCATGCTTCGGGTGGCACGGTAGTGCGGCCCGAGAAAAGGTTGGCACTGGCCCTTGCACTGGTAGTGCTTCCGAGATCGGAGCATTGGCACGGTAGTGCCATCGGATGGCACGGTCGTGCCATACCTGGCAGTCATCAGATTTTTGCCATTTTCATTAGAAATGCATCAGAATTTGTCCGTTTTCATCAGAATATTCCTTTATGCTGTGTTTAAGACCTGAAAATATAAAAGTACCGGATTTGGCACCTAAACGTTGTGTTTTTGGTAAAAAAGGCTTAAAACGGAAGTGTTTTGGGGTATAAAAATATGTATAATTTAACGTATATCACATGGTAAGTTACCCGTAATTATTTCTTCAAAGTTAATAATATAGAAAAATAAAAATTAATTACGCTTTTGAAAAAACACAAAAACGCGATTGCATGGAAGCTTGTAGATATAAAAGGAATAAATCCTTCCATGTGCACGCACAAAATTTTAATGGAAGATGACTATAAATCGGTAATACAACCACAACGTAGAGTAAATCCAAATGTTCAAGAAGTGGTTAAAAATGAAGTCATCAAACTACCTGACGCCGGACTCATCTACCCAATTTCCGATAGCCCTTGGGTGAGTCCCGTTCAAGTAGTTCCCAAAAAAGGAGGTATGACGGTGGTCATTAATGAAAAAAATGAATTAATACCAACAAGGATCGTCACCGGATGAAGAGTTTGCATAGACTATCCAAGATTAAATGCGGCAACGAGGAAAGACCACTTCTCTTTACCTCTTATTGATCAAATGTTAGAAAGATTACCTGGTCATAAATTTTATTGTTTTTTAGATGGTTTTTCAGGTTACTTTCAAATACCGATAGCTCCAGAAGACCAAGAAAAACAACATTTACATGCCCATACGAAACTTTTGCTTATCGACGCATGCCTTTTGGTCTATGTAATGCCCACACAACTTTCCAACATTGCATGGTGGCCATCTTCCATGATATGATAGAAAAAACCATGGATGACTTTTCTATCTTTGGAGATTCATACGGCCAATGCCTTGATAACCTTGAACGAATGCTATCTCGATGTGAGAAAACTAACATCGCCCTTAATTGGGAAAAATGTCGTTTCATGGTAACGGAGGGAATAGTACCCGGTCACAAAATCTCAAACGAAGGAATGGACGTTGATCGGGCTAAAATAGACACCATCTCCCGATTACCACCTCCATTATCCGTTAGAGCCATAAGAAGTTTCCTTGGGCATGCCAGATTTTATAGACAATTTATCAAAGACTTTTCGAAAATTTCAAGACCTTTAACAAAATTACTTGAAAAAGATGCACCATTTATCTTTAACAAGGATTGAAACCAAGCATTTTTAACATTAAAAGAAATGCTAGTCAAAGCACCAATCATGATAGCACCTGATTGGAAATTACCTTTCGAAATCATGTGCGATGCAAGTGACTTTGCGGTTGGAGCTGTCTTGGGACAACGAAAAGATAAGCATTTTCACCCAATATACTATGCTAGTAAAACACTCAATGATGCACAAGAAAATTACACCACAACTGAAAAAGAGTTACTAGCTGTAGTATTTGCTTTTGATAAATTTCATTCTTATCTTGTTCTTTCTAAAACTATAGTTTATATAGACCATGCAACCATTCGTTATCTCTTTAAAAAATAGGATGCCAAGCCACGTTTAATCAGATGGATTCTACTCCTCCAAGAATTTGACATAGAAATAAAAGACAAAAGAGGAGCTGAAAACACCGCTACCGATCATCTATCTCGCTTGGAAGATCCAGCTTTGGAGGCAACTAGGGACGAGCTCGTCAATGAAAAATTCCCAACGGAATCCTTAGAAATGGTGGAATACCGAGAAGAACCATGGTATGCCGACTACGCCAACTACTTAGCTAGTGGGATAGTTGTGAAAGGATGGTCACATCATCAAAGAAAAAACTTATTTGCCGATGTAAAGCATTATTTTTTGGAAGATCCATATCTTTTCAAAATTTATGCCAACCAACTTATCCGATGATTCGTACATGGTAGCAAAGCAAAGAAAATTCTTCGCCATTGTCATGAAGGTCCGTACGGAGGACATCACAGAGCCACTAGTACCGCTCGAAAGGTATTTGATTCAGGATTCTATTGGCCGGCCATTTATAAAGACTCACAATTCTTATCAAGGCATGTGATGCATGCTAACAATCAGGTAATATTTCTTCCAAAAATGAAATGCCACAAAATGGTATTCTTGTTTATGAAATTTTTGATGTGTGGGGAATAGACTTTATGGGACCTTTCCCACCATCAAAATGAAACAAATATATACTTGTGGCCGTGGATTACTTGTCAAAATGGGCCGAAGCCGAAGCTCTTCCAACAATGATGGAAGAGTTGTGGTAAGATTCTTGAAACGACTATTTTCTCGTTTCGGTACTCCAAAAGCATTAATAAGTGATAGAGATACCCATTTTTGTAATCATCAACTTGAAATTTTTTTGACAAGATATGGGGTCTATCATCGAATATCGACTGCATATCATCCTCAAACAAACGGACAAGCCGAAATGACTAATCGAGGTTTAAAACGAATACTTGAGAAAACCGTAGGATTAAATAAAAAAGAATGGGCCGATAAATTAGACGACACTTTATGGGCTTTTCGAACCGCTTATAAAACAACAATAGGTACCACCCCATATAAGCTTGTCTATGGAAAAAGTTGTCATTTGCCATTAGAGATAGCACATTGGACTTACTGGGCATTAAAACCGTAAACTTAGACCATGAAACCGCCGGAAAGAATCGATTTTATCAATTAAACGAATTAGACGAATTAAGAAATCAAGCATACTCTAACTCCAAAATTTATAAGGAATGTATGAAGAACTTATATGACAAACATATTAAGCCTAATGAGTTTCGAGAAGGAGATCAGGTGCTATTGTTTAATTCACGACTTCGGTTATTTCCCGGAAAATTAAAGTCTAGGTGGTCGAGACCTCACCCATATCTTTCCACACAGTGCAATCGAGATTAAATCTCAAAATGGCGTTCCATTTAAAGTCAACGGACAACGGCTTAAGCTCTACCAAGGATTCATCGAGGATGATGAGGAAGAGATTTCGCTAGAAGCGGTCGAGGTATGATTAAACAAAGGTTTGTGTATATATGTAAATTAACATCATGTCTTGTAGGTAGTGGACATCGGGAAAGCTTAAAAAAATCGGTAAGGTAACTAAAACCTCTTCCGGGAAAACAGGTCACTCACACGTGCACTATATAAAAAAATTTAAACTTTTTGCTGCCTACAGGGCCGTGGTCGGTGTGCAGACGGGTATAAACCCCTTTTTCTTCTTCATTCTTCATTTCACTACGACCCGTTTCCCCAAAAAACCTCTGGTTCCTCTGCGATTCTCTACCATTTTTCACGTTTTCCTTCCATTCAATGTCTGCAAGGTATGATTCTAACATCTTCTTTAGTTAGTTTAACGATTTGCATGTAGATTAACACCAACAATTTGGGGAAAAATATAGGGTTCTTGAAGTAGAACCGAATCAAACCCTAAATGTTTTGACTAGATCTAGTAGTAGTAGTTTGCATTCATGTTATAGGAAGTAAATCAACCATTATGGTTCATAGAATCACTCGATTTCAAGTATAAACGATGACCTTGTTCTTGAACCGAAAAAGTTAAAATTGATAGGGTGAACGGTTTGTTTTTGGAAAAACAGCACTTGGGGTTTCATTTTCGGGGGAAACCGCCCCTACTCAACCAAAAGTTTTCAACTTTTAGAAACCAGGTCAAAATTTGAACATTTGTAGTTACAGAGTTCTGACCACGGGGCGTGGTCAGCGAACACGAGGAGTGGTCAGGGAAAAACGCTGAACACGATGCGTGGCCATTGACCAGGGGGCCGTGTCCAGCTCCCTGTTTTCAGTTTTTTTCTGAAATATAATCATAACATGCTGATTGTTTATGTGGTTCTCTTTTGCAGCAATGGCCAGCAAGTTTCTGAAGTTCAAACCATCGGAATGGGAATACCAAGCCCGATACAACATCCTCTAAACAAGGCCTGAAGAGGCACCAAGACAAGCATGCTATGAAACTCTTGAAACTGTGGGACAACGAGGCCGATATGATACGCTAGTCATGGGACCACTCCAAGCAGCTCTTGAAACCAAGCTCCATTCCGTCTACGAGTATAACATGGAGTTCTATAGCACTTTCAAGTTCAAAGCCAAGGCAGACCCGTTTGACTCACATGGGGTTGAGTTCAGATGCGCTAGGGAGCTATTTTCCATCTCCATTGCCCTATTCGGTGTGAATGTGGGCTTATACACTGAGGATGAGTTGGTTGACAAAGAATTCACGGGTGGTCTCCGTGAAATTCCGACTAACATGCGCCAAACTGCATGGGCTCAACTTGGAGATGGGCCATACGATCCGAGCATCACCAAAAGCTCACAGTTGTGGGACCTCCTTTACCTCTACATCCACCGGGTCCTAAGCAACACCCTCTGTCAACGGCGTGATAGTTCAGGTGTGGTGAACCTCCATGATCTCACTTGCCTTATTGCATCCACAACCGCCAACCTCTTGATGTCACACACCTACTACTCAAGAACATGCACCTCAACCAATTGGGCTCCCCTCCAACACCGATCTTTTTCGGGGGATGGACCTACCGTCCGTTCAAAAACTATGTCCATCGCATGCCAAAATCATTCCATCGGGGTGCGAGGTCCGGAAAGGTAGATCTAGCCCAATGCCGGGACTCATCCAAGAAATGGTTGACGGGTCCGTTCACTTCCGAAACGCCCGAGGAAACACATGGGGCCCGGAAGAAATCCTAGCCCTCCAAGACGACCCAAACCGTCCTCCCCCACAACACCAAAGCTACCATGCGGGTTCCTCCTCTTAAGGAGGCGGGTTTCCTAACTTTCAAAGTTTAACTGATCTTTTGCAGGAAAACCTTCTTTGTACCCGGAACACATATAACATGACTAGCAATGCCAACACCCGGATTGGAGCGGTGGAACGTTCCGTCGCTGCTATGCAAGAGGATATCACATACATCCGGGAGCACATGGTGTATCAGGATGAGGAGGGCGACGAGGATGAGGACATGGATTGAGCGGAGGCAATGGAGGTGGTGTGGTAGGCGAAGGATTCGGTTTTCAGGTTAACCCTCTCTACTCTTTGAATAATTTGCTGGCCTGCGTGCCATGGTTGAACAATTTACTTTCTAGACACTTTTAATTTCTTCATTTTTTTAGTTTTATGTTTGTGATGATGATGGATTTGAAACGCTTGTAAATTAGGATGTTGGTATTGTATTATTCTTTGTGTGGTGTATAGCAAAACAGGTACACAGGAGGCTTGAATGCACTAAGCATTAGTGCCACCTAAGCCCGGAAATCAGAAACGAAAGCCAAAAAAACTTGAAATTCAACAATTGCAAACTGCCACCACGGGGTCGTGGTCATTGACCACGCCCCCGTGGCCATCCCTTGATCTGCTGTTTTTGTATGCAAGCTCCCACCACGGGTCGTGGCCACCAGGCACGCCCCGTGGCCAACTTTCTGTAAGTAACGTTACTGGCACTCTGGCCATGGGGTCGTGCCCGGACCACACGGGGCCGTGGCCAGGTGCCCAACAACATAAAAACTTGTTTTTAACACGATTTTACACATTCAAATCAACCTAAAAACTTATTTTGGGACACATTGAGGACAATGTGTAATTTAAGTGTGTGTGGGGGGAGGGGGAAGCTAAATACACAAAACTCTATTGGAACCGCTAATCACCCCAAATCTTTTCAAAATTTTTCATTTTTTATTATTTTTCTTGGTTTAATTTGGGAATAACAAGTTCTAAAAAGGTTATGTTTATACAAATTTACAACCGGTAGCGTCGTGATAAAAAGAACCAAACAAGAAAAATATAAAAAGGCATGACAAATCTTTTTAAAATTTGATTATATATACTTGTTCACACTATAAACCCATTCCCACAATAAGTGAGTTTTGAGCCTTAATTGAGCATACACGCATACATCTTTAAACTAAATGCTCATTTTCGTTTCTTGTGTGAATAGCCGTTTGGTTCTTACGACTCTAGAACTTGCCAAGACGATACATTCCCGGTCTTTACCAACTTAAACCCAAGTAAGTAAATGATGGAGGCATTAGGACTAACATTTTTCTTTCAAAACCATTGTTTTTCTTCTTTTTACCCCTACCAAAAATCCCCCTAGTTAACCCCTTTGAGGCTAAACCTTTTCGTTCCAAAATCCGAAAAACAAACACCCATTACCCACCAAAACCTTTTTCCTTTCAAACCCATTTGTTTTAGTAAAAAGCTCGGTTATCATGTGACATTACAAAAAAAGAGAATTTTGCAATAACCAAACAAGTTCCTCAAAAATCTTGTTTGAATATGCTTGGTTTAAATAAATGTCACAAAAACAAAAAAAGTTTTACAACAACCGACGCTTTTTACGCTTTTCGCCATTTCGCTAACTACTAACCCCAAAACCACTTACCCTTATCCCAAGCCTAACCCTTTCCAAAGTCCTCTTGATATTTACGAAGGTTTATAGTTAAAATGGAGGAGGTTTGATCGCTTAGCAAGCATATGATAGAAGTAAGTTCCATGCCGGAATCGAATGTTTTCACAAAAATACACCTACGGCCGAGTGTTGAGTGATCTCTCGTGAGGTATGTGAACTTGTATATAAATAGAATTTGAAAGAGGCATGTTATGCACAAATAAATATTTTTTCTTAACCAGTTGTTCTTAATAAATCTTGACGAATAGGATTGTAAATAAATAAAAACAAAACTAAATAAAGATCTTGGATTCCCGACATTTAACATAAGCCATAAACTTCTTCTCTACCAATTTCATTTGGGTGTGTAAGCCACATTTAAAGAGTTTTGCTTGAGCACAAGCAAAGATTCAGGTGTGGGGGTATTTGATGTGTACAAAATGCAACATATAAAGTACATCAATAGAGGCATAAAACCAACCCTTTTTTATTACTAATGTTGGTAAAAGCGCGTTTCTTTCTTCCTTTTGAATTTACAGGACCAAATGAGCTTAAAACAACAAAAGGAACAAACAAGCAGCCAAAAAACCAACATGAATACAAGAAGAAGGAATAACGTGACATGCCCGACCCCTTGGCAGCATCTCCCAAGGCAAAAACAAAAAAAACAGAAGCTGACCACGGGGTCGTGCCCAGCCAGGCATGGGTTGTGGTCAGACCTCACACAAAAAGACAAAGACTGCAGAAGCTTCTACGCCCACCACGGGGCCGTGCCCAGCTCAATGGGGCGTGGTCAACTCTTATATTTGTAGAACCTTGATAGTACAACAAAGAGTTGACCACAGGGCCGTATCCAAAGGCCACGGGGTCATGTGGGGTGTGACAACCCGTAATTTACGGCTCTTAATTACGTGATTAACAAGTGATTAACGCGATAATAACTAGTGTTTACAGCGCGAATTAACTTAATTAGGCCTTTGGAGTGCCTGGGAACGTCTATCCGTCTTTACAGTGCGCAAACGGTGGTTTACAGAGAAACCCGTGAAACGTTAAACGGCAACGGATTGAAACCAAACAGAATACCGTCAACGCCGACAAATATTAAATTTTTACGATATATTTTAGTTTTGTAGTTAAACTTTAGTGACTACAGGCGAAACCGGATCGAAAAACGGATTAAAGACGGCAACGATACAATTTTTCGCGATTATTACCGTGATCAACGAACGGCGTGCAAACAACGACTACCGACCGTATTTTTGTGTATTTTAATTTTTGACGTTAAACGGAGTTCTGGATTTGACAACGGGTCTCGTAGGAATTACGGGCCGCTTACGCACGAGATGGACTTGTGGGCCCTGGACCCAAGCCCAAAACCTACAAGCCTAAACCTACACATAATATACAAGATCTCTACTAGATTTAGAAAATCCCTATAAGATTTGCAAAATCTTATCAAATCCCTACTAAATCTCTAGAAAATCTAGAAAATCTCACTATATCTTTCCATAATCTCTTTATAATCTTCAAAAGATTTTAACCCATTAACTAAAACAAAGAACCTGAATGTCATCTATTTGCACAATGGACATTGAGAACACTGTGTTCTATAAATACGGACCATCCATCTCTCCTCACTACACACACAAATAAGGAGCAGCTCTCCATCTTCCCTCACTCTCTATTTCAAATACAAACACAGAGAATCAGTTTCCTCTTAAACAAACAACCGAACACACACACACCAACACTCTCGGTCCCCCTTTCTTCCCCGATCACACCCGATAAGCAGCCGATACCCCCTCCTTCACTCATCATCCTCGGCGGCGGAGCCGGAGGTGCCGGCTGGTTAACCGGCGCTGATGCCGGTGATCCTCGTCGACGAGCAAGCCCCCCTTCTTCGATCTACATACGGAACACCACCACCACCGTGAGGTGGTGGTGCGGCGGCGACTTATCAGAGGCAAGAGAGAGAGAAAGAGAGACTGAAGGAGAGAGAGAAGAACCGGCAGTCAAAGGCTCGGACCGCCGGTCAGTGAATTTGTCTGGTGATCGATATCAGGTCCGGTCGGTTTGTTTACCCGCTGGTCAGCAGGCTCCGATTCGGTTCAGGTCTCGGGTACGGGGTCTCGGGTTCGAGTCACAGCTGTGGTTCAGGTTCCGGGTGGTCACCGGCAAGACACGGCGGTGGTGGTGTATTGGTCCGATTATGTCACGAATGGTTCGTCTCTGGATCGGGTTTTTCGTTCGGGTTCTCGGTTCAGCAGGTGTGGTTCGGCTCGGTTCTGGTTCGGGTCAAACGCAGTTGACTCGCTCAACACCTGAGTCAACTCGGGTCAACAGCAAGATAAGCGTGGTCAACAGCAGTTTCGGTTCAGGTCTCGTGATTCGGTCAGACGGTTCGGTTCGGTTGACTCGGTCAAACCGAGTCGACTCAGCGGGTCAAACCAGTTGACTCAGTCAACCCAGTCAAGCGGCTCGACGTGTCGACTCGATGAAGTGGTAAAGATTTTAACGGCGTTACTATTTCGCGTTTTATACTTTTAACTCATTACGTAAAAACGAGCTCGAACCGAAATAAAATGGCGAATCGATAGTTAAAGCATACATTGATTTATTATTTCGTTTATATAAATTTGATTATACGTAAATATTGTTAGAATCTTGATTGAATTTTGAAAATATAACGACACTCTAGTTGTCGGGGCCGTCCAAAAATAGAGGAAACTCTGTCCGTTTTTCGAGAAACACCCTTAAACACGACACGTATTATATTTCAAAAACGACGCTTAACGGAATTCGAGTTTATAATACTTCAAACCTTGATAATTCCAATCGCTTTTACAAATAAATATAATGTTATATTTATTTCGAACGTCGTCAACTCGTATACTTTTACAAATAAATATAGCTCATATATTTATTCCGTATTTCAAACGACACTACAATTGTGTTACTAAAATAAATATAGTTATTCTAAATGTCGTACAACACGAAATCTTTTACAAAAATAAATATGGTTTATATTTATTTACAAACAAAACAACTCGACGATTTCTTTATAAAATAAATATAACTTTTCATATTTATTTTATACGCCTAAACGGCATATACGTATATTTTTGGCAAATATACACAAGACGCAATATATATATAATACAAGTTTATTATATAATACTTTCATACGAATATTCCTACATACTCAAACGACTTCTCGCGACAATTTAACTTAGTCATTTTCATTAAGTTAAACATTTACCGTCAAATCGTTCGACTAACGATTCGGTAGAGCTCGGTAACACGTAGATTAGTTACAGCATGATTTAGAAACTTATTAGATATTCCGTGTTAGCAATATTGTAGAATACACGCTAGCAAGTCAAGTCTTGGAAACGACATCATCGAAGTCGTAATTAGCTAGCTTTGCACAGGAAATTCAGGCGAGTTCATAACCCCCACTTTTTACTATTTTACATTTTTTTTATAAATGTTTCCGGGGTGGAAAGTCATGCACATTTTGCAAAAACATACAAAGTTTTGAACTAACGCAAAACTCGTATTTCTAAACCATATTACGAAGGGATTTCGAGGAACACAAATGATTTACGAAAGGTTTATACTAAACATACCGGTTCTTACAAAAACAAATGCTTATTTTCGAAATGTGAATGATATTCGGCCAGGGTGACCGGGGATTTGGTTAGGGTAGCCAGGAAATCTGGTCAGGGTGACCAAGAATCTGGTCAGGGTGACCAGGGATTTATTTTATACATGGTATGGTTAGCGTAAGGAGGTTTACTACTTAGATCATGTGAGTGGGTAGGAGCAACATGAGGCCATTAGTCCTCATGGTAGGACCGAGGGACAGGAGCGGTAGATTTATCTGGGTGTAGCGAGCCCAGCCCCAGGCCAAACTAGAAACGGACCTCGGGGTGACTTTGTCCACATACTAATGCCGTGGCAAAAATCTGCTAGGTTTGAGTCTCCCTACTTGCACTTCACATATATCAGTGGCCTTGCAAACCATTGGTGATCTCAATTCCCTTATTTGCTACATACCAGGGACATATATATTTACGAAACTACTTGTTCATACAAATTAAAATACCATGTTTTATACAAATTCAAAGCACATGATTTTGCGGGTAAGGAGTCAAAGTCAGGGTGGGCATTGACGGTTATATGAACATTACAAATACAAGGCTTTACAAATACATGGTTTTATGAACATAACGTGTTACAAACACAACGTTTCCATATAACTTGGTAAGAAAATGATTTTTAAATTCATTTTCTCAATACATTTTCAAAAACCGGTTATTCCAAAGATTTATTTCAAATCTTTCACAATACCAAAGATTTATTTCAAACCTTTCATAACTTAAAAGATTTATTTCAAATCTTTTACAAACAAACTATGAACTCGCTCAACATTATGTTGATTTTTCTCGCATGTTCTTTCTCAGGTTACTTTTCTAAGACAAGGCACGGTTGGAATAGGAGAACCATTGGAGACTCGAGTACTTAGTGGGCGTTCAATTTCTAGAAGTCTTAGCTATTTGTTTCCGCTGTGCAATGACGATACCAGTCCAGTCACGCCAAGCTCTGATAATTTCGGGGTGTGACAGATTGGTATCAGAGCTATAGGTTACAGCGAATTAGGTTCCTGTTGTGATACCTAGGCTCTAACCTCACTTTTCTCTGGGACTTAGACTATTAAGACGTTGAATACATACAGAACGCCTAGTACTCGAATATGGTCTCCAACCGTTGCCGAAAAACAAACAGTCAAAATTTTGTTTTCAAACATACGCTATTGTGATGTTTTATACACGGTACACAAAACGATTACATACAGTACACAAAAATCTGAGAGTTTAGGAAACATGCATTTAAGACCTTCGGAATAGGGATTCAGTCTGGGAGGCTGGGAGGCTAGTGGGACTAGGAGATTCAGTCTGAGAGGCTGGGAGGATAGTCTAGTGGGACTAGGAGATTCAGTCTGGGAGGCTGGGAGGCTAGTGGGACTAGGAGGACTATTTGATTATATGATTGATTATTTGCGCATGTGTGTGTTTATTAAAGGACATCACGTAGGAACCGCGAATATTAACTCGGGTACACACTATTATCCATATTGTCTATGATATATTAACTTCCCGAGCAGACAGCCTACGCATAACGAAACGCTAGTGCACACGAATACATGGAACTCAATCTTTACGTCAACGGATGTCGGGGTACATCACCTTCTACGCGGCACACAACGCTAGTGCACAGGTATACGTGAAACTTAAGCTATACATCAACGGAGGTTGAAGTACGACACATACGACTATCGAGGCGAGGCCTTTGAGAAGGAACGGTGGAGCAAATTTAACGACGACGCTAGATCCCTGTCAGCAGGAGAACTAACGATCAGGAAACGACAACTTGTCACGCGATCCTGCAACGACACAAATCACGTCGGAGAGAAGACGATTGTCTCCGCATTCCCCCCCCCCTACCTAACTAATGACGAATACGCTATGTTCGACATTCCATGGTAATGTCACCTAACAATTGGTCGTCATACGAAACCCAGGTAAAGTCCTCAAATTTCTTTATTGAAATTTCAAATTTCACATTTACTGAGTAGATTTTCATATCTCTACTCCTCTTAAGGGTCATTGTATCACGATCATTTCTTTACAAGTCACATACATGGTTTTTCGTTGTAACCATGCCGAAAGTTTTCTTATCGATACACATATCTATTGTCGGATTGTGCTAAAACCAAGTTCAATTGTTTGAACTTGCCCATTACACTTATTCGATTCGAGACACCATATGATGTATTGGGAGCATCATATTCAAATCAATTTTTAACGAGCACTTCATTTGTTCCGAGTCGTGGTAAACTTGTTTGGTATTCGACTCCATTAAATTGTTTGTTGATTCCGACACCATGTGATGGTGATTTTCATTAATTTGAAGCTTGCGTTGAACTCGTTTACGCATCTTATGCACGGATCTAAATATTTATTTATTGATTGTTTTCCAATCCACTTCGGTTTATTATATCAAAGCCGTCTTAATACAATAGTGTGTTAAGACAATGGTACACAAATTCATTTCATATTCTGGTGTACCTCATAACAGTTCTTTCAACATCGATCGAATGCTTTGCGACATTCATTGCTTCTTCACCTTCGATCGAAAACATTGTTTCATTGATGTTCCATCTTCAATTGAAAATTCTATGACGTTTGTTTGGAACAAACATTCATATTTACTTTACTACGCTTTCAATTGACTTCAAACACGGTGGATTTGTTTGATCACCGCTATTATTGACTTATTTGAATCACTACGACACCTTGTGGTGTCAGTACAAACTTGTAGCTTGGGCTAATCATGATTGAACGTTTCATGCAAAACACAGGTGATACTTATTCGCTCACCCCTATTATTGAATTGTTCCATTCATTGCGACACCTTGTGGTGTCGGTATAACTTGCAGCTTGCGCTGATCACGATCGAGCGTTTCATGCAAACTAGTACGTTTGAGATTGTTGATTCTAAGTTCATCCAGTGGATGATATTGCTTCTAGAACTCATTTACATATTATAAACGTTCATATGGAATTCGATTGGTCAAAGTTCCTGTTCATTGTTGGATCCTTGTTAACTTAGTCGCACTGGTGACTGTATCATTACGTCTCGTTTCCTTTGACATCAATTACTGAGACACATTTCTTTTAAACCATTGGGATTCCTATTGTGAAGGAATGTCCTTGAATTCACATGATTCGAATAATTCTTGTTTCGATCACACGGTCATTCACTTGGTTATTATTCGGACTTACCTGCAAACAACGCAATTCTGAGGGGATAACATAGTCTAAATTTCGAGGATGAAATTTCTGTAACAGGGGGAGAATGTGACAACCCGTAATTTACGGCTCTTAATTACGTGATTAACAAGTGATTAACGCGATAACAACTAGTGTTTACAGCGCGAATTAACTTAATTAGGCCTTTGGAGTGCCTGGGAACGTCTATCCGTCTTTACAGTGCGCAAACGGTGGTTTACAGAGAAACCCGTGAAACGTTAAACGGCAACGGATTGAAACCAAACAGAATACCGTCAACGCCGACAAATATTAAATTTTTACGATATATTTTAGTTTTGTAGTTAAACTTTAGTGACTACAGGCGAAACCGGATCGAAAAACGGATTAAAGACGGCAACGATACAATTTTTCGCGATTATTACCGTGATCAACGAACGGCGTGCAAACAACGACTACCGACCGTATTTTTGTGTATTTTAATTTTTGACGTTAAACGGAGTTCTGGATTTGACAACGGGTCTCGTAGGAATTACGGGCCGCTTACGCACGAGATGGACTTGTGGGCCCTGGACCCAAGCCCAAAACCTACAAGCCTAAACCTACACATAATATACAAGATCTCTACTAGATTTAGAAAATCCCTATAAGATTTGCAAAATCTTATCAAATCCCTACTAAATCTCTAGAAAATCTAGAAAATCTCACTATATCTTTCCATAATCTCTTTATAATCTTCAAAAGATTTTAACCCATTAACTAAAACAAAGAACCTGAATGTCATCTATTTGCACAATGGACATTGAGAACACTGTGTTCTATAAATACGGACCATCCATCTCTCCTCACTACACACACAAATAAGGAGCAGCTCTCCATCTTCCCTCACTCTCTATTTCATATACAAACACAGAGAATCAGTTTCCTCTTAAACAAACAACCGAACACACACACACCAACACTCTCGGTCCCCCTTTCTTCCCCGATCACACCCGATAAGCAGCCGATACCCCCTCCTTCACTCATCATCCTCGGCGGCGGAGCCGGAGGTGCCGGCTGGTTAACCGGCGCTGATGCCGGTGATCCTCGTCGACGAGCAAGCCCCCCCTTCTTCGATCTACATACGGAACACCACCACCACCGTGAGGTGGTGGTGCGGCGGCGACTTATCAGAAGCAAGAGAGAGAGAAAGAGAGACTGAAGGAGAGAGAGAAGAACCGGCGGTCAAAGGCTCGGACCGCCGGTCAGTGAATTTGTCCGGTGATCGATATCAGGTCCGGTCGGTTTGTTTACCCGCTGGTCAGCAGGCTCCGATTCGGTTCAGGTCTCGGGTACGGGGTCTCGGGTTCGAGTCACAGCTGTGGTTCAGGTTCCGGGTGGTCACCGGCAAGACACGGCGGTGGTGGTGTATTGGTCCGATTATGTCACGAATGGTTCGTCTCTGGATCGGGTTTTCCGTTCGGGTTCTCGGTTCAGCAGGTGTGGTTCGGCTCGGTTCTGGTTCGGGTCAAACGCAGTTGACTCGCTCAACACCTGAGTCAACTCGGGTCAACAGCAAGATAAGCGTGGTCAACAGCAGTTTCGGTTCAGGTCTCGTGATTCGGTCAGACGGTTCGGTTCGGTTGACTCGGTCAAACCGAGTCGACTCAGCGGGTCAAACCAGTTGACTCAGTCAACCCAGTCAAGCGGCTCGACGTGTCGACTCGATGAAGTGGTAAAGATTTTAACGGCGTTACTATTTCGCGTTTTATACTTTTAACTCATTACGTAAAAACGAGCTCGAACCGAAATAAAATGGCGAATCGATAGTTAAAGCATACATTGATTTATTATTTCGTTTATATAAATTTGATTATACGTAAATATTGTTAGAATCTTGATTGAATTTTGAAAATATAACGACACTCTAGTTGTCGGGGCCGTCCAAAAATAGAGGAAACTCTGTCCGTTTTTCGAGAAACACCCTTAAACACGACACGTATTATATTTCAAAAACGACGCTTAACGGAATTCGAGTTTATAATACTTCAAACCTTGATAATTCCAAACGCTTTTACAAATAAATATAATGTTATATTTATTTCGAACGTCGTCAACTCGTATACTTTTACAAAAAAATATAGCTCATATATTTATTCCGTATTTCAAACGACACTACAATTGTGTTACTAAAATAAATATAGTTATTCTAAATGTCGTACAACACGAAATCTTTTACAAAAATAAATATGGTTTATATTTATTTACAAACAAAACAACTCGACGATTTCTTTATAAAATAAATATAACTTTTCATATTTATTTTATACGCCTAAACGGCATATACGTATATTTTTGGCAAATATACACAAGACGCAATATATATATAATACAAGTTTATTATATAATACTTTCATACGAATATTCCTACATACTCAAACGACTTCTCGCGACAATTTAACTTAGTCATTTTCATTAAGTTAAACATTTACCGTCAAATCGTTCGACTAACGATTCGGTAGAGCTCGGTAACACGTAGATTAGTTACAGCATGATTTAGAAACTTATTAGATATTCCGTGTTAGGAATATTGTAGAATACACGCTAGCAAGTCAATTCTTGGAAACGACATCATCGAAGTCGTAATTAGCTAGCTTTGCACAGGAAATTCAGGCGAGTTCATAACCCCCACTTTTTACTATTTTACATTTTTTTATAAATGTTTCCGGGGTGGAAAGTCATGCACATTTTGCAAAATCATACAAAGTTTTGAACTAACGCAAAACTCGTATTTCTAAACCATATTACGAAGGGATTTCGAGGAACACAAATGATTTACTAAAGGTTTATACTAAACATACCGGTTCTTACAAAAACAAATGCTTATTTTCGAAATGTGAATGATATTCGGCCAGGGTGACCGGGGATTTGGTTAGGGTAGCCAGGAAATCTGGTCAGGGTGACCAGGGATTTATTTTATACATGGTATGGTTAGCGTAAGGAGGTTTACTACTTAGATCATGTGAGTGGGTAGGAGCAACATGAGGCCATTAGTCCTCATGGTAGGACCGAGGGACAGGAGCGGTAGATCTATTTGGGTGTAGCGAGCCCAGCCCCAGGCCAAACTAGAAACGGACCTCGGGGTGACTTTGTCCACATACTAATGCCGTGGCAAAAATCTGCTAGGTTTGAGTCTCCCTACTTGCACTTCACATATATCAGTGGCCTTGCAAACCATTGGTGATCTCAATTCCCTTATTTGCTACATACCAGGGACATATATATTTACGAAACTACTTGTTCATACAAATTAAAATACCATGTTTTATACAAATTCAAAGCACATGATTATGCGGGTAAGGAGTCAAAGTCAGGGTGGGCATTGACGGTTATATGAACATTACAAATACAAGGCTTTACAAATACATGGTTTTATGAACATAACGTGTTACAAACACAACGTTTCCATATAACTTGGTAAGAAAATGATTTTTAAATTCATTTTCTCAATACATTTTCAAAAACCGGTTATTCCAAAGATTTATTTCAAATCTTTCACAATACCAAAGATTTATTTCAAACCTTTCATAACTTAAAAGATTTATTTCAAATCTTTTACAAACAAACTATGAACTCGCTCAACATTATGTTGATTTTTCTCGCATGTTCTTTCTCAGGTTACTTTTCTAAGACAAGGCACGGTTGGAATAGGAGAACCATTGGAGACTCGAGTACTTAGTGGGCGTTCAATTTCTAGAAGTCTTAGCTATTTGTTTCCGCTGTGCAATACGATACCAGTCCAGTCACGCCAAGCTCTGATAATTTCGGGGTGTGACATGGGGCCCTCTGCTGACAGATGCAATAAATGAAGGAAGAGAAGAAGCTGGCCACGGGCCGTGGCCGGAGCTCTGTTTTGATTATAAATAGGGGTGCTTGGTTCACTTCAAAGGTATCCCTTGGCAAACCACTTCTCTCCCACTTTGCCACCACTCCACCACCACTACAACACCAACACCAACACCAACCACCATCATCCATCTTTCATTTTTAGAGTGTGTAGTTTTCTCGGGATCCAAGATTGATTGTGAGAGTTCTTGTGAATCAAAGGCCATGTTTGGCTAATCTCTTACATCACTTGGTGAAGACAAGTCTTTAATGTATTACTTTTGATTTTTAATCTTTCGGCACTTTTTAATTAGGTATGTATTAATGACTTTAATAACTAGTTTCTTATGTTGAAAGTGAATTTTCTTTACCATTTCTTCATGATGTCATTGATTTGCTCATTCGAGTCTTTACGGTCTATATAAAGCACATTAACTACTTGGAAGGGTGGTTTGGTAAAGTTCTTCTCTCGTTCAGTGTATAGATCCTGCGAGGACTTGGTTCAAGCTTATTAGGACATCCTTCAATGCCCCAAAGATATTGGATGGCGGGGGTGCGAATAGCTTGAACCCCTCATATGTAAACTACTATTAAAACATTAAACCGGCTTCTTGGGATTGTATCCTTGCTGACTCAAACCACTTAGCCGATGATAACGTCACCTTCAAAAGAGGGGCCTATCACTTTTCACATTAATAACTTATTTAATTATCTTTCAATATTCCCACCCTTTGGGATTGTATCCCTGCTGACTCAAACCACTGGGTTGAGGGTAACGTCACCTTCAAAAGAGGGGCCTACTACTATAACTAAGATAATCTTTAAAAAGTCCAAAAGTGCGAAAATCATTAAAGGGTACATTAAAGATGAGTTGGATCCAAGTGATTCTATCTTGTCTATTTGTTTTTCATTTTATTTGTCTTTCACGTTTTAGATTTATTTTCATGTTTAAAAACTCTTTTCAAAAAATTAGATCGATTAGACGTTGACGATAAACCGGTATTAAAAGATCTTATGTCCTTGGACGACCTCGGTATCTTATCAACACTATACTACGCTAACGATGGGTGCATTTGCCCTAGTGTGTGTTTAGTGTTAGTACAATATCGCGTTTTATAAATTTAAAACTTGACTAATGCGTAAAACGAACTTAAAATGTTAACAAATCATATCACGCTTAACGCACACCAATGTGCTGTGTAAGTTGGTATATGTAATTCTTTTAACACCGAATAGTCAAGATTTGGAACTATTTGGCTATTATGTAATATAAAAACTTATGTTGATTGTGGAAAGATGTTTGATTTCACATGGGATGAAAATGAAATTACTTCTAAATGGTCACGGTATCCTTAAGTGTTGTTTAGTGTCAGGATATTAAAAAACCCGTTTACTTCCTTTGTTAATACCAAGATGCTCTTTTTTGTTTTTGTTGTTATGTTTCAAATTTCTATTGAGTTTCCCATATTTTTAAACTTTTGTAACAAGCGAAGAATGTTTATTAACCAATGTTCAGTTCTGGCCAGTAATCGGGTGGATAAACCACCGCCACGTGCCGCTGCAATTCCGTGTCATTCTCCAAATCACTTGATACAGTGGTTGATGCATCTGCTGAAAACCACTGTTGTGGATACATCTGTTGATACAGTGGTTGATGCATCTGTTGACTTTGGTTAACAAATGGATGAAAACAGATGTTTGAAACCACTGTTGGGTTAAAACACTGTTTTGTGGACAAAAAGTGGTTGCTTTTTTTTTGCAAACAGTGGTTTGACTTTGGTCAAACAGACTTTTTGAAAACAATGGTTTGACTTTGGTCAAACAGTGGAGATATATAGTCGGCGTATTGTAATTTCTGAATGAAATGCAAGCTTCAGTTAGGAACTACAAGATTCCAAGAAAGGGCAAAATGGTAATTTCTGAAGACAAAGACGATGCAGCCGTAAAGCTAAGGTTCCGAAGAGATAAAATTGCTAAAGACAAATCAAACTGGAATGTTAAGTTTTAACTTTGCAATTCAGGCCTCAATTATACATGTATCTGTATATCTACGTACACCCTCAATTCTTCAAACTTGATGTAAAATTCAAATCAAACTGGAATGTTAAGTTTTAACTTTATTTGAATTTAAGGGTGTGAATGTAAAATTTGTCTAACATGAGACCATGGAGTTTGAATTTAAGCAATCATCAATGGAATTGGTCAACTTTATTTTCAAGAATTGGTTTTAACTTTATTTGAATTACAAGTACCGTATAATTCTCTTTCTTATTGCAAGAATTAGCTTGGATCTAAAGTTAATAAAATATGGTATGCATGGTTTTCTAAAAACCGCCCGTTGTATGAAACCTTTTTCGAGTAATTTGAAACTTTGTAATATTTCAATCTTTTGACTAATGAAAGCATTGCATGATGAAAGCTAATCTTTCCTTGATTGTGTTATAAAGTTTTACATTCATTCCGCTGCAATTATTCTATGTTTTATCCTCTTCCATTTACCAACTTAATTAAAACAACCACAATCAAGTCAAACTCAGATCCTAACAAATTGTTTTCTCCTTGATTGTGTTACAAAGTTTTACTTCATTCTGCTGCATTTGATCATTTATTTATCTTCATCATGTTACACTTCTTATAAAACAACTCAATCAAGTAAACTCAGATCCTAACAGAGATGATTGTCACACTCCAACCAATGGCGGAATCATCGGAGTGGGACGAGTTCGAGATTGCAAGAGACTTCATAACACTATTGGTGACAATATTTATTTTGAACCGTTTTCATTTCATAAATCAAATTACCAAACATTACATGGAATTTCAAATAACAACAAGTTCAACGGAAATACATAACAATAAGAACAAAATTGATACAACATTTTAACCTAAGACGTCTAAATGTGTATCTAGGCATCAGTGTTACTTCATTTCTTAGCATCGTCATCCTCAACCTGTAACATGTTTAAAATAAAGTTCAATGCAAAAGCAAAGGCGAGTATACAAGTTTAAGTATAAGTATAAGTATCAAAGTTTAAAAACGAATCCACATGGCAACTTAGGTTATTCAAGATCAACATAACATGGCATGCAATATTTCTAGTCAACCCTCTGTTTACGCAATAAATAATATAATTTAACATGACATCTCGTTCACGAGTGGTGCGTTACTCCTATAGCGCTATACATGTTAAATGGAGGCTCGTATAAAGCTAATGACTATTGTATCACATAAGAATCACCCAAGTATATGTATCAAGTATAACAACATAGCATTCATGTATTTGGATTGTTTTGTGCATGCATAAAGATTTAAAGTTTGAGTGTAGTTTGTAGTTCAACATGTTACACCCCAAAAGTGGTAAACGAAAAAGGGGGAGTTCGAGTATACTCACGGTTTGCAAGCTTCTACTTGTGAATCCGCGAGAGAGTTGTTGTTATGGGAGGTTGGAACACCAAGTCCGTCTACACGAAGAAACAAAGGTGTATGAGTATTGGAGTATTTCGGTGGAGTAAAGATTCGGAGTTTTAGAACGTATGAATATAAATATATGAAAGTAATCATCTTTAACACATAATGTTTTAGATGATGTAACCAAACACTTTGACAAGTGACCACTAGTTCATCATCAAAGGTTTGATTATTTAGGTAATATATAGGTTATGTGATATATTAATATGTCCAATAGTTCAAGCATGAGGTAGGAGGATGAATCCTCTATTTAGGAACCTCTTTTGTGTCATAGAAGTCATGTAGGAGGTAGGAAGAACAAGTCTTCCATTTAGGTACGTACCTCTTGGTGTTCACCACTACAGTTGATGTTATGAACATTCAAGGAGGGTCATGAACATACAATAGGAAAGAAAATACTTACAACTAATCTAAGAAATCATCAAGTAATGTGTGGATTTTTAGTAGGATAGCCCAAGCTTGTCCTATAATCACACAAACATCAAGCTTCAAGCTTGAACGTTACTTGTGGGTAAAAACCCTAAACAAAACAGAAAGTTTGTGAGGTTTACACCTCTGATTTTACATGTCTCAACCTTGTTTTTAAGCCCAACTAACCATAGATGTGGTTATGAGCATAAGTACATAGGTTTGAGATGAGATAACTCAAGTTTAAGCAAGATTTAACAAAGTTTGATTGAAAACAGAAAGTTGCAGTCCACTTTGGAGCCTTTTTGGTGACATTCCAGACCTTGGTTTTCCATGGAAAGCCTGTGGAAATGTTCCTAAGGTCAATCCAAACAAGTAGGAAAAAGAATCAAAGAAAACGGTTAAGAAATGAGTGAGATATGCTCACTTTTGTAAGATGTGATGAATCTGTCTTGTTTCCTGAATTCAGCTGCGATTTTAGTGAGTTGAGAGTGATTAGAGAGTGTTTAGAAAGTGAAAAATGCTTGGAGGAGGCTAGGGTTATATAGGGGATGGATTAGGGTTGGTTTGGTGAGCATTTAAGACAAGAAACACACCTTAAACCAATCAAAACTTAGCAAAAGTCGACCAATACACGAGCTGATAAGGCTGTTTATGGATCCAGATGGCTTGCGGCCCGCGAAGCCTTGGGCTTGGGCGAGTCGCGGCCGCCAGGGAATGGCTGGTGCGCACACAAGTTTCCAATATTGACATTTTGGCCCCCCTTAAGTTTATATTTAGGGTTTTAAGGGTTATTTATGATATAAGGGCATATTATAGGGATCAAACAAGTAGCATTAACATAAAACAAGTATCATGAAGTATGTTTAAGCGTATGAATGTCGTATTTAAGTATCGTATGCATTCAAAAGACGTATGATTAGCATGTTTCACGTATTTGCAAGTTTCACACATAATTTCCAAGAATTACGAATATATATCAATTGTTTCACAAAATTAAATGTATGGACATGTATGAAGTATGTATAACACGAATTTAAAGAAATACGAGTTTTATTTATGACTCAAGTCTTGGATTTTACAACGATTACAACGAAATGACGGTTACAAGAACACAAGACTTCCAAAAATAGAAATACAAGCAAGAACTTCTAATTATAGAAGTACGGAGAAGCAGGGCGTTACAATGATCCCCGATAATAGTGTCTCAACATTATTTCCCTCCAATGGCAGTGGCAATCAACAAGTGATGATCTCTAAACTCTTACTGTTTTATAAAGACTGTTATGCAAAACTCTGTTGGATGTAAAGACTGTTGAAGACCAATTACCTGCTGAAGTCAAAGTACTGCTAAAGTCAAAGGCTTGATCAACCTTAATGGAAAGCACTGCTCAGCCTCATCAGTGGTTGAGCATCATCAGCAGTTAGTTTCATCAGAGTTTGCTGATCTATAAAGGCTGTTATACACAAAGATCTGCTGATTTCTAAAGCCTGCTGATCTATAAAGACTATTATACACAAAAATCTACTGAAGTCTAAAGTCTGTTGAAGACCTATCATCTGTTAAAGTCAAAGAACTGCTTGAAGTCAAAGGCCTGATCAACCTTGATTGAGCTTTGGTGAAAGTTGTTGAGGTAGGTGATCGTGTGTTCGTAGTTAATGTTTGTTGAAACTTAAGTTGTATTCAAATTCTATTAAGTTTGTTAGACATCTTTTATATGTAGTTATGTCTATAAGCAATTTACATTGTCAATAGGTGGGTACTCCATTTTTTGGAAATGAGAATGGAAATAATCGTATGTAACTGATATATTAACCGATGATATATGCTTATAGTTGTCTATTAGCTATAATAAATAACACGTTTTGGTACAATTTCTATATACCTATCTTTATTTTCTATTAAAATGTGTTATTCATGGTTTTCTAAAACCACCCGTGTTTGCACACAGGTCTTACTACTAGTATATTAATAATAGAAAACAATGATAGACACGTGGCATCGATTAGAGACAACTACCTTTTAATTTTCCTTCCTCCACTTAATTATGGATACTTATTTTTTTTAATTAAAGATAGCTATTATATGATTAGGGGAAGGTTCAAATGAAAACCACTAGTTATTGTGAAAACTCGAAAACTAATTAAAAAAACCAAAAAACATACCATTTTTTTTTTTTTTTGCATAATAATTTTCGCTACTTTTAGTATATAAAAAAAAAATTCAAAAAAATAAAATAAAATTTTGTAGTGCACATGTGTAATACTACACATGTGTAATACAATTTTTTTTTTGAAAAAAAGTTTTTTTATATATACAAAAACCTGCGATTTTTTATAAAAAATTGAAAAAAAAAATTGGTGTGTTTTTTAGGCTTTTTTTAGTTAGTTTTCGAGTTTTCACAATAAAAGTGGTTTTCATTTGAACATTCCCCTATATGATTAACCAGGTAGATTTAATATGAAACTAATTATTAATTTTTTACTTAAAAAACTTCACTAATTAAGTTCAAAATTGTGTTTATTAAAATTTTAAAAAGCAAAGAATAATAATGATAATTGTTTTTAAGAGTCAATAACTTGAGTGTTGTGGTGTTTTTACCCAATTTTAAAAACCTTATAAATTTATTGTGTTTTTGTGGCATTTTTATGATGTTTTTACCCCGTTTTAAAAACACCATAAAATATACATAAATACTCAGTCTAAAAAATATCATAAATTTTAATGTGTTTTTTAATTCATTGCGTTTTGGACTCTGTATAGTTTTGTTAACTGGGTTTTTGTTCTTAGTAAATGTATAGTTGTAATTCATGGTGGTTTTTTTTAATGTGACGTTTTATAATTCACATGCTGCTATTAGAATCTACATTATTAATCATACAAACTTGTAGTTCAACACCATAAACCTACAGTTCTAAAACACCATAAATTGTTTCTCTAAAAAGCACCATAACCTGTCGTTCTATAAACACCATAATTATGCGATTCTAAAAAACATAGTTCTAGAAAACACCATGAATCTTCAGTTTTAAAAAGTACCAAATCTAAAATTCTAAAAAACACCGTAAACCTACTATTCTAAAACACCATAAACCTATTGTCCAAAACACCATAAACATCCAGTTCAAAAAAACACCATAAAACACTCAGTTCTATGAAACCCACAAAAACGCCATAAAATAAAAAAAAACTTCATAAAAAATCGTTTAAAAACCATCATAACCTGTTTTTAAAATGAAAAACGCCAAAATAACATGGCTAGAGAAAAAACACCATAAACATCCAGTTACAAACCACACCATAAAAAACCTAGTTCATTTTTTTTTCAAAAGTATATAAATAGTATATTTGTTGTAAAGATAAAAAACGCTTGATTTTATTGTGTAATTTAAAAAATGTTAACACACAAAAAGTTATGTATGTTTAAAAAAAATGTGGAAATAAAATGTGACTTGCATGTAGTAACGCTTCACATTTTTGTACTTTACATATTTATAAAAATATATTCGCATTTCTATTTTTAGAAACTTGTATTCATTTACAATTTTCTAATCTCGAGACTTTGATCATACACGATAGTTACCCGTTTACAAATACACGTTTCATATACGACATTACACGATGTTATTCAATGCTTATGCACCAAAGTTCGTACATTTAAATTATATGAAACCGACACATATTTACGTTTATTCGATATTGATATGCACAAAATACAACAGATAAATCATATCAAATACGGTATAAAAACAACCTTTTTCAGTACTAATGTTGGAAAAAATACGCTTCTTTGTTTACTTTTGATTTTCATGATAAAATAAGCTCAAATAAACAAAAGGAACAAATTAACGATAAAAACCAAGATAAAAGTCAAAGAAAGGAAGTTGATACATTATATCGACCCTCCGAGCTTCACCCCAAGAATAAAAGCAACAAGACAGAACCCTAACACGGGGCAGTGCCTGCAATGCATGGGCCGTGCCCCAGTCAAGATTCCCTGCAGAATAAGACAAACAGAAAACGACAAGGGACACGGGGCCGTGTCACCTCAGCACGGGCCGTGGTCAACTCTCAGATTCGCAAATATGGGTTCGTACAACAAGTACAGAAGACACGGGGTCGTGCCATTGACACACGGGGTCGTGTGTGCAGAAGAACTGACAGAGCATTAAATGAAAACAGAGAAAATGAAGGACACAGGGCCGTGCCCACCAGGCACGGGGTCGTGTGAGTCTCATGTTTTCAACTATAAATAGAGGTGTTTGGCTCACTTGCAACCATCCCTTGGCAAACCACTACTTCTCACACTTGCCATCAATCCACCACCACTACAACACCAACACCCAACACCATCATCCATCTTTCATCTTTTAGAGTGTGTAGTAGTCTCGGGATCCAAGATCGATCGTAAGGGTTCTTGTCAAACAAAGGCCATGCTTGGCTAAATCTCTTACATCACTTGGTGAAGATAAATCTTTTATGTTTTACTTTTGATTTCCAATCTTTGGCAACTTTTTACTTGGGTATGTATTAATGACTTTAATAACTAGTTTTTTATATTGAAGGTGAACTTTACTTAATCATTTCTTCATGTTTTGTTGATTCACTCATTCGTGTCTTTACGGTCTATATAAAGCGCGTTAACTGCCTGGAAGGAGGTTAGAAGGGTGTTTGGGTAAAGTTCTTGCCTCATTCAGTGTATAGATCCTGCGAGAACCTGATTCAAGCTTAATAGGACCAATAGGACTTCCCTTGAGGCATATAACATCAAATCGGAGGAAGTAAGAATGGCTTGTATTCCCTTATTTATAAACTACTATTAAAACAATAACCCGACCTTGCGGGACTATATCCCTGCTGACTCAGACCAATAGGTTGAGGGTAACGTCACATTCACAAGAAGGGACTACCACTTTTCGCATTAATAACTTATTTAATTATCTTTCAATAATCCGACATTGCGGGACTGTATCCCTGCTGACTCGGACCAATAGGTTGAGGGTAACGTCGCCTTCACAAGAGGGACCTACTATACCAAATACCAAAATCAATAAAACTGGTTACCGATACATATACCAAACACCTAAAATCAGTACATGTACGGGTACGAGTACGAGTATTTGGGAAAAAAAACCCATCCCTACATTCCTTCCATCAAATTTATCATATAATTACATTAAAAATAACTTTATTTTTTCTCTTTTTTCAATTCAATAACATTTTTTTTATATTTTAATCATTATCAGGGTAAAGTCTACCACGTGACCCACTAGGGTGAAGTTAGTATTCACAACCCTTTGTATTTTGTATATATAGATAAATTTTGTATATATATATATATATATATAATAGATAATTACATTAAAAATAACTATATCTTTTCTCTTTTTTCAATTCAATAACAATTTTTTATATTTTTATCATTACCAGGGTGAAGTCTGCCACGTGACCTACTAGGGTGAAGTTACTATTCACAACCCTTTGTTTTTTTTGTATATATAGATAATTTGTATATATAGATAATAAAGATATTTGTTGGGTACCTATTAGACCACCTTGTGAATGGGGGCGCCATTAACATCCATCGCATTCCCAATATCGACGTTAACGAGGAAGAAAGTGGGGCACACCCCAATCTAACCAATCATATTGCTAGCTGTATAATCATTGCTCAAATTCCTACGTAGCAGCGATCAGTGGTTTAGTTAATCGTCAACGCATAGTCTAATTTTCAAAATTACATAACAAATTAATATAGTCAATTTTATTCGAAAAAACAAATTCATGTAATCAAACAAATATCACCTAATATCATACCCGTTTCAAACCAATAAAATTGTAAACAAAAAAAAAACTAAATCTCTTTACTAGTTACCCATCCCAAATGTTTAAGATAACTTCCAAAACTTTATAACCCCAACCCACTAGTTACTAGTTAGCACTATTTTATTGACTTATAAATTTCAAAACACATACAACCATAAACCCAAAAAACCAAAACAAAAAAACAAATTCAACATTCGAAGTTTCCGCTGAGTTGAACCAGTCTTCCCCTTCCCATAACCATCTTAAATTATTCCGACGATCACTCCATACAAACCGGCAGGCAAACCATGAAGTGTTTCCACTTCAGCATCGGCCACAGAACACCCACCGACGAAGACAACAACAGAGCCCTTTCACTTTCACTTTCACGGTCATCCACCAGAGCCTCATCATGGGCCCGTTCTCTCAGCGTCGCATCCACCAGTTTCGACACAAGTCGCCGGTTAGATTTCGATTCCAGCAACAATTCCAGTGACGCTGTTGGGTTCTCTGAGCTTTTGTCTCAGCGTCGTGCGAATGATCTGAGGGTTTTCACGTTCAAAGAATTGAAGTTGGCGACTAAGGGTTTTAATCGGTCGCTTGTGATCGGTGAAGGTGGATTTGGGTGTGTTTATAGAGGTGTTGTTAAGGTCGCCGGTGACCGGAATTTGGATGTTGCTGTTAAGCAGTTGAGCCGGAATGGATTACAGGCATGGTTTTCTTTTTTAATATTTTAGGGTTTTTGTTTTTATCATAATTGCACCTTTAATTTTATTTGGAAGAATTATAAGTGAAAAAGATATTATAGATTTAAGTTTTTTCAGAGTTAAATGCTAATTTAGGGCATGTTTGGCTAAGCTTATTTTGGAGCAACTTATAACTTATTCACTTTTTGGAAAAGTAAATAAGTCAGGATGGAATGACTTATTTACTTTTCCCGCTCACATAATAAGCTAACCCAAACACCTTTTAACTTTTCAAAAAGTAAATAAGTTGTTAGAATAAGCTTTGCCAAACATGCCCTTAGTCTCTGTGGTTTGGGTTATTTTGTCAGTTTAGTCCAAATGTTTGAAACGTTGCCATTTTAGTCAACTGGGTTAACTCCATCCCTTTATTTTGTTAACTAGAAGGGCATTTCGGTTATTTTATATGTAATTATGTTAACTAGAAGGGCAATTCGACCATATAAAATGATCGAATTACCCTTCTAGCTAACATAAAAAATGGACGGAGTTAACCCAGTGGACTAAAATGGCAACGCTTGAAACTATTTGGACTAAAATGACAACGTTTCAAACATTTGGGCTAAACTGGCAAAATAACCCAAACCACAGGAACTAAAATGGCATTTAACTCTTTTTTTATATATATAAAAACCAGAAATACTATATACTCTGCAAGCATACATTTTAATTTTAATTTGGGAAATTAACAAAATAGTCAAAGTTAGAGTAGAAATGTTCAAAGTTAGATATGGAAATTTAGCCCGTCTTGAAAGCGCGGTCTAACCCTTTGTCAGCGCTTTCCTAGCGGTCTCAACCGGCAGAGCTGATGTGGCGGTATTTGATTGAGAGTAATAAGGGCCGACTACTTTGGTGAAAGCTAAATTTCTTTTTCTATTTTTAAAGTTTTTTAGTTAACTTTGACTTTTTGGAACTTTTTTTAGTCAAAGTTGGCCAAAAGATTTCAAAAACAGATATGGAAATTTAGTCGTCCTAAAAAAAACACCAGAGCTTTTCTATATGTTTCAGCCAAAAGTGTAGGCTAAATCCTTAGCAGTCTGATAGGAATCATATTCTAGTTCTAGTCTAAATTGTCATTGTCTATTGTTAGAGGGGGTCAAGTGCAATTTACTCTTATATAAATAAGTGTCAATAACCATAGTGAGGTAAGGAGAGATATTATTCAGTTTGTTAGGCTCCGCTTGTGCGTGAGAAGGGCATAGCCCTGGACCACTTCGGTGGTGATTATCTTGTATCGTCTTCTTCAATCAAGTAATATAGTTACATATTTGTTTTCATCATCTCTTTCAAATTCAAACCCTATCACAGTCTCAGTTGCCAGAACTTCTTGAACTTATCTTGAAAAGGAGTTAAATTTACAAGTTGCATAGCATATTGTACACCCCTTGATGCAGCTTTTGTTCTCATACAGACAATGTAGTGGTTGATGAGTGAACTAAACAATTAGGTCTAGGTAGTAATTGGTAAGATAGATTAACAAACAAACTTTAAAGTGTCTTTTAGCTTTTTAATAAATATAAGTTTGTTTTGCATGGCAACATACTTTAGTGCCTATTAATATAATAATTGAGCATTTTCTCAAATGTAAACATCATGAACAACTTTAGGCTTGTAACTCACCATAATTTGTTGTTTTTCATTTTGTTTTTGTATGAGAGGGAGAATTTATTAGTTTTTGTTTCTTAAAAAGTGCTTAGCGATGCAATTAGTTGTTTTTAATAACTGGTAATCTTTTTATTAATCGCGTCGTCTCTGGTCTGTAAAACACGATAAGGCCTGTTTTGCCAGCCTTAATCCTACGCATTTTGATGAAAAATATATTTCAAGAATCCAGTGGCGGATCTTGCCCGTTGAACGTCCCATGGCCGAAAGACACGTGCACTAAAAAATGCGCTGGCCGAACATAGTATATATAAAAAAATTCGATCGAAATGCGGAAAATTAACACTACGGCCGAAGAAACTTGCCAGGGCCGTGGCCCTGGCACGGGCCTTCTAAGAACCGCCCCTGCAAGAATCAACTTATGAAAGTATAATTATTAAAGATAATATAATGGTGTTACAAGAACAATTGATAGCAATAAAGATTTTTTAGCAACTTGTGATTGATACAATATGAATATGTCATGTGGGGATGATACCTTAAGACTTTTCTGTGAATACATTGGGCCACTTTTTTGTTATCTTATGGATGTTGCTTGAAATTACATTTTCTAGTATTCAGGGGCATAAAGAGTGGATTAATGAAGTCAACATCTTGGGGGTAGTCAACCATCCAAATCTTGTAAAGTTAGTAGGATATTGTGCAGAAGATGATGAAAGAGGGATCCAACGGCTATTAGTGTATGAGCTTATGCGAAACAAAAGCTTAGAAGACCATTTATTGGGTCGGGTCGGTTCTACTCTTTCGTGGATGACCCGTTTACATATCGCTCAAGGTGCAGCCCGCGGGCTGGCTTATTTACATGAAGAAATGGATTTTCAGGTACACTTTTGTTAAGTGCATATTTATTAATTACTTCTTGTTGGATGATTATTTGAGAAATTAGAAGATTTAATATATATATTTTTTATTTATTGCAGTTAATATTTCGTGACTTTAAAACTTCGAATATTCTTTTGGATGAAGAGTTTAATCCAAAACTCTCTGACTTTGGGCTCGCCAGACAGGGTCCAGCTGCTGGACTGGGTCATGTTTCAACAGTTGTAAGCTTTTCTCTTTCCAATATTTTTTATTACAAAAGTCAACACACTAGTTTTGTTTTTTTTTTTCTTTTAGAATAAATATATGTTAAGAATTTCAAATTCAATGTGAACATTAAATTAGAACCCAATTAAAGGTGACAATTTTAACACATTTATTATTGTAAGTTTTGGGTTCTTTTAGGTAATTTTTTTCTACAAAGTTGGCTGAATACATATAGGGGTGGAAACGAGTCGAGGCGAGCCGAGACCGAGCTCGATTAGGCTCGAGCTCACGCTCGTTTAAATTATGGAAGCTCGAGCTCGGTTCGTTTATTATTTATTAATTAAATTTATATTAATTATAATTTTATACATAGTTTAGTTTTTTTTATAATTTTATAGTAATTGTTATTTAAATATCTTAATTAAAAATTATATAAACAGTGAGCTCGTTTAGGCTCGCGAGCCGACTTGAGCTCGATAAGCGAAGCTCGAGCGCGAGCTTGTTTACTTAACGCACTTGTTTTTAGACTCGGGCTCGAGCTCATTTCGAGAATTTTATCAAGCTGAGCTCGAGTAGCTCGGCTCTTTTCACCCTTAAATACACTTATACACAAGAAACTTGTTTTGACCCGTTACTCATTTTGTCACCTCAGTATTGTACCGTAATCATTTATCTATTGTTAAAATATTTTGTAGTACTAATAACTAACACCACCATTTTCTGTTATATGATCTTTTAAGGTTGTTGGAACGATAGGTTACGCAGCACCCGAGTATATCCACACGGGTAGATTAACGTCAAAAAGCGACGTTTGGAGCTTCGGGGTGGTACTATATGAGCTTATCACAGGCCGGCGAGCAGTAGAGCGAAACTTACCAAGAAACGAACAAAAACTAATAGAATGGGTGAAACCATACGTTTCAGATTCGAAAAAGTTCCATCTGTTAATGGACCCACGTCTCGAAGGAGAGTACTCACTAAAATCAGCTCAAAAACTTTCTTCTTTAGCCAATAAATGTCTTACAAAGAACCCAAAAGCCCGGCCCAAAATGAGTGAAGTGGTTGAAACGCTTGGGAAAATCATCGATGATCTGTCACCGTCACAAGCTAAAAATGAGCCCGAACTTGTACCCGAGCCAGAGCCCGAACTCGAGCCCGAGCCCGAACTTGTTACGGAAGAAAACGCAGAGAATATCGTGTTAAGAAAACAAGAAGGAAATGGGAATAACTTGAAGAAAATTTTCGATTTTAAGGAACTGAGGAACCGATCGATTGGGAGATTTGATTGGAGACATTGGCGACCGGGAATGATTAGACACAGTTCATGAAGTTGAAGATCTTTTAAAGATTTGTAGATATAATTTTAAAAGATTTATCAACCATAAGAAAGATTGTCATGTGAATGGTTCAAATGTCTCATTTTGTTTATATCTTTCTGATAACTACACATACATGCTTTATGCCTGGTAGCTGGGGTGTTCATGGTTCGGTTTTGACAAAGATTTCTGTGTTGACCTGTTATTAACGGTTTTGACAAAATAACAAACCAAACCGATTTCTGGGCCTGTTCTTACAAAAAGTTATAACGGTTTGTTGTGCCGATTTTTTTATATTTTTTTTTCATAGTCAAATGGTAAAACATAGTTCATTACTATTATAATACATGTACATAATTATGCACTTAAAAGTTCAAAAAAATGTAAATAATTAAGGTTGAACGACGTCTTAGTTTTTTCACGGCTTGTACCAAGTTTCAAACCATACTGAATAGTTGAAGTGTCAAACTGTGAACCGAACCGTTTGGATCTCAAACCGGTTAATCAGTTTCTTCTGCTTTTATACACCTTTAGTTTTATGGCTACCTTACTTTCGACCAAAATTGCAAATTTAACTCAAAACGATCAACATGTTAGAACAAGATAAAGTACAGGGATGACTTTATAAGTTACTTGAATTTAGAAATAAGTTCAAATACAAATCGGGTCAAGTAGTTTGATGGTCTCTTCATAAACCTATTTAGATTTTAGCCCAGATAACTATACAATTATGGACCATCAACAAAATGGCCTGATTAGTCTTCTTATCTTGAGGTCACTTGCTACATAGAGAAGCTTGAGGTCTGGGATAAGCAGCGGGCCCGCTACCGGTGGAGGCAGCAAGGGTGCCAGTGCTGTGTTTCCTGGGTCGGGTTCCATGACTCGAGTGTCTTCTGGGCCGGGCTGCTTTTGGATCCTGAAGTCGTTCGAGTTCTTTGACCACTTCCGTCATAGTGGGCCTGAACCTGGGGTCGACTGATAAACATCGTAATGATAAACTTGCAACACCGTGGGCTGCTTCCGGTGTGTACTGACCTTCAAGACGGTTATCTAGAACCCGAAAGATTTTACGTTTGTGGGCCAAGTAAGGTTTGGCCCACTCGACTAAACTGTATTTGCCTGGTGGTCTGGTTTTGTCTACTACTCTTTGGCCCGATAACATTTCAAGAAGAACTACCCCAAAACTATAGACGTCACTCTTAGATGTCAAATGACCTAAAATGAGACAAATGTCCGAAACAAAAAAAAAATCATTAGAACAAAAAATGTGAGGTTTAACACGAACCATTTGCACAATTTACGTACCGGTGGCTAGATACTCAGGAGCTGCGTATCCGTAGGTCCCCATGACCCTAGTCGACACATGGCTCTTATCACCGGTGGGTCCATCCTTGGCTAGCCCAAAATCTGATAGCTTTGCGTTGTAGTTCTACATGTTCATATGTAAGGAACGATATATCATTTTTTTATTAAGATAGTCACTTTCAAAACACAAATCCAAACTCTCTTATAATGAATACATTCATTATTTATTTTTCAACAACAAAACGTACCGAATCAAGCAACACATTAGAAGTCTTGAAATCACGATAAATGACTTTTGTTTTAGCATTGTGAAGAAACGCAAGCCCTTTAGCGGCCCCAAGAGCGGCCTTCAGACGAAGACTCCATGATAGAGCTTGAAAGTAAGATCCTCCTATTGATCAATCATACAAAAAAATGATTTTTTTTGTTTATATAAATTCAGAAATCTATACTATAAAACGAACTTACTCCTGAATAAATGATTTTCCAAGCTTCCACGAGGCATGAATTCATAGACCAAAAGCCTTTGTTCGTCCTCTAAACAATACCCAATCAATTGGACAAGATTTGGGTGTGAAAATTGCCCAAGATAATTCACTTCTGCCTATAAAAATGAAAAAGCAAATAAGTTCAAAAATCATGAAATCTTGAATTGGACAAATGGGTAGGGTACAGTTGGGTTTGCCAAAACAGAATTTAGACTGAACCATCAACTATAATTTTGATAAACAACAAACCAAACCGTTATTAAAACGACGAAAATGATTCACGAGTATTAAACATATACATAGTTACATGTTCAAAAAAATAAATTAAAACATACAAAATAGTAAAAGGTTGAATGACCTGTTCCAAGTTTTAAACTCGACTGAACTGCTAAACCGTTAAATCATAAACTAAACTCTTAAACTGTGAACCGAACCCTTAAACTGTTAACTGTAAACCAACCCCCCTGAACCTCAAACCGGCCTACTTCCTTTGGTTTAGATGGTTTTAATGGTTTCTAAACACCCTAATATGATTTATAAGGTTTATATGTTACAAAAAAAATTTTACCTGTCACACGTTTCTTTTATGTTAGATAACTAGGTTATAAACTCGTGTATTATATGGGTTGAATTTAGAAAATATTAAATAGTTAGCAAAAACAAAATTAGGAATTATAAAGCAATATTTTGATGTATGATAGATATATTTACAAAAATACAAGATAGAAAACGAACATGTGAAATAAGATAAGTGCATATATATAAATTTTGGGTTCACATAGTTGTGACGCGCGTGACAACCATTTACTTATTTATTAGGTATAAATAGATAAATTAGAGATAAAACAAAAGTGAACCGATGACTACTTTATAAAAGTAGGATAGAAAGAGTCTTACCAGCCACTCCCTGTGACCTTGAAAACTTTCTTGATTAAGCTTTTTAACAGCAATAACAACACCTGTTCCGGGCTTAGCAGCAGCAAAAGAATGCTCATCAATCCAACCTTTGAAGACCGACCCGAACCCGCCTTCACCCAACACGCTATCGGGTCGAAAATTTCTGGTGGCCAGTTTCAAATCCGAAAAGCTAAAACTTTTCAAATTAGATGACTGCAAAATCTCACCTTCACTCCGAGGAGTTGGTGTCACACATGAAACCTTGCTACTATTTGAAGGGCTAAGATCTTCAACATCTGAATTTGACCCTAAAATCATACACAAAAACTATTCAATTCAAATTTATTCACAAAGTTATTTTAAAAATAGTGTACGTCATCACTAGGCGTCCCTCATTTACCTGTCCCACGGTTAACATGAGGGAGGTAAATCACGTATCCCACAGTAAATCTGATGCAGGGGCGGAACCATAGAGTTACGAGCCGTAGCACGGGCTACAGCTCAACCCCGTATTCGTAGTGTGTGTTTTTCCGATTTTATACAAAGGATACCCCTAAAAATACGAGGATACTCCTAATTAAAAAAAATAGATACTTAATATTACTAAAATCCCATTTTTTTGTACGCCCAAACATTTTACAACCCGAAAACTTATAGAATAATTAAGCCCGAATGATAAAAAAACCCAAATTAACAATAATAGAATTGAAAGGATACCCTGAATATAATTGACAAAGTTAGCCTAACACCCGAAACAATATTATAATTGAATAAGTGATCTTGCTGTTATGATGGAAACCGGAACAAATAGTTCTTGTCCTTTGGTTTATCGTGTAATTAAGCTAACTTTGGTTTTACCGGTTGCAACCGCAACCGTTGAAAGATGGTTTTTTTTTTTTTTATTGTATGATTGCACGGTAAAAAAGAATTTCGGGATACCCTAAATTAATGGGGTAGCTCCACCACTGATCTGATGTTACCACGATTTGATCCTAGATATTTACAATCACAACATATTCTCACCTCCTTACCCTTGGAACACTATCGTGCTACAAGTTATTTTAACCATACATATTCCATCCAAAATCATTCATATAATTTTTTTAAAGATTCAATATATTTTTTTAATCAAACCTTTTATCAAATTCAAACTAATACACCAAAACAACCAATTACAGCAAGTGTCAGGTTAGCAAGCAACAAGCTTTTGAATAGCAAAACTGATGAAAGAGGAATGCAAGATTTCTTCACAAATTCCAGGGTCTAAAAGATAACAAATTGCTATAAATTTACCTCCATGAAATGGGCTCTTATCTTTGATTCCAGCACTAAAACAAACACCCATTGAGATTCTTGATTCTTGATAACTTCACTGTCCCAAAGTTGTTGAATTTGATGGTTCAAAGAAACAGAGGACTCACAGGATCTTCATGATTAAGCAAATTTAGTAATGAAAATGTTGAAATGGAAGATGGGAATAGATTAAACACACTGAAATGAAATAAACCCAGAAGGGATTTGTGACAATTTGGTTGAAAACCTTGAAGTCTGTGAACAGAGAGAGGGTGGTTGATAAAAGGGGTGGTGGATGAAGGTTGGGGGGAGATGTCATTAATGGGGGGAAACCCCTTTACATTGATGCAGATGGTTTCTTGTATAGTATTAATTATTATTAATAGCCAAGTAAATCATATGGGCAAGTTTTGGGTCCATGCAAAATCAGCAATTGGGGGATGATGATTCAATGTTGAAAGTGATTGCTAGTCAAATTGTATATTTTAAATTCTAAATTTATTAATAAAAATATATTTGTTTTTTTTATCTTTCCTCTTAAAGAAATTAAAAGGATATTGTGTAGAATAATTAATTCGAGAAAATATAGTTAATAGCCAAAATGGTCCCTGAGGTTTGCTCATTTTTGCCAGTTTAGTCCAAAATGCAAAATTTTTAAATCTATGTCCCTAAGGTTTGCATTTTGTTGTCATTTTAGTCCAAATTTCAAAAACCCCCTTTTTGAGTGTTGAAACCTGATTGTTTTGTCTTTTTGTGTAGGGGCAATTTGATCATTCTGATTTACTCTTTTAATAAATTAAAACAAAATTAATTATATTATATATATATATATAACTCTCTATCTCTCACCAACACACAGCTCTCTCTCACTCTCTCCGTTCTCTCTCTCTTTCTCTCTACACAGGTCCCCCATCCACAGTTCACCACCGTTCACCACCGCCATCCACCGGTCTGCCGCTCACTCAAATCCATCTTATGTTGGATCCTCGTCTCAAATTAGCAATGTTTCTTGCCCTAATCCAGATGTGCGACCCCAATTTGTGCAGACATCAACTGTTCTTCAACTTCCCAACATATCCCTAAACCTAAAGCGGATTCCCCTAAGAACTTATCAAAATCGAGCAGAGGCAAAGGGGCTAAACCTAAAGCGGGTTCCCTAGGTTTTGCACCCAATTTCATCACCACCACCATTAATCCACCACCACCACCATCTCTCTGTCTCCCTCCTTCACCCACCACATCCAACAACACACCACCACAACCACCTTCAAACCTGCAACAACCCTAATCACCAACCACCTGCAAACCGTCTTCAACTAACCCTCCCACCGCCACCGTCTCCACCGGAACCCTAACCCCAAACCTGCAACAACCCAAATCAGCAACCAACACGATTCAACCCACCACCCCTACTGAAAACCCTAATCCCAAGAACCTGCAAACCACCACTATTAAACCCACCACCCCATCCACCATCACAACCCCCCACCGTCTCCACCATCACCACCCTCACTGAAACCCTAATCCCAAACAACCTGCAAACAACCCTAATCACCAACCACCTGCAAACAACCTAGATCCATCCGGAAGAGAGAGAGAGGGAGAAGAGAGAGAGACAGAGGCGGTTTTGTTGTTGTTGTTCGTCGATTTACACCTGTAAACGCTGCTACTGCTGTTAGCTTGATAAGTAGCAGCTAATAAAGGATTTACACAGAGGTTAGTGTCGCCGGCGTGAGGAGGTGGCGGTGGTGGCGACAGAGAGGAGTAGATGGAGAGAGAGAGAGAGGTGGTGGTGCTTGTAAAGAGAGAGAGAGATGATGTGTGTGTTTATATAAACAGAGAGATAAGGTTTTTTAAAATGACTATTTTGCCCCTGAGGAAAAGGACAAAAACCAGGTTTTTTTTAAGAAATCTGACTTGATTTCATTTTTGGACTAAAATGGCAATAAAATGCAAACCTCAGGGACCCAGATGTTAAAATTTTGGATTTTGGACTAAAGTGGCAAAAGTGAGCAAACCTCAAGGACCATTTTGGCTATTAACTCGAGAAAATATAATAAAATCAGAGTCTATTTGAGCCCTTAACTTAGGGATGTAAACGAACTGAACGAACACGAACAAAGCTATGTTCGTGATCGTTCGTTAAGAAAATTTGGATGTTCGCGAACGCACGACGAACAGAAGTTTGTGTTCGTGTTCGTTCGTTAAGGAATTTTGGTTGTTCGTGAACACGAACGCAAACGAACACAAATGAATTTTAATTTTGAATATTAAAAAAGGCACCATTAATCTTAAACATTGTACACAACGAAAGTAGTTAAATATAACCATTTAAAGATTGAAGGGATGGATAATATTGGGTTCGATCGATTGGAGATAAGCTGAATGAAGGAGCGTGATATCAAAAGTTGAAGAAATAATACATATGGGGAAAGTAAAAAATTAATAAAACATTAAAAAGTTTTAGAAAAATAAACATAAAAAACCGAACACGAACGGACATATGGGGAAAGTAAAAAATTAATAAAACATTAAAAAGTTTTAGAAAAATAAACATAAAAAACCGAACACGAACGGACATAAACGAATGAACACGAACGAACATAAAAGAACATATTACCGAACGCTCACGAACGCAGTCGAATGAACGAGACCTTTGTTCGTGTTCGTTCGTTAAGCTTACCGAACGAAATTTTTTGTTCGTGTTCGTTCGTTAAGCTTGTCGAACGAACATAAACGAACTTCCCGCCGAACGGTTCACGAACTGTTCGCTGAACGTTCGGTTCTTTTACAGCCCTACCTTAACTTGTTAAATATTGAATTTTTATTTTTATATTTAACAGAAAATGAAAATTTTATACTTAGATTTAGAGATTAATATATAAAAGGCAAGGTAGCTTTAGTATAATAAAGTTTTTAAGCTTGTTAAAGTACAAGAAAACTTAAGAGTGAGCAAGTTTAGGTCCGGACTGAAAATAACCGAGAACCGAACCGAAAATATACTCAACCCGACCCGAACCCAAGTATCTAGGTATTTAGATCGGTTCCAATTTTTCATATAAAATCGGGTCGGGTTGGTTCTCGGTTCTTTTCATTGTGAAACCCGACTTGGACTTATGGACCGGAACCGACCCTATATATGTTTGATCGGTTCTCGGGTCGGGTCGGGTCGGGTCAGGTTTTTCCTTTTGCTCACCCCTAAGAAAACTCTCCCGGTCTAATTTTTTATATTAAAGTTTAGAAACTTATTTGAAATAAATACACATGTAAACAAGTTTAGAATAATAATTTGTTACCTTTTTAATTTGTTAAATTAATAAGATAGAAAAAAGTTTTGTATAAAAATTGAATGTTACTTTATCAAATATTATAAACACTTCTAAGTACTTTAATGTATCAAACCTAAATTGAGTGATTTTTTTTCATATTTTTTTAACAAGGTTAGATAATTTGATGTGGGGAACAAAATTAGATTAAGTGTTTTAATATTTTATTTAGACCGTGGGGTATGGTGGGGCGGGGATTTGGGGCATGGGTTGACACGTGGACTTCGAGTGCACTGCTGGTCAGTTGCATGTTGGGTCGGTATGGCGGGATGTGGCTAGCCCGCGTGGGTTGGCCACATGTTATATTTTTTTTTTCAATTATTATAAAAATACACACAAAATTGAAAAAAAAAAACCTAAAATTATTAGTTGGGGTATGGCTTGGCCAAACAGTTGTTTTTTAAATTTAAATCCTAGCCACCTATAGCCTAACCAATCCAGCTAATGAGAGCCGGCCACGGAAGACCGCTAGGCCCGCCTAACGCCCGGGCTGAAACCCACGCCCAAGGGGCCATGCCGAAACCCAATCCCACCTGGGGTGGTAACTTGAGCATTTGTACCCAACCCACGCCTCATACCCCATAGTCTTAGTGGCAACCTAAACTTAGGGGCTGTTTGTTTACCTCTTAATGAGACTTTTAATGATTCAGACCTCTTACTGGTTCAGCACTTAATGGTTCAGACTGTTTGTTTCATGAGCAGATGTCTGAATGGTTCAAACATTTGCCTCTGAATGGTTAAGCATTATACAGAGTCTGAAGGGTTAAGACCTCTGATCTGAATTGGTCAAACATTTACCTCTGAACGGTTAAGCGTTATACTAGCTCTTAATGATTCAGACATCTTACTGATTCAGTACTTAATAGTTCATAACTCTTATTGGTTAAGCATTTGACCATTCAGAAGTTATAAAAGAGCCCCTTATACTATTTGTCCCTACCATGTGAGACATGTATCATTAAAACATCTTGATACCAACATACATTGTTTCTATTTTTTTAACACAAAATTTTTTATTTTTTTTGAAGGAGACTTTTTCTGTACAGGACCGATCAAGTCTCTGGGGTCATGTCAAAGACATTTCCCCGTCAGCCCCGCTCTTCCGGACGCGATGTTCGATCGGGCCCCGGCCGGTGCGCAAGCTGACTTCCACCCGGAAACCATACTGCCCCCACACGAGAGACTCGCTGGGGTAACAGTTGGGTAAAACCGGGTTGCCCTCAAGACCGCACCATGCCTCGGTAGGATACGATCCATCATTGGGACGACCCACCCCCGAAATGCCGCAGCCGGGGATCGAACCGGAGACCTCAAGAGGAAACCGGCCCAATCCAGCCACTTCGGAACCAACTGGGCTGGAGGTGCAAAACTTAATACTATTTGTTCCTACCATTTGTATATTGGTTTTTGTAGTATTTAGTTTACAAAAGTTAGAATTATCATGGCATGGAAATAATTAATTTACCCCATATTTTAACATTTAGTATTTTAAATTATCTATAACAATTGTAGCTTTTGTATTTATATAACTCAGATTGATTTTCGTGTAATTAAATTCTTTATATAGGCTAAAACATATTGGAATTTAGCAATTAAACAAATCCAATCAACATGCCAAGTGTTGTCATGGTTAATTTAGCTGGCTTTTTTTGGCTGTTATAAACCATAATAACTAATGATGTTATCCCGCGCTTCGCGGCAGGGATTAAGTCGATATCAATTTGGTTCGTTACAGTACCTGCACTCGATATAGTAATTGAAAGAGAAAGCACTACATCGATCGAAAACAAAAAAAAAACACATATTGATATGGTACCTATATATGTTGTTCAGTTGATATCGGTTCGGTTCGCTTGCATTTTATGTTTATTTTATTTCTACATTACGATATTTTTTTGAAAATGGATATTCTGCCACTATCGTAACAAGCCCAATCGAAACCAATTGAAAACATTTGTATCGGTACCAACATTTTTTTTAGTTTTTTTTTGTTTTCAATAAACTGATACTGTATCGCTACCATATTGTACCGAACATCATCGGTACTGGTATATATTAGGTTTTATTATTTTCTGTTTGATAACGGGTACTTTGATCGTATCTTAAAAGTTATATGAGATAACAAAATATACTTAAATCAATTAAAATAATAAACTAATAAAATAATAAAACCTTAGAAAAAACAATATTAAAAAAATCAAAAACAATTGTTCCCCTCTTTTTATTTCAACATTACAATATATATTTTTTAAACGGATATTGTGTCGCTATCGTACCAAATTCAGTTAAAACCGATTGAATAACATCTGTATCCGTATCCATATTTATTTTTAGTGGTTTTGCTTTCGATGAATTAATATCGTATCGCTACCATACCGTACTGAACAACATCGGTACCAGTATAAATTCATTTTTATGATTTCTTGTTTGATAACGGGTACTTTGGGTACTTTGATCGTATCTTAAAAGTTATATAAAAATATATATTTAAATCAATTAAACAAATAAATCAATATAATAATAAAAACCTAGAAAAAAAAACAATTTAAAAAAAAATTTAAAAACACTGTTCATGGACTCTTTGTTTTAATATGTATAATAATAATATGTATAATAATACTCATATTCTCCACATTGTATTTCACCAAAAAGTAGTCTCTAGAAAAAAACCGTCCTTATACAAAGATTGTTTTCAAAAGAGAAGTGCATATTTAAAACCGAATATTAATGGACCCAAATTTGTTTGTCTTTGTAATCGGTAAGATACAAATCGTTTGACAAGTGTGGATTACATTTACAATATCATAATATATGGAAAATCACCATTACTATAACAAGAATAGATCACAATTAGAGTTAATTACACAAATGGGTCATGTGGTTTATATCTAAGTTCGCCTTTGGGTACTAACTTTTTTTAACAGGTTTAGGTTTTATGGTTTTATGCCTTTGTGTAATTAACTCTTTATTTTTAGCAGATGAAAGATAAAATAGGTTTAGATATTTCAGGAGTTATGACCGGATGACCGTAACACCTCTTTAAACCGTTTTCTAGTTGAGTTGAACCTCACTGTTATCATCGTTTTTAGTTGAACAGCACTTAAAGCATTCATAAACCTTTACAAAATCACATCGTTTTTACAAAGTTTTCTAAAAAAAACTTTTATTTTTCTCACAACGTACAAAATTGTATAAGTCACATTAAAAATATTATATACGTAGAGAAAGATTATTGTAAAAGAGTAAAAAATTGTACGAAGTGTAGAGACAAGTTTGGCCCTTGATTTGCAAGATCAATAATTGAGATTTAGTGGTCCCTAAATATAAAATTCACATGACTAAGGCCATGTGTAGTCATAAAGCCCCTTTGGGGGTGTTATGCGACACGTGTCGCGCCACGTCATACAGGGGCTTTATGGGGCGTTATATCACTAGAGCCCGTAGTCATAAAGTCCCTACCTCATCATTACTCAATTAATTAATTTTCACTTTTTGACTAATTATTTTTTTCGGTTTTTGGATTTAATTGTGGATTAGATCATTAAAGTAAACAAATGATCTTTTGTATATGCGTATTTAATCTTGTTCTTTGAATGGTTATTATCCCTCATGTGGCTAGTTAAGTGTCTTTTCAAATAATAGTTGCATGCTAGGTCGATTAGTGTGTGTATTTGACTGTTAGATGGTTTGCTAGACGTAGTGATTCTTAGGGGTATAATTATAATTTGAATAGGGTTAAGTATTCTAACAATCTCGATAGCTGCGAGGTGAGAGATTGTCGGTTTGTATGTTGAGAAGACCCCCCCTAGTTTCCCCTTTCACTATTTGCTTATCGAGTCTAATCATAAAACCATTGTTACCCTTGACTTTTGTGTTGTAAGGTAGATTGTCGAATAAGGGTGCTTTATTATTACAATAGGAAACCCCGCGAGGGAATCCTCTAAACCAATATTAGAACAACTTATTAGATTGCCATAGGTATCTTCTCGAGAAGAGTCGAGAGTCCTGTTCGGTTGTCCTTTAAGTTAGCATCTTAAGATCCCGGTTTCCACATTAGTTTCATAACCGATAGAACGTGTCAAGCATGTGTAGGATTCTAGCCTAGGTAGTGTGTTCCCCATAATCTGAATTCGTCCTCAGTCTTAGTTTGTGTCCCCGTTGACTTTAGTTAATTTTAGTTAATTTAGTAGTTTGTTAGACCCCCCCCCCCCTTAAGATAAATAAAAACAAGTAAATCAGTTAGATTAAATAAGTTAGTCGAGTCTAGTAACGTAATCAGTAGAGTCTCGTGGGTTTGATACTAGGACTTACTTAGGCTATACTGCATAGACCGATACACTTGCCGGTAGTGTGGTCTAGGTATTAGAGAGTCTTAGTTTATAAATTTAAAACTTAGTCTAGTTTAGGGTTAAAATTAGTTAGTTTAATTAGACCAGTTTTAGCACATCAGTCTACCACATTGAGACACCTCGGCTACGGGGTCCGGTTGTGTCTCCGACACCGTTTCGATGTCGGGCTCGGTTTCTTCTTGAGCCGCATGCGAACCGTATGCAAAGGCATGTGGACCGTGAAAGAATTGCGGAGGCATGTTTAATATTTGCGCGTACGCCATCACATTCTGGTCCATATCTTGGAAATTGTAGGACAGTTGCAGTTGGGTGGTATTCGAACGATATGAAGTTTGGTTGCTGAGTCTAGACGGAACACGAAAAGGGGTTGGAAGGGATTCATGATATTTTTTTATATATATAAAATGTGAAGAAGTAGTGAAGAGAAGAGGGAAATGTTTATAGAAAAATGGAGTTGAAAGTGAGATTTTTATAGGTAAAAAAATGGATTAAAAATAAAGAATTTTTTATTACCATTGGACCCAACGGCAAATCTCAAAATCAGCGAATCTCGTCATTTTTTTTAAACACCCAAAGGGGCGGTAGTGAAGGCGTGGAGGGGAGTTTTAACCGGATTATACACCCAAATTATGTATATTTATATTTATATCTGAAAAGAACATAACATAGCACACAACATTAATGTATAAAACCATCTTTTATACAAAGTTTCCAAACAACGGTTTCTGTTTAGAGCCGGTAAGGATCCAATGCGTATCCATTACGAGAACCTGATTTGCGATTGTAGGCCATTACCAAGTAATTCGCTATGAACTCGTTATACCGATATGATTTGAACATCCGTGGATTGCTCGACGTAACCAACTCTTTTGCTGGTTCGACAACAGTAGGAAGTTCAGGATTTGGACCGAAAAACGTGACGATGGATGTTCGAGAGACGGTTGAATTCAAGAGGCCACGATGCTCCACACATTTTAGCTTCCCGTTACTTATAACCTACACCCAAAAAACATTTATAAGCTTGGTTAGATCTGAGTTTTTGACAAATTATATGTTTTATATCAGGAGTAGGTAGGTTTATCGAGTCTTCTTTTTGTCATAATAAAATAGCATACTTACTTTAAAGAGCTTATAACTTTTTTAGTATTTTATATAAAAAAAACAAAAAAAACCTTATATATTTGTAATTTAAATGAATCAATACGAAATTAAAAAGTAAATATTTTATTCTCTATAAAAATTAAATAAGTGTAAAGGTTAAAAGGTAATGTGTGTTTTTGAAGAAGAGATGTTTTGCTAATGTCTACGGATTAGTGAACATATGAGATTCTGTATTAATTGGAGATGCTCTTTTGATCGATCTTACATGAAATTGGTAACCGAGGTTGACTACAACAGCATTTGGAATTGGTTCAACACCCATCCATATTCCATCCTTCAGTATTTGTAGCTCATAGTGATCTTGTTGAAGGAATGTTATGAGGTTAGGGTCATTGTGACCAGCTATGCCCATGGCTAGACTTGGGTTTGGGCATGGCGGGTTAATCGCCATTGAATGTTCTTGGCTCACTTCATTGAAGTACCCCTCTCTTAGACCAAGTCCTTCCCCGATCAAATCCAAAATCTTTGTAACAATCCTAAATAATTTCCGACACCCTAACATATTTTAAAATGTCCCAATATGTCCTAAAATACACCTCATGTGTAAAAACGGGCCCCGAATACCCTAAATATTAATAAAAATAATTAAAAATCTGATTATTAAGTTGAGGTGGGCCGCGTAGACCCCACCCCAACCCTTACGCTGGCGGTTTAAAGGTTAAAACCTGATTTCTTTGATTTTTAAGTTTAGGCGGGTCGCGTAAGACCCCCGTTAGTTAACGCGGGCCGCGTAAGATCGGAAAGATGGCGCAGCCCGGTGATGACACGTGTCATCATCGTGGCGAGTCTAGTGTGGACCCGGATCAACTATAAGTTTGACCTGGGATTGACGCGGGCCGCGTAAGCCCCTGTCTTGTTTTACGCGGGCCGCGAGAGAACCATACTCAGCAACTATATAAGCAGACCATCGGATTTCATTCGAATTCGTTCAAAGTTTCTTTCTCAATCTCAATTTCTGATAATAGGCTTTATACTCGGGTATAATACCCCCCTAAATAGCGAACTTCTGCTCCGTTGTAAGTATTATAACCCCTGGATACGTATTAGATACGCTGCCCGATTGATCTAGGGTTCCGTAACGGCTGTCGTGGTTCTGCCCGACGTAGTCGTTGGAATGCCGTCTCGGGGAGGGTATTACTAATGTTAAAATGGGTTATTATACTAACACGTGTGCATTTATGTAAATTATAGATTATTCTCAGGAAACCCTTACAGAAAAGCTAAGACAGCAATGTGAGTTGATCTTCTTTTTGTAAACCTTTTTGTGAACTGTTTATACAAAACCTTAAATATTTTTTCATGCGAATAGCAGTTATTGAGTATTTGTAAGAATACAATTATCATGAGTATGTTGGGGTTTTGTATACAAAATTTGTTACCACCTGGTCAAGGAGTAACATTTTCACAAGTCGGGTTTGACAGTACCATGGATGTTAATTATTATGTCTTGGAAACAAATGTAATTGCGAGATCGCCCTCAATACTGTACACTGGGTTTTTCTTATTAAACTGGGATTCACTCACCCGTATTTCCCACTGACAAATGTTTTTAAAACGCGTTTCAGGTAACAAATTGTGAAAGCCAAATAGAAGCCAGCTGGACAGCACTGAAGGCTTGGAAAAGTGGCAATAAAAATACCTGAAATAAAATAGATTTTTTATTAAATAAAATAGGATTTATTCCTATGAAAACGTGTGTACTATGAACTTGGGTTTCATCCCGTTTGTTTAATATTATGAAAATGTGGTATTTTACTCTGATCAAATATTTCCTAACTACGGTCCTGATGAAAATTTCCGCTGCCAAATTAGACAATACACGATACCACCGAAACTGGCTCGCGGCCACCCGTTCCCTGGGATTGGGATCGGGGGTTGCGACAGGAGGTGGTATCAGAGCTAAGCCACTAATTCAGCCACAGAAGTGTTATGCTGACATCAAAATTTAATCTGTTAGGAAATAAATTACGGGAATACGTGCATAATTGTATTTAATTATTATGTGTTATTTGACTATTTGTTAGTTTACAGTATGAGCGACCAAGGACCATCTGACGCGTACCGTCAATTGTCTGGTTCGCCTAGAAACGAAGGCACCTCCTCTTCTCAGACTGCCCTCTCAGGGTACTCTGCTGATACGGAAGAAGGAATCTTTGTGTTTAAGGCTCAGTCAGAAGAGCCATTTCCTCAGAAAAAGAGGGGATGGTTACCTATGAAAAAGTTACAAGACCAGAGAGTACTAGCCGCAACCAAGAGAGAGATAGATGCCTATGCCCAGGATATGATAAATAGGGATATAGCCAACATCCACATCTTAGCAACCACTGCAGCTGACCCTAATCTGGAGCAAATAATAGCACCCCAACCACAACCACCAATCCCTGATCAACCCATGGAGATAGAAAACCCTGAAACCCAAGTAGAGATGCATGATTTCAACCCGGAGGAAATACCTAGGGTACCAGCACCAAACCCCCTAGACCCAAATTACGATCCCTGGTGGGATGAAGTTAGAGACTATGTGCAACGCTACCCGATACATGAAGACACACCCATGCGGAACTTAGGAGCCTATCCAGGTATGGACCCTTTAGATCCCTATTATCACGACGAATACATTAGGGAAATTTTAGAAGATCCTTACCGATTTCAGGCACCTACACCCCATATCAAGAACCCGCACCCCAGATTCCGAACCCAGTCCTAGAACCTGCACCCCCAATGAGTGCAGAAAACGTACAAGAACTTAGGACATTTGGTGAGGAAATTCTAGAAAGTAGTGAGAGAATGCGACAGGTGGGAGAGCGACTCGTCTGGAAGTATGACGAGCGCAATACGGATTTTTGGATAAATCCATATCCGTGAGTGTGATGGTGGAGACGGTAATAGTAATAATAATAATAAAATAATATATATGTGTGTACGGATGCCTACTACTATTTATTTCAGTTGGTATTGTAATTTTTATTTCAGTACTGGTGTGTAATAGATAGTATATGAATAGAGTAAGTCGCAATGATCGACGCTTTTGGCTAAATTGCGTATCATGTGATTGACTATATTAAATATTATTTTGTGATATTAATATGGGGTAAATGTTTAAAATTCAGATGGCCGACGAAGGAAATCAAGGAAATCTGAATAACGATAACCAGAGTAACATTAACTTGGTTAATGAGAATCCGAGCATCAATAACAATGGAAACCAAATGGACAATAGTGTCGTTCAACACATAGTGGCACAAGGAATTATAGATGCAATGCCATTTATTATTCAAACGGTCCAGGAAGCGAATAATAAAAGTAAACATAGCAGTAAGCGACCAATTGAACCAGAACACAGCGTGAACAATGGACCCGTACTTCAAGCGCCCATTCCTAAAAGAATAAGAACCATGCCTTATGATTGTTCTTACAAAGAATTCTGGTCATGCAAACCAATAGAATTCTCGGGCAATGAAGGACCCATTGCAGCTCTACGCTGGATAGAGAAAACTGAGGCTGTTTTAAAAATAAGCAAGTGTGCTGAAGAAGACAAGATAATGTTTGCTTCTAATCTGTTTAAAAACTCAGCCTTAGAATGGTGGAACACTATCCTCCAATCAAGAGGAAGTGATAGGATATATAACATGGAATGGGAGGAATTTAAAATATGGTAGAAAGGAAATTCTGCCCTCCCAATGAAAAGGAACAGATAGCTAATAAATTTCTGAACCTTAGGATGACTGGGGTAGATAGTAAGGGGTATACTACTACATTCTTTGAATATGCTAGAATAGTACCAACCCTTGCATCACCAGAGCCAGTATTAATCTCCCGTTACATTTGGGGATTAATTGGAGAGATTAGACATGTAGTCAAGGCAGCTAGACCTCAAACTATAGAAGAAGCTGTAGAACTAGCTAATACCTTGACAGATGAGCTAATCCGTACTAGAGAAGAAGACCAGAGGAGAAACCTAGCTTAAAGATTTACCCAAGAATTTCGTTCTGGGAATTACAACCGTAGAAATATAGGTTCTACTTCTGCACCATTCTGCAAGGTTTGCAAGAAAAACCATTCTGGAAAATGTTCCACTCTTTACAATTTCTGCAAGATGCCAGGACACAAGGAAGAAGATTGCAGGAGGAAAACCAGTAATGGACTGTGCTTTAACTGTGGAGAGAAAGGTCACATCAAGCCGAATTGTCCGAAATTGGCTCCAGCTGTGAACAATAGGAACACTAAAAATGCTAGAGCATTTGTTCTGACTGCATATAAAGCCAAGATGATTCCGGATGTCATAGCTGGTACGTTTTTAGTTAATGATGTTTTTGCTAAAGTATTATTTGACTCTGGTGCGAACCAAAGTTTTATTAATACATCATTTTGCAAATTTCTAAATCAGTCATTAACTAAACTATCACAAGAATGCCTAGTAGAGACAGCTAATGGAGAGACAGTTAGGATTTCTAAAATCTTGCAGGGAGCAAGAATAGAAATTTTAAACCAAAAGTATATTGCAAACCTTTACCCAATGAATCTGGCAGGATTTGATATCGTTTTAGGAATAGATTGGTTAATAGCCAATAAAGCCAGTATTTTATGTGATCAAAAATCAATCCAAGTAAATTCACCAAAAGGTGAAAAGATCACAATTAAAGGAGATAAACCCTCTAGATCCACTAAATTCATCTCTGTGATGAAAACTGCAAGCTATATAAGAAAAGGATCTATAGTGTATTTGATTTCCATAATCACTAACACTAAAGGAAAAGAATTAAAAGACATTCCAGTAGTGTCTCAGTTTTCAGATGTATTTCCAGAAGAATTACCAGGACTACCGCCGGACAGAGAAGTGGAATCCAGAATCCATTTATTACCAGGAACAGCACCGATTTCCAAAGCACCCTACCGTTTGGCACCCGCCGAAATGCAGGAATTAAAGAAACAATTGGATGAATTGCTGGAAAAATGATTCATACAGCCAAGCTCATCACCATGGGGAGCACCGATTTTATTTGTTAAAAAGAAGGACGGATCAATGCGTATGTGCATTGACTACCGTGAATTGAACAAGGTCACGATTAAGAATCGGTACCCATTACCGAGAATCGATGATCTGTTTGATCAATTGCAAGGAGCTCGATTTTTCTCTAAAATCGATTTAAGGTCAGGATATCATCAAATAAAGGTACGGGAAGAGGATATTCCTAAGACCGCATTTAGAACAAGGTATGGTCATTATGAATTTACTGTCATGCCATTTGGTTTAACCAATGACCCAGCCGCATTTATGGACATGATGAACCGAATATGTAAGCCATATTTGGATAAATTCATAATTGTCTTTATAGATGATATTCTAATTTACTCTAAAAGTAAAGAGGAACATGCAAAGCATTTGCACGCACTTTTAAGTCTATTAAGAAAGGAAAAGCTTTATGCTAAATTTTCAAAGTGCGAGTTTTGGTTAGAACAGGTACAGTTTCTTGGACATTTAGTGAACCATGAAGGAATTCATGTGGATCCAACTAAGATCGAAGCGATTACCAAATGGAAAATCCCTGAGTCACCAACTGAGGTTAGAAGTTTCTTAGGATTGGCCGGATATTATAGAAGATTTATTCAAGATTTTTCTAGAATAGCCATTCCTTTAACTAAATTAACCTGTAAATCCATTAAGTTTGAATGGGGACCAAAACAGGAAGAAGCTTTTAGAATTCTTAAGCAAAGATTAACCCATACACCCATACTAGCATTACCAGAAGGAACTGAAGACTTTGTAGTCTATTGTGACGCTTCCAAATTAGGTTATGGATGTGTATTAATGCAACGCCAAAAGGTTATAGCATATGCGTCTAGAGAACTTAAGAATCATGAAGAAAATTATTCAACCCATGATCTAGAATTAGGAGCTATAATTTTTGCCCTCAAGATGTGGAGACATTATCTGTATGGTAGTAAGTTTACCATATTTACAGATCATAAGAGTTTAAGGTATGTTTTCGGGCAAAAAGAACTGAATATGAGGCAAAGACGCTGGATGGAAATGCTTAGTGATTATGATTGTGATATTCAGTATCATGAAGGAAAAGAAAATGTAGTGGCAGATGCTTTAAGCCGAAAGTATCACGAAAAGCCAAAAAGGGTACGTTCTCTTAAATTAAATCTGTAAGTAGATTTAAATGATCAGATAAGAGAAGCACAAGAATCAGTAATCAAGGAAGATACTGAAAAATTAAAAGGTATGCTAAAGGAATTAGAACAAGGAACAGATGGAATTTGGAGATTCCATGAAAAGAGAATGTGGATACCTAAATTAGGAAACCTACACCATCGTATATTAGAAGAAGCCCATAAGACTAAGTATACAATGCATCCAGGAAGTGATAGAATGTACCAGGATTTAAGAAAGAATTTTTGGTGGATAGGAATGAAAAAGGACATAGCAGCCTATGTTTCTAAATGTTTAACTTGTTCACAAGTCAAAGCTGAACACCAGAAACCCTCAGGGCTATTGCAACAGCTAGAAATGCCAGTATGGAAATGGGAATTGATAACAATGGATTTTGTTACTAAATTACCCAAAACAAAGAAAGGAAATGATACAATCTGGGTGATTGTAGATAGGCTAACCAAGTCAGCTCATTTCCTACCAATGAAAGAAACTTTCAGTATGGAACAGTTAGCTAAATTATATGTAAATGAAATAGTTTCATTACATGGAATACCTTTATCAATTGTTTCTGATAGAGATAGCCGCTTTACCTCTCATTTTTGGTCAAGTTTCCAAAAGGCAATGGGAACCAAGTTGAATCTAAGCACAACTTATCATCCTCAAACCGACGGACAAAGCGAAAGAACAATTCAGACAATGGAGGACATGCTTAGAGCTTGTGTAATTGATTTCGGAGGTAATTGGGACCATCATTTACCTTTAATAGAATTTTTGTATAACAATAGTTATCACACAAGTATCAATGCTGCACCATTCGAAGCACTTTATGGACGAAAGTGCCGAACCCCAGTCTGTTGGGCAGAAATTGGGGAAAAGCAACTATCTGGACCTGAGATAGTGCAAGAAACAACTAATAAGATCATTCAAGTCAAGGAACGACTGAAAGCAGCACGTGCTCGACAAAAGAGCTATGCTGGTAACCGACGCAAACCATTGGAATTTCAAGTAGGAGATAAAGTATTGTTAAAGGTCTCTCCTTGGAGAGGAGTGGTAAGATTCATCAAACGGGGAAAGCTAAGTCCCAGGTATATTGGACCTTTTAAGATTATTAGAAGAATAGGACCTGTAGCCTATCAGCTACAACTGCCAGAGGAAATGGCAGGAATACATGATGTATTTCATGTATCTAATCTCAAGAAATACATAGCTGATGAATCACTAATGGTACCTCTTAAGGATATAGAGGTAAATGAACAACTCAAATTTGTAGAGAGACCTCTACAAATTGAAGACAGGAAGGTTAAGAATCTCAAACACAAGAGATTAGTTCTGGTCAAAGTAAAGTGGGACTCCAAAAGAGGACCTGAGTACACATGGGAGCTTGAATATGAAATGCAAAGGAAATATCCACAGTTGTTCCAGTAGATCTCGAGGACGAGCTCTAAAACAAGGTGGGGATGAGGTAACAATCCTAAATAATTTACGACACCCTAACATATTTTAAAATGTCCCAATATGTCCAAAATACACCCCATACGTAAAAACGGGCCCCGAATACCCTAAATATTAATAAAATAATTAAAAATCTGATTATTAAGTTGAGGCGGGCCGCATAGACCCCACCCCAACCCTTACACGAGCGGTTTAAAGGTTAAAACCTGATTTCTTTGATTTTTAAGTTTAGGCGGGCCGCGTAAGACCCCCGTTAGTTAACGCGGGCTGCGTAAGATCGGAAAGATGGCGCAGCCCGGTGATGACACGTGTCATCATCGTGGCGAGTCTAGTGCTGACCCAGATCAAATATAAGTTTGACCTGGGATTGACGCGGGCCGCGTAAGCCCCTGTCTTGTTTTACGCGGGCCGCGAGAGAACCAGACTCAGCAACTATATAAGCAGGCCATCGGATTTCATTCGAATTCGTTCAAAGTTTCTTTCTCAATCTCAATCTCTGATAATAGGCTTTATACTCGGGTATAATACCCCCCTAAATAGCGAACTTCTGCTCCGTTGTAAGTATTATAACCCCTGGATACGTATTAGATACGCTGCCCGATTGATCTAGGGTTCCGTAACGGCTGTCTGGTTCTGCCCGATGTAGTCGTTGGAATGCCGTCTCGGGGAGGGTATTACTAATGTTAAAATGGGTTATTATACTAACACGTGTGCATTTATGTAAATTATAGATTATTCTTAGGAAACCCTTACAGAAAAGCTAAGACAGCAATGTGAGTTGATCTTCTTTTTGTAAACCTTTTTGTGAACTGTTTATACAAAACCTTAAATATTTTTCCATGCGAATAGCAGTTATTGAGTATTTGTAAGAATACAATTATCATGAGTATGTTGGGGTTTTGTATACAAAATTTGTTACCACCTGGTCAAGGAGTAACATTTCCACAAGTCGGGTTTGACAGTACCATGGATGTTAATTGTTATGTCTTGGAAACAAATGTAATTGCGAGATCGCCCTCAATACTGGACACTGGGTTTTTCTTATTAAACTTGATTAAACTGGGATTCACTCACCAGTATTTTCCACTGACAAATGTTTTTAAAACGCGTTTCAGGTAACAAATTGTGAAAGCCAAATAAAAGCCAGTTGGACAGCACTGAAGGCTTGGAAAAGTGGCAATAAAAATACCTGAAATAAAATAGATGTTTTTATTAAATAAAATAGTATTTATTCCTATGAAAACGTGTGTACTATGAACTTGTGTTTCATCCCGTTTGTTTAATATTATGAAAATGTTGTATTTATTTTGATCAAATATTTCCTAACTACGGTCCTGATGAAAATTTCCGCTGCCAAATTAGACAATACACGATACCACCGAAACTGGCTTGCGGCCGCCCGTTCCCTGGGATTGGGATCGGGGGTTGCGACAATCTTGAATCCCATTTTTCGTACTTCAACCACGTATCTTGCCGCTTCTTCCCTGTACAACATAAATTCAAAACAAATGTTAGCATCTAGCGTACAAGTAGCATATAGATACTGCTACCAAGATCCACTGAGATTCAGTCATGTGTACTTGTATCTATCTGGCTTATCAGGCCAAGATGGCGAGTGTTCTTCTACAGGATGACACGGGTGCTTCAAAGTGTCTTTCCAATAGTGAACATCCTCTTTTGCATACTCCGGTCCGCTTGTGTAAAGCGTACACCCCTTACACAGTTTCTCTCAGTAAACGCCTAACTTGTCCTCAACCGGCAAGTTAAAGAACTCATCATACAAAGCCATCATGTCCTCCATCATTTTATCAGAAACCTTATGATTGATCACCTGTTAATTAAATCAACATTCTTAAACAAGTATCTTGAACATTAAGTGAATCTATGAACATAGCTATAAAAAAAACCTGAAAAACACCAAATTCTTGACAAGCTTTTAGAATTTGTCGAACGATCTCTGACCGATCATCCTCAAGATTGATCACCGGAATTTCCTTGCAAACTATAATGTAATATCCGGCTCTTCGTTCGGGTGGCATTACATAGTCTTTAGGAATAGATTTAACTCCATTAGACCAGCTAGATACAAGTTTAGCCATGAGTAATACTAAATCTAGTTGTATCAAATGTAGGATTGAAAATGAGGTTTTATACCGTCAAAATGCCGTCCAAAATGACAATTAGATGCTATTCAAATTTATGATTTGAATTTTTTATGATAACTCTAATAAACAAGACACACAAATCAAGTTAAAAGATGCCATCTTCGACAATGTTTTGTGGCTACAATTGCATAGTTACAAAAAATAAATGCAAAATTGTCACATCTGGCATGATGAATTAAATTAATGACAAATTTTGTGGTGAGCAATTTAGATTCTAGAAACAATAAACCTTAAAAAAATCTTTGATAGATATGATATTGTTGTAAACGATAATCAGAGAAAAAAGGATAATCAAAAGAACTGAATTTTATTGATTTATTTCTTGCATCCAAAACATAAAAACAAGCCTTTATTTATAGGTTTTACAAGAACGAATAAAAAGGAAAGACTTTGATAAATATGAAGATGATGTTGAGGATCCATTATTTTTCTAAAATATTTTTTTTCTTTTTCTAACACTCCTCCTCAAGTTGAATTATGGGATTCCCAAAAATCAACTTGACCATTTGGGTTTTGGCATTCGTTTTGATTTGGGTTTTTGTTTTGGTTTGGATTTGGGTTTTTTTTTTTAGCTTTGATTCTTTTGAGCATTTTTTTTAGCTTTGACGATTCAACTTGAATTGGTTTTGATTTTGGGTTTAGATTATGTTTGGTTTTGGTTTTGATTTTTTTGAGCGAAAACGTAATATTTTTGACAGGAGCACTTCGCCTTTTAGGATGCTCAGTGCCACGTCCATCCATCCTGATATCCAGCCTCAGATGTGCCCTCACTTTGAACCCTAATTATTTCTTCAGAAGCTTTACTGCCGCCATCCTTCTCATCGCTGTCGTTGATAGTGGCCTTGTTGTTACCTATGGCAATGACAACCTTCCCCTCCTGATTCGATTTCTTAGTTTTGTGGTTGTCACTCCACCAGTCAGGGAACCCCACGATTCTGAAACACTGATCCTTGGTGTGTTTGTTCATCCCATAGTGACTACATTTCAGTTTGGATTTGTCGATTTGGGATGATGATTTTCCAGTGAAGTCTGACCGTCATTTCCCCTTCGTGATTAACCCCTGTCCATCGGTTTCAGTGGTTCCGTCAGCGACAAGCCACGCCGCCACGCCGGACTATGAAGTTTCAGAGATGATACCAAGGATTCCTTGATGTGCCATCTCCTTCCTTACAACCGCGTAGGCTTGCTCAGCCGAGGGAAGGGGATCCCACCGAAGGATTTCTCTTTTGATTGGGTCAAACTTCCTGTCAAGAGCATTCAGGAATTGGAATAATTTTTGTTCAGACCTGATATTGTTATATGTTGCTATGTCAGCAGAGCAGGTCATTGGATTCGGATCCCTTCGAACTATTTCTCCCCAAATGCCTTGTAACTTGATCCAGAAATCTTCTAGGGCCGAGCCATTTTGCTTGAGTTCATTTGCTTTGACGTGTAAATCGAAGGTTTGTAGTTTATCTTTCCCACTGCTATATGTAACCACCAATGCGTCCCACAACGCCTTCGCAGTCGGAAACTCGGTGAGGTTGCCGGCTAACCCTGGTTCAATGTTTTGTATGAGCCATGAGAACATGACTAGATCGTCCTGTTCCCACTGCTCGTATTGTTCATCTGACGGGTTTGTGGGGCAGGTTTTCCTGTAATATGGCTCAACAGGTTCTTAGATTTCCCCCTATAGCGACTCGAATCATTCGAGCCCATAGAGCGTAATTTTGACTATTCAGCTTGATACTGATCTTCAGGCTATCGGATAAGGTTTGTTTTGGTGTTTGAGATTGGGTATTATGGTTGGTTCGAAGAAGATTCGCAAGTTGAATTGCGAGATCGTCATTGTTGGTACGGTTGTTTGGGCTATGGTCTCCGGACATGGCAGCTGTGAGGTACTGACGAAGTATCCAAGACTTGACGAACAACAAGGGTTCAACAAGGGTTCGTTGGTAGTGAGGTTCGTTGGCAGACAACAAGGGTTCGTCAAGGGTTCGTTGGCAGACAACAAGGGTTCGTCAAGGGTTCGTTGGCAATGACTTGACGAAGACTGTTCGTAACAAGGATTGGCTTGGGTTGATTTGGAATGAACTGTAGTTGGATGGTGACGGCAGGTTTGATGTTTTGAATTTTCGTTGAAGGATCTTCGTGGGCAAAGAATGATGTTGCTAACAACAAGAATGTTCGTGAGGATGGTTCGTTGGGTGAAGAATGGACGAAGGTTTGTGGAAGGTTTGGACTGAAGGTTCGTGGGTTTTGACGAAGATTCGTTGGAGGTTTGGACTGAAGGTTTGTTGAACGATTAATTTGATCGAACGATTTTGGGGTTTTTGTTTTTTTGGTTGGAGATTTGATATTCCAAAGTTTGTTTTTTGGTCTTACTGATTTGAGATTGATGAACAGAGCATCCACGGACCAGAAACTCTGATCTGATACCATGTTGTAAATGATAATCAGAGACGAAGGATAATCAAAAGAACTGAATTTCATTGATTTATTTCTTGCATCCAAAACATAAAAACAAGCCTTTATTTATAGGCTTTACAAGAACGAATAAAAAGGAAAGACTTTGATAAATATGGAGATGATGTTGAGGATCCATTATTTTTTCTAAATTTTTTTCTTTTTCTAACAGATATACCATTGAACAAAAACTGTTTAGGCTATGCGGCATGGTGATGGTCCTCCTTTGGACGATGATCCGCTACGTAGGATGGGTGTGAGGATGGGGCAAAGAGGATGGAGGTATGGAAACGGGGGGATGGACCTAAAAATGTATATTTATATATTGTATGTATAGGTGTATGAGAGAGGGAGAGGCCTTCTTTTTGTCTTCTAGTGGAGCGTCCCCATCATCCCATACTCGACGCCAAGGACGAAGCCGGGGGGTGGGACGGTGTTGGAGCGGCGCCAGACCGAGGACGGAGGGGGACGACCCCCTCATACCGTGTAGTCTTATGATACAAGATAAAACATTTGACAAAAGGTTTCATTATTGATACATTAACAGGAGATATTCATATGTTGTTTACGGTTTGATCTTATAAAACTCCATCACTGCTTCAGGGTCTCTCCTTTTCTCTTCATAGAACTTGAAGAAATCTTTAAATTTGAAGGGTCGAAAACGAGGTACGCCGGTGTCGATAACCGATTTAGCTGGCTCTACGATGGTGTCTGGACAAGGACTGATGAAACTTACAATCGTTGTCCGAGCCTCCCTCGAGTTTGTCATGGCTCTATGTTCCGCGCTTCTTAGCTTCCCATTGCTGATTATCTAAAACACATATCCATCGATTGTTATTCACGCCTTTTAGGTCGGGAAAAAGACTACTTTACAAAAAAAAAAAAAAAAAGGAAACGACCACCTGTAATTGGTAGCCTATGTTAACCACAAAAGCATGAGGCAGTGGCTCAACACCGAGCCACTAACCATCCTTGAAAACTTGAAGCCCATTAATGCTTCCTCGAAAACCATAAAAACGAATATCGGTTCCAATAATAACGATACCAGTACCAATGTTGTTCGATCGAAATCGACACGACATTGATGTTGCTAGAACGGTGTCAGTTTAGTTAGTCACGGTAAGGGTATACTACCAACACTCGCTATAGCTTACAATTTATAAAATACACTCTATACTGCTACCAAAGTTGTTAAACGGTATTGCTTCGGTTCCTCACAATAAAAAACAAAAAAAAATCAATTATATTTTACCCGTTCGATTTAAACAAAACTAATATTAAAATATAGATAAAAATAAGCATGTCGCAACACTATATTCGAAATTTTGTAAGGCATTACTTGTATTATTAAAATAATGTAAAGGATAAACGACGTCCACATATTATAAAAATACTAAAACGTAGATAAAAAATAGACACGTTGTAAGTGCATACTCAAAATTTTATAAAACATCATATCGTATAAGTTATAATAGAAAAATAAAATATGTTTAATTAATATAATAAAATAATTAAAATCTAGAAAAAATATAATAACATATATAATTTTAATTTTGTTTACTGTTCATAAACACTTTCTTTTAATATGTATAATAAAATAACTGTACAAAATAATAAAATAGCTGTACTTTTGCTTCTTCTTCCTCAATCATCACCAAAGATACACCATTATTTCAGGCAACCGTGCAGACATCCACCGGAAGAAAAACAAGCTTTCAGTTTGCTTCTGGTAAATCCGTCATTGGTTAGGGGTATCATAATATTTTCTCAGGGGTATCCGGTACATAAAACAAAAAATAAAATAAAAAAGTTTTTCCCTTCAGAGACAAAGTTGAGGGGTAGCACGGATGTAACGCTCCGTTTTTTCGTAAACTTCCTAAATTATAAAGATTGTCTTGCAAATCTATTTTTGGAAACTTGATTCCTTTGTAATCGTCCTTTTGTTGTAATCATTGTAAAATCCAAAACTTGGATCATAAATAAAATTCGTATTTCTTTAAATTCGTCTTATACATACTTCGTACATGTTCATACGTTTAATTTCGTGAAACCTTTGATACATTACTCGTAATTCTTGCAAACTATGTGCTATACTTGCAACTTCGAAACATACATGAAGCATACGCCTTTTGGATGCTTACGATGCCTATTTATGGCGTACATGTACTGAATCATACCTCATCATACTTGTGTCATGTTGTTCATACATAACAAACCCTTATAATATGTCACACCCTGACTTTTGCAGAAGCGTATTATGTGTGACTTGCTTAATATCATTGCATTCAATTATACCAAACACTAAATGATTAAAACCGCGATGTTCATCCATAAATATGATTCAAAATATTACAACCCACATTGTTTAAGTACCAACCACAAACTTCGAGTTTAATAATACAAACCGACCAAATGTTTTTAAGTTCCACAATGGACTTCATCAAAAGACACTAATAAAACGAGGCTTTGATTCATGTATCCTATCAAAGATAAAATACATGATTCAAACCCTTCAATACTGGATGACATCGTTTCTGGTAATACATCTTGAAAACTTTAAACGCCCGCCAGATCCAAATCAATTTCTTGAAATACATGTAATTTGAAAACATCAACAAAAGTTGAGCGAGTTCATGTGCTTTGTATGTGAGCTCGTAATAACTTGTAATCACTGTAAATATGCATTTGTAAACCGGTATGAAAGCGTCTATGAATAGATCAATTAATAATTTGCAAGGTTAATAATAGGTGTGCAACGGCGTAGGAAGACTCAAACCTAGCAGATTTTGTACCGGGCTTCCGGCTGGAAGACATAGTCACCACCTTCAGCCACTTCCAGCCCAGGGGTGGGGCTCGCAACACCCAAATGGATCTATCACTCATGTCCCTCGGTCCTTATACGAGGATTAATGGTCTTAAGTATGCGCCTACCCATTCACATGATCTAACAGTTCATTCCTTAGCTAACCATACCATTCGAAATCATTGAAATATTCAAAACATTGAAACATGTATTTCACCCCCGAAGTTATAAACCGAAAACAGTTAAAGAAAAAGGGGGACATGAACTCACAATCTTGCGTCCTGCAAACTGGTGTAACTCAAAAATTCTGTCCCGGAGTCGTGCAACTACCTACACACGTGCTATGGTTTATTAGACGGCTAGGTCGTGTAACGACTCTTAGTCTTAGTTGTTATGACTTAGCATTCTTTGAGTTATGTGATTCCAAAGTAAATAATTAGTTGTTAAAATAATAATATTTTAACTTAAATTATATTTAACAATTATTTGGAATATTAGTTTAAATAATATATTTTAACTTGGTTTGCCTTGTAATCCATCCATGAATATTTCCCCAAGGATGAGTATACTTATTCTTATATTTTTAGACTTGTGTATTTTGCCAAGTGTTGGTGGCGTATTCCGGTGTGTATTTGTACGTACAAGAATACGTATTTTCTTGTATTTATTAAGTATTTTATACTTAATCTTGTATTTAATTTTCCGGAATAATATTTTTAATCAATAAAAATCACCAATTTATATTCTTAAAATATATGTATTTTAACAAATCTTTTATAGAAAAATATCCATAAATCTTTCTTGGAAAAAATAATTGTATTTTCATATAAACCTCAAAAATAATATATTTTCAAGATTAACTTAGAAAATACTTTATAAATCCATTTTTCACCCAAAATAATATATTCATAATTTGTTTAAGAAAATATATATTTTCTTCAAAAATAATATATTCTCTAGTTGTTCAAGAAAAATATATTTATTTTTCTCCATTCAAAATAATATATTTTCTACTTGGTAAAAATATGATATATTTTTGTAATACTTGTAAAAATCATAATTTCCGTTTCTATGGTTTCCAAAATACCGTTTAACTCATTTGTCAAAATTTACATGAACTTAATTCCAGAATATATATATGTAATCCATATTCCTTGTTTGGTTTGTCCAAAATTCGGGTATAAATTATATATTTGTTTTCTTGGAATTTTGGTAATATTTTGTATTACAATTTTTGTATTTTGGTAAGTTATATTATTTTCAAGTCCTAAAATAATAAAACTAGTACACATAATATACAAGTAGCACACAAGTGTGATTTCTAAATATATATTTTCCTAAAGATATACTTAGTCCCTTTTTTTTTATCAAAAACCAACCTCCAATATTTGTAATTTTTGTAACAAAAATTATGGCAAATTTTACATGAAAAATCATGGTTAAAGTTTACTTATAAACACTAGTTTTAAAAATATTTTTCTAAGTGTTTAAATTCTAGAAAATTTTTTGCCATAGTTTTCCTTTAAAATGGAGGTTTCCATGCTTTCAAAGCATATAATTTTCTTTTAAATCATCAACAAATCATTCAAGACTTACTATGAGCAAAAATCATGCAATTTACACTACATCATGAACTTGAAATTTTGTAAACACTTGTAGTAATTTAGTATGTTATTTAGTAAGTTTAGTTACCCTTTAAAACATGATTCTTTGTTCATAAATCACTTTCTTGTAAAATCTAGTCTTTTACAACTTACAAGATGATTTTTTCTAAAAACAATTCTCTAGTATTTTTCTTGTTACAAATATGCTTCTAGTCTTGATTTAACACTAAAAATATGATTAGTTTCTTAAAAGTCATGATCTTGTAAATCTTGCAAGTAACTTTAGTTTCTTGAGAAAATTAGTTTTGAAGTCATCCATGTACAAGACTTTTAGCATGTATTCATCATCATTTTACACAAAAACATCTTCATATTCAAGTTCATGTGAAACATAAAGGATGATCATTTAGATTTCTACAAGATTCATCCTTTCACTTGCTAGATCAAGTGTTTAATCACAATCTAGAAAGCTTCTTATGATGATTAACATCATAATCACAAGAAATCAACAATCAAGATTCATACATACACTAAAACAACTTAGATTCTTATGATTTTAAGCTTTATGTTAGAGATTATCTTCTTGGTTCTTCATGATCTTTATGTTTAGTAACTTACATTATCTTTTAACCAACATAAAGAGAAGTAAAAACAAGTTACAAGAGTCTTACTACTAGCACAAGGCTAGGGAAGAAATCAAAGATGATGAAGATGATAAACTAGGTGGATAAAAGCTCTAGAGAATGGTCCTTCAAGCTCCAATGGCTCCAAGCTTCTTAATATTGCTTCTTGCATCTTGTAATCACCTTGGAATGGAAGGGATTGAAGTGAAGATGATGGTGGTGTGGGTGGGTATTCACGGCCGAGAGGAAGGAGATGGGTGAGGGAGTGAAGTGTTTGAAGTGTGAAATGTAAGATTGTTGTGTCTTGTGGTCTTTTTAAACTTGTTTCCAACATCTACAAGACCTTTCTGTAATGTGCTCCTAAAGCAAGCAACAAATCATATAAACAATTCACAAAATCCATGGGTGGGCCACCCATGGTAATCGTCGATCAAGGGAGGGGGGTATAAGGTTGAAATGCAATGGTAAGTTAGGTTATTTAGTTAGAATCTAAGTGTATAATTTAGTGTTTATATGTGTTATGTAATTATAAGATGTGTTATGATGTTCAGTGACCATAACTAGCTCGGAAATGATAAAACGATGCTTCTAGTAAAAATTTGGTGTTTCGGGTAGTGTGCGGTTGTTCGGTTGGTTACCGGTTCGTTAAGGTGCTAAATTACGCAATTTAGTGTGCTTTATGTTCCCTTTGGTGACAGTTTTGATTCCCGACACTTAGGAAAGTTTTCTAATCACATTTTGAGTAAATCAGAATATCGTCGATAAATACAATCACGAATTTATCGAGATATGGCTTGCATACATGATTCATCAAATCCATAAACACTGCCGGCGTGTTAGTCAATCCAAACGGCATAACGAGGAACTCATAGTGTCCATAATGAGTTCTGAATGCGGTCTTCGGTATGCTCTCCTCTTGAATCCGTAACTGATGATAGCCCGATCGAAGATCAATCTTGGAGTAGTAGCTTGATCCTTGCAGTTGGTCGAATAAGTCATCAATCCTCGGTAAGGGATACCGATTCTTGATAGTTAACTTTTTCAGCTCCCGGTAGTCGATGCACATTTGAAAGCTACCATCCTTCTTCTTAACGAACAGCACTGGAGCTCCCCAAGGCGAGAAGCTCGGCCTTATGAATCCCTTGTCCAATAACTCCTGCAGCTGCGTGGATAGCTCTTGCATCTCTGAAGGCGCAAGTCGATATGGCGCCTTGGCTACAGGCGCGGCGCCTGGAACCAAGTCAATGTGGAACTCGACTTGTTGTTGCGGAGGTAATCCTGGCAAGTCTTCGGGGAAGACCTCAGGATAATCCCTCACCACTGGGATATCTTCAAGCTTCGGCTCTTCAGCTTCCTTATCCACAACATGAGCTAAAAAGGCAACGCATCCTTTATGTAGACACTTCTGCGCCTTCATGCAATTGATGATCCGCAAAGGCGTATCATGCTTCTCTCCATGAATCATGATCGCCTCCTCATTCGCCATCGGAATGCGAATGATTTTCTCATGGCACACTATCTCTGCACGATTGCTAGACAACCAATCCATCCCAACTACGATGTCGAAACTTCCCAAATCGACTAGTAGAAGGTCTATTGAAAATTCGCGCTCACCAAGCTCCAAAATACACCCTCTAATCACCTCATTCGCCTCTACTAACTTTCCATTAGCCAACTTTATCGAATACGGGACGTCTAACTTATTCGCAACTAAACCAAGTACATTCTTAAAGTCTAGGGATACGAAGCTAAAATTGGCACCAGTATCAAACAGCACAGATGCATAACGTTGATTAATAGGGAACATACCAGTAACCACATTTGGATCCTGGCATGCTTCCCTGGCTCCAATGGTGAACACCCTTCCACGAGCTTGGTTGTTTTTAGGGCAGTCCCGCTTAAAGTGCCCCATATCACCGCAACCATAACATCCTTGGCCGCGTCCATTCCCATTACCACCCTGGTTATTGTTGTTATTGTTGTTTCCACCATGATTTCCGTTACCAGCTTGGTTCCCATAACCACCACGATTCCTATTTCCACCAGAATTACCGTTTCCTCCCTGATTTCGATTTCCAGTCTGATTTCCATTCCCACCACGGTTTCCATTACCACCTTGTCCTCCATTTCCACGTCCAGCACCATAACAACATGCTTCCCTAGAATGCCCCACTTTGCCACAGTTCTCACATTTTTCATACCTACACCGACCGGCATGGTGAAGTTGGCAGATGTCGCACTTTGGTAGGGTACCCATGTACCCTCTTCCCTTATATTCAGCATTTGCAGTGCCAGTCTATGCCTTAGCTGGCTGATTAATGTCTCGTCGCTTGTTGGCATTGTTATGGTTCGCTCGGGTTCCTTTCTTGAAATTAATGAACTTCCTTTTGTTATCACTTGATGACTCGACATGAGTCTCTTTATTCTTTGTTTCAGAAATCGAAAACTTTCCCAACCGAACTGCTTCCTCGGTAAGCGCCACACTTAAGTCAATAGCCTCAGAAATAGTTGGAGGCTTGGAAGCTGTCACCATGCTCAAAATCTGAGGTGCCAATCCCCAGATGAAACATTCTATCCTTTTAAACTCCGACTCTACCAAATAAGGAACAACTCTCAACAAATCATGAAATCTCTGAATATATTCCGCCACCTTCGGGCCATCCATTTTCAAGTTCCAGAATTCCGTCTCCAACTTCTGGATCTCTACTCGAGATCAATAATTTTTGCGCATTAACTCTTTCAGTTCATCCCACGTTAATGCACACACAGCAGCCTCACCCAATGTCTGCACCTGAAGGTTCCACCACGAGAGCGCTCCGTCAAGAAACAGCCCAGAAATGTACGTAACTCTTTGTTCTGGAGCACATTTACTCATTCTCAATACAGAGTCCGTCTTCTCCACCCAGCGTATGAAAGCGACAGTACCCCCTGTGCCATCGAAATTTAGGGGCTTGCAGTCCAAGAATTGTTTGTAGGTACAACCTGTAACATAAGCAGCACCATTCACAGAAAGCATTAGCAAAGCACAATTGGAAATATCCAAACGAGTTGTAATGTGTCTTAGGTGACTAAATATTACCGATTGGTGGGTTATTACCAGAGGAACCACCGCTGTGTTCGGAGCGAAGGGCCTCGTGCTGAGCGATGGCCTGTGAGATGCGCTCTTGTAGTTCTGTCTCTGTCCTTGGCAGCGGGTTGTTGGTATCGGTGTTTCTTCGAGGCGGCATCTTTCTTCTAGGAAGAAAATCGGATAGGCCAGGTCTTATTTGTTAAATAAATAAATAAATAGTTGTCTAGGAGTCGTATGTACATATATGTATATATATATATATATATAAGTAATCATCATAGCAAACAACCATGCAACAACATAATCATAGCATGAACATGTAAACCAACAAGGTATTTAATGATAACACGACTATTGGGCTTTCATTAATGACCAACCACAAGTTACATTGTTTACAAAGTGCATCATACCAAAAGAGACATAGGGTCACACTACCCTTGTCAGATAAGTCTATCAATATACAAAAATAATATAGTCAAAAAGTGGTCTTCCATTCTTCACAATCTCAGCTCAATTGTAGCGTTCTCACCAAAAGTAGTGCATCTGCATAAAACCAAAAACCTACGGTGCTGATGGCGGAAGAGGAGGAGGGAAGAAAAGCAAACTGCGGACATGTGCGAGCTCCTCCTCGAGCTCATAAACACGGCGAAGCAAAAAGTTAATCTGCTGCTCGACAGTGAGAAAGCGGGCATCAAAACCCGTAATAGGTGCGGGAGCAGCAGGTGGAGGTACGAATGGAGCTGATGATGAATACGGAGGGACAGCAGCAGAATGACATGGACAGGGTGACCGTCGGGCACCCTCACCGAACTCCAGCTCGAGAACTCTACGACTCAGGATCTCGAACTGCAACTGAAGCGACAAAAGTAACTCATCCCGAGTGTATCCAACGTGATGTGAGGGATGGTAGGGGTCAGAGATAGGCATGGTATATGGAGGGAACCATCGTAATGGCTCATCAAGCGATGCAGATGTAAATGGAGTAAAAGGTATAGTCTGTGGGATCGGAGGGAAATCGGCTGAAGTAAACGGATCAAAACTCGGGGGCTGTCCCGAGGTACCCTCCCCTGGTCGGGGAGCGGGGATCTCCTGGAGAAATACAATCGGAAGATCAGTACGATGGGCATCAGACATAACAGGAGGTGGGGGAGCAACACTGACTGGTGGGGCCTGTGGTACATAGGGATCAACAAGTGGGAGATCGAATGGTGCAGGGACCGGCTCGGGGATAAGAGGTGCAATATCTGGCAAACCAAACGGAACAGGGGTCTGGATCGGGAATGTGCTTTGGGACGTGAGGAGGTGTAGGGACTCGAGCAGGGGATGATGGAGCAACCGACATAGCATCATCCTCATCTAAGTCAGTGGCGTAGAGCTGAAGTCCTGCCACCCGTAGGGCTGAGGAAGTCACAGACTCAAAGGAGTCTGCAACTGAGTGCATGCTAGAGTCAAAAGATATCTCGATAATGGGTGTGACAGGAGGAGGTACATCCAATATAGCAACATCATCATCAACCTCCCCGTCACCCTGAGCATCAGCTAGGTGACCATCTAAAAATAGATCAACGCCATCGTCAAACAAGTCATCGAAGGGCCAATCCTCAGGAGGAATGACCACTAAGGGAACTGGATCAATAATGGGTGCAACAATATGCTCACCATCGGGGTGACCGATGATGAGGTGGTCATGGATAGGAGCAGGGAAATCAAAAAGATCCTCGACAGGAATGCCATCAGCTATAGGTGCGTCGTCTCCAAAGTCCGGGAGAGCGAAGGCCTGAAAGTCATCCTCGTCCTCAGATAACATCTCTGGGTCGCTGTCGGTGTCCGAAGTCAAAACCTCTGGTATAGATGCCACGTCGTCGTCGTAGACGATCGCCGTCGGTTCGATCTCCTCTGATAGACCGCTCTCAGATGAGGACATGTGTACCTGTAGCATAACAATCATAACATGTGCACATATGTTAACCACTAACACTCGGTGTATGTAAACAAAGATAATCATCACGTAATCATGCATTCACATTATCCTTCATGAGAGTTTTCTATCTTAACTAGTCTACCCCATGTAAACTAAACCACCAACTGTGACCTTGCTCGTGTTCTTTGTCTTTCCTTTTGTAAAACGTTTGTTCCATGGATCTTGGCATTTTGAAAATGCAAGGAAAAATATTTTGTAATATATATATATATATATATATATATTCATGAGAGAGCCCTAATGATTGTAGTCTAGACTCGAGAAGGAATCCTAGTTCGCTACAATCGAAGCTCTGATACCAAACTGTCACACCCTGACTTTTGCGAAAGCGTATTATGTGTGACTTGCTTAATATCATTGCATTCAATTATACCAAATACTAAATGATTAAAACCGCGATGTTCATCCATAAATATGATTCAAAATATTACAACCCACATTGTTTAAGTACCAACCACAAACTTTGAGTTTAATAATACAAACCGACCAAATGTTTTTAAGTTCCACAATGGACTTCATCAAAAGACACTAACAAAACGAGGCTTTGATTCATGTATCCTATCAAAGATAAAATACATGATTGAAACCCTTCAATACTGGATGGCATCGTTTCTGGTAATACATCTTGAAAACTTTAAACGCCCGCCAGATCCAAATAAATTTCCTGAAATACATGTAATTCGAAAACATCAACAAAAGTTGAGCGAGTTCATGTGTTTTGGTATGAAAGCGTCTATGAACAGATCAATTAATGATTTGCAAGGTCATTAATATGTGTGCAACGGCGTAGGAAGGCTCAAACCTAGCAGATTTTGTACCGGGCTTCCGGCTGGAAGACATAGTCACCACCTTCGGCCACTTCCGGCCCAGGGGTGGGGCTCGCAACACCCAAATAGATCTATCACTCATGTCCCTCGGTCCTTATACGAGGATTAATGGTCTTAAGTATGCGCCTACCTATTCACATGATCTAACAGTTCATTCCTTAGTTAACCATACCATTCGAAATCATTGAAATATTCGAAACATTGAAACATGTATTTCACCCCCAAAGTTATAAACCGAAAACAGTTAAAGAAAAAGGGGGACATGAACTCACAATCTTGCATCCTGCAAACTGGTGTAACTCAAAGATTCTGTCCCGGAGTCCTGCAACTACCTACACACGTGCTATGGTTTATTAGACGGCTAGGACGTGTAACGACTCTTAGTCTTACTTGTTATGACTTAACATTCTTTGAGTTCTGTGATTCCAAAGTATATAATTAGTTGTTAAAATAATAATATTTTAACTTAAATTATATTTAACAATTATTTGGAATATTAGTTTAAATAATATATTTTAACTTATTTTGCCTTGTAATCCTTTCATGAATATTTCCCCAAGGATGGGTATACTTATTCTTATATTTTTAGACTTGTGTATTTTGCCAAGTGTTGATGGCGTATTCCGGTGTGTATTTGTACGTATAAGAATACGTATTTTCTTGTATTTATTAAGTATTTTATACTTAATCTTGTATTTAATTTTCCGGAATAATATTTTTAATCAATAAAAATCACCAATTTATATTCTTAAAATATATGTATTTTAAGAAATCTTTTATAGAAAAATATCCATAAATCTTTCTTGACAAAAATAATTATATTTTCATATAAATCTCAAAAATAATGTATTTTCAAGATTAACTTAGAAAATACTTTATAAATCTATTTTTCACCCAAAATAATATATTCATAATTTGTTTAAGAATATATATATTTTCTTCAAAAATAATATATTTTCTAGTTGTTCAAGAAAAATATATTTATTTTTCTCCATTCAAAATAATATATTTTCTACTTGGTAAAAATATGATATATTTTTGTAATACTTGTAAAAATCATAATTTCCGTTTCTATGGTTACCAAAATACCGTTTAACTCATTTTTCAAAATTTACATGAACTTAATTCTGGAATATATATATATATATATATATATATATATATATATATGTAATCCATATTCCTTGTTTGGTTTGTCCAAAATTCGGATATAAATTATATATTTGTTTTCTTGGAATTTTGGTAATATTTTATATTACAATTTTTGTATTTTGGAAAGTTATATTATTTTCAAGTCCTAAAATAATATAACTAGTACACATAATATACAAGTAGCAAACAAGTGTGATTTCTAAATATATATTTTCCTAAATATATACTTAGTCACTTTTATTTATAAAAAACCAACCTCCAATATTTGTAATTTTTGTAACAAAAATTATGGCAAATTTTACATGAAAAATCATGGTTAAAGTTTACTTATAAACACTTATTTTAAAAATATTTTTCTAAGTGTTTAAATTCTAGAAAATTTTTGCCATAGCTTCCCCTTAAAAATGAAGGTTTCCATGCTTTCAGAGCATATCATTTTCTTTTAAATCATCAACAAATCATTCAAGACTTACCATGAGCAAAAATCATGCAATTTACACTACATCATGAACTTGAAATTTTGTAAAAACTTGTAGTAACTTAGTATGTTATTTAGTAAGTTTAGTTACCCTTTAAAACATGGTTTTTTGTTCATAAATCACTTTCTTGTAAAATTTAGTCTTTTACAACTTACAAGATGATTTTTCTAAAAATAATTCTCTTGTATTTTTCTTGTTACAAACATGCTTCTAGTCTTGATTTAACACTAAAAATATGATTAGTTTCTTAAAAGTCATGATCTTGTAAATCTTGCAAGTAACTTTAGTTTCTTGAGAAAATTAGTTTTGAAAGCATCCATGTACAAGACTTTTAACATGTATTCATCATCATTTTACACAAAAACATATTCATATTCAAGTTCATGTGAAACATAAAGGATGATCATTTAGATTTCTACAAGATTCATCCTTTCACTTGCTAGATCATGTGTTTATTCACAATGTAACGCCCTGCTTCTTCGTACTTTCCATAATTAGAAAGTCTCGTCTTGTATTTCTATTTTTTGGAAATCTTGTATTCCTTGTAATTATATTTCGTTGTATCGTTGTAAAATCCGAGACTTTGATCGTAATGTAACGAATCTTTTATACATCGTTTATACATGTTTATACATTGTTCCGTGCACTCGTTTGATACATGGTTCGTAATTCGCATAAACGTATGTTTAATTCATAAACAATGATCGTGTATTCGCAATTCTTAAATCTTTCATACGTTCAAACACTTGGTTATTCGATTACAAAATTAAGTTATATGCTTTTCGCTTGATTAATACCTAAATGTAAATCATTCATACTTGTTTCATATGACACACATAATATATCGCAAGTTGGTGTAATTAAAACATGTCTTTTAATCCTTTTAGGCCTTGATAACATGTTAAATGCACATTAGGCTTTATGTAGCATCTTCATTATATAAAATACCTCTTATTTATACATTTTACATCATTTAAACAAATAATAATAATAATAATAATAAAAGCTGCCAAACAACCCTTGCAATCAGCCAACTATGGCTGAATTATTTCTTTTTTTATTGCTTAAACTCTCACCTAATTGTATTAAATGCTCACCAACTTAACCCTAATCCTTCTCTCTATAAATACCACTTATAACAAGCCTCCCTACCACTTTTGCAACACTAAAAACTCTTAAAACATCCTCCAAACCGTAGCTGAAAGCAAGAGTTCGAGCATATTTAGCACCTCTTACGAAAATGAGCATAACTCGCTCAATTCTGATCCGATTCACTCGATTCTTTTTCCTACTACTTTGTATTGACCTTAGCTACGTTTCCATGGGTTTTCCCTGGAATACCAGAGCCTGGAATGTTGCCAAAAGGGCTCCAAAGTGAACTGATTTTTCTGTTCTTGTTTCAAACTTTGATAAACTTGTTTAAACTTGAGGAAACTCATCTCAAACCTATGTCCTTATGCTTATAACCACTTCTATGGTTAGTTAGGCTTAAAAACAAGGTTGAGACATTCAAAATCAGAGGTATAAAGCTCACAAACTTTCTGTTTTGTTCAAGGGTTTTAACCCACAAGTGATGTTCAAGTTCAAGACTTGATGATTGTGTGATTTAGGATTAGCTTGGGCTAACCTACTTGAAAATCCACACATTGCTTGATGTTTTCTCATAGATTAGTTGTTCATATTCTATTGTTTCTTGTAAGTTCATGACCCTCCTTGTTGTTCATAACAACAAGTGTAGTGGTGAACAATAGAGGTACCTAAATGGAAGCTTTGTTCTTCCTACCTCATGTATGAATTCCATGATACTTAGAGGTGCCTAAATGAAGAATTTAATCTTCTACCTCATGCTTGACTTATATGATGTAATATACACTATGTAATACTTATGTAACAACCAAATAATCGAACTCTTAGTGATGAACTAATGGACATTCGTCAAGCTAGTAGATTGTATCATCTTAGGCCTTGACAACTTGTCACGATTCTAATGGAACTTTGTTCCATGAAAACATTTAAACTCTTTTAGAGTTTCATAGTGTCAAGAACAAGTGTCATAGGTGTTAGATGATTATTTTCATATGTTTACTTTTCATGTTATTTAAACTCCAAATCCCTAGAACCATATGTAAACACCTCTTGAACTCCAAATCGAACACATTCAACTTCCTAGACTCATCAACTTCGTCACATGGGATAATCGGAAAGCATATGCAACTTTGTGAGTATACTTGACCCATTTTACCGTTTTCACACTTTTGGGTGTAACATGTTATTATATACAAAACACACATACTATACATATTCTTATGCAAATGTACAAACAAACAATCCCATACAGGCTTACTATTTGTTATGCTTGATTCGTGTTTTCTGGACCATACTTATGTGATGAACTTGTCATTAGCTTCGTACGAGCCTCCATTTAACATGTATAACGCTATAGGAGTAACGCACCGCCCGTAGACTAGTGGTCATGTTAAATTTTCATTCATACTTGCGTAAACAGAGGGTTAACTTGTAAATCGCATGCCAGTTTATACGTTAATCTTAATAACTAGGTTTGCCATGTGGATTGTTCTTTGTCATTTTTATACTTATATACTATGCACCAAACTTGTATGCTCGCCAATACTTTTGTATTGAACTACACTTTTAAAACATGTTGCGGGTTTAGCGATGATGTTGGTGATGCATGGAATCTAGTAGGATGCTTAGATACACACTTTAAATTTATATTCTTATTGTGTATTGTATTTCATTACTCATGTTGTATTTATTTCAAATCTTTGTAATTGACTCTTTAGAAATGATATGGAAATTTATTATTTAAATACTTGTCACAAATAGTGTTATGAAGTCTCTTGCAATCTATTTCATCTCACTCCGATGTTTCCGCCATCGGTTGGGGTGTGACACACAATCTAGCAAGCTTCTTATGATGATTAACATCATAATCACAAGAAATCAACAATCAAGATTTATACATACACTAAAACAACATAGATTCTTATGATTTTAAGCTTTATGTTAGAGATTATCTTCTTGGTTCTTCATGATCTTTATGTTTAGTAACATACATAATCTTTTAACCAATATAAAGAGAAGTAAAAACAAGTTAGAAGAGTCTTACTACTAGCACAAGGTCAGGGAAGAAATCAAGAGTAAATTACAAGTTTTGTCCTTTATGTTTACACAAAATTGCAGGCGCTGTCCTTTAGCGCAAAAGTTGACAAGTTTTGTCCTTAATGTTGCAAAATATTGCACGTTATGTCCTTTAGGCCAAACCCAGTTAATTTTTTTAGTTAAATCTGGTCACCTAAGGGTACTTTTGTCTTTTTACCTATATATTTAATATTATTATTATTATTAAAAAATACAATTATTATTACTATTATTTATATATATATAAATCATACAAATTCTTCCTAGTCTCCTCTCTCTCACTACAAATCTAGCTCTCTGCCTCTCTCTCTCTCTATCTCTACCAGACTACCACCATCAACCACCGCCTCAGCCGCTATCCACCATCCCCACTAGCCACCCCTGCAACCACCATCCACCACCCCACTCTATCTCTCTCTCTAAACCCAACCACCACCGGCGCCACCAGCCACCACCGCCCCCACCCCACCCCACCTACCACCGCAACTATCAACACCGCCATCTACCACCTCCCCCACTCTCTCTCACTTCTCTCTCTCTCTCTCTCTAATAGACGGTGACCATGACCAGTACCCGATTAGAATATTTAGCAAGCATAAACCCACAATTGAAGCATATGATTTCTTCTCTTCTAGGATTGCAGAAGAATCTGGTTGGTGTTGCGGGTTAGGGCACCGGTTTTGGAGGTGAGGAGGTGTCGTTTTGTGGCGGCAGTGTTGCGGGTTTGGATGGCCGGATCGATGACGGTGAACAGACCCCTGGGTTTGAAGATTACAACCACCACCGACACAGTTGACGGTGTAAAATGAGATTTTGGTATGGGTTTACATTATGTGTATAAATTGTTTGGGGATTTTTGGATTTTTTACTGATATCTAGGGTTCCCGTTTGGCAAAAGTCTAAAGTACTTACTAGTTACTGATCTGTGTTGTTCTATGTTTTCATTTGAAACAAAGCATGCTTATGATTTTGTTCTGTTGTAGATATGTTTCTATGTGATGGCCCCACAGTTATGTGAATCAGTAAATGACACAGATTAAACCATGGATATCTTATCCTATTCTTGTTTATGAACAATGGTTGAAGATTGGATGATGTTTTAATTTGGGGGTGGTGATTTTGGGGGGGGGGGGGTTGTTTATGAATGACGGTGCTAATAGAGAGTTGAGAGAGTGAAGAGAGAGAAAGAAGAGAGAGAGACTGAAGAGAGAAAGGGGGTATAATGTTTTAATTTTTTTTTTAATTAAATGGATAAAATTACAAAAATACCCTCATCTTTCTTCTTAAATTACATAAATACATTTATTTAACAGAAAAAAATTAACTGGGTTTGGCCTAAAGGACATAACGTGCAAAATTTTGCAACATTAAGGAAAAAACTTGTCAACTTTTGCGCTAAAGGACAGCGCCTGCAATTTGGTGTAAACATAAAGGACAAAACTTGTAATTTACTCAGAAATCAAAGATGATGAAGATGATAAACTAGGTGGATAAAAGCTCTAGAGAATGGTCCTTCAAGCTCCAATGGCTCCAAGCTTCTTAATCTTGCTTCTTGCACCTTGGAATCACCTTGGAATGGAAGCGATTGAAGTGAAGATGATGGTGGTGTGGGTGGGTGTTCACGGCCGAGAGGAAGGAGAAGGGTGAGGGAGTGAAGTGTTTGAAGTGTGAAATGTAAGATTGTTGTGTCTTGTGGTCTTTTTAAACTTGTTTCCAACATCTGCAAGACCTTTGTGTAATGTGCTCCTAAAGCAAGCAACAAATCATATAAACAATTCACAAAATCCATGGGTGGGCCACCCATGGTAATCGTCGATCAAAGGGGGTGTATAAGGTTGAAATGCAATGGTAAGTTAGGTTATTTAGTTAGAATCTAAGTGTATAATTTAGTGTTTATATGTGTTATGTAATTATAAGATGTGTTATAATGTTCGGTGACCATAACTAGCTCGGAAATGATAAAACAATGCTTCTAGTGAAAATTTGGTGTTTCGGGTAGTGTCCGGTTGTTCGGTTGGTTACCAGTTCGTTAAGGGGGTGTTTGGCTTAGCTTTTATTTTTTGGCTTATGCTTATATTTTAAAGTAGCTTATAGCTTATTTTCTATCATTTGATAAGCTCTTTTTAAGTGTTTGGATTAGCTTATAGCTTATTTTCTATCATTCTTCAAATAAGCTTAAAAACCATGTTCAAATAAGCTTATTCAAATTAGCTTATATAAGCTAATAAGCTTAAGTTTAAAAAGCTAAAACAAACACCAAATGAAGCTTATTTTGTAAAAAAAGCTAAAAAAGCTATAAGCTTTGTTAAAAAAGCTAGGCCAAACACCCCTAAGGTGATAAATTACGCAGTTCAGTGTGCTTTATGTTCCCTGTTGTGACAGTTTTGATTCCCGACACTTAGGAAAGTATTCTGGACCATTAAGCCATAATTCTGCATTATATTTTAGTGTTAAAGTGCTGATTTTTACTGAAAATTGCAGAATTCTGCAGTTTGTGTGAGTTTTAGGTACTTTCCGGCACTTAAACTATCACTAGTAAGGCAGTTTTATGATCCTTACTTTCCTACACACTATACTAGTGTAACTCTTGGTTTCGGGCTCATTTTGTGTCTTAACATCATGTATATCTGGGTACTGAACTCCCGTCAGTACTTCTAGTTTGTCTGATAACTGTGCTAACTTTGTTTCGTGCATCATTTGAATCATAATGTGTTACATGCAATAATGATATGAAATCATGCAATATGTGATGCACTTATATGTATATGATAATAATCAGAAAGCATTCATGTCATTAATTCAGATCAAGCACAGTCATTAAGTTACAAATTAATGTTTAACATGTACGGAATTACATGGAAAATTGACAATTGACACATAATATGCTTTTATATCATAATTTATCATTATAACACCTTAAAACCATAAAAAACCAACTCAAGCGGCTAAACTTGACAACATTTCAAACTATTACCCAGCCCCCACCCGGCTCGCACCCCGCGACCCGTAGAAAGTTGGTAAACCTTCTTTCAATCCTTTTAACCATGAATGAGTGTAGATCTTTTAACCGGTAGAATCGGAGCTCGTTCTGATCTTCTACTCTTTCTTAGTGATGGGTTAGTTCAAGATCTGAATTCTATCCGGGAGATAACTGATTTCGGGTTTGAACTTGAACAACCGGCTCGAACCGTGAACTGGTCGAACAAGGGTGGTTCCTGTTCGATCGGATCACTAGGGTCGAGATGGGGTTTCTGTTGTTTAAGCAAGTTATCATAACGTCTCGTTCAAAACTGCAAAATCTTCAAAACAATCAAGTGTCAAAGACGATCAGGTCGTTGGGACGGATTGCCGTCCGATCGGACAGCCATCCGATCGGCTTGCACTTGGTTCCACACTTAAACTTTTTCCATGTTTCAAAGGACTGACGTCGAACGGATTGCCGTCCGATCGGATTGCCGTCCGATCGGATTGCCATCCGATCGAATGACCATCCGATCGAGTGACGTTTGGGACTTTGGTACTTGATCAATTTTCAAAGATCATCAATAACTAACGGATTGCCACCCGATCGGATAGCCATCCGATCGAGTGACCGTCCTGCTGTGAACTTGTTCTCAACTGAGAAGCCTCGCCAATCGGATCGCCGTCCGATCGAACCGCCGTCCGATCGACTGACTTGAAGGGCAGAGATACTTCTCTATTTTTAAAATGCTACAACGAAAACTTCAAAGGTCAAACCATCATACACAAACACACCCTTACCAAACAAGGTGTCAATCCAATCGAATGGCCATCCGATCGGATTCCCATCCGATCGGATTCCCATCCGACACTTGGTGCAAGGTACCGTTAATCACATCGTTTTACGCGCTGCTTATCGTTTATGCTATCATTAACTGTCCAGGCTAATCTCTCAAGCGCTCCCTTCAATCCAAGGCAGTGTTTACTAAGTTAAACGCTATCTGTGAGAATACTCGATCCCTTTTTGCTTTATGCAATTTTGGGTGTTACATACGTTACTTATTCTAAATCACATCGATCATACAACGCAAACACTATTTATACGCTGACCTCTAATGCATGTTATACGTGACTCGATGAATGCTTGTTTGTTATGTTTACACATTGATTGCTGTCTACCTACCTTAGCAACGATAGTACTATAGTTTGGACTCAGCACCTGTTCACTCAGGGGTTGTTAAGGACAATACTTCACGTGTTCGCAGTGGTGAACATGTGATGCGCACTCGCTACTCGCCGTCAACTCCCAGTCATTGGTATTGATAGGATCTTTGTCGATAACTTACATGCTTCACATTATACGTTTTACATGCTTCACATTATACGTTGTACATGTTGGTTATGCGTAAACGATTTCGAACTCTTGTATGCTATTATCAAACTTGTATGCTCACCTTTACACTATGTGTATTGACCTATATTTTAACGTATGTGACAGGTGTTTAGGATGCTACCTGCTAGGATGCTTGCTATGTGGAAACGAGTTAGGAAGAGTCTAGAAACAAACAAAGACAATTTATCTATTTAAATCTGAGTTGTCGGAACAGTTTTATTTGTTTTTGAGATATCTATGTCTGTAATAACTTACTTGCTCAATAGGTTATGGTACGGGACATATTGTTTAACTATTCGGTCAAAATAATAAATTTTACTTGCTCAAACGGTCAAAATAATAAATTTTATTTCAAATTTTTACCTGTATAAACAACCCACTTTTCACCTATTTTTTTATAAACTTTCTCTACTCCCTTCTATACTTCTCCATATTTTTATAAAAAATTTCCCTACTCTTTTGTTTATTACATCATGAATCCATTCCGACCGTCTTTCGGTGTTCCGCCGAGACTCGGTAACCCCAATACATATCGCCCGAACACCACGCAACCGCAACCAAACTTCAACTTTCAAGACATGGATCCGAATGTATTTGCGTACGCGCAAACTAGGCATGGGCGGTTCGCGACCGTTCTTTCAAGGTCCACAAACTGTTACATCCATGGGCGGTTCGCAACCGTCTACCCAAGAAACTGAACCCGAGATAGAAACGGTACCAGAGGGTTCTACACGTTGTAAACGGTCTCAAAAAAAAGAAGGATTCAACCGCTCATCATCGAAAGGGAACCTACCTAGTGTGGACAAAAGACGAGGAATACGCGTTAACACGGGCGTTGCTCGATATCGGAAGACCCCGAATTTGGTAAGCGTTTTAAAAAGTATATTAGTTTTATTATTTTTAAATAATTCGGTCCACTTTTTTTGTATTTTTAATTTTTTTTTAAGAATATAACATTATATTTTTTGTAGCAAACTATCAAACATCACCAATATTTTGGAAAAAAAAAATTGAGAAACCTTTTTTAAGGTGATGGGTCAAGATAAATATCGGGATAAAGATTCTATTTCTAGAAAATTGACCGATATAAACAAAAAATGTCATCAGTTTCAAAAAGTCTTCCAACGCACGAGGGACAACTGGGGTAACGGTCAAAACAATGCCGGTATTTTAACAAGAGCGTTGGAAGAGTACAATCGAACGAGAGGCGGTTTCACATCTTTGAGATGTTGGGAGCTTTTACGAGGAAGTCCTAAATGGTCATATGTACTTTAGATTATTAGTTTTTTTTATTATTTTTTCGTTTTTTTTATTTTTTCGGAATGTAATTTTTTATTTCTTTTTTCCGGTTTTTTGTTTTTTTAGCAATGTAATTTTTTTATTTAATGAAATTTTATTAATTTTAATTAAAAAAATTAATAATTGGGTAATCATTGATGGGGCATTATTAGGCATTATCCCACTATACTCATTTACGAAAGACGCCCCATAATGTCACTTTGCTAACTGGACTATCACGTGTCCCAAAACACCCGAGGGTAGGGGGTATTATTTAGTTGTACCACTACACATGTTCTTAGAAGGAGTGTTACATGTCCTATATACAATCTTTTTAGGCTACCTAACCAAAATCTATTTTTAATGGATCTTCTTCAAATATTTATATCTTATCTATTAGTTTATTACAAATCAAATTATATTTTTAACCAACTAAAAAGTTTATGATATAAAATCACCGTTAGAACCAATCATGTACAAGATAGATTTTTGGCACAAAGTATAGGTAAAAAGCTCACCATTGATCTTTCAAGATGAATGACTCAAAACTAGGCAGTGGCATTTTTCTTAAGTATTAAGTTCAAACAATTAAAAAACAAATAGATAAAGGATATCCTGTTCCTTTCTCATTTGAACTCCTTCTCTCATTGATTTTCAAATAGCTATAAATTTTTTATACATTGATATTTAAAAAAATAAATTATATCATAATAACGAGCATTTTATTATCTTTAATTCAAGCAGTCTATTGTTATTGTTTTTTTTTAAATAGAGTAAATTGCCAAAATTGTCCATGAGGTTTGGACATGTTTGTCATTTTCATACAAAACAACTTTTTTATACAATGTAGTCCTTCACTTTTGAGATTTTTTGTCATTTTCATCCAAACATCTAATTTGCTTTATTTTTCCATCAAACATTTGGATAAAAATTACAAAAAATCCCAAATCTCAGGGACAATTTTGGCAAAACAAAAAAAAAGTCAGACGTTTGGATGAAAATGACAAAAATCCCAAAAGTTAGGACTAAATGGTACAAAAAAATTGTTTTGGATGAAAATGGCAAACCTACCCAAAACTCAGGGACGATTTTGGCAATTTACTCTAAAAAATATTACATGATTTTGAATGTCAATTACGTGATTACGTGATTTTAAATACTCAACATGTGACTACGTGATTTTGAATACTCATTATGTGATTACGTGATTTCATTATAGTATGTGAAACCCCACTAAGTGATTACGTAATTACGTTACAATAGTGGACTATGTATTATTACGTGACTACATGATTTTGAATACCCATTTCGTGATTACGTGATTTCATTATAGTATTTTATGTGAAACCACAATGAGTGATTACATAATTATGTAAAAACAAAAACATGTAATACATAATATTTCATATGGAATACCTAATATTTCAGGTCTAATCATGTATTAAGGATAAATTATATAGAAAACATTAGCCAAAATCAATCTATAATAACCGCATAATGTTGTATATTAGACAGTTAATCACGTAATAAATCATAAACAATCAAGTTCATATTATTTGAATGTGTAATCACGTAATAAACATAATTGTAATAACGTTAGTTATAACAAATCATATTGAATGTCGGATTTATACTGAATGTGTAATCATGTAATGGTTTATGTTGAATGTGTAATCACGTAATAGGTATTCAAAATCATGTAGTCAATAGCTGGGTATTCAAAATTACGTAATCACGTAATGGACTAATGAGTGTTCAAAATCCTGTGATTTTTTAAGAAAACTATAGCAATAGGCTGCTCGAATTAAAGAGAATGAAATGTTCGTCAATACGATGTCTTTTACTATTTTTGTTTTTAAATATTAACGTATGAAAAAAATTATAGTCGTTTGAAAATCAATGGGGGAGTTGCTCACTTAAGAAATGACCAAAATACCCGTCCTACCAATGACACTTGTCATCCTCTAATTCTCGTGTATGCTTCGTACGTAATTGTTCTCTTGTACAGGATCCAGCCTCTTATTAATATGGCTAAGGGGCTGTTTGTTTACCTCTTAATGAGGCTCTTAATTGTTCAGACATTTTACTGATTCGGCACTTAATGGTTTAGACTGTTTGTTTCACGAGTAGATGTCTGAATGGTTCAGACATTTGCCTCTAAATAGTTAAACATTATACATAGTCTTAATGGTTAAGACCTCTAATCTGAATTGGTCAGACATTTGCCTCTGAACGGTTAAGAATTATAGAAGCTCTTAACGGTTTAGACATCTTACTGGTTCAGCACTTAATGATTCAGACCTCTTACTGGTTCAGCACTTAACCATTCAGATGTTGCCAAACAACCCCTAAAATATATTAATTTACTAACAATAATAATTTTTACATTTTGATACGAAATGATGATATTATATGTGATATTAATCGATTCAAAAGTTTAAAAGAAATATCATTTTATTCTCAACTATTACATCCAATAACTTCAACATAGATACTAAACTAAACAATCATATTTTTGTCAAAAGCCGAATGCATATATCGAATAATTTCAACATAGATACTAAACTAAACAATTATATTTTTGTCAAAAGCCGACTTTACGTAAAACTTTCAAAAGAGATCGACGAAAGAAAAAAGTTAGTTTTCCTTGTGACTCAGATTCGACTTCCACTCTCCCCATTATTTCCTGCGGCATCCAGGTGAAGGGCGAATACGGGTGCCGTTGGTTCGTCTTCGATGGGAGGCGAGGTTTTACTGATTATTCCACTGCCGTACCTTCGGGCGAGTGGAGGTCAGGTTTCCGCGCATCTGGGAGAGCCAATGGGCTGGTGGCGGTCGAGTTATCGATCTTGGCCACAACGTCCGGTGTCATGATGATTGACACGTTTCGACATTAAAAAAAGGGTCATGCTATTCACACACCCAAACCTTATTTCCACACCCTTTCGAAGCGCTCCGCTTTGGCCAAAGCGGGGCGTTTTGGCTTGTTTTCCAGACAAACGGTGATGTGATGGTGTATGATGTCAACTGAACCGCCCCGCTTTGGCCAAAGCGGGGCGTTTAGGTTTTTTTTTCCGACAATGGGTGATGAGACTTGATGCGATGTTATATTCTGTACGGTGGAATGTTTGAACCCTAAACGCCCCGCTTTGGCCAAAGCGGGGCGTTTCGACCCTGATTTTTGGAAGTTGGTGTCTTCTGTCGAATGCGAACCCGAGAAACGGAATGGAGTTCAAGCAGTTGGTCGATGACATGATAGATAAAGATCTTGACACGATCATATCCATTTTCAAGTATTAGACTAGATAGTCCAAGATGAAATATATTAAAACCATTCAATCCCACCAGTCTACGATGCGGAACATAGTCCCAGATTGTCTAAATAAGCGCTTTTATCAGGTGTCATGTGGTAACAACTACAAAGGGGATATTCAGATCTCTATTCGGTCATCTTTCCGAGCTTTTACATGGAAGATATCGAAGATTTGGGTACAACTTCAAGTCACGAAGATCACTTTGCATAGTTGATCATGACGGCCGTAATAAAACGGAACATAATCTCAGATTGTCTTGAGAAGCGCTTTTATCATGTGTCATATGTTGGACGGAATATATGGATGGAAAGCCCGCATAGATGGTAGCATTCCTTGCAAGTCCTTTAAATTCGCATAAACATATATTCATTTCATAACCTCCTTCTATAAATCAACCACAACTCACCACCCATAAAACATTATCCCAACCCCTTCACGAACCACAATATACTCAGACTCATACCCACTAGCAAGGAGAACTAGAATATCGATATGGTTGCTGTAAAAGCTCACATACACCACTAGTGTGTGGTTTCTTATTTCTCTCACTTTATTATTAGGGGTGGAGGATATTCAGACGGATTGTAAGACACATAAATTGGTTGTGAAGGGATAAAAGGCAGATCCAATGATGGTTCTAGAAAGGATCCAGAAAATTCGCATAAATATATGGATGGAAAGCCCGCATAGATGGTATCATTCCTTGCAAGTCCTTTGAATTTGCATAAACATATATTCGTTTCATAACCTCCTCCTATAAATCAACCACAACTCACCACCCATAAAACATTATCCCTACCGCTTCTCTAGACAATGTGTTATGGTGAGATTTTTCAAGTTTGCATAGTGGGAGAAAAGACCAGCAACCCTGTCAGTATTGTCATAATGCAATGAGACATAACTGAGATTTATGCAGCGTGTTCCAATCAACGTTTATCGACATTGTTATAGGTGATGAAGAAACCCTAAAACGGAACATAGTCCCAGATTGTCTAAATAAGCGCTTTTATCATGTGTCATATTGTAACAACTACCAAGGGGATATTCAGATCTCTATTCGGTCATCTTTCCGAGCTTTTACACACGAATATGTGGTTCCCAATTTGTGGTAGTTGTATCATACTCGATTGATTCATTTAATTCATTTTGTCATCGACCAACTGCTCAAAATCCCTTTCGTTTTATTACAGTTGTCATGATCAACTACTGCAGAGTGATCTTCGTGACCTGAAGTTGTATCCAAATCTTCGATACCTTCCAATATCAAATTTCTTCGTTTCCCATGATTATGAAACCTCATTTCGTGAGGTGGTCTTCTTTTATGTTTCCCCGCGGCATCAAAATACAGAGCTTCATCCTTATTTCTGTAAATCGCACAAACAAGCATGCCTTGAACGAGTCTAGAACACCCGTAATCCTCAACCGGCTTTGGCTTAACAACGATCGATTTGGATCGCGACTGCCTCATAGCCCATGGAGCGTCAGCTAACCTTCACGAGCGTCTTTTCACTCTCGGTGACTGCTCATAGATGCATGTCTGCATAAGGTGCAAGAGAATGGCGAGTGTCAGCTAACCTTCACCAGCCTTCCTTTAACATGATCCCTGCTGGTGCTAAACCTTTTCAAGCTTGTTTTCAACGGGGATATAATGCAATGATTCCTCTCAATTGAATAGGCAGACACTTGCTTCTTATGACTCACTTGAATAGTCTCGGATGTAATAACAGTATGGTTAGTGGATGCAAATTGCAGAGCTCTTTTCTATGCATTATATGCACATTTATGTATCAGCCTGTGATTTCTTCTGGAGGGTTCACCTATGGTAGTGTTTTGGTTGTTTATGAGTTGATTTGATTGTGAAATAGATAAGGAGGATGAGATATCGGCAGTTAGCTCGAAGAAGTTTCTCTCGATTATTGATGAAGTGATGTTACAGAAATTGATTTGCACAAACTGTGGAGAACTTGTTTGCGTTATATGACACATGATAAAACCGCTTCTCTAGACAATGTGTTATGGTGAGATTTTTCAAGTTTGCACAGTGGGAGAAAAGACCAGCACCCCTGTCAGTATTGTCATAATGCAATGAGACATAACTGAGATTTAAGCGGCGTGTTCCAATCAACGTTTATCGACATTGTTATAGGTGATGAAGAAACCCTAAAACAGAACATAGTCCCAGATTGTCTAAAGAAGCGCTTTTATCATGTGTCATGTTGTAACAACTACCAAGGGGATATTCAGATCTCTATTCGGTCATCTTTCCGAGCTTTTACACACGAATATGTGGTTCCCAATTTGTGGTAGTTGTATCATACTCGATTGATTCATTTAATTCATTTTGTCATCGACCAACTGCTCGAAATCCCTTTCGTTTTATTACAGTCATCATGATCAACTACTGCAGAGTGATCTTCGTGACCTGAAGTTGTATCCAAATCTTCGATACCTTCCGATATCATATTTCTTCGTTTCCCATGATTATGAAACCTCATTTCGTGAGGTGGTCTTCTTTCATGTTTCCCGCGGCATCAAAATACAGAGCTTCATCCTTGTTTCTGTAAATCGCACAAACAAGCATGCCTTGAACGAGTCTAGAACACTCGTAATCCTCAACCGGCTTTGAAACCGGACGGAATCTATGAAGAAACTGTTTGATTTCACGGTGAATGGGGAAATTAGCGACGGACATTATTAAAATCTGACATTGTGGTAGTTGTATCATAAGATGTTTGAACTGTTTCAAATATAATTTAATTAGAACTTAAATGTCGATGAACATTATTAAAATCTGACATTGTGGTAGTTGTATCATTGTAATACCCCGAACCTTAATGTACTGGTTATAAACATCTGAATTATGTAATTTATATTTCATATATTGTTAAACGAGTAAGATGATTGTGTGAAAGGTGAAATATCTTGACAAGCCTTGGCTAATATATGAGACCGTTTAATATTAATAATTAAATATATTATTTTTTACCTTACTCCGTTTTTAATGAAAATTAGGTTAAAACGTAGATAACAATATGCTCGTTCTAATGACATATTCGTCGTTTTATAAAATGTCATATTTTAAAAGTTATACGAGAAAAACGAGTGAAGCAGCTGAATTAATATATATATATATATATATATATATATATAAGCAAGCAAGCTAGCAGGTCAAGCAGGCAGGTAGGCACGTCAATTGAATCCCACATCGACCAGAAAGGGTTTTGAGGTGCTTGCTTGCTTGCTTGCTTTAAATAAGAGTCTCAGTAGTTTGTTTAGGTACCAGTTTCTTTAATGGAAACGCTCTAGTATAGAGAATCCCGAGTATACGATACCCCGTTGGGTGTTGTTAATAGTCGCTTTTGGAGCGCGAGTAGGAGCAGGAGTAGGGAAACTCTACATCAACATTCCGTAGATAGTTTTAAGGTATGCTCTCGTTTACGTTTATGTTTAGTTATTTATTATTCAATTTTAGTAGTTAATAGGAGTATTATTATTAGTAGTAATATTATTATTAGTAGTGGTAATGTTAGTATTAGTTTTAGGTACTAGGGTTATTGTCAGGGGCAGGTATTGGGTAGCCTAGCCTTAGTAAAGCATAGTCTGATCAACCATGCTTAAACAAGGCAGCGCTAACCAATATCCAACCATGATAATGACTAGTTAGATGTACCATTACCTAACCTAGGATTATGTAATTGTGTCAGGACCTTGAGACATAACCCAGTCGTACTAGCGGCAGTTAAGCAATTGCTAATCAGGTGAGTCATCATACTTGTCTTTTAAACTGTGATAGTATACTCGTCCATAACTGGTAATAATGAGAATGCTGCAGTATGCATGTGTCAGTAGGGGTATATGGGATCCTATTATGCTTAATGAGGTGTGTCACTCTGGGAAGGGTAATAAGGTGTTGTACCCACAGGCACTTCGTGCTTATAAGGTCCAGCGACACACACTCATACCTATGTGACGGCCGTAGGGGGACACAGCTGGAGGACCAGTATGTCTCTTGTACGATGGTTTGTGACAAGTCAAATGTGACCTATAAGGTTCAATGAGGCCCAACCTAACTATAATGTGGTCACATGCCCATATTGTGTATGCATATAATGTAAATGTGGTCTGTCTTTATAAAAATTGTATAGTATGAGCTCACCAGTATATATCTGACTTCGTTTTGAGTATACTTATCTCAGGTGAGTCATGAGGAAAGCTATAGGAACTACTTGACAGTTGTGGAGTTTTAGAAGATCAAGGAGTTCTTAGTTGCCAAAAGATTGTAAATAACTAAAGTGTTGTACTCAGACAATTATAAGTTTTAATGAAAGTTTAGTTTGTTTCCACTGTAAGTGTATCAGTTGTGCATAATCACCCGGGTTACGGGGTGGGTGTTACAGTTGGTATCAGAGCCCGAGGTTTTAGCGAATTAGGTATTGCAGGAATGCCTAAGCTTTAACCAGTAGTTCTTTAAAGATTGATAGCACACTCAGACTAAGCCAAATAACATGTTCTCAGGAAAAGTACTTGCATAGTCAATTGAGTGACGCTAGAAGAAGTAAACTATGTTGTGCCTTTTTATGTGATATATATATATATGTGACGTATATAGTTGTTATATTACAATGATGTATCATACATACCAGTAACTCTTTAAACTCATATTCCTATAGGAAGGAGACAATGTCTGAACATAGAGATGAACAAGGGTCTAGAAATAATCAGAATAACAGAAGGGGAGAGGAAAGTTCTTATAGGACTCGAACTCCCTCTCATAGTGTCAGGTCCCGGTCTAGTACAAGAATGCGTCTAAATACTGAGGATATCCACAATATAGCTGTGGAAGTGGCTAAGGTAATGAAGAATGCACAAACTGGTAATGTTAACCAATCTGGAGAACGACATGAAGAAAGCTCAGCAGCCTCCACGCCAGTACAAAGGGAAGGAATGGGCGAAAGGAAAAACACTATTGCAACCATGCCACTAGAAGGAAAAGGTGAATATTCCAAATCAAAGGAATGTACTTATAAGCACTTCATGTCCTGTAAACCTCAGTCCTTTGACGGAAGAAAGGGAGCACTAGAAGCTCAAGACTGGCTCAACAGAATGGAGTCAGTATTAGACATATGTGAGTGTGATGACCGCAACAAAGTACGGTTCGCCGTACATATGTTTGAAGCTGAAGCCCTTCACTAGTGGAACATTGTGGTCCGAACATAGGGAAAAGAAAAGGTTAAGGAGATGAAGTGGGAGGAGTTTATTCATAAGTTTCTTGCTAAGTATTGTCCTCCCAGTGAGACTGAGCAACTGGAAGTGGAATTCTTTCAGTTAAAAATGGGAAATAAAACCTATCGAGAGTATGTTTCTCGTTTCAATGACATATCTCGACTGGTTTCTTATTTAGCATTGATTGAGGAACAACTGATCAATAGATTTATTTGGGGTCTACCCTCTGAAATGAGGGTGTTTATCAAATCCAAATCCCCCAAGACTTTTGCAGAAACTGTTGAGGCTGGCGCCGTCATGGCTGCCGAGATGATTCTGCGGCAGGCTGAATCTCCCGCACCAAAAAGGAAGTGGGAAGAAAGAAAGGAGGACACCCGGAATAACAACTTTAAAAGGCCTAAAACATTTCCTCAATGTCAAATTTGCAAACGCTTTCATACGGGGGAATGTCGTTTTCCTTGTTCAAATTGTAAAAAGACGGGTCATGCTCTTCAAGAATGCAAGGAAAAGAAGAAGTGTTTCGAATGTGGAGACCCTAACCACATGAGATCCGAATGTCCCGAACTCAAAAGAAATAATAAGACACAACCAAATCAGCCAAAAGGGCGTGCATTTGTACTCACCACGGAAGAAGCCAAGACCAATACAGACGTTATCACGGGTACGTATCTCGTAAATGATGTATATGCGCGTGTGTTATTTGATACCGGTGCAAATAGAAGTCTAGTGTCGACTACCTTTAGACCTTACTTGAACCAGGCGTCCCAAAACCAAGATCATGCCTTTACAGTAGAAATGGCTGATGGAAGTCAAAGAGAGATAGTTGACATTGTTAAGAATTGTAAAATAAGCTTAAACAACCATGTTATCCCTATAGACCTAATGCCTATGGAACTTGGAGAATTCGACATAGTCATAGGAATGGACTGGTTGACACCATATCATGCGGAAGTTATATGTGACAAAAGGATCGTCCGACTCCGATTACCCAACGGCAAACAACTAACTGTATCGGGAGACCGCACTAACAAGACTAAGAACCTCATCACGATAGCACAAGCACATAAATGCCTAAGGAAAGGGTATGTTGCCTTTTTAGCGTATGTCGTAAACACTACAAAAAAGCAGAAGGTCGAGGACGTGCCAGTAGTACGAGAATACCCCGAAGTGTTTCCCGATGAGCTCCCAGGACTACCATCGGATAGACAGGTTGAGTTTCGCATTGACTTAGTTCCCGGTACATCACCGATTGCTAAGTCACCGTACAGACTAGCCCCGACAGAAATGCAAGAACTTAAGAAGCAACTACAAGAGTTGCTTGACAAGGGGTTTATCCAACCTAGTTCGTCGCCATGGGGAGCACCCATCTTGTTTGTCAAGAAGAAAGATGGGACGATGCGCATGTGCATCGATTATAGAGACTTGAATAAAGCCACTATAAAGAATAAATACCCTTTGCCCAGGATCAACGACTTGTTTGATCAATTACAAGGGGCAAGCTATTTCTCTAAAATAGACTTGAGGTCTGGATACCACCAAGTGAAAGTTGCACTAGAAGACATACCTAAGACTGCCTTCAGGACTAGGTATGGTCATTATGAATTTTTGGTAATGCCATTTGGATTAACCAACGCACTTGCAGTGTTCATGGACCTCATGAACAGGGTTTGTAAACCTTACCTTGATAAGTTTGTGATCGTTTTCCTTGACGATATCCTTATCTACTCTAAGAATGATGCATAACATGAACAACACCTGAGAGCAGTCCTTGAATTGCTCAAGAAAGAGAAACTCTATGCAAAGTTCTCTAAGTGTGAATTTTGGATACGTGAAGTGCAATTCCTAGGCCACGTGATAAATGAACATGGAATACAAGTTGACCCTGCAAAGATCGAGGCCATCAAGAAATGGGAAGTACCGAAGAATCCCACTGAAATCAGAAGATTTCTGGGGTTAGCAGGATACTATAGAAGGTTTATTCAAGACTTCTCAAAGACTGCAACACCATTAACCACACTAACCCAGAAAGCCTCTAAGTTTAATTGGGGACCTAAACAAGAAGAAGCCTTTAACACGTTAAAGCATAAGTTATGTAGCGCCCCAATACTGTCACTTCCTGAGGGAATAAAAGATTTTGCCGTCTACTGTGATGCATCTCACTATGGTATGGGATGTGTACTCATGCAAAGAGGCAAAGTGATTGCCTACGCCTCTAGACAGTTGAAGATTCATGAGCGGAACTACACGACCCATGATTTGGAACTTGGTGCCATAGTGTTCGCGTTGAAAATTTGGAGGCACTATCTTTACGGTACAAAGTGCACTATCTATAGTGACCATAAAAGTTTAAAACACATATTTGAGCAGATGGAGCTCAATATGCGTCAGAGACTATGGATGGAGTTATTAAGTGATTACGACTGTGAGATCCAATACCATCCAGGTAAGGCAAACATAGTAGCAGATGATCTAAGTAGAAAAGAGAAACCTCAACCAATAAGAATTCGTGCAACCAGAATAGAGGTTAAAACTAGTCTCTTAGATCAAGTTAAGAATATACAACAAGAAGCCTTAAAAGAGAATCATATTGTAAAAGAAAGAATGATTGGGAGACTGAAGCTACTGACAATGGGAAATGATAATATCCTTAGGTTCAACAATAGGATATGGGTTCCTTATTTTGGAGGACTGCAGGATACAATCTTAGAAGAAGCTCATAAGTCTAAGTATTCCATTCACCCTGGCAGTGACAAGATGTATAAGGATTTAAGGAGTGATTATTGGTGGCCGGGAATGAAGCGATCTGTTGTCCATTATGTGGAAAAGTGCCTTACATGCCTTAAGGTGAAGGCAGAACATCAAAAACCCTCTGGATACTTGCAACAACCAGAGATTCCAGAATGGAAATGGGAGAAAATCACCATGGATTTTATCACGAAGCTCCCAAGGTCAAGTCACAGTTATGATACTATTTGGGTAATAGTGGACAGACTGACCAAGTCTGCACACTTCGTGCGAATTCATGAGGACTATAAGATGAACAAGCTAGCTCAAATTTACATCAAAGAAATAGTCTCGCGACATGGGGTGCCTGTATCGATCATATCAGACAGAGATAGTCGTTTCACATCTAAATTCTGGCAAAGTTTCCAACAAGAGTTGGGAACCAAGCTTAATCTAAGCACTGCATATCATCCTCAGACGGATAGGCAGAGTGAACGGACTATTCAGACATTAGAAGATATGCTTCGGGCTTGTGTAATTGATTTTGGTGGAAGTTGGGACACTCATCTACCACTCATCGAATTCGCCTACAATAATAGCTATCACGCCAGCATCAAAGCTGCACCTTATGACGCTTTATATGGAAGAAGGTGCCGAACTCCTATCTGTTGGATGGAAGTAGGGGAAAGTCAACTATCAGGACCAGAAATCATTGTGGAGACCACAGAAAAGATCCAGCAAATAAAAGAAAGGATGAAAAGTGCTCAAGATCGAAAAAAGAGTTATGCAGATCAGAGGCGTAAACCCCTAGAGTTCCAACTAGGGGATAAAGTAATGCTTAAGGTATCACCTCTGAAAGGAGTGATTCGGTTTGGAAAGAAGGGAAAGTTGAAACCCCGATACATTGGGCCGTTTGAAGTAACAAGCAAAGTAGGACCAGTGGCTTATCGGCTAAAACTTCCTGAACAGCTGGCATGAATACATAATACTTTTCATGTATCAAATTTAAGGAAGTGCCTAGTGGACGAAGCCCAACAAATACCCCTGGAAGACGTATAGGTTGACGACAAACTCAACTTCATTGAAGAACCACTACAAATCGAAGATAGGAAGGTTAAAAAGTTACGCAAGAAGGAAATCCCGTTAGTCAAAGTCAAGCGGAACGCACGTCATGGACCCAACTTTACATGGGAATTAGAAAACATAATGAAAGATAAGTACCCTCATCTTTTTAAGTGATGACAAATTTCGAGGATGAATTTTTTGTAAGGAGAGAAGGATGTAATACCCCGAACCTTAATGTACTGGTTATAAACATATGAATTATGTAATTTATATTTCATATATTGTTAAACGAGTAAGATGATTGTGTGAAAGGTGAAATATCTTGACAAGCCTTGGCTAATATATGAGACCGTTTAATATTAATAATTAAATATATTATTTTTGACCTTACTCCGTTTTTAATGAAACTTAGGTTAAAACGTGATAAAAATATGCTCGTTCTAATGACATATTCGTCGTTTTATAAAATGTCATATTTTAAAAGTTATACGAGAAAAACGAGAGAAGCATCTGAATTAATATATATAAGCAAGCTAGCTAGCATGTCAAGCAGGCAGCTAGGCACGTCAGTTGAATCCCACATCGACCAGAAAGGGTTTTGAGGTGCTTGCTTGCTTGCTTTAAATAAGAGTCTCAGTAGTTTGTTTAGGTACCAGTTTCTTTAATGGAAACGCTCTAATATAGAGAATCCCGAGTATACGATACCCCGTTGGGTGTTGTTAATAGTCGCTTTTGGAGCGCGAGTAGGAGCAGGAGTAGGGAAACTCTACATCAACGTGCCGTAGATAGTTTTAAGGTATGCTCTCGTTTACGTTTATGTTTAGTTATTTATTATTCAATTTTAGTAGTTAATAGGAGTATTATTACTAGTAGTAATATTATTTTTAGTAGTAGTGGTAATATTAGTATTATTTTTAGGTACTAGGGTTATTGTCAGGGGCGGGTATTGGGTAGCCTAGCCTTAGTTAAGCATAGTCTGATCAACCATGCTTAAACAAGGCAGCGCTAACCAATATCCAATCATGATAATGACTAGTTAGATGTATCATTACCTAACCTAGGATTATGTAATTGTGTCAGGACCTTGAGACATAACCCAGTCGTACTAGCGGCAGTTAAGCAATTGCTAATCAGGTGAGTCATCATACTTGTCTTTTAAACTGTGACAGTATACTTGTCCATAACTGGTAATAATGAGAATGCTGCAGTATGCATGTGTCAGTAGGGGTATATGGGATCCTATTATGCTTAATGAGGTGTGCCACTCTGGGAAGGGTAATAAGGTGTTGTACCCATAGGCACTTCGTGCTTATAAGGTCCAGCGACACACACTTATACCTATGTGACGGCCGTAGGGGGACACAGCTGGAGGACCAGTATGTCTCTTGTACGATGGTTTGTGACAAGTCAAATGTGACCTATAAGGTTCAATGAGGCCCAACCTGACTATAATGTGGTCACATGCCCATATTGTGTATGCATATAATGTAAAATGTGGTCTGTCTTTATAAAAATTATATAGTATGAGCTCACCAGTATATATCTGACGTCGTTTTGAGTATACTTATCTCAGGTGAGTCATGAGGAAAGCTATAGGAACTACTTGATAGTTGTGGAGTTTTAGAAGATCAAGGAGTTCTTAGTTGCCAAAAGATTGTAAATAAATAAAGTGTTGTACTCAGACTATTATAAGTTTTAATGAAAGTTTAGTTTGTTTCCACTGTAAGTGTATCAGTTGTGCATAAATCACCAGGGTTACGGGGTGGGTGTTACAATCATACTCGATTGATTCATTTAATTCAATTTGTAATCGACCAACTGCTCGAAATCCCTTTCGTTTTATTACAGTCGTCGTGGTCAACTACTGCAGAGTCAGCTTCGTGATTTGAAGTTGTATCCAAATCTTCGATAACTTCCAATATCAAATTTCTTCGTTTCCCATGATAATGAAACCTCGTTTCGTGAATTGGCTATGGGAAATACAAACTGCAACACATGATAAGTTTAAACTTTATATTGTGTGATTTGACCAAGAAATGATTGGAGGTGATTTCTACTTTTAATAACCTGTCACAGTTGTCAAATTCGTTGCGTGCATTCATATTGTTGAGACAACAACATATAACATTATCCCTACCCCTTCACGAACCACAATATACTCAGACTCATACTACCCACCCTCCCCTGAGGAAAAGTTTTCCCGACGACTCAACCGGTCGTCATGATCAACTACTGCAGAGTGATCTTCGTGACCTGAAGTTGTATCCAAATATTGGATATCTTCCAAGATCAAATTTCTTCGTTTCCCATTATTATGAAACCTCGTTTCGTGAGGTGGTCTCCGTTCACTTTGGACATTTGTTGGTCTTCAAACATCTAGGAAACATCATTTGAGAATACCCCTGAATTTATCGAAGCTGTAGAATGAGATACTCGGCTGTTGGGTTATCATCTTTCAACCCCATTTTCCCTAAAAAAATGATCGATTATGTTTTTCAACGGGGATATAATGCAATGATTTCTCTCAATTGAATAGACAGACACTTGATTTCTCTCATTGAAGATCAGCTCCTGTTGGTCAAAGGGGATATGTTCCTTGGCCTGTATTTTGAGCTTGACGCTGCCAACAGTGTCTGAGCCTTTGACATCAAGTGGCACGATCTTACCCGTGTTGGTCTTGACTGAATTGCAACAAAAAACACACACAAAGATTCAAGTAAACTGAAGCATTAAATCAAAATAAACACACACTTATCAACATGGGTTTGAAAGATGATAACTCAACAGTGTCCAAAGTGCTGCTTCTTTTGGTATCATCACATTTTTGTACCATTTAAGACTAACTGTAATTTGACTACAACTTTCTCTCTCAAACCTTTCTAAAAGTAGAAAAAAATAAAATATTAACAACTAACAAAGATCGAAAAACAAAAGAAGAAAGTGTTCCTCTTTGTTACCAAGCATGTCATCTGAAACAATTAACAGGACATTGTTGTTCAACAGGATTTGCTTCCGACGATATCTGTTAAACTTCTTCGGGATTTTCTGTACATTCGAGTATTGCAGTTTTGAAAGATAACCGAATAGAGATCTGAATAACCGATACAGAAACCACATTTTTCTACACTGGATAACGAATATGAACAATGTATTTATCACGAAAGTACTGAAGAACCGAGATAACAGCTCCGGTTTCATCATGAAAACTAAAAGAACATAACAATATAAATTAGTCAAATATATAATATAAATTGACAAAAAAATAAAAAAAAAGTAACGTATTACTTGATAAATTAATAACACTAATATATATATGTTTTTGTAAAAATAAAATAACTTTAAATCAACTTTAAATTAAATATGTCTTATAAAAAAAAAATTCTACAACCTTTCAACAAAAAAACACAATCAAATATAATCAAACAGCAAACCAACAACCTTTTTTTTCACCAAAACCCTACTTTTTCCCCCAAAATAAACTGCCAGACCAAAACACCCCGCTTTGACCAAAGCGGGCCGCTTCGGTACGAGGTCGCCAGACAAGAAGTGACGTGCTCGGCTTTTGTCTGTTGACTTTAATCCAAAGCGCTCCGCTTTGACCATAGCAGGGTGTTTGGGTGTGTGAATAGAGCAAATGAGTGTGTGAATAGATCCGGCCTAAAAAAATAAAGAAAGAAATAAAGAAACGACAATGTAACATGAATTAAATTCTCAATTTGCAAGTGGTGCAACCTAGGTATCACGAGCCTATTTGTCGGTATGGTGACCATTGATTGACCAATAAGAGTAGATAAGGATGAGTGAAACAGTATTTGTCGGTATGGTGACCATTGACCGAGTGAAACACAAACCACACCCGTCAACAACCCCTCTATTTTTTTAAATAGTTGCTATAGTGATAAGGGGTAAGATCAAATAAAAATTTTATTTTGCTTAAATAGGATGAGAAGGAATGTTAATTATTTATTTTTGAGTTAAATGCTTGGTTGGTCCCTGTGGTTTGCAAAAATTGCAGACTTGGTCCCAAAACTTTACTAATTACACTCGTGGTCCCTGAACTTGTCAAAAGTGCACTCGGTTGGTCCCTAGCCCTAACATCAGTTAAATTTCTCAGTTAAGTCCATGTTAAATGACCAAAATACCCTTACCTTGTTAACTCTCTTTATAACCCACCTCCTTTCTCTCTGTAATTATCAGATTCACTTCAACTTCCTACAAAACCGTTATCAAAATGATTTAACAATCATTCAAAATAAAAAAAAAATCAAAAAATCAAATTATGTACAAAATTCATTTCATCTAAATTACAAACCTGATTAATATTTGGTGACACAGATGGTTGATTTGAACTTATTTCATTCTCTTCATGCAATCCCAGAAATTCTAAAGCCTTACTTCCAGAATCAACTGTTGTAACTGTAAAATCATATCCAACATTGAGTCACAAACTCACTCATTATCATTCGAAAACCGAATAAAAAAACCGAAGAATTACCTTGATAAGATGAGTTTTTAAGCAATCTTTCTATCAGTTTTCTGTCAATGATGCTATCATCAACAGCAAGAACATGAAACTGTGAATCTGCTGCAACACCCATAGAGAGAGAGAGATTGGAGATGAACAGATCGGAACTGATGGCGGAGATCGGAGATGATCAGATCGGAACCCAAATCTTCTCTGCCTCAACTCTTCCCTGCTACCAAATCGAAACCCAAATCGATGGTGGTTGAACAGATCGGAGATGATGGCGGAGATCGGAGATGAACAGATCGGAGTTGATGGTGGTTGAACAGATCGGAGATGATGGCGGAGATGAACAGATCGGAGATGATTGCGGAGATCGAAGATGATGGTGGTTGAACAGATCAGAGAGATTGGAGACCGATCGGTGGTGGTTGAACAGATCGGAGATGATGGCGGAGATCGGTGATGATGGCGGAGATGATGGCGGTGGTGTGAAGGCGGAGGTGGTGCGGCGGTGGTGGTCTGCATATTGTAGAGAGAGAGTAGAGAGAGAGAGTTGAGGCAGAGATTGAGGCAGAGATGGTTTTTATAAAGAGGGTAAATAAGGCAAGGGTATTTTGGTCATTTAACATGGACTTAACTGAGAAATTTAACTGATGTTAGGGCTAGGGACCAACCGAGTGCACTTTTGACAAGTTCAGGGACCACGAGTGTAATTAGTAAAGTTTTGGGACCAAGTCTGCAATTTTTGCAAACCACAGGGACCAACCAAGCATTTAACTCTTTATTTTTCAAATAATGGTTAAGATGAAAGTGTAGGAGAAAGGATGAGTGCAATGTATCTTGAGAAAATTCTATTTATGAACTTGAGTTAAATGCCATTTTAGTCCCTGTGGTTTGGGCCATTTTGCCAGTTTAGTCCAAAGGTTTCATTTTTAACCTGTGGGTCCAAAAAGGTTTCACAGTTGCCATTTTAGTCCATTGGGTTAACTTCATCCATTTTTTCTGTTAACCAGAAGGCCATTTCGGTCATTTTATATGACTGAATTGCCCTTTTAGTTAACAGAATTAAATACAAAATGACCAAATTGGCCTTCTCGTTAACAGAAAAAATGGATGAAGTTAACCAAGTGGACTAAAATGGCAACTGGGAAACCTTTTTGGACCCACAGGTTAAAAATGAAACCTTTGGACTAAACTGACAAAATGACCCAAACCACAGGGACTAAAATGGCATTTAACTCTATGAACTTTCTCTCTCCACATGCAAGGCACATGCATATTTTACCCTCATTTTTTAAACGTTCATAACTTTTTTATACGACATTATTTTTTCATAAAAATTTCATCGAAAAATCGAGCGTTTTTTATCTTTAATTTGAGTACCATGTTACTATATAAAATACGAAGACTAAAATAACTCACTAAAATGTGTTGTATTTCTATGTTGTATAACTTTTTTTGTGTAGGATTTTTGTTCTATATTTTTGTGCTGAATTTTTTTGTCTTAATTTTTTGTGCTGGATTTTTTTGTACTATATTTTTTTTGCTGAATTTTTTGTGCTATATTTTTTTTTGTTCTAGATTTTTTGTGCTATATTTTTTTGTACTACATTTTGTGCTATATTTTTTTTACTAAATTTTTTTGTACTAGATTTTTTGGTTGTATTTAAAAAAAAAACAAAAGGGGTGTCAAATGTCATTTTCACTTCTATTTATAAGGACTAAAATGTCTTTCATTCCTACTTATTAAGAGTGCCACATGTCATTATCACAATTTTTCTTAAGCTATTTAGGCAAAATCTACTTTTTAGTGGATCCATCCCGATAGTGATAATATTCAAAATACTGATTTTATATATATTAATTGATAAAATCAATAGTCTATTTTTTCCTTTATTACTTTTTTTTTTTTTTTTTACTTTAACTTTTAACATTGATATTCAAAGTTTTCAATTTTTCAAAAACTTTATAGAATGTCGGGTCAAATATAATATGTTTTTGTCTTTATTTTTATGTGTGTTTTCAGTTGATCACGTGCTGTTATAAATTCGTGTATTTGTTTTATGGTTTACCCTGATTTTGGTTGTCGTTCGAATAGCACGATTTTACGCTTCCAACCCACAACACGAGGGCTTAAGACTAGTTATATTATATTATAGCTTTACCATTTACCATCCCCGATAAATAGTTCTTTGTAAAGAGTAGTACACGAGTCTTCTTGATATTATGTTGATATTTTCTTTTCGTTGACACGTGTCAGTTAAGAGTTATCTTCCAAGCAAGTTGCAAATAAATGAATAATTAGTAGAAAGTTGATTTAACTAAAGGATATTTTAGAGTTGGGAAAATTACAAGTTTTGTCCTTTATCTTTATACCACTTTTCAGACGGTGTTCTTTTTAACGAATGTTGACAGACAGTGTCCTTTACTAGGTATTTTGTTGCAAGTTTAGTCCTTTACACCCAACCCAGTGAAAAAAACCATGTTAATTGTTGGGTGTAAAGGACTAAACTTGCAACAAAATACCCAGGTAAAGAACTAAACTTCTAAATTAGGTTATGGATGTGTATTGATTCAACGTCAAAAGGTTATAGCTTATACTTCTAGACAGCTTAAGAATCATGAATAGAATTATTCAACCCATGTTCTAGAGTTAGGAGCTATAATTTTTGCCCTTAAGATTTGGAGACATTACCTATATGGTAGTAAGTTTACTGTTTTCACAGACCATAAGAGTTTAAGGTATGTCTTCGGGCAAAAGGAGTTTAATATGAGATAAAGACGCTGGATGGAATTACTTAGTGATTGTGATATCCAGTATCATGCAGGAAAGACAAATGCAGTTGCTGATGCTTTAAGTCGAAAGTATCATGAAAAGCCAAAAAGAGTACGTTCACTTAAATTAAATCTGCAAGTAGATTTAAATGAACAGATTAGAAAGGCACAAGAATCAGTAATCAAGGATAATACTGAGAAATTAAAATGAATGATTAAGTAATTAGAACAAGGAACAGATGGAATTTAGAGATTCCGTAAGAAAAGGATGTGGATACCTAAATTAGGAAACCTACGCCACCGTATATTAGAAGAAGCCCATAGGTCTAAGTATACGATGCATCCTGGAAGTGATAAGATGTATCAGGATTTAAGAAAGAATTTTTGGTGGATAGGAATGAAAAAGGATATAGCAGCGTATGTTGCAAAGTGTTTAACCTGTTCACAAGTCAAAGCTGAACATCAGAAACCTTCATGTTTATTGCAACAGTTAGAAATGCCTGTTTGGAAATGGGAATTAATAACAATGGATTTTGTTACTAAATTACCCAAAACAAGAAAAGGTAATGATACAATATGTGTGATTGTAGACAGGCTAACCAAGTCAGCTCATTTCCTATCAATGAAGGAAACTTTCAGTATGGAACAATTAGCTAAATTATATGTAAATGAAGTAGTTTCTTTACATGGAATTACTCTATCAATTGTTTTTGACAGAGATAGTCATTTTACCTCTCATTTTTGGACAAGTTTCCAAAAAGCAATGGGAACCAAGTTAAATCTAAGCACAGCTTATCATCCTCAAACGGACGGACAAAGCGAAATGACAATTCAGACCATGGAAGACATGCTTAGAGCTTGTGTAATTGATTTCTCAGGTAATTGGGACGATCACTTACCATTGATAGAATTTTCTTATAATAATAGTTATCATACACGTATCAATGCTGCACCATTCGAAGCACTTTATGGACGAAAGTGCCGAACTCCAGTCTGTTGAGCAGAAATTGGAGAAAACAACTATCTGGACCTGAGATAGTACAAGAAACAACAGACAAGATCATTCAAGTCAAGGAACGATTAAAAGCAGCAAGAGATCGACAAAAGAGTTATGCTGATAACAGACGAAACCCGTTGGAATTTCAAGTAGGAGATAAAGTATTATTAAAAGTCTCTCCTTATAAAGGGGTGGTAAGATTCATCAAGAGGGGAAAGCTAAGCCTCAGGTATGTTGGACCTTTTGAGATTATTAAAAGAATAGAACCTGTAGCCTATCAGCTACAACTGCCAGAGGAAATGGCAGGAATACATGATGTATTTCATGTACCTAATCTCAAGAAATGCTTAGCTGATGAATCACTGATAGTATCTCTTAAGGATATAGAGGTAAATGAACAGTTAAAATTTGTAGAAAAACCTCTACAAATTGAAGGCAGGAAAGTCAAGAACCTCAAGCACAAGAGATTAGTTCTGGTCAAAGTGAAGTGGGACTCCAAAAGAGGACCAGAATACACATGGGAGCTTGAATCAGAAATGCAAAGGAAATATCCACACTTGTTCCAGTAGATCTCGAGGACGAGCTCTAAAACAAGGTGGGGAGGATATAACAAACCTCCTGAAACTTTTTTCTGACACCCTAATATATTTTAAAATATTCCTATATGTCTTAAAAGACACCCCGTACGCGAAAACAGACCCCGAATACCTTTATTTTTATAAAAATAATTAAAAAACAAAATTTTATAGGCTGTCGCGGGCCGCGTGGCCTTTGGCTACTGCCTACGCGGGCCGCGAGCGAGTAACAACGAGGCCGCACCCGGTGCTGACACGTGTCAACACGTGTTGAACCTATTCGTGACCCGGATCAGCTACGACCTAGACCCCCCTATTACGCGGGCCGCGTAACCCGAGGTCTAACCTTACGCGGGCCGCGAGGAAACGAAATTAGAGTCCTATAAATAGCAGGCATCGGCTTGAAGTTGAAATCGTTCATCTCTCGACTCTTTCTCTCGAAATTCTTATAGTAGGCATAATACTCGGGTATAATATCCCCCTAATTAACGAAGTTCTGCTCTATTGTAAGTATTATAACCCCGGTTACGTATTAGATACGCTGCCCGATTGATCCAGTGTTCCGTAACAGCGGTCGTGGTTCTGCCCGACGTAGTTGTTGGAATACCGTCTCGGGGAGGGTATCGTTAATATAAATAAAGGGTTATTATACTAACATATATACATTTGTGTAAATTATAGATAAATCACCATGAAACCCTAAAAGAAGTCTAAGACAGCAATGTGAGTTTATCCTCTTTTTGTAAACCTTTTTGTAATTGTTTTTACAAAACCTTAAATGCTTTACAATATGATTAAATAGTGATTGAGTCTTTGTAGTTCTTCAATTACTGCCGGCATGTTGGGTTTTGTATACAAAATGTGGAACACGTTACCATTGGACAATGAGTTAGCCAATGGGTAATATGACCCACTGGTCAGGATTGACAATACTGAATGAGTAATTGTGTAGAAATAAACAATGTGATAGCTCTCAATACTGTGTTAATTAATAAAACTCTTCTTGATTAAACTGGGATTCACTCACCAGTATTTCCCACTGACAAATGTTTTTAAAACGCGTTTCAGGTAACAAAATGTGAAAGCCAAATTAGAAGAAAGCCAGCTTGAGAGCACTGACGGCTTGGAAAAATGTGGCTATAAAAGTTACCTAAAAGACGTTGTTTTAAATTCAATAAAATAGGGTTTATCCCTATGTTTTAATAAGAAACTTGGGTTTTACCCATGTGGTTATTAATATAAAATATGGTGGTTTTACTCTGATAAACATTTCCTAACTACGGTCCTGATGAAATTTCCCCTGCCAAATTAATAAACAAAATGATACCACCGACACTGGTGTTCGCGGCCGCCCGTTCCCGGGACAGATAAGAGGGCGGGGGTTGCGACAGGGTAGAAAACGAAAAAGTATAAAAGTAGAGGGTGGTGGTGGTGGAAATGTGTATAATTTGAGGGGTGGTGGCGTAAAAGTGTTAAGGGGAAGGGTAAAAAAGGCAAAGTGTAAAAGTAGAGGGATGGTGACGGAAATGTGTAAAAGAGAGGGGATAGTTGAAATGTAAAGGTAGAGTAGTAGTGTATACATATAATAGCATATATAAATAGTACTATTTTTATCATTGTATAACTTTTAAATGTAAAGTTTATTTAAAGTAAATGAAAATAAATTAATTATTATGTCATAAATTAGATTCATTATATTATTAATCATTGTTATACATTATATTAATAATTAGTTATTATAATTTATGATATAAGTTAACGGTTTATATATGACCAGTAAAATATTTTCATAAATTAACATGGTTTTTTTAACTGGGTTGAGTGTAAAGGACTAAACTTGCAACAAAATACTTAGTAAAGGACACCCGCCTGTCAATATTCGTTAAAAATAACACCGTCTGAAAAGTGATATAAAGATAAAGGATAAAACTTGTAATTTTTCCTTTAATTAAAGGAAAAGACATATTTTAGAGTTAAAAATTATTTTGAACCCTGTAAACCATCCACATGGGGTGGTGAAGGGAGGACCCCAATTGATAAAAGAAAGGAAAAAAACCCCACAATGAATAATTATTAGAAAGTTGATTTTATTTGTCGCAACCCCCGATCCCTGATCCCCGGGAACGGGTGGACGCGAACTCGGAATTTCGGTGGTATCAGGTTATTTAATTTGGCAGCGGAATTTACATCAGGACCGTAGTTAGGAAATGTTTATCAGAGTAAAACCACCATATTTGATATTAATAATCACATGGGTAAAACCCAAGTTTCTTATTACAATACATTTATAGGGCTAAACCCTATTTTATTGAATTTAAAACATAATTTATTAGGTAACTTTTATAGCCACATTTTTCCCAAGCCTTTAGTGCTCTCCAGCTGGCTTTTTACTAATTGGCTGTCACATTGTGTTACCTGAAACGTGTTTTAAAAACATTTGTCAGTGGGAAATACTGGTGAGTGAATCTCAGTTTAATCAAGAAATATTTTATCAATTAAAACAGTATTGAGAGCGATCACATTGTTTATTTCTACACAATTACTCATTCAGTACTGTCAATCCTGACTTGTGGGTCATATTACACATTGGCTAACTCGTTGTCCAATGGTAACGTACTCTCATCCCCGACTTACTACTCACAAGGTAGTAAATTTTGTATACAAAACCCCAATATACCGGCAGTAATTGAAGAACTCCAAAGACTCAATCACCGCTTAATCGCATTGTAAAACAATTAAGGTTTTGTAAATTATTACAAAAAGGTTAACAAAAAGAGGATAAACTCACAAAAAGGTTTACACAAAAGAAGGATTACTCACATTGGTATCTTAGACTTCGCGTAAGGGTTTCCTGGATATAATCTATAATTTATACAAATGTACAATAGTTAGATTCATAACCCTTTGAAAATATTAATGATACCCTCCCCGAGACGGCATTCCAACAACTACGTCGGGCAGAACCACGACAGTTATTACGGAACCCTAAATCAATCGGGCAGCGTATCTATTACGAAACTGGGGTTATAATACTTACAACTGAGCAGAACCTCGCTAATTAGGGGGTATTATACTTGAATATAAAGCCTATATCTTCAGAAATTCGAGACTGAGAAAAGAAATGAACGATTGAAAGTGAAATCCCGAGGCCTTCTTATATAGTGCCTGATTCTGAGTCTCATGCGGCCCGCGTAACATATGGGCTGGGCTTACGCGGCCCGCGTCAAAGTTGGGTCAACGCGTAGCTCGTCCGGATCACCACTAGGCTTGACACGATGATGATACGTGTCATCACCAGGTTGCGCCACTATTTTGATCTTACGCGGCCCGCGTAAGTGTAAGCTAAGGCTTACGCGGCCCGTTTGAACTAAAGAAATCAACGAAATCAGGTTCTAGCCTTGATACCGCCCGCGTAAGTGTTTGGGGTGGGTCTACGCGGCCCGCCTCAACTTAATTTTTATTGTTTTTAATTATTTTAATTACTATAATGTATTCCGGGCTCGGTTTTCACATACGGGGTGTATTTAAAGATATATTGAGACATTTTAACATATACTAAGTTATCAGAAATATTCGAGAGTGTCGGTTTTATTGAGGGTTGTTACATCCTCCCCACCTAGTTTTAGAGCTCGTCCGCGAGATCTACTGGAATAAGTGCGGATATTTTCTTTGCATTTCAGATTCGAGTTCCCATCTGTACTCAGGTCCTCTTTTGGAGTCCCACTTCACTTTGACCAGAACTAGTCTCTTGTGCTTGAGATTCTTGACTTTCCTGTCTTCAATTTGTAGAGGCCTTTCTACAAACTTGAGTTGTTCATTTACCTCTATATCCGTAAGAGGTACTATCAGTGATTCATCAGCTAAACATTTCTTGAGATTAGATACATGAAACACATTATGTATTCCTGCCATTTCCTCTGGCAGTTGTAGCTGATAGGCTACAGGTCCTATTCTTCTAATAATCTCAAAAGGTCCAATATACCAGGGACTTAGCTTTCCCCGTTTGATGAATCTTACTACTCCTTTCCAAGGAGAGACCTTTAATAATACTTTATCTCCTATTTGAAATTCCAATGGTTTGCGTCGGTTATCAGCATAACTCTTCTGTCGATCACGTGCTGCTTTCAGTCGTTCTTTGACTTGAATAACCTTATCAGTTGTTTCTTGCACTATCTCAGGTCCAGATAGTTGATTTTCCCTAATTTCTGCCCAACAGACTGGGGTTCGGCACTTACGTTCATAAAGTGCTTCAAATGGTGCAGCATTGATACTTGTGTGATAACTATTGTTATAAGAAAATTCTATTAAAGGTAAGTGATCGTCCCAATTACCTCCAAAATCAATTACACAAGCTCTAAGCATGTCCTCCATTGTCTGAATTGTCCTTTCACTTTGTTCGTCCGTTTGAGGATGATAAGCTGTGCTCAACTTTAACTTGGTTCCCATTGCTTTTTGGAAACTTGTCCAAAAATGAGAGGTAAAACGGCTATCCCTATCAGAAACAATTGATAAAGGATACCATGTAAAGAAACAATTTCATTTACATATAATTTAGCTAATTGTTCCATACTGAAAGTTTCCTTCATTGGTAGAAAATGAGCTGACTTGGTTAGCCTATCTACAATCACCCAGATTGTATCATTACCTTTCTTTGTTTTGGGTAATTTAGTAACAAAATCCATTGTTATCAATTCTCATTTCCATACTGGCATTTCTAACTGTTGTAGCAATCCTGAGGGTTTCTGGTGTTCAGCTTTAACTTGTGAACAGGTTAAACATTTAGAAACATAAGCTGCTATGTCCTTTTTCATTCCTATCCACCAGAAATTCTTCCTTAAATCCTGGTACATTTTATCACTACCTGGATGCATCGTATACTTAGATTTATGGGCTTCTTCTAAAATACGATAACGTAGGTTTCCTAATTTAGGTATCCACATTCTCTTTTCATGGAATCTCCAAATTCCGTCTGTTCCTTGTTCTAACTCTTCTAGCATTCCTTTTAATTTTTCAGCATCATCCTTAATTACTGATTTTTGTGCTTCTCTTATCTGATCATTTAAATCTACTTGTAGATTTAATTTAAGAGAACGTACCCTTTTTGGCTTTTCATGATACTTTCGACTTAAAGCATCTGCTACTACATTTGCTTTTCCTTCATGAAACTGGATATCACAATCATAATTACTAAGCATCTCCATCCAGCGTCTTTGTCTCATATTCAACTCCTTTTGCTTGAAAATATACCTTAAACTCTTATGATCAGTGAATATGGTAAACTTACTACCATAAAGGTAATGTCTCCAAATCTTAAGAGCAAAAATTATAGCTCCTAGTTCTAGATCATGGGTTGAATAATTCTCTTCATGATTCTTAGGTTGTCTAGATGCGTAAGCTATAACCTTTTGTCGTTGCATCAATACACATCCATAACCTAATTTAGAAGCGTCACAATATACTACAAAGTCTTCAGTTCCTTCTGGCAACGCTAATATGGGTGTATGGGTTAATCTTTGCTTAAGAATTCTAAAAGCTTCTTCTTGTTTTAATCCCCATTCAAACTTAACAGGTTTACAAGTTAGCTTAGTTAAGGGAATGGCTATTCTAGAAAAATCTTGAATAAATCTTCTATAATAACCGGCCAATCCTAAGAAACTTCTAACCTCAGTTGGCGACTCAGGGGTTTTCCATTTAGTAATTGCCTCTATCTTGGTTGGATCTACATGAATTCCTTCATGATTACTAGGTGTCCGAGAAATTGTACCTGTTCTAACCAAAATTCGCACTTAGAAAATTTTGCATAAAGCTTTTCCTTTCTTAATAAACTTAAAAGTGCGTGCAAATGCTTTGCATGATCCTCTTTATTCTTAGAGTAAATGAGAATATCATCTATGAAAACAATTATGAATTTATCCAAATATGGCTTACATATTCGGTTCATCATGTCCATAAATGCGGCTGGGACATTGGTTAAACCAAATGGCATGACAGTAAATTCATAATGTCCATACCTTGTTCTGAATGTGGTTTTAGGAATGTCTTCTTCCTGTACCTTTAATTGATGATATCCTGACCTTAAATCGATTTTGGAGAAAAATCGAGCTCCTTGTAGTTGGTCAAACAGATCATCGATTCTCGGTAATGGGTACCGGTTCTTAATCGTAACCTTGTTTAATTCACGGTAGTCAATGCACATACGCATTGATCCGTCTTTCTTTTTAACAAATAGTATCGGGGCTCCCCACGGCGATGAACTTGGCTGTATAAATTCTTTTTCCAACAATTCATCTAATTGTTTCTTTAATTCCTGCATTTCTGCGGGTGCCAAACGGTAAGGTGCTTTGGCAATCGGTGTCGTTCCTGGTATCAAATGGATCCTGAATTCAACTTCTCTATCTGGTGGCAGTCCTGGTAATTCTTCTAGAAATACATCTGAAAACTGAGATACTACGGGAATATCCTTTAGTTCTTTTTCTTTAGTGTTAGTGATTATAGAAATCAAATACACTATAGAACCTTTTCTTACATAACTTGCAGTTTTCATCACAGAGATGAATTTTGTGGATCTATTTGGTTTATCTCCTTTAATTGTGATCGTTTTACCTATTGGTGCATTTACTTGAATTGACTTTTGATCACATAAAATATTGGCTCTATTGGCTATTAACCAATCCATTCCTAAAACAACATCAAATCCTGCCAGATTCATGGGATAAAGATTTGCAATAAATTTCTGATTTAAAATTTATATTCTTGCTCCCTGCAAGAATTCAGAAATCCTAACGGTTTCTCCATTAGCTGTCTCTACTAAACATTCTCGTGGTAGTTTAGTTAATGACTGATTTAGAAATTTGCAAAATGATGTATTAATAAAACTTTGGTTTGCACCAGAGTCAAATAATACTTTAGCAAAAACATCATTAACTAAAAACGTACCAGCAATGACATCTGGAATCATCTTGGCTTCATCTGCAGTCAGAACAAATGCTCTAGCATTTTGAGTATTCTTGTTGTTTGTAGCTGGAGCTAATTTTGGACAATTAAGCTTAATATGACCTTGTTCTCCGCAGTTGTAACATATCTTGTTATTAGCTTTCTTCCTGCAGTTTTCTTCCTTGTGTCCCGATATTTTGCAAAAGTTACAGTCTATAGAGCATCTTCCTGAATGCTTTCTTTTGCAATTCTTACAGTAAGGTGTAGAGGTAGAACCTATATTTCTCCCACGGTTAGAACGAAATTCTTGTGTGAGTTTCTGGGTTTGGTTCCTCCTTTGATCCTCCTCTCGGGTACGAACTAATTCATCTGTCAAGGTATTTGCTAGTTCTACAGCTTCTTCTATGGTTTGAGGTTTAGCTGCCTTGACAACATGTCTTATTTCTCCAATTAATCCCCAAATATAACGGGAGATTAATACTGGTTCAGGTGAAGCAAGAGTTGGCACTATTCTAGCATATTCGAAGAATATTTTAGTATATCCCTTACTATCTACACCAGTCATTCTAAGGTTTAGGAATTTGTTTGCTATCTGTTCCTTTTCATTGGGTGGGCAGAACTTCCTTTCTACCTTGTTATTAAATTCTTCCCATTCCATATTGCAGGTTCTATCACTTCCTCTTGTTTGGAGGATAGTGTTCCACCATTCTAGTGCTGAATTTTTAAACAAATTGGAAGCAAACAGTATCTTATCTTCTTCAGCACACTTGCTTATTCTTAAGACTGCCTCAGTCTTCTCTATCCAGCGTAGAGTTGCAATGGCCCCTTCATTGCCCGAGAATTCCATTGGTTTACAAGACCAAAATTCTTTATAAGAACAACCGTAAGACACAGTTCTTCTTCTTTTAGGAATAGGCAATTGAAGTACAGGTTCATTGTTCACGCTGTTTTCAGGTTCGATGGGTCGCTTACTGTTATGCTTACTTTTATTATTCGCTTCTTGAATCGTTTGAATAATAAATGGCATTGCATCTATGATTCCTTGTGCCACTATGTGTTGAACAACACTATTATTCATTTGGTTTCCATTGTTATTGATGCTTGGATTCTCATTAACCACGTTAATGTTACTTTGGTTATCATTATTCAGATTCCCTTGATTTCCTTCGTCGGTCATCTGAATTTTAAACATTTACCCCATATTAATATCACAAGATAATATTTAATATAGTTAATCACATGATACGCAATCTAGCCAAAAACGTCGATCATTGCTACTTTTACTCTATTTTCATATACTATTATGCATCTATTACATTCTAGTACTGAAATAAAATTACAATACCAACAGAAATAGAATCACACTAATAGTAATATGCATCCGTACACACATATTTTATTTTTATTATATTTTAATAATTTTACTATTACCGTCTCCTCCGTCACATCACGGATATGGATTTATCCAAAAATCCATATTGTGCTCATCGTATTTCCATACGAGACGCTCTCCCACCTGTCTCATTCTCTCACTGCTTTCTAAAATTTCCTCCCCAAAAGTCCTAAGTTCTTGGACGTTTTCTGCACTCATTGGGGGTGCAGGTTCTAGGATTGGGTTCGGAATCTGGGGTGCAGGTTCCTGATATGGGGGTGAAAGTGCCTGAAATCGGTAAGGATCTTCTAAGATCTCCCTAATATAATCATCTTGGTAATAGGTCTCTAAAGGGTCCATACCTGGGTAGGCTCCTATGTTCTGTATAGGTGTGTCTTCATGGATTGAGTAACGTTGCACATAATCCCTAACGTCATCCCACCAAGGATCATAATTTGGGTCTAGGGGATTTGGGGCAGGTACCCTAGGGATTTCTTCTGGGTTAAAGTCATGCATCTCCACCTGGTTTTCAGGGTTTTCTATCTCCATTGGTTGGTCAGGGATTTGCAATTATGGTTGGGGTGCTATTGTTTGCTCCATATTAGGGCAACAACAGTTGTGGCTAGGATATGGAAATTGGCTAGGCTTCTATTGAGCATATCCTGTGTATGGGCATCTGTTTCTCGCTTAATAGCTGCTAAGACTCTTTGCTGTTGCAACTTTCGCATTCTTTTCCTACGTGCAAAGGCTTCCTTACTGAACCATCCTCGTTTCTTATGAGGGAATGGCTTTTCTGACTGAGCTTTAAAAGCAAACATTCCTTCTTCCTGATCAGCAGAATACCCTGAAAGGGCAGGCTGTGATGAGGTACCTTCACTCCTAGGTGAATCAGACAACTGACGACTCATTTCTGAGGGTCCTTGATCACTCATACTGTAAACTAACAAATAGTCAAATAACACATAACAAATAAATACAGTTATGCACATATTTCCATAATTTATTTCCTAACACAAAATTTAGAATTTAAGTGTCAGTAGAACACTTCCTTGGCTCAGACCAGTGGCTAGGCTCTGATACCACCTCCTGTCGCAACCCCCGATCCCTGATCCCCGGGAACGGGCGGACGCGAACTCAGAATTTCAGTGGTATCAGGTTATTTAATTTGGCAGCGAAATTTACATCAGGACCGTAGTTAGAAAATGTTTATCAGAGTAAAACCACCATATTTGATATTAATAATCACATGAGTAAAACCCAAGTTTCTTATTACAATACATTTATAGGGCTAAACGCTATTTTATTGAATTTAAAACATCATTTATTAGGTAACTTTTATAGCCACATTTTTCCCAAGCCTTCAGTGCTCTCCAGCTGGCTTTTTACTAATTGGCTGTCACATTGTGTTACCTGAAACGCGTTTTAAAAACATTTGTCAGTGGGAAATACTGGTGAGTGAATCCCAGTTTAATCAAGAAATATTTTATCAATTAAAACAGTATTGAGAGCGATCACATTGTTTATTTCTACACAATTACTCATTCAGTACTGTCAATCCTGACTTGTGGGTCATATTACACATTGGCTAACTCGTTGTCCAATGGTAACGTACTGTCATCCCCGACTTACTACTCACAAGGTAGTAAATTTTGTATACAAAACCCCAACATACCGGCAGTAATTGAAGAACTACAAAGACTCAATCACCGCTTAATCGCATTGTAAAACAATTAAGGTTTTGTAAATTATTACAAAAAGGTTAACAAAAAGAGGATAAACTCACAAAAAGGTTTACACAAAAGAAGGATTACTCACATTGTTATCTTAGACTTCGCGTAAGGGTTTCCTGGATATAATCTATAATTTGTACAAATGTACATTGGTTAGTATCATAACCCTTTGAAAATATTAATGATACCCTCCCCGAGACGGCATTCCAACAACTACGTCGGACAGAATCACGACAGTTATTACGGAACCCTAAATCAATCGGGTAGCGTATCTATTACGAAACTGGGGTTATAATACTTATAACTGAGCAGAACCTCGCTAATTAGGGGGTATTATACTTGAATATAAAGCCTATATCTTCAGAAATTCGAGACTGAGAAAAGAAATGAACGATTGAAAGTGAAATCCCGAGGCCTTCTTATATAGTGCCTGATTCTGAGTCTCACGCGGCCCGCGTAACATATGGGCTGGGCTTACGCGGCCCGCGTCAAAGTTGGGTCAACGCGTAGCTCGTCCGGATCACCACTAGGCTTGACACGATGATGACACGTGTCATCACCAGGTTGCGCCACTATTTTGATCTTACGCGGCCCGCGTAAGTGTAAGCTAAGGCTTACGCGGCCCGTTTGAACTAAAGAAATCAACGAAATCAGGTTCTAGCCTTGATACCGCCCGCGTAAGTGTTTGGGGTGGGTCTACGCGACCCGCCTCAACTTAATTTTTATTGTTTTTAATTATTTTAATTACTATAATGTATTTCGGGCTCGGTTTTCACATACGGGGTGTATTTAAAGATATATTGAGACATTTTAACATATACTAAGGTATCAGAAATATTCGAGAGTGTCGGTTTTATTGAGGGTTGTTACATTATTAAAGGAAAAGACATATTTTAGAGTTAAAAAGTTGATTTAATTAAATAAAAACATCAGACTTTTTTTAGAGGAAAATTTCAAAGTGATTGAAGCTTTTGTTTGACAGGATAGCAATTCGTATGTATGCGTCTATTAACGCTCAACCCTCTTAGCTGAAATCACCACTCATTAACACTAAATTTAGAGGTATGGTGGTTGCTTGGATTCATCCAACGAGTTGTATGGCGACTATAGTATTGTCGAAAAGTGATACGGTGGGCTGATTGGGGTTCGATGGTAGTTGGAGCCGATCCTATTTACTCTACTCCCGCGGCGGAGCGCGGTTTCATCCCAGGGGTGGATCCATAGTGTTACGAGTCATAGCACGGGCTACGGCTCAACCCCGTATTCGTAGCGTGTTTTTTTCGGTTTTATACAAAGGATACCCCTAAAAATACGAGGATACTCCTAACTAAAAAATAAGATACTTAATATTTACTAAAATCTCATTTTTTATATGCCCAAACATTTTACAACCTGAAAACTTATAGAATAATTAAGCCCGAATGATGAAATAAGCTCAAATTAACAATAATAGAATTGAAATGATACCCTAAACATAATTGACAAAGTTAGCTCAAATTAATAATGAATTGAAGGTGATTGGCCAAGACAATGCCCTGAAAGCATGATTAAAACAACGCCAAAACAGAAAAACTGGCCAAACACGCCCAGGGGGTGGTTCCACGACGTGTTTGGGCGGGATTGGCAAAAAAAAGCCCCATCAGGAGCCACTACGGGTGGTCTTATGGTGGAAATCGAAACACATAGTTCGTGTCTTTTGGTTTATCAGGTAGTAAAGCTAACTTTGGTTTTACCGGTTGTAACCGCAACCGTTGAAATGTTTTTTTTTTAAATTGAATCTTGTCAAGACGGATTTACGCAATCGAATGGCCAGGAATATTTGAACAATTCTATGGTTTGTGCGTTCGAAAAAGAAACTTTTGATAAAATAAAATACGACAATGTGATGAAACGATTTTAAGCTATGAAAAAAATAGGAGGACAAATCTATTAGATATTTGTTTTACTTTTTTTATTATCGTTTTTTTTATTATTGTATGATTGCACGGTAAAAAAAATTCAGGATACCCTAAATTAATGGGCTAGCTCCGCCACTGGTTCCTCCACTACTTATATATACTTACAAAGTTCATAATATTATATTTATATTTTTTGAATTATAAAGTATTTGTTTATTAATTTATAAAATCTTCAGTTCCTTCTGGTAACGCTAATATGGGTGTATGGGTTAATCTTTGCTTAAGGATTCTAAAGGCTTCTTCTTGTTTTGGTTTCCATTCAAACTTAACGGATTTACAGGTCAGCTTAGTTAAAGGAATGGCTATTCTAGAAAAATCTCGAATAAATCTTCTATAATAACCGGCCAATCCTAATAAACTTCTAACCTCGGTTGGTGATTCAGGGGTTTTCCAATTGGTTATTGTCTCGATCTTGGTGGGATCTACATGAATTCCTTCATGATTGACTAAATGTCCAAGAAATTGTACCTGTTCTAACCAAAACTCACACTTTGAAAACTTAGCATAAAGCTTCTTTTTTCTCAATAAACTTAGAAGTGCTTGCAAATGCTTTGCATGTTCCTCTTTACTCTTAGAGTAAATGAGAATATCATCTATAAAGACAATTATGAATTTATCCAAATATGGTTTACATATTCGGTTCATCATGTCCTCTTCCTGTACCTTTAATTGATAATGGCCATACCTTGTTCTGAAAGCGGTCTTAGGAATGTCCTCTTCATGTACCTTTAATTGATGATATCCTGACCTTAAATCGATTTTATAGAAAAATCGTGCTCCTTATAATTGATCAAACAGATCGTCAATTCTTGGTAATGGATACCGATTCTTAATCGTGACTTTGTTTAATTCACGGTAATCAATGCACATACGCATTGATCCGTCCTTCTTTTTAACGAAGAAAATCGGTACTCCCCATGGGGATAAGCTTGGCTGTATGAATCCCTTCTCTAACAATTCGTCTAATTGTTTCTTTAGTTCCTGCATTTATGCGGGTGCCAAACGGTAATGTGCCTTGGCAATTGGTGCTGTCCCTGGTATTAAATGGATTCTGAATTCAACTTCCCTATCTGGAGGTTGTCCTGGTAGCTCTTCTGGGAATATATCTGAAAACTGGGATACTACTGGAATATCCTTTAATTCTTTTCCTTTAGTGTTAGTGATTATAGAAATCAAATACACTAATGATCCTTTCCTTATATAACTTGTAGTTTTCATCACAGAGATGAATTTTGTGGATTTAGAGAACTTATTTCCTTTAATTGTGATCTTTTCACCCCTTGGTGAATTTACTTGAATTGACTTTTGATCACATAAAAAACAGGCTTTATTGGCTATTAACCAATCCATTCCTAATACAATATCAAATCCTGCCAGATTCATGGGGTAAAGGTTTGCAATAAATTTCTGATTTAGAATTTCTATTCTTGATCCCTGCAAGATTTCAGAAATCTTAATGGTTTCCCCATTTGTTGTCTCTACTAGACATTCTTGTGGAAGTTTAGTTAATGGTTGATTGAGTAATTTGCAAAATGAAGTATTACTAAAACTTTGGTTTGCACCAGAGTCAAATAATACTTTAGCAAAAACATCATTAACTAAAAATGTACCGGTGATCACATCCGGGATCATCTTTGCTTCTTTTGCAGTTAGAACAAATGCTCTAGCATTTTTAGTATTCTTGGTGTTCGTAGCTGGAGCTAGCTTTGGACAGTTAGGCTTGATGTGGCCTTGTTCTCCGCAGTTGTAGCATATCCTGTTATTAGGCTTTTTCCTGCAATCTTCCTCCTTGTGTCCAGATATTTTGCAAAAGTTACAGTATATGGAGCATATTTCGGAATGCTTCCTTTTGCAATACTTACAGTATGATGCAGAGGTAGAACCTACATTTCTCCCACGGTTAGAATTTCCAGAACGGAATTCTTGTGTAAGCTTCTGGGTTAGGTTCCTCCTTTGATCCTCTTCTCGCATACGGACTAATTCATCTGTCAAGGTGGCTGCTAGTTCTACAGCTTCTTCTATGGTTTGAGGTCTAGCTGCCTTGACTACATGTCTAATCTCTCCAATTAATCCATAGATGTAACGGGAGATTAAAACTGGTTCAGGTGAAGCAAGGGTTGGTACTATCCAGGCATATTCAAAGAATAACTTAGTGTACCCCTTATTATCCACACCAGTCATTCTAAGGTTTAAGAACTTGTTTGCTATCTGTTCTTTTTCATTAGGAGGGCAGAATTTCCTTTCTACCATGTTTTTAAATTCCTCCCATTCCATATTGTAAGTTTTATCACTTCCTCTAGTCTGGAGGATAGTATTCCACCATTCTAGTGCTGAATTCTTAAACAGATTGGAAGCAAACATTATCTTGTCCTCTTCCGCATATTTACTTATTCTTAAGACTGCCTCAGTCTTTTCTATCCAGCGTAGAACTGCAACGGCCCCTTCATTGCCCGAGAATTCCATTGGTTTACAAGACCAGAATTCTTTATAAGAACAACCGTAAGACACGGTTCTTCTTCTTTTGAGAATGGGCACTTGAAGTATGGGTCCATTGTTTACGCTGTTTGCAGGTTCAGAGGGTCGCTTGCTATCATGTTTACTTTTAATTTCTGCTTCCCTAACCGTTTGAATAATATATGGCATCGTATCTATTATTCCTTGTGCCACTACGTGTTGGATGGCACTGTTATCCGCTTGGTTTCCATTGTTGTTGTTCGGATTTTCGTTACCCGGGTTATTGTTACTCTGGTTATCGTTATTCAGATATTCCTGATTCACTTGGTCGGCCATCTGAATTTTAAACAATTATCACGTATTAATATCACAAGATAATATCTTAATACGATTAATCACATGACACGCAATTTTGATAAAAAACTTCGAGCATTGCGACTTTACTATTTCTTATCTATTATACATCTATTACAAACAAATACTGAAATTTGAAAATTACAATACTACTATGCATCGCTAACCACAAAGTGGTCTATACTACAACATATATTATTATTACACATATTATTATTATTATTATAATTTTTTTTTCATAAAAACATATTATATATTATTATATTATTATTATTATTACCAACTCCACCATCCCCTTCACTGGTCTGGATTCATCTAGTAATCCATATTGCGCTCGTCATATTTCCAGACGAGTCGCTCTCCTACCTGCCTCATCCTCTCACTACTCTCTAAGATTTCTTCTCCGAAAGTTCGGAGCTCATGCACATTTTCTGCACTCATTGGGGGTGCAGGTGCTGGTACTGGGTCTGGGTACTGGGGCATGGGATTCTCCTGAGGGTACGGATTCTCTAAGATCTCCCTAATGTATTCATCGTTGTCATAGTAAGGATCTAGAGGGTCCAGACCTGGATATGCTGCTAAGTTCGGCATGGTTTCGTCGTTTAGGTGATAGTGTGGCACATAATCCCTATGATTATCGAACCATGGATCATAATTTGGATCTAAGAGATTAGGGGCTGGTATCCTAGGTATCTCATCAGGGTTGAAATCATGCATTTCTATCTCCATCGGCTGAGTGGGGAACAAAGGTAAGGGTTGTGGGGCTACTAGTTGTTCCAGATTTGGGTCGGCAGCAGTTGTTGCTAGGATATGAAAATTGGCTAAGTTTCTATTAAGCATATCCTGTGTATGGGCATCTGACTCTCGCTTAGCGGTTGCTAGGACTCTTTGCTGTTGCAACTTTCGCATTCTTTTCCTATGCTCGAATGCTCCCTTACTGAACCATCCTCTCTTTTTCTGAGGGAATGGCTCTTCAGACTGAGCCTTAAAGACAAACATCCCTTCTTCCTGATTAGTAGAATACCCAGAGAGGGTAGGCTGGGAAGAAGTTCCTTCACTCCTAGGTGAATCAGACAACTGGCGATACACGTCCGAGGGTCCTTGATCACTCATACTGTAAACTAACAAATAGTCAAATAACACATAACAATAAAATACTGATATGCACGTATTTTCATAATTTATTTCCTAACAATTTGGATAATATATTGATGTCAGCAGAACACTTCTGTGGCTGAATCAGTGGCTTAGCTCTGATACCACCTTCTGTCGCAACCCCCGCCCCCTTATCTGTCCCGGGAACGGGCGGCCGCGAACACCAGTGTCGGTGGTATCATTTTGTTTATTAATTTGGCAGCGGAAATTTCATCAGGACCGTAGTTAGGAAATGTTTATCAGAGTAAAATCACCATATTATTATATATATCAAATGACAACACCACTTTGCTACAGTGGTGTTTGTCATTTTTTTTTCTTTTTTTCTTTTTATTTTTTCCTTTCTTTCTTTTCTTTTTGTGGTTTTTTTTTTATTTTTATCCTTTAATTTTCAGCATTGACTCTTACAAATCCCTTAACTTTCTAAATACTTTTTAATCGAGTTTTACGTCTTTATTTTTATTTACGTGTCGATATAAACTTAAATTGATTTACATTTCGACATGATTTTTTTTTGTGTTTATTTACGATTTTGCCCCCAGTATAAAATTCGTTTTAATATTTTTTTACAAGACTATGGTAGTGTTTTGTTTTAATTGGTTGGCTCGATTTAATTTTTATTCGTCATGCCAAACGGTAGTTTTTCCATCGTTTTAGTTTTTTTTTAGCAAAAGTATGGTAGTATTTTGTTTCACTTTGTTTATTCAGTAAATTTTTTTTTGAGTAGTATGTACAAGTAACTAAAACACAGACGTACATGCTATGAGAAAGAAATTTTCGGCTTAATGCCCCGCAACGCGGGCTGGCAAAACCTAGTATTATATTAATAACCACATGGGTAAAACCCAAGTTTCTTATTACAACATAGGGATAAACCCTATTTTATTGAATTTAAAACATCGTCTTTTAGGTAACTTTTATAGCCACATTTTTCCAAGCCGTCAGTGCTCTCAAGCTGGCTTTCTTCTAATTTGGCTTTCACATTTTGTTACCTGAAACGCGTTTTAAAAACATTTGTCAATGGGAAATACTGGTGAGTGAATCCCAGTTTAATCAAGAAGAGTTTTATCAATTAACACAGTATTGAGAGCTATCACATTGTTTATTTCTACACAATTACTCATTCAGTATTGTCAATCCTGACTGGTGGGTCATATTACCCATTGGCTAACTCGTTGTCCAATGGTAACGTGTTCCACATTTTGTATACAAAACCCCAACATACCGGCAGTAATTGAAGAACTACAAAGACTCAATCACTGCTTAATCATATTGTAAAGCATTTAAGGTTTTGTAAAAACAATTACAAAAAGGTTTACAAAAAGAGGATAAACTCACATTGCTGTCTTAGACTTCTTTTAGGGTTTCCTGGTGATTTATCTATAATTTACACAAATGTATATATGTTAGTATAATAACCCTTTATTTATATTAACGATACCCTCCCCGAGACGGTATTCCAACAACTACGTCGGGCAGAACCACGACAGCTGTTACGGAACCCTGGATCAATCGGTCAGCGTATCTAATACGTAACCGGGGTTATAATACTTACAACGGAGCAGAACTTCGTTAATTAGGGGGATATTATACCCGAGTATTATGCCTACTATAAGAATTCTGAGAGAAAGAGTCGAGAGATGAACGATTTCAACTTCAAGCCGATGCCTGCTATTTATAGGGCTGTAATTTCGTTTCCTCGCGGCCCGCGTAAGGTTAGACCTCGGGTTACGTGGCCCGCGTAATAGGGGGTTCTAGGCCGTAGCTGATCCGGGTCACGAATAGGTTCAACACGTGTTGACACATGTCAGCACCGGGTGCGGCCTCGTTGTTACTCGCTCGCGGCCCGCGTAGGCAGTAGCCAAAGGCTACGCTCCCCGCGATGGCCTATAAAATTTTGTTTATTAATTATTTTTATAAAAATAAAGGTATTCGGGGTCCGTTTTCGCATACGGGGTGTCTTTTAAGACATATAGGAATATTTTAAAATATATTAGGGTGTCAGAAAAAAGTTTCAGGAGGGTTGTTATATACCCTATTAATATTTTCCCTCAAGTTTTAGACTTTGCGTTTTTACCCCTTGCATTGTTACTCTGTTTTTACACTCGCTCAACTTAAAAAAAAATGCAATTTTAACCCCTATAATACTATTCATACTTTTGCAAATGCCAATGCATTTTGTGTTTACGAAATGTCTTAGGTATTGTGTTTTACACTTCGTGTCTGCCTTTGTGTTTTACACTTTTTTGTAATTGTCTTTTACGCATTGTGTTTTAACACCTGTTTTGCAATTGTCTTTTATACTTTGCGTACTACAAATCGTGTGTTGTCTCGCGGAGGCGGGCAAAATACTAGTTCAATGAAAAATGGTATAGGTAACTAAATTTATTTGATTCATTATAATTTAAAGTTTTGATATAATATATGAACAAACCTTACATTTTCTAACATATTTTAATGGAGTCATAATGTTCTTTTTATTTGTTATTTTGAAGTTTTGAAAATTGTACCTAAGTACTTTTTTTCCTAATTTATATTTATGTTTGTGTTCCAACTAGGGATGGGATTGGTACAGTACCCGTACCTATACCCGTACCAGTACCGAAAATACCGGTACCGAATTTGAACAAAACTAGGTACCAAATACCGTACCAAATATATAGGTACGGTACGGGTACTGGTACGGGTATTTTCGGTACAGTACCCGCTTGGTACCATTTTATTTTTATTTACTTTTTGAGCACTTGTACGAGTACTAAATAGGTAAAATTGACATGAGTACCAATATAGTACGAGTACCAAATAGGTAAAATTGGTACGAGTACCAATACGATACGGGTACCATATAGGTAAAATCAATACGAGTACACTATAAATACCATAATATGAAATAAAACATAATACAAAAAAACTTTTAAAGGTATACATAGAATTCGGTACCAGTACCCGTTTTTACCCGTACCCGTACCAATACCGAAAGTACCGAATACCAAAATCAATAAAACTGGGTACCGATACATGTACCAAATACCTAAAATTGGTACGGGTACAGGTATGGGTACGGGTACGGTACGGGTACGAGTACGGGTATTTGGGAAAAAAAGCCCATCCCTAGTTCCAACTTCCAAACATCGCAACTAATTTACACCTAACAACATATGAATACAAGAAAGTTTCATTGCGAAATAAAAAAAACACATCCATAAAGTAGTCGTAGACACAACACAAAGTTAAAGCTTCAAAACATAGATCATAGAAACTATAAATAGTTAACAAGTCTAATGACACAAAATATAAATAATCTTCAAACATGTAGTAACCCTAGTTTCTATACTGAAGGTCTGAAGAAGTTCTGTTATTTTAGAAATAAGTGGGTTTGAGTTGGGCTTTTAGAGTTACATTTGGTATTTTCGACCGCATAAAAAATAACTATTTTGGACTAATAAATTGTATATGACTTATAAAATATTATTATTTTTATTTAATAATTAATTAACTTAAATGGTTTATTCGGTTATCCAAATAAACCGAATAAACCAAATAAAATAAAATGTGGATCCATAAACCGAACCAAAAACCATATTCACAATTCGGTTTCGGTTAGAAACCAAACCAAAAACCGAATTCGTTATTTGGATCGGTTTATTTGGTTACGGTTACGGTTCAGTTTACGGTTTTTATTTGGTTACGGTTTTTTCTGAACACCCCTAAGTTAAATAAGATAAAGAATGATAAACTTAATATGATAATTAAGTTGTATATTATTTTGTTAATATGCCTCATTGCCTTGTCGACGTTTAGTTTATGAATGCTTTGACTTTAATCAAAAGCATAAACACTGAATAAAGGCCCGTGGGCCTGGGCTGACACCATGCAGCAGGATGTCACGGGTGTTTCAAAAGTAGTCAACCCAACGACTTTTATAATGTTGACTATACACAATCAAACGAAACTATTACAAGAAGATAATTGTACAAAATTTTCAATTGAAACGGGTATGGATGACATCAAACTGATTATTACTTTTTGTTAAAAACTGGGTGAGATGACGGATTAGGATAAAATATAAAGGAAAAATAAATAAGAAAGGTAAGAAGGATTTTGGTCCATTGATTTAAGAATGAAGGATTAAGATTAGTTTTAAAGAAAAGAAGATAATGAAAGGGTATAAAAGGAATGTTACATTTATTTACGTTTTCTCTCCACATGCAAGTCACATGTCAATTCCTCTCATCAATTTAAAACGTTCATAACTTTCTCATACAACATTTTTTTAAAAAGGTTCACTATAATAACAAGCGTTTTTTATCTTTAATATGAGTATGATATTGCTATATAAAATAAAATAAAATTTAATTTTTACTGGTTTTTTTTTTTTTTTTTTTTTTTTTTTTGCATTGTGTAAAGTTCAGATCATTGTATTTTAACTGGGTTTTGTTCATTACGTTTTTACTAGGACTTCTATACATTGTGTTATTATCAAAACTTATAACACAATGTTAATTTGGGTTAAAGCCACTGCATTTTTATCAAAACTTATAACACAATTTATGACAAAATAAAGATGGTGTTATATTTGGGCACTCTATATATTGTGTTATAGGTTTTGGTCATTGTGTTTATTCTGCTATCCATTGTGTTTTAATCTATTGTTCATTGTGTATTAGTCTGTTGTTTATTGTGTTTTAGCGTGTTGTTCATTGTGTCTTTTATCTATCATCATCAATTGTGTTTTTAGTCTACTTTACATTGTGTTTTTAGTTTGATGCTCACTGTGTTTTACATTATGTCCATTGTATCTTTTATCTGTTGTCATCGATTGTGTTTTTGGTCTACTTTCCATGTTTTTAGTTTAATACTCATTGTGTTTTACGTTATGTCCATTGTGTCTTTTATCTGTTGTCATCGATTGTATGTTTAGTCTAATTTTCATTGTATTTTTAGTTTGATACTCGTTATGTTTTATGTCATGTTCATTGTGTAATATGCAACTGAGTTTTCTCATTGTGTTTTTTGTCTACTTTCCATTGTGTTTTTAGTTTAATAATCATTGTGTTTTATGTTATGTTTATTGTGTCTTTTATATGTTGTCATCGATTGTGTTTTTAGTGTAATTTCCATTGTGTTTTTTGTTTGATATTTATTGTGTTTTACGTTATGTCCATTGTGTAATACGCAACTGAGTTTTCGATTTCTTTTTCTATATATAACAATATGGTACTCATATTAAAGATAGAAAGATGTTCGATTTTATGGTATAATTTTTTTTAAAAACAAATGACGTATAAAAAAGTTATAGACGTTTAAAAAATAAGAAAAAAAAAAACAGTGAAGAAAATGTCATCAGTTAATTCCAAAAAATTCGAAAAAAGAACATGCCATTAAATACGTTAAATCGAAAGTTTAATAATTTACACTAGCATATGTATTATGCCAAATTGCCGATATTAAAACAATCCGTGAAAATAAACCAAATTAAACAAAAGTAAAGGCTTTAATAAAAGGTTATCTTGATGTATTTTCTCATTTGAGAAAATTCGTGTACTCAAATGGAGTCTATGTAATAGCTTGTCCACAAATGGAGTCTCACTAGTAGTCCACAAATAGCTTGCTGAAGGTTGTCCTTGTCACCTATGTAATAATATAATTATATTAAAATATATATTAAAAATAGCGTAAATTACGATTTTGACCCCTAATGTTATATCACTTCTAACCCTTTTGGCCCTTAAAAGTAAATGGATGGGGTTAGTGTAAGGGGGCAAAAGGGTTAGAAAAAATAAGTTGGCGGCTCAGATTTTAAAAGATTTCTTTTTAAGGTAAAAGTGATATAACCAGAGGGGCCAAAATCATAATTTACTATAAAAAATATCATAAGCTAACTATGTAGCGCGGAAACAGGTACGAGACTGGGGTACGGAAACGATACGGGTACGGGGAACGGTAAACATAACAATCCTAGATACGGCAAAGGTACGACAACATAATATATAAAAAAATAAAAATATATTACACAAAGTCCAAAATCATCATTTGTCAAACATATCTATTCAACAGACAAACTTGTATTCACCTAAAGCACTCTCAACTTACTAATTTTGAACATATTTTTTTTATCCTTCTACACTTCCATGCAAATCACCATACAAATGTGTAACCCCATAAATTTTATACAGCCACCACTTCTGTTCGTTGTAACACAAACCTGCAACTTCACCCTTTTCAATCAGAATTCACAACTCAATAGGAATTCACTTTTACAATTTGCTAATCACAATAATAACAAAATAAAATCAAACGTAACCAAACAATTCATCAACCCTCAAACCATCAACCCGCAAAACTAAATCAATATCTCTGATTGCCTTTTCTTTCCTACACATCATCGAACAACATCATAATCAAACCATCACATGATAATTCAATCGTCTTTCGAAAATACGTCGCCGGTCAGTCAAAGTGGAAATTTCGTTCAAGTTTACATCGCATGTCCATAACACATCGGAACTTCAAAGTTTGGTGAAAGTTTGAACCCTAAATAAAATAGGATACGTCCCTGAAACGTTGAATTACCGTCCCCACAATCCTGGAAATGTCTCGATGTCGTCCCAATTTCCCGGAAACGTTTGGGGGACGTCCCCATGCCGTCCCCGTCCCCTAACTGTAACAACCCGACTTTTGAAAGTCAAAGTACAAGTCAAAGTCAAAGGAATAAAAGATTGCTAATTGTTATCTGTCACTCCTTGCTAAATTATTGAATTGTACTTCCTGCCTTGTAATCGATACTCGGATTTAAATTGTTTTAGTTGTATTATGTGGAGTACTTGTTAATAAATCGCTATTTAATCGCAGATCAATTTATCGCTAATCGCTAATCGCAACTCGAACGATAGGTTATGGATATTGTTTTACGTGTGTGTGCTATTATGTGTTACTTGTGCATGTTATGTTGATGTTGAGGTGATTAATCGCAAACGCAATCGCAACTCTATCACAATGCAATCTCATCGCAAACTCGAGATGCAAGGATTTTATTTATGGTATTTAGTAGTTAGCTTATTTGTGTAACTAATGGGTAATACTATCGCATTGCTCACTCGCAACGCTCAATGCACGAAACGAAATGTCGAAACCAACTCGCACCCGCCATCTGATCGAATGACCATTCGATCGAATGGTCATCCGTCCGGATGACCATCCGATCGGATGGCCATCCGATCGAACCGTCTCTCGTCCGTCACACTACACAGACTTTCCTCTTTTGGCAATCTATAAATAGCCCTGTCACATCACTGTTCATGATGTGACAGCTCTCTCATCCGACCAGCACGTTCCAGCCCTCTTTTCTCTCGATTTCTCGCGATTCTTGTAAGTTTCTACTCCAAATCTTGTACTTCTATCATCTACACACACTTCTTCATCTTTTTCACCATCAAATCTTCACTTTTAACCATGGAATCGGCTGATTTGAGGTGTTTTAGGATGATGTCATCATGGGGTTCTTATGAACTTCGAAGTGTGACATCATTCCACCAAGAACAACCCAGATCTAAGAGATTTCAACATGATTAAACACTGATTTCATCTTAAATCTAAACATTTTCAAGAATAGAAGGATTGAAAGAGATTTTTACGACTTTTCTACTTTTCTTTTACACTCATGCACTCAAAACCGATAGAATCGGAGCTCATTCAGGTCTTCCACTCATTCTCTAGTGATGTGTCAGTTTGAGATCTGATTCCTATCAACGAGATAACCGACTTAGCGGGTTGAACATGAACAACCGTCAAGAACAGCTAACTGGTCAGAATACTGGTCAGAATGGGGTGATTGCCGTCCGATCGGATAACTTGGACTTGAGGGATTTTCCGTTGTTTAACACGTTGTCATACCGTCTCGATCAAACCACAAACTTTCAAACTTAACGAATTTCAAAACGAGTAAGTTGTAACAACCCCCTTTTTGGAAAGTCAAGGTACAAGTCAAAGTCAAAGGAAGAAAAGATTGTTAATTGCGATCTGTCACTCCTTGCTTAACTACTGGCTGTGCTTCTTGACTTGTAATCGAATTCTATTTTGAATTGCTTTAGTTATATTATGTGGAGTATCTATTAATAATCGAGGCTTAATCTCATGTTTTAATCGCTAATCGACTTATCGCTAATCGCACCGCTATCGCATCGCAACTCGAATTATGTGTTCTGGATATTGTTTTACGTGTGTGTGCTATTATGTGTTACTTGTGCATGTTTATTTTATGTTTGTAGTGATTAATCGAAACGCAATCGCAACTCTATAGCAATTCAATCGCAAACGCTAAACGCAAGTTATTTATAGTGATTGTATGTTAGATATAGTAGTTAGGTTATTTGTGTAACTAATGGGTAATACTATCGCATCGCTCACTCGAAACACATCGCAACACTCAAACGCAAAACGAAACGCCAAAACTCAACTCGTCGGACCACTTCGATCGAATGGCCAATCGATCGAATGGTCGTCCGATCGGATTACCATGCGATCGGATTGCCATCCGATCGAAGCGCCATCCGATCGGTGCGCCATCCAACACTTGCTCCTCCTTTCCCTTTTTTGGCAACCTATAAATACCCCCCTGTCACATCACTTGTGATGTGACAGCTCTTCCTCATTCGACCAGCACGCTCAAGGCCTTCTTTCTCTCGATTTCTCGCGATTCTTGTAAATTTCAACTCAAATCTTGTACTTCTATGATCTACACACACTTCTTAATCATTTTCACCTTTGAATCTTAACTTTTAACCGTGAAATCAACCGATTTGAGGTGCTTTTAGGATGATGTCATCATGGAGTTCTTATGAACTTCAAGTTTTGGCCTCATTCCACCAAGAATAACTCAGATCTACATGATTTCCACATGATTCGACACTATTTTCATCTAGATCTAAACATTTTCAAAGTTAAAAGGATTGAAAGATGGTTTCTAACTTTCTTTCAACTCTTTAACACTCAAATGCACTCAAAACCGATAGAATCAGAGCTAGTTCAGGCCTTCTACTCGATTTCTAGTGAAGTGTCGGTCCAAGATCCGATTCCTATCAACGAGACAACCGACTTTCGGATTAAAGATGAACAACCATCAAAGAACAGTTGACTGGTCGGATTTGGGTGATTCCTGTTTGATCGTACGACTTGGGATTTGATTAGATTCCGTTGTTTAGTACGTTGTCATACCGTCTCGAGCAAACCGCAAAACTTTCAAAATAATCAAGTCAAGACGATCAGATTCGTTGGGACGGATTGTCGTCCGATTGGATTGCAATCTGATAGGATTGCTATCCGATGGAACGATAATCCGATCGGATTGCACTTGGACTTCAACACTTAAACTTTTTATAATTTTCAAAGATCATTGGTTTCTAACGGATTGCCATCCGATCGAATGACAATCCTGCTATGAACTTGTTCTCTGAGAATGCCTCGCCGGACGGATCGCCATCTGATCGAACGACCTGAAAGGTAGAGATACTTCTTTGTTTTCAAAATGCTACAACGAAAACTTCAATGCCATCATACAAAAATACATCCTTCCCAAACGAATGTCAATCCGACCGAATGGCCATCCGATCGGATGACCATCCGAACGGATTGACATCCGATCGAATGACCATCCGATCGGATTACCATTCGACACTTGGTTCACTTTGCACCGTTTTACGCACTGCTCTTCGCTTATACTATCATAACTGTTCAGGCTAATCACTCTAGCGCTCCCTTCAATCCATTAACTTCCATCGCTGTGAGTATACTCGATCCCTTTTTGCTTTACGCACTTTTGGGTGTTACATACGTTACTTATTATAAATCACATCGATCACACAACGCAAACACTTTATACGCTGACCAATACTGCATGTTATACGTGTTACTCGATGAATGCTTGTATGTTATGTTAACACAGTGATTGTTGCCTGACGCCTTAGCAACGATAGTCCTATAGTTTGGACTCAGCACCTGTCGTGGACAAGGGTTGTTAAGGTTACCTCTTCACGTGTCACAGTGGTGACATGTGTTGCGCATTCTACAACTCGCAGTCTTGTTTGTGCATATTTCATTGTCGATAACCTACTAGCTTCACATTAAACATGTTACATGCTGGTTATGCGTAAACGCTTTCGAACTCTACTACTATTACTATTAAACTTGTATGCTCACCTTTACACTATGTGTATTGACCTTTATTTTAACGTATGTGACAAGTGCTTAGGATGATTTCTTGTTATTTGTTGGAATCGAGCTAGGATGGAGTCTAGAAACAAATTAAATAAAATCTGAGTTTTCGGAACATTTGATCTGTCTTTGAGAAAACGATGTCTGTAATAACTGCTTTTATTTGATACATTATGGTATGGGACATAATGATAAATATCTAGTAATTTTAGTTGTTATGGATTTCTCCTGGATAATCTGTTTCGCTCAGTGTCGCGCCCCGATGTTTCCGTCATCGGTTGGGGTGTGACAGATTGGTATTAGAGCCACAACTATAGGGAATTAGGCAAGACTCGACCTAGTCCGGGTCGATGTCCTAGAAACGGCCTAGTCTATAGTCTAAGTACCAACAGACCGACTTGTGCATACCCGGTCTGGGTTTTGTACGAGCTTACTTGCTATTTCTCGCTCGAACTCGCTGTACACTACACTCTTGCGCGAACATCGCATACCACAGTTCTGCGCAAGATCAGCCTTTCCTAAGGCTGGATACACACACAAACGGATGAATTGGTTGAGATTAGGTGTGAAAACCGCAAACTCTCGACTAAATCACTCGCTCGATTTTCTATTTTTATTATAAACAAGAGAATTTGCGTCGCATTAGGAGTGAAATACACACTTCGACACGATTCTCCCTATCTATCTCGTGATTCTATCACACAAATAGGGATGTAGTCGTTAAGTCAGGGGTGAAACCTGAACCTTGATGACTCGTTCTACTCTCTATTATGGTTTTACAAAGCTCTCACCAAAGTCTCGACGGACTCCAACGACTAGGGTCACGCTATAACTGGAAGGATGCGTGCCAATCGCCCAAATTGAGGCGAGAGTACAATCCAGAAGGCCAAAGTGTGCACTTAAGGTCGTTGTGAATAGTCGAATCACTTTGGGTAGTCGACGTCTCGCACCCAGACAATCCCTCTTCGATTTTATATGTTACGATTCTGGAATCTACAGCCGCAACTCTGTGATTCATCGATTTTATGTGAACTTTATGTGGTTTTATGTGTTATGTGTTTCGATTTTGGTGATTTCCTCGCTTTTCGTTGTTCGCTTTGATCAACAAGCACGACTCGCACTGCACATTTATCTCAAAACGCAAACAAATCGCTTGTGTCACTCGCAATCGCTACTCGCTATGCGCTGCTATGAAGGATAGGTGAATACGTGCAAAATATGTGCTTAGGAGAGCTATGTGCTTATGTGCTGTTATGCTTACATGAAATACGTGCTTATGTGCTTATGTGTTTCTGTGGTTTATGTGCCTACGTGACTTTGTGAATTGATGTGTTCCTGAGCTTTATGGTGAATCGCTAGACTATACTAAGGGTTAATCGAAATTATGTTTGAGTCCTATGGCGATGTCTGTTGCAGACAATGTCGTCGTTTGGATCATTCCACTCTCGCTCTGCTCGCCGAAACCACGATGACAAACGAATCGCTGCTCTCGTCGTTAAGCAAATGGTGAAAGTCATCCCATAAATCGTCAGTGAGCTGAATGAGAATGCTAGCAAGTCCTCGGAGGAGTCTAGGACTGATACTCCTAAGACTACTTTTAGCTTCAAGCAGTTCAAAGCCTGCGGACCAAAGGAATTTACCGGCGAAGATGGTCCTACGGCCATGTTCCAATGGTTTGATTCAATCGAAGTCACCCTGCGCCAGAGTGACTGTCCAGAAAACCTACGCACTGTTAACGCCACTGACGTCTTCCAATCCCGCGCTCTTGATTGGTGGACGGCCGAGAGGAACAAACAAGGGAACGATGCAGCTTTTGGGCTGACATGGGATGAGTTGAAGGACATCATGATGCAAGAGTTATGCCCTCCCCATGAACTCCAAAAGCTAGAGGATGAATTCTAGCACATTAAGCAGGATGGCGGAGATAATGTCACACCCCCAAAATCCACATGCGGAGTACCACCGCTTGGAGGCGTGACTGACCAGGATCCAGCCATCCATTTATACTGAGCATTGATTAATAGTAAAAATATTCACCAACCACAATAGTTAGTAAACATCATAGTTTAAAGTCTTAAAAGTTTAAGTTCGATAATAGTTTAAGTAAGCAGCGGAAGCATAAACCAAACAGTTTCAAAACAAAGTTCATAGTTCAAGATTATTTAAAACCCAACACACGGGTTTAGACGACCACTACACTTCCCCAAGCCGCAAGCTCTTGAGTCACTGGGTACCTGCAAAGCATGCAGTAGGGTGTCAACAAAAATGTTGGCGAGTTCACGAGGTGTCCTGTTTTAACTTTTCGAAAACGTAGGTTGTTTAGGTAAAACATTTATAATCACGGCATGGGGAGCTACCCCATATGAAAGCTACTAAACTGAAGTTACCGAAACTATTGACGAGAAGATTTTTGTGCCCCAGGTCAATGTCTATCGTCATTGACCAAGATGCAAGGTCTACTAGTTCACGCCCGATCTCCCCCGGTCACGGTGTGAGGTTGTCAACCTAATAGCGCTATCAACTAATAACCCGTTCGCCCCCGGCGATTAATCGATACTGTAAGCAGGGACTTAATGTGATAGAGATTCGTTTAGTTTTGCTAGTTGTGATTTATAAATAATACCCAAACGCATTTTCCCCCGGAAATAGTAGTTTAAAAGTTATTCTTGATTTTGTTCGTGTCCCTCCCTGGGACGCATGCTTTTGGTGTGTGAACTCACCTTGGGTTGCTCGGCAGTTTAGTTTACTTGGTTAAATACGCTGGTCACCACGTCCTAATATGGTTACCAATATAGGTCAGGCTCCGATACAAGTAATCACGTATATGGTACACGTATCTAACACATAGCATACAAAACATACAAGGTTATTGGGCCTGCCCTAATACTCGAACAGTTAATCAGTAACACTTAGTCCAGATAAACAGTAACAGGAAAATCATGCAGCCCAAACATTAGATGCGGCCCAATAAGGAAAACAAGTAGCCCTACTCGAGACAAGGTGGTCTCGTGTCGAGACCGAGAGGTCTCGAGTCGCAACCAAGTGGTCTCGGGTTGTAGCGGGGTGGTCTCGAGTCACGCAAGTGCGAGTCGCAACCTCAGATGTCTCGGGTTCAGTCTCGAGTCGAGATCATGAGGTCTCGAGTCGAGACCTTGCTGATTTCGAGCTGTTACTTGGTAGTTTGATGGTCTCGAGTCGAGACCGGAGGTCTCGACTTGCACATCTGATGACCGAACCTTCTAGAACCTGTCCGATTGTACTATCCAATAGAATTTCATGTTCATGATCCTTAGTACTAACCAATACAATTTCACCAACATGTTTTCTTGTCTATTCTTAATACAAAACAGATCAAAACACCCAATTTCCACATATTCATTGCATATTCAAACAGCTCATATCATGTTCATATAGTTCATCTTTAGGGTTTTTCACCATCACACATGATTATTCAAATAACACACATCATTCACTCGAGATTTAATCAAACCAACACATTCTCTATGACTCAATGTAACATGCATTCCATAAGCAACAATGGTATAGTATTTCACTCTTTTCTTTAAGAACATTTATGTGCAACAATCATAACAATGTCCTAATCAGCCTATGGTCATGCATATTATTTACACAAGAATAACATACTCATAATCACCAACATAAATATTCACACAATCTATCATAGCTTATCCGAATAGTACAATGCTTGCCTATCATCCATATTCATCCATGTGAACATTCAAAATAACAAGCCACCATCATGGTATAAATTCACTCTAATGACACCATTTTATACCTAAACATTTAGTAAAGCACTTAAAACACTAACCGGTTGTGACAAGGCACCGAGACAAGAAAGAAGACGAGAAAATGGAGTGTCCGAGTGATGATGATGAGCTTGGCCGAGTCTCCTTGTTGTTGCCGATTGATCCGAGAGGAAGAAGGGGAGGGGTGATGCTTGATTGTTAGGTTTTAAGGTTTTCTAGAGAGAGAGGGAGTGAGGATGAAGTGAGAGAGGGTGTAAAGGAGAGTGTGTGAGGGTTTTAGGTTTATATTTAGAGGGTGGTGCACCCTAAGTGGGTTTCCGAGTGGGCTGAGGGAGGCGCATGGCCCAACCGGCCCAACTATTATACTGCTCACTCGAGACCGAGTGGTCTCGAGTCGGGTTCATGGTCTCGGTTCACTATCATACGTATATATATATATATAGATAATACACATACTTAATACAAGGATCACACAACTCGTTAAGAAACATTCACGAACTTTCATTTAATAATATTTACACAATACACTGAAACAAGAGGGTTGTTCGGGGAAAATCCAGAGTGTCACATTATCCCCAAGTTTTAAGAACTTTCGTCCCGAAAGTTAAGGCAGTCACTGTCAAGCTAGTATAAGTGAGAATGTTTCGACGGGGTGTCACAGATAACGCTGGTTTAACTGCTCGCTTCAAATAGTTGAGCATTATCTGCCCTGGTCAGGTTACTACCCCCGAGATTACGATCAAGAAGTATATACGCGCTCTCCCGGATTATGTTGCAGATTTTGTTCAAGCTGGAAAGACGACAACAATCGAGGAAACCTACCTACTCGCCGCTGAGATTAACGTAAGCGAGTCAGGGCTGGTTATTTTGACAAAGCTGCCAAGAATCTGCACCAAGTCACCACTGCTCCCACCGCTGAAACCACCGCCGCACCGCAGTCTTCAAAGCTCTCGCGTCGCAAGACAAAGAACAACTGCAGCTCCAGCAACAAGAACTGTGTAGTTACTGCTGCCCCGCTCCGAACAGTACCTGCTCAACCGCAACCTCAACACAGCCAAGTAGCGGCACCTGTGGTCAATGCACCGCCTGCCAAGCGTGCATACACTGGACCACACCCGCTCTGCCTTACTTGTACCTATCATCACCCGGTTGGTATCGCATGCCGGTTCTGTGTTCATTGCAACATGTACGGCCACTTCACCGCTAACTGTCGTACTGGTCCACGCCAAGCTCCAGCTCCAGCTCAAGGTCAAGCTCCTGCACCACAAGCTCTCATTCCTGCTCCCCAGGGCCAACAAGCAGCTCCTACACCCGCTGCCCATGCTAGAGCTTGCTTTGCATGTGGTGATCCCAACCACTTAGCAAACATGTGCCCCAATAGGGTAGTAAAACAAGAGCCCCAGTAGCAGCCACAGCAACATCAACCGCAACAGCCTCAGCAGCAGCAGCCATAGCCAGCAGCCCGCGGACGTGCTTTCAATATCAACGTCCACCAGGCTCAAGCAGAAAACAATGCGGTTAATGGTACGTTCCTTATGAATGGTATATATGCTTTGTGTTTATTTGATACTGGAGCAGATAACTGTTTTGTATCGTTTGAATTCGAAAAGCTCCTTAATCGTAAGCGCGCCCATCTCCCCTCGACGTTCGATGTTGAAGTTGCCACCGGAAGAACCGTCACTGTCAATTATGTTCTACGTGATTGTACGCTTGAACTCAACAATTACGTCTTCCCTATCGACCTTATTCCGATGCAACTCGGTAGTTTTGACGTCATAGTAGGCATGGATTTTCTTCACGAAAATCATGCTGAAGTTGTTTGCTTCGATAAGATGATTCGTTTCTCGCTCTCTAATGGTGATCAATTTTGTGTGTATGGTGAAACTCCTTCGAAAGGTCTTAAACTCATGTCGTGTGTCCAAGCTAGCAAGTATCTCCGCAAGGAATACAGGGCTTTCTTGGCTAACATTGTAGTAGCGGAGAAGGAAAAGAAAGGAAACACAGGAGTGAAAGATGTTCCCGTTGTTTGTGAATTCCCTAACGTTTTCCCCGATGATTTACCTGGTTTACCTCCCGCTCGTGATATCGATTTTCGAATCGACCTCATTCCTGGAGCAAATCATGTTGCAAAAGCGCCTTATCGTCTCGCTCCTTCCAAAATGCGTGAACTCTCGAGTCAGCTCCAGGAACTACTTGATAAAGGCTTCATTCGCCCTAGCACCTCTCCTTGGGGCGCGCCTGTCCTTTTCGTCAAAAAGAAGGATGAATCGTTCCGGATGTGCATCGACTATAGGGAATTGAATAAGCTAACTATCAAGAATCGCTATCCCTTACCCCGAATCGTTGATTTATTTGATCAGTTACAAGGTGCTACGTGTTTCTCGAAGATCGATCTACGCTCAGGCTATCACCAGCTATGAATTCAGGAGGCAGATATACCCCCCGCTATGGTCATTACGAGTTTGTTGTCATGCCTTTTGGTTTGACTAACGCTCCCGCAGTTTTCATGGATCTAATGAATCGCGTGTGCAAACCCTTTCTTGACCGCTTCGTCATCATCTTCATCGATGATATCCTGATCTATTCCAAGTCAAAAGCCGAACACTCGCAACATCTACGTTTGGTTCTTGAGTTACTCTAGGGAAACCGTCTCTATGCCAAGTTCTCCAAGTGTGAATTCTGGCTTGAGGAGGTTCAATTCCTCGGTCACATTGTCAATAGTCAAGGTATTCACGTCGACCTTGCGAAGATCGAAGCTGTTAAGAGTTGGGTTACACCCAAGAACCCGTCTGAAGTCCGTTCTTTTCTCTGACTAGCGGGCTATTATCGCCGATTTATCGAAGGTTTCTCTAAAATCGTTGTACCGCTTACCTCGTTTACACATAAAGACAAACCTTTTGTTTGGGGAACTAAACAAGAGGAGGCCTTTCAAACTCTCAATGCTATGCTTTGCAATGCTCCCGTGCTCTCACTGCCCGACGGAAACAACGATTTCGTAGTCTACTGCGATGCCTCAAACCTTGGTCTTGGTTGTGTTCTCATGCAACGGGATAAGGTTATCGCGTACGCCTCTTGACAGCTCAAGATCCACGAGAAGAATTACACAACCCACGACCTCGAGCTAGGCGCAGTTATTTTTGCGTTAAAGGTTTGGCGACACTACCTTTACGGTACAAAGTGTACGATCTTCACCGATCATAGGAGCCTGCAACACATCTTTGACCAGAAAGAACTGAATATGCGCCAACGCCGATGGGTTGAACTCCTCAATGATTACGACTGTGAGATTCGTTACCATCCAGGCAAAGCAAACGTCGTCGCCGATGCTCTCAGTCGACGAAGCTATTTGCATAGCGTTCATAATTCTCAAGCCCAACATAATCTCGAAGCTCTTATCCGTGACGCCCAGCATGCTTGTTTTACCGAACGTACTTTGAAGAAGGAAAGGATTATCAACAATGGCGCTCAACTAGTGAATAAATCGAATGGTATCTTTCATTATCTAGACCGAATTTGGATTCCCAAGCGTACGAATTTGCGACAAATTCTGATGGACGAAGCCCACAAATCTCGGTATTCTATTCATCCCGGTGCCAACAAAATGTACCAGGACATGTGCTACAAGTACTGGTGGCTGGGCATGAAGAAGGATATCGCTGTCTATGTTTCGAAATGCCTGACTTGTTCCAAGGTCAAGGCTGAGCATCAATGCCCCTCTGGCTTATTCGTACAACCCGAGATCCTGATGTGGAAATGGAAGAGTATAGCTATGGACTTCATAACGAAACTCCCGCGCACACCATCAGGTCACGATAGCATCTGGGTAGTCGTTGACCGTTTGACCAAATCTGCTCATTTCCTGCCGATACGAGAAGACTTTAAGGTGGAAAAAATAGCCCGAGTCTACACCGGCGAAATCATCTGTCGACACGGGACGCCTCGTGACATCATCTCTGACCGCGATGGTCGGTTTACCTTGCATCTTTGGGAAACATTCCAATCTGCTCTCGGTACTACTCTTAATCTAAGTACCACTTTCCATCCCCAAACTGACGGTTAGACTGAAAGAACGATTCGCACCCTTGAAGACACGCTTCGCTCGTGTGTCATAGATTTCGGTGGTACTTGGGACACGCACTTACCTTTAGTCGAATTCTCGTACAATAACAGTTATCATTCTAGCATCCAAATGGCACCATTTGAGGCATTAAATGGAAGAAAATGTCGATCGCCTATTGTATGGCACGAGATCAGAGACGCGCAAATTACCGGTCCTGAGCTATTACAAGAAACGTCTGACAAAATCCTCCAAATTCGAGACAATCTGCTGAAAGCTCGGAGCCGTCAGAAAAGTTACGCTGATAGACGCCGCAAGCCCCTTGAATTTGACGTTGGCGATCACATACTCCTAAAGGTTGCACCTTGAAAGGGGGTGATCAGATTCGGTAAGAAAGGAAAGCTCGCACCTCGATATGTTGGACCCTTTAAAATTCTAGAAAGGATTGGAAAACTGTCCTACAGACTCGAACTACCGGAGGAACTTAGTAATGTCCACCTGACTTTCCACATGTCGAACCTCAGAAAGTGCTTAGCCGACCAGGAATTACATATCCCTCTTGAAGATTTACAAGTGGACGAAACATTACACATTGTGGAGAAGCTTGTCGAGATTATGGGACGAGAAACCAAGGTGCTCAGACGCTCACGCATTCCCATTGTGAAGGTTCACTGGGAAGGCAAACGCGGCGCCGAGTTCACCTGGGAACTCGAAAGTGACATGAAAGCAAAGTACCCGCAACGGTTTGTTACGCCAACTTCTTAAATTTCGGGACGAAATTTCCTAAAGTAGGGGAGGCTGTAACAACCCGCTTTTTGGAAAGTCAAGGTACAAGTCAAAGTCAAAGTCAAAGGAAGAAAAGATTGCTAATTGCGATCTGTCACTCCTTGCTTAACTACTGGCTGTGCTTCGTGACTTGTAATCGAATTCTATTTTGAATTGCTTTAGTTATATTATGTGGAGTATCTATTAATAATCGAGGCTTAATCGCATGTTTTAATCGCTAATCTCACCGCTATCGCATCGCAACTCGAATTATGTGTTCTGGATATTGTTTTACGTGTGTATGCTATTATGTGTTACTTGTGCATGTTTATTTTATGTTTGTAGTGATTAATCGAAACGCAATCGCAACTCTATCGCAATTCAATCGCAAACGCTAAACGCAAGTTATTTATAGTGATTGTATGTTAGATATAGTAGTTAGGTTATTTGTGTAACTAATGGGTAATACTATCGCAATGCTCACTCGAAACACATCGCAACACTCAAACGCAAAACGAAACGCCAAAACTCAACTCGTCAGACCACTTCGATCGAATGGCCAATCGATCGAATGGCCGTCCGATTGGATTACCATCCGATCGGATTGCCATCCGATCGAAGCGCCATCCGATCGGTGCGCTATCCAACACTTGCTCCTCATTTCCCTTTTTGGCAACCTATAAATACCCCCCTGCCACATCACATGTGATGTGACAGCTCTTCCTCATTCGACCAGCACGCTCAAGGCCTTCTTTCTCTCGATTTCTCGCGATTCTTGTAAGTTTCAACTTAAATCTTGTACTTCTATGATCTACACACACTTCTTCATCATTTTCACCTTTGAATCTTAACTTTTAACCATGAAATCAACCGATTTGAGGTGCTTTTAGGATGATGTCATCATGGAGTTCTTATGAACTTCAAGTTTTGGCCTCATTCCACCCAGAACAACTCAGATCTACATGATTTCCACATGATTCGACACTATTTTCATCTAGATCTAAACATTTTCAAAGTTAAAAGGATTGAAAGATGGTTTCTAACTTTCTTTCAACTCTTTAACACTCAAATGCACTCAAAACCGATAGAATCGGAGCTAGTTCAGGCCTTCTACTCGATTTCTAGTGAAGTGTCGGTCCAAGATCCGATTCCTATCAACGAGACAACCGACTTTCGGATTAAAGATGAACAACCGTCAAAGAACAGTTGACTGGTCGGATTTGGGTGATTCCTGTTTGATCGGACGACTTGGGATTTGATGAGATTCCGTTGTTTAGTACGTTGTCATACCGTCTCGAGCAAACCGCAAAACTTTTAAAATAATCAAGTCAAGACGATCAGATTCGTTGGGACGGATTGCCGTCTGTAACGCCCCAAAATCCAAATTTTATATATTCGAAATATGTCCTTATGCGTTATATTATGAAATAAATAACTAGACTATTTAACCTAGTTAAGTGCATGGTAAAAACTATTAAAAGAGAAAAGTGGTCCCAAATACGTGTTAGAAGTAAACTCGAGGGGTTAAAGTGGATAAGATGAAAGTTGATTTACTAATTAAAAGAAATCAACACACAAATAAACACACACATCGTGTGTGTTCGAGAAGGAGCCAGGAGCTCCATGAGAGCTCCACAAACCCTAATCATGAAGATCATTAAATCGAAAGGCAAGATGAAGCCTAAATCCATAACCAAGCATGGATTAATGATCACCAACACGAGGGGATCATAAGGTATGTCTCAAAACTAAGATTGGTGATCATGTAGGAAGTGGGTTATGTTCTAATCTGTGAATTGGTATGAAATTGAGTATGAACATGTGTTAGAATCATCATCTAGAACAGGGATTATGCATGGTTTGGGCGAATTTGATGTTTTGGGGTGAAACCCATTTGTTATGATAAGAATGAGGGCTTGAATGATCACCTATGTCCAACTCTTGTGTAATATAGATGAATTTTGATATGTATAATGTATTCTTGTTAGAGGAATTGAAAGAAATGTGTTGCTAAGATGTTTGAGATTTATGCATGAATGATTCATGTTGTTTAGAAGGAGGAATTTGATGAATTATGAATAAGATTAGAAGGATATGCATGAACTAGTTGTACCCTATGCTTAGGAGGTAGTACACACATAAAAAGTATGATGAAATTATGAAGAACTTAAGATTAGATCACTTGTAAGTGATTAACAAAGTAGCTATGAAGTGGGTTTTTGATGATATGATGGAAGTAATGATATGCTTATGTTAATAATGTTGAAAATCATATATGTGTAAGTATGTTTAAAGAAATTGGATAAGAAATGATGGATTATAGTGTTTTAAAGTCAAATTATAAACTTAATATAAGATCCGTGTGATGAAAAGGTTGTGATGAATGATGAATAAGCTAACTATCTTGAGAATGATATATGATAGTTGATGCTTGATAAGCGACATGGAAGCTTAGGATAGGAGCGGGTCAAACGGGACTAATGCGCACGGGAAGCATATTCGGATGTTAGGTAAGTAAAGCTTACACCCCTTTTTGTAGAATATCTATTCAATGTATAGATTACGAACATGGTAACTAAATATGTGAATTATGATGTTCCGACAAGTTTTGGTATGGGTCGGAACATGTGATTATGTTAAGAAACTAAGTTTGATGGTAAAAAAAGGGGTAAAAAGGGTATTATGGTAATTTTGATTATGAGATAACGAAGGAATAAGTTACAAGGATGGGATAATGAATAACTAAAATCCCACAAGGATAAAATGGACATCTAGACTTAACGGGTCAAATAGTGAAGACATTACCATTTGGCGATATTGACTAATGAATTGTTTTATTAAGTATTATGCATTCACAAGATGAATAGCGAAAGGAATTATGTTTCTATTACTTAGCCATTTAGCGCATGAAGTATTAAAACAGGTCATAGCTTTGATCTGAGCCAGGCATGTGCGATTAGAGTTGTAGTTAAGTCGTGGGATTAGTCAAATGTTTAAGGAAGTCCTTTGTAGTAAAGGATGGAACAAAGTTGACAAAAACGCCCTTGATGGGTAAATCGGGCAAACGGTCTTAAAAGTTGATTAGAAACAAGCTATTTGATTAAATGAATGTTTTGGAAAAGTAGGAAAGCAAGAAGTATGATTTTCGTAAGCCAAGGAACTTAAAATGCGCAAATACCTTTAACGGGTCAAAGTAAGCTTTTGAGCGAAAATGGGTTAAGAGGATGCCAGACATCCGAGAATTTAATCTTTTATGATAGACGTCATTGATATTATTAGGTTCATAAGAAGTTATGGTCAAACAAACAAGTTATGTTGATAAATGCATGAACGGGTCAAAATTTAGTAAAAGGGTAATATGCCAAAGGCTTAAAAGTCATAAATTTCGGTAGTCCAAATATTGGATTTTCACTCCATGTGATGGAGAATTAAATTACGGACGCGTAGGAAAAAGAATCGGGTAAAACGGATCAAAAACGAGAAAGTTATGCTCGTTTCCGTAAAATCGGGTTATGCTGGGAATATGCAGCAACCAGCTGCAGCATTCTGTTCGAATCAGGTGGTCGCGCCACGCGACGGCAGGGCCCTGTGGCCGTCGCGCGACGCGACGGAGGCATCATTCAGCAAAAGTTGTTTTCGTGTCTTGTTTTGTCTTGGGAACTCGTTTAAACGCGTTTTAAGTTGCGTATGACTAGTTTAACCTACGTTTTTTTGAGCATACGTATATGCGCACATGTAGGTATATATGTATGTATAGATGTTCATGTGTATGTAGGTAGTACGTGTATGTACGTGTATGCAAGTGAGTAGGTACGAATGTATGCACGTACGTAGGTTTGTGTGAAGGCATGTAATAGGTATATGTGTATGTAGGCATGTACTTATGTATGCAGGTACGTATGCATGTAAGTGGTTATATGCGAACGTATGCATATATGTGAGTATATATGAAAGTATGAACGCACGTTTTCAATGAAATTGAGTACTGACGATAATAAAGGCGTGCCTTGTGAACGAAGTGTAACGCAGGTACAATAAGGAGGTCTCACCACGGATTGTATATTCAGATGGAAAGCTGAAATGAAAAGAGATAATGAAATGAAAAGTCAACAAGGAGGAAACTTATTTATGTTTATAAGGTGTGTTAACGTTATGAATGTATGTGGTGAGCGCAGGTTGATCGGGTCACGGAGGATCATTAAGGAATAGAGATCGAGGATCGAGTCGCAAGATAGATTCTACGGGGACGTTGGTGTATGTAATATAGTAAACCTAGATTATGTTTTTATTTAGTAAATGAGTCGATTGATGACTTTATGTAAGAGGGTTATGTTAAAATGAATTTTTGAGAAGGTCAAGGTATTTATAAGGAAAGAAATTTTATGGTACGAATTTCCGCTGCGACTTTTGGTCAAATACGAATTAGGGTCTTACAAGTTGGTATCAGAGCCCTGGTTTGAGAGAATCAAGTACGAGAATATAGGTGCTTGAACTCAAACCTGCGTGCTCTTGTGATAAGGAACCCGTACAATCCATGACTCGATCAAGATCTAAAGGTAAGCATAACTGCTTGGAAAGGATGACCCGTGAATGCGGGCTAGAACCGGCATCAAGGCAAGTAATAGGACAAATTGACCCCAGGTACGTAAATTCAACGTGTGGGTGTATGTAATGGTATAATTAAGCAAGTGAAAGAAAATTTTAAATGAAATATAGTAATGACATGGTAATGAAGTTTTGAAAATGTTACACGTGCCGAAACTTAATTCTTCAGACATAAGGTGGCGATTACACGAAGACACGAAACTAGTATGTGGATTGTGTACCTGGCCAGTACACAAGAAACATATGACGTTTGTGAGACCGTGATAATTGTTACAGGTATGTTCGTAGAATTAGGTAGTAGGTGGACGTGAGGGTGAAGAGAAACGTAAGACTTTCAGGAATGAAAGTATGAATGATATGTTAAAATCCGTGAGACGGATTCGAAGCATGAAAGTAATGAAGTATGAATGACCTGTTTGAATCCGTGAGACGGATTCAAGGAATGAAAGGCATGAATGGAATGTTTGAATCCGTAAAACGGATTCAAGGAAATGAAATGTAGAAACGATATGTCTGAATCCGCGAGACTGATTCAACACATGTAAGGAACGAAAAAATGTGAATGATATGTTTGAATCCGTGAGATGGATTCAAATCATAGAAGGAAGAAAAGGAATAAATGGTACGTTTAGAACCGCTGGACGGATTCAGAACGTAGAAGTAATGAAAGGTGTAGATGTTACGTTTGAATCCGCGGGACGGATTTAAAAATATAAAAAGGATGAAATTAGCCCACATCAGAATGTGCCGATAGTTTGACCTTGGTTGCGTCAAACGAGTTATATGAGTAAATATAAAGTAACTGCATGAAAAAATGATCATAATTGGCACGCAAACCTAAATTTTAAAACGAAAGGAAGAAGTTTCAAACAAGTTATGTGTTAAATGTGTTAGAAATCGACTCTTTGGAGTCATAATAAATAACGAGCTACGACCCGGACAATAATTTAACTATGAATGAGAAGGGTGAGTTTTGTTAAGAATACCGAAATGATGCAATGAATGTCCTTGTGTAACACCTCGTAAAAATCACGTCCAATGATGTATCGACACATGTCATGAGCTTTAAACGTGTAAAAGATTACTTATGAAGGACTAAAGTTGACAAACAAAGAAAGTATGTGAATATAAAGGATTCAAAATGTCAACAATGGATAAATATTCCTTACAATAACCCTACACGATATTTATACCCTTAAACGAATAAATTATGGATCATACGAAGCTAATTGTGGAAGAGAGTGAGAGATTTCAAACTACAGGGGTTAAACGTGTCAACATGTTTAAAGTATACCTCTGAGTGACCTTTTAGCAAACCCGAAGCTTTGTAACAATTAATTATGCTCACGAGAATAAGTGATAAAAATTTCACAAGGTTTCGATAAAGTATGAGAAAGTTTGATAATATTCGTGTACGAGGGGTTAAAAGCGTCAACGAGGCAAAACTTGTGTTTTCGGTTATCTTTTAACGAAACCGGACCTATTGATAATTGGTTTTATCTCATGGATCATAGAAATATAAACTTCAAGGGTTAAAAGTGCCTAAAATGGAAGAAATTACGCATTTGAAGGTCCAGGGGGTGAAAGTGTCACATTTTGAAACATGTTGGCTGATATGTGGGGTGCTGGCGTAGCGCCACCACCTGGGCACCCGTCCACGGCACTACGCGACGGACTGCCAGTTCAGCAAACTCTTCCTTAACGTGGCAGCTTGCATGTGTGCTCGAATCCGCGAGTTTGCCACCATCTAGCCCCTTGAAACACGTCCCATAACACTCGTATTCATCCCTAGAGATGCCCTAACACTTGTATCCATCTCCTTGACCCTCCATGGCTATATATAGGACCAATTGTTGCAACTATTGAACTCACACTTTGAGCAATTCACTTGGAAAGCTTCCAAACCTTTGTTCTGAAGATTTCTGGAGCTCAAGGGCACTTCCCTAGCATTCTTAGTCGTGCATAGGACTTCAGTAAGTGTCCTTAACTTTCCTTATTTAGTTTAGCTTAGTTAATTAGCCTAAAGTCAAACCGTCGTAATTAAGATTTGACTTCGTCGTTAATCTTAATTTGTCCAGTCAAATTTCAAATTGAAAGTACCTATGAGTTGGTAATTATGTGGGCAATAAACCCTTAAAAGGGCACCCTCTGATTCCCACTCTAACTAGGTCAATTGTCGGGTCAAAGTTAATCTTAAAAAGTCAACAGAAAGCTAATTTTCAAATAAACACATAATTAACGATGTAGAAGCTATGAAAGCTGTTTTATCACTCATATAACTTGGTAATCAATGTAAGAACATGTCTAAACATGTTCAACCCGACAATTTTCAGTTTAAGCTAGGTTCGGAACCGAAAGTCGCAAAAGTAGAATTTTGCTTTGACTTTCAGTTCTGACCCATTGGAGCATGTTTTAGAAATGCCTTAGAGCTCTATTAGGACCAGGTTATTGATTAGTGTAACCCTCTGAGGTTATACAACTTGGTTCATTAGTTATCCGATTCATATGCAAGTTTCCGTTATATGCCTAAATGTTGATCAATATGCCCTTTTGACCTTAAAACAAGAATTTTGAAAATGTGAGAGGACAATAATCTTTATTACTGATTTATAAACATGTCCCTAAATTTTCACATCAATTGGAGGTCTAGATTAAGAGTTATGCTCAATAGCGTAATTAGAAAGCTTTTTATTAATTAAACGGCGTAATTAGCATATAGCCTATCTAAACCCAATTTTGATACCAAACTAACCTACTGATGTAAAATAATATTTTGGGATTTTTGAAGATTTTTATTTATTTTTGGGCTGAGCATAACATAGGGTTATAGCTTTAATTCGGTAATTGTCGATTTTGCCCTTTTGGCCTATAAAATGAGTTTTACAAATCCTTTTCATACCAAATCTTTTTCTACTGATTTTATATGATAAATAAAATATTTTGAGGCTTCTTGAATAATAAAAATATCAGCTTTACTTATAAAACCCGGAAATCACTTAAAACCGTCTTTTTATGCGTTTTAGACGCATAGTATGTATCAAACTATTTTAAATATATAAGACTTGATACCTACTGATATTTTAAGTAAATTATTATACTTTAGCAGTAAGAAAATTTTTTAAACTCAGATTCCCTATTTTGACCTTTAAAGCCTATGTGAAATTACCAAAATGCCCCTACGGTGCATAGTCTTGTTATAAAAGGTAAATTTCACCTATATACCATACCCTACTGTTATGACTTATAAAAATAAGTATTTTTACTAAATACATCAGACTTGAAACTCAGATTTATATTTAAACTCTTTTATAACCTTTTAAATGACCAAAATACCCCTACGGGGCATAATTTGGTTTTAAATTCGTTTTGGGCAAAATGGAAGGTATCCTACTGATATCACAACATATTAAAGGCATATTAACTTAGGAAACCTGTTCATGACTATTGTGGTTACCCGTTACGCACTTTTCGCGTTCGGATCGGCTTATGTAACTAGTTTGCATAAATTAGCCGAAACGGGTCAAACCTTATCATTTCTATCTCAAAATCCAGAATGTGTTTAGTTTACCCATACTAAACAAGTATACAAGCTTGTTGGGTCTAAACCACATTCTATTCCGGTCTTCGCATAATCATGCGTTTGAACCGTATCTTTTTAAAAACTAACCGGTCTAAGCTTAGGCTTAATTAAGACCCGTTAGGAATCTAATAGGTTATTAAAAACCTTCGTTCCAGATTTAGGAGCCCAGTAAAAGCTATCTGTACTTGCTGATTGATATACGGCTGGAATTGAATTTATATTTAGCTCAGGTAAATACTTTTAACTTATTTTCCCTATACGGGCTTGGGGTACGGTATATAAAATACCGCTTGGTCGGGTATTGAATCTTTAATCGTATGAAGGTTAAATTATTGAAATATCCCGTTTAAATTGTTTTGTTTGCTTAAAGCCTTTGGAGGGTTAATGACCATGTCCCGGATATCCTTGGCATCATTTTAAGAAATGGCCACGACCTAAGCACACGGGTGTAGGCGTACACCCGTTAGTGCATATATAAATAATAAGGTATAACCGCCGGTTTCGGGAATAACCCACCGCGGGACTATATCATGTGGTGTGTCTATTAAGCTCTAACCCGGTGTCAACCCGGGCTACTGAACGCATAAGGAACATGTAATTCTTTTACAAGTTTATATATAAATAATTATCCCAAGTTATAAAATGTTTTATGCCTTGTGCATTCAAATCAATTTTTCTAAACCTTTTTCAAAATGAGTCAGTTAATTGTATTTACCAGTGTAAACTGACGTATTTTCCCAAAAATGTTAAATGCAGGTACTAAGCGTAATAGGCTGGCTTCTCCTTAGCATCATTAAGAGTCTCGCAAGCTTGGATGCATTTAAGTCTGATGAACTATGTTTCCTTTTTATTTGATCCTCCTGTGGATCTGTTTCAACTATTTTGTGATACTTAATATTACAATTTATTCGGTTGAAATAAATTTATCTTTTGCTTCCGCTGTGCATTTAAAATTGTGTTGTTTGATTATGATGATATCAAATACGTCACGATACTCCCCACCGGGCCCACCGGTAATACGTGGAAATATCGGGGTGTGACAGGTTGGTATCAGAGCCAACATTGAGTGAATTAAACACTAGCCTTTTGTGTTTAATCTCAATGACACAGTAGCACATTCCTTGACCTTCAAGTCTAGACTTAACATAGGAATGCTCTCGTCTCTATTCGAAGAATTTTTTTCTATATATTTTAATATGTCGCCAAACAAAGAAGCCATAATGGAAATTCTCTCCATTTGAAGCCTAGGGAAGGCCGAGCTTCGTACTGCGACTAGGATTAACGTGCAACCAATGAGAAAGCATTCAGAAAGAAAATGAAGAAGAAACTCCTTTTGCTGAAGATCGTTTCCTTAGTAGTCCTTATAAGGACATATTTATCTTTCAGTCCCTTCATGGACAACATCATTTCTTTCAAGTCCCGTTTAGGGCAATTCTGTGCCGCTTTTAAAAATCATTGGAATGTTTTATCTAAATTTATTTATCATTGCATATGAACATAAAATATGAAATAATAACATTCCTTTTATAAGATCTACCATTATAATAAAATGGCAAAATCTAAAAAGGGCAGGACCTAGCCATGTGTCGTTTTAAGACAGGGCCAAGATGGTAGTTCCTTAATTAGATTCAGATCCTTATTAACATCTCAATTTAGGATTTTTTTTCTGCGTTAAATATTAAAAAGAATCTTAAAGGTACAACCTAGCCTATATGTCATTTCAGACAAGGCCAAGATGGTAGAACCTATTCAAAAGATTCAAATCCTTGTTAACACCTGTAAACGTGTTAACATTCCTGGCAAATGCGATTCAATCACATAAATCATCCTTATATTGGATTCTCCCGAAATCCTTTCTTATTTGGTGAATTAAGCATCCATTAGGGATATAATGCTTACGGGCCGTATTCATTGTCATATAAGACAAAAGACAGTCGTAGCCTACAACTCCCTGTCAAGAAAAGGCATGAACAACGTTCAAGCCTAAATACCTTGATTCTACAAAATCATGGTTTATAATTTAAAGTTGCCCTTGTGACTTGGCCTTTTGTGCCATAGTTATTTTTCAATTAAATCTAGGATAATTATAATGAAAATCCTGAATAAAATAAATATCATTCCTTTCCTGCCAGTATACATATTAAAAGAAAGTCTTAAAAGGTATAACCTAGCTTGAATGTCATTAAAGACCTAGCTACGATGGTAAGACCTGTTTAAAAGAAATTCAGATCCTTGTTAACATCTGAAAACATGTTAACACTCCCGACAACAGTGATGCGATAAAATCACACTTGTCATCTTCATATTAGAAATTTCCAAACCCCTTATTTAGCATAAATGATCAAGAGGAATCATGGCTAATAAACGTCGAACATTATGAACGCATCAAAACATCCATTGGGATGAATACCTTCGGGCAAAGATGTATACGTGAAAAAGATAGTTTTATTTCATAACTTCTTGTCAAGACAATGAACTATGAAATTTTCCGATCCCAAGGAATCATCGATTATGTTTTAAAATTTCCCTAGTGACAAGGCATCTATGCCATCAAAAAGTCCTTTGGAACAAGCCCTTGTGCTATATATAAAATGTCAGTACGACATTGACAGTAGTGACTTATGTCCCCTGTCTAATAAATATGAAGGATTATATTCCGTTTAAACGCCAAAGATGGATTATTTAAAAACCTAGGCAAAACATAATCAAATAAATTTAATACTATCTATTAGCCTATATGGTTTATTTGTACCATGGCTATTTAATCATCAAATTCGACAATTCACCATATAATTAAACCAATTATTACTACTTGGTTTGTAGCCTTCAAAGCTTCACCATGGCTGACTCATCTGAAGCTCACAATCATCCAGTTGATCAGAACGATAATGCAAGACTGAACTTAACGGGCACCGAGTTACAGGCTATGTTGGATACAGCCGTAAACAAAGCCGTGGACCGTGTATTAAAGGATCATAAGCGAAAGTGCGATAATACCCCAAATAAAGGTTACAAAAAGGGTAAGACCGGTTCAAACTATGACCAGTCCAAGCTAAAGGAGGCAAAACCCAAATGTAAAACCTGCGGGAAGAAGCATTTCTGAAAATGTTTCTATGAACAGACCAGGGAATGTGTCATCTGTAAAGAGATGGATCACAAGACCCATGAATGCAAGGACTTGAAGGACGCCACATGCTATGGTTGTGGCGAGAAGGGGGCACGTAAAAACCCGCTGCCCAAAGAAGGCGACTAAAGGGAAATGCACTTTAGAGTCACAAGCTAGGCCTTGTGGGATCTATAATAAAGAAGGGCACAAAACTTTGGAGTGCCAAGACATAAAGGACACAACCTGCTATGGTTGTAAGGAAATAGGGCATATCAAAACTAATTGCCCAAATAAAACCAAGAAGCCTGGAGAGGATAAGAAGACCAACGCTGGAAGCTCTCAAATGGATGCTCAAGAGGCTATTCAGGATGACAATGCCACAACAGGTACTTTCCTTGTTAGTGACGTTCATGCTAGAGTATTATTTGATTCAGGTTCAGATAAGTCTTTCGTAGACAATAAATTCTGCAAATTATTAAATCTGCCTGTTAAAACTTTAAGCGTTCAGTATGAAGTAGAATTGGCCGATAGAACCTCGGAGACTGCTTCAGCAATATTAGATGGATGTTTTATATCCATTAGGAATTTTTCTTTTCCGCTGTCCTTGTTTCCGTTAAAATAGAGGGACTCGATATAGTGATAGGAACGGATTGGTCATTTTGTAACCAAGCCCATAGTGTGTGTGATAAGGAGCAAGTAGTTATCAAAACTCCTTATGGCAAGCATTTGACAATTCAAGGAGACACATGGTACGGATTGCCTAAGCACTTGTTGAATATGGTATTTAATACCAAAGATTCGGGTATGGAAAACTCAGAAGAGACGAACAACAGTCGCGATGCTGGAGATGCGACAAATGTTAATGGTGCATCCAATGTGAACCTCAATGTTGATGGAGTTAATCTCCAAAACTGTAATTAACGTAGCTGTTAGGAAGGCTATGAGAAAAGTCATGAAAAGGTTCAAGGAGCCAAATGCTGCTCGCTCTAAAAACACATGTCGCTGCTCATGAGAAGAGCTTTATTCATACTTCAAATGCGAGGAATAACCCAAACAAAATCATATGTGGCAAGGAGCCCATTCCTTTTAGGATGTACTTAAAAGTACTTCGTCTCTTGGAAGTCAAGAGACTTCAATAGTAAAAAGGGGCCATCGATTGCAGGAAATTGTTGGATGAAGTAGAAACCCTTAGGTATGTCAACAGTTATGATGGAAAGGACACGGTGAGGTATGCATCGCGGTCGTTCGAGGGCAATACCCTTAAATAGTAAGGACATTAATGAAGTCCACAAGAAAGATCCTCTTATACATTATGGGATGGTCCAAGTTTTAAGGACCTTATTAGAAAAACCTATTATTCGCTTCGCGAAATGGAAAAAGATGGAATAAGAAGTTTCTGACTCTCACCATAAAAATTTTAGACTGTCGATAGTATGTTGCAAATTTTAAATTCATTGGTTTAGATAGTACCCTACTCCATTTACCCAAAATCTAAGCTCAATGCAAATAATTATTGGTGGTTAGCAACGGCAATAGGAGGGCACATTAAGGATTCAAAGCCTGCTTATTATAAATCCATTATGATCTACCTCAGCTACTCACGTTGTATAGATTAAGAAGCAACCAGTCAAGGCTGAGACTGCCCAAAATTTGTCAGAGATTTTGCAGCTAAGTTTAAAAGGATTAAGAATGGAGGCGTTTAACCCTCCTGATGAATGATTAGAGGCAGTTCACATTAATAACACCAGATAAATCCCTTATTGTGATTTTATTGTGATTTTATTGCTAGGAGTTACGCTGGTCTCTCATAAGACCATAAGTTTAGCAAACTCTTGGAAATTTTCCCGTAAGAACCCCAGATATTAAGTGTAAGGAAAAAACTTACAGGCAAAATCATAGGAACCATTTCTTCTGTTCCTGTCAGAAGCCTTCAGTCGTAGAATTTTTGAAGTATCCTCTCTAGAGGAAGTGCGTCAGCATATATAGTTGATATCTCTTTGATCTCTATCGACTACGAATACCAGACGGTATGATAAAAAGCGCCATATGAGGATTGGTGTATCTTAATATGTTCCATAGATTGCTTCCATGCCTGATCAGTATGGAGGTTTAATGCATGGGACCACAAAGATATTCCGATGGTCATATGGTATTAAAGTCAGCCAATGGTATTCAAAGAAGATATCCAGAATGGAATTGTCCAAGTAAATGCCTCCGATTAAGGAATTCGTGGACTCGTATCATAAATGTGTCACTCATTTGACATAAGCAAGGATGGATGAACTGGAGCCTGAGATTTGGAAAATCTCTGTAACCTCCTTGTATCTTAATTATCTTCTCCTAAGATTACCCTGTTTACCTCCTGAGTGGCAAATAAAGTTAAGATTTATATCCTATTTAGGGTTGTATTATTATGAAATCTCCAAGACGGCTAGTACCATCATTGGAAGAATCGAAACGCTGATTAAGTTAGTTTTAAAATAGAGGTTCATATAGCCTAACTCAATATTCTAAGAATTCGGTATAGTTAATTAAGAAAGACGGTTCATTTTGCTTATGCATTGATTACCGCAACCCTAATTAGGCAACAATTAAGAATTGTCATAAGCTACCCAGGATCGTCGATTTGTTCGACTAACGGCAAGGATTAGCTATTCCTTAAGATTAGTTTTAAGCAGTGGTTGGAATAACCATCTCACCTTAAAAATAAGTTTTTTTTGTAATAGTTGTTATATAAGTATCAAGGTTGCTCCTTTGGAGACCTTGTATAGATGAAATATCAAGACATCCGTTTGATGGACGAGACTTTGGGAAGTCCAATTACCAGGATATGAAAGTTGCCTTGGAAACAACGAATAAGACCATACAAATCCATAGTCATCTGTAAGTTGCCAGTATTCGGCAGAAAATCAAGGATTAATGAAAGTAGCAACCCTCCTAAGTTCTTGTTAAGGAATAAGGTTCAACAAAAGATATTACCCAGGAAGGGTGTGCTAATTTGTTAAATTATCAGGTTAGTTAAGCTCTGAATATATAGAATCATTCGAAGGAAATCGAATGTATCAAGATCACATAGCTTATAAACTAAAACCTATTTAAGGAGCTTAGCGGAGCTCGCAATGCATTACACGCTAATGATTTAAGGATGTGTTTCGCCAATCAGTCGAGAAGCATTATCACATAATGATATGCAGATTTATGATATGATAAGCAACCTATACCGATTAAAGATCGGCAGGTTAAGAAGCTCCAAAAGGATACATGTACCTAATATAAAGGTCATTTTGGGAGCTTGGAGAGACTCCAGATAGGCTATAGAAGTTAAGTCCATTATGCGACAAAAAGAACTTCCAGCATTTTAGCAAATCTCGAGGTCGAGATTTCATTTAAGGTGGTGAGGATGTAACACCTCGTAAAAATCACGTCAAATGATGTATCGACACGTGTCATGAGCTTTAAACGTGTAAAAGATTACTTATGAAGGACTAAAGTTGACAAACAAAGAAATTATGTGAATATAAAGGATTCAAAATGTCAACAACGGATAAATATGCCTTACAATAACCCTACACGATGTTTATACCCTTAAACGAATAAATTATGGATCATACGAAGCTAATTGTGGAAGAGAGTGGGAGATTTCAAACTACAGGGGTTAAACGTGTCAACATGTTTAAAGTATACCTCTGAGTGACCTTTTAGCAAACCCGAAGCTTTGTAACGATTAATTATGCTCACGAGAATAAGTGATAAAAATTTCACAAGGTTTCGATAAAGTATAAGAAAGTTATGATAATATTCGTGTACGAGGGGTTAAAAGCGTCAACGAGGCAAAACTTGTGTTTTCGGTTATCGTTTAGCGAAACCGGACCTATTGATAATTGGTTTTATCTCATGGATCATAGAAATATAAATTTCAAGGGTTAAAAGTGCCTAAAATGGAAGAAATTACGCATTTGAAGGTCCAGGGGGTGAAAGAGTCACATTTTGAAACATGTTGGCTGATATGTGGGGTGCTGGCGTAGCGCCACCACCTGGGCACCCATCCACGGCACCACGCGATGGACTGCCAGTTCAGCAAACTCTTCCTTAACGTGGCAGCTTGCATGTGTGCTCGAATCCGCGAGTTTGCCACCCTCTAGCCCCTTGAAACACGTCCCATAACACTTGTATTCATCCCTGGAGATGCCCTAACACTTGTATCCATCACCTTGACCCTCCATGGCTATATATAGGACCAATTGTTGCAACTATTGAACTCACACTTTGAGCAATTCACTTGGAAAGCTTCCAAACCTTTGTTCTGAAGATTTCTGGAGCTCAAGGGCACTTCCCTAGCCTTCTTAGTCGTGCATAGGACTTCAGTAAGTGTCCTTAACTTTCCTTATTCAGTTTAGCTTAGTTAATTAGCCTAAAGTCAAACCATCGTAATTAAGATTTGACTTCGTCATTAATCTTAATTTGTCCAGCCAAATTTCAAATTGAAAGTACCTATGAGTTGGTAATTATGTGGGCAATAAACCCTTAAAAGGGCACCCTCTGATTCCCACTCTAACTAGGTCAATTGTCGGGTCAAAGTTAATCTTAAAAAGTCAACAGAAAGCTAATTTTCAAATAAACACATAATTAACGATGTAGAAGCTATGAAAGCTGTTTTATCACTCATATAACTTGGTAATCAATGTAAGAACATGTCTAAACATGTTCAACCCGACAATTTTCAGTTTAAGCTAGGTTCGGAACCGAAAGTCGCAAAAGTAGACTTTTGCTTTGACTTTCAGTTCTGACCCATTGGAGCATGTTTTAGAAATGCCTTAGTGTAGGTCCCCTTGATGTATGGATCTTTCACAGAATTGTCAATCTAATCAAGAGTGCGGAATCCTCTTGATCAGAATATAGCAGAATGAGTAGAAACAGAAATCACTTTCAAACTGGATTTCTATTGATTATCAATTACGAGAATTACAATCAATCAAACCCTAACCAACACTCCAAATTCGTCCAAGCTAGTAATGCTCTCACGAATTCTCTCTAAACACCGTTTTGGCAGATTAACCTAAACCCTAAAGCCTAACCTTGTTTATATAACACAAGGTTTGCAACTTGGGCCAAGGTTAAAACCTCATGGACTGCAAATTGGACAAGCCCAATTCGCCCCCCATACACCCAATTCGTTGGGTTTAGTTAGCCCGAACATTACAACTAACTATTACAAAGCTAAACTCGCTAACTGTTTATCGTTTAACTAATTACAAGATATCCAAAGACCAAATCTAAGCTGTTGTCACAAACATGCACCAACAAACTCCCCCTTGACAATAGCTTCATAAAGTAACTTTGTCTTTAGTCATCTTGCAATCTTCATGTAACCTTGCACTGTCTTTGGTCTTTGGATAGCTTCAGCTTCAATAGCTTCTGTCAGCAACAGACTCCCCCTAAGCTGATGCATCCAATCACCAAATCTTCAAAAACTTTAGCGTTTGAGTAAACTCCAGTTCAGCATATGTATAGCAATCTTCAAACTCTTCACTTTGTCTGCAATGTAGAAAGGAGACCAAAATATCTAACGAGGGCTAAGACAAATACCATTTTTGGTACGATTTATGCATTTTGCATATTTTGAATGACTCTCTTTGAGAGCTTCTTCATTTAAGGGTTTTGGCATTTTTAGCTCTTTTAAGATATCCTGGGTGTGTCTAGGTCAGCATATATCTGGATGCAGCAGAAGGACACCCCTGATATCCCCAGATGAAATAACAGTATAAAGACCCAAAACTTCAGATTTTGGCAATCTATCAACGTAAGATTTAAGGTCATTAAACCATACACCACTGATGTGTTCCCCACTCATATACAGTTCATTTAAGTTTATATCACATTGGTAAGTTGATTATTTCATGCTTTTTGCCTACTGGTACATCATATGATGAAGCTGCTATCACACTTAAGCAATTTAATTTATTTTCAGTGTGACAGTCTAACTTGCTGATGTACTATCATTTCTTCTTTTTCACACAATGATAACTCATTTTTAATTTTCTAATTTTTTATGTTTTTGATTTTTCAATGTTTTTGTATTTTTTATTTTTAAGAAAGCAGTAAACTATTTACAAAATTCTTATGAAAAACCAGTTATTCAGGATTCCTCATCCCGTTGAGTTCGACTAAATGTTCAAAGCGAGCCCTGTCAAAAGCTTTAGTATAAAGATCTGCCAGGTTATCTAGTGTGTCGACTCAGCACTTTGAACTTCAATTTAAATCAATCAATATATATATATATATATATATATATCAACAATCTCACATCCCCCTTCATGTGCCTGAAGCAGCCACTATCAACATAAGTTGATAATCCTCCTTAGCAGCTCCTGCACACACCAACTAAGAAATTGGTTAGATTGGGGGACCCAAGCCTTAATGGTCTTGGGTCGTCCAAATTCACCAACTTCTGGAACATCCATCCAATATCCATTACTCCTAACTGGAGTCTTGGATCTCAGACCTGTTGATGGAATTTGATTTTGATTTCCATAAGGTCTATGGTCCTGAGGGTTCCTATACGTGTTTGGACTATTTGACCTTTGGAAATTTTGATTTTGGTACCTTGAATTTTGATTCCAAGAAGCTTGATTGTTATAATTTCTAAAGCCATTGTTATAAAAAGTTCGACCACCATTATTTTGGTATCGATTTTGATATTGACCTTGACTTCTGAAATTATTTGAATTTCCATAAAAATTGTTCATTCTAGGTGAACTGCTTCTAGGTCTCTCATATCTGCCTGGTGGAGATCTAGGCTGAAATCTTGGTTGATTTCTTTGAAAACGAGGAACTTGTGGAGTTCCTTTTTCAACCTTATCTACACCAACAGCAACATTCTCTGGTTGCTTAGGAGCAGATTTCTTTGGAGAATTTGAACCTTTCTCCTCACTATCACCTTTCTTCTCTGGTAATTTCCCTCTCTGTTTTTCACTAAGTTGTGCTTCACTCTTTTTGTTAGGACAGCAGCTAGCTACATGTCCTTTGATGTGACACTTGAAGCACGATCTCCTTTTCAAAGACTTCTTAGCTGGAGTCTCTGAGGTAGATCCCTTATCAGATGGTGATGATCCCTTAGATGAACCTTGTTTAGTTTGCTTGATTTCAGATTTTTCTATCCTCTTATTTTTTGCAAACTCTACATTCGATTCATTTTCAATAACAGCAGTTTCGTTTTTCATATCACTACCTTGAACAAAATTAATCTTTTTAACAAAAACTTGTATTTTATTCTTAGGCGGTGAATTTTTCTTTTTCAAAGGTTCCCTGTTATTGTTTTCCTTAGCCTCATCACTCTCAGATCCATCACCTTGACTTGATGTGGATGCGAAACTACTAGGTGCAGATGCCATAAAGTTTGCTAGCTCATCTTCACTAGGCAGGAATGAATAGTCATGACTAAGAGGAGGTGGAACTTCATTAAAGCCCTGGAAGCCCACACTGGTCTTGTCATTACTCTTCTTTAACCCACCCATCATGTGTTTCATAACAAAAGATGAATCTCTGAATTGACTCAATTTCTTTTCAAGTTCAACAATTTTGAGTTGTGCATCTGACAACTCTTTGCATTTCTCAGAAATCTCTTTTGTTTTCTCAGCCATCATGTCATGAGCTAAATCTATTACTTGAAGTTTTTCATTTAACTTGCATGTTAAAGCTTCAATTTCACTTTCATAACCTCTTATCTTCTTCAAGTATGTAGATTCATTTCTTTTAGCAAAAAAGTTTGACTCTTTTACGTTTGACATCTCGCTCACCAGACTTTGGTTTTGTGTTGACAACCTGTTAACCTCACCCTGTAGTTCACGACATCTTAAACACACAGAATTAGATTGTACCTTTTCCTCATGAACTTCTGTATTTTCATCAGCAACAACCTGTTCAGCTTCACTCTCCTTCTCTACTTCAGCATCCACTTTTGCTTCAGCATTCTCCACTTGAGCTTCAGCATCACTCACAGTAGTTTCAGCCTCATCAACTGGCACTATCTCTGCCATAAATGCCTGAGTGGCACTCTCATTTCCCTGATATCGCTTTTGTAATGCATCCCACATATCCTTTGAATTAGTGTACTTTGTGAAGGTATGCTTGATGCTATCAGGTAAGGACATCTTTATCGCAGCCAAGGCTCTCTTTTCAGCCTCATACACCTTTTTATCATCCTCTTTCATGTTCGCATAGTCTGTTCTACGTGGTCTGCCCTCATAATCATGTGTAGGGTTTATGTACCCATCTTCAATACATATCCACATACGTGCATCCTGAGATTCAATGAAGGATTTGAAGCTGTCCTTCCATGTAAGATAATTCTCCACCTTCATCATCTTAGGTGCATTCAATTTTGTCATGTTCGACATTTTAACGCAAACAGACTGGTAAAACCGTACAAAATATCTCCGAAAATAGTGGTTACCAAATTACACCGTTAGAATCGTCTCGAAAAGACAAATCCAATGATATATAATGTCGAAAACCGAATTCGGGATTTTCCAGACGGTTCTGTCAAACGAGCTACGGATCAATTTCTATTTTCAGAAACCTGAATTTTTCCTTACGCTTGCCAGAAAATATTCCACCTTTTTAAATTTGCTATTAATTTAGTTGCTTAGTCAATTAAATTCGCTGGTCTGTTTCTTGTTCAATTTCCCTGATCGATCAAGGTTCGCTGAAAGGTTAATTTTGCTGGTTAAATTCGCTGTCAACTTCGCCGGTCAATTTCGCGATTACGACGACCTGTAAAGTCACCGAAGACCGTAATAATTTCGCTGAGGAAAATTATACGGTTACCAAAGTCGCCTTTGGATTTAACTTCGCCGGTCACCGAGTAATCAAGTCACAAATTCGCTGGTAAAAATGCTGGATCAGTTAATTTCGCAGATCAGTAAATATGGAAATCCAATCTTCTCGAAAATTTTGATGATTTTCTGGATTCTACCAACACCTTCCTGCAGAATCGAAACAGCAAAATAATCAGTAATTTTCGAAAATAATATGATGAACACGAAGAACAGTCTTCGAATTCCAGCCAAATACTCGTCAAAAACCGTTAAAATCCAACAGAAATCGTCCCGAAAACCTGCAAATCAGCAAAACTCAACAAACAAACTGATCAAACACAAACAAATTCGCAGAAAAATTATCAGAACTCAAAAATTTCGAAACCCTAATTTCAGGTTTCAACAATTTCGAAATTTTTCACCCAAATCTGCCAATCACAATTCTGAACCGAGCCTTCAAGAGCCTAAGGCTCTGATACCAATTGTAGGTCCCCTTGATGTATGGATCTTTCACAGAATTGTCAATCTAATCAAGAGTGCGGAATCCTCTTGATCAGAATATAGCAGAATGAGTAGAAACAGAAATCACTTTCAAACTGGGTTTCTATTGATTATCGATTACGAGAACTACAATCAATCAAACCCTAACCAACACTCCAAATTCGTCCAAGCTAGTAATGCTCTCACGAATTCTCTCTAAAAACTGTTTTGGCTGATTAACCTAAACCCTAAAGCCTAACCTTGTTTATATAACACAAGGTTTGCAACTTGGGCCAAGGTTAAAACCTCATGGACTGCAAATTGGACAAGCCTAATTCGCCCCCCATACACCCAATTCGTTGGGTTTAGTTAGCCCGAACATTACAACTAACTATTACAAAGCTAAACCCGCTAACTGTTTATCGTTTAACTAATTACAAGATATCCAAAGACCAAATCTAAGATGTTGTCACAAACATGCACCAACACTTAGAGCTCTATTAGGACCAGGTTATTGATTAGTGTAACCCTCTGAGGTTATACAACTTGGTTCATTAGTTATCCGATTCATATGCAAGTTTCCGTTATATGCCTAAATGTTGACCAATATGCCCTTTTGACCTTAAAACAAGAATTTTGAAAATGTGAGAGGACAATAATCTTTATTACTGATTTATAAACATGTCCCTAAATTTTTACATCAATTGGAGGTCTAGATTAAGAGTTATGCTCAATAGCGTAATTAGAAAGCTTTTTATTAATTAAACGGCGTAATTAGCATATAGCCTATCTAAACCCAATTTTGATACCAAACTTTTTACCTACTGATGTAAAATAATATTTTGGGATTTTTGAAGATTTTTATTTATTTTTGGGCTGAGCATAACATAGGGTTATAGCTTTAATTCGGTAATTGTCGATTTTGCCCTTTTGGCCTATAAAATGAGTTTTACAAATCCTTTTGATACCAAATCTTTTTCTACTGATTTTATATGATAAATAAAATATTTTGAGCCTTCTGGAATAATAAAAATATCAGCTTTACTTATAAAACCCTAAATCACTTAAAACCGTCTTTTTACGCGTTTTAGACGCATAGTATGTATCAAAACTATTTTAAATATATAAGACTTGATACCTACTGATATTTTAAGTAAATTATTATACTTTAGCAGTAAGCAAAAGTTTTAAACTCAGATTCCCTATTTTGACCTTTAAAGCCTATGTGAAATTACCAAAATGCCCCTATGGTGCATAGTCTAGTTATAAAAGGTAAATTTCACCTATATACCATACCCTACTGTTATGACTTATAAAACTAAGTATTTTTAGTAAATACATCAGACCTGAAACTCAGATTTATATTTAAACTCTTTTATAACCTTTTAAATGACCAAAATACCCCTACGGGGCATAATTTGGTTTTAAATTCGTTTTGGGCATAATGGAAGGTATCCTACTGATATCACAACATATTAAAGGAATATTAACTTAGGAAACATGTTCATGACTATTGTGGTTACCCGTTACGCACTTTTCGCGTTCGGATGAATGAAAGCTGGCCTGGTACGGTTAGTCACGCGAAGGAGCGGATCGATCTGGTTTACGGATCATAGAAGCACGAAATGAAATCAAAGTAAGTATAAAGTTTTAACTCATACCGGATAGATATGGATTTGTAAATTTAAAAGCGACCTACGAGATGAATAATGGAATAGGTATGGTAGGGTAGGGTATGGAATGTATGACTTTTAATAGTTGATGTAAGAAGAGAACTATGTCATTAAGAAGTAAATCTCAAAAGTTGTGAGTGAAAGTTCTGAGTACTGATTAAACTCTCGTATGATTAACTTGCACGACACGCTTAGTTGTGTAGATTAAGTAATACAGCATGAAGTGAAAGCAATAGTAATGTGAAATGAATGAAATGATTTAAAAGTAATGTAAAGGTATGCAAGGTACAAGTAACTGTAGAAAACGTAGAATGAGATTAACGTTGGAGTTAAGCACGTAGGTGAGATTATGTAATACTAGTTTTGTTATGGTAACAAAACAAAAGTTAAATGTTATACAATGCATGTAGAGAATGTAAATTTTTTTTTGATGAGATGAAGATATTAGATCCGTTAAGAACGGGTCATACGAATGTATGTCTGATTACAAGTTGAAGGAGCATGTGTATTGGCCCGTTGTTGACAGGTCAAGGAAATGAAAATGATATGTGAAAGTATGATAAGGAAAGTATTGATTTATTAGGAAGAAGTCAATTATTTGAATAATTTATGAATCAAGAATGAATAGTCATCCATTTTTATGGTGTACCAATTAAGAGTTAAGTATATATGAGTATGTATAAATTACAAAGTAAGATCGTATAGCCGACGAAAACGATATGAATATCGAAATAAACATAAAGGAATGTTAGTAATGGGAAGTTGGAATTTCTTCCAGCAAACAAAATGATGAATGAACCGCTAGCTATGAAGTGAGTTAGCAGCAAGCACTATTTGGTGAAAGTGACATTAATAAGAACTCTGGGACGGGTTCTTGAAAAATGGGGGATAGTCATCGTGATGGGCTAGCGGTCGTGTCAAGGGGACATAGAGAAGAGATAATTAGTGTTAAATGAAGGTAAGAAAGGTTTCGGGGACGAAACCTCATTTAAGGTGGGTAGACTTGTAACGCCCCAAAATCCAAATTTTATATATTCGAAATATGTCCTTATGCGTTATATTATGAAATAAATAACTAGACTATTTAACCTAGTTAAGTGCATGGTAAAAACTATTAAAAGAGAAAAGTGGTCCCAAATATGTGTTAGAAGTAAACTCGAGGGGTTAAAGTGGATAAGATGAAAGTTGATTTACTAATTAAAAGAAATCAACACACAAATAAACACACACATCGTGTGTGATCGAGAAGGAGCCAGGAGCTCCATGAGAGCTCCACAAACCCTAATCATGAAGATCATCAAATCGAAAGGCAAGATGAAGCCTAAATCCATAACCAAGCATGGATTAATGATCACCAACACGAGGGGATCATAAGGTATGTCTCAAAACTAAGATTGGTGATCATGTAGGAAGTGGGTTATGTTCTAATCCGCGAATTGGTATGAAATTGAGTATGAACATGTGTTAGAATCATCATCTAGAACAGGGATTATGCATGGTTTGGGCGAATTTGATGTTTTGGGGTGAAACCCATTTGTTATGATAAGAATGAGGGCTTGAATGATCACCTATCTCCAACTCTTGTGTAATATAGATGAATTTTGATATGTATAATGTATTCTTGTTAGAGGAATTGAAAGAAATGTGGATCGTACGGCCAAACGAACCGACACCCGAGATGTTTGAATGCATATTTCATGTTCCCTATGTTTTAACATCATTGTGGAGCTTAAAAATGGGCTTGACGGGTGTTAGAAGTGCCGATACGCAACGAAACAAGGTGCAGGGGCTAAACTGTAAATAAGTGAAAATGGCTGGTCTGCAGGTCCCTTACGGACCGTATGGACCATATCTTACGGTCCGTAAGCTTGTGCCAGCACCACAGAATTCAAAAACTTCCATTCCAGCTGTTGCAACTGGTTTTAGACATGGTTTTTGCAATCTATGGACTTGTTTGTCTCTTTTGCTAGTGCCCAACCTTAGGATAACAAGTGTATGGCCAAGATTTGAGCTTCACAACACTTGGAATGATCCTAGAACTCCTTGATTACTATAAATAGCAACCCCCACTTCATTTCACTCTCACAATTGATCTGAATTCAGCTCTAAGTTGGGGTGTTTACACTTCATACCTGAGTTATTTTAGATCAAACATCCTTCTTGGACCCTTTGTAAGTCCTCTTCTTGCTTGTTCTTATATTTCAAGCATGAAAGTCAAACAAGTTTGCTTTGACCAGTCAATGGTCAACACGAAGTTCCGTTGAACTTTGCAACGTGAGCGTAATCACGATGGTTATAGTCCCTTGTGACTATACCTACTGATTACCATGTTGACTAGGCGTAGTGACGAGTCGTAGTTTCGGCCAAAATGCGTGTTTATGCGTATTTTGTAACCAAACTACTCTTGGGTATCAAAACCGTTTGTTTTGATATCAAAACCTGTTTTCTAACTTAACTAAACATGCTTTAGCATGTTTAGCTCGTCACTTTTAGATTAGTGCTTGTGTAGAGTCGTAAGTCAAGCGGACTAAACACCCGCTTAGACTTTCGAACTCGACCCGTTTGGTCGATCATTAGGATCTGACCAAACATGTTTAGTGACCATAGTAGCATAGGGAATAACCTTTCGAGGTTATACCTTATGGTCACCTAGTTTAGGTAGTTGTATGATAAGTAGTTTATATGCCTTAGGTAAATGACCAGAATGCCCTTTTCCTGCATAATTGGTAATTAAGCATATGTAACATAAACTTTTGTCACGTAACTGATTATGCAACATAATTAAACATGTTTAGGCATATAACACTTGTCATAGGACTAGTTAGATGTCTCGAATGCGCTTATGCGCGCACGACGCGTTAAAGTAGCGTAAGCTACCTTAATGGGTCGCGATGGGTCGAAAGCACTTAGGTTAGGTTTCGATTTAGGATGTAGGCTTTGTTAAACCATATCACATGAGTTCCAACACTCATTTGGTTTACAAGACCTCATTCTGTCCGATCTTCCGATTTAGGCGTCTATTGTTTGACTAGTGATTCGATTACTAGGTGCTGTTTGATTTCTCTGGTTTGCTCAAGTTTGTTGAAGTTCTATTGATTGAGGGTACTTTGCACTCCATGTGAGTACATAGTTCCCCTATTTTACTGTTTTCAATTATTTTGGGGTGATTCATATGTGCTAAATGTTTCCAAGGTTTTAACGATGGTTTTCAAAACAATTTTCAATATTATAACGATGATTTCAAAAATGGTTAAGATGGTTTATATTAAACTAATAACGATTTCAATAAAGTGAATAAACTAGTTGGTTGTAATTACATAACGAATGGCATTCATTAGCATTGATTAAGCCGACCAGTATTAGGTTATGGAACCATAGGATCTGACAAATCCCATTATTGTACTGCACCCATGGTTATGTGTGGGTTAGGTGGGTAATGACTGAATCTGAATATTAATTTACCCTTTGGTGGTTTATTAATGCGAGAAGCGAGGTAGTCGAGTCACGAAGGTTTGAATGTTATTAGCGAGGCGACCATAAATAGTTTTCACACTTAAAACGAGGATGATTTAAACGATTTAAACGAATTAACGATTTGGGAACGATTCATACAAGATTAAACGAGTTGGATAAATGATTGGTTTTTGATTAAGTGTTTAGATAACGGGACGGGGGTAATATGCTGAAAACATGGTAGATACGCCGCTGGTACTTCTTATATATAAGTGTTTTCAACATATTACATACCGTGGCGTTATTTAGTTCACTTGGGTAAACGATTTTGAAACGATGTCACACAAACGAGGTTTTCGAAATAATATAAACCATACGAGTTTTATTAACGAGTTAATACGAGATGTTTTACAATTTGCTTTACTAAAACAAATGCTTTTGGGTTAAGAATCATGGCTACGAGGTTTTATAAACTATAATCCGCTTGATTTGAGTTGGTTAATTAAGTTGCAATATTATACTCTTTTCAAAACAAGGTTTTCAATAAAGTATTGCAACATTTAAACTAGCCATGAATCCGACACTCCTATAAAACCTATGTACTCGCCAGCATTTCTTTGCTGACTTTGTTTTCACATATGTTTCAGGTGTTGATGCTTGATGATGATCACTAGGATGCATGAGTCACATAGGATCTGGACGAGGCCTTAGTGACATAATAACAATATTAGTTGATATATAACTTGTTTGTTTTGTGTTAAAACAATGTAAATTACTAATTGAATAAATGAAACGAAACCCTTTTTGTATCCATGGTTGTGAAACAATAATTCTGTTACAACACTCCCCGACGTTTCCGCCACGATTTGTTGTTTTTACGTGGTCGGGGTGTGACAGAAGAGTTGGTATCAGAGCTAATGGTTATAGGGAATTAGGTTATTAGTAATGCTTTGACCAAGACTATAACTTTTAGGACCCTAACGCAAAGAATTTTTGCGTTTAGATTTTTAAAACAAAACCGTCACCTATCCTTGGGTGATAACCACAATGAGAACACTAAATTCGAATCCGCTTTGAAAACTAATCATCTGTTCTAGGATGATTGATTACTAGGTTTTGAACCCTTTGTTATAAGGTTTTGAACCCTTTAAGTTTTTAAATCTCGTCAAAGTTTGGGTCTAAATATTGTGAACACGTGCAAACTGGAAGAGTGAGTGCCTGTACCCTGAGTTTTCTGTCTAAGGCTAGAATGTTCGTACAAATCCACATAATCAGACCAGTCACTCTTACCTGGGAACTCTTGGGGTGAGTGTTCACTTATAGGCGAGCATGTCTTCGCGATACATTATTTTGATTCATTTACTTTGATTAGTCACTGCGTGTCGTTTGTTTGTTCGAGGTAACGAACAAATGATTGCCTTCCTTGTGTTTTGTCGATACCTCTTTTGCTTTTCCTAATTATCAACCTCACTCGTCTCTCATATTTCTTTGTTAGACCGTGCCTCCTCGACGTGATGCTCAAACTTTTACTGCTGAAGAAGTCGCAGCCCTTGTCTCTTAGCAAATGGCTGCTGTGCTTCCAGGCGTTGTGACCCAAATCCACGAGTTATACAACAACAACAATAATAACAACAATAATGCACAATGTAATTTCAAGAATTTCAATTCTGCTAAGCCGCTTAAGTTTTCTGGGTCGCAAGGCAGTGGTTTGAGAGTATCGAGAGCACATTCAGACATGTGCAGTGTCCGAATGCGCGTAAGGTTGAATTTGCTTCGAGCGTGTTTGAAAAGCGAGCGCTTACCTGGTGGAATGGTATTATGCGCGATAGGGGTGCCGAAGTGGCGTTGGCACAAACATGGGAAGAGCTTCAGGCTCTCATGATGAAGGAGTTTTGTCCCCGTCATGAAATTCGGGCTTTGGAGCGAGAGTTTGACGATTTAAAGTAAGATGGGGCTGAACACCGTGCGTACACGGATCGTTTTGAGGAACTCAGTCTATTGTGTCCCACCATGGTTACCCCACTAGAGAAAGCAATCGAGAGGTATATCGATGGTCTACCCGATTCTATTCTGGATATTGTGACCGGTGTTAATCCTACTACCCTTCGTCAAGCAATCGAGTTGTCTGCTACCCTGACTGAGACGCAAGTCAGGAAGGGTAAACTTACCCGCAAGGGTGATAAAAAGAAGTCAGCTGATTCTACAAAAGGCAAGGATAAGGGTAAGGAGAAGAAAGGCGAGTCTTCGAAGAAGTCGAGGAAGCGAAAGGGTGCTCAGAATTTTGCAGTAACTGCACAAAATGCTTAGAACCCACCGGCTCAGCCTCCTGCGAAGAAAGTGTATGCTGGTACCGCACCTCATTGTGCTCGCTGCAACGGTCATCATGTTGCACAGCAAGCTTGTAAGCAATGCACAACGTGTGGTAAACTTGGGCATCTGGCCAACGTCTGTCGTTTGGGTCAGAATCAAGCTGCACAAGTTCAAGCTCCAGTACAAGGGAATGCTGCTAGATTCCCACCGGGTTCATGTTTCAATTGTGGAGAGTTTGGTCACTTCCGCAACAACTGTCCGAGGCTGGTGAATGCAAACGCGAATGCTAATGCGAACCGAATGCGAACGTCAACGCCAATGTGAATCCTGCTCAAGGGCGAGCATACAATTTGAATGCAAATGAAGCAAGGGCTGACAACGAGGTTGTCAAAGGTACGTTTCTTGTTAACAATCGACCCGCATCTATTCTTTTTTATTCTGGTGCCGATAGAAGTTTTGTTTCGTTATCTTTTGAATCTTTACTTACGATACCTAGAACTAAACTGAGGAAACCCTTATCTGTCAAAGTTGCTACTAGTAAACCTCTTGTTCTCAATTCTGTTATTCGTGGTTGTCATTTGAACCTTGATAACCATCTTTTTCCTATTGACCTCACGCCAATGCAACTTGGGAGTTTTGATGTTATCGTGGGGATGGATTGGTTAACTAAACATCATGCTGAGGTGGTTTGTTTCGATAAGATTGTCCGTATCCCTTTGTCGTCTGGCAATGTTCTGGAAGTTCGTGGCGAGAAACCATCTGGTGGATTGAAGCTTATGTCGTGTACAAAGGCCCAAAGTTATTTGCGAAAAGGATATGTTGCTTTTCTGGCACATGTCACTGAGGAGAAAGACAAGAGCAAGAGTATTCAGGATATTCCGATTGTTCGGGATTATCCAGAGGTGTTTCCTGATGAACTGCCTGGTTTGCCTCCAGTTCGTCAAGTCGAGTTTCATATTGACCTTGTACCCAATGCCAACCCGATTGCTAAAGCACCTTATCGTCTTGCACCGTCGGAGATGCAAGAGTTATCAAAACAGCTTCAAGAGTTATCTGATAAAGGATTCATTCATCCGAGCTTTTCACCTTGGGGAGCTCCTGTCCTCTTTGTGAAAAAGAAAGATGGATCTTTTCGAATGTGTATTGATTATCGTGAGCTTAATAAGCTTACCATCAAGAATCGATATCCCCTACCTCGAATTGATGATCTCTTCGACCAGCTACAGGGTGCTTCATGCTTTTCCAAGATCGATCTGCGTTCTGGGTATCATCAACTTCGTGTTCTCGAAGAAGATATTCCCAAAACTGCTTTCCGCACGAGATATGGGCATTACGAATTCACTGTCATGCCTTTTGGTTTGACGAATGCTCCAGCTATCTTTATGGACTTAATGAATAGGGTCTGTAAACCTTATTTAGACAAGTTCATCATTGTGTTCATCGACGATATTCTCATTTATTCGAAGTCTCGAGCCGAGCACGAGCAACACCTTCGCTTAACATTGGAACTCCTTAAGAAGGAACAACTTTTTGCTAAATTCTCCATGTGTGAATTTTGGCTTAAAGAAGTTCAGTTCTTGGGTCATATAGTCAACGAACAGGGTATTCATGTGGATCCATCCAAGATTGTTGCTATTAAGGATTGGAGTACACCGACGACGCCTACAGAGATTCGATCTTTTCTTGGTCTTGCTGGTTATTATCGTCGATTCATTTCTAATTTCTCGAAGATTGCGGTTCCACTCACTGCTTTGACTCAGAAGAATAAGCCTTTTAAGTGGGGACCCAAGCAAGAAGAAGCATTCCAAACACTGAAACAGAAGCTTTGTGATGCTCCTGTTTTATCTATGCCCGAGGGAAATGATGATTTCGTTGTCTACTATGACGCATCTAATCTAGGACTTGGTTGCGTTCTTATGCAATGAGGTAAAGTCATAGCTTATGCATCTAGACAGTTGAAAGTTCACGAGAAGAACTATACGACTCATGATCTTGAGTTAGGAGCTGTGGTTTTCGCGCTTAAAATCTGGAGATACTAACTTTATGGCACGAAGTGTGTGGTTTTCACAGACCACAAAAGTCTTCAGCATATTCTTAATCAGAAGGAGCTGAACATGAGGCAACGACGTTGGGTTGAACTCTTGAACGATTACGAGATTCGCTACCATCCTGGTTAGGCGAATATCGTAGCCGATGCGCTTAGTCGAAAAGAGCGAGTCAAGCTTCATTCTGTTCACACTCTATCTGACCTTCAATCTCGTGTCCTTTAAGCTCAACGATCTTGTGTGATCAAAGGCTTATTGAAAGATGAGCTACCGCTTCAACTTGAGCTTAAGCTCGAAAGGAAAGACGATGGTTTACTCTACTTCAAGGATCGTTTGTGGATTCCGAAACAAGACGATCTCCGCACCCTAGTGATGGAAAAATCTCACAAGTCTCGATATTCTATCCATCCTGGTGCTGATAAAATGTACAAGGATCTTCGTACTCAGTACTGGTGGCCTGGTATGAAAAAGGATGTTGCCTTGTATGTATCAAAATGCCTAACTTGTCTCAAAGTCAAGGCTGAACATCAACGACCTTCTGGTTTGCTTGTACAGCCAGAAATACCGGTTTGGAAGTGGGAGAACATTGCGATGGATCTCATCACTAAGTTACCACGTACGTCTAAAGGTCATGATGCTATTTGGGTTGTTATCGATCGATTAACGAAATCAGCTAATTTTATTCCGATTCGTGAGGATCTATCTGCTGATAAACTTGCAAAGATTTATGTTGATAAGATTGTATCACGACATGGTGTTCCTATGGATATCATCTCAGATCGTGATGCTCGGTTTTCATCTCATTTCTGGAAGACCATGCAATCTGCTTTGGGAACCCAACTGAATCTAAGCACTGCTTATCATCCCCAAACAGATGGACAATCTGAGAGGACGGTTCAAACTTTGGAGGATATGCTTAGAGCATGTGTGATAGACTTTGGTGGTAATTGGGATTCTCATCTTCCATTGATCGAGTTCTCTTACAACAATAGTTATCATGCTAGCATTAATATGGCACCATTCGAAGCTCTCTACGGTTGAAAATGTCGTTCATCTGTCTGTTGGAACGAGACCGGTGAAGCTCAGCTTACTGGACCTGAGCTCGTTCTGGAAACAACAGACAAAATCAAGAAAATCAGCGATAATCTTGTGACAGCTCGAAACCGTCAAAAGAGTTATGCGGATATGCGACGCAAGCCCTTAGAATTTCAAGTCGGAGACCGTGTCCTACTCAAGGTGTCACCTTGGAAGGGAGTGGTGAGATTTGGAAAGAAAGGAAAACTTTCACCTCGATATGTTGGACCATTTAAGATTGTGGAAAGGATTGGCAAGGTTGCCTATCGACTAGAGCTACCTCCAGAGCTTGGAAATATTCACCCGACTTTTCACGTGTCCAATTTGCGAAAGTGTTTAGCTGATGCTGATCTTCACATTCCTCTCGACGAGATCCGAATCGATGAAACGATGCACTTTGTTGAGTAACCCGTGGAGATAGTGGACCGTACTTTCAAACAGTTGAAGAACAAACGGATTCATTTGGTTAAAGTTCGTTGGGAATCCAAACGTGGCCCAGAGTTTACTTGGGAACGTGAGGACCAAATGAAGGTGAAATATCCGCATTTGTTTTCACAAGCTTCCTCTAAATAAAATTTCGGGACGAAATTTCCTGAAGTAGGGGAGACTGTGACAACTGTACTCTGTAATCGATGTACGATGTAAAACAATGTTGATTATTAATAAAACAATGTGATTTGGTGTTATTATATGTGTTTTGGTGTTATTATATGTGTAATTGTGATTGGTGATTTTACAATTCGATTCAATTCCGATTTCAAGCTCTAAATCGCCTTCTAGAAGGTTATACGCGCACTGATGCGTAAATATAACCAGTTTAATACAACAAACACTCCGGAATAGTGACATAGGCTTAACATACCCTAAATAACCTCCACATAACTTAGAAATAAGTTCTGGATGGTTTGGTGTGTTGAAATCAAGTTTGTTCGATCGCAGGGACTATTTGTGTCAAACTGCAAAACTATACCGATTTGTGTAGTAACGAACACTCCGGGACTTGATCATAAGTTAAACATACCCTAAATATCCTTTACATAGCTTAGAAATAGGCTTTGAGGGGTTCGGTATGCCAAAATAAACTTTATTGATCAATAGGGACTAAAAGCGTCAAAAAGTGCACAAGTTTGCATTTTCGCGCATATCTTTCGTTCTGAATATATCCGGACATCCAAAAATTTATGTAATCATTAAAATATTTTATTTTAGTGATTGGGATGCTAAAACTTCATTCGTATCGCAATTTGGATCGTACACGCGTTCGTTACGACTCTCGTCGTAATTAACCGAACAACGCAACCGTACGGCCAAACGAACCGACACCCGAGATGTTTTCAAGCATATTTCATGTTCCCTATGTTTTAACATCATTGTGGAGCTTAAAAATGGGTTTGACAGGTGTTAGAAGTGCCGATACGCAACGAAACAAGGTGCAGGGGCTAAACTGTAAATAAGTGAAAATGGATGGTCTGCAGGTCCCTTACGGACCGTATGGACCATATCTTACGGTCCGTAAGCTTGTGCCAGCACCACAGAATTCAGAAACTTCCATTCCAGCTGTTGCAACTGGTTTTGGACATGGTTTTTGCAATCTATGGACTTGTTTGCCTGTTTTGCTAGTGCCCAACCTTAGGATAACAAGTGTATGGCCAAGATTTGAGCTTCACAACACTTGGAATGATCCTAGAACTCCTTGATTACTATAAATAGCAACCCCCCACTTCATTTCACTCTCACACTTGATCTGAATTCAGCTCTAAGTTGGGGTGTTTACACTTCATACCTGAGCTATTTTAGATCAAACATCCTTCTTGGACCCTTTGTAAGTCCTCTTCTTGCTTGTTCTTATATTTCAAGCATGAAAGTCAAACAAGTTTGACTTTCAGCTTTGACCAGTCAATGGTCACCACAAAGTTCCGTTGAACTTTGCAACGTGAGCGTAATCACGATGGTTATAGTCCCTTGTGACTATACCTACTGATTACCACGTTGACTAGGCGTAGTGACGAGTCGTAGTTTCGGCCAAAATGCGTGTTTATGCGTATTTTGTAACCAAAATACTCTTGGGTATCAAAACCGTTTGTTTTGATATCAAAACCTGTTTTCTAACTTAACTAAACATGCTTTAGCATGTTTAGCTCGTCACTTTTAGATTAGTGCTTGTGTAGAGTCGTAAGTCAAGCGGACTAAACACCCGCTTAGACTTTCGAACTCAACCCGTTTGGTCGATCATTAGGATCCGACCAAACATGTTTAGTGACCATAGTAGTATAGGGAATAACCTTTCGAGGTTATACCTTATGGTCACCTAGTTTAGGTAGTTGTATGATAAGTAGTTTATATGCCTTAGGTAAATGACCAGAATGCCCTTTTCCTGCATAATTGGTAATTAAGCATATGTAACATAAACTTTTGTCACGTAACTGATTATGCAACATATTTAAACATGTTTAGGCATATAACACTTGTCATAGGACTAGTTAGACGTCTCGAATGCGCTTATGCGCGCACGACGCGTTAAAGTAGCGTAAGCTACCTTAATGGGTCGCGATGGGTCGAAAGCACTTAGGTTAGGTTCCGATTTAGGATGTAGACTTTGTTAAACCATATCACATGAGTTCCAACACTCATTTGGTTTACAAGACCTCATTCTGTCCGATCTTCCGATTTAGGCGTCTATTGTTTGACTAGTGATTCGATTACTAGGTGCTGTTTGATTTCTCTGGTTTGCTCAAGTTTGTTGAAGTTCTATTGATTGAGGATACTTTGCACTCCATGTGAGTACATAGTTCCCCTATTTTACTGTTTTCAATTGTTTTGGGGTGATTCATATGTGCTAAATGTTTCCAAGGTTTTAACGATGGTTTTCAAAACGATTTTCGATATTATAACGATGATTTCGAAAACGGTTAAGATGGTTTATATTAAACTAATAACGATTTCAATAAAGTGAATAAACTAGTTGGTTGTAATTACATAACGAATGGCATTCATTAGCATTGATCAAGCCGACCAGTATTAGGTTATGGTACCATAGGATCTGACAAATCCCTTTTTCGTACTGCACCCATGGTTATGTGTGGGTTAGGTGGGTAATGACTGAATCTGAATATTAATTTACCCTTTGGTGGTTTATTAATGCGAGAAGCGAGGTAGTCGAGTCACGAAGGTTTGAATGTTATTAGCTAGGCGACCATAAATAGTTTTCACACTTAAAACGAGGATGATTTAAACAATTTAAACGAATTAACGATTTGGGAACGATTCATACAAGATTAAACGAGTTGGATAAACGATTGGTTTTTGGTTAAGTGTTTAGATAACGGGACGGGGGTAATATGCTGAAAACATGGTAGATACGCCGCTGGTACTTCTGATATATAAGTGTTTTCAACATATTACATACCGTGGCGTTATTTAGTTCACTTGGGTAAACGATTTTGAAACGATGTCACACAAACGAGGTTTTCGAAATAATATAAACCATACGAGTTTTATTAACGAGATTTATTATCGAGTTAATACGAGATGTTTTACAATTTGCTTTACTAAAACAAATGCTTTTGGGTTAAGAATCATGGCTACGAGGTTTTATAAACTATAATCCGCTTGATTTGAGTTGGTTAATTAAGTTGCAATATTATACTCTTTTCAAAACAAGGTTTTCAATAAAGTATTGCAACATTTAAACTAGCCATGAATCCGACACTCCTATAAAACCTATGTACTCGCCAACATTTCTTTGCTGACTTTTTTTCACATATGTTTCAGGTGTTGATGCTTGATGATGATTACTAGGATGCATGAGTCACATAGGATCTGGACGAGGCCTTAGTGACATAATAACAATATTAGTCGATATATAACTCGTTTGTTTTGTGTTAAAACAATGTAAATTACTAATTGAATAAATGAAACGAAACTCTTTTTGTATCCATGGTTGTGAAACAATAATTCTGTTACAACACTCCCCGACGTTTCCGCCACGATTTGTTGTTTTTACGTGGTCGGGGTGTGACATAATTCTTCTGACATAAGGTGGCGATTACACGAAGACACGAAACTAGTATGTGGATTGTGTACCTGGCCAGTGCACAAGAAACATATGACGTTCGTGAGACCGTGATAATTGTTACAGGTATGTCCATAGAATCAGGTAGTAGGTGGACGTGAGGGTGAAGAGAAACGTAAGACTTTCAGGAATGAAAGTATGAATGATATGTTAAAATCCGCGAGACGGATTCGAAGCATGAAAGTAATGAAGTATGAATGACCTGTTTGAATCCGTGAGACGGATTCAAGGAATGAAAGGCATGAATGGAGTGTTTGAATCCGTAAAACGGATTCAAGGAAATGAAATGTAGAAATGATATGTCTGAATCCGCGAGACGGATTCAACACATGTAACTTTTTATAATTTTCAAAGATCATTGGTTTCTAACGGATTGCCATCCGATCGGAAGACCATCCGATCGAATGACAATCCTGCTGTGAACTTGTTCTCTGAGAATGCCTCGCCGGACGGATCGCCATCCGATCGAACGACCTGAAAGGTAGAGATACTTCTTTGTTTTCAAAATGCTACAACGAAAACTTCAAAGCCATCATACACAAACACATCCTTCCCAAACGAATGTCAATCCGACCGAATGGCCATCCGATCGAATGACCATCCGAACGAATGACCATCCGATCGGATTACCATACGACACTTGGTTCACTTTGCACCGTTTTACGCACCGCTCTTCGCTTATACTATCATAACTGTTCAGGCTAATCACTCTAGCGCTCCCTTCAATCCATTAACTTCCATCGCTGTGAGTATACTCGATCCCTTTTTGCTTTACGCACTTTTGGGTGTTACATACGTTACTTATTCTAAATCACATCGATCACACAACGCAAACACTTTATACGCTGACCAATACTGCATGTTATACGTGTTACTCGATGAATGCTTGTATGTTATGTTATCACAGTGATTGTTGCCTGACGCCTTAGCAACGATAGTACTATAGTTTGGACTTAGCACCTGTCGTGGACTGGGGTTATTAAGGTTACCTCTTCACGTGTCACAGTGGTGATATGTGTTACGCATTCTACAACTCGCAGTCTTGTCTGTGCATATTTCATTGTAGATAACCTACTAGCTTCACATTAAACATGTTACATGCTGGTTATGTGTAAACGCTTTCGAACTCTACTACTATTACTATTAAACCTGTATGCTCACCTTTACACTATGTGTATTGACCTCTATTTTAACGTATGTGACATGTGCTTAGGATGATTGCTTGTTATTTGCTGGAATCGAGCTAGAATGGAGTCTAGAAACAAATTAAATAAAATTTGAGTTGTCAGAACATTTGATCTGTCTTTGAGAAAACGATGTCTGTAATAATTGCTTTTATTTGATATATTATGGTATGGGACATAATGATAAATATCCGGTAATTTTAGTTGTTATGGATTTCTCCTGGACAATCTGTTTCGCTCAGTGCCGTTCCCCGATGTTTCCGTCATCGGTTGGGGTGTGACACAAGTCACCAAACGGACCGCCGTCCGATCTGATTGCCATCCGATCGAACGACGATCCGATCGGATGACATTGGTCTTCAACACTTAAACTTTTATAACATTTTCAAAGCATAACCAAAACTAGCGAATGGCCATCCGATCGGATGACTATCCGGTCGAATGACCATTCTGTTGTGAACTTGTTCTCTAAGAAATATCTCACTTGGAACGGATCGCCATCCGAGCGAACGGCCATCCGACCGGACGACCTGAAAGGTAGAGATACTTCTCTGTTTTCAAAATGCTACAACGAAAACTTCAAAGCCATCATACACAAACACATCCATCCCAAACGAATGGCAAACCGACCGAATGGCCATCCGACCGGATGACCATCCGTCCGGATTGCCATCCGATCGGATGACCTTCCGTCACTCGCACCGTTTTACGCACTGTTCTTCGCTTATGCTATCGTTCTGTAACCAGGCTAACTCTCCAGCGCTCCCTTCCATCCAAGACGGTGTTTATTTATTAAGCACTTTCTGTGAGTATACTCGATCCTTTTTTGCTTTAAGCACTTTTGGGTGTTACATACGTTACTTATGCTAAATCACATCGATCACACAACGAAACACTTTTATACGCTAACCGTTACTGCATGTTATGCGTGTTACTCGATGAATGCTTGTATGTTATGTTTACACAGTGATTGTTGCATGACACCTTAGCAACGATAGTACTATAGTTTGGACTCAGCACCTGTCATGGACAGGGGTTGTTAAGGGCTTTTCTCACATGTCGTAGTGGTGATATGTGTTGCGCATTCTACAACTCGCAGTCACGTCTGTGCATATTTCATTGTCGATAACCTACTTGCTTCACATTATACATGTTACATGCTGGTTATGCGTAAATTCGCTTTCGCTACTATTATGCTATTAAACTTGTATGCTCACCTTTACACGATGTGTATTGACCTCTATTTTAACGTATGTGACAGGTGTTTAGGATGCTTTGCTTGTTATTTGCTGGAATCAAGCTAGGATGGAGTCTAGAAACAAACCTAATAAAAATCTGAGTTGTCGGAACAATGTTTTTTTTAGAACAATATCCGTAATAACTGTTTTTATCTTATATGTTTATGGTATGGGACGTGAACGCTTAATATTTGGTAATATAATAGTTGTTATGGATTCTCTTGGACAATCTGTTTCGCTTAGTGCCGCGCCCCGATGTTTCCGCCATCGGTTGGGTTGTGACACTAACCATCCCCGGGCCAGGTACTCAATCGTCCTAGCCGTCCCCGTGCTTCATAGTAAGCTACGGTACATAAAAAACCCTTTTATTTTAAGTTTATTTACTAGAATGTCAATCACACTTACATAATTAGCTTTTCTTTTATGACAACTTGGTAATTTTAGTCGATTTATAGTGACATTTCTATGCATCATATAAGACACTTTAGTTCTTATGTTTTGACCATACAATTGTTGTTCTTACACTTTTGCCCCCTTAATTTTGTTGGTTTTTTTTTTACCAATTTACATTCTTATCCCCTGAATTTTAATAAATTTATCGAATGTCCCCCGAACACTGATATAGTTATTTTTATCCTTTTTAAATCGTTTTACACCACAATCCCCGAACTTTAATAAAGTTATCGCTTTAAATTTTAAACAAATTTTCCGTTACGATGACATATTTTGTTTCATCTTTTTATATATAGTTTCAAATAATATTAACGGTGCACATGATTATTTTTATTTACGTTCCGACATTCATTTATGTAACGTTATTTTTCAACCAGCCAGTTGTTTAGACGTTTTTATAGTGTTCCGATTTTTTAAACCATCTGGCACTCATGTAAAAATATACCATTGCTATGTGTTTTTTATCTACACTTAAACTGACCCACTACAACACATTATACTATATGGTAAAAAGCAACCTTTGGGTGATTGTTTGTTCTAATGAAGTGATGCTAACGCTAAAGAGTCTTTAAACAAAATTTCTTTGGGAGTGCGAGTTGCCGGGGGACGGTTACGCGTCACTGAATTTAGTTATGGGTTTCATAAATAGTTTATGTTATTCTACTGAAAATCTCTAAATGAAACATAAATCGTTAATAACTACCAGGCTCTTAATTATTTTAGTTGTTTTTGTTTTCAAAACAGGTTGGTTCCCCGCCGCAACGCACGGGTGAAAACAACCTAGTATATATTAAAATACATCATATTAACTACACTTAACTTTTTTTTAACACTAGTTTTTAAACAAACCTACATATACATATACTTTTTTTTTGTTTTTGTTCTTAACACCGAATATTCACTTACGTTTCATTTCAACAGATGTATAAAGAGATCATGCATCACATTTATTTATAACTTATATTATTATATTATTTGAAGTTCTCATTAGCTTAATATATTAATTTAAACTAACTAAAAAATACATAATTTAAAATTTTTAATGTTTTTACATAACTACAGGTGTTCGTAATATACGCTTTTAATCTATTTATATTTTATTAATTTGATATTTCTAATAGTTTGTGTTCGTTAACTTTTTTAAAAAGTCTGAACACACGGCTATGTGTTTTTGCTAGATATTTCGGTATCTAACTTATAATAAAAGACTCCAAATAATGCCACATGACATTCTCTCCTTCAAACTCATAAATTTTATTTATAATTATTTAATAAATTTCTTTTAATATTAATATTAATAACTAATATATAGATATCATTTATTTTTATTCTTATCTTTATCTAAGATTAATAAATAACTTTAATTTTGCAATTTAGATCCTTTGTTTTTTTTTACTTTTAACCCAAAGTTTTTGCATATTTTGCAATTTAATCCCAACTTTTTTTTTATTTTCAATTTTGGTCCACCATACTTAACATCTTTCCCAGGTTTTTCGTTTCGTTCTAAATTTTGTGAGTTAATGTCCCGTTTGACTAACCCGTCGCAGCACATATATTTTTCTCCATTTAACAAGTTCGACCAACGCGCGGGTCCTAGATTGACTTAGTTTTTTTTTCTATGTTTTACGTTTCGGTTTAATTTCTCTACAATGAGCGTTCGTGATTCAAAGATTTTACGCCTGCTTTTTGCTCGGCGTTATTTTTTTTTCGTTTTTATTTAATTTGTTTTTACGAGCTTTTCCGGTGTTGGTGGTTGCTGACAGTGGTATAGCATTGGTACTACTTGACACAGTTTAATATCAACCGCTGCAACGCAGGGGCTTAATACTAGTAATTAATATACAAAATAGAGTATCTTTTTTGTATCTTAATTTATGCCCATGGCTTTATAGCCTAGTGGCATCTTGGTGGTGGGATAAGGCTTTGGGACCAATAGGTCCTGGGTTCGATTCCCACAAGGGGGGTTTTCCCATATTTATTAGGTTTCCTCCTGAATTGGTGTGGCATTATGCCTAGTGGAGATGGATATGATCGGGTGGTTCCTCTGGTGGCACGATGATACTCCAGTGGTCCGTCAGTGATCCAAATTTGCCGTTCAAAAAAAAAAATTATGCTAGTGTCGCTACCATGAGGAACCGATTCCGACCGAGCAACATCGGTACCAGTAATGGTATTACTGGAACTGGCATTGATATTTGTCATGGTTTTCAACTGATGTAAATACGCGTCCATATTCTTTTAGGTATATTAAGATTTCAATTGTGGAGTTTTCTATTTCATTAGTTATAACGAGTGTCGATGTCATAAAAACCGAACTGATACCGATCGAATTCTCACTTAATTCCCGCAGCATAGCGCATGGGTATCCACTAGTATATGTTAAAATGCATACAAAAAGTCACACCGCACATGGACCTTACAATTCAGACTTTAGACCTTCTAACAAGTAGTTACACTACTTATGAGTCACCATGTGTCCATGTCTCACACCCGTACAACCAACATAACACAACACTCTTGTCACATTTAGACTACACACTAGCATGTCTCACACCCGTACAACCAACATAACACAACACTCTTGTCACATTTAGACTACACAGTACACACTATGGTAAGGGGTGAAGAGGGAGTGGAGTGTCACATGTCTGCTACTTCAGTAGAAGAGGTTTTGCCATCCAAACTCTAAATATCATGGAGTGTCCACTTTTTAATTGTTATTTTTTTTAGAATAAAACTAAATACTTAAATAAAACCCATCAATCAACAAACACAACCCACCAATCAACAACCTTTACCCCATTCATCAAATATGCCCCAAGCATGTCTCCCCCTCCAAGCCCCCCCCCCCCCCCCCCCCCCCACACACACACACACCCCACACGCTGATTCCACGCCACCATACAGGACGATGTTGGGGGCGTGGAAGGGCCTCACCCCTCTCCACGCCTTCACAGTCCACACCGCATGGTCTTAGACGCTTTGAATCTTGACCCATTTATAATTCAAATATTTGACCGACTTAGAGTCTAAGTTACGCCATTAAGTAATAACATAAATAAACCAGACTCCTCAAGGTTTAAAACAAGAGTAAACTGTCAAAAATGGTCACTAAGGTTTGGTCACTTTTGCCACTTTAGTCCAAAACTCAAAACTTTTGAATCTGTGTCCCTGTGGTTTTAATTTTGTTGCAATTTTTCATTCAAAAGCAAAATCTAGTCACATTTTTCAGTTAATATCTAGTTTTTTTTTCCTCCTTTTTAATGAAAGACAACCAGCAAGGGGCTCTGCCACCTGGACCCCGCCAAGGGCTGCCGTCCCTTGGACCCTGCTCACGGGGGCGTTGCCCCATTGGAACCCCATTCGGGGCTCCGCCCGAATGCTTGAAATTATAACAACTCGAACAAGCGTGTACTCCCACACCTCCTAACTTGTTCGATGTATATCATAATTTCTTTTAATTACCAAGTTAATCCCAATTACACTAAAATATCTAACAATAAACACATAACTCTTCAACAACTAATTTTATCTCATTGTTTCATGATTGTCACATTATTAAAGCCACACTTATAAATATCTTATCAACGTTAGTTGAAGCGTTGGGATTAATGTATAAAGTAATTATTGATGTTTTGTTATAGAAAAGCAAGCAACTACAAGTGGTGCTTGTAGTGTGACTTGATATTAGTTGACAAGTGAGACTATATATTGCAATTTATTACTCTATGTCATTATTACGTCCCTTAAAAAGAATATATATATTATTAACTATAATCGAATGAAACAATTTCGTACAATCAATCACCTCGTAACAGTAATAAAAAGTATGCTCTTAATTACAACCATAATTAGATAGAAACCACAGGCAAATGAATTATTTAGTATCATTATATGGTGTAGTGGAGTAACTTTGTCCTTCCAATAATAACAATAACACACTCGTAACCATAAGATTAGGATCAAATACAAATGGTTCTAAATATAAGAATTGTATAAAGACTCATAAAAATAAACTCACCACAAAAAAAAAACCCTTAAACACCCACCACCACCCAAAAATCTAAACCCCCACCCACCAAAAAAAAAAAAAAAATGCCGAGGGGAGGGGGTGTTTAGGTTTTGGGTGGTGGTGTAGTGGATTTAGATTTTAGGTTCTTGTACACTTGTCACTTTATAAAGACTTCTTACATTTCTTACAATTACGAGCCTTTGTAGAATAATGTAACCCCTTAACTACAACCTTAGCTACTATAATTAGCAAAACCTATATATGATCGAAACAGCTTCTAGCCCCTTTAAAATTAAGTTCACTGGTTAATCTAATATTTCAAAAGAACGACAAACGTCTCCTTAAAACGAGTACCCATGATCAAAAGAGTGTTTGTCCTAGCGTTATCGGTGTGTATATATGAAGTATTTTTCTTTAATACAAGGTTGAGCATTCCAAGTGTCGATAGAAATTTTATACAAATATATAAATATGGTACAGATGTATGAATACAAAATAATCTACCTAAAGAATAAGTTAGTCAGCATGTGTTCTATTGTTGATTTAATTGTTTGGTAGAACATTAATATTAGTATTTATGAACGAATTTTTTAATTGCAAAAGAAAAGAAAACGTAGCGGGTAAGAATATTTAAGCGCAAGCGTATAACATTTGGTCGGCCCAAATTAGTTCACATTTAATAAAGGGGAAACGTAGTTATAGCTTCGAAAAGTACTTATTGACTATGAAATTTATTGCAATTTTTTTTTTTTTTTTTTTTTTGAACGGCAAATTTGGATCACTGACGGACCACTGGAGTATCATCGTGCCACCAGAGGAACCACCCGATCATATCCATCTCCACTAGGCATAATGCCAACACCAATTCAGGAGGAAACCCAATTAATATGAGAAAACCCCCTTGTGGGAATCGAACCCAGGACCTATTGGTCCAAAAGCCTTATCCCATCACCAAGATGCCACTAGGCTATAAAGCCATGGGGCATTGCAATTTCTTTTACAATGTTAGGATGATATATATATTTGGTAAGGTTATTTCATCCTTGTCGCCCGAAACTGATTACTTGTTTACACACGTAGAAAAACGATATATCTAATTATCATATGATATTTATTAAAAACATAACAAATATAGTATATGAAGAAACAAATCTAAGTTGGAAGGTTTTGCCCATGGCTTTATACCTTAGTGACATTTTAGGGTGAGACAAGACTTTGTGACCAAAAGGTCTTGGGTTCGTTTCCCACAAGGGGTTTTTTCCTCATATTTATTGGGTTTCCTTCTGAATTGCTGTACATGAGATGGATATGATCGGGTGATTTCGCTGGTGGTACAATAATACTTTAGTGGTCCGTCAGTGATCCAAATTTGCCGTTAAAAAAAAGTCGGATGGCTGTGGATTGTGGTTCTACAAGTAAAAATAAAGAGCTCGAGAGCCACACCTAGTTTACGCCTTTAACTTCTAGATCTGCAAATAAGAGAAGAGAAATTTGGGGGACCTTGAGTACTGCCAAGAGGCGACTCCTATTACAGTTACAAAAAGTATGGTTGAGGCACCAATCAAATGTCATGCCTTAAAAAGGAGGTGAAGACTCCCCTATACAGAAGACACAAGGGCCATCATAAAGGACCCGAAACCATATTGGGCCAGACCCAGTTAGTTAGGGGTGTCTCAACCAGTGGCGGACCCAGGATTTTTGGACAATGGGGTCCCATTTTTCCGGTGTTCAAATTTTTTGGATCGGTCGTTGTTCGGGGTCGGGTCAAGAAACATAATAGAAAACAATATCATAACTAAATTACTAGTTTCATTTACTACACATTCAGCTAAATATAGGTGAGAAAAAATTGAAATAGAAAAAAAAATAGAGTGATTAATTTAAAATCAGGTTTAAAAGAAAAAAAACAAAAAACTAAACAAACATGTATCGAACCCAGGACCTTTTGAGTGTAAACAAGGGGTTTTAACCACTGCACCAGTCTCACTCTCATCATTATGGGGTCCAACTAAATTATTTTATGGGGTCCGTAGGAAATTTTATATACCACTTCTACTACTTTTTAAAAAAGATTGGGGTCCGGGGACCCCGTTCCGCTTAACGTGGTCCGCCCCTAGTCTCAACAAGTCTCCCAGTCCAGTAAGTGTAACGTTAGCTACATTGTGATGGACCTCGCTATGAGGTTAGTACACGATAATTAATAATAAAACAAATATTACATGTAATATAAGTTATTGTGACCTCACAACAGTTAGCCAAGTTTTTCCCCAATCACTCCACCACTAGTTCACTGGCAATTCAAATATTTGACTAACTTGGAGTCTAAATTACCCCATTATGTAATAACATAACTTAGCTAGACTCTTCAAGGTTAAAACAATGTTTAACACGTTTCAATTCGAGTTACAAATGACTTTTTATTAAAATTTTACAAAATAGCTCTAACCAAATATGGTGAATTAGAATTTTCAAATATGCATCATTGAAATAGTTGTTTACATATTAAACATATTCCATCTCGAATTATAAAACATATCCCAGACTTTTGTTCCAAACTAGTTTTTGCCTCGCCCGCGTTGCGGGGCGATAAACCGAATATTTCTCTCTCATAACATGTATGTCTGTATAGAGGGCAAAATCGTAATTATATTTTGAGCTGGAGGCGAAATCATAATTTTAAACTGAGAGCAAAATCATAATTTTGAGCTTGGGATAATTTTGAGCTTGGGGGGGGGGGGGGGGGATCATATTTTTATTTTGAACTGTGGGCAAAAACGTAATTTTGAGCTGAGGGCAGAATCGTAATTTTAAGGTAGATGGAAAACCAACATTTTATTTTGAACTGGGGGCAAAACCGTAATTTCAAACGAAGGGCGAAACTGTAATTTTAAACTGAGAACAACATTAAAAATGAGTTTTTGAACCGAGGGCAAAAGCGTAATTTTGAGCTAGGGGCAAAATTATAATTTTATTTTGAGCTGGGGGCAAAAACGTAATTTTAAACGAAGGACGAAATCGTAATTTTAAACTGGTAATAAAATTAAATTAAAAAAAGGTTGGTCCAATGGGGAAGTGTCAGACAGCTGTCTGGCACTATTCCCCCCACTTGTAATTGTATATGTAGTTTTTATTTTGAACTGTGGGCAAAAACGTAATTTTGAGCTGAGGGCAGAATCGTAATTTTAAGGTAGAGGGAAAACCAACATTTTATTTTGAACTGCGGGCAAAACCGTAATTTTAAACGAATGGCGAAACCGTAATTTTAAACTGAGAACAAAATTAAAAATGAGTTTTTGAACCGAGGGCAAAAGCGTAATTTTGAGCTAGGGACAAAATTATAATTTTATTTTGAGCTGGGGGCAAAAACGTAATTTTAAACGAAGGACGAAATTGTAATTTTAAACTGGTAATAAAATTAAATTAAAAAAAAGGTTGGTCCAATGGGGAAGTGTCAGGCAGCTGCCTGACACTATTCCCCCACTTGTAATTGTATATGTAGTATAATATAATATAATATAGGCTCATTCTATACACACCCCCCTCATTCTTGATTACACCCCCCTTGTGAGAGGAAAACTGTCGGTCCCACGCAGGCCCCACCTGTAAGTATGTTAGAGGAGGGGGTGAAAAAAATAAATAGAGGGGGTGTAGAAAGTAGCACCCATAATATAATATGAAGAGTAAATTACGTTTTTGGCCCCTGTGGTTATATCAGTTTTACTATATTGGCCAAAAATAAGATTTTTTAACATATCTGCCCCCATGGTCCTTATAACTAACTGTTTTGGCCCCTAAATCTAACCAACCCCTAACTCAGGTTACTTTATGGGTCACATGGGTTGCACATGATGGGTAAAATTGTAATTTCCCTTCCCCTTTACTTTTACTGATTTATACAATATAAAAGAAACAATAATTATCATACATACAAAACACACAGACACTCTCTCTCTCATCTTTCTCTCTGCTCTCTCTCTCTCCTACCACCACCACCACACCACCTCCACCCCCACCACTGCAAAACACAACCTGCACATACAGTCTCTCTTCGTTGGCACAACAAAATCCCAAAAATTGCAGATATGTACACGATCAATAATTGAAGCCCGGCTATTCTTTTTCATGAATAAGATAGGAATCAACCAGAACAACATTAAAATATTCAACCAATTGAAAAAAGAACACAAATTAAAAGAATCCAGACAAATTCATCATCTGTATCAAGAAAATGTTAACCCAAATTTTAAATTTGACACCCTAAAAGATTCAATCATATACAGATTCCCCCTTTTATAACTAAATCAAGAACAAGAATAACAGAAACTTCAAGTAAATTCATAATCTTTTTATCAAGTAAGCATATATCCAAATTAACTAACAAATGCCCAAGAAACATTAAAATCTTTAACCTATCAAATCAAGAACACCAACAACATGAAATAAAATAAAAATCAACAAAAACCCATAATCTAAAAACTTAAATTCTCACCGTGGGACAGTGTTACTAGTGTAAGATATCAACAAACAAGTCTTTCCAACAGCCCCATCACCAACAGTAACACACTTTAGGAACCTTGAAGCACTCGTACTCCTTCAGATCTTCTTCCACACCTGACCACCGTCGCTGCCACCGCTCCCCCTTTTCCCGCTGCTCTCTCTCTCCTCGTGGCTCCGATTATATATCGGTTTCGAACGAGATTGGGGGTTCATGTGTGTACTCTTCTTGATAAAATTGTGAATCCAAGATTGGGGGTTCATGGCGGAGAGTTTATGAGGGAGAGACAGGTTGTAGTGTTTGGTGAGAGAGAGGGGTGTTTATGAGAGAGAGAAGAGAGAGAGACAGAGAGAAGGGGGATAGTTTATGAGAGAGATAGACTGTATGTGGTGGTAGGTACGGTGGTGGTGGTGATGATACGGTGGAGGAGATGGTGGTAGGTACGGTGGTACGGTGGTGCGGTGGGGGGGGGGGTTGTGGTGTGGTGGTGGTGGTAGTAGAGAGAGAGATCAGAGAGAAAGATGAGAGAGAGTATATGTGTTCTGAGAGAGAGAACAGGGATGAATTTTTGTTAAATCAGTATATTTATTTAGAGTAAATTACATTTTGGTCCCTGTGGTAATATCAATTTTAAAGAGGGGGAGGGGAAATTAACCAGAGTTAGGGGTTGGTTAGATTTAGGGGCCAAAACAGTTAGTTATAAGGACCATGGGGGCAAAACTGTTAAAAAATCTTATTTTGGGCCAATATAGTAAAACTGATATAACCACAGGGGCCAAAAACGTAATTTACTCTAATATGAATTATAGTGCGGACGCATCTCATTAACGTTTTGAAAAATGAACTATTCCCCTCTCCACCCTCTATGATATAAACAATCTTATTTATTTACCCTCAGTATTTTTTAAATATTATTTTAACTATTATTTTAGATATTTAAAACGTTACCACCCACGGTAGTAATACTGTGACATCACCAAACCGGAACGTTATTAGATCTTTTAGTGTAATCAGGATTGACTTGTTAACAAAGTGAATTATAATTTACATCAAGTAAGTTAGGAGGTGCGGAAGTGCACGCTTGTTTGGGTTGTTATAATTGTAAGCAATGGGGTTCCAAGGGGGCAACACCCTTGAAACAGGGTCCACGGGGCAGGACCTCTGGCTGGGGTCGAGTTGACAGTTCAGCTTGGAAAAATTTTTATTTTAATAAAACTGCTTAAAAATGCATTGGAAAATTATTTTATAGAAATTTTTTCTTATTTTCGAGATGGAAAATAAGGCATTTTAGGGGCAATTTTTAATTTAAAAATTATAACCGCCTAAAGGTAGTTAACCGGCGTTTTTTCCCAAATTCGAAATCAGGTTTCTTGGTCATTCTTCTAGTTCATTACGAATTCTCATACACACATACTAGTTCTTGTTCTCGAAATTCTGAGTTGTATCCGATTGGATTATTCGGGAGAACCACCGAAGTAATTTGATATGATAGTGATTACTTGCCTCTCAGATCATACGTGTTTACAAAATTCCCCAACAAAAGTTTTATTCATCTTTTAAATTTAACACGTGGGATCATTTTATTGCTCAAAGAATAAGTAACGATAGAATCTAACCAAACTTTAACACGTGGGATCGTTTTATCGCTCAAAGAATAAGGCTGGTGGGTATGGAGGAGGGTAGTCCCTTAGGGATTATTCGCCACGTAGGCGAACACGTCATCGGGTGTGGGGGAGATGAGTCACAAGAGATGGGCCAAGAGTGTGGTGATGAGCCCCTTTATATATACATATGTATGTATGAATGTATGTATATGTGTGTGTTGGATAAGGAAGAGATGGATGTCGCGAGCGGGTTTGGGAGGACGAAGACGACGGGGACTGGCCCCAAGGGGGTGGTGTAGCCGGCCAAAGACTGCCCTTGACGGCCGGGGGACGAACCCCACACTCTATAGCCTAAGTAAAGATAGAATCTAACCAAACAAAATCTCCGAAGCACATATGAAGTGTTTGCATGTGGAATGATTTGTCTCCAAGGTTGATGAACACATAATTTTTCAACAACTCTACTTGTTATATCTCACCGTTTCATGATTGTCACATTGTTAAAGCAACAATTATAAATATTTTATCAACATTTCTTGAAGAGTTCGGGTTAATGTATAAACTATAAAGTAATTATTGTTGTTTTGAAATAGAAAATCAAGCAAGTGCAAGTGCAAGTGCAAGTGGTACTTGTAGTGTAACATGATATTAGTTGACATGACAAATGACAACGATGTATCATAAATAAAAGGTTACATGTTAATTAAAATATTTGGTATTTTAAATCGTTTTCATTGACGCCTACAGATTAACCCAAGAACACAAAACACCACATGTAACGAGCAAGCGTTACCCGACAGATACAAGATCCAATTTTACAATAGGATACAGTCCCTAACCCGACCCATTACCAAACCCGTGAGTTTAAAGCTTTAATTATGATCTATTAATGAAGTTGATTAGTGGATACATTTCAGCCAAAAGCCCAACTATACTATATATCTAGTAAACCAAAATTCTATTAAAGTGCATATACTCATTCAACCATGGTCTATTATTTGTCCGAAGTAGCAGCACCTTGGTTGAGTTCAGCAAATCTCAACCCGGCCCGCATTGAATGCTTCATAAACTTTTCTGCACATCGCTTCACACATGCTTCTTCATGTTTATGTAACGTTTTGCGCCAGAATGTATCCACACAATCTGTAAAGCATTTCTCCACAAGCGTGTTATACGTCCTTAGACTGCAATGGTGATCATCGGCGAATTAAGATATCAGTCATACATAACATGATAACATAAATGGAAACTATCAATTTACAAAAGATGTTACAAAAGGACAACCTGTCACGAATTTGAAGTTGGTCGATTACAGTAGACATTCTAGCTTGATCTTCCGGCGCAAGAGTCCCCATATCGCCGAGCCTACTTTTGTCCATTTTTACTATTCTCAAACACCAATTTGAATTAGCAAAATATATGCAGATCACTTCTTTTGTAACAAATTCTTGATTTATTTTTAAAATTTGTTTTGTGTTCAGGTAATTTAGGATTATGAACTACTTTTAGGTGGATTTTGGGTTTGTATGAGATGAAAAATACAATATTTTGAAACGACCCGTTTTTTAATAAAATTTATATCTGCATGTTAAAAAAAAATAAACAAAAGTGTGTAAATTGAAAATAGTTAAATATTACAAGAGAAAAATCAAATTATATGTTAAATGACTTGTTAGAAAAGACTTTTTTTTACTTTACTGGTTCTACAAGGGGTGGAGTCTTCCCCAAGAAACAAAGAAACCAAAAACCACTTATGCAGTGGCGGATTTAGGCGGGTTCCCAGGAACCCCCTTAGTTTGGAAAAAAAAATGAAAAAAATAGTGGAAATTTGTATGATTTAAAAAAAATAGTGAGAATTAATGAAAATCTATCAAAAGTAACTGGTGGGAAAAATCTCTGGATCCGCCACTACACTTATGATCGTTCAACATTTGAAACACTAGCTAATAAACATGTGATCCAAAGATTAACAGCTAATTTACAAAATATACAGACATTAAAGTGCAAAATAAAACAAAAAATATATAAACTATTTCATATGAATTAAGGGTTTAACTTTTACCTCTCGAAGCGAAAATGGCAGAAAGAGTGAAATATGAATTAGGGTTTGGGCTTGTAATATGTATGTTATAGGGGTGGGTTGGGCTTTTGTTTAAATCTAAGATAAAACTTGCTCACACTGGGTTGGGCTTTATATAAAGAATTCCAAACCAGTTTTGACTTTGACCGGTTCAAATTGAAACTGGTTCGATTCTGTTCTGGTTTGGTCGGTTTTTACTACCGGTTTGAAAAGCCGGTTTCGGTTCGTAAATCTGCTCTTGCATGCACATTAATTTTTTTTATATATATATAATTCAACTTTTATTAATGTGTATGTGAAAATCCCAACATGTATACCCAATACCCGCATGTATCCCCGATACCCGACGGGTAAGTAGCCGCAAAATACCAAACGGGTAAATGGGACAAGATTTTACAACCGGGTATGGGTATGAGATTACCCATACCTAGCCCATTGCCATCACTGTAGAAAGCGATTTGTACAATTTTCTTTATATATAATGTTTTCTTATATAAAATTATAATTGTTTATATAAAATTGACCCTTTTTTCTACGGGTTTGAAACCGTTTTTTTAAACCGGCTCGGTTCGGTTTTTGACATGAGGGAGGGGAAACCGTGTGGAACCTATTGTTTGGATTACACACCGAACCGATTTGGTTTGTACCAGTTCCAAATCATTTCGGGTCGGTTTGCCGGTTTCAAACTGGCTTTTTTTGTTCACATCTACTCACACATGTATTATGGTTGGTTTGGTCGGTTTCAAACCGGTTTTTTTGTTCACCTCTACTCACACATGTATTAAAATCGTTACAATATGTATTACTTATAATAAGTTATGTTACATAATTGGTTGTACACTCAAATCTCTTTCAAAATTCATATGATCTATTAGTTTTTGTGAGTTAGGATATAATAGGAAGTTTATTTGGCTAAGAAAGCTAGGAAGTAATCTTGATCATCAATTGATTTAATCAAGAGCTAAGATTAAATGGGTGAAATTGAAGAGAAGAAAGTGACGCGTGGGTTTGTGTAAGAGCATTGTAGTCAATTCAGGACAATAGTTTCTCTCTCCTCCAACCCCCCCCCCCCCCCATTTTTTAAACATTAATAACTTTTTCATATGACATTATTTTTTTATAAAAATTGCACCAAAAAAACGAGCGTTTTTTATCTTTAAAACGAGTATACTATTGCTATATTTTCGAATTTTTTTTTGAAAACCCAGTTGCGTAAAACGCAATGGAAGATTACCCAGTTGCGTAAAACGCAATGGAAAAAAAAACCCCTAAAAAATGACATTTTTCTAAAATGCAATGCACAAAAAACACAAAGAAACCTTTATTCTCAATCAAGATGCCTCAACTGGATAAATTCACTTCGAAATTGATGTCGGAGGGTTTTTCCTCTGTTCGGGACGGCTGTATTTGTCGGACCTTTTCCGGGGGTCTTCTTTGTAAAACGCAATGGCCAGAAAACACAAAGAAATGTCTTATTTCTAAAACGCAATGGACTGAAAACACAAAAGAAATTGTACTTTCTAAAACGCAATGGACTGAAAACACATAAAATGTGTTTTACCTAAAACGCAATGCACCAAAAACACTAAAAAATGTCTTATTTCTAAAACGCAATGGCCAGAGAACACTTAAAAATGTCTTTTTTCTAAAACGCAATGGACTGAAAAAGCATAAAAATGTGTCCTACCTAAAACGCAATGACTAAAAACACTTCAAAATGTATTTATCTAAAACGCAATAGCCAAAAAACACATAAAGATGTCTTATTTCTAAAACGCAATGGCCTAAAATCATAAAAGAAGTGTGTTTTCTAAAACGCAATGGACTTAAAACACATAAAAATGTGTTTCCCTAAAACGCAATGAACTAAAAACACTTCAAAAATGTGTTTTTCTAAAACGCAATGGCCAGAAAACACATTAAACTCTCTTATTTCTAAAACGCAATGGACACATAAAACTGTCTACGAATTACTGTCTGCGAAATAAGGCAATTTCTGGAATATTAAATTTTCTGTGAATTGTCTGAACCAGAGAGTAGCAGCTCGACCCCAGCCAGGGGATCTGCCCATTGGACCCCGCCAGGGGCTGCCGCCCCTTGGACCCTGCTACTAGGGGCGCTGCCCCCGAACACTCGTCAAGATCGTAAAACGCAATGACTAAATCAAAAACCAAAATCGTAAAAATGAAATTAAAGAATTTCTTACATGGATTGAAGCTGATTTCTTCAACGATTGACAAAATTTGAATGATAGAAACACTTATCAGCGATCGAATCGAACGGATCGAGTGATTATCTTCAAAATCACTGGAAAAAACGAGATTTTGTATGAAATTAAACTGGGTTTTTTTTTCAAAAAAGATGAAGAACACGTTGATCGGGTGCTTGAATCATTGATTGGTGATGAAAATCGCACTATAATGTAGTGACTATTAAGATAGAAAATGAAGAAATGGTTGAAGATGGTGGGTTTTGAAGTTACTGAGGAGAAGAAGGAAGAAGAAAGGATATGATTGACTAAAATACCCTTGCTCTTTATTTTAAATTTTGCCACATGTCATAATCCTATTGCTTCCTATCCTTCTAGCCAAAATAAACTTCCTATTTGATCATCTCCCTAGTTTTTGTTTGACTTTTACAAAATCTGCCTTCATTAGTCCATTTTAGACAGAAAATTAATAGCTTGTTTTGACTTTTTCAAAGAGTGTATTCATTAGCTGAATAGTGTAACAGAGAAGGTTTATTGGGGAACACTAAAAAAGTGAGGAACAGCGGGGAACCGACTCAAACGAACTCTGATTGGACTCATTCCAGCGGCGTTGGAACCGGCTTGTCGAACCCTAACTAGGATCTCTTAACCCTAAACCCTAAATCCTAACTCCTAAACTCTAAACCCTAAAGCTAAAAAGTAAGGCTAAAACCAAAGCTAAACCGTAAAATCTAAACTATAAACCCTAAAAGTTAAAACCTAAAGCTAAACCCTAAACCCTAAAATCCAAACCCTAATATATTTAGGGTTTAGGGGTTATGGTTTAGGGTTAAGAGATCCTAGTTAGGGTTCGACGAGCCGGTTCCAACGCCGCTGGAATGAGTCAAATCGGAGTTCGTTTGAGTCCGTTCCCCATTGTTCCACACTTTTTTAGTGTTCCCTAATGAACCTCACATTAGTGTAACATCTCTTATACATAACCCTTTAATGATAGATTAGCCTGACAAAAAATGTGATTATACAGTTACATTAAAACAATAAGTACAAGGTTTGTGCGGTTCTTGTACACACTTGTTTGAATTTAGTACAACATTGAAAACAATAGGTACAACTTACAAGGTTTGTGCGATTCTTGCACATATTTGATTCAACTCATTGCTATGTAGTATGTTGAACGATCTTTTACACATATGTATATAAAACATGCAAACGGGAAACTAATATTAGCCGTCAAATAATTTTGATTCTATGGCTCTAGTTAAATTTATGTTTGATATTGAAAGAGTAATTTAGTCATTAGTGAATTCAGTCTTGTTTGGTCTATACAACTTTAGAACCAACACCCATAAAATTCGAATTACATTTATTTGTTTTCAAACTAATATATTTCAAGTATGCTTAGTAATTAAATCAAACAATAAAACGAGCAATTTTCTTTTTATTTAGACAGTCAACTTAATATATTTTTATTGGATGTTTTAACCGGTTAGTAAAGTTATGATTCACATGTGAACTAACACCAGGTTCACATGAACAAACATATTTATTTGGATTTGGTTAGAAATTGGTCCAAATTTCATGTGACTTGATATTTGCTTTTTATTTTAATCAATGTTGATTTACATATCAATTTATATATTCGTTCAGTTTGGGACAAAAAATAGAGAAGAAAATCATAAGACAATTAGGAGATCTAGAGAGGGTATGTTTGGCAACTTCTGAATGGTTAAGTGCTGAACCAGTAAGAGATCTGAATCAGTAAGAGCCTAAGAGGTCTGAACCATTAAGAGCCAGTATAATGTTTAACCATTTAGAGACAAATGCCTGACGCATTCATATTATAGGTCTTAACCGTTCAGACTCAGCATAATGCTTAACCATTTATAAGTAAATGTCTGAACCATTCAGACATCTGCTCGCGAAACAAACAGTCAGAACCATTAAGTGCTGAACCAGCAAGATGTCTGAACCGTTAAGAGCTAAACAAACGGCCCCTTAATTGATAATTCAGTTCCCTTTAACATTCTACGTAGCGTCGTACTTATAGACTTGGGCTACATGGTGTGGGTAAAGGCCTCAAGGCGTTACCCATTACGTTGGAGCCATGTAGGAGAAGCCCCCACACCTCACCATAACACCATCTCTTTTGCTCCTTCTTTCTTTACCGGGATAATGGCCAACACCATGGCGCCCTCTTAACGCCCCCCATAATGCATGGGTATTGCCGTATTGGTGTTTGGCACCCCAATTTCTGAAAAAGGGCTCGACGTCGGCGATGAGTTGGCTGTTGATGCCGGTGTGCTCACACCCCACACTGGACAATCATACGATATAATAACCAAGCGACGTACTTCTACTAACTAATAACTCAGAGAACTAATCCGCTAGCTACATGATGAATACAACATAAAGAAATTAAAGAAGATAAATAATAAATCTTAATAAGCACTTTAATATTGTTAGCCTACACGCTAATTTTTATCCATGAGAAACAGGGGCGGAACCAATGTAGAATGAGCTGTAGCACGGGCTACGGCTTAACCCCGTATTCGCAGTGTAATTTTTTTTTTCCGGTTTTTTGCATAGCATACACAAAAACATATACGAGGATACCCCTAAGAGAAAATTATGAAACTTGATATTATTCATTAAGCCCAAAACATGTTTAGTAACAAACCCCAAATAATTAGTTTTATGATAATTAAGCTCAAATTGTAATAACTAATAAAGCCCCATATAATAGAATAAGTGATCTTGCGCGTCTTATGGTTGAAATGAGAACACATAGTTCTTGTCCTTTGGTTAGCTTTGGTTTTACTGGTTGCAACCGCAACCGTTGAAATATGTTTTTCAAAATTGAAGATTATCAAGACAGATTTACGCAATCGAATCGGCCTGGAATTTTTCAACAATGCCATGTTTGTGCGGTTGAAAAAGATTTTTTTCATAAAGTAAAAGACGACGATGTGATGAAACGATTTTAAGCTATAAAAAAGAAGAGACCAAATCTATTAGGTATTTGTTACTTTATTTATTTATTTATTGTCTTTTTTTAAATTATATGATGAGAAACATCATAATTCACTACTCTTGCAATAAGATACAAAATTTATGAATGTATTTATGATAAGAGCAATGAAATTAATAAATACATTTGTTTTTTTTTATATTTCTGATGTATGTAAATGTTCCGTTTTTCACTTTATCTTTACACACTAATCTTACCTCTTTGGTTTTTATGCATATCTAATGGCATATAAATGTATTTTTTGTTCTCAATGTTCAAATGTATGTACACATGTATGTGTGAGAGAGAGAGTTAACACGTGTATGCATGTATATGCATATAGATTTATACTAGGTGGACACCCGTCCGATGGACGCGGGTACATCGTAAACATTGAATGTAAGCCTATGTTTATATGTAAAATATGATGTGAAATTATTTAATGAATTCACGGTCGCATTATACTTAAGAATACATTAATAACATTTATTTGTAAATCTAACGGAAGTACGAAAAACCCCCTACGGATTCTGTCATTCCCAACTTGTCGGCTGATTAATTTAGACACAAGAGAAGCATAATGAACCACAAAACATGTTTACTAACACAAATATTCTTTGTTTATAAATCTGGTCCAAGCCCAAACCATGTTTATTAAATGTGATCCAAGCCCAACACCTGTTTATTAAATATGGTCCAAGGCCCATATGTTGAAACAAAGAATATTTTAATTGATTATTACAAAATCAGTCGCATTGGGTTTTGTAAACATCATCGACGGCGATTGAAGATCAGCACAACCCTTACACCAGTTCTATCGATTCAGAGGGAAGAAGGCTTGATTCAAGATAACGAACAGAGATCAATCGATACCGCATAATCATCGCCGAATCCACGACAATATTCTCTTCACCTTCAATTTCATCTTTTACTAATTTAGTATATTTGGTTTCTTTGATCGAAAATTTCTTATCATTTGGCTTTCTTTTGACGTTGTATGAGTCAATGTTGTTGATTATTTACATGTAAATTCTAAAGATTTTGTCTATTTGTGATACTTAATCGGAAGATTATAACTGTTCTTGACATTGACGTTGTTTAGGTATAGGTTTTAAACATGTTTTGTTGATGAAATTTAGATTTTTTGTGTTTAACAAATTTAAATTGCAGTATATGTATGTAATATTTGATAAATTAGGGCTATGTTAAAAATCACTGTTAATCATTTTTTGTATAAAGATTTTGTAAGTTTCAGTTGGTGTTTTTGATATTGTATAAAGATTTTGTAAGTTTCAGTTGGTATAAAGATTTTGTAAGTTTCAGTTGGTGTTATTGATATTAAAAATCACTGTTCAATGTTTAGTATAGTTTCAGTTGGAGTTCTTGATAATGAAAAAGATTAGATAAATAATTTAAGTCTTCCACAGATTGAGTTATAATATTTTAGGTGTTTCACATGTTATGTATGTTCATATCAGTTTTGGTCTTTCACAATCTTGTTGATCATATTAAATGTTAGTCGAATTGTCTTAACGAATTATTATAAATTCTGGTTTGAAATTATTCGTTGTCGTTTGCACTATGGTAGTTTAGATGATACAGTTGTATTTTCAAGTCTTTGTTTGTATTGTTATCATTATATAGAAAACTTTTGTACATTTTTTAATGTTTTAGTCTATTAGTTATACTCTACTTAATTACAATATATAGAATAACCTTTTTACATAGTATTTTCTATGATAGTTCAAAGTTAGAAGGATGTATGGATTTGTTTGTTACATGGACGACAACCGAAGGAAATGTTTGGTTAGTATTTTAATCTCAGTTATGGTGAAGTTAGTTTTCTTTATAATATCATATTAGACAGTTCCTGATTTTAATTTATTTATACATAGGTTCTACCAAAAAAAATATAAACAGTGGATTAAAGAGTTTAACTATCCAGTTAGCTTTGTCAAAGTGCGGACAACTAATGGCCAGGTGTTTGAAGTCAAGGTATATGAATTAGGAAGCGTCTTTTATTTCTACAATGGATGGTATTCCGTTGTTGAAACTTTGAAACTACAATCTGGATCGTGGCTCGTATTTCAGTATGAAGAAGCTTTAGAAAGTTTTCGGATGTTTTATTTTTATGAAAATATTGCATTTGCTCCATCAGATTATTTTTACTACAGACCCAATAGCGCTTTTGATAAACCTGATGCTATGGTATGTTATTCACAATCTGGATTCATTATATTTGTTATGGTTTGTGGTGCGGGTTGGTGTGTATATGGAATTAAGTATATTTTAAGCCCTTTTCACACGTTAGTCAAGTTTTAAATTTATAAAACACGATATTTTACTAACACCAAACACACATATGGGCAAGTGCACCCATCGTGAGCGTAGTATAGTGTTGGCAAGATACCGAGGTCGTCCAATGACACAAGAGCTTTTAGTACCGGTTTATCCTCAACGTCTAATCAAATCAAAAGTTTAGAAAAATGTTTTAAACTAGAAAAATAAAAACTAACTAAAATGCTGAAAAATAAAATAAAAATAAAAACAGTTAGACAAGATGAATCACTTGGCTCCGACTCGTGTTTAGTGTAACCTTTGACTATTTCCGCACTTTTGCACTTTTTAAGAGATTATCTTAGTTATTGTAGTAGACCCCTCTTTTGAAGGTGACATTACCCTCAACCCAGTAGTTTGAGTCAGCAAGGATACAATCCTAAAGGGTCGGATTATTGAAAGATAATTAATTAAGTTATTAATGCGTATTGTGGTAGGCCCCTCTTTTGAAGGTGACGTTACCCTCGGCTAAGTAGCCTGAGTCAGCAGGGATACAGTCCTAAGTAGCCGGGTTAAAGTATTAATAGTAGCTTACATATGAGGGGATCAAAGAGTTTGGACCCCCGCCATCCAATACCGGTGGGTATTGAAGGAGGTCCTACTAAATTTGACCCAGGTCCTTTGTAGGATCTATACACTGAACAATGGCAAGACTCTTACCAAACCGTTCCCTTAACCCCCGACCAGGTAGCCAACATACCTCCATATAGACCGTGGAGATATGAATGGTGAAAATCTTTTATTTTATATAGACAGTAAATAATGCCAAGACACCACGGACAAACGATAAGGAAGAATCACCTTCAACATACGAAACTAGTTATTAAAGTCATTAATACATAACCAAGTAAAAAGTGCGAAAAGATTAAAAATAAAAAGTATTACACTAGACACTTGTCTTCACCAAGTGATGTAAGAGACTTAGGCAAACATGGCCTTTGATTGTCAAGAACTCTTACGATCAATCTTGGATCCCGAGACGACTCCAACACTCTATGATGGACAATGGATGATGGTGGTGGATGATGGTGTTGTGATGGTGGTGGGTGGTGGGTGAAGTGTGAGAGAGGTGGTGTGCCAAGGGATGGTTTGCAAATGAGCCAAGCATCCCTATTTATAGCCTGAACAGCAGCTCGGGCACGGCCCCGTGTCCAGTGGGCACGGCTACGTGTCCATCCTCCTTCTCTGTCTTCTTTAATTGCTCTTGTCTGCATTAGTTGACCACGGCCCCGTGTCCGCTGGGCACGACCCCGTGTGCAGAAGCGTATCTGTACTATCAAGATTTGCCTGGATTCTGCGAATCTTATAGTTGACCACGGCCCCGTGTCCACTGAGCACGACCCCGTGGTGGGAAATAGAAGCTTCTACAGCTTTGTCTTTTATGCTGACACTTGGGCACGCCCCCGTGTTCACTGAGCACGGGGCGTGTTCTGCCTTCTGTTCTCTTGTTTTGCTTGGGAAGATGCTTTCGGGGAGGTCGGGCATGCCACGTTTGTTCCTTTTCTTGTATTTATGTTAGATTTAGCTGCCTTTTTGCTTCTTTTGTTAATTTGAGCTCATTTAATCCTGAAAATACAAAAGGAAGACAAAAGCACACTTTTTCCAACATTAGTACTAAAAAAGGGTTAGTTTTATGCCACAATTGATGTAATTTATATGTTGCATTTTGTGCACATCAAATACCCCCACACTTGAATCTTTGCTTGTCCTCAAGCAAAACTCTTTATAATGTGGCTTTACACTCCCAAATGGAATGGGTAGAAGAGAAAGTTTTTGGGCTTGTCATGGAGTGTCGGGATTTCCAAGATTCTTTATTAAGTTTTATTTTTATTTATTTACAATCCTATTCGTCATGATTTATTTAAAACTTTTCATAAGATAAATTACTTATTAGGGCATAACATGCCTCTTTAAAATTCCATTTATATACAACTTCACATACCTCACAGGGATCACTCAACACTCGGCCGAAGATGTATTTTAGTGAATCACTCGAGAGCGGCATGGAACTTACTCCTACCATAGGCTTGCCAAGCAATCAATCCTCCTCCTTTTTAACTATAAACCTTTGTAAATATCAAGAGGACTTTTGGGTGAAAGGGTTAGGCTTGGGTTAAAGGTAGGTGGTTGGGTTAGTGGTTAGTAGAAAAGGGCGAAATGCGTAAAAAGCATCGGTTTTTCGTAAGACTTTGTATTTTTGCATTTTTTATTTTGATGAAGCTATTATTCAAACAAAGTTATTTTTGATGAACTTGCTTGTTTATTTCTTTTTCTTCATCATCAACATATTTTTTTTTGAAAAGTCATGAGAAAAACCGAGCTTGTTACTAAAACAAAGGGTTAAAAAAAAAAAAAAAAAGGTTTTGGTGGGTGAAAGGGTGTTTGGTTTGGGTTAAGAAATGAAAAAGGTTTAGGCTCAAAGGGGTTAACTAGGGGGATTTTGGGTAGGTGGTAAAAAAAATAATGGTGTAGAAGTAAAAAGGGTTAGTCCTAATGCCTCCATCATTTACTTACTTGGGTTTAAGTTGGTAAGGACCGGGAATGTATTGTCGTGGCAAGTTCTAGAGTTGTAAGAACCAAGCGGCTATTCACACAAGAAACGAAAAATGAGCATTTAGTTTAAAGATATGTATTTGTATGCTCAATAAAGGCTCAAAACTCACTTTTGTGGGAATGGGTTTTTATGTGATCAAGTATATATAATCAAATTTTAACTAAGCTTGTCATGCCTTTTCATAATTTTCTTATGTTGGTTCTTTTTATCACGACGCTATCGGTTGTAAATTTGTAAAAATATAACCTTTTTAGAATTTGAAATTCCTAAGTTAAACCTAGACAAGTAAAAAAAAGAAATTTTTTTTGAAAAAAAATTGGGGTGATTAGCGGTTCCAATAGAGTTTTGTGTAAGGCTTGTAATTAGGACTTGCAAGATTAAAAGCTTTAGCATCCCCCCCACACTTAAATTACACATTGTCCTCAATGTGTCCCAAAAATAAGTTTTTAGGTTGATTGAATGTGTAAAAAGGTGTGAAAAAGCAAAATTTTGTGTTACTGGGCGTCTGGACACGGCCCCGTGTCCGATGGACACGACCTCGTGTTCAGGTGCCAGTAACGAAAACTTACAGAAGGTGGACACGGGGGCGTGTTCACTGGGCACGACCCCGTGTCTGTCAAAAGTCTGCAGAATTTAAACAAACAGCAGGTATGTGGTAGTGGGCACGGGGGCGTGTCGGCTGGACACGACCCCGTGTAGACAATCTGCAAAGTTGAAAAACAGGTTTCTGGCTCTGGTTTTCCTGTCCCGACTTTAGTAGCACTAATGTTTAGTGCTCTAAGCCTCGTATGTACCTGTTTTATCAATAAACACTACACCAACTCATAGCAAACTTCCTAAATTACCAAGTTCAACATCCACATCACAAGGTTAAAATAATAAAAAAAAACAAATGCAGAAAATAAAAAGAGTTAAAGGAAAGTAAGTTGTTCAACACACGGCACGCAGGCCGGAAATTGTTCAAGATAAAAGGGGGGTTAACCTGTGGGATTACCAACCAACCGCTCCTGCCTCTACTCCACCCGCCTAGTCCATGTCCTCGTCCTCATCATCATCTCCTCCTCCGTGCCCCGCCATGTACTCCCGGATATTCCCAATATCATCTTGGATATCGGCTATGTTTCTCTCGATTGCTCCAACCCGGTTATACGTGTTGCTTGCCATGTTATAGGTGTTCCTGGTGCACATAAGGTTTTCCTGCAACAAATCATGTAAACTTTGGAAGTTAGGAAAAACCACCTCCTTGTGAGGAGGATTGGCCCGGATCACCATGGGGCTGGTACTGGTACTGATGATATTGTGGAGCATGAAGGACGAGTGCCTCTTGTGGGTTCCATGCATGCCCCTGCATCCTTTGGAAGCTAACCGACCCGTCTTCAGCCTCATAAATTAAGTTCATGGAGCGGCAGATGTGTACATCCACTCTTCCCGACCATGGGCTTCTTTCGAAGGACCTTGGTATGTTCGCGAAGTGCTTGAAGAGACGGTATATCCATCCCCCGAAGAATATAGGGGTTGGTGAAGTAGCAAGCCGGTTCAAATGCATGTTTCTGTGCAGGAGGTATGGAACATCGAGGTGTCTGCGGGTATGAATGCAGTGAAGGACTATCAAATCTCTCAACCCAACAACACCACTGCTATCATGCCTTTGGCTAAGAGAGTAAGCGAGGACCCTATGGATGTAACGGTAGAGTGGGTCCCTCAACTTAGTGCTCTTAGTGCTGCTTGGGTTGTAGTGCCCTTCACCAATATGAGCCCACGCGGCTTGGCGTTCGTTCTCATCCAACTCTCGCACCCCTCCGGTGTTCTCTTCATTACCTGCATCTTCCTCCGTATACAGCCCAATTATCGACCCAAACTGTGCCATTGAAATCGAGTACCTAGTTCCACCACATCGGAATAACACCCCGTCATTGTCGAAAGGGTCGCTCCTTGAATTGAATGTGAAGGTGCTATAGAATTCCATAGTGCACTCGTGGACTGAGCGAAGTCGAGTGGTTAGGGCGACTCTTAGTGGGTCGGTAACAAGGTTGTTAAACCGGTCAAGTTGGTTCACCATGGCTAAAAGATCCTTGCACACTTGTCTTGGGTATTCTTCCGGTCTTGTTTGAAGTACTTCGTATCTTGCCCTCGCATCGAGCTCACTGGCGTTGAACCTCGTGAATTTCTTCGACATCTGAAAGAATACACCAAAAGTTAGCACGAAACAATGGAACTTTTGGACAAAACTGCAAAAAACGAGCTGGACACGGCCACGTGTTCAGCGGACACGACCCCCTGGTCCAGGCGTCTGTTACTCAAAAATTTCATTTTTCGACCCGGTCTCGAAAACTTGAAAATTTTTGGTCCAATAGGTGCGGTTTTCCCCGAAAATGAAACCCCAAGTGTCGTTTTTCCCAAAACAAACCGTTTACCCCTTCAATTTTATCTTTTTCGGTTCAAAAACAAGGGTTTGGGGGTTTTTGTGAGAAATCGGGCAAATCTATGAACAATATAAGTGGGTTTACTTCCTATAAAATTAATCTAACTAAATGCTAACAGATTTAAGCAAAAATTTGAGGTTCGATCCGGATGAAGTTCAAGAACCCTAGATTTTTCCCCAAATTTTTGATGTTTTAACTACATGCAAATGCTTAATCTAACTACTAATGATGATAGAATCATACCTTGGCGTTGTTGGACGTAGAGGAGACGTCGAAAATCTGCGGAAAATCGCCTTGAACCAGAGCGTTTTCGGGGAAACGGGGCGTGTGGAATGGTGTAACTGTTATGAAAAAGGGGATTTATCCCGACAGTCGCGCGGACACGGCCCCGTGTCCAGCGGACACGGCCTCGTGCCGAGCAAAAGTTTTATTTTTTTAGTGCTCGTGTGAGTGCCCTTTGTTTCCCAAAAACTTGGTTAGAAGACTTACCGATTATGATGTCATCCCGTTGGTTCGTAACTTACCAGGTATGATGTTGTTGCTTTTATTCTTCGACCGTTTGAAGCGAGATTTCTTCATCTTCATCCTCAATAAATCCTTGATAGAGTTTCAGCCGTTGTCCATTGACTTTGAATGGAGGTCCATTCCGAGATTTAATTTCTACTGCACCATGTGGGAAAATATGGGTGATGGAAAAAGGTCCTGACCACCTAGACTTTAATTTACCAGGAAACAATCGAAGTCGTGAATTAAACAAAAGAACTTGATCGCCTACTCGAAATTCATTAGGTTTAATATGTTTGTCATGCAAGTTTTTCATTCTTTCCTTATAAATTTCGGAGTTTGAGTATGCATAATTCCTAAGTTCGTCTAATTCATTTAATTGACAAAATCGATTTCTACCAGCAAACTCTAAATCTAAGTTTACATTTTTAATTGCCCAGTAGGCTTTGTGTGCAATTTCTACTGGTAAATGACAGCTTTTTCCGTAGACGAGCTTATATGGGGTTGTACCTATTGTTGTTTTATAAGCAGTTCGAAAAGCCCATAAAGCATCATCTAATTTATCTACCCATTCCTTTTTATTTAACCCTACGGTTTTTTCAAGTATTCGTTTTAAACCTCTATTAGTCACTTCGGCTTGTCCGTTTGTTTGAGGGTGATATGCTGTTGAGACCCGGTGATAGACCCCATATCTTGTTAAAAAAATTTCAAGTTGATGGTTGCAAAAATGGGTACCTCTATCACTTATTAACGCTTTAGGTGTTCCAAAACGAGAGAATAATTTTTTCAGAAATCTTACCACGACTCTTCCATCACTTGTTGGAAGTGCCTCGGCCTCGGCCCATTTAGACAAGTAATCTACTGCCACAAGTATATATTTGTTTCCTTTTGACGGTGGGAAAGGTCCCATAAAGTCGAGTCCCCACACATAAAAAATTTCACAAACAAGAATGCCATTTTGGGCCATTTCGTTTTTGGAAGAAATATTACCTGTTCTTTGGCAAGCATCACATGTCTTGACAAGACTTTGGGCGTCTTTGTAAAAGGTTGGCCAATAAAATCCCGAATCAAATACCTTTCGTGCGGTACTAGCGGCACCATGATGTCCTCCGTATGGACCTTCATGACAATGGCGGAGAATTCTTCTTGCTTCGCTACCATGTACGCATCGTCGGATGAGTTGGTCGGCACACATTTTGAAAAGATAAGGGTCTTCCCAAAAATAATGCTTCACATTAGCAAAGAATTTCTTTCTTTGATGATGTGGCCAACCTTTTGCGACTATACCGCTAGCTAGGTAGTTAGCATAGTCGGCGTACCATGGTTCTTCTCTGTATTCCACCATTTCTAGGGACTCTGTTGGAAATTTTTCGTTGATTTTTTCGTCCCTTGTTGCCTCCAAAGCTGGGTCTTCTAAGCGTGAAAGATGATCTGCTGCGGCGTTTTCTGCTCCTTTTTTGTCTTTGAGTTCGATATCAAATTCTTGGAGGAGTAAAATCCACCGAATCAAACGTGGTTTTGCGTCCTGCTTTTTGAAGAGATATCGAATGGCTGCATGATCTGTATAGACTATTGTTTTAGAAAGAACAAGATAAGAACGAAATTTATCAAAAGCAAATACCACATCTAGTAATTCTTTTTCAGTTGTTGTGTAATTTTCTTGTGCATCGTTAATTGCTTTACTAGCATAATAAATTGGGTGAAAATGCTTTTCTTTTCTTTGTCCCAAGACAGCTCCAAGTGCAAAGTCACTTGCATCACACATGATTTCGAAAGGAAATTCCCAATCAGGTGCTATCATGATAGATGCATTGACTAGAATCTCCTTTAGGGTTAGAAATGCTTGATTGCAATCCTTGTCAAAGATGAAAGGAGCATCTTTTTCAAGTAATTTTGTTAGAGGCCTCGAAATTTTAGAAAAGTCCTTGATAAATCGTCTATAAAATCCGGCATGCCCTAGGAAACTCCTGATAGCTCTAACGGAGGATGGGGGTGGTAATCGAGAAATAGTGTCTATTTTGGCTCGATCAACCTCCATTCCTTCGCTTGAGATTTTATGACCGAGTACTATTCCCTCCGTTACCATAAAATGACATTTTTCCCAGTTAAGGGCGAAGTTAGTTTCCTCACATCGGGATAGCATTCGTTCAAGGTTATCGAGGCATTGGTCGTATGAATCCCCAAAGATAGAAAAGTCGTCCATGAAGACTTCCATTGTCTTTTCTATCATGTCATGGAAGATGGCTACCATGCAACGTTGGAAGGTTGCGGGGGCATTACATAGACCAAATGGCATGCGTCGATAAGCAAAAGTTCCATAGGGACATGTGAAGGTTGTCTTTTCTTGGTCTTCGGGTGCTATCGGGATTTGAAAGTAACCTGAAAAACCATCCAAGAAACAGTAAAATTTATGACCGGATAATCTTTCTAACATTTGATCAATAAAGGGCAAAGGAAAGTGATATTTCCTTGTTGCTTCATTTAATCGTCTATAGTCTATACATACTCTCCATCCTGTGACGGTTCTCGTTGGTATTAATTCATTTTTTTCATTAGTTACTACCGTCATACCTCCTTTCTTTGGAACTACTTGGACGGGACTTACCCAAGGACTATCGGAGATAGGATAAATAAGTCCGGCGTCAAGTAATTTGATGACTTCGTTTTTAACCACTTCTTGAACATTTGGATTTACTCGACGTTGTGGTTGTATTACCGATTTGTAGTCATCGTTCATTAAAATTTTGTGCGTGCACATGGAAGGGCTTATTCCTTTAATATCTACAAGCTTCCAAGCAATCGCATTTTTGTGTTTTCTCAAAAGATTAATTAATTTTTCTTTTTCTAAACTACTTAACTTAGACGAAATAATTACAGGTGATTTACCATCTTTGTCTAGAAAAGCATATTCCAAACCTTTTGGAAGTTCTTTGAGCTCAAGAGGTGGGTCTTTAGGAGACTCCTTATTAGGTTGCTCATTTTGATCAAGAACTTTAAAAGTTTGTTCTATGGCGACCTCTTCTTCAACAAAGTGGTCAATCTTTTCACTTGTATCGGGTGGTTCATCTTCATCTTCAATTAGGGGGTCATTATAGCCGAATGGATATTTCATTGATCGCTCAAGATCGACACTCTTTTTAAATGCCCCTAATTGAAGAGGTAGATTGTTGAACTTCCGGTTTTTCAAAGCTTCGTGAGTTTTTACAAAGGGTCTTCCCAACACTAGAGGAGCGTCATCGAGGATGACAAAGTCGGTTGGGATTACCATTTGATTTGTTTGAACCAAGACATCCTCAACTATATCGATTGATTTTATTACTTTCCGATTGGATAGAAAAATGGGTATTTGAAGTGGAGAGAAATCACTAATACTAAATTTTTCGAAAATGTAGTTAGGCATTAGGTTAACGCAAAGATCTTTATCAATTGTGACATTACTAATAAATGAATTTTGAAAAAAACATGGAACCGGTGTAATGTTGATTTCAAATGGGTCTTCTTTTATTAGTGAGGTTTGATCATTAGTTAACTTAATGCTTACCGTTTCGTCAATTATAGTGTTAGTGTTTAATTCTTTTAAAAACTTAGCATGAGTGGGAACTAAACAATGATTTTCGAAAGAAGGTGACAAGAGATTAATTTCTTCAAAATTAGACTCTTCTTGAATTTTAACGTTGTCGGACTCACCTTTTTCGTTGTTTAACTCATGTGTCGGTTCTTCACTTATTTGTTCTTCCATTTTTTCACTTTCAATTATCTTTTCTTTTTTTAATTATTCTCTTGCGCGGGACTCCTCTTCCCTTGCGCGAGATTCTTTTATATAGCGCTCGATAACTTTAAGATGTTCTAATATCCTATCGGTCACTTCGGTTATAGAAAAAGGATTGGAATTTTCAAAGCTTGAATCCGGTTGTTCGATCCTTTGTTCCTCATAATACCCATATGAAGTAGATGGTTCACACCATTGTTCTTCATTGTAAGCATATGATGGATAAGGGTCGTAATTTTGTTCTTCATAATACTCATATGAGGTGGGTTGTTCACGCCATGGTTCCTCATAATAAGTATACGAAGGTGGTGGCTCATATCTTGGTTCCTCAAAGTATGAGTAAGAAGGCTCATACCTTGGTTCATCAAAATATGAGTATGAGGGAGGAGGTTCATACCTTTGGTCTTCATAGGATGTGTATGAAGTTGATGGCTCGTACCTGGGCTCCTCATAGTATAGTGTTGGCAAGATACCGAGGTCGTCCAAGGACACAAGAGCTTTTACTACCGGTTTATCCTCAACGTCTAATCAAATCAAAAGTTTAGAAAAAGGTTTTAAACTAGAAAAATAAAAACTAACTAAAATGCTGAAAAATAAAATAAAAATAAAAACAGATAGACAAGATGAATCACTTGGCTCCGACTCGTGTTTAGTGTAACCTTTGATTATTTCCGCACTTTTGCACTTTTTAAGAGATTATCTTAGTTATTGTAGTAGGCCCCTCTTTTGAAGGTGACGTTACCCTCAACTTAGTAGTTTGAGTCAGCAAGGATACAATCCTAAAGGGTCGGATTATTGAAAGATAATTAATTAAGTTATTAATGCGTATTGTGGTAGGCCCCTCTTTTGAAGGCGACGTTACCCTCGGCTAAGTAGTCTGAGTCAGCAGGGATACAGTCCTAAGTAGCCGGGTTAAAGTATTAATAGTAGCTTACATATGAGGGGATCAAAGAGTTTGGACCCCCGCCATCCAATACCGGTGGGTATTGAAGGAGGTCCTACTAAATTTGACCCAGGTCCTTTGCAGGATCTATACACTGAACAATGGCAAGACTCTTACCAAACCGTTCCCTTAACTCCCGACCAGGTAGCCAACATACCTCCATATAGACCGTGGAGATATGAATGGTGAAAATCTTTTATTTTATATAGACAGTAAAATAATGCCAAGACACCACGGACAAACAATAAGGAAGAATCACCTTCAATATACGAAACTAGTTATTAAAGTCATTAATACATAACCAAGTAAAAAGTGCGAAAAGATTAAAAATAAAAAGTATTACACTAGACACTTGTCTTCACCAAGTGATGTAAGAGACTTAGGCAAACATGACCTTTGATTGTCAAGAACTCTTACGATCAATCTTGAATCCCGAGACGACTCACACACTCTATGATGGACAATGGATGATGGTGGTGGATGATGGTGTTGTGATGGTGGTGGGTGGTGGGTGAAGTGTGAGAGAGGTGGTGTGCCAAGGGATGGTTTGCAAATGAGCCAAGCACCCCTATTTATAGCCTGAACAGCAGCTCGGGCACGGCCCCGTGTCCAGTGGGCACGGCCCCGTGTCCATCCTCCTTCTCTGTCTTCATTAATTGCTCTTGTCTGCATTAGTTGACCACGGCCCCGTGACCGCTGGGCACGACCCCGTGTGCAGAAGCGTATCTGTACTATCAAGATTTGCCTGGATTCTGCGAATCTTATAGTTGACCACGGCCCCGTGGTGGGCAATAGAAGCTTCTACAGCTTTGTCTTTTATGCTGACACTTGGGCACGCCCCCGTGTTCACTGAGCACGCCACGTATTCAGCCTTCTGTTCTCTTATTTTGCTTGGGAAGATGCTTTCGGGGAGGTCGGGCATGCCACGTTTGTTCCTTTTCTTGTATTTATGTTAGATTTAGCTGCCTTTTTGCTTCTTTTGTTAATTTGAGCTCATATAATCCTGAAAATACAAAAGGAAGACAAAAGCACACTTTTTCCAACATTAGTACTAAAAAGGGTTAGTTTTATGCCACAATTGATGTAATTTATATGTTGCATTTTGTGCACATCAGTTTGTTATTTATTGGTTCTTAGTATATGAAATTACTAATATATTTTTTTCTCATTGTAGCATATCAATCGTTTATTTGTACATCACAAGATGGACAATACCATTCCAAATTATCCGGTTCTTATTAGAGGTCCTGGGAAGCATAAAATGTTTGTTCGAATGGATGTGATTGATAATCAGCTTTACATAACCACTGGATGGGATCAGATTAAGAGGAAGTTGTCAATAAGTGCTGATCATCTGCTTGCGTTTGAAATGATTGATCTTCACACTTTTGATATGTCCATTTTCAATTGTTCCAAGAATGCTGATTTAGTGTTGCGACCAGAATTATATGCTGCTATCAAGGAAGAAGTCGTAGAAGAGGTTATCAATATTTCTGATGGTGAAGACGTGGATGACGCGACTAAGGGCAATGAAACTGATATGCTCCCTGTAACACCGAACGACGAAACTATACCAGTAGTTTTCCGTGTGGACAATCATTTTGTAAGTTTCTGTAACCAAAAAGTACTAACAGGACCTTAGGATATATTAACCACATCATAATACTATCTTTGTTAACATTATTTGTTATTTGTTACAGCGCATTCGTAAACCTCTCGCTAAAAAACTTGGCTTGGATAGGAAGAGGAGTTTAAAGATTGTAGATGCTGCTGGTAATGTTTGGGATGTTCGAGTTGGTATCGAGTCTCCTGATAATCGGATTTACATAAAAGATATGAAACAGTTTGTGAAGGATAAAAAGATGGTTCCTCGTGAAGAGTTTATCCTTAAGTTCGTCATGGGTAAAGGTATTTTCTTGTTCGACTGAATGGTTGTGAGGCCTTGGATAATGTTATGATGTATGGAAACAATGTTTTTTGTTTGTAGTTTTATGTTTTCTTAAAAGTCTTTTGTAGTAGTTGACAGTGTAGTTTTGACCCTGGTGGTACGAAGGGTGCATATGTTACTGAAACACTGCAAACTATGTATTGAACATGTAGTTGTTCCTAATGACTACTGTTTGAAACTATTACTTGCATTAGTTATTCCTTGTCTTATATATATATATATATATATATATATATATATATATATATATGTTATCCTTATTTGCCTTTCATTGTTTAATAATAGTTAAAACTATCAATTTTTAAACATGTATACTATTTTTTAGAACAATACACTAAAATAACATCCATTATTAATACATGAGAACCAGTTTATGGTTAGGTAACCCTGACAAACGCAGATTATTTAATACGTCCGGAGGAAACAATGCCATGTTAAGTTCGGACTGTTGCTCAGATTCACATAAAGTGTCTGAACTGAGATATATCTTCTCCTCACCAGGAATACTGTCTAACAATTGTGTATTAATTGAATCAATGACTTCATTGGTGGGTGCAAGAATAGCTCTTTGCTGGAAATAGTTTAAATCACCCAAAAATTTATCCATTTCCGAATATGTGAATGAAATCAATGAAGCAATAGGATTAACTTCATCTTTGATAAGTAAATCGTCCGGAATTTCAATTTCTGCCTCTCCATCATTTTGATCACCAAGCAAACCATCACCGAGTTTTAATATCCATTCTGCAAAATCCTTGGTTTCTTGTAAATTACTTGGTTTGGTACCCACTTTTAGCCTCATGTTTTCAGTTAGTTTTAGTACCTTACAATGTTGCCATAGATAAGACGAATTCAATGAAGAATTTACAATCATGCTTCTAGTACCCTTTGGAATGACTGGAAGTATTTGCCTAAAATCACCGCCTAACAGAACAACCTTTCCTCCAAATGGCTGTTTTTGCATCCTCGGATTACTTGAACGGGCGATATCTCTCATTGTCCGATCAAGGGCTTCAAAACAATGCTTGTGTGTCATTGGAGCTTCATCCTAGATTATCATCTTCGTTTCTTTTATTAAGCCGCCTAACTCACTATTCGGTTCTATGGAACATATAGAATCTTCGTTAATATTTATTGGGATTACAAACCTTGAATGGGCCGTTCTACCACCGTCTAAAAGAAGCGATGCAATCCCACTGGATGCAACATTTAAAACCACTTCTCCTTTCGATCGTAACGCCGCTGCAAAGGTTTTCCAAAGGAATGTCTTACCAGTACCGTCGTAACCATATACGAAGTATAAACCTCCAACACCTTTTGCAATTGCATTCATAACGGTCTCATAAACATTTTTCTATTCAACAGTTAAACACTTTAAATAAGAAGCAAGTTCCTTTTCTAAAGTTGCCCGATCATAGCAAAGTTCTTTCATTATAAGTCGATTCTTCAATGCAGAAATGTAATTGTCAGGAAGATTTGGCATATCATCAAAGTTACTTAATGTACTACCATAAGAAAGTAGCAACTTTTGGATATGTGATAAGCAAATGTTTTCGACTTCTTTCTCTTCAATATCCAAATCTATAAAATTGATTACAAAAAGATCGAGTGTTAGATAGTATTATTCAAATATTCAATGATAGTTGAAAAGAATTTGACAAATTATATAAACTTCTATCATTACCTGGAATACCAGTAATCTTTCGTTGCTGGTATATAATGTCTTCACATAATAGACTCTTTGTTTCTGTCCAAAAATATCCAGGCCTAGAAATGGAGTTGGACAACAGTAACGTTACAAAAAGTGTCCGCAAAAAATCAGAAGTCGACCATGTGCTTGCTTCTCTCATTGCAATTATATACTCCTTATCGTCATCCAACAAACCACGTGCGAAACATGCATCTTTAAATGTATCATAAAGTTGGCCATCAACGGTTTTAATATCAGCAAAACTTGTTGGTCCTTTTACATGATTCAATAAAATTCTCAAGAAATAACAGTCACCAAGTGACGGAGGAACATAATGTATCCTACCAACTGCTCCAAAAGGAATTTTTCTTCGGTGCCACTTTCGTAGTTTACGTATCCATACATAATATCTTGGAAAATCTTTGTACTTCAATGTTCTAGCAAATTCATCAACTTCGTTACACTTCATCCATTCCATGAACATTGACATTTTGACAGTGGGGTTACTAACCACATCACAGAGATTTGAATCATCATCATAAACAATACTTTGACCATCTTCACAATGAAAAGATAATACTTCAACTGCTGGATATCGATAATGTATATCAAACTTGAATATTCTCCAAGCAGCTTCACAGGCAGAAATATACCTACAATCGAGATATTCTTTTACTTCATCTACTTTTGTTTTCTTTGACTGAATGTCAGAAATCAGTTCAACTTCATTTGTTTTATTGACTTGGAAAACAGAAGCAGTTACTCTATCCGGACCTTTATTAATATATTTGAACATATATTTGATAGAGCCCGTTTGGTTACACCACTCAACATTTATATGGCATTGGTACCTCTTGAGTAGAAGTGCATTGTAAGGGACTACAAACCTGTTATCAAGAGTGACTTGATTTTTTTCGACTGTATTTCCTGTAGGACGACGACGGTAGACATGATATCCTTCGGTATCAAAGGAAGTCTCGCGTACATATTTCTTAGGAAATTTTTTAGAACATTTTAAATTAACCATGCATGGACATTTAGGGTTATCTGTACCGCAAGGACCATGTATCATAAACTGTTTGACAAGTTCATACAATTCCGGTTCAGTTTCTTTGTCTGGAATTTCGGCACTAATTACACGATCGATCTCTTTCGCTGTCGGAAACTTGCTCTCCGCACATAAGAACAGACAAATATGAGCATGAGGTAAACCACGTTTCTGAAATTCGATTGTGTAGATAACTGTAACATTGAAAAGGAAACCTTGTCAGTAAGATAATTATATGAATAACAATTTTAAACATTTTCAATCAATTACCTACTTGTATCTCACCAAAAAAACTTATTTCTCTTGAAATCTTGTATTAGATGATTGATTTTAATCTTGAACCTTGAGATAATGTCCGGTCTATCTTGAGGTTTTAGGCCTTTTTCATTTAAACAACGATAAATCTCAGGCCAATTTGGATTACATGTAATTGTTATGAACAGATCTGGATATCCAACAGATTTGCAAATTGCCATAGCATCAAGATACTTTTGCATCATATATCGAGAACCACCAGTAAATGAGGACGGTAACAATATTCGTTTACCACAATTTGAAGCATCAGTCTCTCCACTTTGAACACTTTGATTTAGATTCTTAAAAGTTTGACTTCGAAGTTTTGGTTGTTGCGTCTTTATATAGTCTAACCTTGCCGATTCTATCATTGTATACGCATCTACCAAAAATTGTTGGAATAGTTTTTGGGCATTAAGTAACAATGAAAACTCATTAGCTCTATCTTGTATTTTGTAACAAAAGAATTCTCTCATTGTCGTGTTGGTTCTAAGTATATCACAGTCAACAGAAACACCTCTATGCTTAATACCAAGTCTAAAACCATCTTCAGCAAATGGAAAGATAAGTGGATATTGCAATGCTAGATAAGAAGGATGAAGCTCACTAATTCTTTGAAGAACACTAGAATTTGTCTGAACGATAATATCCCTTTTATCAAATGCTCCATCAAAATCACCAATTACTAAAGATGCAACTTCCGATGCGGTTGGTAAGTTGAAAATTCTACCGTCTTTATCTCTTGTACCAATAAGCTTAAGTCTTACATTTCGCCAATCATTTTCTTTAAAACAGTCTCTTACCCTTCTAAATGACTTCACAAGTGGATTGCAAGAATCCAACATTTTCTTAAGACTGGATATGATTGCAATATCAAGACAAGAATTTGCTGATCTTTTGAAGCCAGTTTCGACACTATAAGAAAAAAAACACGGTGTTATTAAAAATAACACTTGTCATAGTTAAACAATTACAGTATGTATACTATTGTTTATCTACCTTGCAGCCTTTTGACGATTCAATTCCTCGTTTTCTGAGTCGTATATGTAAAGTTGTGAGAACTTTGGTTCTTCGCCATCATCCGGAAGTAGACTACCCATACGATGATAGTTTTGACCTTGTAATCCAAATACATAAGGACCTTTGCTATTTTAAAAACTTTTGTCAACCTTACCACCAAGTGATGTGAAAGAAAACATCATATTGTATGCTCGAATGTTACTCATGAAATTGCGACTCTCGGAATTGTCCATTTTATATATCCTTCGAAGTAATTGAGGAGGATCAGGTGACGGAGGCAATTCAATCTCTCCATTAGAACAACAAAGAGAAAAAGCGGTTTTCTTAGAATCTTGATTCCCCCTAAGCATTTCATCTTTCCATAACATTGCATGACACTTAGAACATACAAATATTGCATCCCCATGATCAACATATTCTACACATTTAAATCAACCAAAAATAATTGAATTATATAATCATTTATAATTAAAGAACAGGAAGTTAAAACGATGCTGTGAAGGTCATAAAGAATATATACATCTCTAAACGGTTATTTACCTCGTGCAACACCAAAAATCTTTTTAACCAAAGAACCGGGTGCCATATCATCAGCAATGGAATCATCACAGTTAGGAGACGCATCACGGATATTTGAGCTTTGATTCCGTTCTCCTTGATTAAGAGAACGACCATTAACGTCTGTCGCATTATGCAGTACAATATCCATAGATAAAAAGAATTACCATGAACCGTAGATAAACTAAACGCCACTTAAACCTCATTTATATATATTTTATAATTTATAAGAAATGAGAAGGAACATACCATTATTGTCTAATAACGAAGATTTTGGTAGCTTTCGAGACTTTATAATATCAGAATTCATAGCAGGGAGAGTTTCAAGCCCAGTGGACCTTTTCCTACCACATTCCACTGGTAAGAAAAAAACATTAGAGATTGTTTAAACATTACTTTTCTTGGGTTGATACAAATTATTTAAGGTAGAATGAAATACTAAAATATATCGGAGAAACTGGATCAATTTACATTACTGGATGCACATTATGTTACAATCAGTCAATAATATATGATTATATATACATATTTGTATAAATTTAAATAAACGTGTAAACCATACCATTTGTAATATTTGACAATGGACTTCTGTCCATTGTATTTGGCGCCCACTGCTTTACGCGCAATGAAGATATATTGGTTTCATCGGCAGTCGTAGATAAATCAAATTTAGGTAGAGGACTACTAATGAACCTTCGCTGACCATGTACGGAATTTTGACCAGCATTTTCATCCTGGTATGTCGATTTGACTGTAAATTAAACATAATGAGCAGCTATGAAAATCATAATGAATCGTTAATAAAAGGATTGATGAATTACCAAGAGTCGTTGATGGTGACAGGCCCCGCCGGAGAGATCCTCGATCAAAGTTAGGGGGAGTGCACATTACACTACCTATCCTTTTAGAAGATGATTCACTCAACACGTCAGTGCGATTGGGTGTTAACTTAGATGCACTATTACCACTTGTACAAACTTCATGGATTGATGAATTACCAAGAGTCGTTGATGGTGACAGGCCCAGCCGGAGAGATCCTCGATCAAAGTTGGCGGGAGTGCACATTACACTACCTATCCTTTTAGAAGATGATTCACTCAACACGTCAGTGCGATTGGGTGTTAACTTAGATGTGCTATTACCACTTGTACAAACTTTATGGACACCTTTTAATGAAGGATGAAACCATATCACATAACTTTGACATAATATAATGAAACAAACCAATTAAAATATACAAAATACATTGTACAAAAACATACCTCCAATATTGTTCATCGTATTTGAAACATCAGATAATGGAATCGTATCAACACTTACAGATGAACCTATAAGACGACCCACACTATTGTTTCTACGATTTTTTAACATAGACTTTCTTCTCTGACGAGAATCTTTAGACTGTTTTGTTGTGCACCGTGGAAGATACTCTCTATTTCGTTGCAAAAAATAATTATTTGAATCCATAACTGTTTAACAAACGAATTTAGGGTTATCATTGTTAGATTAAAGTATTACACTAATAAATACAACAACCAAAGAGATAAAATATCAATACGTATCCTGATTAAGAACATAACAACAACACTCACTAAACAAAATTCGAATCTTACAACAGCATTAATTGTTCAAAAACAAACTGGCTATCAATCGCAGGGAAGGTGTTAACAATAACTTTATTTGTTTACAAAGCTCATACCGTGGAGATTTAGTTCGATTCCTTGCCAAGAGATTACGAAAATCTTATTGGTGAAATCTTGGAGGTGCTACCGTATGTTTTCGTGTAATTTAGGCCGTTGAATTTGAGATTTCACCAAAAGAACGGAGATGAAATTAGAAGTCTTCAAACTTACCTAATTTACACTAATTTACCTATTGGGCTTGTAAACCATGTTAATTAAATGTGCTAATAAATTAGGTACCCATGGATTCAGATATAGATATTTAAACTATTGGGCCTATGCACAATGTATATCTATAGGTAACATGAAATACACACAAACTTATACATAAATATTATAACCACCAAATTGATTAACTTCAAATCATGCTTGTACAAACAGTTGATAAGTTTAAACCTGTTTTATAACCAACTATATGATTTTACTCAGAAAAAAACTGAAGTATCTATAAAAATATATTTTCTACAATAAATTTTTTTGGCGGTATATGACTCAAAATGAAACTACAATTAGGATATTTTATTATAGATTGTTGAATATCAAGTAGAAAATATCAATTCAAACATAACCAAAAAAATGACATTGTATTTTCATTAAGACACTGAAACTTGATCTCAGTTGAAAGACGTCAGCATTGCTCGGCAAGTTAAAATGTTTTACAAAACTTGATCTCGACAAAAGATGCTTAAAACCAGATTATCTGGCATATCTTATGTGTGTTGTTGGACATCAATAAGTAAATTCTCCCTCAAACATGATTAGTACAAACCTTGGACATTAATAATTGAGTTTTATTAATAAAAATATTTATTATCAACAATAATTAAATACATAAATTTATCTTGTCCGCAAAGTTGACATTTAAAAGTCTATTGAGTAACCTATTTTGAATTGCACAAACAAAAAAAAAAGCTTATAATGCAAAAAAAAATCAACCACATTCAGGCTTAATAGATAGTACATGTTTTTCAAAGTACATACACATCCATACATAATTCAGTTTCAAAAGCTTACCAAAGCAAAAACATAAAAACCAGTTCAACAAACCGTTACTTAGGAATCTATTCACCAAAAGACATTTAAACAAACACCAAAATATAACAAACACTTCTAAGCTTCTAACTGTTAAACTTAGATGGCTTCTTGCGGTTTCGTTTGTTGTTCGAAGATAGCTCACCAACATTTAACCCTTCCACATGCTGAACGCTTCTCTTGCCATTCGGACTGGATCCTGAATCCTTCTCGACTTCAACGGCGGAAGAGTCGGCCGTAACAGACAACATATCCTTGAATTAAATCACAAAACAACTATTAAAGTATTAAATTCGGATTCATATAATACAAAGTGAAGTAAAATCTCTTATAATGTCCTAACTCACCTTGGAAATCGAGTCACTGCCCCTCTATGAATCTTCAGATAGTTGCACGGCTTTCGAGTCCCAAACTTCTTGACTTACCTAATAACAGAGTATAAAAAGCATTAAGGAATTGAATTTTACTATGGAACACTTAGTAACAGATTTCATGTTTGAAAGCATTAATGTTTGAATGGTTAGTAACATCATACCTCATCAGCAACATCACCGGGAATAACATTATCCGCAACCAGTTCATCTAATATATCCAGATCGTCACATATTTTTTGGACTGTGTAAACATGATAGTCATGATTAAGATTGTATTCCGAAATGTCAACCTTAAATGCCAGTTTCTTTTCAAGCAACCGAGTGAGCTCGTATGGAAAACTTTGAGTATCATTAGACTTCACTTGGCGTTCTCTTATGTCACTTGCACTTGAACCAACAATCTTCATAGCATCTTTATCAAACATTACAAACATCACACTACCGGTTTCATCTTGAACCCTCACATGAACCTTGAACCTGAAATATATATAAGATGTTTTAAAAAGTTAAAAAATCTACATTCTAAATTCTGTATACAGCTGAAAAACCATAAATAATTGGAACATCCACGTAATCTTACTTGATGGTTACGGATGTACATTCTTCTTCACACTTGGGACAGACCAAAGAAGTGGGCGCTAGGTTCATCACCGACTCCGAAATAGTTTGAGCATATTGCAAATACTCAGTTTTAGTCAGCACCTTCTTAAAACACTTTCGACAAGCAGGATAAAACCAACCATAGCTTTCTTGAACAATCTTGATGGTTGCGACTACCACACATGACATTGCCTATGATAGCAAATAAATTCAACTTTATTATTCAACCTGTGTATGTGTGTGTGTATATATATATATAGACACACACTGCAAAAGTGTATATATATAGATTAATATATATATAAAAATATATATTATAAAAAAAATCTGGAATTGCAGAAAGTGTATAAATGTATGTGAATTATTCTAACCGATTCGATCTCAATAATGTCGTCAACATTCTTCTTCGGGAAATCTATCAGAAATTCTTGCCGGACAGGAAAAACAGTTTGAGATGACAATATCGATTGAGAAGAAGAACCACTAGCTTGGACTTGTTGTACCAAAAGGCTATAAAATTAATTGTACAATCAATAAGAACATCACATGACAATAGATAGTATAATAATAATAATATTCTGAAAATATTTAAACACATGAATATTGAATAAATACCTCTTCCTGAGTTGTCTAACTTCATCAATTTCTGGATTAAAAAAGATACGTGTTCCAAACTTATCATTCTGAAGAGTGTATTTTCCTAAACATTTTGGATATAGAAAACCATCAATTAATTAGACTACAATAATAAAACAATCAATTATATTGACGAAATTACCCTGCCATTCGTTAATCTTTCCGTGCTGAATGACAGCCATCACATTCTCATTCGGGTTTTTTTTATCCAAGAAATCTTTGAACTGTTGGGCGTATTCATTCCACAATGTACAACGCACTATATTACCACTGAATAAGAAAAAAAAAACAGATGTAAACATGGCTGTTATTACCAAAAAAATTCACATAACTTCAAAATTAACTAAACCTAAATTACAACAGCAAGTAAACTCCAAAATATTATCTCTTTTTAATATACCATGATAGTTGTAATAAATAAGAGAACCCTAACAGCAATTAATACATCTTCATACTTTAAGTGATATATGACAAATAGACAACAATCATTGATAATAAATACCAATCTTGTTACGTATAAATGCCAATTCTCTTACAAATCTCAAAAATACAAACACAACTGGATAATTGCTTATCTACTTTAAGTGATATATGACAAATAGACAACAATCATTGATTTTGTGATTGTTAGAAAGTTATTGCAAGGAAGACAAATAAATACAAATCATTTTTAATAAATGCAAATCATTTAAATCCAAAACATTTGCATTAATTTCGGATGAATAAACCTACATGATCTAAATAATACCAATGAAATTAAAAATGCAAATGATTTTACAGAACATATATCTAATAAGGCATACAAAGAACAAAAATCTAAACAATATTCATGGTGAACAAACTTAAGAAACAAACTAAATTTCTTGAAAAACATATACATTATCACACAAATATGTTCACATATCTTTATATCACAGAAAAAAACTTACTCCACATCTTGGAGTTCAAAGTTGATCGTTTTTCTTTCTTTAGGAGCTTTTCCATATATGTCCATATCACTACAGGAAAGGACAGTACCTGCAACATCTGCAATAAAATAAGGACGGTCACTTCTCAACCAAAATACATACCAAATTTAGCAATAATAAGGAAAAGTTATAAAAACTGGAAGTAAACAAAATACATACCAACAGTTAAAAGGTCTTGAAGTTCTCCTTTGTCAATAAGTGAATGTGAGATCAGCTTAAAACCGTATTCAACACCTTCCCAACCAACAGCAGCTCTAACAGTTGTACAACGATAAAAGTTAATCTTATAAGCATGATTAACAACTTTGTATGGGTCCAGGTTTTCACCAACACCAAACCTGGACAAAACAACAACCGAATCTTCCTGAAGTTGGGAGTCAAAAAAAGATATCAAAGGGCCCTTGATACCAGCCTGAATCTTACAACCCTGAAATGTACAAAAAAAAACCCTAACATCAAAATACATTACAAAGTTAAAAAACCTAATATCATAATGTACCCAAACCCTAACTCGAACAAATGAATCTTACAAAGATGATTTGTAGCCTGAATCTTTCAACCGAATCTTACAACCCAGAATACATTATGATTTGAATACTTTAATCTTTCAACCCAGAATACATCACGGAACACTATTCATTTGTTTACATCCTTAGAACAACAAACAGAAATAAATATAAATATCTTCTCATACAAATCATTTTTAATAAATGCAAATCATTTAAATCCATTACAACCCTGAAATGTACGAAAAAAACCCTAACATCAAAATACATTACAAAGTTAAAAACCCTAATATCATAATGTACCCAAATCCTAACTCGAACAAATGAATCTTACAAAGATGATTTGTAGCCTGAATCTTTCAACCGAATCTTACAACCCAGACTACATTATGATTTGAAGCCTGGATCTTTCAACCCAGAAAAAATCACGGAACAATACTCATGAAAAAGAAAGTTAATAAGTATATACCTTCTCATCCAGCAAGATCAGATCCATCCGAAACATATGGATCCATTTTCTGATGATTCGAGCCTTTAGGTTCCACATATCTTTCGACGGACTGAGATCATCGATGAAACTTAGAGAAAGAGTCGATCCAGAAGCTTCAAACATGTCCGATTTTGACATCTCCGTGTATTATTGATGATGAAGATATGTTGAGAAAAAAAGAAGAGAGTAAAGAAGAAGAAGAAGTTCCGGAAGTGGCTTTGTATGAGAGACTTAGGATGAAGTGAGGTATATGACATTTGAAGAGAAAGTGTGATGATGGTTTTCAGATTCAATTAATGCAAATAACCTTTCCCCATGCAATTCAAATTTCCCCGCAATATACTTATTATTAATTTAGAAAATTAGAAACTAAATTTAATACAATATATATTAAGATTTTAATTGGTATTTATGACATCATCAGATCCTGCGTGGCATGCCTGTATGATTAACAAATAAGCAAAGTTACATCAGCATTACTTCTTCTTTTATATATAAGTAGATGTGAGAGAGAGAGAGAGAGAGAGAGAGAGTTAATAGGTGTATGCATGTATGTGCATATAGATTTATCTTTGAGGAGTACTTGCACATCTCACCTTTTTCTCAATGAATCATCCTAGCATGATGTATCTATTCTTATAACTCACAAGCTACATTAAAACCTTGACTAAATATTTGAGCCAACGACTTCTTTACATGAGAACATATGAATGAAGATTGATAGCAATACAGCATGAACAACTATACATGTTATGACGTAATCTTCACATTGAACGGGTAAAAGTGGTTTGATGGTCTTCACACAATTTAAGGCTTTGTTTTACAATATGATGAAAGTAATATGATCTCACCGACCATGCGTAGTCGTTGGGGTGAATAATACCCCATCCTATGGCGTTTTGCGTCATGTGGCAGCCCAGTCAGCAATGTGACATTTTTACAAAAGGGGTGTAGTGGGGATGTGGGGCATTATGTTTGTAATAAAATAAAACATTTAAAAAATCTTACTGGACAAAACAAATGAAGTTGAACGTGATTGGTCAAGTGATTCCCCCATTTGGCGTGATTTATAACACGTTGAGGGGCTTTTTTTTTTTGCAATATCACGCCCAATCACGCCCGGGGGGTGGGGGTGGGGCGATATTGGGCGTTATTGAGGGAAATTTTCTAAAAACCAACGCCCACTACGCATGGTCTAAGTGCCGGACCCATGAATTTTTTCCTCGGGGTGCGGATTTTTATATATAAAGATTTTAGGCCCCTAGCTACACAAAAAAATTGGTTCATAGCGGGTCGGATCATGTAAAACAAGTAAACATATACAAACAAAGTTTCATAGTGGGTCGGATTAGATCAGGTCGGGTTCGGTCAATTTCAATTTTCAAACAATCAAACCCTGGTTTCTAACTTCCTATCACATTAACAAACAAAGCTTCAAGTAAACAACATAAAAAACTATCATAAGTAAGTAAAGTAACAACAAAAAAACATCAAAGTTCAAACCCTCCCTACTTCTATTTCTACAAATCATTAAATAAAACTACAAAAAAAAAACTTATCTAAAACATACATTGGTCTTTGATCAGAAGAATCCGACGAAAAAAAGTGATTCAACCCCTTTCCTATTGAGAAATCTCACCAAAACATCATGTTATTCCTAACTTTCTCCACATAACGACTGAGTTTGTTTCCTATCTTTGAGGGTGTTACAAAATATAGATGGAATTTAAGACAGGATTCATTGAAAAACAAACTACATATATGATGATGCTTGTTTATTAGATTATCCTTATTCACAATCCAACCCAACTCAATTCTTAATAAAAAAATAATTTCTATCTCTTCCATCTACACATCCCAATCCCACCCAACCTAAACCATTTTTATTAAATAAATATGGCTTAGGTTATAATTTATTCTATAAAATTTATTATAAATAATAAAAATGTTTATATTTTTAAACTTTATTATTTAAATATAAAAAGCTATTAAAAATAAAAAAGAAATTTTACCAAAAAAAATCTAACAAAACAATAGAATGTTGACATGTGGCAAATAAGATAATGTTAGATAAAAAACAATTAAACTAATATATTATTTTTTATAAATTTTATATCTGCATGTTCACCAAAAAAATAAACAAAACTGTGATTTTGGATTTTTAAAAACAGTTAAATTTTATAAGTTATTAAAGATAATCTAATTATATTTATAAGTAATTATGTTAGAAGGAAAAAAGGAAATATAAATAAATATATCATCCAATCTCTTGTGGACATGTGGCAGGTAAAGTGCTGGTGCATATTTCGTACGTCTGCCACTGAGCGGATAGTTAGTTAGAGTGTGTGTTGAATATTGTATAGAATAGAGAAAGTTGGACACGGTATTGATAATGTCAAGGTCCATCCGGACGGATGGACAATAAAATAGTCCAAACCCCATCCGGTCGAATAGGTGATATAATGTAAAAGTCCATCCGGACTTTTAGACATAGGCTCATTCGGACCGGATAGGCTGTTGCCTATAAATAGGGATGTGGGGTTCCCATTTGGACAAGCTTTTGGTTCCCAGAGGGGACATGCTGTCCAACTGATCTCATGGTGCTGTAACTTGTCAAGATATGAATAGAGATCAGATTATAAGTGACTGCTCGGTGTCATATCTATCTTCTACTACTTTCTTAGTAGCAATAAACGCACCGAACACGTCGTATCGGGATCGAGGCTCCATCAAACTCGCTGGTTCCTGAAATAGCAGTGGTATCAGAGCTACGGTACCGATTTAATCGATCTAACAGTCGGTTAAATCACCCAAAGCTCATAAATTTTGGGTTAAACGGGAGTTTTGACGTTAAAACAGAGAAAATCATCAAAATAAAGGTCAATTCACGAATGGATTTAGGAATTGAAGACATCATTCTGTTCAGAATTGATTTGCGCACAATCCTGTGAAATTTCATCATGAAATTCACACAAATAAAGATTTTGGATCGAAAAAACATGGTTTGGAGTGTTCTTGAGCTGTTAGAACATAATCCTAGCAGATGACCATCCGATTGGATGAGCGACCGATTGGATGACCATCCGATCCATATCATTATCTTGTGTTTGATTTATTAGCTGGTTTTCACTCGAATGATCATTCGATCGGATGACCATCCGATCCACAAACACAAGTTTGTCCCTTTTGCCATTCGATCGGATGACCATTCGAGCAGATAATCATCCGAACCATATAAACCCATTCGATCGGATGAACAAATGCCTAAAAAAGGCATTTTTTGATCGCAACGACGAGGAGAGTCTCCAGAAAAAAATTTGGTGATTGAAATTTTTTTCGAGTTTTTATCGACCAAGCTGGGTTGTTCGGGGACACCGTCTGGGGCCTTAGTGAACATATTTGATTATGCGATCACGGATTGTGGAAATTAGTGGGGTAGTCATGATACTGACGCATAATTTTTATCATCCAGGATATGTGACTATTTATGGGCCAAAACATAAAATCCGCAATGATGAAAAACTGACGTTTTGAGGAAAATTGTCATATTTTTTAGATAGTCGAGTTTTTCACAGATAAAAGAGGACTGAATTTCTCAGTTTGAGGGGGAATTCAGTGATAGAAACGTCAGAATTTGCAAAAATGAGGGGAAATAAAAATTTTCAGATGTTCCAACATTTTTGAAATTCGTGACACTGCAACAGTATTCGGGTGGTTCTGACTTCAGGACTGTCTGGAGATGCATAGGATCTGGATTTGTGATTTCATGATCATAGGAAGTTCAGACTCTATAGATCAGGGTCAGATTGAAGTCTTAGGGTTTAAGTCCCGGGTCTTCGTCAAGACGGTCAGCAGGATTAGCATCAGGAGATGCAAACTGTTTTGTTGATACTTATAAGATATCACAGATGTGTGATAGTCTAAAGTGTCAGAATGGTTAATCTTCGAGCATATGTATTGTTTTTCGGACTAATCGCCGGGGAATGATGATGTTTGTTGGTTAAGTTGCTGCCGGAACTAGCGGAGAAGACTATACATCTGTTAACATGACTAAAGAGGAAGAAAGTGTTTCTGATCGTGAATGAATGTTTCTAAGGTCTGAATGTGTTACTGGATGGTTCATCAGATTGTCGGGGAATGTGAATCTGATCGTGGGTGAAAGCTTCTGAGATCAAGATGATCCGAGGTGTTGATATCTGATCGTGGAGGAAAGCATCGGAGATCTGAGAGTGGTCGTGGATGATAGCTTCTGAGATCTAGATTATCCGAGGAGATGAATCTGATTGTGGATGAATGCTTCAGAGATCGGATTACATTACCAGATGATTTGTTTTCCGATGAATATTTGCTGATTGTGGAGAATACCGTCTACACGGATCTGTCATTCTAACGGTGCATTAACGTTGATCATGGAAAATGAGATATCAGATCTTCAGGGGGAATCACGGATTTGAAGTTAATCAGTGGGGTATTTGAAGTTTCTATCAATTGTCGGTTGAGTTTTTGTACATTCTTAGATCGAGCAAGCGGAATGCGAGATCGTGGTGCTGACATGATATATCAAAAAGTGAGCTCGGATGCGGTTAAAGCTGAAACAGAGGATGCTGCATTGACTAGTTTCAAGTTGGTGATTGTTCATGAAGGTTGCAGTTTAGCAAATCAGAGGAGAGTCGTGAACTGTGCAAAAGATCTGAAGATTCATTTAAGGGGGAATTGGTGTTTTACTCTGTCATAAGCAAACTCGAATCATCAATCAAGGGGGAATCTATTGTCAGATTTCAAGATGCCTGATTGAAGTTGCATACTAGTTGAAGATTGAAGAATATTCAAACATGGCTCAAGGTTCTCAAAGTGTTAGAGATGATTTGACAGTGACAACTGAGGGGGAATCTGTTGGTGCATATTTCGTACGTCTGCCACTGTGCGAATAGTTAGTTAGAGCGTGTGTTGAATATTGTATAAAATAGAGAAAGTTGGACACGGTATTGATAATGTCAAGGTCCATCCGGACGGATGGACAATAGAATAGTCTAAACCTCATCCGGTCGAATAGGTGATATAATATAAAAGTCCATCCGGACGGATGACCATCCGGACGGATGGACATAGGCTCATTCGAACCGGATAGACTGTTGCCTATAAATAGGGATGTGGGGTTCCCATTTGGATAAGTTTTTGGTTCCCAGAGGGGACATGCTGTCCAACTGATCTCATGGTGCTGTAACTTCTCAAGATATGAATAGAGATCAGATTATAAGTGACTGCTCGGTGTCGTATCTATCTTCTACACCTTTCTTAGTAACAATAAACGCACCGAACACGTCGTATCGGGACCGAGGCTCCGTCAAACTCGCCGGTTCCTGGAATAGCAGGCCAAAGCTTATGCGCACGAAAGCTGGTTTTGTATGGAATTCGGTTATAGCAGGCCAGTTGATGATAAAAACGAAGAAATTCCACTTAAAAGCTTATCAGTTGACGATAAAAAGAATTTTTCGTATGAACAACGAATGATTGCTTTAATCCAACAGTCGATTAGAGATGATATCTTCACACTGCTTAATCACGATGGGTCATCTAAATCAGTGTGGGAAGCATTACGGGTTAAAGCTGAGGGTGGGAAACAAATCAAAAAGAACAAAATAGCTTTACTTAAAAAGGAATTTGATTTGTTTAACGGTATAAAAGGTAAATCTGTGAGGCAAATGATTGAGAGGTTTTGCCACTTACAAATTGAACTTAATAGGTTTGGTATAACTAAAACACATGAGGAAGTTATTGATAAAATCATTAAAGTGTTACCACGAGCTGATCAGTGGTAAACGTTTGTGTTTATTTTGAAAAAATGATGTGTTGTATGATACAATTACTTTTGATGCTTTGATAGAGAAAAGATAGAGAGTCATGAGCTTGAATTGCAAAAACAAAGCAAGATGAGCAGCTCGTCATATCAACAGAATGTGGGTCTTTACTACAAAGGCAGTGTACCTTCAGTGAAAGTCAGTGAATCACCAAAGACTGCATTCAGTGTTGAAAAGTCGAAAGACTCACATAAAAGCTCATCAAGCTACGATCCAGGATATTATTCATCGTCAACAACATCAAACTCTGAAGAATCTGAAGAAATTCTCTACAACGTTGCATTAAAGCTGAAAAATTCTCCAGCAATGAGCATGAATGTTGCTAAACATCAAATGAGTTTTCTGGCATCGATTCTGGAATCATACGAAAGTCTGGTGGTTGGGAAAATTGGAAATTCTGAGCTAACAAAGGAAGATTACGACCAGATAGATCCAGAGGAGATGGAACTCATCGATATTAGATGGTGCTTGGCTAGCTGCATTCGAAGAGCTCAGCGGTTCATGGAAATTAATGGTAGACAAACACTTGGTGGACCATCAACAAAGCTGGGCTTCGATAAATCAAAAGTGACCTGCTTCAAATGCAAGCAAAATGGTCATTTTAAAAGAGAATGCAGAAACTCTGCTATTGAGAAAACCGCTACTCCATTTCAAGACGATTACTATCGTAAAGCGATCTATCACAGGAGCAGAGAGGAACCATCAAATATGAAACAAATTGAAAACAAATCTGAGAAAGAGAAGTCGAGAGCATGTGTAGTGATCCAAGATGATGAAGGATTCAACTGTAGTGACTTTCTTCCAGAAGAAGAGTATGGATTCAGACATGCTTTAGTGGCTGAAATGAAACAGAGTGCATTCGTTGCTGTTGTGAAAGAAAAAACAAAAGAAGAGATTTCGAAAGAGAAGACATAAAGAGAGAGATGTATTGTTGGGTATCGAATCGAAGAAATGGAGAAAGAATATGAAGAAGCGAAGAATTATGCAAGGTATGACAAGAAACGAGAATGTTATGCCAACAGCAAAGGTGAACCAGTTGTCCATCCAAAAGAAATGGTGTTTAAAGACATTCTTGCAGTACTCCCTCTATCCGGCGAGTACTATTTAAATGTCGCGAAAGATAAAGATTATGTGAAAAAGCTGGATATAATCATCAGAGATGTCATGACAGCGAGTATAAGACAGAGAGATGAAGAGAGGATGAAGAAGAATGTTGAAAGTTTGGTGGATGATTTGAAGAAGGCTGCTAAAGAAGAGAAAGTGAGGTGAAAAAGAAGAAGAAGCAGTTGGTGAAGAAGCTGTTACTGGAGAACAGAAGAATGAGAAGGATCTGATGAAAAAAGAAGAAGCTGATGAGAAGCTTGAAATATCAGTTGAAGTGGATGATGGTACTGGTGTTGGTGAGGAACAACAAAAGAAAGAAGCTGATCAAACACGGACGGCAGAAAAAGCCGATGTGCCAATCACTGAGGTAAAAACTTCAACTGAATCTGAAGTCTTAAATAAAGCTGTTGAACAGTGCAAGTAATGCATGGAAACGTGCAGTGCTTGTACTGAAAAAGATGAAAATTTCAGAACAAGAGACATAGAATTCAGTAAGATTGAAAAAGTTTTCAAAAATAAATGCAAAGAAATGTTAGAAAATGAAAAAGTTTTAAAAGATAATGACGAAAAGCTAACACAAAAAATGCAAAATTATAGAAAAAGAAAATGAAATTTTGAAAGAAAATGTTTCAAAATGACTGAAGAATGTTTGGAAAAAGAAAATTATTTTCAAGAAATGAAAAAATAGTATGATTCAATAAAACTTGCATATCATATTACAAAAGAATCATATGAAGACGTGAAGAGTCAAATGAAACTTGTTCAATCGAGATTGAAACATTGTTCTGAAACATCTGATACGCTTAAGCGACAGTATGAAATAAAACAACAAGTTGTAAATTCTTACATTGAAGATGTTGCTAAGCTAAAACGTAAAATAGCTAATTTAGAACAAGATAACAACAAGTTACACAGTTATCACGCTTCATCATATGTTCTTGAACGCATTTTCAATCTAAAACCAGATGGTAAAGATTCTGAGCAAAACAAGAAAGGAATTGGCTCAGAGTATCATCAGGTTCCACCACCGTTTGAGGAAAAATTCACATTCTATGATGACGAGAAGGTGGAAAAAGCTTTCAACATGGTTGATCAATTGCCAGATAATATTGACGTAACCTATTCCAAATCTGATGATTCTAGTGATTCAGAGGTGGTAGGTAAGGTCGTTGAAAGTGTTTTGAAAGAAGAGTCTGTTGAAACAGGTAAATCTGAATCACAGGATGAAAATGAAGGTAGTTTTCATGAAGGTTATTTGAAAAACTCAGATTCTGAGAAAAATGCGAATGATGATTCAAAAGGATTGGTTTATACCATGATTGGATCAGACAAATTATTCTCAGATAATGAAGTCCCGATTCAGAATGTGATTTCAGAAAAGATTGATAAAGTGTTAAAGTTAATTGAAATTTCAAAATATGTTGGAAGAAGCAAGAAAACTTTTTATAACAAACCTGGTTATAAGAAGAAAAACATGAAGGCTGGGTTGGGTTATAAAAAGAAACAGAATTGGAAAAGAACTGAAACACCAAACTATCAGAAAAAGATGAATTTTGTTTATGGAACAAGTTCCGAAGAAGAGAAAGAACTCTAATTTAGACGACAGTCTAATGAAGAGTTCTATGCTCAAAAGAAAAATCAACAACAACAGGTTAAAGATGTGTCCAAGAGAACATGCTTCAAATGTGATCAAACTGGACATCTTGCACGCAAGTGTCCAAATCCGAAACCTGTTGGTGTTGAGAAGAAAAAGAAGTCTGATGTTGTGAATCAGAAATCAACCAAGTTTGACTCAAAGCAAACTTGAAAGCCGAAAATGTCAAAGGCTGACTCACAACAAACTTGGAAACTAGTGACACCCAGATTTAGAACAACACAAAGTTGGAAAACAACTGTTGATGCAACAAAACCAAACCAGTTTTGGAAACCAAAAGTTGTTGTTCAAAATCAAAATATTCAAAATGAATCAAGATTTTATAAAAGAAATGTTTCAAAATGACAAGTTTGGGCTATTAAGAAACAAACTATGTCTGAAAATGAAAAACATAAAATTTCTTCAACAAACAATGATCAGGTGAAAAATGAAAAATTCTTTGAGAAAAATGACAAAGATTTTCCATCTTTGAATGATTCATTTTGTGTGACAATACCCAAGGTCAAACAGGCCTGGGTTGCATTGTTCAAATAATCAAATTAGTTGAATGTGCAGGTGCTCCAAAAAGAGGATGATTGTCAAAATGAAGAACGGAGTAGCCTGGCACGATGAGAAGAGGTTGCTGGTCCATGTATCTGAAATCAGGGAGTTTGTTCATTTCTGTACATAAATAAACCATAATCCAAAAACCCTAAAAATGAAAAATTTTTAAAAACCAAAAATATGTTTTCATTTTTGTCAAAAATTTAAAATTCAAAAAATATGTTTGTTTTTAAATTTGTCAAAAATCAAAAATAAAAAAAATATATTTTAGGTGAATACGCTGAAACCCTCACGGCTGAATAAACATGATTAATTTCACAAGATTGAAAAACACTTTTCAAACTGTCAAATATCATTGTGTTGTAAATCATGGGGGTATACTTTATGCAAAACAGAGCATATAAATCAGAAAGTTGATGGCGAGACAAAGCTATCAGTATCAGGTTGTCAAATTTTCTTTAAATGTTTTGAATTTTAGGGGGAGTAAGCGTTGTCAAAAAATCCAAAAACAATTGAAAATTTGAAAAAGCCAAAAACATGATAAAATTAAAAAAAATGAGTTTTGTGTAAAAAGAGGAAATGATAGTACATCAGTAGACAATCATGGTACGCTAAAGAAATGGAAAGTAAAATGTGATAAACGGTCTCACTGATGATATGCCAGTAGGCTTTTACACATTGAGTAGATTGTTTTCGAGATATAAACCTAAATATCAAAACTTGCTTATCTCGTGGGGAACATCTCGTGGGGAACATCTCTCGGATATATGGGTAACCCCCGAAATCTTGTTTGAGAGATTGCCAGATTCTGAGATACTAGGTCTTTATATTGTTTGATATCTGGGGTATTATACCTGGTCTTCTGATATTGCGAAAGCAATGGCCTAGACCTCGTATAATACTTTACGCGCTTAAAGCTTACCCTCTGCATAAAAATTGAAAAATATCGAAAGATGTAATTCAAGTGCAGTTGTAAAGAAGATCCCCAAGGGGGACACACCTAAAGTCGAGCCTTCATCTCTTTGACTGAATGAAAGTTCATACCTGAGCTCTCAAGGCCTCGTACTAACCCAGAAAACAGATATCAATCTAGTATATTCACCTGTAAGACTGAATCTAGGGAATTTTGATACGAGAGTATATTCTGAGGCGGGATACGCAAATAAGTTTAAGTTCTTAAAACACTAATCTTGTATCTCGAATCAGTTGAACTTTGTGTGAAAATTTAAGTGGATCAGTATACTGACAATCTAAGTGAATCGTTTAGAACTTAAAATGTTTATATAGCTCAACGGGCTAGTGATTTGTCATAAACTGATATGATCCTCTAACGCGAACTCAAACAAAAATTTTGTCTGTAAATATGTTTGTAAATATTTCTTTACTGCTTTATGTTTCAGAAAATTACAAAAAGATTTTGATTCATCTTTAGTTTCGACAACAGATGTCTGAGAGTTGAGTTTCAAAATCTAAGTATGCTGACGTGTTTCTGAAAATAAAACAAGTTCATTAAGTTGAAACTTGAAGCTTTAAAATGAAAATTTCAAAAACAATTTGTGAAATCTCTAAGGTCATTAATTTGGACTTGGGTGATAAACCGTGAAGTTTTGGATGCTTAAAATTGTCAAATCCTTAAAGTCATTTGATAGGGGGGGAGAGCCAAGTTAATCCTGGATATATTTATATTGTTATATTTGTACAATAGAGCAAGATTTTCAATTCAAAAAGATTTAAGAGCCAGGTTATCAATCATGGATGTTCAAAATGCTTTCACTGTTAAATGTTTGAGATTTGCAGATGTTGTACCAGATTACGATCCCAATAGCCGAGTCTAAGGGGGAATCTGAAGACGAGCTCGACGCAAGGGGGAGCTTGTAAAAGGAAAGTCAGGTGTCGATCCCAAAAACATAGAAGCTTATCGAGAGGAGGAGCCTGAAGGAAGAGTAAACCGAAAGGGGGAGCAGGTGAAGCTGAAGACAGATCCACAGGGAGTCTGTTCGAGAAAGAGGGAGTCTGTGGTTGCTGAAGATGTCAAACCTTCAAGAAGACTCAGAGAGAGAGAGAAAGACAAGATGCTACGAGATTGACTGCGGCAATATCCAAGGGGGAGTCTGTGAGTGCACTAATGTCTATCGCTTCTGTCAATCCAAAACGTAGCAGAAAACTGAGCATAACAATGTTTAATATTGTTAAATATTAGGGAATGCCATTATTGTAATTAAGGAGAACTTCCTTAATGCCTTGCCTATAAATAGAGGAGTTATGTTAGATTTTAGAACTTTTGCCATTTTGCATACTTTGGAAGATTGAATGTTAGAGAGAGATTCTAGAGAGAGAAAGTAGAAAAGGTGATTCACGGTGCTTGTATTTTGTCACATATTCAATAGAATCACGGTTAATATACGTTTTTGTGTTCGGTCCACGCACGTGTACGGATTCCGCACGTCACACGTGTCGTTACACAATCGTTCGGGAGTCGTTTACGGTCCTACAACGCGTTCACATAGAGTGTGAACATGGATGTCACAACCTAGGTCGTTCCTTCGACCAGGTTGGTGAATTTAATTGAATTTTTGATTTTATTTTTATTATTTTGGCAACCTAGGTTGGGGCAATGTCACCAATGGGGATAGTCTTATGTTATAATAACTAGCTTATGACCCGTGTATTACACGGGTTTGTTTTAGACCATGATATCAATCTTTCAATCAAAACAATCATAAGTCCATAGTGCTTTACGTTTTATTCGTTAATTGATTGCGATTCATTTATTATTTGCCCAAAAATATGAATAAAACATATAAATTTACTATTAAACCAACAAACACTATTAATTATATGCCTAAAAACTTGAAAAGAAAATGATTTGAAATAAAGGTAATTTTTTCTTTATTTAGCTTTCAAGTAATGTCAACAAACTCAGCAGAAGATGAAGGGGCTTAAGCAATCACTGAACAGGTAATATGTAATAGTTCGAGAACGTATTTTCAATTTTCCTAAGATTTGTTGCTAGGATTTGGGTTGCTTTATCTTACGTGCTGTTTGTTTTTTCTGTAGGAAAAGGTCTGCAGTCTGCGGACCACATCTGCAGACATCTGCAGGAGAAGAGGTGGACCAAATGTCTGCAGACTGCAAGGAGAAGAGGGTTTGTTTTTTTTTTTCTTATACAAAAACACTTTTCACACACACACACACAAAACACACACTGCCTCAACTCTCTCTCTCTACTCTCTCTCTCTACAAGATAGCACCACCACCGCACCACCTCCGCCATCACACCACCGCAACCACCGTCGTTCAACCACAACCACCCACCCGGTTTCTGAAACAGAGAGAGAGAGAGATCCAGAGAGAGAGAGTACGAGGGGTTTTTGAAACCCTAATTTCACCGATCGATTTGGGGGTTTCTGAAACAGATGATGATCGATGAAGATGTTGATGAAGATGTTGATGATCGATTTGGGGGTTTCTGAAACCGATCGATTTGGGGGTTTCTGAAACCGATCGATTTGGGGGCGATTTTGATGTTCGATTTCTGAAACAGATGATGATGTTCGATTTTGATGATGTTCGATTTCTGAAACAGATGATGATGTTCGATATTGATGATCGATTTGGGGGCGATTTCTGAAACAGATGATGATGATGATGATAACAGATGATGACGGCGATTTTTATGGTGGAGGTGATTGGGGGTGTCGGGTGGAGGAGATGGGTGAACGTGGGGTGGCGGTGGTGGCGGAGATGTGGTGGTGGAGGTGGTGGCAGGATGTGGGGGTGGAGGTGTGGAAGAAGAGCCAAGAAGAGGTTTGTGTCTGTGTGGTGAAGACATGGGAACATGTCTGTGTGGTGAAGAGGTCTCGCAGACCTTTTTTAATGAAAGGTCTGCGAGAAAACAAACAATCTGCAGCATCCAAACGTCTGCCCGCGTCTGCGCGGCGCAGACATAAGTGGCCAGAAGTACTTCTGTCCAAAAAACAAACAGAACCTTAGAGTTGATATGGAATGTGCATTGACCAAATTTTGTATCCTGTAAAATGTTGCTCAATATGCATATTAAATCATTCGATTGGGTGATTGATGTTTGAGTCAAATCCCAACCAAAATGTGTTTTGTTGTTGATTATGAGAGCTCGATTCGAGCTTTGTTTATAGAGCTCAAGCTCGGCTCGTAGGTATTTTTTCTATCTCGAGCTCGGTTCGTTTTCTATTTGTTAGTTAACTTATATTAATTATTTTATATATAAATAGTTACTTTTTCATAACTTTTATTATTATTATTATTATTTAAATATATTAATAAAAAAAATTATATAAACAACAGGCTCGTGAGCCGGCTCGAGCTCGATAAGCGAAGCTTGGCCTCAGGCTCAAGCCCATTTAAGCTCGGCTCGTTCGAGCTTTTTTTCGAGTCTAGCTCGAGTTGCTCTCGAGTAGCTCGACTCGTTTGCACCCTGTAACAATGAGTTTCAGCTCATACATGAGTTATGCTTATAATCAGGGCTACACTGACCACATTTCATGTTTTTCTTTCATGGATTCTTTTGGGCTATATTTTTTTGAATCCCCACTGGTGTGTTTTTTCTTCCTCGTGGAAACTATGAATTAACTTTACATTTTTTCGTGCAAGTTTCATGAAATCGCAACCAATGTTGCTGTAGCCATCCATCATCCCGTAAATTAACCCTTGACTCTGGCAAGTTTCATAAATAAACTATATTCTGCTCCGATGGGGTCCAAGGGGCAATGCCTCTGGCTGGTGTCGCGTTAGGGTCCCAGCTCAGCATGAAAATTTTCGATTTTGCTTCATCCAAAATGCATCAAATCTACACCAATAGTTGAAAGTTGCTTAACAATTTATATTTACTAGTAGGGTGCCCGCGCGATGCGGCGGGAACGATACTTTTTCATTGCGACGTTGCACAATGCATTGAGGCGACACGGTTGCAACAGGATGATTATTTATATTATTTTATCAAAGCCTTATGATAGATTGTATAATAATTTTGTTAGATTTCTTATACGTGTAATTTTTGACAAGCTTTATTACGTTTATTGTTTTATTTTTCTTATTGCTTTTGAGTTTTTTTTTAAATTTCATTAAAAAACATGTCGCCCACACGAAAGGAAGGCCAACGCAAACCGGACTACAACATATACATCGGGTATTTACACCACTCTTCCCATATAATATGTTTGTGTTTTGGTCTACATTTGAACCATAAAAAACCCAAAGATCTTGCTTTTGAGTTAGTAGTATGGGTTATCTATATCATACTTTATTATATCAAAATTAAATGGTTGGAAGCAAGTGGGTCAATACACACTGATTTAAAGGACAACTCCACTTTTTGAAACCGAGAAAATGCTTATTCATGTGAACTACAATTTCATTTAATTCAGCAATTAGCTGTTGCACATGCAACTGATATCCCCGTTTTGCAGCATAAAAACGAAGGAATAAAAATGACAGAATGAAATAATAAGTCCAGTTTCTATCAAAAGTATTAAACTAATTACAAATTTACAATGGGGATGTAATTGCTTAAATATTGACTATTTACGGAACCCATGAAAGAAAAAGACAAAAAGTGTCTACGGGTTGGGCTAACCCGTTTTAATCGAAAAAGTAACCTAGTTGCAATCTCAATTGTGTAAAAATATTAATCATAGCAGAAGTAACGTAGTTGTAATCACAATTGTGTTTTTATCTCAAATAGGTCGGCCAGAAATTTTAAAAAGTCGTCACAAGTCTATTTGAATGCATAGAAACTCCTCTATATATATGTGTGCATGTGTGTATAAAAGCATCTTCATATCACCTATTATCAATAAAATCTTATTTTTCTAATATTATAATACAACACATACTCATGAAAACAGTTTTAGAGAACCAAATCTCACTTTTAGTTACCTACAAAGTAAATAAGCATTACCAAATGAACTTACCAAAGGCATCAAAAGATAGCTCCTAAATGGGACTCGTTGTGCCTATTAACAAGAGAGGCTATTATATAATGAGTACTAGGTTAGAACCCCGTGTATTACACGGGTTGAATAAATTTAATTTTATATACCAAATAATAAAAAAATTATTTTTAAAAATCTCGTTTATTAGACGGGTTAAATAAATGTAACTTTATATACCAAACAATAAAACAATATATATTTAAAAATCTCGTTTATTACATGGGTTGAATAAATGTAATTTTATATATTAAATAATAAAAAAATTGTATTTTTAAGAACCCCATGTATTGTACGGGTTAAGTAAATTTAATTTTATATATTAAATAATGAAAAAAGTTAAATTTTTAAGAACCTCATGTGTTATACGGATTGAGCACATGTAATTTTATATACCAAACAATAAAAAGTTATATTTTTATAAACCCTATGTATTATATGGATTGAATTAATCTAATTTTATATACTACATAATAAAAAAGTTATATTTTTAAAAACCCTGTGTATTACACGAGTTGCATAAATGTAATTTTGTATAGTAAAAAATAAAAATGTTATATCTATAAAAAACCTCGTTTATTACACGGGTTGAATGAATCTAATAAAAAATATGACATCCTTAAAAACCCCGTATGTTACACGTGTTCAATAGATATAAAAAAGAGTTATATCTTTAAAAACCATGTGTATTACACATATTAAATAAATGTAATTTTGTATATTAAATACTAAAAACGTCGTATCTTTAAAAAAACCCGTGTATAGTCGGGTTGAAAAATCTACCAAATAATAAAAAAATTGTATCCTTAAAAACCCCGTGTATTACACACGTTGAATAAATCTAATTTTACATAGCAAATGATAAAAAAATTATAACTTTAAAAACTTCGTGTATTACACGTGTTATATAAAAGTAACTTTGTATAGTAAATAATAAAAAAAAGTTATATTTTTAAAAACCCGCGTTTTACACGAGTTGAATAAATATAATTTTGTATACCAATTAATAAAAAAAGTTATATTTTTAATAAATTAGGATAACATTTAATATTAATTTATTATTTATATATTTAATATAAGATAAGTAGGAAAGAGAGATATTTGTTTTAAAAATATATTAAATTAACATTTTAGATTTGAGGATAATATTTTATTAAAGTATCATAAAATTTAATATCAATTTATTATTTATTTATTTTGTTAATATAAGATAAGTATAAATTTGAGGATACCTTCTATGAATGACATGTGTCCAAAATTTGGTTTATTTTATTATAGTAGATAGAAGATACACATATATCATCAAATATTGTTTTTATTACATCGATATGAAAACAACACGTACTCATACAGTAATTCAAATTGCATATCCAAGGCTGTATAGTGCATTTCCTAGTTCTGCAACATCAACTTTTCCACCTTTATGCGCTATCAAAACTCTTGAAGATAGCCAAAAGCCCTGAGCAATATATAAAAGAAATGAATCAAGAAAAATATTAATATTGGACATTTCTCTAAAAAGAGTACTTGATAAATAGATTCAAAAGGGACATATAAAAACGAAAAGAAACAAACCCTGAACATTGAGTAATAGTCGCCTGTATTGAGGAATAAGATGAACACAAGGCATAGTTGATGCCTGGTGAATAATGTAACATATATGTCAAAAGCGAGATGTATTAAAAGACTTGATGAGAGCATATGGCAGTCTCTAGACACTATGAAATATTTTTGTTACCTCGAAGACAAAACAATGGTTGCGAACATTAATAATTTCCATCCTCACCAGATCCCACATAAGTTAGGGCTAAACAAATACACATAGTTAGAGCTCAACAAACTCACCTATACTTTTGATCTTCACAAATCCTTCAAATTGATGAATCCAAAGGCATGAATTGAATTCCCCAGTTAGAAAGAGAGGGAGGGATCAACGTTTATAAGGTTTGGTGAGAATAAGAGGTACGAAGGAATTTTAAAATGCACATAGAAGTAGATACATTGAACTGAATTAGGTGGGAGAGCTTGATTTACGGATATACAAGCTGCTGGTGATTCAAATTTCAAAAGCCTACCACTCATCTCAAATTTTCAATTGCCACCCAGTTTAAACCAATTTTATAGTTATGCTTTAGTAGTTATAACTTGTTCATCAAGTGTAGTAAATATTTTAAAATTAAGTTCCACTAAGTCTTAAAGTAGATGATGACCAAAATTTGGGGAGTAGCTTAGTGGGAACCGTGGGTGCACCCGTCCCGCAATATTTAGGTTAAACGTGCAAAATTTTTGATTTTTCGTCTGAAATTTTTAAAATTATATAGGATCGCCCCCTCCCCCAATTATTTTGCCTAAATATTTATATAAATTGGGTCCCGTGACTTTCCGCCCCTCCGAAACTTTTGATCAAGCTCCACCATTGACCTCACTCAAAGATCTACGTCAACAGGATATTTTAGGGTCGTTTGAGATTTGTAATTGAAAGCATTTTAAAGCATTGTAATATTGTACATAATCGGTAAAAATTGGGGTAAATTACCCTCGAAGTAATCAGTTGTACGCTAAGGCATCGTCTACTTGTACATTTTAATCCGCACGTTTATACTGACCAAGACAACTATCAAAACGTCGACAAAAATGAGTAGATCGTCATGCTATCTTTGGATTTTTTTAAACAGTATAGTTTATAAGATATGTAAAGAATACGTAAAAAAATTATAAGTTTGTCGTGGAGGGGTGAATTGTAACTAAGTATCTACAATTTTGGTAAAACCTCAAGGATTTAAGTGTAATAAGTTAAGGGGCTAAAAAATAAATAGTGTTTAAAATACCAAACTACCCTCATTTTAGGGGTCTTTCTATAAATAAATGGAGGAAAAGTTCTTATTTTTTAGGTATCTTAAAATACCCCTCCCTTATGTATTATAATATAGTATAGATATTTATATTTATATGACTAAATCTATATAATCTATAAAAGGAGACTAAGTGCTGACCTAATTTTGCTGATGTGTCATGTTCTTAGATATGCCACATTGGATTCGCTGACATCATAATTCCGATTTTAATATATATATAAAAAATTATAATACCATTTAAATTTGAAATTTGAATTTGAAATTCAAATTAGAGAAAGAGGGTTCAATAAATGCTTTGCAGGGAACCATTTCAAATTTCAAACCCTTTCCATTCCATTCTCTCTCTCTTTCTCTTAGATCTGCACCTCTCTCTTTCTCTCAGATCTGGATATGCAAAAGGTAAGTTACTCATCCTCAATTTCATCTACATCATTTTCAATTTCATTTAGTTACTTCTTACATTCGAGTAATATAATTTCAATCAACTGAAGGCCCTTAAGAAAGGAGTAAAGCTAGCAACGAAGAAGAAAACGGTACGATCTCCGAACATTTGTTAGGATTTTTATTCATGTTTAGTTTTAATTTACGATTTAGCAACTGTTGTGGTTCAGGAGAAAGTTGTGAACCCATTGTTTGAGAAGAGGCCAAAGCAGTTTGGAATCGGTGGAGCGTTGTCGCCGAAGAAGGATGTGCATAGGTTTGTTAGATGGCCACAAGTTTCATGATTCAGAGGAATAGGAGGATTTTGAAACAGAGGTTGAAGGTTCCACCGCCTTTGAATCAATTTACTAAGACGCTTGATAAGAATCTAGGTATGTGCTGAAATTGCTTTTCAATTTTATAGTTGAATCAAGTTATAAAACGGGTTTTTGTGGATTGATTGTTATAGGTATTGTATGTATCTAATTTTAGTAGTTGTTAATCTGGTTTTAGGTTTTAAATTTTGATGAAGATTAAAGTGACATTACAAAATACTGTTTGCTTTATATGTGTAATGCACATTAATTATTTATTCATTTGGTATTTGATGAATTCAAGTATATGTACTAAGAAATGGTGGTTGGAATTGCATATAGAGGATAGTAATCTTATTTAAGTCAAATGGTTGAAGAACAAAATAAAACATACCAAAGACAAGCAGTTAGTTAGCTGCTTATTTAGTTGAATTGTTATACACATTTAATGATAAGATTACAAATAAAATATTAAATGTTGTATTATATAAAGATTTATAAATTGTTTATAGCTAGATTTGTGAATTATGATAGTAATCTAACTTTTACCTTATTTAATGGAATATTTAATTTCATTTATAAAAAATATATATACTTATGGAGTTGATGTCAGCAGCGGTATATATGTTTCGTCATGCTCGACTTTGACTCGGTTTCATCTTGCAAATGGTTATGCAGCCTAAAAATAGCAGCTTAAGGCCCATATGCAAGATCGTGAAGTTGTGAAGTGCAAGGTATTCCATTTAGTATTCTTTTTCTCTTATGTTTTAACTATTTTTTAATTTATTTGACTATATAATCTTTTAACTGTTAACTTTCATTAACTAAAATATCACAGTTAGCAATTTAGTTAGATAATAAAAGCCGCTGGACGTAGGGGTGTTCTTCGGGTTTTTTATCAGGTTTCGGGTTTTTTTATCGGGTTTCGGGTTTTTTGCTAGGAAAAATGACTCGATAACTGAACCATTTAACTATCGGTTTGGTCAAGTTCAGGTACTTCAGGTTGGTTCATTTGGGTTGGGTGTAATTGGTTTTCGGGTTAAGTTGTAAATTAAAAAAAAAATCACAAATGATTTCATCCAAAAACTTTTCTCCCAGACCAGAAAAAGAATTCATATGTATTAGGGCAGGAATCTATAAAAAATAGTTGTAGAATATAGGGGTGTTCACGGTCTGATTTGGATGTTTTTTACGTCAGACCGTGAGCCGAGCCGAACCGTTATTAACGGTTTAAGATTATTCAAAACTGAAACCAAACCGTTCAAATTTAAAACCGAACCGTTACTAACGGTTTGGTTCCGGTTTGATTTTCCGGTTTGGGCTTTTGTCGGGCTTTCTTTATAAAATGTATAAACTATAAAATCAAAAGGTTTTAAAACTACATAAAGAAGTTAATTACATACAAGTTGCCAAAGTTTGAATGCAGTAGCACTAGCAGCACAATTTGATTGCTGGATGTCCAATAGAAAAAAAGCCTAGATTATGTAAAGAAATAATATTTTCATTAGCCCAGTACTAACACAAGATATAAGTCCAAATTGTTTAAGAAAAAAGATAGTCCATTATGCAATTTGAATGAAGCCAAATAAACGGAGATTGTCACCATGTCAGTATACAGATGTGTGTATATGATATTAAAAAATGAAATATGTTTCAAAATTACGGTCTGGTTCGGATTTATACAGTTGGTTTAACCAAAACATTCGCTACGATTTGAAAATATTGAAACCGACTGACCAAAAATTAAAAGAAAAAATCGACCATCAAACTAAACCGATGACTGGTTTGGCCGCATAAATCTATTCCTACTGTTTCGTTGACTGAATGTTCATACTACTTTGTGATTTATTCAATTTTGAGTATTATAGTCCTTGTGTTCGTCTAATATATAGTTATGAACTGAATGTTCATACTACTTTGTGATTTATTCAGTTTTGAGTATTATCATCCTTGTGTTTGTCTAATATATAGTTATTTTCACAGACAAAAAATAACCATTTTCAAGAATGAGCAATATTTGTTGACTGGCCAATGTAAATGAAAAAGTGACTAAGTGTTCATTGGCTTTTAAGTTTAACTGTACGCATAATGACAAAGATACCCTGCAACGACCGAATATAGTGAACCAAAATCAGTATTATGAGTTTGAAATCGCTTTTGGTAGCTCAGACGAACGAACAAGTGACGGTGTTGGTTCAGAAGCATGGTCGGAGACCTGCGGTGCGTTATTGGTCTCTAGGGTTGGCGAATCGACTTTCCGGCAAAGCCGGCTAAGGTTCAGGCCGAGATTACAACTACACAGGTAAGCCCAACACGAAATATTTCATTTTTGGATGCTTCGATTTCGTTTAGATCATTGGTATCAACACTTTTTCACTTAAATCTATTGTTGACCCAGTGCTTCGATTTCGTTTAGATCATTGGTATCGATTTCGTTTTAGGCTACTCGGTATGGTGATGGACCATCCTTGGAGGATGATCCGCCATGTAGGCGCCACGTCATCATCCTCCCAAGGATGGTCCATCCTTCAAAACTAGAGGGCATGGTAAGATGGTCCTAGTCATCATCCTCCACCACTTTTATGTTTTTTTTATTTTTTTTAATCTTCAACTTTTTTTTAACATTTAACAAATAAAGTAACAAAATATTTTCATTAATATTAAAAAACATTACATAAACTTTAAAAAAAATAAACTTAAAAAAATAAACTTAAAAATATCCTAATATATTAAAAGAAGCAACTAGTCTTCGTCTTCCATGTCGTGGCCGGGTTCGTTTTGAGCGTTGTTCCAAATGTACTCCACCAAGTCCGCTTGTAGGTTATGATGTGTGTACTCGTTACGTAGAGCGAACATGTTCAAATCTTGTTGTTCCGCACTAACTGGAACAGAATTTCCAGTTGACGCGTCTTCGTCGTACTCGCATATCGCTCTACCTTCGTCTTCAATGACCATGTTATGAAGGATGATACAAGCGTACATAATGTGTCGTAACCTCTTTGGTGTTTGCGAACGTGCTGGATGTTCAATGATGTGCCATTTTTTTTGTAGAACACCAAAAGCCCGTTCAATATCTTTTCTCGCACCCTCTTGAAACTTCGCAAACTTTTTTCTTTTGTCGTCTGTCGGGTGCGGAATAGTTTTAACGATTGTCGAGTACTTTGGGTATATCCCATCGGCTAGGTAGTAACCTCGCCTGTATTCCACCCCTGAAACTGTAAAGCTTGTGTCTGGACCTGAACCCGCCACTACATCCTCAAATATCGGTGACTGGTATATGATGTTAAGGTCATTGAGCGAACCAGGTAGACCAAAAAAAGCATGCCAGATCCAGAGATCCTGTGACGCAACAGCCTCTAGAATAATAGTCGGATGTCCATGATCTCTGATGTGCGATAAAGTGTTGTATATTTTAGGTGTATATTTTAAGCCCTTTTTAACACTTATTTTAGCCAAGTTTTAAATTTATAAAACACGATATTTCACTAACACTAAACACACATATGGGCAAGTGCACCCATCGTTGAGTGTAGTATAGCGTTGGTAAGATACCGAGGTCGTCCAAGGACACAAGAGCTTTTAGTACCGGTTTATCCTCAACGTCTAACCAAAAATAAAAGTTTGGAAAAATGTTTTAAACTAAGAAAAATAAAAACTAACTAAAACGCTGAAAATAAAAATAAAATAAAAACAGATAGACAAGATGAATCACTTGGTTCCGACTCGTATCTAGTATAACCTTTGATTATTTCCGCACTTTTGCACATAATTAAGAGATTATCTTAGTTATTGTAGTAGGCCCCTCTTTTGAAGGTGACGTTACCCTCACCCCAGTAGTTTGAGTCAGCAGGGATACAATCCTAAAGGGGTGGATTATTGGAAGATAATGAATTAAGTTATTAATGCAGTATTGTGGTAGGCCCCGCTTTTGGCGGTGACGTTACCCTCGACTAAGTAGTCTGAGTCAGCAGGGATACAGTCCTAAATAGCCGGGTTATAGTATTAATAGTAGTTAACTTATGAGGGGATCAAAGAGTTTGGACCCCCGCCATCCAATACCGTGAAGTATTGAAGGAGGTCCTACTAAATTTGACCCAGGTCCATTGCAGGACCTCTAAACGCTGAACAATGGCAAGACCTTTACCAAACCGTTCCCTTAACCCCCGACCAGGTAGCCAACATACCTCCATATAGACCGTGGAGATATGAATGGTGAAAATCCTTTATTTTATATAGACAGTAAAATAATGCCAAGACACCACGGACAAACGATAAGGAAATATCACCTTCAACATAAGTAACTAGTTATTAAAGTCATTAATACAAAACCAAATAAAAAGTGCAAAAGATTAGAAATAAAAAGTATTATACTAGACACTTTGTCTTCACCAAGTGATGTAAGAGACTTAGGCAAACATGGCCTTGATTGTCAAGAACTCTTACGATCAATCTTGGATCCCGAGACGACTCACACACTCTATGATGGACAATGGATGATGGTGGTGGATGATGGTGTTGTGATGGTGGTGGGTGGTGGATGAAGTGTGAGAGAGGTGGTGTGCCAAGGGATGAGTTGTAATGAAACCAAGCACTCCTATTTATAGGCTGAACAGAGGCCTGGGCACGGCCCCGTGTTCGCTGGGCACGGCCCCGTGCCCGTCTGACACTCTCTCTCTTCATTAATTGTAATTCGCAATTACAATTAATGCGCCTGCAGTACTTTCGGCACGCCCCCGTGTCCTCTGAGCACGGCCCGTGGTGGGCAATAGAAGCTTCTATAGGTTTGTCTTTTCTGCTGCTTCTTGGGCACGACCCCGTGCTGGCTGAGCACGGGGCGTGTTCAGCCTTCTGTTTTCTCTATTTTGCTTTGGAAGGTGCCGTTGAGGGTTCGGGCAATCCACTAATGTTCCTTTTCTTGTATTTATGTTGGATTTAGCTGTCTTTTTGCTTCTTTTGCGTTTTTGAGCTCATTTAATCCTGAAAATACAAAAGGAAGACAAAAACACTCTTTTTCCAATATTAGTACTAAAAAAGGGTTAGTTTTATGCCTCATTTGATGTAATTTATATGTTGCATTTTACACACATCAAATACCCCCACACTTGAACTTTTGCTTGTCCTCAAGCAAAACTCTTTAATATTTGGCTTACACTCCCAAATGGAATAGGTAGAAGAGAAGGTTTTGGGCTTGTCATAGAGTGTCGGGATTTCCAAGATCTTTTTAGGGTTTTATTTTTATTTATTTACACTCCTATTCGTAATGATTTATTTAGAACTGTTCATAAAAGAAATTACTTATTTGGGCATAACATGCCTTTTTAAAATTCTATTTATATACAAGTTCACATACCTCGCGGGGAAATCACTCACACTCGGCCGAAGGTGTATTTTTAGTGAATCACTCGAGAGCGGCATGGAACTTATTCCTACCATAGGCTTGCCAAGAAATCAATCCTCCTCCTTTTTAACTTTTATACCTTTGTAGATATCAAGAGGACTTTGTGGGTTAAGGGTTGGCTAGGGTTAAAGGTAGGTGGTTGGGTTAGTGGTTAGTAGAAAAAGGGCTAAAAAGCGTAACAAGTGTCGGTTTTCGTATTTTTGCAACTTTTTATTTTTGATGAAGCTTTTATTCAAACAAAGTTATTTGTGATTACTTTGTTTGTTTATTTTCTTTTTGCTTCATTTTGCTTCATTTTTCTCTTTTTTTTTTTTTTTTTTTTTTTTTTTTTTCGAAGAACCGAACTTGTTACTAAAATAAAGGGTTAAAAATGAAAAAGGTTTTGGTGGGTGAAAGGGTTTTTGTTTTGGGTGATGAAACGAAAAGGTTTAGGCTCAAAGGGGCTAACTAGGGGGATTTTTTGGGTAGGTGGTAAAAAAAAAGAAAAATAATGGTGTAGAAATGAAAAAGGGTTAGTCCTAATGCCTCCATCATGTACTTACTCGGGTTTAAGTTGATAAGGACCGGGAATGTATTGTCATGGCAAGTTCTAGAGTCGTAAGAACCAAGCGGCTATTCACACAAGAAACGAAAAATGAGCATTTAGTCAAATGATATGAAATTGTGTGCTCAATAAAGGCTCAAAACTCACTTTTGTGGGAATGGGTTTTTATGTGATCAAGTATATATAATCAAAATTTAAATAAGTTTGTCATGCCTTTTCATAATTTTCTTATGTTGGTTCTTTTTATCACTACGCTATCGGTTGTAAATTTGTAAAAATATAACCTTTTTGAGAGCTTGAATTTCCCGAGTTAAACCTAGACAAGTAAAAAAAATGAAATTTTTGAAAAAATTTGGGGTGATTAGCGGTTCCAATAGAGTTTTGTGTAAGGCTTGTATTTAGGACTTGCAAAATTCAAGGTTTTAGCATCCCCCCACACTTAAATTACACATTGTCCTCAATGTGTCCCAAAAATAAATTTTTAGGTTGATTAGATGTGTAAAATAGTGTTTAAAAAGCAAAAATTTGTGTTACTGGGCACTGAACACGGCCCCGTGTTATCCGGGCACGGCCCCGTGTTTAAGTGCCAGTAACAAAATTGAAATAAGAGGAACAGAAGTCTGGACACGGGGGCGTGTTGGGTGAACACGGCCCGTGTCCAGTTACCTGTACTGGGCGTTTTCTGCAGGTGGTCCGACACGGGGCCGTGTTGGTTGGGCACGGCCCGTGTTGAACCTTCTGAAAGGGAGAAAACTGTCGGGTTGCCTCGTTCTTGTGCATGGGATCATTTTTCTCGTTCCCCTTTTCATCCTTTACCACCATGAGTGTGTTTTATTTATTACAAACCATCCAAACATTAAAACCATCATTTCATTTCATCATAGAGAGAACTTACATAATCCTAAATTAAACTAGATAAAAGAAATAACAAACCATGGAGTCCTAGCCTTTACTTTATTTTAATTTAGCAAAATTTCCAAGAAATATTCAATCTTGGTTAAACAAGGCCTTAGTGAACTCCTTCTTCCGAGTGCGGTTCTCCTCAAATGTCGGCGAGCCATTCTTCTATCTCCCTTGGAAGGAGAAAAGAAGGCTCATTGGCATTAGTTTGAGGGGTTTCAACTTCCACCGGGATCTCTTGTTGGTGTTCCATGGGAGGTTCCGCCGGAAAGTCTTCCCACCCGGTAGGGTTGTTGATTCCGAGAGCCAGGTTCCAATCCTGCTGAGGAAGGACTGGTTCCATTGGAGGTGCTACAAGAATATTTAACCTCTGGTGCAAGAGGTTAATTTCTTGGAAGCTGCTTTCAAGTCCCATCGTAAGATCGTTAATACGGTCGATAAGGACCTCCTCTACTGAAGTCATTTCGTCGAGAGCCTCCCTTAATGCTATCACATAGTGAACAAGTGTAGCTTCAATGGAGGGTCTTCTTCCTCTTCGGTTGTTTGACGAATGCACAGAAGATGTATCGCTGTTTTCACTCGACATCCTACGAAAAATAAACTAAAAATAGCTTATTTAATGAAACAGTAACCGGACACGGCCCCGTGCTCACTGAGCACGGCCCCGTGTCCATCTTTCTGCAGAGTTTTGGAACAAGGAAACTTGTATTTTTAAGTTATTTTCTGAATGTTGTAGGCCCTTTCTGGCTACTAATAACTTAAAACCATGTTTCATAACATGTTTTTACCAAGATTCTTTGAACAAAACTCATTTATCCCTACCATAGAGTTGGAGGAATTCCAAACTTTCAATGGTAGTTCTTGGAGAAAGATGAAGAAGAAGGAAATTACTAAAAGAGGAAGGGACAAGATGGGTTGTTGGAACCTTCTTTTAGACTTACCTAGGATAGTTTGAGAGAAGATTCCTGCAAATCTCTGCCCCAAGTTGGTCCAAATGTGCAGAATTCTTGGCTGCATTTATAGAAAATGACAGCAACCTGGACACGGCCCCGTGTTCAGTGGACACGGCCCCGTGTGCAGGTGGAGTTCTGACACAGTTTGTCCGTATTCTGACGTACTGATCAGAAAGGAATCTTTCGATGGACACGGGGGCGTGTTGGCTGGGCACGGCCCCGTGTCTACGGACTGTTTTATGAAGTTGTCTAGTTTTTTTAAGGAACTTGTTTGTATCGGGTGGTTCCTGACTGGTTGGAACAACCCCAAAGTGCCTAATATACCTTAATTGTCCTAGACTAAGGCGAGAACGCAAGAGGTTGTCGGTGAGGGTAATTCCTATTTTCATTCTAGGTGGACAAGTCCAACCCTTTTCCGGGCTCTTGTTAAAGAAGGTATATGCCGAATCGCTCAGGTCTATGTATGCACCGAACGAAGTCGATGGAGAGTCCTTCACGGCACAATCGACACAGGGACGACTATCGTCCAAGTCTTTGCTAGGTACGAAGGTATTTTCGGTAGCAACGAGGTTGTCGGAATGCGGTTCCAACATTTCTTCATGGGTATCGTCTTGGGGCGGATTAATAAAATCCTTCCTAAGCTCTTCTATCCATTTCAGAATTAGCTCTTCTAGTTGAAATAATTCGCTAAGGAACATTTCCCCTAGAATATCTGGCTGGGCGCATTCGAGGGAGAAATAGTGCTTATTTTTACTTTCGCCCCTCTTAAGGTTGTGAAAAGATCGTGGGTCCATGTAGTGGGGCCTATAATTTAGGAAGTAGCATTTTACTTCTTCATGTTCGCCACCACATAATTGACACCACGTACCATAAGAGTGCCGAAAGTAAAAATAATTACTATCACTCATGTTTATGTCAGAAATTACCAACCGTCGGGATCTAACGGTTCTGTTTTCAGTAACTGAAACTTGGGCACGGGGGCGTGTTGAGTGGACACGGCCCCGTGTTCAGCTTACTGTCTGATGTAAAACAGGATTGCCAGTTCCAATGATTGAGCACGTGGGCGTGTTCAGCGGGCACGGCCCGTGCTGAGCTCTGCAGAAGCTGAAAAACTAAGAAAATCCTAAAAAATAAAAAAGAAAAATAAAAGATGATTAGGCCGTTGATTCCTAACTTTCTTAAAATCCTTGTGTCCCCGGCAACGGCGCCAAAAACTTGATGTGCGATAAAGTGTTGTATATTTTAGGTGTATATTTTAAGCCCTTTTTAACACTTATTTTAGCCAAGTTTTAAATTTATAAAACACGATATTTCACTAACACTAAACACACATATGGGCAAGTGCACCCATCGTTGAGTGTAGTATAGCGTTGGTAAGATACCGAGGTCGTCCAAGGACACAAGAGCTTTTAGTACCGGTTTATCCTCAACGTCTAACCAAAAATAAAAGTTTGGAAAAATGTTTTAAACTAAGAAAAATAAAAACTAACTAAAACGCTGAAAATAAAAATAAAATAAAAACAGATAGACAAGATGAATCACTTGGTTCCGACTCGTATCTAGTATAACCTTTGATTATTTCCGCACTTTTGCACATAATTAAGAGATTATCTTAGTTATTGTAGTAGGCCCCTCTTTTGAAGGTGACGTTACCCTCACCCCAGTAGTTTGAGTCAGCAGGGATACAATCCTAAAGGGGTGGATTATTGGAAGATAATGAATTAAGTTATTAATGCAGTATTGTGGTAGGCCCCGCTTTTGGCGGTGACGTTACCCTCGACTAAGTAGTCTGAGTCAGCAGGGATACAGTCCTAAATAGCCGGGTTATAGTATTAATAGTAGTTAACTTATGAGGGGATCAAAGAGTTTGGACCCCCGCCATCCAATACCGTGAAGTATTGAAGGAGGTCCTACTAAATTTGACCCAGGTCCATTGCAGGACCTCTAAACGCTGAACAATGGCAAGACCTTTACCAAACCGTTCCCTTAACCCCCGACCAGGTAGCCAACATACCTCCATATAGACCGTGGAGATATGAATGGTGAAAATCCTTTATTTTATATAGACAGTAAAATAATGCCAAGACACCACGGACAAACGATAAGGAAAGATCACCTTCAACATAAGTAACTAGTTATTGAAGTCATTAATACAAAACCAAATAAAAAGTGCAAAAGATTAGAAATAAAAAGTATTATACTAGACACTTTGTCTTCACCAAGTGATGTAAGAGACTTAGGCAAACATGGCCTTGATTGTCAAGAACTCTTACGATCAATCTTGGATCCCGAGACGACTCACACACTCTATGATGGACAATGGATGATGGTGGTGGATGATGGTGTTGTGATGGTGGTGGGTGGTGGATGAAGTGTGAGAGAGGTGGTGTGCCAAGGGATGAGTTGTAATGAAACCAAGCACTCCTATTTATAGGCTGAACAGAGGCCTGGGCACGGCCCCGTGTTCGCTGGGCACGGCCCCGTGCCCGTCTGACACTCTCTCTCTTCATTAATTGTAATTCGCAATTACAATTAATGCGCCTGCAGTACTTTCGGCACGCCCCCGTGTCCTCTGAGCACGGCCCGTGGTGGGCAATAGAAGCTTCTATAGGTTTGTCTTTTCTGCTGCTTCTTGGGCACGACCCCGTGCTGGCTGAGCACGGGGCGTGTTCAGCCTTCTGTTTTCTCTATTTTGCTTTGGAAGGTGCCGTTGAGGGTTCGGGCAATCCACTAATGTTCCTTTTCTTGTATTTATGTTGGATTTAGCTGTCTTTTTGCTTCTTTTGCGTTTTTGAGCTCATTTAATCCTGAAAATACAAAAGGAAGACAAAAACACTCTTTTTCCAATATTAGTACTAAAAAAGGGTTAGTTTTATGCCTCATTTGATGTAATTTATATGTTGCATTTTACACACATTAATCTCCCCTCGTATACTGACCTTGCCATTGGACTGGGCAGTTCTGCCACGGCCAGTGCATGCAATCAATGCTCCCGAGCATTCCTTGGAAACCATGTCTCTGTTGTGTGCTTGATATAATTTTTGAACGTCGTTTGCGTTCGGTTTCCGCAGGTATCGCTTGCTATACAATTTGACAACCCATTCGCAAAACTTGTGCAAACATCGACGTGCGGTTCTTTCAGACATCCTAATATACTCGTCTAATGCATCGGGTGCGTAACCGTACGCAAGTTGGCGAATGGCCGACGTGCATTTTTGTAAATTATTGAAACCCCTTTGCCCCCTAGCGTCGTTCCGCAATGTAAAAAACGGATAAGACTGGGCCATGTCGCCTGCAATACGTAAAAACAGTGGACGACTCATGCGGAACCGACGTCGGAAAATCTCGGCTGGGTACACGGGTTCGTCGGCAAAATAATCGGCTAGTAGTTTAGCGTGGCCGGCTATAAATTTAAAACGAAACATAAATGAAATTAATTATAAAATACATTTTCAAATCTATATAAAACATAAGGAAAAAAAAAGTAAAATACCTTCTTGGTCTCGGTTATATTTTGCTCGTCTAGTTAGCCGTTGGGACGACCCTTCATCAGCCGCCATGAAGACTTGAGCCGCGTTCATAATCATGTTGTGCATAATATCATCCTCTTCCGAAGATGATGAATACCACGCAGACGAAGACGATGAAGACATAGAAGAAATTGAAGAAATGGAAGAAATGGGTGAAGTCATGATAATTTTTGAGCGAGAGATGGGGTGGTAGCGGGTAAAAAATGGTATAAAATATGATGAGTTTTTATAAAAAGGGAAGAGTGGTTTATAAAATGTGAGAGAGATGGGGTGGTAGTGGGTGAAAAGTTGTGAAAAAAATGGTTAAAGAGGTGAGTATTTATAAAAATGGAAGTGAATTGGGGTATATTTTGAATTATTACCGTTAATTTTAATTAGAAATTAATTTTTTTTAAACGGTTACTTTTTGGTTGGGCCCCACTCATTTTGGATCGTCGCAAACGGCTGGAAGTCGACGCCGAAGACGGGACGCGGGGGGGGGGGGGAGGCACGGTGTTTGGTCCGTCGCCGAAGCAAGCCGGAGCGGGGATGACCCCATACCGAGTAGCCTTATAACTCCATTATATTTCTTTTGTTTAATTGTTTTAGCACCCGTTTTATATTTCATGTTTAATCACCTGTTGCTGTTTATGTTTTGTGTTATCTACTTGATCATCTGAATTAGCGTATTGTTACCAGGTTTAATCACATTGTATGTCCTGTTTATTGCTTAATCACCTATTTCTGGATTTCATAAAACTTTAAGGCTTAAAAGGGATTAGCTTTAAATAACAAAATACTTTAATTTTCACTAATTTTCGTGGTTACTTTTCTTTATTTGAGTTTTTTCGTCAATAAGCTAGGGTTTTCATTCAATAATGTGTATCAATAGTGCTGATCCGTTTTGCAAGTAGGGCCAGAATAAAGCTTCGTCACATTTTGAGACGAGCATTGTTGGCAAATACCCTTGATACTTGTACTCAGGGTATTAAGGAAGCTAATGGATATTAAGACTTTGATTTTTCATTTGGTATAAATATGGTAATATACAAGTATAGCTAGAATAACTCCTACTAAAGATGAATTTCTTTAGATTGATGATTGATCAAGGCAAATTTTGATTCCGAATCTTGATCTATTAATTTTAATAGTAACATATTGCTTTCACAAATATGTGTGTTTGGTTTTTGTAGATATATCTTATGGATATTTGGAAGGAGTACATGAGTTGGCCATCAAATGATGGGGTGCAGCTTTGGAGTGTAATGTTTCATGGCACTTTAATGGTTCCATTGCTTCCTTCTATAAAGTACATATTTAACCACATCTTATCATTCTTTGCTTGGATTTTACAATGCATTCGTAATATAAAGATGATTTTTGTCACTTTGTTGTTTCAATCATGCTTCAAGATGTTCTGTATATTTTGAATACAATCAATTTGATGCAACACCAAGATGCACTGATAATGCGGTTTTAATCCGCTTTTAAGCGCGAGGCTTTTTACTAGTTGATCTTCAAAACTGAATGGAACTCAATAGCAAAGTTGTTTATTGCTCAATAGCATACTAAGTCACAAGAAAGGCGATAGCAACTTCATTACTAAAGGTCGATAGCGACATAGTTGCTACTACTCATTAGCAGTGAGTTGCTACTCTGATTGTTTTCAAGTAGTGTCATAGCCAACAGTTATAACAACCAACTGATCACCAAATGAAACGTTACGATGGTACAACCCCTATAAATATGAATCACATGGTCTAACTTGAGGATCAATTAATATTTGAATTATCACAGAAAAAAACTTCTCATTTTTTGAAAATTACTTTATGTCTTATCAAGATTATTGATTTTGTTTACTTCAATCTAAAAGTGAATTCCATGCACAATTCTGAAAGATATCCAGGCTATATGGAATCTAGAAAACATACTCTTTACATGTGAAATGGAGAAATGAAACTTATTTTACCAATGCAACACAAAGTGAAAAAAAGTAGTAGACAAAATTAAATAAAAATTAAAACCAAAGAGTGAATTTTACTTTAAGAACCACCCATCGTTATTGAATTTTTAACTAAACGTTACAAGAAATTAAACCAACGTTACTTTGTGAGGACAAACACCATATTACTAGACTACTAGATTATTGGTACTTATTATTATAACTCATACGTTCCAATATTAAAACTAAGTTATTCCCTATTCATTAAATCCGGTAAAACATCGTGATTTACATTTTAGAAAAAAAACATGAATTTGGAACGAACTTTCTAATTCCCAAATCAAAACAAAAATTAAATCCAGTAAAACATCGTGATTTACATGTTAATTTGGAAGAACTTTCTATCCCCCCCCCACCCCCACACACACAAAAAAGCAGAAAAACCCGACCCGAACCCTACCCGAACTCGGGTATATAGGGTATACATTTTTTGTAGAGAACCCAGACCCGACCCGGTTTTTAAAAAAACCCGATTTTGTAAAACCCGATCCTACCCGAAACCCGGTTTTTAAAAAAACCCGATTTGTACACCACTGCTGACACACACACAAAAAAAAAAAAAAAAAAAACGTAATGGGCCATTGAAAAATAAAAACCCAAGAATACCCCATTTGTCGGCCCCAAATTCATCTCATTTAAAAGAAGCAAAACGCGTTTTTAAAATCCTCCTTCGATCATTCAATCATCTTCGAGAGTTATCATCATCCCCAACCCAATTTTCTCTGATCTCCATCTTCGACCTACGTTCACAATCTTGATTGCATCGTTCATTACAAAATAATCACAGGTACGATTCTATCTTCCTAAATACCAATTGATTACTAATTGCTCACTTTAATGCTGTTTTCGAAACCCTAATTGTTACAATTGCTATGTACTACGTATTTTCGTTCGTATCGACTACTATGTTACGCGATTTCTGCCATTTCTTTCTTAATTTTGATTTTGTTCTGATTTCGTTCGGCTTTGAAAGTTGTTTTAGTGAAACCCTAAAAACGATTGGGGCTTTTTTAGGGTTTTCGTTTTCTTAGTGTTGTATGTCTAGGGTTTTTTTATTCTATGCACCTTAGGGTTTTAACATCACAGATTGGTTGATGATTGATCTGTTTTATATCATTAGAGAGCATGAGATTAATCTGTATAGCTATTGACTGGAATGGGATGAGCGGTTTAGGCAGGATTTGATAGAGTTGATCCTAGGGCTGCAAACGAACCGAATGAACATGAACAAGATCTTGTTCGTGTTCTTTTGTCAAGAAAATATATTTGTTCGCAAACTTTTCATGAACACATACACAACGAGATTTTATGTTCGTGTTCGTTCATTAAAGAAATGACATGTTCGTTTGTTAGTTTTAGGTAACAAATACAAACAAACGCTCATGAACACAAGTGGAAAGAAACAAACACAAGCAAGTGTTCATGAACATATAATATAATACACTGATACTTATTAAATACTTTATTTGTCGGAATTTTTATGTATTTGAATGAAATATAAAGACTAAAAACAATAATGAACTATCGAACACAAACGGACATAAGCGAACACGTTATCGAACGTTCATGAACATAGATGAACGGATGCGGCCTCTGTTCATGTCTGTTTATTAAACTAAACGAACAAAATTTTTTGTTCGTATTCGCCCATATATTAAACGAATGCATGCAAACGAATTTCCTGCCAAACGGTTCATGAACTGTTCGCTGAACATTCGGTTCGTTTGCAGCCCTAGTTGTACCTATATGAGGATGGGGCATCGTCCAGAATAGGAGTTCATGGAGACATAGGATTATGGTTATGGACTTTTAGGGGGAACAAAGGTGTTTTAGGTGATTAGATTTTCCTAAGCTTTAGGTGGATCTTTCTATGAATATGTTAAAACTTCTTATGCATTCATGTGCTATCTGTAATACAGTAATACCCTTAATTGGCAGGTTTGTTTTTGAGTTTTCAAGATGCCGGCCACCGCAGGAAGGGTTCGTATGCCAGCAAACAACCGGGTGCACAGTAGTGCCGCCTTGCAAACCCACGGTATATGGCAGAGTGCTATCGGATACGACCCTTACGCCCCTAACAAAGAAGACAACAAGAAATCAGCTCAGCCTCAAACCTCAAACGCAGAGCCTGAGGGTGAAAACGCTTACGCTAGCTTCCAAGGGTTACTTGCCCTTGCCCGGATCACGGGGTCCAATGCTGACGAGGCACGTGGGTCCTGCAAGAAATGTGGTCGTGTGGGCCATTTGACTTTTCAGTGCAGAAACTTTTTAAGCATCAAGGAAGATAAAGAGAAAGATCCAGAAGCTATTCAGGCTGCTGTGATGTCAGGGTTAGAGAAAATTAAAGGGAACGGGAAAAGAACTGTTAACGAGAGTTCAGACGAGAGTGAGGAAGAGGACAGTGAGAGTTCAGACTCTGATTATGATTCCGAGATTGAACGGGCTATAGCTGCGAAATACGGGAAAAAGTTGACCAAGTCAAAGTCTTCGAGAAAGAAGAAAGATGATGACTCAGATGATACTTCAGAGGACGATGAGAGGAAAAAAAGAGGTAGGTCGAAGAAGAGAAGCGTTAATAGGAGGAAAGAAAAGAAGAGGAGAAAAGATGAGTCGTCTGATGATGATGTGGACCGTCGATCACGTAGGAGGAAGAGCAGGAAGGAGAAAAGGAGAAGGAGAAGCCATCGGGATCTGGATGATTCTGACAGTTCTGAAGATTTGGGTAGACGCAAGAGGAGAAGCAATAGACGGTCTGATTCTGATTCGGATGGCAGCAGCTCTGACGATTCCCGGGTCGGGAGGGACAAAAGGCGGTCCGATAGGAGGAGCAGGAAGTAGTACCCGCGATCATCGAAGGTACACAATTATTTCTTTTATATCATTTGACTTCTTTCTGTGGTCAATTAAGTCTTGGATATGGATACATGCAATGTGCTGTCTGCGTTATGTTATCTGTTAGGTCTTGACTGAGTGGCTCTTTTTTACAAGGGAATTGAGACACGATGAATTTGCCCAATTTTCTGCGCTTAATGTTATAATATCAAATCGAACTTTTGTAAAGCGCAATCCTTTATACTGGACCCTCTCATTTCTGCGAACCCATAATTGTTTAAAATGTGATGTCTTGGTCATTTTCACCCATACTTTAAAAGCTTCATTTATAGTGAATAAGTGTTAGGACATAACCTTTGACAAACATTATTCCTACAGTTTCAGACCTTATCCCCCATGAGTTTGCGCATAGTAGAAAAAAGATGATTTGCTATTTCATTACACGCTGGCTGTCTGACCAATTTTTGTTTTAATTACATTTCATTTTAGTAACGTTTCTCACATAGGTAGCTTGTTCAACAGAAATTGCCATATCAGCAAGACAATATATTGCGCTACATGCTAACCCATGTATTTCTTTCCGTCTATTATTTTATGACTATATATTCTCATTCTTGTGGTTAGTATCGGAAATCTCAACCCGTGCTAATCATAGTTCTATATAGCGAAAATGTACCTATATGCTACGTAGCGATAGCGATGAAATAGCCATCGCTATTTCATGTATACCGATAAGGTAGTAGAAAATAAAAAAATAAAAAAAGATATTTATACTTTTTATGCATAAATTTTAGAAGTTTAAGGGCCAAATGTAAACTAGTGAAGATAGAGGAGGTTAAATGTTTAAATACACAAACTAATTTTACGCTTTTTATGTAAAAGAGTAAATTACAAAAATCGTCCTTTATGTTAACACTAGATTGCAAACTATGCCCTTTATCTTCAAAAAGTACAAAAAACGTACTCGATGTTTGCAAACTCTTGCATGTTATGTCCTTTAGCCCTAACTTAGTTTTGATTAAATCTGACCAAGTAGACCCCACATGAGAGTATTTTGGTCATTTACCCTTAAATGCTAAAATAAATAAAACAAAACTAAATCCTTATCCACCAATGTCTTCTATAACTACATCTGCCCACCACTTCATCCACCATAAGCAACCAAATACACATCCAACAATACCCTTCACCACCACTTCAGATCCAACCATTAAACCAATACCCTTCGCAATACCCTCACACAAACCCTAAGAAAAACTCTAGATAACCAACAATGACACAGTCAAACAACTGACATGATTAAACCAAAATTGCAAACGAAACATGAAGAAACCGAGAATTAGAATATAGATCTAAGAAATTTGACCGCAGAACTAGCTGCGCTTCCAGATCCAACCATCTCGATCGCCTTAACAACATCCATACCTTCAACAACCTGTCCAAACACCACGAGCTTACCATCAAGCCACTAAGTTTTAGCCACGTGCTTACATCTATTATACCCATTCCGCGAGTTTTTCAATTTCTACTTGTGGTTCTCTTTTTCTGCTCTTGAGTTTTGACTTTTTGTTTTGGTATTTGTGGTTAGTTCCTATTTTGTTTTTCTGCTATTGTATTATCTTATGATAAATAAACACTTTGGTTAGCATTAGAATTTCTACTCTCTTTTTAGTGGTATTTGAATTTCTTTGATTGCTGATTAGACTTGGGGTTTTTGTAGGAAGTTGAAGCTTTAATTAGCATGGTGATCTACTGATGAAGACGGTTAAATCTATTGTGGCATGTAAACTTGTTAAACAATAAACTACTATTATCTACTTCTGTTTTACGGTGATTGAAATTGTATGTTACTTATGCTTGTTCAATTATGTGCTCTTTCAGATTTTCAGTGTACAAATGTCATTAACATCAGTCAGCTTTTTTTCCATCTTTATAGTGTTAAAAGAGTTTTATCATCATTTGAATCTCCATGGCTTTGCTTCAGTCAATATTTTATGATGTGGTATTAAAAACAAGTTTGGGTCTCTCTTCTATAGTGTTGGCAGGGATTCTGTTTAAATGGTTTTTTTAAGGGTTATTGGATTTTATCACCCCCCAACTATTAGCTATTGGCCGCTGCCACCCCAATTATCACTTTGACCCCTGTCACCCCCAACTTAACACTTAGTGTGTTCTGTCACAATATCGTTAACTGATCACTAACTTTTGATCATGTTACTATACTTTTGGAGGTGTCATAGAGATCTTAGGAATGTTTTAGGGATCTAAGAACACCCCAAAAGTATAGTAATAGGATCAAAAGTTAGTGATCAGTTAACGACGTGGTGACAGAACACATTAAGTTTTGTGTGCATAACTTTCATGTCTACTCTGCACAAAGCTTTGTTTAAATGTTAGAAATTTAACTTAATAAAAAATTGTTTTATGTGGCATTGGGGCAGCATTTATTTAGGACAAACGATATTTAGTTTCAAAGTTTAATCAACAGGGTTGTAGGGAACGGATTAAAAAATAAATTTTGGCTATCATGGAGTGTTACTCGAGAGTAGACGATTAAACGATTTTGGAATGAAAATGGGAAAAAAAGCGTTAACAGAATCAAATGAATGGCCAGCTTTGGACCAAAGTTTGAACTTAAGATAAGGTGGGCCTATCAGATGCTTCGGATAAATGCTTCCCAGGAAAAATTGGCAACAACAGAATCTAATTGGGAAAGATTTGATATGACTGGAACTTTATTCATGTATGGAGAGTGGAGATGGAAGGATCCCTACGGCTGTGGCTATTTCATGTTGAAATTGGGTCGATCATGTATAGGGGCGTACCCACTCCCGTCACCAGGGTGGCGGGGGTACACCTGAATTTTTTTAAGGTTATTTATCGTCGAAAATCCTGCGGGCGCACACCCTGAATTCTTTTAATGTTAATTGTCGAAATCCTAATCGCACCCCCTAAAATATTTCATCCGCAACCCCCTAAAGATTTTCAACAGCCCCCCTAAAACTATTGAAACCGACCCCTAAGAAAGTTATATTATAAATTTATAATAATAATATCAACACTAGTTATTTGATTTGTTTATGTCCAATCCATAAATTACCCAATTTTTTTACTCTAAGCCCATTAGCCAACCCAATTACCATTTACCCATTCATTTAAACTTACTAAAATATTACGAGCATCAAATTCCCAATCCTGCCCAGCTCACTTCGTCGTTCCCCTTCTACCCAGCAACAACCGCCGTCCGACCAGAATTCGGCCATAATCTGTCGGTGATCAACCACATTCCGACCAAGGTATGTTTTGTTTCACCCTTTTGTTGTTTTATTTGCTGTTTAACACCTTTTTTGTTTGATTTGATGTTTAGGGAGATTTTAGAGATTTAGAAATTAGAATTAGTTAATATTATAGTTTTAAACTTTGTTTCTTTATGTGATTAGAATTAGATTTAAAACAATGTTTGAAACTTCATTTATTTATGTGATTAGAATTTAGATTGAAAACCAGGGTTTGAAAATTGAAATTGAAACCTTGTTTACGTTGGTTAGATATTTAGATTCTAATGATTTATTGTTATGTGAATTAGAATCAAGATTGAAAAGTGAAATGGAAACATTGTTTGAAACTTTGTTTGTTTATGTGAATTGGTTATACTTAGATTAAAATGATTTATTTTGATTCGAAATAGGAACTGCGAGTAATTCTATTATGTAACAGTTTCTCAAAATGAAAGGTGGAGAATCATCTTCCAAAACTCCCGAATACATTGACATGAGTACTGTTCCTTCAGATCCTCATGATTGCAAGCCGGTTTCATCATATAACGTCAATTAACAAGATGAGATTAGAAGGGCATACATACTTAGAGGACCATGTTAACCAAGAGGTATAGATTTCCCACAATCAGTGTCATGGTAATGAGTTAAAACAATTTAAGGAAGATTAGTATGATAGATATGAGTATAAGGGAGGGTGAGAGAATAGTGTATCCATATGGTTTCGTTGAAACCGATAAAAAGAAGGCTTCCAATTCAACTCGCGGCCTACACTGATCATGTGAAAAAAGGATACAAAATTTGCCAACTAGGATGTTTATCAAGTCATGTAAAGTTAATGGTTTCAACCAATGTTGTAGAAGGCGCTAGACGCTAGTCTGGCGGTGAGGTACAGCCTAGGGATTAATCGGAATGGGATTTTTATATGTATTTTTTCAAAATTATATATATATACCCAATATTATAAAAATGATACTTCAAAATTCACTTAAATACTTCAAGTTTCAGATAGTATGGTTCGATTTTGACCAATTTTGACCGCCTAGGACCGATTTTGATCGATTTTGACCGACTAATATTGTCCGATTAATCCGATTTTTGACCGCCTAGGACCGATTTTGACCGATTTTTGACCATGACCGATTAATTGACCGCCTAGCTCAAAATTAGGCAGTAGATGACCGCCTAGCGCCTAGGCGCCGATTAATCGGCCGCCTAGGCCGATTTCTGCAACCATGGTTTCAACAAAGAGTCACCTATCTTTTACATTGGTGCAACGTTTATTGAAGCTTGTTCTTGTATTACCCGTCGCAACAATTGTTGAAAGATGTTTTTCTGCAAAGAAGCACTGAAGATCGACTTGCGTAATCAAATTGGCGATAAGAATTTAAGTGAAAGTTGTATATGTTATATTTAGAAAGACTTGCATAGAAAAGTCTCTCTAGACGATGTTGTGGATAGATTTCAAATGACAACTGTCACACCCCCAAAATTTCACATGTGGAGTATCACCGCAGGGAGTGTGACATGACCAGGATCAAGTCACCAATCATATTGAACAATGTATAATAATAAAGATAAAACCAACCACAATATAATTGGTGTCCAAAACAATTTAACCAAGTTCAAGTTATCAGCGGAAGCATAAAGTGTAAAGCCAAAACATAAGTTTTAAAGTTCAAATGTTTAACATGGAACTCAACAGTCCATGTCCCACAACGACCCTTCCCCATGCAAGCTCCAGCTAAGTACCTAATGACCTGCAAAGCATGTAGTAACGAGTTAACAACAAAGTTGAGCGAGTTCACAGTTGAGAGTTCATTTTAAGTTATTCCAAAAACCATAGTTTCTAATTAACTGGCTCACTTGCCGTGGGGGCTACCCCATGTTTGAAAACGTAAGTTGGTTAATCCCATTTACTCTGGCTATCCACCCGTGGGGGCTACCCCATGTTTATACTACTAGACTTGTTACCATATCGACAACTGACTGGAGTCATGTTTATGTGCCCTGCGTCGATGTCTATCATCATCGACGTGCCCAGATCCATTAGTCCACTCCCGTCCTCTGCGGCACGGTGTGAGGCTTGTCAAACCTAATAGCGCTATTTAACTAATGACCTGCTCGCCATTGGCCCGGCGATTAAGTCGATTTAAAAAATGAGGGACTTCATGATAGAGTTTTGTCTAGTAAGCTTAAGACTGTCCCAAGAGGACGAGGAATTTATATTCCTTAACCCATACTGTCCTACCCAAGGAGGACGAGGAATTCATATTCCTTAACCCATTCCCAACCCACCGGGAATTACCATGCTTTGTAGAAAATGTGAACTCACCTTAGGTTAGCTCGACAGATACACAGAAAAGTCAATCGAGCTGCTAGTGGTCAACCACGTCCTAACATGGTTACCATACAAATCAGGTCTAGATTCAAGTAGTGCACATAGGTTTACAGATAAGCTAGCAGGTTACGAACACGTAATGATCATGGCAAACATATTCAACACGTTAACAATCACGTACATATCATATCCGAACTTGTGCGACTCAAATGATTGGGCTCGCACAAGTTTAATGGCCCAACAGCCTTGTGCGATTCACTAATTGAAGCCCAATAGTATCCGGCCCAACCTGTTGTGCGTCCAGCACAACCTTGTGAGACTCACAACGGATTGTGCGATCCAAAACATACCCGGCCCAATAATATAAGTAACCCAACATGTACACGGCCCAAACAAATAAACAGAAATCAACTTGTGCGGCCCATTTAATCTTGTGCGATCCAGGACAGCTTGTGCGATTGAGGTTTGGGCTTTAAGGCCCAACAGCATAATAAGGTTCATCAGATGTGTGTGGCCCAAGACTTGTGCGATCGGCACCACCTTGTGCGATCCACTTGTCTTGTGCGATCATGCAGTTCTAGGTTGTACACTGTGCTTTATTGGTTGTACCTAGCTTGTGCGACTACACTTGTGCGACTCGAGCTTGTACGATCAGATCAGATCTTGTGCGATCTGATCTTGTGCGACCGACAAACTTGTGCGACTCATAATACATCTCCTTAAATCATGGAAGTTAGTTACTAATTCCAATTAATTTGCTTGATCAAATTAACAGTTTCCAATCATACCAAAATCGATCAAATTAGAGTTTCAACATCACAATCTTATGAACCCTAATCATGTACAAATCATAAACGGCAATCTTATACACTAAACTATCAAATCATTGGATTTCAAATCATCATACAACACCTCATACTCGATCATGCATTTAATCCGAACACACATACATACAGCCGATTACATTGCATCCATTTGGTTCTTAGATCAATAACATGCAATCCGATTCATATAAACATCATCACATAAACCCTAATTCCAAATCAACACAAGTTTCACAATTATCCTATAGATTCGGTTCGATCATTTAAAGGCATCAACCAAATATTCATCTCTTGTTCATACATTACCACCACATCAAGAATCATTCATCATTCATACAAATAACCCTAGCTATCACATCAAATCATGGAATCATAGTATCATCTAACAAAACAATGATCGTGAAACACTAACCGGTTGGAAGGTAAAACAGGGATGATCCGAACAAGAAAGTCTTCGAGGAAGAGGGACGGGGCCGTCGGCTTCGAGAGAGAGGGAGAAGAGAACTAGGGTTTGGTGTGTGTTGTGTTTTGCAAGTAATGAGGAAAAAAATCCCACAAGAGGTGATTGTATGCGCATAAAAGGAGTGGGCCGAACCCTTTACATGGGCTGCCCTTTTGGTTTCGAGTACAAGCAGTGTGGGCCGAGAAGGGTGTGGAACAAACGCCCAAAGGCTTGTGCGATTGAACATGTGTTGTGCGACTACATTATATATATACATTACACACATAATCATATAACATAACAAACATTCCATTAAAACCATATATCACGTAATCACATATTGTCCAAACAAGTTACATCAAAGTACAACGAAAGGTTCTGAAATACGAGTTGTCACATCATCCCCAAGTTGAAAGAAATTTCGTCCCAAAATTTAGCACGTAGTTACTGAGGAAGCTAGTTAGGTTGCATGGTTTCCTGGTTTTCCTGGGGTGTCACATCCTTCCCCCGTTGGTTTGGAATTTCGTCCCGAAATTCCGTAGTAGCTTCAGCCTCAGTAGTGGTTTCACTTTTCTCGAACAACTGGGGATACTTGTGTTTCATTTGTTCTTCTCGTTCCCAGGTAAACTCTGGGCCACGACGGGAGTTCCAACGAACTCGAACAATGGGTATTCTGGTACGTTTGAGAACCTTAACGTCTCGGTCTGTGATCTATACTGATTCCTCGACAAATCACAGCTGATCGTCTATGGTGAGTTCCTTGAGAGGAACTATGAGGGTCTCATCTGACAGACACTTCTTCAGATTTGACACATGGAATATGTTGTGGACTCCACTGAGTTCTTCAGGTAGATTCAGTTTGTAGGCCACCTTGCCTATTCTCTCTGTGATTTCGAAAGGTCCAACATAGCGTGGATTTAGCTTGCCTCGTTTACCAAAATGAACTACACCCTTCCAAGGTAAGACTTTCAGTAGCACTCGATCCCCAACCTGGAACTCGAGTGGTTTCCTACGCTTATCAGCGTAGCTTTTCCGACGGTCAATAGCTGCCGCCATTCATTTTCGTATTTGGGCAATCTTTTCTGTCGTGTCGACGACGAGTTCTAGGCTAGTGATTTGGCCGTCACCAACTTCTGCCCAACATAAAGGTGATCGGCATTTTCGTCCGTACAATGCCTCAAATGGAGCAGCATGGATGCTGGTGTGGTAACTGTTGTTATACGAAAATTCTACCAAAGGTAGGTGCCTTTCCCAGCTGTTACCAAAGTCGATGACACATGCTCGAAGCATGTCCTCGAGAGTTTAGATGGTGCGCTCAGACTGCCCATCCGTCTGAGAATGATATGCTGTGCTCATGTCTAAACGTGAGCCAAAGGATTTGTGCAATGCTTGCCACAGCTTAGAGGTAAAACGTGAATCACGGTCGGAAATGATGGAGGTTGGCACCCCGTGCCTCGAAACTACTTCTTTCAGGTAGACGTCTGCTAGAGTGGATAACTTATCCGTTTCCTTGATAGCCAGGAAGTGTGCAGACTTGGTTAATCGATCCACTATCACCCAAATGGTATCGTTTCCTCGTTGAGATCTAGGTAAGCCAGTAACGAAGTCCATGGAAATTTGCTCCCATTTCCATGTCGGGATCTCTGGTTGCTGAAGTAGGCCTGATGGTTTCTGGTATTCGGCCTTGACTCTTGCACAAGCCAAACATTTACTAACATAGGTCGCTATGTTAGCTTTCATGTGGGCCACCAGTACATAGTCTTGAGATCGTGGTACATCTTATCTGAACCAGGATGTACTGAGTAATGACTTCATCCATCACAAGCTCACGTAGATTACCATAAAATGGGACCCGGATGCGCCCCGCTAAGTAGTAAGCGCCGTCTTCCTTTCGCTCTAACCGCTTCTTCGATTCTCGCAGGGATTCAGCCCTGATGTTTTCTTCTTTCAATGCTTCGACCTGAGCATCACGAATTTGAGCGGGTAGACTAGAGTGAATGGTAAGCTGTAACGCACGTACACGCTTAGGTTTTGTTTCCTTACGACTGAGGGCGTCAGCCACAACATTGGCTTTGCCTGGATGGCATTTGATGGCGCATTCGTAGTCGTTAAGAAGTTCGACCCATCGACGCTGTCGCATGTTCAACTCCTTCTGGTTGAAGATATGCTGGAGACTCTTGTGATCGGTGTAAATGGTGCACTGGGTACCGTACAAGTAATGTCTCCATATGTTAAGAGCAAACACCACGGCCCCCAACTCCAAGTCGTGAGTAGTGTAGTTCTTTTCGTGAACCTTAAGTTGTCGTGATGCGTAAGCAATAACTTTTTCACGTTGCATCAACACACAACCAAGTCCTTGGATTGAAGCGTCATAATAAACCACAAAATCTTATGTGCCCTCAGGCAATGAGAGAATAGGTGCGCTACAAAGCTTCAACTTCAGCTGCTGAAATGCGGATTCCTGAGCATCACCCCAACGGTAGGTGATACCCTTCTGAGTAAGAACAGTGAGAGGCTGCCCAATCTTGGAGAAATCCTTGATGAACCTTCTGTAGTAACCATCTAAACCCAGGAATTGACGGATTTCAGTTGGTGTACGAGGTGCAGGCCAATTCCTGATTGAGTCAACCTTGGATGGATCAACGTGGATCCCATCCTTATTAACCACGTGGCCTAGAAAATGGACTTCACGAAGCCAGAAGTCACATTTAGAGAACTTAGCGTACAACTGTTCTGTTCGAAGAAGTTCCAAAATGAGTCGTAGATGACGCTCGTGTTCCTCCTGACTCTTGGAATAGATCAGGATGTCGTCGATAAACACAATAACAAACTTATCCAAGTAGGGTTTGCACACTCGGTTCATAAGATCCATGAAGATCGCAGGTGCGTTGGTCAACCCAAAAGGCATAACCAGAAACTCATAATGTCCATAACGAGTTCTGAACACTGTTTTGGAGATGTCCTCGTCTCGGACTCTCAGCTGGTGATAGCCCGATCTCAGATCAATCTTTGAGTAGAGGCTCGACCCTTGAAGCTGGTCGGACAGGTCATCAATACGCAGAAGAGGATAACGATTCTTCACGGTCACCTTGTTAAGTTCGCGATAGTCTATACACATACAAAAGGTACCGTCTTTCTTCTTTACAAACAAGACTGGGGCTCCACAGGGCGAAGAGCTAGGACGAATGAATCCCTTGTCCAAGAGCTCTTGTAGTTGCGTAGATAGTTCTTCCAATTCTGATGAAGCTAAGCGATAAGGTGCACGAGCTATAGGCGCTGCTCCAGGAGCTAGCTCGATTTGAAACTCGACCTAACGATGAGGCGGAAGACCAGGTAATTCCTCAGGGAATACCTCAGGAAAGTCGCGAACAATCGGAATATCTTCTACCTTCTTCTCCTTCACTGAGGTGTCAGTAACAAGAGCTAGAATAGCGCAGTGGCCCTTTCGCAAACACTTCTGGGCCTTAAGAAAAGAGATAATGCTCACAACAGCACCACTCTTGTCGCCACGAATAACGAGAGGTTCTTCACCAGAACGAGGAATGCGGACGATTTTCTCCTTGCAAATGATCTCTGCTCGATGTTGGGATAACCAATCCATCCCAATGACGATGTCGAAGCTACCAAGAACAATAGGGATAAGGTCGATAAAGAAGGTCTGACCAGCAAGAACAAGATTACAACCCTTATCTTGTGCCTGGCTTCAAGACTTTTACCGTTTGCTAGTTCTACGACATGCTTAGTGTTTAAGGGAATTGGGGCACGCTTAAGCATCTGACTAACTTTTAAGGACACATAACTAGTATCGGCACCCGAATCGAATAAAACAGAAACATAGAGGTCGTCCAGTAGGAACTTACCCGTCACAACGTTGGGATCGTTCCTCGCATCACCTTGACCAATCACGAAAGCACGTCCCCTGGCACCATTGCCATCATTGTTACCCCCGTTGTTACCATTCCCCTGGTTGTTGTTGTTGTTGTTGTTCTGATTCTGGTTCAGCTGGGGGAAGTATCTTTTGAAGTGGTCTTCAGCACCACACTGAAAACACCCTTTGTTGTTGCCTTGCTGTTGCTGATGCTGCTGACGTTGATTCTGTGGAGCTTGTTGATGACGATTCTGATTCGCGGGACGCAAACTCCGGCAATCCTTTGCTGCGCGACCTGGCTTGTTGCACCGATGACAGTTGCTCCTGGTACATGGCCCGCTGTGGTGCAAGTTACAACGGTTGCACTTGGGCTGATTTCCCTTGTACCCTCCTTGTTAACCAGGGCTCTTGTAGTCGTCAGTCCTTCTATGCTGAGACTGAGACTGAACATAAACTGAACCCTTGTTTGAATTTCCATCCCACTTGCGCTTGTTGTCGCTAGGAGCATCAGAAGTAGTGGTAGCACTAATACGCTTTGGCAGCCTGTTCTGCTCCACTGCCTGATCAGTGAGACGGTGGGATAGTCGTATGACCTGCTGAATCGTGAGAAGGTTAGCTGATGTCACCATGTTCTGAATCTCTGGCACTAAACCCTTGATATAAAGCTCGATACGTTTGCAGGGAGGGTCCACCATAGTAGGACACAAAGCAGCTAGTTCGTTAGACCTCTTAGTATACGCCTCGATCTCAGACCCCGTCATCTTTAGATTGTAAAACTCCACTTCCAACTTATGGATGTCGTCACGATGACAATATTCTTCCTTGATCAAATCCTTGAAGTCATTCCATAGGGTGGCATTAGCAGCTGCCAACCCAAGCATTTGCACCTGAGCGTTCCACCACGTGAGTGCAACACCTTCAAGAGTTCCCGTAGCAAACTTCACCCGACTAGCCACAGGGCATTCACACATTTCGAAGACCGACTCGAGCTTCTCGAACCAGTGGAGGAGACCTACAACTCCTTCTGTACCACTGAAGGTACTAGGTCGACAGTCCATAAAGGTCTTGAACGTACATACGGGAGGCTGAGCATGCTGACCTGCTGCGCGAGAAAGAAAAGACAAGATTAAGCACGAGAGTTGGTTCGTGAGAGTAGGATCTAAACATCCTAGGATAGGTCGAAATGGCAGGTTATACCTCATGCAGGGGCTGCTGCGAGTGCCTCAACAACTCGTTCATTGATTAGAGCCGTCAGCTGGTCTTGAGTCAAGTTCAGACGTCCACTCATTATCTTCACATCGAAGGAAACACAAGTAAGAAAGGTGTCGCGAAAATGCGCAAGCATGGGATGACAGAAGAGAGCAAGCAAGAAAAGTTTCAAGCGGCAATTGTTACACTAACTAAGCATACCATGATCAAATGCACTACTTTAACTAACAGGCAGGCAATACAAAATAAACCATATCACCTATAGTGTTGAGTCTTGCACGTGGAGCGAAGTGTCGTTGTGGATCGTTGAGCACTGTACAGGTTATAGTCTAGTTTTGTCAAAAAGCTTTTCCCTTTTTTAAACCAAGTTCACTATAACCAATGGCTCTGATACCAATCGGTCACACCCCCAAAATTTCACATGCGGAGTATCACCGCAGGGAGTGTGACATGACCAGGATCAAGCCACCACTCATATTGAACAATGTATAATAATAAAGATAAAACCAACCACAATATAATTGGTGTCCAAAAAATTTAACCAAGTTCAAGTTATCAGCGGAAGCATAAAGTGTAAAGCCAAAACATAAGTTTTAAAGTTCAAATGTTTAACATGGAACTCAACATTCCATGTCCCACAACGACCCTTCCCCATGCAAGCTCCAGCTAAGTACCTAATGACCTGCAAAGCATGTAGTAACGAGTCAACAACAAAGTTGAGCGAGTTCACAGTTGAGAGTTCATTTTAAGTTATTCCAAAAACCACAGTTTCTCATTAACTGGCTCACTTTCCGTGGGGGCTACCCCATGTTTGAAAACGTAAGTTGGTTAATCCCATTTACTCTGGCTATCCACCCGTGGGGGCTACCCCATGTTTATACTACTAGACTTGTTACCATATCGACAACTGACTGGAGTCATGTTTATGTGCCCTGCGTCGATGTCTATCATCATCGACGGGCCCAGATCCATTAGTCCACTCCCGTCCTCTGCGGCACGGTGTGAGGCTTGTCAAACCTAATAGCGCTATTTAACTAATGACCTGCTCGCCATTGGCCCGGCGATTAAGTCGATATAAAAAATGAGGGACTTCATGATAGAGTTTTGTCTAGTAAGCTTAAGACTGTCCCAAGAGGACGAGGAATTTATATTCCTTAACCCATACTGTCCTACCCAAGGAGGACGAGGAATTCATATTCCTTAACCTATTCCCAACCCACCGGGAATTACCATGCTTTGTAGAAAATGTGAACTCACCTTAGGTTAGCTCGGCAGATACACAGAAAAGTCAATCGAGCTGCTAGTGGTCAACCACGTCCTAACATGGTTACCATACAAGTCAGGTCTAGGTTCAAGTAGTGCACATAGGTTTACACATAAGCTAACAGGTTACGAACACGTAATGATCATGGCAAACATATTCAACACGTTAACAGTCAAGTACATATCATATCCGAACTTGTGCGACTCAAATGATTGGGCTCGCACAAGTTTAATGGCCCAACAGCCTTGTGCGATTCACTAATTGAAGCCCAATAGTATCCGGCCCAACCTGTTGTGCGTCCAGCACAACCTTGTGCGACTCACAACGGGTTGTGCGATCCAAAACATACCCGGCCCAATAACATAAGTAACCCAACATGTACACGGCCCAAACAAATAAACAGAAATCAACTTGTGCGGCCCATTTAATCTTGTGCGATCCAGGACAACTTGTGCGATTGAGTTTTGGGCTTTAAGGACCAACATCATAATAAGGTTCAACAAATTTGTGTGGCCCAAGACTTGTGCGCTCGGCACCACCTTGTGCGATCCACTTTTCTTGTGCGATCATGCAGTTCTAGGTTGTACACTGTGCTTTGTTGGTTTTACCTAGCTTGTGCGACTAGAGCTTGTACGATCAGATCAGATCTTGTGCGATCTGATCTTGTGCGACCGACAAACTTGTGTGACTCATAATACATCTTCTTAAATCATGCAAGTCAGTTACTAATTCCAATTAATTTGCTTGATCAAATTAACAGTTTCCAATCATACCAAAATCGATCAAATTAGAGTTTCAACATCACATTCTTATGAACCCTAATCATGTACAAATCATAAACGGCAATCTTATACACTAAACTATCAGATCATTGGATTTCAAATCATCATACAACACCTCATACTCAATCATGCATTTAATCCGAACACACATACATACAGCCGATTACATTGCATCCATTTGGTTCTTAGATCAATAACATGCAATCCGATTCATATAAACATCATCACATAAACCCTAATTCCAAATCAACACAAGTTTCACAATTATCCTATAGATTCGGTTCGATCATTTAAAGGCATCAACCAAATATTCATCTCTTGTTCATACATTACCACCACATCAAGAATCATTCATCATTCATACAAACAACCCTAGCTATCACACCAAATCATGGAATCATAATATTATCTAACAAAACAATGATCGTGAAACACTAACCGGTTAGAAGGTAAAACAGGGATGATCCGAACAAGAAAGTCTTCGAGGAAGAGGGATGGGGCCGTCGGCTTCGAGAGAGAGGGAGAAGAGAACTAGGGTTTGGTGTGTGTTGTGTTTTGCAAGTAATGAGGAACAAAATCCCACAAGAGGTGATTGTATGCGCATAAAAGGAGTGGGCCGAACCCTTTACATGGGCTGCCCTTTTGGTTTCGAGTACAAGCAGTGTGGGCCGAGAAGGGTGTGGAACAAACGCCCAAAGGCTTGTGCGATTGAACCTGTGTTGTGCGACTACATTATATATATACATTACACACATAATCATATAACATGACAAACATTCCATTAAAACCACATATCACGTAATCACATATTGTCCAAACAAGTTACATCAAAGTACAACGAAAGGTTCTGAAATACGAGTTGTCACATCATCCCCAACTTGAAAGAAATTTCGTCCCAAAATTTAGCACGTAGTTACTGAGGAAGCTAGTTAGGTTGCATGGTTTCCTGGTTTTCCTGGGGTGTCACATCCTTCCCCCGTTGGTTTGGAATTTCGTCCCGAAATTCCGTAGTAGCTTCAACCTCAGTAGTGGTTTCACTTTTCTCGAACAACTGGGGATACTTGTGTTTCATTTGTTCTTCTCGTTCCCAGGTAAACTCTGGGCCACGACGGGATTTCCAACGAACTTGAACAATGGGTATTCTGGTACGTTTGAGAACCTTATCGTCTCGGTCTGTGATCTATACTGGTTCCTCGAAAAATCACAGCTGATCGTCTATGGTGAGTTCCTTGAGAGGAACTATGAGGGTCTCATCTGACAGACACTTCTTCAGATTTGACACATGGAATATGTTGTGGACTCCACTGAGTTCTTCAAGTAGATTCAGTTTGTAGGCCACCTTGCCTATTCTCTCTGTGATTTCGAAAGGTCCAACATAGCGTGGATTTAGCTTGCCTCGTTTACCAAAATGAACTACACCCTTCTAAGGTAAGACTTTCAGTAGCACTCGATCCCCAACCTGGAACTCGAGTGGTTTCCTGCGCTTATCAGCGTAGCTTTTCTGACGGTCACCAGCTGCCGCCATTCGTTGTCTTATTTGGGCAATCTTTTCGGTCGTGCCGACGACGAGTTCTGGGCCAGTGATTTGGCTGTCACCAACTTCTGCCCAACATAAAGGTGATCGGCATTTTCGTCCGTACAATGCCTCAAATGGAGCAGCTTGGATGCTGGTGTGGTAACTGTTGTTATACGAAAATTCTACCAAAGGTAGGTGCCTTTCCCAGCTGTTACCAAAGTTGATGACACATGCTCGAAGCATGTCCTCGAGAGTTTAGATGGTGCGCTCAGACTGCCCATCCGTCTGAGAATGATATGCTGTGCTCATGTCTAAACGTGAGCCAAAGGATTTGTGCATTGCTTGCCACAGCTCAGAGGTAAAACGTGAATCACGGTCGGAAATGATGGAGGTTGGCACCCCGTGCCTCGAAACTACTTCTTTCAGGTAGACGTCTGCTAGAGTGGAGAACTTATCCGTTTCCTTAATAGCCAGGAAGTGTGCAGACTTGGTTAATTGATCCACTATAACCCAAATGGTATCGTTTCCTCGTAGAGATCTAGGTAAGCCAGTAACGAAGTCCATGGAAATTTGCTCCCATTTCCATGTCGGGATCTCTGGTTGCTGAAGTAGGCCTGATGGTTTCTGGTATTCGACCTTGACTCTTGCACAAGCCAAATATTTACTAACATAGGTCGCTATGTTAGCTTTCATGTGGGACACCAGTACGTAGTCTTGAGATCGTGGTACATCTTATCTGAACCAGGATGTACTGAGTAACGAGACTTGTGAGCTTCATCCATCACAAGCTCACATAGATTACCATAAAATGGGACCCGGATGCGCCCCGCTAAGTAGTAAGCGCCGTCTTCCTTTCGCTCTAACCGCTTCTTCGATTCTCGCAGGGATTCAGCCCTGATGTTTTCTTCTTTCAATGCTTTGACCTGAGCATCACGAATTTGAGCGGGTAGACTAGAGTGAATGGTAAGCTGTAACGCACGTACACGCTTAGGTTTTGTTTCCTTACGACTGAGGGCGTCAGCCACAACATTGGCTTTGCCTGGATGGCATTTGATGGCGCATTCGTAGTCGTTAAGAAGTTCGACCCATCGACGCTGTCGCATGTTCAACTCCTTCTGGTTGAAGATATGCTGGAGACTCTTGTGATCAGTGTAAATGGTGCACTGGGTACCATACAAGTAATGTCTTCATATCTTAAGAGCAAACACCACGACTCCCAACTCCAAGTCGTGAGTAGTGTAGTTCTTTTCGTGAACCTTAAGTTATCGTGATGCGTAAGCAATAACTTTTTCACGTTGCATCAACACACAACCAAGTCCTTGGATTGACGCGTCACAATAAACCACAAAATCTTATGTGCCCTCAGGCAATGAGAGAATAGGTGCGCTACAAAGCTTCAACTTCAGCTACTGAAATGCGGATTCCTGAGCATCACCCCACCTTGTGCGATCCACTTGTCTTGTGCGATCATGCAGTTCTAGGTTGTACACTGTGCTTTATTGGTTGTACCTAGCTTGTGCGACTACACTTGTGCGACTCGAGCTTGTACGATCAGATCAGATCTTGTGCGATCTGATCTTGTGCGACCGACAAACTTGTGCGACTCATAATACATCTCCTTAAATCATGCAAGTCAGTTACTAATTCCAATTAATTTGCTTGATCAAATTAACAGTTTCCAATCATACCAAAATCGATCAAATTAGAGTTTCAACATCACATTCTTATGAACCCTAATCATGTACAAATCATAAACGGCAATCTTATACACTAAACTATCAGATCATTGGATTTCAAATCATCATACAACACCTCATACTCGATCATGTATTTAATCCAAACACACATACATACAACGATTACATTGCATCCATTTGGTTCTTAGATCAATAACATGCAATCCGATTCATATAAACATCATCACATAAACCCTAATTCCAAATCAACACAAGTTTCACAATTATCCTATAGATTCGGTTCGATCATTTAAAGGCATCAACCAAATATTCATCTCTTGTTCATACATTACCACCACATCAAGAATCATTCATCATTCATACAAATAACCCTAGCTATCACATCAAATCATGGAATCATAGTATCATCTAACAAAACAATGATCGTGAAACACTAACCGGTTGGAAGGTAAAACAGGGATGATCCGAACAAGAAATTCTTCGAGGAAGAGGGACGGGGCCGTCTGCTTCGAGAGAGAGGGAGAAGAGAACTAGGGTTTGGTGTGTGTTGTGTTTTGCAAGTAATGAGGAAAAAAATCCCACAAGAGGTGATTGTATGCGCATAAAAGGAGTGGGCCGAACCCTTTACATGGGCTGCCCTTTTGGTTTCGAGTACAAGCAGTGTGGGCCGAGAAGGGTGTGGAACAAACGCCCAAAGGCTTGTGCGATTGAACATGTGTTGTGCGACTACGTTATATATATACATTACACACATAATCATATAACATAACAAACATTCCATTAAAACCACATATCACGTAATCATATATTGTCCAAACAAGTTACATCAAAGTACAACGAAAGGTTCTGAAATACGAGTTGTCACAACAACCCTTAGGATACAACTTTAAATATGTTTGTAATGACGTTTCACGTGCTTTTGATGATTTTATGAATTTTAGTTTGATTATATTTTTTTAACAAGAACCGTCCCGACCAGATCCGATACGAAGCGAAAAATTATATATATAACTAAGGTCTTAAACTTCTAAAGATTTTCCGCATCCCTAGAAAAAATTGCTGGATTTCCCACTAATCATGTATAAACTGTGTGGTAATGTACCGAGAAACTGTGTAACATCTATTTGTTTCGTATGAGGTGGCAAACACCGTTGGGAGAGTGCCCATGGCTCGGTCTCCCCTAGGGCCCATTTTTTTTAAATATCTAGCATAATAAACTAAACCAATAAGGGACACAAAGTATTTTTTTTAGTTTTCCTATCCTTTCTCTTTTACCTAATTATACATAATTATTTTGTTAACTAAATAATGAGTTAAATGCCTTGTTGGTCTCTGTGGTTTGCAGATATTATAGACTTGGTCCCAACACTTCAATAATTACAGATAGTAGTTACAAGACTTCTTAGTATATTAAACTATGTAGTTATCAAGTTCATTACAGATATACTAAAATCCAATATTTTAAATTTGAGTGCCAATACATTTTATCCTTTTAAATGTTTAGGCTTTTTTTTCTTTGAATTTGGCGACGGAATGAAAACAATAACTGATCAAACTAAAAAAATTATTTATCTTTAATTATATTAGTTAGTTGCTCATATATATATATATATATATATATGTAGATGAGCAACTAACTATATATATAGGGTAGGGTTCATGCGAGAACCACCATTATTGCGAGAACCGCGAGAACCAATGTGAACAGGTGGCAATTTTGTAAATACCAAACAATTTTAAAAAACCTGCTTACCTGTTGCCCTTTTACTATCGGACTTCAAACAAAAATTAAACTACATTTAATACAAACTTTCATGTCCAATCTACAAACTCTGATTACATCCAAGTATCTAAACATTTCTCAACCTGAATCTATCAAGAATTTGTCGATTACAGTCGATTTCATCATCGTCTCGAATACATCATCACTTCACCATCATCAGTTCACCATATTGAAGCATCTGGATTGAGATTTTATCTCAGATTTGAGATTTTACCAGCTGATATTTCATATTTCGTCATATAATCGAGGTTAGTTCCCAAAATTCGTCTAGTGATTATAAGAATAGATGATTCAATGAGTGTGTCACTACGACGGTATCGCCGGGAATCAATCGCCGCCACCAACGGAATTGTTGACGGATTTGTAATATAGATATTGTCATATAAATCGAGAAACCACTTGCAAGTTTATATAATTCGTTTATACTGTTATATGATAGATAATTTGTCGTTTGTACTTTTATATGATATATAATTTGTCGATCCAAACTTCGTTTTGTATTGTGTGATATATAGTTATTCACATGTGCATATTTTGACATCATAGGTTTAACATAATTGGATATTAAGGTAATTTTTGTGTAATATGTAGTTATGCACATGTGCATAGATTGTAATAATAATAAGTCAATATGCACATGTGCATAGTGTGCAATAACATGTGAATAAGTTAGTTAATGTTGATGCAGATGACATTGAATAAGGTATTTAGTTGTATTTTGGTGTGATGTATAGTGAGATGCACATGTATAAAATAAAGGGAGTAAGGATCGAAAAGAATGTGATATGCTACGGAGGACGATGACGGACGTAATATTGAAACAAAAAGTTAAAATAGGTTGCTTAATATTTAACGATGCAATTGGGTAGAGATGCACATGTGCATTATTTTTAGTTTTTATGTTAAATGTTAAATGATGTTGTCATTCATTTAAACACATATATTATACCATATGCAGATGTAGATATAGGAAAAGACATACAAAGGAGGACAAGTAAATATGCAGATGTAGATATAGGAAAATACATACAAGGGAGGACAAGTAAGCGGAAGAAAATGAAACATTGGGCCAAAATGATAGTGAAATGCGTGTGGACAAGAAAAAGAAGGTTGAAAAATCAACATTAAAGATGAGGCATTAGAGTAATGACGATATGGTGGACAGTAACGTTGATGGTATGTGTTGTAAAGTTGTGTTAATACAAAGTTGAATATACACATGTGTAAAATTATGTATGAAAATTATATAACGTGTGTTTCTGTTTTTTTTAACACATGTGTTATGAATTTGGCAAAGGATACCATACACGGGTTGATGGATGAAGAATCTAGGAAAAGGTTAGAGGAAGAATCAACAAAGTAGAAGGAGTGCTGGAGGAGGCTGAACAAATGGGAAGAAGATAAATAAAGAGTATTTCAGTAATTAGTAGGAGTGTTGTAGGTAGGTGGTAAGTGGAAACAATATTTCTTATTTTTGTTTTGTTGGTATTAACGGTGATATTGAGTGGTATTGTGATACAAACAAGTTTGTGTTTTGAAAGATGATGTATACACATATGCATAAATTTGGTTAATTTTAGATGGTGGTTGATGGTTTAGTTATATTGGTCAGTTGATGATGTACTATGTTATTTGGTATCGTATGAGGGTTATTGAATGCACATGTGCATAATTTGAAAATGTATACATATTGGTAATTTATTTACATGTTTGGTATGGTATGAAGGTTTTTGGATGCACATGTGCATAATTTGAAATTGGTATACACGTTGGTAGTATATACACGGATGGTAATGTAGATGATGATGTAATAGGTTGTTTGGTATTGTATGAAGGTTATTGAATGCACATGTGCATAATTTGAAAATGTATACATATGTGTAATATGTTTATACATTTGGTATGGTAGAGAGGTTATTGTATGCACATGTGCATAATTTGAAATTGGTATACATGGTAGTAATGTATCCACAGATGGCAATGTATATGAAAATGAACTGGTATATGTTATGTTAAAGTGGTATGTCATATGCACATTTTCATTATTTAGAATAATAATACATGCTAGGTGTTCAGGAATTAAAGTACATATGATTTTGTTTAATAATCGGGTGATAAAAAAGCATCATCCATGCAATCATAAACATTGGAAATTTTTAATCATAATATCAGAATACATAGTTTAAATGATGTTTAATCGAGTAGTTCAACGTAAAAATGTAGGTCAAATTGAATGTAAACAGGTTAAATTAAATGTAAACAATAATTCAACATAATCAAATTGAACGTAGCCGTTTCAAAATAAATGTAAACAAGTTCAACGTAGATGAGTGTTTCAACTTGAATGTAAATAGTTCAGACTAAATGTAAAACAAACAATAAAACAAAATGATCGATATTTGACGACGAACTTAATCAAAATTAGGATGGTTGGTTGCATTATGACGTCTGGATGAACGTATAAGGGGTTGTTCATGTACATTTATGCATGTAGGGTCTTCATAGTCATCGTAAGTATCTTCATCAGTATCATTATCATCATCGGAACAAGAATCTGTTTCATCGCTAGGGGGGTCCGGAATTCTAGTAGCAATGGTAGCAGCTTCATTGTGTATGAGTGTTCCTGAATATAAAAAGACTGTTAAAAAGTGAATAATGAAATGGTAAAAAAGTGATATTTAATAAGGTAAATGTTATGTGTAAGAATGTTGTATAAATGATAAACATATTATTGGTGATGATTATAGGGTAATGGTAACGTGATGCACATGTGCATGATTATGTACTGATATTGTGAACAAATTATTGTTGATGATTATAGGGTAATGGTAACGTGCTGACATGTGCAGGATGTAGATTATTGGTGATGGCTATATGGTAATGGTAAAGTGTTGCACATGTGTAGGATGGTGTATTTATAGGGTAATGGTAAAGTGATGCACATGTGCAATATGGTGTAGTTATAGGGTAATGGTAAAGTGCTGCACATGTGCATGAGCAAATTTTCAGCGGATGCATAATATTTCAGCGGATGGACATCAGGTTTGAGCGAATGGACAGTTTTGTGAATGGACAGATTTTCAGTGAATGAATCAGCAGCGAATATACTTGTTTTTCAGTGAATGAATCAGCTTAAACAAAATCCTAACTTCGAGCGAATGAACTTAAATCTAAGCCGTTGAAGTCTAATCTGCGGATGTACTTATTCCTAATAAGCAGACGAACAATACTGCGAATGAACGTTAATGCAGCGGATAAACAATTTAATCCAGACCCGTCAAATTTGATCCGTTAATTCTGCAGATGTAGTTAAAATCTGCAGATTGATTTAACTTCTGCAGATGGAAGGTTCAGGGACTGGACAGATATACTGCGGATGGTGTAATCTATGCGGCGGATGTACTTGATCAGCGAATAAACCAGTTTCTACGAATAAACTGATTCCATCGAATGGACTGAATTGATTCCAGCAGATGAAAGTTTTGTTTCTGCGAATGAACTAAAATGCAAATGAACTGATTCTAACAGATTTGGGTTCGTGCTTATGTAACAATGTACTTGATCTTGGTCAGTGATTGTGCAAAAAGACAGCACAGTAACATAATCACTTGCGAACCGATGTAGATCTGTCACAAACTGATTCAATGTAACAAACAAAATGTAGATCTGTGAATGAAAACCTGGATTCGTGTGAATATGTAACTTGCAGATTCGTATATAACCAATCAGATTGTAAATACGAATGAACCTAAATAGATCCATATGAATACTCAATACACAACACTTTGTATAAGTATATGGTAATGGTAAAGTGCTGCACACATGCATGATGGTGTATTTATAGGGTAATGGTAAAGTGCTGCACATTTGCAAGATGGTGTATTTATACAAAAAATCGCGTCCGACACTCGAATTGCATCAACAATTCTCAATTCTCAGGCATCACCAGTTCTCAATAGTTCGTCTTCATCCCAATTACATTATTAACAAAAAAAATTAATACAATGATTCACTTGTGCATAAACTCAGATTTAATTACTCAAAAAATAACAAAAATAATACTGAATAATCAATAGCTTCTAACCTTTTTGTTTAACATTCACATATTCGTCTTCTGTTGCACATGTGCAGGATGGTGTATTTATACAAAAATCATGTCTGACACTCGAATTGCATCAACAATTCTCAGTTCACAGGCATCAACAGTTCTCAGTAGTTCGTCTTCGTCCCGTCTTCGTCCCGATTACATCTGTAGTTCGTCTTCGTCATATCGATAGCAACACACCATAAACCGTTCGTCATATCGATTTCACCATCTGATATTCCAAAATTCGTCATATAATTGAAAATTTTGCTCCAAAATTCGTATTGTAATCGATATTATTGCAGTATGAACGTGAACAGGGGATGGAAATACAGAACAGGAGCGCGTGTAAGAGACGATCTCTCGAATGAAACCCTAGATTGTAAGAGACGATCGTCAATGTATACAATCTCCGTCGTGAAATTGGAGAGATAAGTCGCCGTCGTAGATTGCCGTCGTCAATGTATACAATCTCTCGAATGAAACCCTAGATTGTAAGAGACGATCGTGAACAGGGGCTGGAAATACAGAACAGGAGCATGTGTTTTTTTATTAGATGCCACTTAATTACAATTTTGCCATGTGTTCACATTGGTTCTCGTGGTTCTCGCAATAAAGGGTGGTTCCTAACGGATCCTTATCCTATATAAATATATATATATATATATATATATATATATATATATATATATATATATATATATATATATATATATATATATATATATATATATATATATATATATATATATAAACGGGATCAGGAGAAAACGCTCAAAAGTGTGAGAACGGTGAGAACGCTTCCTGGCCCAACACATGTCACGCCGCTTAGAAAAGGACGGAGGGGTTTTTTTGTCCTTTCATCTTCTGCTTTTCCCGTTCCGCTTTTCCCAATATTGTTTTAATTTTTGGTTTTTAAGATTTTTGGCGTTAACCAAATTCAATAATTAATGGCGTTTTAATGGTTTCATTGTATTAACATTTTGGCGTTTATGGTGTTTATTCAAATCGTATGCCATTGGAACCCAGAGGGGTCAGGAAATCTATTTGAATGGCGTTTTTCAAGGCGTTTTAAACAAGATTGCCCATTGTTCTATTATTTTTTATAAACATTTTGGCGTTTGTGGTATCTTGGCAATTTACTATTGTTAAATTATATTTCAACCACAGGAAAAAAATTACAAGCGAAGAAAATAAATTAAAAATCCTAATCGGATCTCTCTTCACAATCTTCACTGTCATCAGTCTCTCTCTTCTTTAATAGTACAAGAACTGTCACCAAGTATATGGCGTTTTATGTAAAACTTAACAAACCCATCGGTTTGATTATTTTTGCCTGCTCGTCTGTTGAACTGGCTTTTTTTGTGGATGTTTGGGGACCTAGATCTATGATGTCACACCCCAACCGATGGCGGAAACATCGGGGCATGGCACTGAGCGAAACAGATTGTCCAGAAGTTTCCATAACAATTATCATTACCAATCAATTTAAAGTAACATGTCCCATACCATATCTCAAAAGGTAAACAAATTATTACAGACAAAATCTAGGCAAATAGTTCTATTCCGACAACTCAGATTTTCAAATAGAGCAATTGTTTATCTGCTTCTAGAGACCCTTGATTTAATTTGTACAGACAACTATTTGTTGGCCTCTAGAGCCTTATTCTAGCCTCGATTTCCTAGCAGTTGTGCATCCTAAGCACCTGTCACATACGTTAAAATAAAAGTCAATACATATAATGTAAAGGTGAGCATACAAGTTTGATAATAGCATATAGAGTTCGAAATTCGTTTACGCATAACCAGCACGTACACATAGTGAAATGAAGCACGTTAGTTATCGACATAGATCCATCGATACCAATGACTGTGGGTTGACTGCCTGAGGCAGTTCACAATACATGATTACCACCGTAATCCAAGCAAGTAATTGTCCTTAACAACCCCTGCGAACAGGTGCTGAGTCCAAACTATAGTACTATCGTTGCTAAGGCAGGTAGACAACATTCCATGTGTAAACATAACAAACAAGCATTCATAAGCCACGTATAACATGCATTAACGGTTAGCGTTCAAATAGTATTGGGTAGTGTGTTTGTTGTGATTTGAATATTCGTAACGTATGTAACACCCAAAAGTGCGTAAAGCAAAAAGGGATCGAGTATACTCACAGCGATGGATGGATTGAAGGGAGCGCTAGAGAGTAAGGTTAGCCTGAACAGGTTGACAGCATAACGATAAGTGACGCGTAAAACGATGCAAGGTGTAAGTGGCTCGGATAGCAGTTCGGTCGGATGGTAATCCGACCGGATGGTCCAGTCGTGTGGATGACAATCCGTTCGGGTGGTCATCCGGTCGGACAGATTGTCCGGTCGGATGACTATTCGAGTGTATTGTTTCTTCCTTTGAGAAGGATGTGTTTGTGTATGGTGGCTTGTCCTTTGAAGTTTTCGTTGTAGCATTTTGAAAACATTGAAGTATCTCTACCTTTCAAGTCGGTCGATCGAACGGTCTGTCGTGCGGACGACAATCCGCTCGGATGATTTATCCGGTCGGAAGGCGACTCGAGCTGCGAGGTTACTTAGTGAGAACAAATTCACAGCAGGTTGTCACTCGATCGGACAGCAGTCCGGTCGGGTGGCATCCTTAGTGCATTGAACATGTTGAAAATTATTTAAGTCCAAGTATCTCATGATACGAAGAGTAATCCGGTCGGATAGCAATTCATTCAATACTTAAACTTCAGATAAAGTTGGTCAAGTGTGGGACCCAAGGTGCAGTCGCTCGGACAGCCGGTCGCTCGGATGGCTTATCCGTTCGGACAGTAGTCCGGTCGGATAGCACTCCGTTTCGGTTGTTCCGTTCGTCTTTCACTTGGTCGTTTTGATTGTTTGTCGTTTTTTCGAGACGTTTTGACAACGTGTTAACCAACAGAACTCCATCTTGACCTAAGTAATCACCTTTCCTATTCTTTCCCCGGACCCCGCTACTAAGAAAGACATTCACTTCTTAAAATATCCTATATACGTAGGTGGAAACAGGGGAAGGGGCCAGATTTATCCTGACGGGAGCAAAAGTAACAATACAGTTTATAATGCTACAGCATCAGGTATAGTAAGCAAAATCCTACGAAAAGAAAAGGGGGGATACGAAATAACCATAGCGGATGCGTCGGATGGGCGTCAAGTGGTTGATATTATCCCTCCGGGGCCAGAACTTCTTGTTTCAGAAGGCGAATCTATCAAATTGGATCAACCGTTGACAAGTAATCCTAATGTAGGCGGATTTGGTCAGGGAGATGCAGAAATAGTACTTCAAGATCCATTACGTGTACAAGGCCTTTTGTTCTTCTTCGCAGCTGTTATCCTGATCGACCAGGAATCACCCTAGTTCGACCAGTTAACCGGTTCGAGACGATTGTTCTTGGTTAACCCGAAATCGGTGGTCTCGTGAGTAGAATCCAGATCTCGATCTAGCACAACACCGCGAATGAGTAGAAGGCTAGAACAAGGTCCGATTCTATCGGTTTTGAGTATATTGAGTGTAGAAGAGTTGAAAGGAAGTTAGAAACCATCTTTCAATCCTTTTTCACCATGGATGTGTTTAGATCTATGCAAGATCTTTGTTTATTTGTGTGGAAATCGATTAGATCTAAGTTGTTCTTGGTGGATTGAAGTCAAATCATGAAGTTCATAAGAACACCATGATGACGTCATCCTAGAACACCTCAAATCTAGTGATTTCACGGTTAAAAGTTAAGATTTAAAAGATAGAAAGGTGTAGGAGTGCGTGTAGATTAAGAAAGTACAAGATTTAGGACGAGATCTTACCGGAATCGAGAGAAATCGAAGAAAAGGTGGGGAGCACGAGCTGTTCGGACGTCAGTTGCCAAAACTAGAAAGTTTGAGAGTGACATGGGGTATTTATAGGGTTACCCAAAGAGGAAAGGGTGGGTCGGTCGGATGGCATCTCGCCCGTATGACAATCCGGTCGGATGTCATCTCGGTCGGATGGCACCCTGACACCAGATCAAGTGGCAGCCCGGTCGGATGGCAATCCGGCCGGATGGCACTTGGTTCGGGTGTTCGGCGCGACAATTTTTGCTGTTTCAATTTCGATTGCGATCGATGCGAATGCGATAGAGTTTCCTATTCAAATTACTTTTAGTCCCAACTACTCATATCTCGCACTATCTCTTCTCCACTAATTATCATAGTTCGATTTCGATTGAGTTCGATTGCGATTTGAGTTTTGATTGCGTTTCGATTGATTACCACAACATAACATAAATAAACATGCACAAGTAACACATAAGGCACACACACACGTATAACAATAACCAAATTGCATATTTCGAGTTGCGATTCGATGTCGATGTCGATTAGATTGATTTTGACTTTATCGCATTATTACTTCCTATAGTTCACAGTCGTAAGTCGATTGAATGGCGAATAACACACGTCGATTATTGTAATTATTGACACTTACTCCACATAATACACCTAAAATAAACATATAAAAGAAATTCACTACTAGTCAAGTTGCGCGAAATCGGTCGTTGACTTTGACCTTGACATGACTTTGACTTCAGAAACACGGGGTGTTACCGCCTCCCCTTGTTTAGGGAATTTCGTCCCGAAATTAGGCCGAAGCCGTAACGAATAACTGCGGGTACTTCGCCTTCATGTCGCTTTCGAGTTCCCAAGTGAACTCTGCGCCTCGCTTGCCTTCCTATCGGACTTTCACAATAGGAATGCGCGAGCATCTGAGCTGCTTGGTTTGGCGGTCCATGATTTCGACAGGCTTCTCCATGAAGTGTAGTGTTTCGTTTACTTGAAGGTCATCGAGGGGTACAATTAGATCATGCTCAGCCAGGCACTTTCGGAGGTTTTACACATGGAAAGTCGGGTGGACGTTACTAAGTTCCTCCGGTAGTTCGAGTCTGTAGGCGACTTTTCCGATCCTTTCCAGAATCTTAAAAGGTCCAACATATCGAGGCGCTAGTTTCCCTTTCTAGCTGAATCTGACCACACCCTTCCAATGTGATACCTTTAGGAGTACGTAGTCGCCAACGTCAAATTCAAGGGACTTGCGTTGTCTATCGGCGTAGCTTTTCTGTCAACTTCGAGCTTTCAACAAGTTGTCTCGAATTTGGAGGACTTTGTCGGTCGTTTCTTGCAATAGCTCAGGACCGGTTAATTGCGAGTGACCGATCTCGTGCCACACAATAGGCGATCGACATTTTCTTCATTATAAAGCCTCGAATGGTTCCATTTGAATGCTGGAATGATAACTGTTGTTATACGAGAATTCGACTAACGGTAGGTATTTATCCCAATTACCACCGAAGTCTATGACACACGAACGGAGCATGTCTTCAAGAGTACGGATCGTTCTCTCAGTCTGACCGTCGGTTTGAGGGTGGAAAGCGGTACTTAGATTAAGCGATGTACCGACTGCCATTTGAAACGTTTCCCACAGTCGCGAGGTAAACCGAGCATCACGATCAGAGATGATGTTGCGAGGCATCCCATGATTACAAATGATCTTGTCAGTGTAGATTCGGGCTAATCGTTCTACTTTGTAGTCCTCCCGTATTGGCAAAAAGTGAGCTGATTTGGTCAAACGATCAACAACAACCCAAATGATGTCGTGACCTGATGACGTGTGCGGAAGCTTTGTTATGAAGTCCATATCTATACTCTCCCACTTCCACATAGGGATCGGCGGTTGTTTGAGTAAGCCAGAGGGTCTTTGATGTTCAGCCTTGACTCTTGCACAAGTTAGGCACTTTCCAACGTAGAGAGCAATATCCCTTTTCATGCCCGGCCACCAGTACTTGTAGCGAAGATCCTGGTACATTTTGTTGGCACCGGGATGAATAGAATACCGGGATTTGTGGGCTTCATCAAAATCTGTCGCAAATCGGTCCGTTTGGGGATCCAAATTCGGTCCAGAAAGTGGAATATCCCATTCGACTTATTCACAAGCTGGGTTCCATCGTGGCAGATTCTTTCCTTCTTCAAAGTGCGTTCATTAAAACATGCATGCTGAGCTTCGCGGATGAGGGTTTTGAGGTCGTATTGGGCTTGAACGTTACGAGTGCTAAGCAGATAGCTCCGTCTGCTGAGTGCGTCGGCAACAACATTTGCTTTGCCTGGGTGATAACGAATCTCACAGTCGTAATCGTTGAGAAGTTCTACCCATCGGCGTTGACGCATATTAAGTTCCTTCTGATTAAAGATGTGTTGTAGGCTCCTATGATCGGTGAAGATCGTACACTTTGTACCATACAGGTAGTGTCGCCAAATCTTTAAGGCAAAAACAACTGCGCCTAGCTCGAGATCATGGGTTGTATAGTTCTTCTCATGGATTTTGAGCTGACGTGATGCGTAAGCTATAACCTTGTCCCGTTGCATGAGAACACAACCAAGACCAAGGTTGGAAGCATCACAGTAGACAATGAAATCGTTGTTTCCGTCGGGCAATGTGAGAACAGGAGCATTGCAAAGCATGTGCTTGAGAGTTCGAAAGGCAGACTCTTATTCTGTTCCCCAAACAAAAGGCTTGTATTTATGCGTGAGAGCGGTAAGCGGTACTGCGATATTTGAGAATCCTTCTATAAATCGCCGATAATAGCCTGCTAGTCCGAGAAAAGAACAGACTTCAGACGGGTTCTTAGGTGTAATCCAACTCTTGACTGCTTCAATCTTCGCTGGATCGACGTGAATACCCTGACTATTGACAATGTGACCCAGAAACTGAACTTCCTCCAGCCAAAATTCACACTTGGAGAACTTGGCATAGAGTTGGTTCCCCTGGAGTAGCTCGAGAACCAAGCGTAGATGTTGCGCGTGTTCGACTTTCGATTTGGAATAGATCAAGACATCGTCGATGAATACGATGACGAAACGGTCAAGATATGGTTTACACACTCGATTCATTAGATCCATGAAAACCGTGGGTGCGTTGGTTAAACCAAAGGGCATAACAACGAATTCGTAGTGGCCGTATCGAGTGCGAAAAGCGGTTTTGGGTATATCCTCCTCTTGAATGCGCAGTTGGTGATAACCGGAGCGTAGATCGATCTTCGAGAAACACGTAGCACCTTGTAGTTGATCAAACAAATCGTCGATTCGGGGTAGGGGATAGCGGTTCTTAATAGTTAACTTATTCAATTCCCGATAGTCGATACACATCCTGAACGACCCATCCTTCTTTTTGACGAAAAGGACTGGCGCGCCCCAAGGAGAGGTGCTCGGGCGAATGAAGCCTTTCTCAAGTAATTCCTGGAGTTAGTTTGAGAGTTCACGCATTTCGGACGGTGCGAGTCGGTAAGGAGCTTTGGCAACAGGGTTGGCTCCAGGAATGAGGTCGATACGAAAGTCGATATCACGACTTGGTGGTAGGCCGGGAAGATCCTCAGGAAAAACGTTAGGAAATTCTCGAACCACAGGAACATCGTTTACACCAGGTCTTCCTTTCTTTTCCTTCTCCGCTACTACAATGTTAGCCAAGAAAGCTCTGTATTCCTTGCGGAGATACTTGCTAGCTTGGACACATGACATGAGTTTGAGACCCTTCGAAGCGGTTTCACCGTAGACACATAATAAATCACCATTCGCGAGCGAAAATCGAATCATCTTGTCGAAGCATACAACTTCAGCATGGTTTTCGCGAAGAAAGTCCATGCCTACTATGACATCAAAACTTCCGAGTTGCATCGGAATAAGGTCGATTGGGAAGAGGTGATTGTTGAGCTCAAGAGTATAATCACGGAGAACAGAATTAACGGTGACAGTTCTTCCGGTAGCGACTTCAACATCGAACATCGAACATCGAGGAGAGTTGGGAGCGCTTACGACTAAGAAGCTTCTCGAATTCGAACGACACAAAGCAATTATCGGCTCCAGTATCAAATAAACACGAAGCATAAATACCATTCACAAGGAACGTACCATTGACCACGTTGTTGTCGGCTTGGGCTTGGCGCACGTTGATGTTGAAAGTTCGTGCGCGTGCTGCTTGTTGCTGTTGCTGCTGGTGTTGCTGCTGCTCTTAAGGCTGCTGCTGCTGGGGCTCTTGTTTCACAACCCTGTTTGGGCACATGTTGGCGAAATGGTTAGGATCGCCACATGCGAAGCAGGCTCTGGCGTTGACCGCGGGTGCCGGAGGAGCTTGTTAACCCTGAGGGGCGGTGAGTAGAGCTTGACGAGCAGGAGCTTGTCGAGCACGACAGTTGGTAGTGAAATGGCCGTACATATTGCAATGAGCACAAAAACGGCAAGCGAGGGTAGTCGGGTGGTGGTAGGTACAAGTAGGGCAAAGCGGGTGTGGCCCAGTGTATGCACGCTTAGCAGGCGGTGCATTTGCTACAGGCGCCGCTACTTGACGCTGTTGGGCTGGTACAGCTTGTATCGGTGCAGCAGTGATTGCACAGTTCTTGTTGATGGAGCTGTTCATTCGCTTGTTCTTCCTCTTGTTGCTCGATGCGGTGGTGGTTTCAGCAGTTGGTGCGGCGGTGGTAGCTTGATGCAGGTGCTTCGAAGTTTTATCCCAGACCCCAGCCTTAACCCGCTTGTCGTTGATTTCAGCGGCCAGTAGGTAAGTCTCTTCGATCGTCTTAGTCTTAGCCGCTTGCACGAAATCTGTGACACAGTCAGGCAGGGCTCGGATGTACTTCTTGATTGCCATGTCTGGAGTCTTGACTTGGTCAGGGCAGATGATGCTGAGTTGTTTGAAGGGAGCAGTGAGAGCAGCATTTTCACCTTCCTTCTGCTTTATGTGCCAGGATTCATCTTCTAACTTTTGGCGCTCATGAGGAGGGCCGAATTCTTCCAGCATGACCTCCTTGAGTTCGTCCCACGACAGACCGTAGGCTGCATCGTTCCTTCGTTTGTTTCTCTCGGCCGTCCACCAGTCTAGTGCGCGGGACTGGAAGACGCCGGTAGCATTTAGAGTGCGGAGGTCGTCTGGGTAACCGCTCTATCATAGAGTGACCTCAATGGAATCAAACCATTGGAACAACGCTGTAGGGCCTTCCTCGCCAGTGAATTCCTTTGGCCCACAAGACTAGAACTGCTTGAAATTGAAGGCAGCTTTGGGGGTAGCTTTAGGAGTTTCGGTTCTCGACTCCTCAGATGATTTGCTGACGTTCTCGTAGACATCACTCACGGCTTTTGCCACTTGTTTAGCGATAATAGCAGCAAGACGTTTGTCTCTCTTTTCTTGACGAGAAGTGGTGTGTGACGGGATGATGGTCCAGTTGACATTGTCTGCAACAGACATCGTCATAGGTCTCAGACGCATCATAATCGAATCTCACCTCACACGTTTAGATCTTACTAAAGCTTAGAATCACGACGTAACATGTATCACATAAACACATAGACACATAATCACAGATTCACATAACACAGAAGCACATAAATACGTAGGGCACAGAATCACAGAAGCACAGATGAGCACATAGTTCTCCTAGAAGCACACAGAAGCAGTTAGAATACAGAAACCTATTATTTAAAGTCTGCGAGTGTTCGAGTATAGCGATCGCGTTTAACTTGTCGAGTAGTATAGTATAAGCGTATATCATAGTAGTAGGTTGTCCGTAGTTTAGCGACTTGTCAGTGTTTTGAGATAGAAATGCAGTGCGAGTCGTGCGTGTCGATCGAAGTGGAAGCAAAACCGAATAGATCTCCAAAATTTAAACATATACACAGGCAGTTTTCACATAAAGCACGTAAAATCAACGAATAATCAGAGTCAGCAGTTGCGGGCTCAGAATCGAAACACATAAAAATCGAGAAATAGATCGTCTGTGGCTATTAGACTTTGACTACCCAAAGTGATTCGACTATTCACAAGGACTTGTTGTGCACATTTGACCTTCAGGGCAGTGCCTTTGCCTCGATTCTTGGGCATTGGGCACGCATCCCGTTGGTCATATCGTGACTTCAGGTCGTTGGAGTCCGTCGAGACTTTGGTGAGAGTTTGAAAGAAAGCGGAACAAGTCGTCAAGGTTAGGGTTTCACCCCTAGCTTAACAACTTCGTTCCTATTTTGATAAAATAGAGGAGATTATTCATCAAAATACGGATTTCACTCCTGATTTGACATAATTCTCCCCTTTTTGTAGATAAAATGCGGGTTGATTAAGCAACTTTAGTCGAGAGTTTGCGGTTTTCACACCTAATCTTGACTTAGTTGCTCTTTCATTGTTGAAAATTCGAGTGCGGTGATAGTGTAGCATAGGCGAGAGTAGCGAGAAATAGCAAGCTCATACATAATCCCTAACGGATATGCACAAGTCGGTCTGTTGGTTCCTAACCATAGACTAGGTCTCTAAGACATCGACCCGGACTAGGTTGAGTCTTGCCTAATTCACTATAGTTATGGCTCTGATGCCAATCTGTCACACCCCAACTGATGGCAGAAACATCGGGGCATGGCACTGAGCGAAACAGATTGTCCAGAAGTTTCCATAACAATTATCATTACCAATCAATTTAAAGTAACATGTCCCATACCATGTCTCAAAAGGTAAGCAAATTATTACAGACAAAATCTAGGCAAATAGTTCTATTCTGACAAATCAGATTTTCAAATAGAGCAATTGTTTATCTGCTTCTAGAGACCCTTGATTTAATTTGTACAGACAACTATTTGTTGGCCTCTAGAGCCTTATTCTAGCCTCGATTTCCTAGCAGTTGTGCATCCTAAGCACCTGTCACATACGTTAAAATAAAAGTCAATACATATAATGTAAAGGTGAGCATTTAAGTTTGATAATAGCATATAGAGTTCGAAATTCGTTTACACATAACCAGCACATACACATAGTGAAATGAAGCACGTTAGTTATCGACATAGATCCATCGATACCAATGACTGCGGGTTGACTGCCTGAGGCAGTTCGCAATACATGATTACCACCGTAATCCATGCAAGTAATTGTCCTTAACAACCCCTGCGAACAGGCGCTGAGTCCAAACTATAGTACTATCGTTGCTAAGGCAGGTAGACAACATTCCATGTGTAAACATAACAAACAAGCATTCATAAGCCACGTATAACATGCATTAACGGTTAGCGTTCAAATAGTATTGGGTAGTGTGTTTGTTGTGATTTGAATATTCGTAACGTATGTAACACCCAAAAGTGCGTAAAGCAAAAAGGGATCGAGTATACTCACAGCGATGGATGGATTGAAGGGAGCGCTAGAGAGTAAGGTTAGCCTGAACAGGTTGATAGCATAACGATAAGTGACGCGTAAAACGATGCAAGGTGTAAGTGGCTCGGACAGCAGTTCGGTCGGATGGTAATCCGACCAGATGATCCAGTTGTGTGGATGACAATTCGTTCGGGTGGTCATCCGGCCGGACAGATTGTCCGGTCGGATGACTATTCGAGTGGATTGTTTCTTCCTTTGAGAAGGATGTGTTTGTGTATGGTGGCTTGTCCTTTGAAGTTTTTGTTGTAGCATTTTGAAAACATTGAAGTATCTCTACCTTTCAAGTCGGTCGGTCGATCGGACGGTCTGTCGTGCGGACGACAATCCGCTCGGATGATTTATCCGGTCGGACGGCGACTCGAGTGGCGAGGTTACTTAGTGAGAACAAATTCACAGCAGGTTGTCACTCGATCGGACAGCAGGCCGGTCGGGTGGCATCCTTAGTGCATTGAACATGTTGAAAATTGTTTTAAGTCCAAGTATCTCATGATACGAAGAGTAATCCGGTCGGATGGTAGTCCGGTCGGATAGCAATTCGTTCAATACTTAAACTTCAGATAAAGTTGGTCAAGTGTGGGACCCAAGGTGCAGTCGCTCGGACAGCCGGTCGCTCGGATGGCTTATCCGTTCGGACAGTAGTCCGGTCGGATAGCACTCCGTCTCGGTTGTTCCGTTCGTCTTTCATTTGGTCGTTTTGATTGTTTGTCGTTTTTTCGAGACGTTTTGACAACGTGTTAACCAACAGAACTCCATCTTAACCTAAGTAACCCGATCGACCAGGAATCACCCTAGTTCGACCAGTTAACCGGTTCGAGACGGTTGTTCTTAGTTAACCCGAAATCGGTGGTCTCGTGAGTAGAATCCAGATCTCGAGCTAGCACAACACCGCGAATGAGTAGAAGGCTAGAACAAGGTCCGATTCTATCGGTTTTGAGTATATTGAGTGTAGAAGAGTTGAAAGGAAGTTAGAAACCATCTTTCAATCCTTTTTCACCATGGATGTGTTTAGATCTATGCAAGATCTTTGTTTATTTGTGTGGAAATCGATTAGATCTAAGTTGTTCTTGGTGGATTGAAGTCAAATCATGAAGTTCATAAGAACACCATGATGACGTCATCCTAGAACACCTCAAATCTAGTGATTTCACGGTTAAAAGTTAAGATTTAAAAGATAGAAAGGTGTAGGAGTGCGTGTAGATCAAGAAAGTACAAGATTTAGGATGAGATCTTACCGGAATCGAGAGAAATCGAAGAAAATGTGGGGAGCACGAGCTGTTCGGACGTCAGTTGCCAAAACTAGAAAGTTTGAGAGTGACATGGGGTATTTATAGGGTTACCCAAAGAGGAAAGGGTGGGTCGGTCGGATGGCACCCTGACACCAGATCAAGTGGCAGCCCGGTCGGATGGCAATCCGGCCGGATGGCACTTGGTTCGGGTGTTCGGTGCGACGATTTTTGCTGTTTCGATTTCGATTGCGATCGATGCGAATGCGATAGAGTTTCCTATTCAAATTACTTTTAGTCCCAACTACTCATATCTCGCACTATCTCTTCTCCACTAATTATCATAGTTCGATTTCGATTGAGTTCGATTGCGATTTGAGTTTCGATTGCGTTTCGATTGATTACCACAACATAACATAAATAAACATGCACAAGTAACACATAAGGCACACACACACGTATAACAATAACCAAATTGCATATTTCGAGTTGCGATTCGATGTCGATGTCGATGTCGATTAGATTGATTTTGACTTTATCGCATTGTTACTTCCTATAGTTCACAGTCGTAAGTCGATTGAATGGAGAATAACACACGTCGATTATTGTAATTATTGACACTTACTCCACATAATACACCTAAAATAAACACATAAAAGAAATTCACTACCAGTCAAGTTGCGCGAAATCGGTCGTTGACTTTGACCTTGACTTGACTTTGACTTCAGAAACACGGGGTGTTACATATGACGTGTGAGTGGGTTTTTCGCTTTTTTATTTATCTTGATCTTCATCTTTATAATCAACCCACCCTTCAGTGTCATTGATATGTTCTCCTCATCCAAACCTTCTTCAAGAACAAAAAATACAAAATGCCATATGACTGGCATCAGTATCTTTTTCTTGAATTTTTGTCCATCCCATGCAGCAAAATCTTTCTGAGTTACTCCCCTCTGATAAGAATTCATTCAGTGAAACTTCACGAAGAACAATTCTGAATATCCAAGAAAGCATATTAGCCATCTTTGATTTTTTATTTTTATTTTTTGGCGTTTTACAGTGAGTGGTATTTAGTAGTTTGGCGTTTGTTTTTTTGAGTTGATCAAATGGAAGTTGCTGAGACGTATCATTTTATAGGTTGTCTTTTTGGCGCCTAAGTAAGGCGGTGCATTATTATAATAAAGTATTAGTCTTTTCAGTTACTGTTTGTAATTATTGTTTTTGACAGGCTTTATCTCTGAAGTCTGTAACACGTCCCATCTTTTAAGTTCGGCGTTTTAGATTCTAATATAATAAATTTTTCCTATCTTCAGTATTACTGATTTGTATTTACTGTTTCTAGTTACATTTTCAAGTTTGTTTTTTTTATTTTTATTTTTTTTTTTGGGATTTTTATAATACTTTTTCAAAATAATTTTATTATAGTTTTGAAGTTTTTGGGGGCGTTTTACGGGATGATAGCGTTTAAACAAGCATTTTGGTTGTTTTGGTGTTTTTATTATATATGGCGTTTTTATTATATAACAATCAACTGAAAAGGAAAAAAAAAGAATACATAAACAATTGATCTTGCAAATCTTCACTGTCACCAGTCTCTTTCTTCTTTTTTGAATCATGTTAACTGGCTGGCTCGACTTTCGTATGATTCATTTTGTTTTTTTTTTGTTTTTCAAGTAGTTTTTTGTGTGGCTGTTTGGAAGCACACAGCCTGACATCATCATCTTTTTCTTGAAGATTTGTCCATCTCATGCAGCAAAATGTTATTGAGTTTAGACCCTTCAGCCAACAATCTTGAATTTTACAATGAACGATGTTTGATTTTTTAACTTTTTTGGCGTTTTACCGATAAAAAGAACGCCACGAATTAAGAGCACCTTAAACCTCAAAATTTTGATCATGCTAAAATCAATAATGTTTTGCTGTATGAGATGGACAACATTGTTAATCCTCGGTTAAGAAAGATAACTGACAATGTTGTCCACCACATACAGCTAAACTTTATTGACAACAAAGCTCAATAATGTTTTTGTATGTTTTGGCGTTATAAATTGGATGCAAGTTGAGGATTAGTCAATAAGATTTTACTCAATGAAATGGACAACATCCTCACTTAAGGATTTTGTCCATTTCATTTAGCGAAATCTTACAGACAACCAAACTGAATTTCAAAAAACGTTTTTGGTTAGAAGATATTTGATGTTTAGGTTTTTTGGCGTTTCTAAGGCGAATGGGTTGTATCAAATATGGCGTTTGGGTTTTTGTGTGTGTTTTTAATTGAAGGTCTGAGATGTTGTATATATAGGATTTTTTTGGCGGTTTTTTAGGCGCGATTTTACTATAATTAAGTTTGGCGTTTTATATCTAATGACGTTTTTACTTAGTATGGTCTGTGATTTTTGTTTTTGGCGTTTTATTTCATGAGATGATGTTTTGTGTGGAGAAGTCAAAAGACCCTTTTACCCTTAATGAAGCGCATCCACGTAATAAAATTGATGTTATTTAAGAAAACGCCACCACGTCAATCTAGTCCATAGATTTTTTTGATAGGACGATCGATAAGCGTTCTCACCGTTTCTCACACTTTCTACCGCTATATATATATATATATGTATACTACTAGTATTGGAGCATGCGCTTCACTACGGGGTCTATGGGTGTGCATGGGTCGGTTTGGGTCGGTTTTGACCAAAAATCATAACCATAACCGTGATGTCGGTTATTGGATAACCATAACCATAACCATAACCGATCGGTTATGGTGGTTATGGTTATTCGGTTTTGATGGTTATAGCGGGTCGGTTATGGGTGGTTAACCGTGTATTTAGCTTAGCTAAAGATAACTTAATTTTTTTTAACATAGAATAAATTGTTATTGCATATTTGTGTATATTAGTATATTACATAGTATTCAAAAATACATATAATATATAATATTAATACCAATTATTATCGAATATTCAAATAAAGTGATACGATACATTCCATAAATTCAAATAAACATTCAACCAAAACCACAAAATGATATGAAAAAACCCATAAGTACTAAAAATCTTTAGTCAAAAACATCAAATACTAAAAATATGGTTAAAAGTCCTAAATCCTACAAAGATTTATTACATGTCGGTTCGGTTCGGTTATGGTGGGTATAGAAAAAATGATAACCATAACCGACCCGCTACTTTCGGTTTCCAAAAAAACCATTAACCGACCCACCGATTTTTTATTTGGTTCGGTTTTTTCGGTTCGGTTTTGTAGGTTAATTCAGTTATGGTTCGGTTAATTTGGTTTTTTTCACACCCCTAGCGAGGTCGTAAGATGGTGTTGAATAGGATATATTTGTTACATGGTACATTAATGGATTATATAGACCATGGAAGCTTTAATCTAAACGATGGTAAAAATAAACAATCAACTATAATAAGGTAAATTAAAAAACTATTCAATTTGTTATGTTGTATATTGAAGGGTTAATATAGACCATGTATAATAACCAGTGTTGTAGAGATCGCTAGGCGCCAGTCGGGCGGTGGAGTATTGACTAGGGATTAATCGGATCGGAATTTATATATATAATTTTAAATTTATATATATATACACATACATTAATATCAATATAATACTTAAAAATAGTTCAAAATTCAAACAACTAAGTTTAAAACATAGCAAATCAAGTATTTAAACATTTAATACACACGTTAATATCAATATAATATATAAAAATAGTTTAAAATTTAAACAATGAAGTTTAAAACATAGCAATTTAAGTATTTAAACATTCAAACATTAACATATCGGTCATGGCCTCATGGAATATGTTTTAATGGGTTAAAAACATGCTTTTTTTTGGGCCAGCTTGGAACTAAACAACATGGGTCATGTATTTAATGGTTAAAAACAATTCTTTGGGCCTGATTTAAACTAAAAAAGAGTGGGCCGACTAGAAACGATTTGGCCGACTTGGGCCGATTTGGGCCGCCTTGCACCGACTAGGACCGATTTGGACCGACTACCGACTAATGGTCCGACTAGCTGAAAATTAATCAGTCAACGCCCGACTACCGCCTAGGCGCCGATTAATTCCGATTTTTACAACACTGATAATAACTCTATTAATTTTTTTTTGGGGGGGGGGGGGGGTGTACAACGCTTTTAGAGTTAAAAGTGAGGCTTTAATCTAAACGGCGCTAAAATAAGTTATAAATATAAAAAAATAACTTTATTAAACTTAAAGGTCCGTTTGATAACTCTATTAAAGTTCCGGAAAGGAGAGGGGGAGGGGGGGGGGGGAACGTAAATCGTTTTTAGAAAAAAGAATTATTATTAAACTTTCGTATGATAAATTTATTAAAATTCACTGGTATAAACGTAAATTATCTATAAAAAAATTATTAGACTTTAAGAGTCAAATACTCTATTAAAATTTAAAGTTAAAAATGTAAATAATAAAAAAAGACAATAATATTCCTAAATTAAAGTAATATATATAGATAAATCCAAATTTACAATTGTTCACAAATAGTTGGTATATAGAATATTGTGATACAGATAAAAATATTTTGCAGAAAACAATCTTCTATACTATATAATAAAAGAAATCATTTGAGGGATACTTGTCATTGTACTAGGCCATGTCTTATAGATAGGCCATGTCTTATAGATAATTATTATTTTAATGTAATCCTTTCTAATTATTTATAGATAACCCTCCTACTAAATATTATTTTGTTTAATATCTTATAGATAATTATTATTTAGTTTAATCTCCTTCTCATTTATAATATTATTTATTTGAATTAATTATAACTTTTATATATCTATTTATCTATTTACTTCAAATTCAAACTTAGTTATCTAATTTGATCTTAACTATATATTTGAACGTTTTGTTTTGTTTGGTATCAAATAGATTTTACAAAACTTAAAATAAAATTAACTAATATTATTTATTATTTATACATTTACAGAGTTTTAAATAAAGGGTTAAATTTTTGAGACTTCGTTAACAAATTTTACTACAATAGAATAATCTATTTATATTAATCTAATTCTTTATCTATATCTATACTATACTATATAATAAAACATTAATGTGTGACACATGTCGTTCATTATAGACATTTATTTTATGATTTTCTAGTCTCACTTCCAAACTTATCTTATATTAATTAAATAAATAAATAAATAATGAGCTAGTATTAAATTTATCCTACTTTAAATTTCGAATACCATACTTCTATTTTTCTAATAAAATATTATCCTAAATTTTAAATTGTTAATTTAAAATATTTTAAATAAAACAAATTATTTATCACGAAAATCAAACTTTGTATTAATATATTAAATATTTTTATTTTCACTATAGAAAATTATATTTACTCGACCCATGTAATACATGAGGTTTTCTAAGATATAACTTTTTATTATTTGATATATAAAATTAGATTTATTCATTTCGTACAATACACGGGGGTTTTTAAGGATATATATTTTTTTATTATTTAATATAGAAAATTACATTTATTCAACATGTGTAATAAAGGAGGTTTTTTAAAGATGTATTATTTTATTATTCGGTAAACAATATTACATTTATTCAACCCGTGTGATACACGTCGTTTTTAAATATATAACTTTTTTATTTGGTATATAAAATTATATTTATTCAACCCGTACAATATGGTTCTTATAGATATAAATTTTTTATGAGTTAATTACATAGTTAGTCCCTGTGGTTTGCCCAAAGTAACATACTTAGGTACTAGTAGTTTAAAATCACATTATAGGGTATTAACTTTTCATTTTGTAACGTTTGAAGGTATTAACGTTATTTGTAGGTTTAAAATCACATTCTATTAGTACCTGAGTATGTTATTTTGTATAAACCACAAGGACTAACTATGTTAATGCCTTAGAACTTAATACCTCCAAACGTTACAAAATGAAAAGTTAATACCCTAGAAAGTGATTTTAAACTATTAGTACCTAAGTATGTTATTTTATGCAAACCACAGGGACTAACTATGTAATTAACTCATTTTTTATTATTTAATATATAAAATTATATTTATTTAACCTGTGCAATAAAGGAGGTTTTTTAAAATATATTGTTTTATTATTTAGTATATAAAATTTATTTATTCAACCCATGTAATACACAGGGTTATAATCTAGCACTCAACAGACTCAATCGTTATAGATGTCCTTTGAAGTTTGTTATTATTCCAATAAACATTTAGTCCGATAAAGCTTAAATCTTTGGTTTTTGTTATTCCAAAGATAATATTTTTTTTTATAAATTTAAATTAAAGGAGCTGAGTTAGATTAGATCCTACTAATCTATTAAATAAAAAATAGAGACTGTGGGAGAGAATGTTTTGTGGCATTAAATGAAGTATTTTATTAATATTTAGATTAGATATAATAAAATAAACGAATGAGTGACACGTGCCATTTATTGGTTTTGGATATAGTTTGGTTATTTGGTTAGATTTTATTAGTTAATTCGGCTACGAATTGGTTAATTCGGTTTTTTGCACATCTCTATTTTCAGATTCTATTTTTTTAATTTAAAAATGTTTTTGTATTATATATGTGTTACTATAGAAATGAAACTACAAAAACGATAAACGGGTTATAGCTTAGCGCTATTATGGTATGTGATATTTTATGTATACTTTCGTTTTTTTTCAGAAAAATAATTAACCGATCCAACGGTTTTGGATATGGTTCGGTTAAGTTTTATCAGTTAGTTCGGTTATGAATTGGTTAATTTGTTTTTTTACACACCCCTACTTTCAGATTCTATTTATTATTTTAAAAATGTTTTTGTATTATATATGTGTTATTATAATCAGGGTGTTAAACAAATGAAACTAAATAAACAATAAACAACTTATTATCTAGCGCTATCATGGTGTGTGATATTTTATGTATACTTTCATTTTTCAGAAAAATAATTAATTGACCCAACGGTTTTTGATATGGTTTGTTTTTTTCGGTTCAGTTTTATCAGTTAATTCGGTTATGAATTTGTTAATTTGGTTTTTTTTCACACCCTTACTTTCAGATTCTATTTTTAATTTAAAAAATAAATAATATCTTATCTCAAAAACCGTTTTATAATATTTTAGTCTTAATTACTAATTATATTTCTTTTATTCGACCTGTTTAATACATGAGGTTGTAACCTAGTATTAACTACATATAAAAAATATGTATAGTTAAAGCCAAATAATATGAGGTCAGCTAGTTTAAACAATTAAACCAAACTAGTTTTTAAACCCAAATAAAAATATGCCCACCTACCGAAAATTCTTCAACAATGATATTAAAAAAAGCCAAACAATTAAAAGTAACTACAAATTTAAACCCAAAAAATATATCATTTTGATACAATACCTTTGGTTTGTTTATTGCTATAACAATTATTGTCATATAATGCTTTTTTTATATATGCACATATAATGGTTTTTTTTATATATGATTATGAATTTATGCTACATGGGCCCTTTTTTACTCTCTCCGGGCCCAAAACACTTCAAGGATTCTTGGGGACGGCTCAGATAAACACAATTTGACTAGTGATAATACAAGAGTGTAGAATTCCCTTCCCACAATAAACATGGAGTGGAAACACAAAAGAAAGCCACTGTATGCAGTCATGCTCACTAGCTGCTGGATATTGCGAAGGGCGATAAATGAGACCGTTGAACGAATCTTGAGAAGGCGCTTTCTTGGTGGGAATATTTTTTTTTGTAAAGTTGCAAGTATCACTTTTATTTCTATGGCTTTGCTTGGGTCATGTTTTTATGATGTCGATTCAAAGCAACAAGTTCACTGTTCACATCTTTCTTCTAATTCCTGTTTACACATAGTTTTCTATTAGTGACCAAAGATGTAATTTATCAGATGGTGGTCAAATGATTGTCTAAAAAATGTTTACAAATGAGATATATGAATATTATTTTACAAACTTTTTGTGTGAACCGTTTTGAGAATACGAATTTATCTTTGATTTTTATATATTAAATTCATCACCTTATACATACCACGTGATTGTATGCAGTGGCGAAGCTTGAAAATTTTCACCCCGGGGTAGGAAGTCACCGATCCTAAAAATTCTATATAAGTAATTTTTTTTATAAAACCAGGGGGTCGAAAACGTATATACCTAAAAAATTCTACATGAAACATACATACATAACACTACTGAGTGAAAAGTTCGGGGGGGTCGGGCGCCCCTCCCAACCCCTTGAAAGCTACGCCCTTGATTGTATGAGGTAATGAAATGGACGAGTGAATGAAATGAACGAGGTAATGAAAATGGACAATGTAATAGAATGAATCATTACTAATCCATGTCTTATTTGGTTACCATGTGAATGAAATGAATCATTACTTTGTGTTTTTTGTAGGAAAGAATAGACGAAGTAATAAAATCGATGGTGAGTGACGGTAGTCGGTGGTGGTGGGTGGTGATAGGTGGCAGTAGTAGCGGTGGTCGGAGGTGGCAGCGTCAACAATGGTGGGGTGGGTGAAGACGGAGGTGGGTGGTGGGTGACGCTGGAGGCGGAGGTGGGTGGCAGTTGTGGCGGTGATGGTGTCGGTGGAGGTGGTGGCAGGTAGCGGCATAGGTGGGTGACAACGGTGGGTGACGGTGCTGGGTGGTGGCGGGAGCGGAGATGTTGGCGGTAAGTGGCGGCAGAGGTGGTGGTGGGTGGCGACGGCGGCAGTGGGTGAGAGCAGGGGTGGAGGTGGGTGGTGGAGGGTGACGGCGGGGCCGGAGGTGGGTGGTGGTGGCGACGACGGGGCCGGAGGTGGGTGGCGGCGGCGGTAGGTGGCGGCGACGGTAGTCACAGCGGCAGCTGTGGTGGTGGTGGTGTCGCCGGTGGGTGGCAGCTGAGGTGGTGGCGCGTGGCGACGAAGGTCAATGAGGGCGGTGGGTGGCGACGGCAACAGTGGTGGGGGTAGTGGCAACTTTGGTTGGTTGTGGTTTTGTTAATGAAGGGTGAAGGGGGTGATCGAATGGAAAAAAAACAGGGGGATGAATGAAATGATTTTGAGGAAATGAAATGACTTATGTAATGGTAATGGGTGATTCCATTCCCTCGACCGACGAAACACCCGTTTTTTATTACCTCACGATGGTCCATTACATTCCACCACTCATTCCTGCATACCTAACGCTACCTCAGAGTAATTCATCGTTATTATTATGTAATCTTACCAGGTATTTATTGCTATTTTTAGTAAAAAATTGAAATTAAATGACTGAAACTTATTTCTTACACTCTTATTCGACTATCAATTTATTAAAGTAAAAACTAGGATTGTAAACGAACCAAACGAACACGAACAATGCCTTGTTCGTGTTCGTTCATTAAGGAATAGACTTGTTCATGAACTGTTCACGAACGCTTACCGAACGAGATTTCTTGTTCGTGTTCGTTCGTTAAGGAAATGAATGTGTTCATGAACTGTTCACGAACATTACCGAACGTAAACGAACACAAGAACACAAATAAATGTTCATGAATATACATGAAAACAACCGAACATTCATGCATACAAACAAATACAAATGAACATATATAGTATAACTAGGGTTTCAAAATGTTTAAAAAACTAAAATCAATAAAATAAAAATATAACATTTAAAAACCTTTAAGTGAATATACACAATTGAACATACATGACCGAACATTCACGAACATAATTGAACACCATATCGAACGTTCACGAACATAAACGAACGAACACATCCTTTATTCATGTTCGTTCGTTTAGCTTAACGAACATAAACGAACTTTCCGCCGAACGGTTCACGAATTGTTCGCTGAAAGTTCAGTTCGTTTACAACTCGATTAAAAACTGAATCACATAACCAGCTCAAACGGATTGTAATATGTTTTGGTTTAATTTTTATGAACCGAAAACAAATAGTTTTACATTAATTGTTTTGGTTTAAACACATGCTAACTGAATGAATACTTAGAAACTAACCATTTACCGAATTACACTTGTTTTTAGGTTAATGTCACACATAATATTTATTTATAAATGTTGAAATAATTCTTAATTCACAAGTGAAAAGTTAAAGATAAATAGATAAATAGATAAGGTTAAAGTGGGAGATTAGATTAAATAAGGGTCGTATTATTGGCACACCTTGGGGATTAAATCGACACCCTCAATACGCATCGTATAGGCCTATACGATGCGTATTGATGTGGGTTCAAACTTCTATGCTTGCCAAAGGCTGCCATTGTCCCCTACCAAAAAGTAATACGCATCGTATAGGCCTATACGATGCGTATTGAGGGTGTCGATTTAATTTTTTAATTTTTGCAAGGTAGCTTCCTGTCACGCGGTAGCTTTCCGTCACACGAATGAAGAAGCAACACTTTGGACATTTGTTGGTCTTCAAACATCTAGGAAACATTATTTTGAGAATACCCCTGAATTTATCGAAGCTGTCGAATGAGATCCTCCACTGTTGGGTTATCATCTTTCAAACCCATTTTCCCTAAATTTATCGATTATGTTTTTCAACAGGGATGTAATGCAATGATTCCTCTCAATTGAATAGACCGACACTTGCTTCATAGGACTCACTTGAATCGTCTCGGATGTAATAACAATACGTTTAGCATCCGTGCCTGCTTGATCTTGGAATAACATACTCTTGTTAACAACGGTTCTCCAATTCCAGGTCAATAATGTAAGGAGAAGCGTTGAGATTCACGGCATCGGTAGTCAAAAAAGGTTGCGGTTTGCAGATTCAATCTTCATTGCTTCATTAACATTAACAAGGGGGTCACTTTGCTTCGTCCACTAGAACTATTTGTGTATGCATTCTTAGGGTTTTTATTATTTGATCAATGGAAGTTGAAATCGACATAGAGGACATCGATGATTCAATCGCAAACAAAACCAAACACGATCAGGTATCGTGGAACGTGTACTTCAAAAATTCGGTTACGTTTTTCAACAGAAATAAGACTCACTTGAATCGTCTCGGAAGTACTGAACAACAGAAATAACAGCTTCGGAGAAACCGGACCGGCTTTGAAACAAGCATGCCTTGAACGAGTCTAGAACTCTCGTAATCCTCAACCGGCTTTGAAACCGGACGGAATCTACGAAGAAACTGTTCGATTTCACGGTTTATTTGAGAACCTGATTCAGATACACAACGGCCTCTTTGCTTCGTCCACTAGAACTATTTGCGTATGCATTCTTTTGGTAGTTAACAACGCTAATTAGAAAAAAATCTGTAAAATTAATCATATCGATTGCTATATGTCGCAACCCCCGATCCCTGATTCCCGGGAACGGGCGGACGCGAGCTCAGATAGTGGTGGTATCAGTTTGTTTAAATCTTGCAGCGGAATTTACATCAGGACCATAGTTAGGAAATGTTTATCAGAGTAAAACCACCATATTTGATATTAATAATAACATGGACAAAACCCAAGTTTCTTATTACAATACATTTATAGGGACAAACCCTATTTTATTTTATTTAATTTAAAACATTGTTTCTTAGATAACTTTTATAGCTACTTATTTTCCAAGCCGTCAGTGCTCTCGAGCTGGCTTTTTCCCAGTTGGCTTTCACATTGTGTTACCTGAAACATGTTTTAAAAATATTTTGTCAGCGGGAAATACTGGTGAGTGAATCCCAGTTTAATCAAGAAACATTTTATCAATTAACACAGTATTGAGAGCGATCACATTGTTTATTTCTACCCAATTACTCAATCAGTACTGTCAATCCTTGACTTGTGGGTCATATTACACATTGGCTAACTCGTTGTCCAATGGTAACGTACTGTCATCCCGACTTACTACTCGCAAGTAATAAATTTTGTATACAAAACCCCAAATACCGGCAGTAATTGAAGAACTACAAAGACTCAATCACTGCTTAATTGCATTGTAAAATAATTAAGGTTTTGTAAAATATTACAAAAAGAGGATAAACTCACAAAAAGGTTTACACAAAAAGAAGGATTACTCACATTGCTGTCTTAGGCTTTTCGTAAGGGTTTCCTGGATATAATCTATAATTTATACAAATGTACATAGGTTAGTATCATAACCCTTTGAAATTATTAATAATACCCTCCCCGAGACGGTATTCCAACAACTACGTCGGGCAGAACCACGACAGTTGTTACGGAACCCTAAATCAATCGGGCAGCGTAACTATTATGAAATCGGGGTTATAATACTTACAACGGAGCAGAACCTCGCTAATTAGGGGTATAATACTTGCAAAATATGCCTAATACTTTCAGAATTCGAGTTTGAGAAGTGTGAATGAGCGACGAAAAACGTAAACTGATGGCCTTCTTATATAGTTGTGATATCTGACTTCCAGGCGGCCCGCGTAAGGTAAGGCTAAGCCTTACGCGGCCCGCGTCAACACACGGTCAACATATAGCTTAGCTGATTCGATACGTAGGTCTGCCACGATGATGACACGTGTCATCACCTGATGTCTCCGCGTTTCATGATCTGTCGCGGCCCGCGTCAACTTAGACGAGGTCTTACGCGGCCCGCTTGAACTAAAGAAATCAGCGGAGTCAAAGTCTGGTCTTGATACGGCCCGCGTGAGCTTGAGGTGGGATCTTACGCGGCCCGCCTCAGCTCTAAATCAGATTTTTATTTTTATTTTATAAACTATAATGTATTTCGGGCTCGGTTTTATATACGGGGCATAATATAAGACACATAAGAATATTTTAAGATATAATAGGGTATACAAAATATAATGAGGGTGTTGATTTTACCGAGGGTTGTTACATTCTCCCCACCTTGTTTTAGGGCTCGTCCTCGAGATCTACTGGAATAAATATGGATATTTTCTTTTCATTTCAGATTCAAGCTCCCATGTGTATTCTGGTCCTCTTTTGGAGTCCCACTTCACTTTGACTAGAACTAGTCTCTTATGCTTGAGATTCTTGACTTTCCTGTCTTTAATCTGTAGAGGTCTTTCTACAAACTTGAGTTGTTCGTTTTCCTCTATATCCTTAAGAGGTACTATCAATGATTCATCGGCTAAACACTTTTTAAGATTAGATACATGAAACACATCATGTATTCCTGCCATTTCCTCTGGCAGTTGTAGCTGATAGGCTACAGGTCCTATTTTTCTAATAATCTTAAAAGGTCCACAATATCTGGGACTTAGCTTTCCCCGTTTGATGAATCGTACCACTCCTTTCCAAGGAGAGACTTTCAACAATACTTTATCTCCTACCTGAAACTCCAATGGCTTGCGTCGGTTATTGGCATAACTCTTTTGTCGATCACGTGCGGCTTTCAGTCGTTCCTTGACTTGAATAATCTTGTCAGTTGTTTCTTGTACTATCTCAGGTCCAGATAGTTGTTTTTCCCCAATTTCTGCCCAACAGACTGGGGTTCGACACTTTCTTCCATAAAGTGCTTCAAATGGTGCAGCCTTGATACTTGTGTGATAACTATTATTATAAGAAAATTCTATTAAAGGTAAGTGATCGTCCCAATTACCTCCGAAATCAATTACACAAGCTCTAATCATGTCCTTCATTGTCTGGATTGTTCTTTCACTTTGTCCATCTGTTTGAGGATGATAAGCTGTGCTTAACCTTAACTTGGTTCCCATTGCCTTTTGGAAACTTGACCAAAAATGAGATGTAAAGCGGCTATCCCTATCAGAAACAATTGATAATGGAATACCATGTAAAGAAACAATTTCATTTACATATAATTTAGATAATTGTTCCATACTAATTGTTTCCTTCATTGGTAAGAAATGAGCTGACTTAGTTAGTCTATCTACAATCACCCAGATTGTATCATTTCCTTTCCTAGTTTTGGGTAATTTAGTAACAAAATCCATGGTTATTAATTCCCATTTCCAAACTGGCATCTCTAATTGTTGTAACAAGCCTGAGGGTTTCTGATGTTCAGCTTTAACTTGTGAACAAGTTAAACATTTAGAAACATAGGTTGCTATGTCCTTCTTCATTCCTATCCACCAGAAATTTTTCCTTAAATCCTGGTACATTTTGTCACTTCCTGGATGCATCGTATACTTGGACTTATGAGCTTCTTCTAATATACGATGGCGTAGATTTCCTAATTTAGGTATCCACATTCTCTTTTCATGGAATCTCCATATTCCATCTGTTCCTTGTTTTAATTCTTTTAGCATACCTTTTAATTTTTCAGAATCATCCTTGATTACTGATTCTTGTGCTTCTCTTATTTGATCATTTAAATCTACTTGCAGATTTAATTTAAGAGAACGTACCCTTTTTGGCTTTTCATAATATTTTCGACTTAAAGCATCTGCCACTATATTTGCTTTTCCTTCATGATACTGGATATTACAATCATAATCACTAAGCATCTCCATCCAACGTCTTTGTCTCATATTCAACTCCTTTTGCTTGAAGATATACCTTAAACTCTTATGATCAGTGAATATGGTAAACTTACTACCATAAAGGTAATGTCTCCAAATCTTAAGAGCAAAAATTATAGCTCCTAATTCTAAATCATGGGTTGAATAATTCTCTTCATGACTCTTAAGTTGTCTAGATGCGTAAGCTATAACTTTCTGACGTTGCATTAATACACATCCATAACCCAATTTAGAAGCATCACAGTAGACTATAAAATCTTCACTTCCTTCTGGTAATGCTAATATAGGTGTATGGGTTAATCTTTGCTTAAGGATTCTAAAGGCTTCTTCTTGTTTTACTCCCCATTCAAACTTAACAGATTTACAGGTTAACTTAGTTAAGGGAATGGCTATTCTAGAGAAATCTTTAATAAATTTTCTATACTAACCGGCCAATCCTAAGAAACTTCTAACCTCAGTTGGTGACTCAGGGGTTTTCCATTTAGTAATTGCCTCGATTTTTGTTGGATCTACATGAATTCCTTCATGATTGACTATGTGTCCAAGGAATTGTACCTGTTCTAACCAAAATTCACACTTATTAAATTTAGCATAAAGCTTTTCTTTTCTTAATAGACTTAAAAGTGCGTGCAAATGTCTTGCATGATCCTCTTTATTCTTAGAGTAAATTAGAATATCATCTATGAATACAATTATGAATTTATCCAAATATGGCTTACATATTCGGTTCATCATGTTCATAAATGCAGCTGGGGCATTGGTTAAACCAAATGGCATGACAGTAAATTCATAATGACCATACCTCGTTCTAAATGCGGTTTTAGGAATGTCCTCTTCCTGTACCTTTAATTGATGATATCCTGACCTTAAATCGATCTTGGAGAAAAATCGAGCTCCTTGTAGCTGATCAAACAAATCATCGATTCTCGGTAATGGGTACCGATTCTTAATCGTGACTTTGTTTAATTCACGGTAGTCAATGCACATACGCATTGATCCGTCTTTCTTTTTAACAAACAGTATCGGTGCTCCCCATGGCGACGAACTTGGCTGTATAAATCCCTTCTCTAACAATTCGTCCAATTGTTTCTTTAATTCTTGCATTTCAGCAGGTGCCAAACGATAAGGTGCTTTGGCAATCGGTGATGTTCCTGGTATTAAATGGATTCTGAATTCAACTTCTCTGTCTGGAGGTTGCCCTGGCAATTCCTCTGGAAAGACATCTGAAAACTGAGATACTACTGGAATGTCTTTTAGTTCTTTTCCTTTAGTGTTAGTGACTATAGAAATCAAATACACTATAGAACCTTTTCTTATACAACTTGCAGTTTTCATCACAGATATGAATTTTGTGGATCTAGAGGGCTTATCTCCTTTAATTGTGATCAGTTTACCTTTTGGTGAATTTACTTGAATTAACTTTTGATCACATAAAATACTAGCTTTATTGGCTATTAACCAATCCATTCCTAAAACAACATCAAATCCTGCCAGATTCATGGGATATAGGTTTGCAATAAATTTTTGATTTAAAATTTCTATGCTTGCTCCCTGTAAGATTTCAAAAATCCTAACGGTTTCTCCATTAGCTGTTTCTACTTACGCATTCTTGTGGTAGTTTAGTTAATGACTGATTTAGAAATTTGCAAAACGATGTATTAATAAAACTTTGGTTTGCACCAGAGTCAAATAATACTTTAGCAAAAACATCATTAACTAAAAACGTACCAGCTATGACATCTGGAATCATCTTGGCTTCATCTGCAGTCAGAACAAATGCTCTAGCATTTTTAGTATTCTTGTTGCTTGCAGCTGGGGTCAATTTCGGACAGTTTGGCCTGATATGACCTTTTTCTCCACAGTTGTAGCAATATCCATTACTGGATTTCTTCTTGCAGTTTTCTTCCTTGTGTCCCGATATTTTACAAAAGTTACAGTATACAGAGCATCTTCCTGAATGCTTTCTTTTGCAATTCCTACAGTAGGGTGCAGAGGCAGAACCTACATTTCTCCCACGGTTAAAATTTCCAGAACGAAATTCTTGAGTTAATTTCTGGGTTAGGTTTCTCCTTTGATCCTCTTCTCGGGTACGGACTAACTCATCAGTCAAGGTATTGGCTAGTTCTACAGCTTCTTCTATGGTTTGAGGTCTAGCTGCCTTGACTATGTGTCTTATTTCCCTAATTAATCCCCAAATATAACGGGAAATTAACACTGGTTCTGGTGAAGCAAGAGTTGGCACTATTCTAGCATATTCGAAGAATAACTTTGTGTACCCTTTGCTATCCACACCAGTCATCCTAAGATTTAGGAATTTGTTTGCTATTTGTTCCTTCTCATTGGGTGAGCAGAATTTCCTTTCTACCTTGTTCTTAAATTCTTCCCATTCCATATTATAAGTCCTATCACTTCCTCTTGTTTGGAGGATAGTGTTCCACCATTCTAGTGCTGCATTCTTAAACAGATTAGAAGCAAACAGTATTCTATCTTCTTCAGCACACTTGCTTATCCTTAAGACTGCCTCAGTTTTCTCTATCCAGCATAATGTTGCAATGGCCCCTTCGTTGCCCGAGAATTCCATTGGTTTACAAGACCAGAATTCTTTATAAGAACAACCGTTAGGCACGGTTCTTCTTCTTTTGGGAATAGGCATTTGAAGTATAGGTCCATTGTTTACACTGTTTTCTGGTTCAATCGGTCGCTTACTGCTATGCTTACTTTTATTATCAGCATCCTTAACAGTTTGAAGTATAAATGGCATTGCATCTATAATTCCCTGTGCCACTATGTGTTGGATAGCGCTATTATCCACTTGGTTTCCATTGTTATTGATACTTGGATTATCATTAACCACGTTAATGTTACTCTGGTTATCGTTATTCAGATTTCCTTGATTTCCTTCATCGGCCATCTGAATTTTAAACATTTATCCCATATTAATATCACAAGATAATAGATAATATCGCAATTCACATGACACGCAATCTAGCAAAAAACGTAGATCATTGCTACTTGTACTCTTTTCCATATACTATGCGTCTATTACACACTAGTACAGAAATAAAGATTACAATACCAACAGAAATAAAATAGTAATATGCATCCGTACACACATATTTTATTTTATTATATTATTATTACTACCGCTTCCTCCATTCTAACATTCACGGATATGGATTCATCCAAAAATCCATATTGCGCTCATCGTATTTCCATACGAGACGCTCTCCCACCTGACGCATCCTCTCACTGCTTTCTAAAATTTCCTCCCCGAAAGTCCTAAGTTCTTGCACGTTTTCTGCACTCATTGGGGGTGCAGGTTCTAGGACTGGGTTTGGAATCTGGGGTACGGTTTCCTGATATGGGGGTGACAATTCCTGAAATTGGTAAGGATCCTCTAAAATTTCCCTAATATATCCATCTTGGTAATAGGGATCTAAAGGGTGCATACCTGGGTAGGCTTCTATGTTTTGTATGGGTGGATAATCCCGGATAGGGTAACGTTGCACAAAGTCCCTATTGTCATCCCACCAGGGGTCGTAATTTGGGTCTAATGGGTTTGGTGCAGGCACCCTAGGGATTTCTTCTGGGTTAAAATCATGCATCTCCACTTGGTTTTCCTGGTGTTCTATTTCCATGGGTTGTTCTGGGTTTTGTGGTTGTGGGGCTACTAATTGTTCCAGACCTGGGTCAGCAGCAGTTGTAGCTAAGATATGAAAATTAGCTAGGCTTCTATTAAGCATATCTTGAGTATGGGCATCTGTCTCTCGCTTAATAGCTGCTAAAGCCCTTTGCTGTTGCAATTTTCACATTCTCTTCCTACGAGCAAAAGCTTCTTTACTGAACCATCCTCGTTTCTTATTAGGAAATGGCTCTTCAGATTTGGCTCTAAAAACAAATATTCCATCCTCCTGATCAGCAGTATACCCTGAAAGGGCAGGCTGTGATGATGTACCTTCACTCCTAGGTGAATCAGCTAACTGACGATTCACGTCTGATGGTCCTTGATCACTCATACTGAAAACTAACAGATAGTCAAATAACACATAACACATAATTACAGTTATGCACGTATTTCTGTAATTATTTCCTAACACAAAATTTAGAATTTAAGTGTCAGCAGAACACTTCTTTGGCTCAGACCAGTGGCTAGGCTCTGATACCACCTTCTGTCGCAACCTCCGATCCCTGATTCCCGGGAACGGGAGAACGCGAGCTCAGATAGTGGTGGTATCAGTTTGTTTAAATCTTGCAGCGGAATTTACATCAGGACCGTAGTTAGGAAATGTTTATCAGAGTAAAACCACCATATTTGATATTAATAATAACATGGACAAAACCCAAGTTTCTTATTACAATACATTTATAGGGACAAACCCTATTTTATTTAATTTAAAACATTGTTTCTTAGATAACTTTTATAGACACTTATTTTCCAAGCCGTCAGTGCTCTCGAGCTGGCTTTTTCCCAGTTGGCTTTCACATTGTGTTACCTGAAACATGTTTTAAAAATATTTTGTCAGCGGGAAATACCGGTGAGTGAATCCCAGTTTAATCAAGAAACATTTTATCAATTAACACAGTATTGAGAGCGATCACATTGTTTATTTCTACCCAATTACTCAATCAATACTGTCAATCCTTGACTTGTGGGTCATATTACACATTGGCTAACTCGTTGTCCAATGGTAACGTACTGTCATCCCGACTTACTACTCGCAAGTAATAAATTTTGTATACAAAACCCCAAATACCGGCAGTAATTGAAGAACTACAAAGACTCAATCACTGCTTAATTGCATTGTAAAATAATTAAGGTTTTGTAAAATATTACAAAAAGATTAACAAAAAGAGGATAAACTCACAAAAAGGTTTACACAAAAAGAAGGATTACTCACATTGCTGTCTTAGGCTTTTCGTAAGGGTTTCCTGGATATAATCTATAATTTATACAAATGTACATAGGTTAGTATCATAACCCTTTGAAATTATTAATAATACCCTCCCCGAGACGGTATTCCAACAACTACGTCGGGCAGAACCACGACAGTTTTTACGGAACCCTAAATCAATCAGGCAGCGTAACTATTATGAAATCAGGGTTATAATACTTACAACGGAGCAGAACCTCGCTAATTAGGGGTATAATACTTGCAAAATATGCCTAATACTTTCAGAATTCGAGTTTGAGAAGTGTGAATGAGCGACGAAAAACGTAAATTGATGGCCTTCTTATATAGTTGTGATATCTGACTTCCAGGCGGCCCGCGTAAGGTAAGGCTAAGCCTTACACGGCCCGCGTCAACACACGGTCAACATATAGCTTAGCTGATTCGATACGTAGGTCTGCCACGATGATGACACGTGTCATCACCTGATGTCTCCGCGTTTCATGATCTGTCGCGGCCCGCGTCAACTTAGACGAGGTCTTACGCGGCCCGCTTGAACTAAAGAAATCAGCGGAGTCAAAGTCTGGTCTTGATACGGCCCGCATGAGCTTGAGGTGGGATCTTACGCGGCCCGCCTCAGCTCTAAATTCAGATTTTTATTTTTATTTTATAAACTATAATGTATTTCGGGCTCGGTTTTATATACGGGGCATAATATAAGACACATAAGAATATTTTAAGATATAATAGGGTATACAAAATATAATGAGGGTGTTGATTTTACCGAGGGTTGTTACACTATAACAGGATGGATGTGACACACACAGATAGATAAGCTGTCAGTGTTGTCAAAGACTGTTTGTCGGGTTTCCAATGCTCACGCAGGGTGATAGAAAACGCTGATACGAACACATGTGTTTTGAAATAGGCTTTGTTCTTGGTTTAATGAAGTTACACATATAGATGACCGAATAGAGATTTGAATAACAAACTGTGGAGAACTTGTTTGCGTTATCCATCAACATAAGCTAAAATACTCTAAAATTAACAAGGCGGTCTCTTTGTTGCGTACTGATTATTGAAAAGATTTGTTGAAATCGAAGAAAAGAGTAAAAAAGATGAATTGAGGCGTACATTAGGAACAAGAAGTCCAACAATCCGTTCATTATCTGTTGTTGTCTAAAACAATATGAATGTACGCAACGAATTTGTCAACTTTGGGTATATTCGAAACCAACTAAAATACGTTGGGTATATTCGAAACCAACTAAAATACGTTACAATACGTTAAAATACGCTAAAATACGCTAAAATACCCTAAAATACGTTAAAATACGCTAAAATATGTTAAATACGCTAAAATACGTTAAAATACGCTAAAATACGTTAAAATACGCTAAAATACCCTAAGATACGTTAAAATACGCTAACTTACATTAAAATACGCTAACTTACATTACAATACGTTAAAATACGCTAAAATACGTTAAAATACGCTAAAATAGGTTAAAATAAGCTAAAATACATTAGAATACGCTCAAATACGTCAAAAATACTATTAAATACGCAACAATATGTTAGAATACGTCAAAATACGCAAAAATACGTCAAAGTATGCGACTAACGATATTTCCACACACGTATACATATAATACGGCACTATGGAGTACAAGTGGATTTCAAACAAAACTGTACGTAATCATAGAATACGATATTCGCACGCAACCGAACGGCACCGAAACGACTTATGTTGAAGGTATACGTAATAAAACGACAAAATATGCGAAAGTTCGGCAAAAAACGAGACGTTTACCCGTCGAACCGAGGGAAACACGATAACTCTAAATTTGAAATAATGCCATATACGATCGTATAGGCCTATGTTGTATCGTATATCAGCTTAATACGAATCGTATAAAACTTTGAATTTTCTCAAAAATACCCCTGAATTTATCAAAAAACCAGGGGTATTTTAGTAAAATCATCGATTAATACGCATCGTATAGGCCTATACGATGCGTATTGAACTATAAATTTCTCAAAAATGTTTTTCAAATCAAGGGTTCCATCATTTCAACCACTTGTTTTCAACAAGGATGTAACGTAATGATTCCTCTCAATTGAATAGACAGACACTTGCTTCATAGGACTCACTTGAATTTGTGGATTTCGGTTGGTTCAGAAACTTAACAAGAGAAGCAACTAAAAAAGCGTTTGGTACAGAAACTTAACAAGAGAAACAACTAATTCGAAGATCCTTGCGTTAGACACAATTTGTTGTAATTTGTGGATTTCGGTTGGTTCAGATCTCTATTCGGTCATCTTTCCTCTCAAAGAAGGATGAGATATCGGCAGTTAGCTCGAAGAAGTTTCTCTCAATCAGGTGTTCGATTAGATTTTCCCTTTTAACAATGTCCTGTTAATTGTTGGAAATTTGTGGATTTCGGTTGGTTCAGACACTTGCTTCATAGGACTTACTTGAATCAAGCAGGCATGCCTCAAACACTTAACATTTTTAGAAGTTTTCAATAAAATTTCATTCTGCTGTGAATTTATTCTCTATGAAATGTCTCACTTAACAAGAGAAGCAACTAAAAAAGCGGTGAACGGTATTTAACGTACACACCTTGAAGTACCGAATCAACATAAATAACTGAAATACTGAATCAAACAGGCATGCCTTGCAGTACTGAATCAACAGAAATAACTGAAATCAACAGAAGGATGAGATATCGGCAGTTAGCTTGAAGAAGTTTCTCTCAATCAGGTGTTCCATTAGATTTTCCCTTTTAACAATGTCCTGTTAATTGTTGGAAAATTGTGGATTTCGGTTGGTTCAGACAGACACAATTTGTTTTCAACGGGGATATAATGCAATGATTCCTCTCAGTTGAATAGACAGACACTTTGCTTCATAGGACTCACTTGAATCGTCTCGGAAGTACTGAACAATAGAAGGATGATCCAGAGGTCGGTCTCGGGTGGGCATAAGATCCGTGGGCCCTATTGTCCGATATGTGACTCAAGAAAGTCATTGGACTGCCGCCGATGAAGTCAAATGTGATCAAACTTGGACATCAGACGTAAATCTTGAAGAAACGGAACATAATCCCAGATTGTTTAAAGAAACGCTTTTATCATGTGTGATCCAGAGGTCGGTCTCGGGTGGGCATAAGATCCGTGGGCCCTGTTGTCGGATATGTGACTCAAGAAAGTCATTGGAATGCCGCAGATGAAGTCAAATGTGATCAAACTTTGAAATCAGACGTAAATCTTGAAGAAACGGAACATAATCCCAGATTGTCTAAAGAAGCGCTTTTATCATGTGTGATCCAGAGAAGACGTATCGGGTGAGTTGTGGTTAATTTATAGGAGGAGGTTATGAAACGAATATATGTTTATTCGAATTTAAAGGACAATACTGACAGAGGTGCTGGTCTTTTCTCCCATTGTGCAAACTTGAAAAATCTTACCATAACACATCTAATATGACATATGATAAAAGCGCTTCTTTAGACAATCTGGGATTATGTTCCGCAAATTGGGAACCACATATTCGTGTGTAAAAGCTTGGAAAGATGACCGAATAGAGATCTGTATACACCCTTGGTATTTGTTTACCACATGACACATGATAAAAGCGTTTCTTTAGACAATCTGTTTTTATGTTCCGCAAATTGGCAACCACATTGAAGTACTGAATCAACAGAAATAACGGAAATACTGAATTAAACAGGCATGCCTTGAAGTACTGAATCAACAGAAATAACTGAAATCAACAGAAGGACGAGATATCGGCAGTTAGCTCGAAGAAGTTTCTCTCAATCAGGTGTTCCATTAGATTTTCCCTTTTAACACTGTCCTGTTAATTGTTGGAAATTTGTGGATTTCGGTTGGAAATAATCGTGTCAAGGTCTTTATCAATCATACCATCGACCAACTGCTCGAAATCCCTTTCGTTTCTCGGGTTCGCGTTCGACAAAACAGAACAAAAAATAAATTCAAAAAAACAGTGGCCTGATACGCATCGTATAGGCCTATACGATGCGTATCAGGCCCGCCGCCAGACATAACCTGCACCTGTCAGTCTGACATGTTTTTTACTTTAATTCAATACGCATCGTATAGGCCTATACGATGCGTATTGAATTGAAAAGGTGTGTAGATAGACAGGGGGTGTGCCATTAGAAAAACCCTTAAATAATAAGGATTAATGGTTTAACTATTCATTGATTTAACATGGAGTTTGTGTTAGGTTAAGACTGAGTCATTAACTAGTATTAAGTGGTTTAATAGTATGACTTTAAGATTTTTAGAATCTAAAATTTATTTTAGTTAAAACAAAATACATTAAGAAGAATAAATTAAGTTTTTTGGACATATCATACAACTTCTCCATTCATTCTTTCATACATAACATCCAATTCCAAACTTTTAATAAATACCCAAACAAGTTGATTTAGATAACGTTTGACTGTTACACAATACAAGGAAACCGCAATAGAAATCCAAATAACACATACAAAGGTTTCTTTATTTATTACATGAAAACAAAACACCAGTTCTTGTTTGGGTCATTGCTCGATGTCATCTTCAGCAGTTGCAAGGATCGCACTTGCAGCTACTTCCGCACTTGCACGCGTTTCCGCTCTCGGCAACCTCGGTTTCCTCAGCAAAACTGCAATTTTTATAAACTTTAAATCATTTTACAATCCCATAATAGGGTTTATTAATTTATATATCACAAATAAAGACAGAACCGAAACTTTTTCGTCAAGGGGGTCGTTTTAAAGTTCAATGAACTTGTTTATTTAGATTTTACAAGAAAAAAAATAGAGACGCTTTTGAGTCCTGACCCTCCCTTAGTTCCGCCCCATGACACATGATATATATGTATTTAAAACAATAGAAGTACGTACGTCATCCTGGGTGCAACACCGTCGACGATGATAGTTGTGGTGGTGGTCGACATCTCGACGTTGCAGCTGTCGTGACAAATCACAAAAGTGGTTAAGAGGATTAAAAATTACTAAAAATATAAAAATAAGTAAACGAATTAAATATTTATATATAAAGAACCAAGAATAGAAAAAGAATTGAAATTACGAGTTGCAGTTGCAGCTGCTGCCGCATGAGCAGCTTGAGCCGCAGTTGCACTTTCCACTTGAGCAAGACATGTTGATTCGAAGGTTTGAGATTAGTTTGGGTACTAGAAAGATTGTTGTTAAAGCTTGGTGATTTTCTTGTATGATAATTGGGTGCTATTTATAGAGCATCAAATGGATCATCACCATACACGTGTATGGTTTTGATATCACATGCGTATGTTCATAGTTCATTGTTACATTCCACACGGTTCACCAATCACCATCACTTCTTGATTATTGGTTGAATTTCATTCGTGTTATAACTTTCTCAAAATAAACGAACCACTCTATTTTTTTTAAACGTGAACTTCATTAAAACACTGAACCTGAAAATCGGGACAGACAACACAAACAAAAGATTACATATTCACAAATTTACACCAGTTCCCCCAATCAAAACTACCTTTCTTGGCCCTGTGTTTAAACCAAAAGAAACTAACCACTCTAACTTCGCTAAAGATCTCGTTGACACTGCACCTCTTACCATTGAATCTAAGGCTGTTTATAGCCTTCCACAAAACCCAACAAGCCGAGAGCACTATACCATGTAAAACCTTTCTTTCTGTCATCCTTCTAACACCCAGATTATGAATCTCAAGTAAGTCTCTAAAAGAAAAAATGAAAAATTTCGGAATCCGTCACCAATAGCTTATTTTCTCCTAAAAACCCAAAGCCAGCGGACACGCAGTAAAAACGTGATTCACGGAGTCGAAACCATCATTACAGAAACCGCACATATCATCGATCACCACCACGCCCCTCTTAGCAAGCACCTCGACCGTCGGAATCCTATTCATGTCCACACGCCAGGCAAAGATGTTACATTTTTGCGGAACCCACTTACACCAATCCATGACGAACCAGTTGCTAAAATCTTTCTTTGTATCTAAATGCTTTTTCAATGCAGCCACCGAGAAGCCCTCCGAACCAAGCCCAACCAACTCCACCTGTTCGGAGTGTCAGACAAACTAACCGAAGCCAAAGCCGCCCATAAGGACTGTCATTCAGCCCCTTCAACTTCAGAGTCCGGGTCGTGTCTCCATAACCAAAGGCCTTCACCGTCTAGACGATCGCGCACACAACAAGTTTTCACCACCTCTAAATGAAAGAGAGAGGGGAACTTCACCTTCAACGGAACATCGTATAACTAAGGGTCGAGCCAAAACATAATGTTGTCTCCCCTACCCACCACTCCCTTAAACAAGTTACGAATTGGCACGTTATCTACCAAAGGCTTCTTTAGAACTGAAACAATGTTACACCAAACTCCACCATAAGCTCTTTTCGCCAGGAGAAAGTCCCATTCGGATCCTCCAACATGCAACGCATTTACAACTTTAACCCACAAATTATCCTTCTCGTTTTTATATCTCCATCCCCACTTAGCTAACAAAGCCATATTCACATTTTAAGGCTGTGAAGCCCGAAGCCTCCCATCTTTTTTGGAGATGCGACTCTATCCCACGCAACCTAATGCAACTTTTTATCCTCCGATGAACCCCCCCCCCCCCCCAAAGGAACTTTCTAATCAAAGATTCCAAATCCTCCACTACTTTTTCCGGGGTGCGAAAAAGAGAAAAATAATAAGAGGGAAGACTTTCAATAACTGACCGAATCAGGGTGACTCTACCACCTATAAAAAGAAAAGAGGCTTTCCATAAGGATAGACGCTTCTAAAAAAATATCGAAAACCGGTCTCCAGTTGATAACCCGGTTCATATTCGCCCTAACAGTCAAACCAAGATACTTGAACGGGAAAGACTCGGCTTTACAACCATCTAACACAGCCATCTCTTCGACCTTCCCTAAATGGATTCCAATCCCGTATAAGTTTGATTTGCCAAAATTGATTTGAAGCCCCGAGCACGCGTGAAAACACCTCATAATTCTCACAACATTGAGGATGTTATCCCTACTCCACTCCTCAAGGATGATGGCATCGTCTGCATAAAATAAATGAGAAACAACATGGCCATCATTGGGAAGAGAGACGCCTTTGACTATACCAAACTGCAAGCCTTTCTGATCATACACGAAAAAGCTTCCATAACAATGACAAAAAGGAAAGGGGAAATAGGGTCCCCTTGGCGCATACCTTTATGACATTTAAATTCGAAGGTCGGGGCACCGTTGACCAAAACCAAAGCCCTAGCCGATGAGATAACCTCCTTGATCCATAAACAACACTTATTGGAAATCCCATTTGAGCAAGAATATCCAACACGGAGTTCCAGTTTATGTTTTCGTAAGCCTTTTCAAAGTCAATCTTGAGAATAAAAACCTTCTTATTGGCTCTTTTGATCCAGTTTTGAATTTCAATGATAAGACCATCCAGAATGTATCTCCCACTAATGAAGGCTGATTGAGATGGATAAATTATGGAATCCAACACCCTCTTGAGTCTATTCGCCAAAATCTTAGAAATCACTTTGTTAATGATTCCCACTGAACTTATTGGCCGGTAATATTTCAGCCCGATCGGGTCCCTAACCTTAGGAATCATAGCAATGAAAGAAGAACCGCATCCCATATTGATCACCCCATGTTCAAAAAAATCAGCCATAATTTTGAAAAAATCGTCTTCTAATAAATACCAAAAAATGCTTAACAAAACGAAAATTGATACCGTTAGGGCCCGGGGCCCTATCATCACCACACTCGAACACAACACCCTTAATCTCCTCACGCATAAACCGAGCATCCAGAAACGTTGAATCGGCATCAGAGATCTTCTTAATATCGGAACAGATGAGCCGAGGACGGTCAACACATTCTTCAATGAATTTATTTTTAAAAAACTTATAAACCTCCTTTTTGACTAGAGACGGCTTCGACACCAAAGATCCATCCACCTCCACACCATGAATAAAATTACTCGCTTTCCTACAGTTTATCATAGCATGGAAAAACTTTGAGTTTTCGTCGCCTTCCTTTGCCCATTTTATCCTCGATCTTTGTTTTAAGTAACTACTTTTCCGCTCTTCTTCCTGTTTTAACACTTTTTTACTTTCCGACATAATCCGCTCCTCTTCTTCAGTTAAATCCCTTTCTTCCATAACAGTCTGAATATTTTCGAGATCAGACGTAGCCAAAGCCACCTCCTCAGAATTTCTTTTCAACATGTTATCCCTCCAAGCTTTTAGGATAACTCTGAGATCACCCAGTTTTCTCATAAGAGCGACGTCAGGGGGGCCTTCACACACGGACTCCTTCTTCAAAGCCTTAACAACCTCTTCTTCAAACCCTGGTTTGTCAAACCACGAATCAAATATCCAAAAAGGCCTAGCCCCAAAGTTCACAGAAATGGACTTCAAGATGATAGGGCTATGATCAGACAAAAAAGTTGAAAACGCCTCCACACTCGCTTCTGGCCACGAGTTGAAAAAACCCTGGGTTGACCAGGAATCTATCAAGTTTGCTCAATTTCCTTCTGTTAGCTGAAGAGCATGTAAATTTTCTACCGCTCATGTTACATTCAATTAAGCCAGCGTAAAAATAAAAGAGTTAAAATTTTCAGCACAAGTCTGTTTAAAAGCACAATTCTTTTTTTCTTCATGGTTCCGAACAACATTAAAATCTCCTGTGACAACCCAAAAACTATCAAACTCTGAAATCACCTGAACCAGCTCATCCCACAGGAGCTTTTTGGCTGCGACACTCTGAGGAGCGTACACGTTAAAAACATTAAGCACAGAACCACTCCCTGCAATCTTACCCCTGATATGCAAATAATTCATATTCTTAGTAACATTGGTCTGATGGAACACAGACAGATCCCACATACAAATCAGCCCTCCTGAGAAACCGACCGAGTCGACACTTTCCATCCCAAACTTTCTGTTCCCACAAAAGCCAGCAACGTCAGAGACCAACACCGAATCTTTTTTAGTTTCTTGGAACACCATAAAATTGATACCGTGTTTTGATTTCAGATTTTTGACCCACCCCTGCTTCCCCAAACTCCCAAGACCACGAACATTAAAAGATAAAAATTCATTGGTCTACCCCATTGTTACCTAATGAACCGAGGATGTTGTTGATCAGATCTAACCGTAGCCTGAAATCAACCCCCACCTGAGCACCAACCTCAATTGTCGCTGCAACTTCTACCTTATTCTCTGATCCTTGATTCCTACTGACAAAATTGAGCCGCTTAGTATGAGAATCCGCAAGTTGAGAATCGTCCACCAAAGTATCCGCCGACGATGCCCTGAGGTTAAGGTCCATTGAACTGGCAAACGGAGAAGAACCGGAATCTCGATTTACCCCCTTTGAATTAGCAGAGTCGGTGTTGGGGCCAGGATAAGGAAAACAAAAGTGGTCCTCATCATTCTGCCTGGGTCTTTTGAGAGGCCTCTTAAGCCCAGGAGAAACCCCTTGAGGCTTAGTTACACGAGTTTGGGCCAACAACTAGGGCTTCCTCAATCAAAACTTTTTATTATTACCAAAGCCCAAATTGAAATCCTCAGAAAAATTTTCACCTGCTTTGGCCCCACCAGCGACACTAACTCCTGGAACAGAGTAAATCCCATGAATGTGAACAGATTGTGTCCCCACCTCTACCTCATCGAAACGACCACCATTAAAATCTTCTTCCCCAACATGCATGGCAAAATGCCCCACATTAATATCTGGAACATGATTACACACGTGCGCCGCCGGAGAATCCCCATGCATGCTTTGATCTCCCTCTTGACTTTTCGGAGCCGGAACATCTTCCTTCTGGTAACCTACCGGGTTCTCCTGCAATTCTGAAGACTTGATCTCCGATCGAATACTCGAATCATCATCGCTCGTCTCATCCGAGTCCCCATCTTCATCCAGACAATCGGGTAACCAATCCCCCAGATCCTCCGAAACCCACACCCTATATTTCTTATCTTGCCAATTTAGCGCCACTTCCTCTAAAATCCTTTTACCTTCCCCTACTAACACCCCAACGTAGACCATGGACAGATCTCCATCTTCCTCCGATATTTGAGGTGGTTTGGCCATTATCCCATAACGTTTACAAATGTCAAAAATCACCTGGTCACAGAAAAGATGTAGAGGAACACCATGAACCCGGAGCCATGCCACCCTCTCGTATGCAAGAGCTTGCCCAATCCAAATGTCCGTGTGTGAAAACCAAACCTTCCAAACCTCTCCATGACTAAGAAAATTAACAGCGGCTTCATTGCAAGAAAAAACTAATAACAAATTAAATCCACCTACATATTGGAGATCCATATCCTGTATCCCAGCCGCCGACAATAACTGCTTGATCTTAACCAGATAATTAAAATCTCGGGCTCTGGCCAGGACAAAACGATGAAGAAACTCCTAAGGGTTGACACTCCTGTATTCACTGTTATCTGTTCGACCCCGGGGCTCGGAGCCTTCTCAACGTTAAAAGCCATGCTGTACGTGAAACCGGGCCTGGTAAAGCTGAAAGGTTTCATCAACTAGACGTATCTTCCTTTCTATCATCCACGAAACCTTTTCTTTTAAGGGGACCTCCTATCTCAGAATGGCCATTCTCTTTGGCGAACCTTGCTAAGTTGATCTTGAGGGTATTCTTTCCAAGCTTAATACCTTTTAGTATAGTTTCCATCTCCTTCCAGTCTTTTACGCCTTTAAAACTGACAAAACCGAACTTGAGACCATCTTTGTTCCTCTTCCTAGCAATATATGTGCCAGTGAGATCTCCGTATTCTTTAAGAATGAAGGCCAGATCCCAAGGCCTGCAGCTGTCGCAACCCCCGTCCCCTAGCTACCCGGAAACGGGCGGCCGCGGCAAGTTTTGTTGGTATCGGTGTTTATCATTTTGGCAGTGGAACTTTCATCAGGATCGTAATTAGGAAATATTTTATCAGAGTAAAATATCACGCTTTTATAATAATAAACAAATGGGAAAATCCCAAGTTTCAAGTACACACATTTTTATAGGGATAAACCCTATTTTATTTAAATAAAACATCTCTTTATTTTAGGTAACTTTATTGCCACTTTTCCAAGCCTTCAGTGTTGTCCAGCTGGCTTCTATTTGGCTTTCACATTTTGTTACCTGAAACGCGTTTAAAAACATTTTGTCAGTGGGAAATACTGGTGAGTGAATCAAAGTTTAATCAAAACAGGTTTTATCAGTCTACAGCATTGAGGGCGGTCACGCAATTACATTTGTTTCCATCTACTTTAATTACCACCCACGGTACTGTCAACCCGACTTGTGGTCATGTTACTACTCACAATGTAGTAACAAATTTTGTATACAAAACCCCAACATACCGACGATAATTGTAGAATACAAATACTCAATCACTGTTTAATATATTATTAATTAAGTGAGGTTTTGTAAAAACAGTTTATAAAAAGGAGATTACTCACATTGCTGTCTTAGGGTTTTCCTTAAGGATTTCCTGGTGAATATCTATAATTTACACAAATGCACACGCGTTAGTATAATAACCCAATATTTACATTAGTAATACCCTCCCCGAGATGGCATTCCAACGACTACGTCGGGCAGAACCACGAAAGCCGTTACGGAACCCTGGATCAATCGGGCAGCGTATCTAATACATAACCGGGGGTTATGATACTTACAGCGAGGCAAAACTTCGTTATTTAGGGGGTATTTTGCCCGAAAATTATAATTGCTATGTAGAATTTCAAGAGAGAGAACGAGAGATTGAACGGTTTGAAACTGAGGCTGAAGGCCTCAATTTATAGTGCCTCTTTGACTTCTCTCGCGGAGCGCGAAGATGGTAGCCAAGGGCTAAGCGGCCAGCGACGTAGGCTGGGTAGGCCCTAGCCTGGCCCAGTCATCGAACTAGCTTCGCCACACGTCCGACACGTGGCAGCACCGGGCTGCGCCTCATGTCTCTTCGCTCGCGCCCCGCGTAGACCAAGGAGGGGTCTTATGCGGCCCGCGACAACCCTAAAAATTTGATTTTTAAATTTAATCTAATGAAATAAAGGTATTCGGGGCCCGTTTTTGTATACGGGGTGTATTTTAAGACATATTGAGATATTTTTAAATATATTAGGGGTGTCGAAAAATATTTTGGAGGGTTGTTATATCCTCCCCCACCTTGTTTTAGAGCTCGTCCTCGAGGTCTACTGGAATAAGTGTGGGTATTTCCTTTGCATTTCGGATTCAAGCTCCCATGTCTACTCTGGTCCTCTTTTGGAGTCCCATTTCACTTTGACTAGAACTAATCTCTTATGCTTGAGGTTTTTGATTTTCCTGTCTTCAATTTGTAGAGGTCTTTCCACAAATTTTAACTACTCATTTACCTCTATATCTTTAAGAGGCATTATCAGTGACTCATCAGCTAAACACTTTTTGAGATTGCATACATGAAATACATCATGTATTCCTGCCATTTCCTCTGGCAGTTGTAGCTGATAGGCTACAGGTCCTATTCTTTTAATAATCTCAAAAGGTCCAACATACATTGGGCTTAGCTTTACCCTTTTGATAAATCTTACCACTCCTTTCCAGGGAGAGACTTTCAATAACACTTTGTCACCTTCCTGAAATTCTAATGGCTTTCGTCTGTTCTCAGCATAACTCTTTTGTCGATCACGTGCTGCTTTCAGTCGTTCCTTGACTTGAATGATTTTGTCAGTCGTTTCTTGTACTATCTCAGGTCCGGATAGTTGCTTTTCTCCAATTTCTGCCCAACAGACTAGGGTTCGGCACTTTCGTCCATAGAGTGCTTTGAATGGTGCAGCATTTATACTTGTATGATAGCTGTTATTGTAAGAAAACTCTATTAGTGGAAAGTGATCGTCCCAATTACCTCCGAAATCAATTACAGAAGCTCTAAGCATATCTTCCATCGTCTGAATTGTTCTTTCGCTTTGTCCGTCCGTTTGAGGATGATAAGCGGTGCTTAGATTTAACTTGGTTCCCATTGCTTTTTGGAAACTTGTCCAAAAATGAGAGGTAAAACGGCTATCTCTGTCAGAAACAATTGATAAAGGAATTCCATGTAATAAAACTATTTCATTTACATACAATTTAGCTAACTGTTCCATACTGAAAGTTTCCTTCATGGGTACAATTACCCAGATTGTATCATTACCTTTTCTTGTTTTGGGTAGTTTGGTAACAAAATCCATTGTTATTAATTCCCATTTCCAAACTGGCATTTCTAACTGTTGTAACAAACCTGAGGGTTTCTGGTGTTCAGCTTTGACTTGTGAACAAGTTAAACACTTAGAAACATAAGCTGCTATATCCTTTTTCATTTCTATCCACCAAAAATTCTTTCTTAAGTCCTGATACATCTTATCACTTCCAGGATGCATCATATACTTAGATTTATGGGCTTCTTCTAATATACGGTGGCGCAGGTTTCCTAATTTAGGTATCCACATTCTTTTCTTATGGAATCTCCAAATTCCATATGCCCCTTGTTCTAGTTCATTAATCATTCCTTTCAATTTCTCAGTATCATCCTTGATTACTGATTCTTGTGCTTTCCTAATCTGTTCATTTAAATCTACTTGTAGATTTAATTTAAGAGAACGTACTCTTTTTGGCTTTTCATGATACTTTCGACTTAAAACATCAGCAACTACATTTGCTTTTCCTGCATGATACTGGATATTACAATCATAATCACTTAGTATCTCCATCCAGCGTCCATGTCTCATATTCAACTCTTTTTGCCCGAAAACATACCTTAAACTCTTATGATCTGTAAAAATGGTAAACTTACTACCATAAAGGTAATGTCTCCAAATCTTAAGGGCAAAAATTATAGCTCCTAATTCTAAATCATGGGTTGAATAATTCTCTTCATGATTCTTAAGTTGTCTAGATGCGTAAGCTTTAACCTTTTGGCGTTGCATAAACACACATCCATAACCTAACTTAGAAGCGTCACAATAGACTACAAAGTCTTCAGTTCCTTCAGGTAACACTAATATAGGTGCATTGGTTATTCTTTGCTTAAGAATTCTAAAGGCTTCTTCTTGTTTTGGTCCCCATTCAAACTTAACAGATTTACAGGTTAGCTTAGTTAAGGGAATGGCTATTCTAGAAAAATCTCGAATAAATCTCCTATAATAACTGGCCAATCCTAAGAAACTTCTAACCTCGGTTGGTGACTCAGGGGTTTTCCGTTTGGTAATCGATTCGATCTTTATAGGATCCACATGAATTCCTTCATGATCGACTAAATGCCCAAGAAATTGTACCTGTTCTAACCAAAACTCGCACTTTGAAAACTTAGCATAGAGCTTTTCTTTCCTTAATAAATTTAGAAGTGCGTGCAAATGCCTTGCATGTTCCTCTTTACTTTTAGAGTAAATGAGAATATCATCTATAAAGACAATTATGAATTTATCCAAATATGGCTTACATATTTAGTTCATCATGTCCATAAATGCGGCTGGGGCATTGGTTAAACCAAATGGCATGACAGTAAATTCATAATGGCCATACCTTGTTCTAAATGCGGTCTTAGGAATGTCCTCTTCCTATACCTTTAATTGATGATATCCTGACCGTAAATCGATCTTTGAGAAGAATCGAGCTCCTCGCAATTGATCAAACAGATCATCGATTCTTGGTAATGGATACCGATTTTTAATCGTGTCTTTATTCAATTCGCTGTAGTCAATGCACATACGCATTGATCCGTCTTTCTTCTTAACAAATAAAATCGGTGTTCCCCATGGTGATGAGCTTGGTTGTATGAATCCTTTCTCCAACAATTCATCTGGTTGTTTCTTCAGTTCCTGCATTTCTGCAGGTGCCAATCGGTAAGGTGCTTTGGCAATTGGTGCTGTTCCTGGTAGCAGGTGGATTCTGAATTCGACTTCTCTATCTAGCGGTAATCCTGGTAGTTCTTCTGGAAACTGAGATTCTACAGGAATATCTTTCAATTATTTTCCTTTAGTGTTAGTGATTATAGAAATCAAATACACTAATGATCCTTTTCTTATATAACTTGTTGTTTTCATCACGTAGATGAATTTTGTGGATCTAGAGGGCTTATCTCCTTTAATTGTGATCTTTTCACCCCTCGGTGAATTTACTTGAATTGACTTATGATCACATAAAATACTGGCTTTATTGGCTACTAACCAATCCATTCCTAATACAATATCAAATCCTGCCAGATTCATCAGATAAAGGTTTGCAATAAACTTTTGGTTTAAAAATTCTATTCTTGCTCCCTGCAAGATTTCAGAAATCTTAATGGTTTCCCCATTTGCTGTCTCTACTAGACATTCTTGTGGGAGTTTAGTTAATGGTTGATTGAGAAGTTTGCAAAACGAAGTATTAATAAAACTTTGGTTTGCACCAGAGTCAAATAATACTTTAGCAAAGACATCATTAACTAAAAACGTACCGGCAATAACATCCGGAATCATCTTGGCTTTGTATGCAGTTAGAACAAATGCTCTAGCATTTTTAGTAGTCTTGTTGTTGGCAGCTGGAGCTAGCTTTGGACAGTTCGGCTTGATGTGACCTTTTTTCTCCACAGTTGAAGCACATTCCATTATTAGGTTTCTTCCTGCAATCTTCTTCCTTGTGTCCTGGTATCTTGCAGAAATTGCAGTAAGTGGAGCATTTTCCTGAATGCTTCTTCTTGCAGGCTTTGCAGTAGGGTGCAGAGGTAGAACCTACATTTTTCCCATGGTTGGAATTTCCATAACGAAATTCTTGGGTAAGTTTTTGAGCTAAGTTCCTCCTCTGGTACTCTTCTCGTGTACGTACTAATTCATCAGTCAAGGTGTTTGCTAGTTCTACAGCTTCTTCTATAGTTTGAGGTCTAGCCGCCTTGACTACATGCCTAATCTCACCGATTAATCCCCAGATGTAACGGGAGATTAAGACTGGTTCAGGTGATGCAAGGGTTGACACTATTCTAGCATATTCAAAGAATAATGTAGTGTATCCCTTACTATCCACTCCAGTCATTCTAAGGTTCAAGAACTTATTTTCTATCTGTTCTTTTTCATTAGGAGGGTAGAATTTCCTTTCTACCATGTTCTTAAATTCCTCCCATTCTATAACAACCCTCCAAAATATTTTCAAACACCCTAAAATATTTTAAAATATCCATATATGTCCTAAAATACACCCCGTATGTGAAAACCGAGCCCAAAATACGATATAACATTAAAAATTAAATAAAACAAAGTTTTTGTGTCGCTCGCGGGCCGCGTAAGACCACACCTGGGTCTACGCGGGGCGCGACAGCCCTACAACGAGGCGCAGCCCTGAGCCAACACGTGTCACGATCGTGTCGAAGCTAGTGGTGATGACCAATCAGAGCTAAGGCCTACACCCCTACTACGAGGGCCGCGTAAGCCTTAGCCTAAGCTTACGCGGGGCGCGAGGGACCCCAAATGCAGCCCTATAAATTGAGGGAATCGGCTTCAGTTTTCGATCGCTCACATTTCTTTTCTCTCTCGACTTTTTACATAGTATAAGCTATTTCCGGGCATAATACCCCCTAATTAACGAAGTTCTGCCCCATTGTAAGTATTATAACCCCGGTTACGTATTAGATACGCTGCCAAATTGATCCAGGGTTCCGTAACGGCTGTCGAGGTTCTGCCCGACGTAGTCGTTGGAATGCCGTCTCGGGGCGGGTATTACTAATGTAAATATTGGGTTATTATACTAACATATGTACATTTGTGTAGTTAATAGATAATCACCAGGAAACCCTTACAGAAAACCTAAGACAGCAATGTGAGTAATCTCCTTTTTGTAAACTGTTTTTATCAAACCTTAAATATTTTACAATGCGATTAAGTAGTGATTGAGTCTTTTTAATTCTTCAATTACTGCCGGTATTATGGGGTTTTGTATACATTACTTGATAATCTTCACAATTGGACAATGGGTTAGCCAATGTGTGATATGACCATAGTCACAGATACGGTCGAGTGGCAAGTACTGAATGAGTAATTGTGTAGATATAAACATTGTAATAGATCTCAATACTGTTTAAAGGATAAAACTCTTCTTGATTAAACTGGGATTCACTCACCAGTATTTCCCACTGACAAAATGTTTTTAAACGCGTTTCAGGTAACAAAATGTGAAAGCCAACTAGAAGCCAGCTGGACAGCACTGAAGGCTTGGAAAAAGTGGCTACAAAAGTTACCTAAATAAAAGAAGATGTTTTATTCAATAAAATAGGGATTTTCCCTATGAAAAATGTTTGTAATGAAAACTTGGGTTTTATCCCAATATGTTTAATATTATAAAAGTGTGGTATTTACTCTGATAAGTATTTTCTAACTACGGTCCTGATGAAATTTCCGCTGCCAAATTGATAAACAAATGATACCACCAAAACTGGTCTCGCGGCCGCCCGTTCCCGAGACAGATAGGGGGCGGGGGTTGCGACACGTTCCATATTGTAAATTCTGTCACTTCCTCTAGATTGGAGGATAGTGTTCCACCATTCTAATGCTGAGTTCTTAAATATATTGGAGGCAAACATTATCTTATCTTCTTCCGCGCACTTGCTTATTTTTAAGACTGCCTCAGTCTTTTCTATCCAGCGTAGAGCTGCAATGGCCCCTTCATTGCCCGAGAATTCCATTGGCTTACAAGACCAGAATTATTTATAAGAACAACCATAAGACATGGTTCTTCTTCTTTTGGGAATGGGCACTTGAAGTATGGGTCCATTGTTCACTCTGTTTTCTGGTTCAGTGGGTCGTTTACTATCATGGTTACTTTTATTATCAGCTTCTCTAACTGTTTGAATAATATATGGCATCGCATCTATTATCCCTTGTGCCACTATGTGTTGGATGGCACTATTATCCACTTGGTTTCCATTGTTATTGTTGTTCGGATTATCGTTATTCTGGTTTTCCGAGTTATTATTCGGGTTTTCTTGATTCACTTGATCCGCCATCTGAATTATAAACAATTACTGCATATTAATATCACAAGACAATATCTAATTCAAATAATCACACGGCAAGCATGTTGATCAAAATCATCGAGCATTGCGACTTACTCTATTTTATAGTATACATCTATAATTATTACAGTACAACTGGAATAAAAATACAATACTAATATGTATCACTAACCATGAGGTGGTCTATACTTCGATAGATTCATCTCTTTTTTTTCAAACATACACACATATTATATATTATATTATTATTATTACTATCACCATTACTAATATGGGTTCATCCAGAACTCCATATTACGCTTGTCATACTTCCAGATGTGTCGTTCTCCGATCTGTCTCATCCTGTCACTACCTTCTAAAATCTCTTCTCCGAAGGTTTGGAGCTCTTGCACGTTCTCTGCACTCATTGGGGGTGCATGGGCTGGTACTGGGTTTGGGAACTGGGGCATGGGTTCCTGGTAAGGATAAGGATTCTCTAAAATTTCCCTGATGTATTCATCGTTATCATAATAGGGATCTAGAGGGTCCAGACCTGGGTAAGCTGCTAGGTTTGGCATGGGTATGTCTTCTGGTATTGGGTAGCGTTCCTGATAGTCCCTATGGTCGTCTAACCACGGGTCGTAGTCTAGGTCTAAGGGATTAGGTGCTGGTACTCTAGGTATCTCCATTGGGTCAAAGTCATGCATTTGGATTTGGTCTTCTGGGTTGTTTTCAATTTTCATTAGCTGGGTGGGAAACTGTGGTAATGGTTGGGGTGCTACAAGTTGCTCCAGGTTAGGGTCAGCAGCTATGGTTGCTAGGATATGAAAGTTTGCTAAACTCCTATTGAGCATATCCTGTGTGTGAGCATCTGTTTCTCTTTTAATGGCCGCTAAAGCTCGCTGGTTTTACAACTTTTTCATTCTTTTCCTACGTTCATGTGCTCCCCTACTGAACCATCCTCTCTTTTTAGGAGGGAATGACTCTTCAGACTGAGCCTTAAACACGAATATTCCGTCTTCATTGTTAGCTGAATACCCTGAGAGGGCAGGTTGTGAAGAGGTGCCTTCGCTTCTAGGTGAGCTGGACAACTGACGATAGGCGTCGGAAGGTCCTTGGTCGCTCATACTGTAAACTAACAAATAGTCAAATAACACACAACAATAAAATGCAGATATGCATGTATTTCCGTAATTTATTGCCTAACACCTGGAATAATATCTTGGTGTCAGCGGAACACTTCTGTGGCTGAATCAGTGGCTTAGCTCTGATACCACCTTCTGTCGCAACCCCCGTCACCTAGCTACCCGGGAACGGGCGGCCGCGGCCAGTTTTGGTGGTATCGGTGTTTATCATTTTGGCAGCGGAACTTTCAACAGGATCATAGTTATGAAATATTTTATTAGAGTAAAATACCACGCTTTTATAATAATAAACACATGGAAAATCCCAAGTTTCAAGTACACACATTTTTATAGGGATACACCCTATTTTATTTAAATAAAAAATCTCTTTATTTTAGGTAACTTTATTGCCACTTTTCCAAGCCTTCAGTGCTGTCCAGCTGGCTTCTATTTGGCTTTCACATTTTGTTACCTGAAACGCGTTTAAAAACATTTTGTCAGTGGGAAATACTGGTGAGTGAATCCCAGTTTAATCAAAACAGGTTTTATCAGTCTACAGCATTGAGGGCGGTCGCACAATTACATTTGTTTCCATCTACTTTAATTACCACCCACGGTACTGTCAACCCGACTTATGGTCATGTTACTACTCACAATGTAGTAACAAATTTTGTATACAAAACCCCAACATACCGACGATAATTGTAGAATACAAATACTCAATCACTGTTTAATATATTATTAATTGAGGTTTTGTAAAAACAGTTTATAAAAAAAAGATTACTCACATTGTTGTCTTAGGGTTTTCCTTAAGGATTTCCTGGTGATTATCTATAATTTACATAAATGCGCATGCGTTAGTATAATAACCCAATATTTACATTAGTAATACCCTCCCCGAGACGGCATTCCAACGACAACGTCGGGCAGAACCACGACAGCCATTACGGAACCCTGGATCAATCGGGCAGCGTATCTAATACGTAACCGTGGGTTATGATACTTACAACGAGGCAGAACTTCATTATTTAGGGGGTATTATGGCCGAAAATTATAATTGCTATGTAGAATTTCGAGAGAGAGAGAACGAGAGATTGAACGGTTTGAAACTGAGGCTGAAGGCCTCAATTTATAGTGCCTCTTCGACTTCTCTCGCGGCGCGCGAAGATGGTAGCCAAGGGCTACGCGGCCCGCGACGTAGGCTGGGTAGGCCCTAGCCTGGCCCAGTTATTGAACTAGTTTCGCCACACGTCCGACACGTGGCAGCACCGGGCTGCGCCTCATGTCTCTTCGCTCGCGCCCCGCGTAGACCAAGGAGGGGTCTTACGCGGCCCGCGACAACCCTAAAAATTTGATTTTTAAATTTAATCTAATGAAATAAAGGTATTCGGGGCCTGTTTTTGTATACGGGGTGTATTTTAAGACATATTGGGATATTTTTAAATATATTAGGGGTGTCAAAAAATATTTTGGAGGGTTGTTATAGCAGCCTTCCGGAATATTTTCCACAAAGAACCTCATAACCTGTGACGCCATCAAAGACGGGGGAGCAACCAGAGAGACTGGAGAGAAAGAGCAACGGAACGGAAAAACCTTGAGAACCCAAGCAGCGAATGGATCAAACCAAAAACCTATTAGAATGGAAGGTTAGCTCAAGATTCACTACCAGTAAGGGAATCGAATAAACCTCACACTCTAATCTGACGTTGATTTCATCGTCAAGCAAACCTGGCATTCACTCTTATCTCTTCGACCCCCGGGGCTCGAAGCCTTCTAGAGTGAATAATAGCACATATTGATCCGTGAATCCACGCATACGTTATGTTAAACGAACCACTTTTTTATTACACCAATGTTAAAGAATGGTACAGCACGTTGCGACGGTGTCGAAACGTAAAGTGACTCGAATTTAAACCGTCTAATGAAAACGTATTTTATTTAAACCGAGTCATTTCCGAACAAAATTTATGTAAAAACATAGACCGTTTGAGAACACACATAAAAATAAGCACGAAATGTATTATATTTGACTCAACTCATTTCCAGAAAACAAAAAATTACGTTAAAACGTAGACAATAATAAGTATAAAACATATTATATTTGACCCAACTCGTTTTCGGGAAAAATTTATGTCGAAACGTAAATCATTTTAAATTTATATCAACATGTACATAAATATAAACACGTAAAACTCAATTACAAAGTTTTTAAAAAGTTAAGGGTAATAAGTGTCAATACTGAAAGCTGATGGTTAAAAGTATAAAAAAAGACAAAAAGAAAAACCAAAACACTTTTCACAAAGTTTGATAATTTTATTATAGTTAGCTAATATTAAGCCCCCGTGTTATGGCAGGGTGTAAAACCATGTCAAGTAGCACCAATGTCATATCACAGTCAGCGACTACCAACACTGGAAAAACTCGTAAAAACAAAATAATAAAAAATAAAACCGAACGAAAAGCAAACGTAAAATCGTTGAACCACATACACCCGTTGTGGCGTGTTAACGCAAAGAAGTTAGTCAGAAACGTAAAACATAGAAAACATAACTAAGTCGATCTAGAGTTGCGATGAACATGCCAAACGAGAATAAATACACGCCTTGCATCGGATATGTCAAACGGGAAAAAATAGACAAAAAACGTTGAACCCCACTCGCATGTTCTGACATATTAACTCACAAATTTTAGAACGAAACGTAAAACAAAAAACTTGCGAAAGATGAAAATATGGGAGACCAACATTGAAGGTAAAAAAATATTTGGGTTAAACTGCAAAAAAAAAAAGTGAAAAGCTTTAGATTAAAAGTAAAAAAAAAAAAAGAGGTCAAATTGTAAAAGATGAGAAGTTTTGGGTTAGAAGTGAAAAATCAATTTTTAAACCCCTTATGCATAGGGTACAACGCTACGAAGCACAAAAAATTTATAAATTTATAGTATGGAAATTAATTTTCGGTTACATTTTTATACTTAATAAATCCGTTTTTTTTTTTGTTTTTTTTTTCATATTTTACGATAATATAATTAAATAATAAAAAATATAAATAATACCTAATTACTTGTTCTTATAACTTTAATGTTCAAGTAACACATATCTGAATTTTTATTAGATATTAGATTATATTATTCCATCTATAAATTAGTAAGTTTTTTTGTGCATTAGCACTTGTAACTTGTGCTTGGGGAGTTTTACAAAAAAAAAAAAAAAAAAAAAAAACTTAATTTTCCACTTTCAACCTAAAAGTTTTATCTTTTACATTTTAACCTCTTTTAATTTTTTTTACTTTTAACTCTAATTTCCAAAAAAAAACTTAATTTTCCACTTTCAACCTAAAAGTTTTATCTTTTACATTTTAACCTCTTTTAATTTTTTTTACTTTTAACTCTAAGTTTTCCATCTTTTATAATTTAACACAACACTTTGTTATTTACAACTTTGGTCCCCCATACTTTTTATCTTTTGCAACTTTTTCGTTTTACGTTTCGTTCTAAATTTTGCGAGTTAACATGTCGTAGCGTGCATGTGAGGTTCAACGTTTTTGCTCTATTTTTTCATATTTGACAGACCTGTCGCAATGCGTCCATTTTTCCCCTTTTGAAAAGTTCGCCGTAACGGGCGGGTCGTAGATCAAATAAGTTATTATTTTCTACGTTTTACGTTTCTACTTAATTTCTTCGCATTAAGACACTGTAACGGGTGTGCATGGTTCAACGATTTTAGTCTCATTTTCGTTCTGTGTAATTTTTACCATTTTATCTATTTTATTTTTACGATGTTGAGAGTCGGTGTCGTTGGGGCATTGGTGCTACTTGGCACGGTTTTACGAACGTTTTTAACCTATAAAATTTTTTACTAATATTTTCTTTCGGTTTACCCCTATTCTTCCTTTACTTAAAAACTATTTTTATGTGCATATTTTATGTACGGGTATGTATAAATATGATTTGTTCTATATTCCGATGTAAACTTTTTTATAGATGAGTCAGGTCAAATATAATACGTTTTCGTTTAAAGAAACCATTTTTACGTGCATATTTTTACGTACGTTTTGGTATAAATTCAAGATGTTCTACGTTTTATCGTAAACTTTTTTCGGAAATGATTTAGGACAAATATAATATGTTTTCGTGTTTATTTTATGTATGTTTCGTAAAGTTTGTTTCGAACCGAGTGGAGTCAAATTATAGTTTCTTTTTCTCCCTTTTTTTCGAAAGCTCTAATTAATCCCCTTCGATTATATGTGCATATTTTCCTTCATACCTGTTACGTTTTCTATGTATGAGTTGGGTCACATATAATACGTTATGATTGTTCGATATGAATTCCATTTTCTTTACGTTTGATCCAATCACAATGCTTATACAGGTTACACTGAGTTCAACTGGATACGTCAAAATATGTGTTTTCATATGGTTAATGTATCATATAACGTTTGGACTAATCCATTCAATACTTACGATGTACCCGCGCCGCAACGCGGGCGGGTCTTAACCCTAGTTTATATTAATTCAAAAGATATTAATAATTTATTAGATATTAGATATATTAATAATATTATTAATTAATATTTAATAAATAAAAGAGAAAATGTGTCTTTTATTAATATTTAGATTAGGTTAGATTTAGACAGATAAATATATTATTATTAATTTCTTATTTGTAGTTATATTAGATGATATAATATCAAGTTAAAAAAATATTTATACTACGCTGCCTTAGATCACATTACATTATAACATTGTTATATTATGTCATCATATTATTATAAACAATATAATTACTTATATTCGTGAGTCTAATCAGCTTGATATCTCAAAATCAAAATGCTTATTAAGTTACTTTTATTATTTTATATATATTAATTTCAAACCCATGAATATTGTTTAGTTTTTAAGTATTTGTTTTGATTTTTTTTATAAATATATATTTTTTATTAATTTAAACCCCCATTATTATATTTGCATTTTATATACAGGGAAAATATCAAATAGAAAGTTTATTTTGGCTAGGAAGTGTAGGAAGCAATAGGATTAGGACATGTGGCAACAGTTAAAATAAAGAAAAAGGGTATTTTAGTCAATCCAACCATTTTCTTCTTCCTTTTCAAAACCCAGTAACTTCAAAACCCACAATTTTCAAAACCTACCATCTTCAACCATTTCTTCACTTTCTATCTCAATAATCACTACATTATAGTGCGATTTTCATCACCAATCAATGATTCAAACACCCGATCAACGTGTTCTTCAGCTTTTTTTTTTGAAGAAAACCCAGTTTAATTTCATACAAAATCTCGTTTTTTCGGGTGATTTTGAAGATAATCACTCGATCCGTTCGATTCGAACGCTGATAAGTGTTTCAATCATTCAAAATTCGTCAATTGTTGAAGAAATTACTTCGATCCATGTAAGAAATTCTATAATTTTATTTTTACGATCTGGGTTTTTGATTTAGTTATTGCGTTTTACGATCTTGGCGGGGTCCGGTGGCAGCGCCCCTGGTAGCGGGGTCCCAGGGGCGGTAGCCCCTGGCGGGGTCCAAGGGGCAGAGCCCCTTGCTGGGGTTGAGCTGTAATAAAAATGCATCAGAAAAATTAATTTTCTGTAAATTGCCTCTGGAAACTACATTCGTAAACTGCATTGGTTCAGACAGTTCACAGCACAAACAATTCACAGCACAGACAAAACTATTGTCATGGTTCAATGCGTTTTAGAGAGAACACTTTCTTTGGTGTTTTTAGGCAATTGCGTTTTAGAACTAAAACATTTTTATGTGTTTTCTGGCCATTGCGTTTTAGAAAAACACATTCTTGAAGTGTTTTTGGTGCATTGCGTTTTACGTAAAACACTTTTATAGGTGTTTTCAGTCCATTGCGTTTTACAGAGAACATTTTTTTTTGTTTTTTAGGCAATTGCGTTTTAGAATGAGTCATTTTTAAGTGTTTTCTGGCCATTGCGTTTTACAAATAAGACAAATTTTTTTTGTTTTTTGTGCATTGCGTTTTAGGTAAAACACTTTTTTATGTGTTTTCAGTTCATTGCGTTTTAGAAAACAGACATTTTAAGTGTTTTCTGGCCATTGCGTTTTAGAAATAAGACATTTGTATGTGTTTTTTGTGCATTGCGTTTTAGGTAAAACACATTTTTATGTTTTTTTAGTCCATTGCGTTTTAGAAAGTACGTTTTCTTTTGAGTTTTTAGGCTATTAAGTTTTAGAAATAAGACATTTCTTTGTGTTTTCTGGCCATTGCGTTTTACAAATAAGACATTTGTATGTGTTTTTTGTGCATTGCGTTTTAGGTAAAACACATTTTTATGTGTTTTTAGTCCATTGCGTTTTAGAAAGTACATTTTCTTTTGAGTTTTTAGGCTATTGCGTTTTAGAAATAAGACATTTCTTTGTGTTTTCTGGCCATTGCGTTTTACAAATAAGACATTTCTTTGTGTTTTTTGTGCATTGCGTTTTAGAAAAATGTCATTTTTTAGGTTTTTTTTTCATTGCGTTTTACGTAACTGGGGTTTTTTCTATTGCGTTTTACGCAACTGGGTTTTTAAATTTTTTTTTTTAAATATAGCAATAGTATACGCGTTTTAAAGATAAAAAACGCTCGTTTTTTTTTTGCAATTTTTATAAAAAAATAATGTCGTATGAAAGAGTTATTAACGTTTAAAAAATGGGGGGGGGGGGATTAGAGGAGAGAGAAACTATTGCCTTGCATTGACTAGAATACCTCTAAAAAAAATTCACGCGCCTCTTTTCTTCCATTCAATTTCCATCATTTAATCTTAGCCCTTGATTAACTAAATGGATGGTCAAGATCACTTCCTAGCCTTCTTAGCCAAATAAACTTCATATTGTATCTCCACCCTTTATATACATGAATTTTATATGGCCCGAACACATAGTTTTAACTTCATTTTTATTGGTTAAGTCAGTAATTTTTTAGTCTTACTCTTGAATCCACACATTTATTAACTATGAGACTTGGATTATTTAACTCATGGAAATGAACACTTCATAGTGAACTCAATTACTCGAATCCTATTTATCAACGTTTTTTTTTTTATAATTTCTTTGTGAAACTAACTTGATAAATATTATTAACTGCTTTTTAAATCTTGAAGCATAAAAGTATTCACAATCAAACTTTCATATTTATGTAGGTGCATCCTTTATATTCAGTAGCGTTTTTGAGAATTTACGTACTCTATTCGAGCTCGAAAAATGGGCCCATATGCTTTAACGATAAACAACATAATTACGAAAATGACAAAAAAATGTAGTATTCGATATACAATGCAATTACGATAATGACAAAATCATAGTATTCTAATGAGTTACATACCGTAATAAATAATACGTTAATAGCTAACCAATGATTCGTGTAGCCCTCCTTGCGTTCTTCATAGCAAATTGTTGGATCAACAACTCTTCACAATTTACATTATCTAAGACTTCGTTCTCGATAGCTATCATCGCCAACCCACTAAGTCTATCTTGACACATTGTAGATCGTAAGTAAGATTTTAACAACTTCAACTTTAAAAAACTTCTTTCTGCAGATGCCACAGTGACTGGAATAGTTAACAAAATTTTATATGCAATGCATGCTTCTAGGAAATAATCATATTCTTTCATGTGCTCCAAAACATCTACAGGGTCGATAAATTTATTGGTTAGTGATGCACGAAATAAATTAAGCTCCATATATAGTGACTCGGCATCAATAGCTGAGCTCCCTTCAAACTTGAGTGCTTCATCAAGACGATAACAAGACGACTTAACATCTTCATCTTTAATATTCCTCAACTTTTTTTAATAGTTTTAATATTGGATTGGGCCCAATAAACCTATTGTTAAGTTGGGTAAATTATAAAAAAACCAAATCTTTTGATAATGGGCCTCTATATTAGATTTCTCATGTGTGTACAATTTTTTTTAAATAACATATATATATCAATTTTAAAAAAAAATCCCGTGCCCCTCGAAAAAACCGGGCCTTGTGCGGAAGTCCTCCCCGCACACCTAAAGAGCCACCCAAGTTTATATTTTTAAAGTGGTTGTTAGTGGAGAAGAGAAAAAATGTTCCTATTCATCAGTAAATTTGGAGGGTCACTATTCACGCTCTATAATTTGTTATATTTTTTTAAAGTGGTTATGAGTGTACGAGAGAAAAAAGGTAATAAAAATAAAAGTATAAAAATGTATTATTTAATTGAAAAGAAGAAAGAAACATAGTATCTTTTAGTGTGATTATAAAGATGGAGTAGAAAATTGATTGTAAGGGTCTGTTTGGTATGGCGTAATGGAATAGATGAGTGAATGGAATGGACGAGGTAATTGAATGGACAAAGGAATGAAATGGATCATTACATTCCATAGTCTTGTTTGGTTACCATGTAGGAAAGGAATAAATCATTACCTTGTGTTGTTTGGTAGGTAAGAAAAGATGAATGAATTAAATTGGCGATGGGTGGTTGCGGTGATCGGTGGTGGCTAGTGGCGGTGGCGGCGACGGGTGGTGGTGGTGGGTCATGGTGGTGGTCGACGGTAGCGGGTGGTGGCAGCGGAGGATGGTGGTGGTGGTCGGCAAGGTGGCGTTAGTGGTCGGGGTGGTGGTGGTCTGCGATGGCGGGCGGTGGTCGAAGGTGGCGGCGGAGGACGGTGGTGGTGGTCGAAAGAGGTTGGTGGCGGGTGGTAACAACGGCAGGTGGTGGTGGTGGGCGGTTTTGGTGATGTAGGGTGAGAGAGGAAATGGAATGGAAAAAAAATATGGGGAGTTGATGGAATGAATTTGAGGGAATGGAATGACTAATGTAATGGATGATTCCATTACTTTGACCAACCAAACACACTTTTTTTTCATTCTCTCGCAATAGTTCATTTCATTCCCACTCCCATTCCTGTATACCAAACACTACCTAAGAGTATTCACATCCATTCCATCAAATCTACCCTAAAATTACAGTAGAAACAACTATATTTTCCCACGCGTTTCAATTAAATAATATTTTTTATAATTTTATTATTACATTTTCTCTTTCGTAAACTCACAACCACTTTCAAAATATATTAAAAATTTATAGAAGGTAAACAATGTCCCCTTAAATATATAGATGAATAATAATATTTTCTCTTTTTCACTCACAATCACTTTTTATAATATAAAGTCACCCTCACATAAATTTGATGGAAGCCATGTGAAGGAGTAGGATCAAATACAAACCACATTTCGTATACAAACTGTAATAACCATTTAAAAAGTGACTTGTGTCATCCAACCAATTATAAAGAAACGGTAAAATGATAACCTAAATAATATCAATTATCTTGAATTCTTTATAATTATGCTAACAAACAATTAATTTATTTGGATTTTCTTTTTGTTTTCAATGTGCTGATAAAGAAAAGTGCTGATATCATTTCACATATGTGCTAAAATCAATTATCTTGATTAATTTTCATGTGCGAATATAATTCAAAAGTGCTAATTTTATGTATTTATTGTTTTAGTATGTGCTAATTTAACTTTTTTAAGTGCTAGGATCTGTTCTTACGGTTTGTAGGATAAATATGTTTTGTACCGGAACCAACCCCGCCATGTGAATGCTAAAAATTCTTTAACGAACATAAAATCCATCGAGGCAAGGAGCATGTCTCCAATTTGAAATTCCCTCGAAATTTATTTTTTTAAATGTTATTTTAATTCTCTTGAACCGTAAGGAACATAAAATTCATCGAGGAAGGGGCATGTTTCCAATTTGAAATTCCCTCGAAATTTATTTTTGAATGTTATCTTAATTCTTAGGATGTCTGTGGGACCAATTTGATATAAGACGATCGTTTAAAACAACAAAAAAGAATATTTTATAAATATTTAAGAAGAGAGCCAAAATCTTATTTTAATTATATATCCGACGACCAATTATTATATTGAACTTCCAAGTTTTTTGATCTTTTGCGAAAGCTTAAAAAATCCGACGACCTATTATTATTTTGAACTTCTAAGTTTTTTGATTTTTTGATATAGCTTAAAAAAAGAAGTTTAAACAACACATAACTTTTGATTAGGACTGCAAAAGAATGAACGAACACAAACAAGGACATGTGTTCGAAACTGTTCATAAACACTTATCAAACGAGATTTTTTGTTCGTGTACGTTCATTTAGGAAGTGAACAAGTTTGTTCTTTAACTTCAAGTAACGAACACAAACGAACCTGCATGAACACAAACAAACATTTATGAAAACAATCGAACACAAACGAATGTTCATAAACACCAACAAACGTTTTGTGACCAGAAATGAACACAAACATATAATAAATTCCGAATAAATCAAATTTGAAATTCCCTCGAAATTTATTTTTTTAAATGTTATTTTAATTCTCTTGAACCGTAAGGAACATAAAATTCATCGAGGAAGGGGCGTGTTTCCAATTTGAAATTCCCTCGAAATTTATTTTTGAATGTTATCTTAATTCTTAGTATGTTTGTGGGACCAATTTGATATAAGACGATCGTTTAAAACAACAAAAAAGAATATTTTATAAATATTTAAGAAGATAGCCAAAATCTTATTTTAATTATATATCCGACGACCAATTATTATATCGAACTTCCAAGTTTTTTGATCTTTTGCGAAAGCTTAAAAAATCCGACGACCTATTATTATTTTGAACTTCTAAGTTTTTTGATTTTTTGCTATAGCTTAAAAAAGGAAGTTTAAACAACACATAACTTTTGATTAGGACTGCAAAAGAACTGAACGAACACAAACAAGGACATGTGTTCGAAACTGTTCATAAACACTTATCGAACGAGATTTTTTGTTCGTGTACGTTCATTTAGGAAGTGAACAAGTTTGTTCTTTAACTTCAAGTAACGAACACAAACGAACATGCATGAACTGAAGACTCAAAGACCAGTTATACGACCTGGTTAGAGTAGAGCTTCAGATGACCTAGCAAGAAACCTGCAAGATCACAAGGAAACAAACACACCGTTAGCCTCGTCACAGGGAGGGGGGCCTCTCTGTGACCAAGCTCGGGCGTGAGAATAAGTATTTGTGAGGAGGAAATAGGTCAGGGAGAGAGAGAGGAGAGTTAGAGAGAGAAAGTAGCGATTACCCCTTTTTGGAGGTCAAAGTATGGTATTTATAGTCTTTGGGTGTGCTGACGTGGAAAGTTAGTTGGGGACGGGCCAGTCGCTATCATGGCGGTTATGGAAGTGGGACCCAGTTAGTTACGCCGCACCGGGGTGTCTAAACGACTCGTCTTATGGTGCAAGGTTCGGTCCGACCTTAGTGTGCCATGATTCGGTCCGGTCAAGGACGTATCCTCATCAAGTCCCCCTAGTTCGTAGCGTTTCTTAGATAACGGTTTCGAACTATGACGGCGCAATTTTGGCGGTCTAAATCTCTGATTTGTCGCTTTGTGGAGTTTTTTGAATTTTAAATTTCTAGGCGGTGACCTTAGTTAGGTAACCGACAGTCACTTTATGTTTCCCGCCTGATGTGACGGTTGGATTGCGTCAGCCGTCATGACGTGTCGCCATCTGATTGGTGCTTTAAGTCGGTTTCCATACCCCATAAAAAGGAAAAGATAAACTTCCGATTTTACTTTTCATCTTTTCACTTTTCATCTTCTTCATCTTCTTCTCCTTCTTTTCTGAAAATAGGCGATCTGCAAGACAGGTTAGTTTCTTCCTTGTATAATGGCGAAAAACAACTTGTCCGCTTGCTTTAACGTTTTGAATAAAAACGGTTTAGCTTGGTATGTTGAAAGATATGCGATCCCTGCATCTCTGCACCCTGTTCTCCCCAAAAAGGACACGCCCATTTACCCGTTTCCTCCGGGGAAAATAGGGGTTTATACCCGTTTATTCGATTATTGTAACTATCGTCTTCCTTTGACGAAGTTCTTGATCGGAGTTCTTACGTTTCACGAGGTTCACATTTCTCAAATGAACCCCTTCGGCCTTGCCAAGGTGTGTCATTTTGAGTTGGCTTGTCGTAGCTTGGGTTCCGACCCGGACTTGGATGTGTTCCGGGCTTTTTACAAACTGAATCGGTCCGGCAACTGGTATACTTTCGAGGTCAGAGATAAGAATTCCTGCTGCTATACATGGATTACTACTAGCATAAAGGACTGGAAAGAACGATTTTTCTATGTTGATGATCGGTGCGTTCCGGAGTTTATGGTATGGAGGACAAAAAAGATGAGGTTCCCATCTCCTCTTTCAGAAGATTTTGAATTTGATAGGGACTTATACGCAAACCTGATTAAGGAAGCAGGCCGCATACAAAGTTATCCGGAATACATTCTTGTTATGGGACGGATCAGCACGATTTGGGCCGAACCAGAGTGGTATCCTACCCTTAAGTGGAACGGAGAGGGTTAGTCATGCCTTTCACTTTTGACACGGTGCTCGTCGTGTCACTTGTATAATTATTTTTATTTTTACTTTTATCTTTTCTTTTGTTATACCGGACTTTGGATACTACTTGTTTGCTTTTTTGCAGCTATGGGTTTGAGAGAAGCTTTAAGATTGAAGTCCTTCGACTCCAAGGAGCTTGAGATCCGAGCCACAAGGACACCGAAAAGTGACCCTCCGTATCTGAACGTGGTGCAGGAGAATCTTTATCGAATCCGAGAGCCGGAAGTTCCAGGTGACCAAGGAGGTTTAGCTGGTCAAGGAGGTTCAGGCTCAAACCCTGCGGCACAAACAGCAAATGTTGCTCCGGTTCGAACAGTGGTGGTGACCGGTAGTGGTAAGGGTAAAGGTAAGGAAACCGGTTCGATCGGGTCGAAAGGGTCTGGTTCCAAGTTTGTGATCGACGATGAAGGCGTCCATCTATCTGTGGGAGATGACGAGGAAGATCCTGCTGAAAACTTACAGGAGGGTGGTGATGATGAGGAAGAGGAAAACGAAGAGGAGCAGCCTCAGGTTAGCTTGAAGAGGAAGAGGGCTCCGTCTAAGTCTGGTCCGAAGCCCAGGCAAAAGAAGACGAAGACGGGCCTTAAGACTATTACTCTAGATGACGATGATGACCACGTCACTGAATTTTCTGCCGCTGGAGGCGTGTTGGCGAATTTAGACGCTCATCTTCATGGGGGTCGTACACCAAGGGACCATCCATTAAACATTCCGTCGAGCCCATTGTCCTTCGGGGGAGGTGCCACCAAGGTTGTCACTGATGTTCTTATGTCCGATCCCACGGGGTAAGTTCACCACGGGGGTTGCTTCTAACGTGTCAAGGCCGAGCCCCAAGCCAGTTGATGGTGGGGACAGTGCCTCCTCGTCCCCTTTGTGGTTTAATACTGAAGTTGTTTTCTTATCACGGGAGTTAGGTTCGGGTGGCATTGAAGATATGGATTCAGCTCGGGCATTGGAGAAGTATGTTCCGGATTGGTCGCTGACGAACAAGGATCGGATAGTGGATGCTTTGTCGGCGAAAATGGCATTATTTCATTTGGGGACTCCCGCTGAGCATTCTCATTATCGGAAGATGAGCGGCCCGGAGCTTGGGAATGCCCTTATGCTAAATCAAGCTCAATCTAATTCATTGGTGGTGGAGTCGTACAAACGTTGGATCGAGTCGGAGTCAACTTGTAACAAGCTCCGACGCGAAATTGCTAATTTGAAAAACGAAGATAATGTCCGATCAAAGACAAAACAAGAGCTATCTTCTCTCCGATCTCAAGTTGAACGCTTAAGGGAGCAAAACTTGGAAGCAAAGGAAGTTAATAAATCTACCCAAGATTCGGCTGCGGCTGCTTATCAAGCGCGAGACAAGGCCCTTCAAGACTTAGAAGCTTCTAAGTTGCGATTCGCAGAGTCGGAGAAGAGATTATCTGATGCGGAAAAGAAGCATGTGGCTGAGTTAAAGGAAATACAAACATCTTATGATCAGCTTCTAGCCGACTATCATCGCCTAATTGGTGGTACGTTCACGATTTGCTTTATATTGCTTTTCTTTTCTTCCCACTGAATCATGTTTCTTTTAAGCTAAAGAGGAGTTGGAGAGGTCTCGTGACAAAGAAGTTGAATCACATAAAACAACGATTGATGAAGCGAAGGGGATGTTGATCCGTTGTGAACGTGATATGGTTGAAGCGTACGCCCAACTGTCGGAGCTTAAACTTACCAAACAATGGTTCTTAACAGACGGGATCGCATGGGTTGTCAGGCTGGTGCATCAAAGCCCGGAACTGGAGAAGGTTGTTGCGGATTTGGTGAACAGTGTTAATGCGGTTGGAGCGAACGAAGGTATTAAATACGGTTTTGAGGCCGCTAAGGGACCCGCTCGATCCTTTGAGGAAGTTCCAGGGTATGATGCAGATGCTCAAGACAAGTTAAATGCTGCGGTAAAAGCTTTCGAAGACTTTAACATCTCTGTTCTTGGGAAGGTTGCTGATTTAGTAGACGAACCTTTGTCCGTTATCAAGCAACAAAGTGAACTTCCCATAGTGAAAGAAGAATTCGAAGCTTGAAACTCGTTCATATGACTTTTGGCTCTTATTTGCTATCGTAATCATACAATTTTTAACATCTATTTTCTTTGGCATGTAATTAGTACAATTTTTTGCTTGCAAATATTTGACTGCCATGTTTTGTATGGAATCAAACCTTATCATTGGTTATTCAATCCTGGCCACTTAGTTTTCAGTTTGCGTCCAAACTTAACTGTTCGACCAGGCTTTTGTTCGGCCATCTTAGGTGACCGGAATATAACTAGAAATTCTTTGATTTCTTTTACATAATCAGTTTGCTTATAGTCGGGACGTTTTAAATACGGACCGCTTTGCTTAATAGATTTAGTTATTTTTTGAAGTATTTAAGCCTTCTCGATCGGCGCGAGGCATGGGTCGAGGCCCGTTTGTGCACATTTACGGAGTTGTTCGAACTTATACGCATGCTGTTCTTTATATTTATAAAAGTACAGATCGCTTTATTGATTTACTAATCATAGATCCGGGGAAAACCCTCCCGGTTACAAATGGAATGGAAAAGTGTCGGGGCATTACCCTCCCGAATTACATACGGAATTTTGGAAACAAAAAACAAAAGATAGCGATCTTTTTTAGCCGTAACAGGCTGTTCACATAAAACATTTCTTTAAATGCACCTCGTTCCACGTCCGGGGTACAGGAGTTCCGTCAATCTTCTCTAACACATACGAGCCCTTATCGCTCGCCTCTTTGACCCGGTACGGTCCCTCCCACTTAGGGGTTAGTTTGCCGGGAGCTTCGATACGGCTCGCATCATTGTTCCGGAGCACGTAATCCCCGACCTTGAACTTGTAGAGTTTAGCCCGAGCGTTATAGTATTTTTCAATCTTCTTCTTGTATCGGGCTTCCTTGATTGCCGCGATGTTTCGGCGCTCTTCTAACAAGTCAAGGTTGGACCGGAGTTCACATTCATTTTCTTCCCAATTCTTGCACCTCTGGTTAGGAAGTCCGATTTCGGCGGGAATCACTGCCTCGGTACCGTAAGTTAGACTAAACGGTGTTTCTCCGTTGCTAGTTTTGTGCAGTGTTCGGTGCGCCCATAAAACGTTCGGCAACTCATCCGCCCAACCTTTTCCTTCATAACCAAGCCTCCTCTTAATCCCATCAACGATTCGTCGATTAATCTGTTCCACTTGCCCGTTACCCTGAGGGTGGGCTACCGAGGAAAACACTTGGTTAATTTTTAGATTTTCACACCAGCGCTTGAATGGGTTTTCAGCGAATTGCTTTGCATTGTCGCTTATGATATAGAGCGGAAGACCGAATCGGCATACTATTTGTTCCCAAAAGAACCGCGTCACGTTGTAGCCGGAGATGATTGTAAACGGCCGAGCTTCCACCCATTTCGTGAAATAATCCACCGCGACTAACAGGTACTGCGCACTTCCGCTTGACCTTGGAAAAGGTCCAACAATATCAACGCCCCACTTTTGGAAGGGCCATGCTGCAGTTACCGGTATCATTTCATTCTTGGCTCGGAGGCTGATTGGTGCGTGCTTTTGGCACTCGTCACACTGTTGGAGCTCCTTTACAGCACTTTCATGCATCCCGGGCCAGTAATACCCTGCATTCTTGACCTTTGTCACGATCATCTTAGGTCCGGCATGGATGCCGCAGATACCATAATGTATCTCCCTGATGATATAACTGGCTTGCTCCGGGTCCAAGCATTTCAACAGAGGTCCCAGAAAGGTCTTTCGGTATAACCCGCCTTCTTGCATTTGGTATTGAAGAGAATTGATTTGGACTTTTCTTGCTTCCGCTTTATCGGTCGGCAGAACGTCATGCACCAAGTAGTTAACTATAGGTGTCATCCATGTTTGCGATGGTGCTTCGACCTGCATAACCTGCGGAGTTGCAATTGATGGTGCGGTCAAAACTTCCACTCTTACTTCTTTGGCTAGGTGACTGAATGACACTGACGCCAACTTGCTCAAGGCATCAGCCTTCTTGTTCTTGCTACGGGGAATATGCTCGACCTTGCATGCTTCAAAAGATGCCATAGTTTGCTTCACTTGTTCGAGATACTCGATCATGCTTGCTTCCCTTGCCTCGTACTCCCCGTTTACTTGGTTTGCTACGAGCAATGAATCTACATGGGCAATAACATTTTTTGCTCCGACTTTTAACGCTAGACGCAGACCAGCCAGGGGAGCCTCGTATTCTGCTTCGTTGTTTGAGCTTTTAAACTCCAGCCGGAGCGCATATGTTATATCCGTTCCCTCTGGATCGGTGAGAATTAGACCTGCCCCTGCTCCTTCGGAACTAGAGGCTCCGTCGGTGTACAAGGACCAAGGTTTCTCTGGAACTTTTTCAACATCTTCCCGTCCTTCGTCTTCCGGTATTTCAACTAGGAAGTCGGCTATAACTTGCCCCTTCAACGGTCCTTTGGTTCGGAAAGTGATATTGAACGCGCCCAACTCTATCGCCCATTTTGCCATTCGACCTGAAACTTCTGGTCGGCGGAGAACGTGCTGGATTCTCTGATCCGTTCGTACTTCGATTGGGTGGGCTTGAAAGTATCGGCGAAGTCTTCTCGAAGCATGTACTAGTGCCAGGGCCAATTTCTCCAAGTTTGAGTACCTTGTTTCATAGTCTTTTAACGTTCGGCTAACGTAATAAATGGGGATTTGCTTCCCGGTACGGTAAGCAACTAGCACCGCACTGATAGCTCCAAACGACGCGGCTAAGTATACTGTTAGCACCTCATCTTCTTCTGGTACAGTGAGAGTTGGCAAAGTGCCCAAACAAGCTTTAAGCTCTTCGAAAGCTCGTGCGGCTTCTTCCGTCCACTTAAAATCTGATCGGAAGCTTTTTCTGAGAACATCCATGAACGGGAGCGATCTATCTGCTGCTTTTGACAAGAACCGATGGAGAGCAGCTAATCGTCCGTTTAAGGACTGGATTTCCTTAACCGTCGTCGGAGGTTTCATTGTAAGAACGGCGTCAACCTTGTCTGGGTTGGCTCGCAAGCCTTTTGACCCTACCATGACCCCCAGAAACTTACCTTCTTCTACCCCGAACGTACATTTTTTGGGATTTAGCTTCATGTTGATGCTTCGGAGTCGGGTGAACGTTTCCAATATATCTTTTAGCATGGTGGCCTCATCATGACTTTTAATCACGATATCATCAACGTATACTTCTACATTTCGCTCGATCTGATCTTTAAAGGCTTTGCTCATTAGACGCTGGTACGTGGCGCCGGCGTTTTTCAAACCGAACGGCATCTTAGTAAAACAATACACTCCTTCATTGGTGACAAAGGCTGTCTTATCCTCATCTTCGACCGCCATTTGTATTTGATGGTATCCTTTGTAAGCATCCAAAAAACACTTCAATCTGAACGTGGCGACGGAATCAATTTTTTCATCGATTTCTGGTAGAGGAAAACAATCTTTCGGGCACGCATCGTTTAAATCGGTGAAATCAATGCACATTCTCCATGAATTATCTTTTTTCCGCACCAGAACGGGATTTGACACCCATGTTTGATACCGGACTTCTCGAATGATTCCCGCATCTAGGAGGCTCTTAACATCTTTTGCAATTGCTTTGGCTCGATCCGGCGCCATGTGCCTTTTCCTTTGCGCAATTGGCTTGATCGATTCTTTCACATTCAGGTGATGTTGTGCCATAGATCGGGGGACTCCTTGCATATCAGAGTGCTTCCATGCAAAAACATCTATCGAATTACTTAACAACTCCCATAGGAGCTTCTTTGTTCGTTTTGGGAGCTGAGCACCAATTGCTACTTGTTGTTCAGGAAAATCTGGGTTGATTGCCCAAAGCTCCGTAGGTACCTCGGACTTTTTGGAGCTCGTTTCCGCTGCATGTCTTACTTCGGCGACAAACGAGCTTGATTCTGAGAAGATAGTGGCAACTCCAGCCTCAGTAGGGAATTTAATAGCTCCATGTATTGTCGAACTGATCGCTCCAAGAGCTCTTAACCCGGGTCGTCCGAGTATTATGTTGTGTGATGAATGAGTGCCAACAACCAGGTAGGTTAGTTGGACTGTCCGGCTTTTGTCACCTTCTTTGAATGTGGTCGGAAGGGTGATATGTGCTATCGGACGGACCACCTCTCCGGAGAAACTGATTAAAGGGGTGGAGACTTCAATTAACCTCTTCTTCACTTGGGGGTTCAACTGCTGGAAACACTGTAAATACATGATCTCAAAGGCGCTTCCTCCATCCACGTAAATTCGTCGGACCAGATGTCCGGCGATGACGGCCGAAATTGTAATTGGTCCGTCTCGAGCATCATCTGGATCGATCGGAGGGAAGTACGTTGGTTGGTGCATCCATGCTGCCATATGCTGGTTCGATCGTTTTACCCCTCTTGGCTCGGCTGACCGGACCATGTTGATTCCGGGTTCGGTGTTCGGATTATCAATTGCCGCTGTTGTCTTCTTCCCATCTTTCATTTCTTTCACAAGGTGCGAGAGTTTACCGGACCGTACGGCCTTTTCGATTTCCTGCTTCAGAGCCCAACATTCATCAGTTGTATGACCCTTGTCTCGGTGGTATTCACAATACTTCTTGGAATGCCTATCCGAGGTGGGTCGTTGCTTCGATGGCGTAGGGAAACGAGTAGTCTCCGTGCTGAGGATTTCACTTGGTGATTTGGTGAGCTCGGAAAAAGTGTTGAAACGCACGTTTCCTGTTCGGAAACTGCCTCGATCCGACTTCTGATACGGGCCACGGTTTCTGTTCCAACTGCTGCTTCTATCTTTTGGTGGCGACGCATTGCGTTTCCATGAAGTTGTTCGAGCCTTGGCATTTCTTGCTGAAGTTTCGCTCGGTTGACCGCAGGCACTTTTTCCCCGAACAAAGGCTCGAGCTCTCTCCATAAGCGTCTCCATAGTTTTTGGGAGATCTTCATGGAGTTTCTCCACAAGTTGATTGTTCCGAACTCCGTGACAGAACCCAGAGACTCGGAGTTGGTCCACCGCACCACTTATCTGCATGCTTTCTCGATTGAAGCGGTCAATAAAATCTTCTACAGACTCTCCGTCTCGACGCTTTATATGGTGAACCTCAGTAATGTCTTTTTTGCAACGTCGCTGCTGACAGAAATTTTGCAAGAAAATACGTCGGAAATCTTCGAAGTGGTCGATCGACCCTTCCGGCAACCCATCAAACCAAACCCTCGCCGATCCGGTGAGAGTTTGGGCGAACATAAGACACCAAGCCTGCATAGGCCACTGCTCGACCTTAGCCGCTCCGGCAAACGTGAACATATGGTCGTCTGGGTCAGACGTACCATCGTAAAACTTCAACGTGGGGGGGGGGGGGCATCTTCAGCTTAGCTGGGAGTGGGGCATTGACGATCCGTAACGTAAACTTTGATTGGGAAGTCATTGACGTGGGGTGGTACGGCATAAGCAGCTCTTGATCTTGGGGGTTTAAACCCATAGATCCCTGGAGAAACAGGTCGTTTAGACCGTTATTCATTGGAGCACTTGTAACCGAAGAAAATTGTGTAACATGAGTTACAGGAGTGGAGATCATAGAACTTACCATAGATCCAGAAGCGAAGGTGCCAACAGAGACGGGATTTCCCCCTGGATAAACGTTGCTAAACAAATTTGCTCGGAGACTTTGCAGCATCTCATCTCGTTGTTGTTGCTGATGTAACTGACGCAACAGATCCGCATTCCTTAAAAGGAAAGCGTTGTCGAAGGTAGGTAATGGTGTGGCAACCGGGGCAGTAACAGACAACGTGGTGACAGAACTTCCGCCTACAGGATTTGCAGCTGGAGGAGCCGATGCAAATCCTATTGAAGCTGCTGAGGCGACAACTGCTGTTGAAGCAGTTGTGGAGTTGGTGTTTCCTTCCCATATATCATTGTAAGATGGGAAAGTGCTGGTGGAGACTGCTGTCGTCGATTCTGCCATGATTTCAAATTAACGAGAACACAGAAACAAATTATGTGAATTCGGGGGGATGGCGCCACTGAAGACTCAAAGACCAGTTATACGACCTGGTTAGAGTAGAGCTTCAGATGACCTAGCAAGAAACCTGCAAGATCACAAGGAAACAAACACACCGTTAGCCTCGTCACAGGGAGGGGGGCCTCTCTGTGACCAAGCTCGGGCGTGAGAATAAGTATTTGTGAGGAGGAAATAGGTCAGGGAGAGAGAGAGGAGAGTTAGAGAGAGAAAGTAGCGATTACCCCTTTTTGGAGGTCCAAGTATGGTATTTATAGTCTTTGGGTGTGCTGACGTGGAAAGTTAGTTGGGGCCGGGCCAGTCGCTATCATGGCGGTTATGGAAGTGGGACCCAGTTAGTTACGCCGCACCGGGGTGTCTAAACGACTCGTCTTATGGTGCAAGGTTCGGTCCGACCTTAGTGTGCCATGATTCGGTCCGGTCAAGGACGTATCCTCATCAAACACAAACAAACATTTATGAAAAAAATCGAACACAAACGAATGTTCATGAACACCAATAAACGTTTTGTGACCAGAAATGAACACAAACATATAATAAATTCCGAATAATTCAACATCTCTCATAAAAAACATTGCGTAGATAAGTATTATGTAATATACAAGATTAGGATCAAATACAAAGGGTAAAATAAGTAAGAAGGGTAAGAAGCATTATAGTCCATTAATCTTGGATTTGGAGGGTTGAGATTAGTTTTAGGAAAAATAATACAATGGAAGAGCATAAAGATGATCTTACATTTATGAACTTTCTCTCTCCACATGCAAGGCACATGCCAATTCCCCACCAATTTAAAACGTCCATAACCTTTTTATACGACATTCTTTTTTAAAAGAAATTTTCATCATAATAACGAGCGTTTTTTATCTTTAATATGAGTATGATATTGTCATATGAAAATAAAATAAAAAATTCATTTAACTGGGTTTTTTGTATTGTGTTAAATGTTCTGCTTATTGTGTCTTTCAGCTGGGTTTTGGTTATAAAGTTTTTACCAGGGTTTCTATACATTGTATTATTATCAAAACTTATGACACAATGTTAATTTGGATTCTATCCATTGCGTTTTTTATAAGAACCTATAACACATTGTATGACATAATGAAGAGGGTATTATATCTGAGTTTTCTATACATTGTGTTATTTACATTGTGCTATAAGTTCAGGTCATTGTGTTTAATCTGCTATCCATTGTATTTTAATTTGTTGTTCATTGTGTTTTTAATCTGTTGTCCATTGTGTTTTAGTCTGTTGTCCTTCTTGTCTTTTATATGCCGTTATTAATTGTGTCTTTCATCTACTATCATCAATTGTGTTTTTAGTTTACTTTCCATTGCAATTTTTTGTTTGACACTCATTGTGTTATATGTTATGTCAATTGTGTTATACGTTATGTCCATTGTGTTTTAGTGTGTTGTCTAGTGTATCTTTTACCTGTTGTCATCGATTGTGTTTTACGTCATGTCCATTGTGTAATACGCAACTGGGTTTTTGATTTTTTAAAAGTATAACAATATGGTACTCGTATTAAAGATAAAAAGACGCTCGATTTTATGGGATAACTTTTTTCAAAAACAAATGACGTATAAAAAAGTTACGGAAGTTTAAAAAATGTGGGGGGGGGGGATAACATGTGACTTGGAGCATATTTTTCTCTTGTGGACAAAATTACTCTTCCCACTTGATTTTTCCATGGACAATTGTCACTCTATAGTAGCTTCTTACACTTCTTATTTTTAAACCCCTTTGTATTATAACTCAACTATACAATACCCTAATATTTATTCAATATTTTATTAATAGGAATTTCGAAGTATATAACAATTAAAAACCTTTGTGAACTATCAAGCACAAACGGACATAAACGAACACGTTCACGAACATAATAGGATCTTTGTTCATGTTTGTTTGTTTAACTAAACAAACAAAATTTTTTGTTCGTGTTTGTTTTTTATTAAACGAATAAACACAAACAAACTTCTTCTCAAGCAATTCACGAAGTATTTACAGAACGTGAAGATCATTTGGAGCCCTACTTTTGAATTTTGATGCTTATTGAACAAGTCATGCATCCATATAAATTACAACCGTAGATACATTATATACAAGTAGTCAAAGCATGGGTGTAGTGGGTGTGTGCTTCAGAGCACCAATGATAAAAAAGTAACCGAATGAATACTTTCAAATCAATCATTTACCGAATACACTTGTCTTTAGGTTAATGAAACACATAATATTTATATATAAAGGTTGGAGTTAAATGCTTGGTTGGTCCCTGTGGTTTGCAAAAATTGCAGACTTGGTCCCAGTGGTTTACTAATTACACGCGTGGTCCCAAAACTTGTCAAAAATGCACTCGGTTGGTCCCCAGCCCTAACTTCAGTTAAATTTCTCAGTTAAGTCCATGTGAAATGACTAAATTGCCCCTGAAAAAAATAAAAAATAAAGATGACCCACCACTGTCATCTTCTTCCTCCCCTCCCTCTCCCTCTCCCTCTCTAAAACCCACCACCACTGCCACCACCTTCAACCCACCACCACCACCTTTAATCCACCGTTACCTTCAACCCACCCCACCCCCACCCTTCAATTAACAACCACCTGCAACTATATATGCCTCACCGCCACCCCTCTCTCTTCCTCGCTCACACCACACAACCACAACCTTCTGTGAATAACTTCAATGATGAAGTTGATGATGATGAATGGTGGACTCGCCGGCAATGGTCAGGAGCATAAAACCTCCTAACGTCGTTGATTATACTTCAACAACACCTCTAACCTCCCTTCTAAGTATCAGGTTTTGTGGACTGCACACAAGGTGCTTGATGAAAGTCCTCAACCAGAATTGGTATTCTTTGATATTTGTGTACGCTTTATGGCTTCAAAAACCTCCTAAACGATCTGATTTCAGTTTGTTTCTGTTCGTATTCCTTGTGCACGCGTGGAATGTTGGAATTAACCATTGGACTGATGAGCATGGCATTCTCACATGGTTAATACTTATGGTCGATAGGGCGGTCAAAAGGGTATGTTACAAAGTTAAAGTCAGCAGCTACAGAAATAACTGACTACAGTTCAGCCCTCATGTCTTGTGTTTCACCGCTCAATCCTCATCTAATGGAAATCATATCATTTACTATGTTCGAAAGAGATACAAAACGGACAGGTTGTTCAGTAGTTGTTGAGAACAGGGCTAGTGCTCAAAATTCTTTTACAAAATTTTGGAATCTCTACATTTGACCAAAAAACTCAACAATAATTACTGAGTGCAAAAGATGATTTTGATCAGCACCAAACTGATGAGGGTGTGAGCGAGGAAGGAGTGGTTGTTAATTGAAGGGTGGCAGTGGTGGTGGGTTGAAGGTTACTGTGGAGGTGGTGGCAGTGGTGGTGGGTTTTATAGAGAGAGAGAGAGAGGAGGAAGAAGATGATGGTGGTGGGCTATCTTTATTTTTAATTTTTTTCAAGGGCAATTTAGTCATTTAACATGGACTTAACTGAGAAATTTAACTGAAGTTAGGGCTGGGGACCAACCTAGTGCATTTTTGACAAGTTTTGGGACCACGCGTGTAATTAGTAAACCACTGGGACCAAGTCTGCAATTTTTGCAAACCACAGGGACCAACCAAGCATTTAACTCTAAAGGTTGAAATGAAATTATTTTTAGTTCCAAGTGAAAATATAAAGATAAATAGAGAAGGCTAAAGTAAGAGCATTCACATTGAAATCTTCATCTTCATCTGTAAATTTAATCTAAAAGACATTTTTCTACAAACTTTGTATACTTTTAAAAAACATCACACATCCAATTCTTTACCTCTAAGACCATGCGTAGTCGTTGGGGTGAATAATGCCCCACCCTTGGGTGTTTTGCGCCATATGACAGTCCAGTCAGCAATGTGGCGTTTTTCTAAAATAGGTGTAGTGGGAATATGAGTATTTTGTTAAAAGGGGTGTAAAGAATTAAAAAAATAAAAAAAAACCCATAAAAAATTGATTGGCTAAACAAGAAAATAGTTAGATGTGATTGGCCCATCAAATAGGGCTTGGGCGTGCTTTAAAAAACGTCAGGAACCAAAATCAACAAAACACGCCCATGGGGGCGGCAAGGCTGGCGTTTTGGGGCGGTATTGGGCGAGATTGAGGGAAAAAAACACGCCATTACGCTTAGTCTAAGAGTGTAGTGGGTGTGTGCTTTAGAGGACCAATGATAGAAAAGTAACCGAATGAATACTTTCAAACCAATCATTTACCGAATACACTTGTCTTTAGGTTAATGTAACACATAATTTATATAGTATTAAAGAAGAAGGTCGGTGGTAAATACCACCAACCCTTTCTACCTCTTAAACTTCTTTTAATAACAAAACTAACCCCCTAATTTTATACATGTCATTTTGACCTCTCAAGTTTCAAAAGTATTGAGTTTATCCTAAAGCTAATTTCTTACGTTGTTATTTTGAGGTACGCGTCAGTATAAATTCGAGTTCGTCTACGCATTAACGTATTTTTTTTAAATGAGTCGGGTCAGTTACGAAATGTTTTATTTTTATGTAAATTTTGTTCGGGAACAAATCAGGTCAAATATAATACGTTTCATTCGACGAGATAAATTTGAGTTACTATGTTTCGACGTAAATTTAGTTCAGAAAAGAGTTAGGTCGATTTTAGTCTATTCTTTATCATGTCGCGTACGATGTCACCACACATGTTTATATATATATTAAAACTAAAAGTCGGTGGCTTTCTACTCACACCCACCTCTTCTTTCTTATATATTAAACTTTGGCAAAAAACAAACAAAATGGGAGTCTGCTATATTGGTTGAGCGTATTAATAATAAACTAGACATCAGGTGTTTGATCCCTAATCTGTTCTTTTTATTTTTGCTATTAGCAATTTGTAAATCTCATATACTCAACTAAAAATGGTTATGTCATTATTAATAAAACTAATATATATTAAATGGTGTGTATTAGTATTCACACTTTTTAATTTTCTCTCAACTTTCAATATTGATATTTACATCTCTTTTAATTTATAAAAAATTTGTAAAATGTCATTTAACTATCTTGAGTTTTTAAAGTTTAAAGTTTATTCCCTGTACTTTCATTCTTTAACTTAAAAACTATGTTCTTATGTGCTTATTTTTATGTACGTGCAGGTATAAATTCAAGTTGGTTTATGTTTCAATATCATTTTTTTTGAACGACTAACGTCAAATATAATACGTTTTCATGCCTCTTTTTATGTACGTTTTCAGTTGATCTACGTTTTGACGTAAATTTTGTTTGGAAACAAGTCAGGTCAAATATAATACGTTTTTATTCGACGGAATAAATTCGAGTTATTGTATGTTTTGACGCCGCCGCAACGCGCGGCGGGTACAATTACTAGTATTTATTATAATATAATGTAACACTATATATATATATATATATATATATGTAGATGTTCCTGTAAAAAAAAGGTTTTTTTTTGTGAGAAATGTAAGAAAGAATCTACACCATTAGATCTTTGATCTAATGGTTGACATCATAATGGCAAAATTGTAAATAATGTTTACTATTAAACATATTAATTTTCTAGATTAAGGGTATACATGTAAATTTAACATTTTTAAATTAAGAAACTAACATTAATGCACATGCAACTTGCCACCCGTCTTTTTTAAACGTCAATAACTTTTTATACGTAACTTTAAAAAAAAAAATTACACCATAATAACGAGCGTTTTTTTATCTTTAATATGAGTATCATATTGCTATACTTATATAGAGAAAAAAATATGTTTCGATAAGATGTTTAGTCCATGATATTTTGTCTATATTCATATAGTGGTGTTTTAATTGTATTGTGATTCAAAGCGTGGTATTTTAAACACATACTGGAATGTAGGTTTAAAATACGTGTTTAAAATACCATGGTGTTTTAACATATGGAATCTGGAACATCTACTAGCATGCAGATGTAAAACACCATGTACAATAACCATACTATGAACATTATACTAAGAACACATTCTGGAAATGGAGGTAGTGTCTTTAATAGTGTTATATACTTATTGAATGGTGTTATATACTTATTGAATGATGTTATATAATTATTGAATTGTGTTATATATGTGCTGAATGGTGATTTTGCAGTGTTATTCGTAGTGTTTTTATAGAGATCTTTAAAATTGTGTTATATACTTATTGAATAGTGTTATATACTTACTGGATGGTGTTATATACATGCTGAATGGTTGTTGCAGTGTTATTCGTAGTGTTTTTATAGAGATCTTTTAAAAAAATCATGTTCCTATAAATAAGGTGGCAGTTATGGAAGGTTTTGAATTAATTGAATCAATGATAAAATCACTTGTTTACCCTTTTGAATTAATTTAAATTGAGGACACATGTCATCTCCACAATATTTCTCACACTTCACACACTTTTAACTTTTTTTACAATATATATATATATATAGTGTGAGGTTCATTGGGGAACACTAAAAAAGTGGGGAACAGTGGGGAACCGACTCAAACGAACTCCGATTGGACTCATTCCAGCGGCGTTGGAACCGGCTCTTCGAACTCTAACTAGGATCTCTTAACTCCAAACCCTAAATCATAACCCATAAACCCTAAATATATTAGGGTTTGACTTTTAGGGTTTAGCCTTAGGGTTTAGCTTTAGGGTGTAGGGTTTAGCTTTAGGGTTTAGCGTTAGGTTTAGCCTTTAGGGTTTAGCTTTTAGGGTTTATAGTTTAGATTTTACGGTTTAGCTTAGGTTTTAGCATTATTTTTTAGCTTTAGGGTTTAGAGTTTATGAGTTAGGATTTTGGGTTTAGGGTTAAGAGATCTTAGTTAGGGTTCGACGAGCCGGTTCCAACGCCGCTGGAATGAGTCCAATCGGAGTTCGTTTGAGTCGGTTCCCCGCTGTTCCCCACTTTTTGAGTGTTCCCCAATGAACCTTCCCCTATATATATATATATATATATATATATATATATATATATATATATATATATATATATTGAAATGAAATAATTTTTAGTTCACAAATGAACATATAAAGATAAATAGAGAAGGTTAAAGTAAGAGCATTCACATTGAAATCTCCATCTTCATCTATAAATTTAATCTGAAAAACATATTTTTCTACAAATTTTGTATACTTTCAAAAACATCACACATCCAATTCTTTATCTCTAAGAGCATTCACATTGGAGACCCATCTCTATCTATATATTTAAATCAAAAAGTAGATTTTTCTTTAAGATTTATAAATTTCTAAAAATTTCTCACATCCAACCCTCTATCTCTACATCTATCTTACTTACATTAACATATTTTATTATTATTTTATCTTTCCTACACACTCATAAAAAATATAGAGAGTTGAATATAACCCTCTAAATAAGAAGGTGTATTTTAGTCTCTTTAAATCGTTCTCTACTTTAGAGGTTCCAATGTAGTAGCATTTTTATTGTTTCTTCTACTTTTATGCCCACATATAAAGGCTCCAATGTGAATGCTCTATCTCACTCACAAACACTTATTTTATTATTATTTTCTCTTTCCTACATACTCACAAAAAAATATAAAGAGTTACATATAAACCTCTAAATATAGAGGTGTAGTTTACTATTCTATAAAATGTTATTTAGAATAGAGAATCTAATGTAGTGTTGTTTTAGTTGTTCTCTCTATATTTCTCTTTATATTATATAGAAAGTATGAATAGAGATGTTCCAATGTGAATGTCGTGCCTTAAATATTTGGAGTTATCTTTTTTTTTGAACAACAAGAAACGACGTGGCAACCACCGTGACACCGGGGTTTATCGATTTATGTTAGGTTAGGATTGGGTCATTGCGATCGATATAAATATGTCTAGTGTTGGTTCGTTGGTGACTTGGTGTATCCAGTCGAGTTTTATTGTGAGTTTATAGTATAGAAAAGAGTCATGGTGGAGAGTTTATCACAAACTCGGTTGTTCTTGTTCTCGTTTATTTGTGTGTGTTTAATCTGTTTGGGCCAACAAAAATAAATGCATAGTTTCTTCAACTAGTATGACTTTAAATAATAAGTATACATTAAGAAAAATAATATAGTTTTTTGGGCATATCATACAACTTCTCCATTAATTCTTTCACACATACATAACATATCCAATTCCAAACTTTGTTATAAATACCCAAACAAGTTGATTTAAATAAACATTTGACTGTTACACAATACAAGGAAACTGCAATAGAAATCCAAATAACACATACGTAACATAGGTTTCTTTATTTATTACAAGAAAACAAAACACCAGTTCTTGTTTGGGTCAACGCTCGATCTCATCTTCAGCAGTTGCAAGGATCGCACTTGCAGTTACTTCCGCACTTGCACGCGTTTCCGCTCTCGGCAACCTCGGTTTCCTCAGCAAAACTGCAGTTTTTATAAACTTAAAATCATTTTATGATCCCATCATAGGGTTTATTAATTTATATATCACAAATAAAGACGGAACCAAAACTTTTTAGTCAAACAGGTCATTATAAAGTTCAATTGAACTTGTTTATTTAGATTTTACAAGAAAAAAAATAGAGACTCTTTTGAGTCCTGACCCTCCCTTAGTTCCGTCCGATGACACATGATATATATGTATTTAAAACAATAGAAGTACATACGTCATCCTGGGTGCAACACCGTCGACGATGATAGTGGTGGTGGTGGTCGACATCTCGACGTTGCAGCTGTCGTGACAAATCACAAAAGTGGTTAAGAGGATTAAAAATTACTAGAAATATAAAAACAAGTAAACGAGTTAAATATTTATATAGAAAGAACCAAGAATATAAAAAGAAATGAAATTACGAGTTGCAGTTGCAGCTGCTGCCGCATGAGCAGCTTGAGCCGCAGTTGCACTTTCCACTTGAGCAAGACATGTTGATTCGAAGGTTTTGAGATTGGTTTGGGTAGAAGATTGTTGTTAAAAGCTTGGTGATTTTCTTGTGTGATAATTGGGTGTTATTTATAGAGCAACAAATGGATCATCACCATACACGTGTATGGTTTTGATATCACATGCGTATGTTCATAATTCTTTGTTATATTCCACACGGTTCGCCAATCACCATCACTTCTTGAGTTATTGGAATTTCATTCGTGTTATAGCTTTCTCAAAATAAACGAACCACTCTATCATACCCCTTTTTTATCACAACATTTTTATTACACCAATATTTGCCCTTATTTATATATACTCTAATTTACAACATAACTATACATATGGTGGTTGTACTCTATGCATAACATATGTTTTGTGCTATTGCATATTGTATCTTGTGTAATGTTGTTTGTACATTGGTATTTTTAAACCACACGTCTCCTTTATATCCACATATCTCAACTTTACCTTTTACTTTCTTTCTCTCTCTCACAATATAACACACAAATTCACTCAGAATCACACTTCTGAATCACCAAATCAACGACCGTATTTCTTTGTGTTCGAAGTGATCATCATACAGCGACATCGATAGTTACAGGTTCGTGATCTCTGCATCACATTTTCTTCTTTTGACATCGAACACTAAGTCTTGATTTCTTGATTCTTTACAGCAAGATTTTAATTGGGTGTTTAGGACTACGATTCAGAGCAACATGTAGCATCACCATAGATAGATCGAGATGGTAAGTATTATCTTCCACTGGACTCATTGTTATGTGGTTGATTTTATTGTCTGATGCTTAACAATGAACAGTCAATTTGTTATGTGGTTGGTTTGGTTCTGATCATAAGTTAGTTTGGTTACGTGCGCAAGCTCACACGACTCGGCTGAGAATTAGGAATATCATGATCAAAAGAAAAGCTCCAAATCCAAAACCCCCTCCATGGTGGTTTCCCTATTTCGCAAACTCTGAGCCTAACTGTACGAGATTAGGGATGAATCAAAGTTGTTATTTCTTATGCAGACTCTGTTCTCAATGATTACGCAATTGTTGTTTTAAATCCTAATTAGGTTGAAACCAGTTTTAAAAAAATATGTGTTAATAAGGCAGAAGGCTTAGTTATTTTCATGGTGTATAGTTTAAATAACTTACTTGTAAAAAGCTTGCCCGAATCCATTTTGACCCATTTCCCAACTCGCCCCATTTTGCCACATCTATGTTATGTATAGCATATGCATATCTTATTACATGCAAGATCTTATTGTTGCAGGCATGGCAAGCCTTTGTCGGGTTGAAAGAACGACGCGTGGAGAGTTACTACCAGAATTCGTAAGCGATGATGTACCGGATTTGACCGAATCAAATTCACACAATGGAAGCTCAGGGGAAAAAATAGAAAGAGCTCATGTACCAGAAAAAAGTAAAAAGCAGATTGAAAAGGTCACTAATGGTTGTCATATTCTTGTATATATGGCTATTTTTTGTGTGTGTGAACTAATGTCTTTTACAGTTTTACCTAAGGCAGGATTTACCACGAACGTTTCCTGGTCATCCTGCGTTAAATGAGGAAGGTAGGAACTAGGCGGTTGCTTTTAGCTTATGCTCGGCGCAACCCTGATGTTGGCTATTGTCAGGTAACTTGATGATTAAAATCTAAATTTTATAATAAGTGATTGATATAACAAATTCATTTCTTTGTTATATTTATTCTCATCTTAAAGTTTTTTTTAACAATTTGTGTAGGTAATGAATTTTTTTGCTGCAATGTTGCTGCTAATGATGCCTGAAGAAAATGCCTTTTGGTATGCATTCACATGTCATCTTTCATTATTGCTTTTAAATTTGATCAAACTGTTGTTCTGTTTTTGGTAATATTACGCTAAAGTCACAAACTGTTATAGTTGTTGGTTCCTACATGAATGTTGTTACTGTTTGAGCAAGCTGTTTGCTGTCAACATTCATATACCAATACTATGTTGGAAATTTTAGTGAAAATGAGTTTTTCACTAAATATTTTGGACATCAATAATATTTATATATGTGTTGTATAATAATTATTTATGGTTTGTGTTCAAACTATGTCCAAATAGAGCTAAGATGAATGAGATATCGAAGCTTGAAGTTGTATGTTTGGAACAAACAAAGATGAATATAATGGATTAGTTTTGTCAACTTGTCCCACATAGGTGGGATGACAAAACTTAAAGTGGTTTATAAGGAGGAGCACTCCTTGTATATTGTTTCCTTAAAGGCAAACACTAGTGGGGACACTAAAGGGTGAGCAACACCCTTACTCGTGCACATATGCGCGCGTGACATGGGCTATAGGCCTAATGTGGTGCACTTTGAACTTCGCACACCGCCTTTATATTTTTGCCCATGAGCGCGTGGTCAAATACATGGCGGGTCAGCGTATGGCGCACCTTTGGGTGGCGTAGGCGGATGCCATGACATGGCACATGTCGATACGGCGCGAGCTCCTTAGGCGCATGGCGCACGTCATTGGCTATGACGAAAGATGCTTAGTGGCATCCGTGTGGTGCGTGAGTATGGATGGCGCATAATTAGGTGGCGTCTTGGTATGCGCAACGACTTCCAATTGGCGCATGGCGCAAGAAGGTGTGTCTCCGAGGAAGCGCAGTACAGGCTCAACTAAGGCGCGTCTGCATGCGCACTCGACCGGTCAAACCAGTCTACTTACTAGAGAGTTATTGTTAGACGGTTTCCACTAGTGCCATAAGTTGAATGGCAGTTTCTTTTTACTACCACTTAATATCCATTAAGTTAGAGTTTAACCCTTTTTATTACAAGATTAATGATCTTGTTTATGTCATCATTAAGAGGGTTGAATGAGTCTATGCATCTAATTATAAAATGAATATGGTTTATTCATTTATGTAGAAGAAGAAAAATAGACACAACAAATTGGTCTTTTGTTCCTTGAAAATTTAGAGAGGAGCACTCTCTAAATTATTCTTTTCTCAACTTCATATTTTCCTAATTGTGTGAACGCCAAATTATACCCGGTGCTATCTCGGGCATAAGTGCCATCTCCGGCAGTACACATACTGTTCCGGTTGTTGTACCCTGGGAGACAGACCGTCTGAGAGGAGGCGCGGAATCTGTTTTAAGGGAAGCGTGTTGAACACGTGCCTCAACCAAAACCGTCAACAATTTTGCTTGTCTTGCAGTGGAGTTTCGATCTCGTAGATGCGGTTGAAGTTTTCAAAGACATTGACTTTGAATCAAGATTGGTACAATTTAGTTGTATTTTATATTCGTTTTTTTTTGTTTTTGTAACCGGTATTGTACTAATCGAATTTCCCACAAATAACGAGAGTCTCGTTATTATTTATTATTTATTTTGTAATATATTTTAATAAAAAGTGAACCTAGTTCCTACAATCTTAAAACAGACTTTCGTGAAGATTGTTGCTACAATCTTAAATCCCTTCTCTACGAGAATTTAGGTTCACGAAAGTTAAAATTTTAATTGAGATTTTGCTAAAATCTTATAAATATTTTGGGAAATATTTATTTAGTACAATGAGTCGGATTAATTTTGATGATTGGAGTACAATCTTTAATCCGAATACCGTGTTATAAAACCGTACAATTCGATTCAAGAAGATAATGGGTTTTGTTCATGTTTAGATAACATGAACTTTATACAAAAATTAATATGTATTTCGAATGGTTGGAATACTAATTTTTCTAATGAGCGAATTAGAAATTGGTAATTTTTGTAAGCCCATAAAATGTGTATGAACCATGGAAATTCTCTAAGGAGAATGTTAGATGTAATTGGTATATTAATTTTGGTTTCAAATGTCTTGAAATATATTGATTTTCTAATTAGCATATTAGAAAGTAATTATTTTATAAAATAACAAGTTTTAATATTTTCTAACGAGCATGTTAGAAATGTTGATGTTGAAAGAATAACAAGATTAAAACTTTTTATCTCTAACGAGCGTTTTAGAATTTTATAGAATAATAAGTTTTAATATCATCTTTTATATCTAATGAGCGTGTTAGATACGATGATTGTGTAAAACTAACTTGTTAAAAGACGATTAGATTTTCTAACGAGCGTGCTAGAAAATATACGTTTAGATTTTCTAACGAGCGTGTTAGAAAATATTATTATTTCAAATAATTACCGATGAGCGTGTTGGAGACAATTATTTTGGATAATAAACCTTGTAACGGTTTTGTCTAAACTATTTAATTTCTAGCGAGCGAGTTAGAAACGGATTTTTTCCACATACGTTTAAACGATTTTATTTGTTTATTTCTAATGAGCGTATTAGAAATAGTTTATATTTTTTTTATAAACTTCGAAACAAATTTTGTACTCGATTATTTCTAACGAGCGTGTTAGAAACGATTTAAAGAGTTTGATAGTTATTTATTTTCTAACGAGCGTGTTAGAAACGATTTAACGACTTTGTCAATTATTTATTTCAGAAAACGTTTATTTTATATAAACCAAAACGGCTTATGACAATAAATGATCATTTAATTTTCTAATGGGCGTATTAGAATTACTTTATTTTATAACCAACTATTTTAACGATTTGCAATCGTTAATTTCTAACGAGCGGGTTAGAACTGGGTTAACTATGATAAACTATTTAAGATGATTTGTAATCGTTTTATACATATTTTCTAACGAGCGTGTTAGAAAAGGTTTATGATTGTTTCTAACGAGCGTGTTAGAAAACGATCATTTAAATAAACCAAAAGTGGCTTATGAGAATAAATGTATTCGTTTTATTTCTAACGAGCGCGTTAGAAGCGGTTTACTTTACAAAACCGAATATTTTGAATGTTTGTAAAACATTTAAATTCTAATTAGCATATTAGAATTGGTTATCGTACAAACCACTCATTTTAACGATTGGTAATCGTTATTATCTAACAGCGGTTAGAAATGGTTTGAATATGATAAACCATTTATTAAAACGATGTGTATTCGTTTTATTTTCAAACGAGCGAGTTTGAAATTGTTTTATTTATTAAACTATTATAAGGTTTATTGTCTTGATTTGTAATCAAAACGTAAATATATAGCTTAATATTAAAACACTTACAAAAACGAGAAATGTTTTGAACGAATAAAACATGTCTTTGCAAAGTATAAGTGATTCGATACCTCCACGTGAAGTATAACGTCTTCAACCATATAATAGTCTCGGATAGACTATTTGGGGAAAAACAACTCGATGTTGTTATAAATATAATAAGTTGCTCAACTACTTGCGAGTAGTTAATTGTAAACAACTTTATATTTTTGGACAACTTGTGATTATTCAAGTTTAGAGTTTCAAGACGAAACAAGTTATACGTGTTCCATTGAGGGAGTACCTCAAAACATGACAGAACGATGTAATTGCGTTTATTTCGTTCTAAAGTGTGTTGAAAATAATAACACTTTGGGATTTGATATTTAGATATCATTGGTGTATCCGTTATTTTGACTACTAATAAGTTGTCAAAAGGATACACATTTTGATACAAAGTGTAAAAATTAATTTACACGGACACAACGAGCGGGTTGTGATCATGACTTATGTAATAAGTCACCAATAAAACATCAAACATCAAACGTATAACGAGTTTGTGAGAAACGTGGTGTATGGTTTGAGATGGAATACACGAAAACGACATATGTCATCTAATGTTGAGAGCATCAACATGGAAATGCACATGTAAGTTTTCAAAGAATATAACATATGAAAGAAATATATGTTATTATTGTAAATGTTTTAATAAATTTAGGAAATTTATTAATGGAAATTTACAATAGTGATGGACTTGTAGATGCTTCTACCACCATCAATGTTGTTTAAACTATGTGGAGGCATGGTCCTCAATTTGGGAGAGTATCCCAATACATGGTATTAATGAAACAACAACGTAAATGTATATATCACTGTAGGCATACGTGAATGCTTTGTTGTTGAGAGTCAATCTAATTGGCTATATCTCAAGACTCAAGTGATTTTATACAAAGATCTTTCATCAAAGTGACTTGGATTAAGACTTATCTTTAAGTCTTTAGGAAGTCAATGGTGAAGCCTTGGAGATAAAAAGGTAAACGAGTTATGATCCTAATGGATGAAGTTAACTATGGTTTTGAGGCCTTCCTAAAACCGATGGTTTTGGAATGGTGAAATAAAATTTTATTATTGTGTCTAAACTAATAAACGAATGTTTGAAAGAGATAGTGTGTTATCTCTTAAGGCTGTGAAGAATCAGAATGATGCATCTTCTGTTCACATGCTAGAGTATTGTGGTCTAAAGCATGCTAGACTAATACTTGTTAATTTATATGCTCGACGGAGATTAAATTAACTTTAAACATTCAAAATATGTGATGACACAAGAATGAATTTTGTGCTAAACAAAACTATAAATATAACTTCATTAAAATGCAAGCAATGTGGGGGAGGAGGCCATTTAAGAAACAAACCCTTTAGGGTATGTGGAAATGGTAGTTGAGAAGTTTTCTCAAACTCGAAATGAAAGGGAGAACCTTTCATCACCCCATTTGGATGTTATCCAATTACACTTAAATGTGGGGGTGACTTGCATTTAAATGTGGAAATGGTAGTTGAGAAGTTTTCTCAAACTCGAAATGAAATGGAGAACCTTTCATCGCCCCATTTGGATGTTATCCAATTACACTTAAATGTGGGGGTGACTTGCATATATTGCAAACGCATGACCAAGTGGAGTACACAATGGTTATATGGAGTCAATCGAGTAGATTGGACTCAACTGCCAATTGGTTAGATTCAATCTAATAAGATGTCAGTCATGACACACCAAAGGCATGGTGAAAACGTGTCTAGCCATGAATCGAGTTTCATGTCATTTTAAAGACAAGGTACATAACTGGATCCAGGTTGAGATCACGAGTTATAAGTCTTATGAATTGACTAAAAGGCAAAAGTGACTAGCAAGTCAAGAACACGTTAGAACAACTGATCGCAATTTAAATTATCGTTGGTGACTTAGCGAAGTCAAAGATAATTTTGGATCCAACAACCAGTGGGTTGATAAGAGATCAGGTTGTGGAATGGGACTAAAGCCATGGAAAAAGGGACATGAGGGAAACCTAACCTAGTTGACTGGAGATCCCAAGATCTAGGTTCAATAGGCCAACTTAATCATGAACCGAAGGGTAGTCATTGTGGGGGCGTAGCTAATATATATGTTTATATATGAGCTAGTTTATATGTTTCATATATCCCCCTAAAACTATAAAAGGGTGTTTAAATACGTCCTAGTCCATTCCTATAATATTCAGTGACATTGTTGTGAGGTTAAGCATAATATGTGGTTTTATGATTTGTGTAAATCATAGTAAACCATAATGCTTTTAATGATTTAAAGGGAAATCACCTATGTTGGAGAGAAGTGTGGTCGCTTCGAATGGAATTAGGGCATAATTCCTAGAGCTCCCGCAGAACCAGGAAAGTGCTCCATGACCATTATAGGACACGATAGTGAGGGGATGGCCCGGCTAGGGAAAGTATTGTGTGAATGTATATTGTCGTTTACACAAATGGGGGGTTGTTCAAGGACATCACGTCTACAAAACCCTAGTAGACTAATTATGCTTCACAAAGGAAGGTTCAAAGGCAAAACCTACATATCCTGCAATACTCGACTGTCGAGTTTTCATCAGGGAATTTTGTGTGTTTTAATCGATCTCCATTCATGTGGGGGATTGTTGGAAATTTTAGTGAAAATGAGTTTTTCACTAAATATTTTGGACATCAATAATATTTATATATGTGTTGTATAATAATTATTTATGGTTTGTGTTCAAACTATGTCCAAATAGAGCTAAGATGAATGAGATATCGAAGCTTGAAGTTGTATGTTTGGAACAAACAAAGATGAATATAATGGATTAGTTTTGTCAACTTGTCCCACATAGGTGGGATGACAAAACTTAAAGTGGTTTATAAGGAGGAGCACTCCTTGTATATTGTTTCCTTAAAGGCAAACACTAGTGGGGACACTAAAGGGTGCGCATCACCCTTACTCGTGCACATATGCGCGCGTGACATGGGCTATAGGCCTAATGTGGTGCACTTTGAACTTCGCACACCGCCTTTATATTTTTGCCCATGAGCGCGTGGTCAAATACATGGTGGGTCCGCGTATGGCGCACCTTTGGGTGGCGTAGGCGGATGCCATGACATGGCACATGTCGATACGGCGCGAGCTCCTTAGGCGCATGGCGCACGTCATTGGCTATGACGAAAGATGCTTAGTGGCATCCGTGTGGTGCGTGAGTATGGATGGCGCATAACTAGGTGGCGTCTTGGTATGCGCAACGACTTCCAATTGGCGCATGGCGCAAGAAGGTGTGTCTCCGAGGAAGCGCAGTACAGGCTCAACTAAGGCGCGCCTGCATGCGCACTCGACCGGTCAAACCAGTCTACTTATTAGAGAGTTATTGTTAGACGGTTTCCACTAGTGCCATAAGTTGAATGGCAGTTTCTTTTTACTACCACTTAATATCCATTAAGTTAGAGTTTAACCCTTTTTATTACAAGATTAATTATCTTGTTAATTACAAGATTAATGATCTTGTTAATTACAAGATTAATGATCTTGTTTATGTCATCATTAAGAGGGTTGAATGAGTCTATGCATCTAATTATAAAATGAATATGGTTTATTCATTTGTGTAGAAGAAGAAAAATAGACACAACAAATTGGTCTTTTGTTCCTTGAAAATTTAGAGAGGAGCACTCTCTAAATTATTCTTTTCTCAACTTCATATTTTCCTAATTGTGTGAACACCAAATTATACCCGGTGCTATCTCGGGCATAAGTGCCATCTCCGGCAGTACACATACTGTTCCGGTTGTTGTACCCTGGGAGACAGACCGTCTGAGAGGAGGCGCGGAATCTGTTTTAAGGGAAGCGTGTTGAACACGTGCCTCAACCAAAACCGTCAACAATTTTGCTTGTCTTGCAGTTGAGTTTCGATCTCGTAGATGCGGTTAAAGTTTTCAAAGACATTGGCTTTGAATCAAGATTGGTACAATTTAGTTGTATTTTATATTCGTTTTTTTTTTTGTTTTTGTAACCGGTATTGTACTAATCGAATTTCCCACAAATAACGAGAGTCTCGTTATTATTTATTATTTATTTTGTAATATATTTTAATAAAAAGTGAACCTAGTTCCTACATACTAGTGCTAGAGTTCATGATATATAGTTCTTAAACACACATACACATAATCAGTGTTGTAAAAGTCGCTAGGCGGTCCCTAGTCGGCCGACTAGGGAGTTGGGAGTAATCGGAGTACTCGGAGAGTACTCGGGGAGTACGCGGACATGGTAAATATAAAGAAAATTAATTGTTATATATTATTTATATGCTAAAATAAGCATAATTCATGTCAACTGAGTATAATTTAAAATGAAACATGTTTAAAGTTCAAATATTCTGAATACAAGTCCGACTAGTTTGAGTACAAGGCCGAGTAGTCCGAGTAGGCCGATTTTGACCGAGTTTGACCGATTAAAAGTCAACAAACCACGTTGACCGCCTAGACCGACTAGGCCGACTAGGCGCCGACTAGGCACCGAGTACTCCCGAGTAATCCCGAGGCCGACTAATTGAGACCGCCTAGGAGGAAGTCGCCTCGGAGGGGGTCCGAGGACCGAGTACTCGGCCGAGTAATCCGACTTTTACAACACTGCACATAATGGTGGTTTACTGGTTTCATCGGTGATATAGTTATGATAAATTGGCAAGATCAATAAGTTTATTTATATTTACAAGTGGGAATATCATTTACAGTATCATATTAATATAATTGTACACAAATAACAAGTTAAGTAACTGCATCTCCATTGTTACTTCGAGTAATCGACATTGTTTCACTATACCGAGAACTAGAAGTCATCTTAAACTTCTTATACTAAACAATTATCGACTAAAATTTTACCACAATTACTTTTTGGCATCATTAACGAACACCTTGACATATTACTTCAATTGGAATCTTTTCAGGACTTTGGTGGGTATGATTGATGGTTACTTTCACTTTGATGGATACTTTACAACCGACATGATAGAATCCCAGGTATATCTTTTGATCATCCTTAGATTTTAAATGTTTACTTTTCTATTTATACTGCATTTTATTGTGAATCTTAAGTAAATACCCTTATTAAACCGCCGGTTCACTTTAAAAAAAAAACCTGTGTTAATTGGGTCATTGCATCATATGAAAACACGTTTGTTTATTAATTTTGCATTTATTTTGTGTAGATATGTTTGCGGACCCGAACTGGTATTAATTGATTCGGTTTGCTTAAAAACTGATTTGGGCAAAAAAAACTTTTTTTTCGGTTTAAACTGGTTTTAAAACCAGTTTCAAAGATCGAGAATGTTGACTGGTATACAAAACGTCGGTTCTGTTCGGGTTGAAACCGGTTAAAAAAAAACTGGTGTTAATAAAACTTAGTTATTTTCATGTTGTATTGTTTAAATAATTCGCTTGTAAAATGCTTGCCCGACTGGTTAATCTTTTCTCTTTATATAAAACTAGATGTAGGCTCCCTCGCGTTGCGGCGGGGGGCTTGGTTAAAAACTGATTTGGGCCAAAAAAATGTTTTTTACCGGTTTAAACTGGTTTAAAACCAGTTTCAGAGATCGAGAATGTTGACCGGTATACAAAACGTCGGTTCTGTTCGGCTTGAAACCGGTTTAAAAAAAAACGGGTGCTAATAAAACTTAGTTATTTTCATGTTGTATAGTTTCAATAACTTGCTTGTAAAACGCTTGCCCGACTGGTTAATCTTTTCTCGAACCAGGTAACATTATTGCGATCACAACTAGCATAACATAAATAAAAATCTAGCCCCCGCCGCATCGCGGCGGGTTACTTTTCTAGTTTGAAATTAAAACCTCACTTCTAAGAGACATGCGCCTTGGTAAGTGAGCTAGGTGCCCTTATTTAAACCTAAATCCTTACTTCTAAGAGACATGCGTCTTGCTAAATGAGCTAGGTCCACACTCTATCATACTTGATCATGAAACTAAAAACTTTTTAGCGATGCAAAGGAGTTGAATAGAGATTTTACTAATTTTAAACTTAATCGACTAGTTAACTTGGTCGAGCTTCTCTTGTTTCAAGGTCTATATCCTATATTCTACCTCGGCTCATAAGAATAGTTTCATAAACAACAAAAACTCGTAACTTAAACTCATTTTACTATCTATTTATTATTATTATTATTATTTTAACAGGGGTGGTGGAATTATATTAATCAAAACTAACAAAAACTAGAACAAAACGTGTAAGAAAGACTACTTATCTATTAGTTACCAAAGACTATTTAGACCAACGATATAGTGGTGTGTTAAATGTTGTCCGCTTCCTTAGGGGTTTGCGGATTGGAGTAGAATTAGGAGTATGTAGATGAGTACATGAGCTGTCGTTTAAGAAAAGTAATTAGTTATTTTTCATTTGTTTAGTTATTTTTATGTCTTTATTTCATTATTTTGATATCTAGTTATAAGTGTACATAACATAACATAATATTTATTTTTTTCTTCATGTTTCTAAACTAGTAAGATTACCCGCGCTATGCTGCAGAATTTCGGTCGATTTCTAAATTCGTTCAGTATAGCAACCCAAAGAAATATGCTCAAAAGTATATCTACACATGTTTTACATCCACAAAAAACATAAAAATAAATTTAGATTAGATAGCGGTACAGGCTGGTTTTAAATTACTTGTAAATGGAAATGTAAACGCTATCTTAAATACAGCTTTAATGAAAATTTACATCTACAGGTAAACCAACTTGAAATTATACCAACATGTGCATAAAAATAAGCATGTAAGAAAATATTATTATTTAAGTTAAAGAATGGTACGGCGCGTTGCGGTGGTGTCGAAACGTAAAGTGACTAGAATTTAGACCGTCTAATGAAAACATATTTTATTTGAACCGAGTCGTTTCTGAACAAACTTTACGTAAAACGTAGAGCAATTGAAAACATACATAAAAATAAGCACGAAAACGTATTATATTTTACTCGACTCATTTCCAGAAAAAAAAAATTACGTTAAAACGTAGACAATAATAAGTATAAAAACATATTATATTTGACCTAACTCGTTTCCAGGAAAATTTTATGTCGAAACGTAAATTAATTTAAACTTATACCAACATGTACATAAATATAAACACGTAAAATTCGATTACAAAGTTTTAAAAAGTTAAGGGTTATAAGTGTCAATACTGAAAGTTAAGGGTTAAAAATATAAAAAAAGTCAAAAAGAAAAACTTAAAAGTGAAAACACTTTTCACAAAGTTTGATAATTTGATTATAGTTAACTAGTATTAAGCCCCCCCCCCCCCCCCCGCGCGCGCGCGTTGCGTGTGACAAATGGCACAATCCGGTAACTTCCGTACTAATAGATAATTATTTATTTTCTGCAATTATATGATTTAATTGTCAACATTATATGTTTGCATGTCATACATTTCAATCATGCATTTCATACATCGCATTTTGAAACAATTTATGCGTTGCGTCAAAACAATTAGTAAACTCACCGATTAGATAGGCTGCGTCAGCACAGCCTCAGTACTCAACTAAATGGTAGATTTAGGACTTAGACGTAGGTCCGACAACAAAAATATATCAAATCCCTAGTTGGAAAACAAGAATAATTGTTAACACATTCCGGAAAATTTAACTAACTTTAAAAGTGTCCGTTTTGGACCATAAATGATAATCTTTCACAGGATTTAGAAATTGACAAATATACAAGTCCAGAAATATTATTAAACATAAAAAACAACTTAAAAAGTGTCGGGGATATCATTAAAACACAAAAACATATCATACCTTATAAATTATATAACTTAACCTTTTAGCGAACTGACAACGAAACAAACACCGAACAATTATCCGAACACTACCAAAACACCAAATGGACTAGTAACATTGTTTTAATGTTGTAACACTAATATTGGCCATATAACACTTAGTTACACCTAAAAACACTTAACACATAATTAAACCCCCCCCCCCCCCAATTACCTTCAAGCCCTTAAACTATCAAGAGTTGCCACTTTACCCCCAGCCAATTTTGACGGTTCCATGGGGGCCCCACAAGCCCCCAAGATGTCTCATGTTGGTGTAGAATGCATGTTGGATCTTAAGGTGCTTGGAAGTAAAGTGTTTGCACAGGTTTATATGAATGACCCTTATCTCCATTTCTCACATACTAACACCCACATTTCAAACTCACTTTCCTCTCTTCTTTATCCCCTAACCTTCGGATATAACACACCCACAATCACCTCCATCTTTCATCCACTTTCAAGGGTTCCCAAAGGTGTGTGAAGATCATCTAAGGAAGGTTCAAATGTTGGAAGCTCAAGGACCTCTCAAGGGAGCTATTAACCACTACTTTCATCATCTAATCATTTTCTTGTTCTTGTTGCCTCTTCCCTAGACAATAGTGCTAGTTGTTAGTCTTCTAATCCTTTATTTTGATGTTCATTAGTAGTATAATAAAGATGTACAAATTAAACCATCAAGAAAACTAAACTTTAACGAATGAACATATGAAGAAATAATAAGATCTAACATAAATATGTGATTTTTGTGTTATGAGAAGTTGTTATGAAGTTGAATGTTGTTTGTTTTATGATATGGATGAAATCCATCACATGCATGCTTGTTAGAAGTGTAGATCTAACAAGTATACACATGGATCTTGAAAGATCCACGATGAACATGTTAGTAGACTTGAAGATTTTGAAATATGAACTTGTAAGCATGTTTAAAATGATATGTTTATGTTTATAAACTCACTAACAAAGTTGATGAACAAGTTTTCAAAAATAAGTTTCTACAAAGTTTGTAAATAAGTCTTGTTTCAAGTAGATCTACATGTTAAAAGTATAGATCCAAATTACTACAAGTTCATATGAAATTTCAAGTTTGTTAGCATGAAAAGTATGGATGATTTTGTATATTGTTACTTGCAAGATTGTTGTGGATGATTGTTGAGATTTAAAAGAAAATTAACACATGTTTACAAACATAGGAAAACCGATAATTTTAGGGGAAACTATGGCAAAATTTTTGTAAAATTTAAACACTTAGAAAAATATATTTTTACAAGAAAAATGTTTAAAGTGTTTAGCCATAATTTTTTCTAATTTTTTATACAAAATATAAGTTAACAAAATAGTGTTTTGTTAAAGAATAAAATGGATATACATATAATTAGGGCAAGTAATATATATGTTTAGTGGTCACCCAAAAAATGTGTGTTTATGTGTATATTATGTGTAATATGTAGTAGTATACATGTAGGGTGCAAAAACTACAAAATACACCCAAAGAATACAAATATAAAATGCACCCAAAATACCACAAAATACAACTAAGAATAAAATACTTATACTTGTCCAAGTGGGTGTATGGACAAAATACAAAATATATTTACATATATATTTCCTTCACAACTATCTTGGACATACGGGCATTGGACTTTATGGACAAATATATATATATATATATATATATATATATGAAGAAGCAAAATATATATATTTAACAAGTGTGATAAAAATATATATATATTCAACAAGCCTTAAAAATATATGATTTTTAAGAAATATAAATTCCGGAAAGTATATAATCATAAGAAGTGATTTTTTGACGTAAAACACAAAATACATAAGTTTTTACACCTAAATACATGTATACTTGCCTAAGTATGGTAAATTACAAATATATTTGTACTAAAATAATATTGAAAATATTATTTAATAAAATTATAAATCGACTTTGACTTGGTCAAACAAATACACGGACAAGAATACACAAAATGATACAAGAATACATATACAAAGATAAGTTAAAAATATATTATATATTTTTAACACATATCGTATACAAAAATTCAATATATATATATATATATATTTTATTTGAGAATATATATATATATATATATTTACAAATAGAAAATACATTTTAAAATAACGATAACGCAATGAACGGGTGAAACCCGACTACAATGGGCACGACCCACACATGTCTCGGACAAGCACATTTTACTCGTGCGAGGCACGAAGCCACAAGAAGAACTAGATTCGTTAACACAACTCATAAGTATACAAAACTATATATATTTTGTAAAACATATAATAATGACTCAAGAACATATACACCTAAGACAAAGCAAATACATAATCAAGATGGATAACTTGTGTCACACCCCAACCGATGGCGGAAACATCGGGGCGCGGCACTAAGCGAATCAGATTGCTCAAGAGAATCCACAACACTAATAGTTTCGATATAGATTAATTCAAGTTTCATAAAATTGTCTAAAATGTCAAACATAATCAACCACAACCATAACAAGTATCAAATAACATCATGATTCAGAAATTGTTAGAATTTGCCTAATTAATTAAGATGAGTTTCTAAGTATCATCCTAGCTCGTTTCTTGAATCCCAGCTACTATCAACCTGCAACATGTATTAAAATAAAAATCAACAAAAATGTTGGCGAGCATACAAGTTGAATACGTAGCATAATAGCTTAAAAGAAACTCATATCCAACATGAAAACATATAATAAGTTTCACCATGCTAGCTTACGTAGTCCAAGTGATAGCCCAAGTTTCCAATGCGTTAAGTGCCTTTCCCAAAGTTTAACGGGAGGTTATATGTCTCATCCTAACAATACCCCAAAGACAAACGGGGAGGTGCATTACCCCTATAGCGCTACCATTGTTAAGGCAGAACTACACACATGGATTAAACGTTCACATAGCATAAAAGTCTCAAGTTTCACAAGTATCAAGTTTCATGTTTAAATGGATAGAGTAGGTTTCAAATAAGTTTCAAGTGTCAAGTGTCAGGTGTTTTGATAATAGAATACATGTTGCATCTAAAAAGTGTTTAAAACAAAAAGGGATCGAGTATACTCACAGCGGGTGCTTAAACCAAACACTGCTAGATTGGATCGAAGGGAGCGCTGGATCAGCCTGCGTGCAGGGAACAGAGCATAAGTCCTCTAAGTGCTGACCCGGTCGGGAATAGAGTGTCGAATGGTGCGAAAATCGAGTAAAAGTGTCTGACAGAATACCTGAGCGGATGGTCATCCGGTCGGTTAACCATTCGAACAGATGGGCTCCATCCGAACGGATGGCCATTCGAACAGTTGGTGTTTGTGAACTATTAAAGTGCTCAATGTTTTGATCATAGCGTCCTGTAAAACAAACAAGTGTCATCATAATCAGATCGTCTGGACGAATGGTCATCCGATCGGTTGGTCATTCGGACAGACGGTCAGCGAGTGAAGTTTCGTGAAATTTTCTAAGTCTTGAGTTAACGGTGACGGTGCGACGACGTGTCAAACAACGGAAACATACCAAAACCCAGCTCGTTCGATCGGACGGGCTTTACCCCTTTTCGAACCGACGAACTGTTTCTGATGAAGTTTCATGTTTGGACCCGTCATTCGGCCCGTTTTCCGGTGAAATTCAGTTCTCAAGCCGGCTTTTGACTAAGGAAAGAGTCGAAAGTCTATTTGAGTCTGATTCCACCATTGTTTGTATAAAAGTTGAGGAAAAGTCTGAAAATCAGTTGTAGAAACGTGATGTTCTTCAGATCTGAGCCGGAAACAAGTGAAATTCCAGCAGAATCTGAGGTAAAAGTGTGAGATTCCTTTGATTTCTATATAAAAGTTGTGAAAATCCCTTAGATCTGGGGCCGATCTCGATCAAATGATGCTCCACTACAGTTTGTACCAACAACTGAGTGGAAACCACCTTCAAGAGTCCCAAATCAGTCGGTTTTCATGAAAAAGCTGAAGTGTTCGTGTGATTTGGATGAAGATTATTGTGTAGAAGTGATAAATGGTGAGAGTTTCACAAGAATCTGAGGAGAATACTTACGAGTTTGCCTTGAATCTCAATAAAAGTGCCTGGGAGTGCGTGTGGTCGAATGGCAGAGAGTAAAGTGTGAAATGAAGGGTAAAGGGGTCTATTTATAGGTGATGTTGACAGCTAGGTCGGTGGAGAGGTGCAAGGGGTCGGATGGTTTTCCGGTCGAATGACCATCCGAGCGGATGGTCATCCGTTCGGATGTCCATTCGGACAACCAATACCCGTTTGCTAGTTTTCCGACTTTTGTTCGTTTTGCAAGCTAGATTAAGTGTTGCGTTGCGTATTATTGTGAGTAACCATGTCATGGGATTATTATATAATTAACACAAAGTTTCCGTGTTTCAAGTCTGCATTTCAGCTAGTTATTAAGTATCAAGTTTCTCGTTCAACCAAGTATCAAAGTTTCTTGTTCAATAAGCATCAAAGTATCTCGTTCAATAAGTATTAAGTGTCAAGTTTCTAGTATCACAAGTATCAAGATTCAAGGTATCACAAGAGTCAAGATTCAAGATTCAAAGTATTACAAGAGTCAAGTGTCACGAGATTCGAGTATCATAAGAGTCAAGTATCATATCGTTTATGCATAAAGCAAAGTATCATAAAAAGCATCACATAGAGTAAAAGTTTCACATATTATAACATAATTAAGACTCAAATAGTATCAATATGTATCACAAGGACGAGACTTGCCAAAAGATAAGAATTTCGAAACGCAGGGCGTTACAGTCTCCCCTCCTTTAGGAGATTTCATCCCCGAATTCTAAGAGAAAGACTGCTCGAAGAGCTGTGGATACTTGGTTTTCATTTCACTTTCGAGTTCCCAAGTGAATTCGGCGCCACACTTTCCTTCCCATCGTACCTTAACTATGGAAATTTTGCTGCGCCTCAACCGCTTGATTCATCGGTCCATGATTTCGACCGGTTTCTCCACAAAATGAAGAGTCTCGTTTATTTGTAAGTCTTCGATGGGAACCTGAAGTTCCTCCTTGTAGGTCCCTCGGAGGTTGAGGTTCAACCTATTCCTTGTTATGTATAACACACTAGCAAGTGCGGAATCCAAGCTAGAATGCAAACCGAGATAGAACAAGCACAAACACAACACACAAACTTCACCGATTAACACCACATGTATTAATACGTATGAAAGGTTCGGTTACAAGCTCAATGTTTACAGATGTATTCTGTAAACTCTCAAAGTTCTCTCGTGTGTGTGTGTTATCTATTCTTGTGTCTCTCTATATCTATCATGAAGTGAACACAAGTGATGGATATATATACCCATCACAGCTCGTCTGGTCGAAGGATCAGATAGACTGATCGAAGGATCATCTATCGATCAGAAACCTATCGAAGGATCACATATACCTCGAAGGATGATATCCTTCGAGGTCCATCAACATCCATCGAAGGTTATCTTTCGAGCTCATCGAAGGATATAAACAATCCTTCGATGACTCATCCTTCGACACAACAAACTTACAAACCATGTGTTAACTGTTTGGCCAAGTCAAACCAGGAGGATGGTTGACTTGGTCAAACTTACATCAAAACACACATATTAACAAACCTAAGACGTAAACCCGACTAACACAAGACATCGTTTTGTATCATGACGAAATACAGACAAAGTACAGACACAGGTGCACCAACACTCATCGGCTAAGCACTTCCTAAGATTAGATACGTGGAACGTTGGGTGTTCGTTGCTAAGCTCTTGAGGCAAATCGAGTCGGTAAGCCACCTTGCCAATCCTTTCGAGAATCTTGAAAGGACCCATATAGCGAGGGGCAAGCTTTCCTTTTTACCAAAACGTATCAATCCTTTCCAAGGAGATACTTTGAGCAGAACGTGATCTCCAACGTTGAATTCCAGAGGCTTACGCCTTTTGTCAGCATAGCTCTTTTGTCTGTTCCTAGCCTTGATCAAGTTATCACGGATTTGAAGAATCTTATCCGTCGTCTCTTGAATGATCTCAGGGCCAGTAAGTTGCTTGTCACCAATCTCATGCCAACTGAGAGGAGATCGGCACTTGCGACCGTATAAAGCTTCGAAAGGAGCCATCTGAATACTAGAATGATAGCTTTTGTTGTACGAGAAATCGATCAATGGTAAATGTACATCCCAATTACCACCAAAGTCGATGACACTTGAACGGAGCATATCCTCTAGGGTTTGAATAGTGCGTTCAGTCTGTCTATCCGTTTGAGGATGAAAAGCTGTACTAAGATTCAAGTGAAGTTTACCAAAGACGTGAAGTGAAACGACCATCACGGTCTGAGATAATGTCGATGGGTATACCATGACAACATATGATTTCGTCAGTGTAGATTCGAGCAAGTTTCTCCACTTTGAAATCTTCACGAATAGGAAGAAAGTGGGCTGATTTGGTCAAACGGTCAATGATTACCCATATACTGTCATGACCCGAAGGTGTGCGAGGTAGCTTCATTATAAAATCCATAGCAATGTTATCCCATTTCCAAACAGGGATTTCGGGTTGTTCTAAAAGACCTGAAGGGCGTTGATGTTCGGCTTTAACCTTCAAGCAGGTAAGGCACTTTGAGACATAAGCGGCGATTTCTTTCTTCATACCAGGCCACCAATAAGTCATACGCAGATCATGGTACATCTTATCAGCACCCGGATGAATAGAGTATCGGGATTTGTGAGCTTCATTCATAATGAGATCAGGAAGATTGTCACGATCTAGTACCTAGATGCGATTGAGGTAGTATTGAGGTCCATCCGACTTCGTTTCGAGTTGATCAATCGAAGCACCTCGTATTTCAACGATTAGACTACCTTCGTTGGCTGACGAGTATTGAGCTTCACGAATACAAGCATGAAGATCACTAGTGATATGAGAACAGTGGATGCTACTAACATGAGTCTTACGACTAAGAGCATCGGCCACGACATTCGCCTTGCCAGGATGATAGTGAATCTCGCAGTCATAGTCGTTAAGTAACTCCAACCATCGTCGCTGACGCATATTCAGTTCCTTCTAGTTAAAGATGTGCTGCAGGCTCTTATGGTTAGTGAAAACCACACACTTAGTACTGTATAGGTAATGTCGCCAAATCTTTAACGCAAAAACAACTGCGCCAAGCTCTAAATCGTGGGTAGTATAGTTTTTCTCATGTATTTTGAGCTGTCGGGAGGCATAAGCGATGACCTTGTCTTGCTGCATGAGCACACAGCCCAAGCCACGGTTCGAGGCATCACAATACACCACGAAATCATCATTTCCATCAGGGAGAGCAAGTACGAGAGCGTTACAAAGAAGATTCTTGAGAGTTTGAAAGGATTCCTCTTGCTCAGGACCCCAAGAAAAAGGTTTCTCTTTCTGAGTCAACGAAGTGAGAGGGACGACGATCTTTGAAAAGTGCTAGATGGATCGACGGTAATAACCCGCCAATCCTAAGAAAGAACGATTCTCAGATGCAGATTTAGCCTTACTCTAATTCTTCACTACTTCGATTTTGGAAGGGTCAACATGGATTCCTGGTTTACTAACGACGTGCCCGAGAAATTGTACTTCATTAATCCAAAATTCGCACTTAGAAAACTTTGCATATAAGCGTTCACCATGTAAAAGTTCTAACATGAGGGCCATGAGGCGTAAATGTCGTGCATGATCAGTTTGATTCTTCGAATAAATAAGAATATCATCAATAAAGACTATCACGAAATGATCCAAATAAGGTTTACAAACACGATTCATAAGGTCCATGAACACGGCGGGTGCGTTGGTCAAGCCAAAAGGCATAACTACGAACTCGTAATGTCCATAACGAGTGCGAAAAGCTGTTTTGGGGATATCTTCTTCGAGAACAAAGAGCTGATGATAACCAGATCAAAGGTCGATTTTAGAGAAACAACACGCGCCTTGTAGTTGATCAAATAGGTCATCGATATGAGGGAGAGGATAACGATTTTTGACGGTGAGTTTGTTAAGCTCACGGTAGTCGATACCCATGCGAAACGAACCATCTTTCTTCTTGACGAATAACACAGGTGCACCCCACGGTGAGGTACTTGGACGTATAAGGCGTTTGTCGACTAGTTCTTGTAGTTGACTAGATAATTCTTGCATCTTAGATGGCGCAAGTCTGTAAGGAGCTTTGGCAACAGGAGTTACACCAGGTATGAGATCAATACGAAAATCAACGGATCGAGGAGGAGGAAGACCAGGAAGATCTTCAGGAAAGACATCAGGGAAATCACACACTACTGGAACATCACTTACGCTCTTTCCCTTGCCCTTTTGTTCCACTATGTGGGCCAAGAAGGCAAAGTACTATTTGCGTAAGCATCTGTTCGCTTGAGTGTGTTGGTGCATGCGTCTGTCGACTTCGTCTTGTAGTCATTTAGATAGATCAGGACGCGTTGTTCGAGAAAACTATCAAAAATAGGTTAACAGGAAAGTTCAAACGAAATTACAAGATGTAATTCCGCTTGAAATGAACATGTCATTTCAAACGAAATTAGCTTGTTAATTCCGTTTGAAATTGTTATTCCGTATGAACTGATTCCGCTTGAGTCATGTTCAAGCGGAATTAGCTGGCCTATATATAGAGGAGTCCTGATTTCGTTTGAGTAATTCGTGCATGTGTGATTCCGGAGCCGAAGTGTCGTCTTGCTGTAAAACTTTGTCAAATTAATCAGAAAGACAGTTAAAGTGAATATCTAGCTGAATCGAACTCGATATGTCTGTTTCTGCCTTTCATATTGAGTAGATCGCCTCTGAACGACTCGTTTTGGGTCAGAACACGATCCTACAAGTGGTATCAGAGCTCAAGAGGAGGAGTTCTTACCAATTCAGCTCAAAATTTCTGTTTTTCTACACTTTCTTTTCAAAATTAACAAGTTTTCACAGTCAAAATGTCTTGAATTTTACACATAAAGTGTGAAACAGTGTTTTAACAAACCCTTGAAAGTTTCAGATCTTAAAACGGCTTAAAACTTGATCAATTTGACAAAGTTCAAACCGAAATGGTGACATCAGCATAATTCCGTTTGAAATAGTATGTTAATTTCGCTTGAAATTACATTTTGTGCCTAATTCCACTTGAAATTGCTGTTAATTCCGTTTGAAAGCTTAATTTCGCTTGGGTAATTCCGTTTGAAATCCTAATTTCGCTTGAGTGATCCTGTTTGAAAAGTGATTTCGCTCCAAAGTGTAATTCCGTTTGAGTGGGTATTCCGTTTGAGTTAGTATTCCGTTTGAAGAGGTGATTCCGCTTGAGTTTGATTTCGTTTGAAAGTGTCAGATTTTGAAAAATTTTGCCGAATCATGGAAGAGGAATTCTATAACGCGTTTGCTACATCCCCGACTACTCCACCTACCATTGCTCAGAACATGAACTTGGAAAATGAATCTGGAACTTTGCAAAAACCCCCGAAGCTAATGGGTATTGAAGAATACCATAGCTGGAAAGAAAGATTTGAGAATTGGGTTCAAGCAAATCATTTGAGATCTTTGTAAAGCATTGAAACCAAATATGTTAGACCACAGACCGCTTTGAATGTTGATAAAATTATCTCAGAATTTTCAGACAAAGAGAGAGATAGTTATAAAGGAGAAAAAATGATGGTTAGTCTATTACAACAAGCTGTCAAAGAGGATATTTTTGTACTGCTTCAGCATGATGGTAGTGCTTATTCGATTTGGGATGCACTTAAAAAGAAATTTGAAGGAAGTGCAGAGATGCTCAAGAGTAAAAAATCTTTGTTGAAGAAGGAGTTTGAGTTATTTACGAGTGTGCCAGGGGAGACTACAAAGACTCTCATTGAGAGATATTGTCATCTTGTGCGTTCGATGTATCAGTTGAAAATTACTAAAACTCCAGATGAATGGGTTGAGAAGTTAGCTGACGCATTACCGCAGAAAGAATGGGGTACTTATCTGATGATTTTGAAGAATTCTGGAGAGTTTAGTAGATTGTCTATTGGACAGTTTATTGAAAAGCTTGAGGGACAAGATCTCGAACAGCAAAAGATTGCCCGAATGAATAGCTCAAGCAATCAACAAGACATCAAACTGTACTATAAAGGAAATATTCAAACTGTTGAAGCAAGTCCAAAGATCCAAACTGCTTTTAGTGCAGAAAATTCATCAGGATCAGTCAACCAGAGTTCAGTCAAGTCTAGTGGTTTTTCTTCATATCAGAATATCAATCCAAGCGTTCAAAGTTCAAGAAATGATAATGATCATGTGCTACATTGCAATATTGCATTGCATCTTCAGAAAGGTCAAAATTTCTCTGAAGAAGTTGCAAAGGGTCATATGGGATTGCTGGTTACAGTGTTGGAATCATATGAGAGTTTGGTTGCAGGGAGGATCGGAAATCCTATGCTGACTAAAGAGGATTACGATCAGATCGATGGTGAAGAAATGGAATTGATGGATATTAAATGGTGTTTAGCTAGTGTGCTGAGGAGAGCTGAGAAATTTAAACAGATCACTGGAAGAGATGACTTCCGTGATGCTAATGTTTCTACTTTGGGTTTTGATAAATCTAAAGTTACTTGTTTTCGATGCAGGGAAAAATGACATTTCAAGAGGGAATGTACCAATAGAGAAGCAAGTGGAGCTCAGAATCCTTTTGGCAACAATGATTACTATCAGAAGTCAATTTATCATCAAGTTGCTCAACAGTCGCATCAACAACAAACGCAAACTGCTCATGCTAGACAAATTGAAGATGGAAAGAAGAAAGCCTATCTTTTGAATCAAGAGGATGAAAAAATGGCAGAAGGCTTTAGCTGGGATAAGTATGTGACAGAGAATATGGAGTTTAAAGCTTTCATTGCACAGATTGTTCAAAAACCAGAATTGATGAAAGAATGGATAGCAGTGTTAGCTGATGAAGAGAAAAGTGAAGATGAAGAATTTGTGTATTCAGAAAATAGTTCAACAGACAGTAGTGATGATGATGAAGAAATTGAACAGATAAACATTGGAAAAACTCATTTATCTACTGACAGTTTCGAATTTTATTTTGCAGATAAATTGAAGAAACTAAAAGAGAGAAGAGCTGCAGGAGAAAAGAAAGAAGTTAAAGTTGTTGAAAAAATTATTGAAGTAGAAAAGGTGGTTGAAGTCGAGAAGATTGTGGAAGTTGAGAAGATTGTGGAAGTTGAAAAGATTGTAGAGATTGAAAAGATTGTTGAAGTTACAAAACCTTGTCTCACATGTTTGGAATCTTGCAAACAATGTGTAGAAAAAGACGAGAGGTTTAGTGAACTCGATAAGTTGAAAGAGAAGTTATTGTTTGATGTTAAGAATGTGAAAGAATCGTACGACGTTTTGAACAAAACAGTGAATAGTTTGCAGAAGACAAACTCTGAAAGAGAAGATGCTTTGACCATGATGAATGCAACAATGATGTCTAAGCAGGAGGAAATAAATTACTACATTGAAGAATGTGCTAAGTTGAAGCAAGAGTTGGAAACTGAAAAAGTTGAAAATGAAAGAATCAGACGATTACTAAAAAGTTATTCAAGTTCTGATTACTTAGTTGACATAATTTATTCAACTGTTGCAGGTTTTGAAGTGTTTCAGGACAAGAAGCCCGAGAAGAAGGATACTGGTAGGAAACAGAGTGTCAGTTATAATAAGTGTCCGCCTCCAATTTGGGATGGGTATTCGCCTAGAAAACCAAATGAGGAACAAGTAAAAAAGGCAGTCAATATAAAGTTAGAGTCCTCGATAACCGACGTGTTACCAGACAATATTGACATCACATTCACAGCGTCCGACACAGATCATGAGTCTAGATTAATAAAGAAAATGGTCGATCAGGTGTTGGATAAGGATGAGGAGTCAGATTCACAGTCATAGTCCGAGTCCAGAAGTTCGAGTTCGTCTGTCAAGAGTTCAAAGTCGTCGGGAAAACGGGTTTATAGTAAAGAATTTTTGTTGTCAAAATCCAATTTGAATGACGAAACATTTGAAGTTGCATATACTTTGAATGATTCTGACAAATTATATTTTGATAAAGAATTTTCAATAAGAGGTGTTAAACCAGAAATGATAAAAAAGGTTTTCAAACTAACAGAAATCAATATTTCTGAAATAAAAGATGTAAATTTTTCTAAAAAACCTAAACCTTACACCTCAAGAGATCAACAAAAAGTAAACAAGAAAAAGGGTTACGATTATGGTTCAGGTTATCGAAAGAAACCAAACCATAATGGTAATTTCAAAAAGAAAGGTCTCGGTTTTATACCACCAGAAAATCATAAAAATGAGAAAATTTCTAAAACATATACAAAATTTGTTTCAGGTACTTTTGCTGAGGATGAAAAGAAGAGCTCTTTCTGGAGACAATCAAACAAAGAGTTCTTGGCTGAAAAACATAAGATCGTAATGAACGAAGTTCATCAGAGAAAAGAGACTAGAACTTGTTACAGATGTCAAGAAGTTGGTCACATTGCCTGGAACTGTCCAAAGGCAACCAACACAAAACAGGGAGTCTCGGAAAAACTCAAAGAAAAAGTTGTTGATAAAACTAAACCACCAATTGAAAATTTTAAAGTGTTTAAAAACTCTATATATAAAGTTGGTGAGTGTTCAAAAAGATTTTATAAGAGAAGGGGAGATCTTGACAATCAAGCATGGGTTGTTAAGAAATCAGATGTAAAATCTGGCGATGAATCTGTTTCCATAAAGTCAGAGGAGCCACAATTTGAAGTAAGTGATGAGAAATCAGTTCCTCCAATGGATGATGAGAACTTTCCACCATTGAGGACTGAAAATTTCAAACAAAAGGTTGGTAAAGTTGAAATTTGGAATCAGTTCTATTCTGAAAAGAAAGAATTTGATGTCGAGAAAGCATTCAATGGGAATGTTAAAAAGATTTTTGGGAAAATGGTTGATGGGAAGGCCAAAGGGGTTAAAGATTTTTATACAACAAAGAAGGCAACTTATAATCCGACTGAAGAAGAGTTAAAATCACCCAAGGCTGGTCAGGCTTGGGTGGATGTATTCTGTACTTGAGAATCCCGACTTGCCAGAGCTCCCAAGTTGGTAATCGTGGAGCAGGAATCGGCATCTTTCTTGAGAAATTCACGAAAGTGATTTCGTCTTACAAGTGGTAAATCAGGGACATTAAGTTGTACTGGATTTTCTACAAGTGATATTTGTTGGTTGAACTAAAAATTGTTAAAAATTTCAAGTGGTTAAAACTGGGGATCAATTCATATTCATAATCATTAGAATTATCAAAGTGATGAACAAAACCCCTAACCTAAATGTGGTAAAATCAAACTTATTTTCCGGAAAAACCATTTGATTAAAAAAAACTTAAGTGTTTTGAAATCATAATGAGAAAATAGTTTGTTGTAAGGGGGAGTTCTGATTGTTTATGCCAAGTGGATGGCGAATTGAAGTGATTCGATATCAGTTGTCATTTTTTTTGTATAGTTTGTTTTCAAATTTCCTTTAAATGATTTTGAATTTTAGGGGGAGTAAGAATTTTCAGAAAATCCAAAAACATTTGAAAATTTGAAAAACACAAAAACATGATAAAATACAAAATGAGTTTTGTTGTGAAAAAGAGGAAATGATAGTACATCAGTAGACAGTTACAGTATGCTAAAGAATTGTATTGTTTAAATAGCGTTAAACGGTCTCACTAATGATATGCCGATAGGTTTTTACACATTTAGTAAGCTTTTTCGGGATATAAACCTAAATTCAAACTTGCTTATTTCGTGGGGAACACTACTTGGATATATAGGTAACCCCTGAAATTTCGTTTGAAGGATCCCTCTTTTTGAGATACTAGGTCTTTATACTCAGTGATACCTGGGGTATTATCCCGGGACTTCTGATTTTGCGGAAGCAATGGCCTATTCCCCGGAGAATACTTTACGCTTGCTTGAAATAATAGCCTGCCCTCAGCATAAAAAATGATGAAACATTGAAAAATGCTAATCATGTGCTGTTGTAAAAAAGATCCTCTAAAGGGGACCCACCAAAAGTCGAAGCCGTCATCTCTCTGCTAAACGGAAGTTCTGACCTGAGCTCTCACGGCCCTCGCATTTAACCCCTTACAGATATTATATGTGGTATACTCACCTGTAAGACTGAATATTGGGATCTGGATACAGGAGTATATTCAAGAGGTGGGACACATGAATGAGTTTAAGTTCTTAATACACTTAACTCATATCCTGAATCAGTTGAAATTTGTGTGAGAATTTAAGTGGATCAGTATATTGGCAATCTAAGTGAACTGTTTAATTCTTAATGTGTAACTAAGCTCAACGGTACTTGTGACTTGTTAAAAACTGATATGATCCTCTTACACAAACTCACAAAGATATTGTCTGTAAATATTTCTTTATTGCATCTCATTTTATAAAAAATCCAAAAAGATTTTAAGTGTGTTTTAGCATAAATTTTGAAAAATATAAAAAGATTTTCGTCAACTGATATTGGAGAGCTGATTTTCAAAATTCCAAGTGCTAAACATGATGAGCATTTCGTGAGGGGGAATCTGTGCTTTAATGAGAAAAGATTTTGAATATTTTGCATACATGTGGTCATCAGAAGCTTTTAAAGTATTAAATCATTCTGGAAAGATACCTGCAAGTGATATATAAATTTGTCAAATTTTAAATTTGTGAAATTTATTTTTGGATAGAGATGTGTGCAGGAAACAGTAGAGCCGGTTACAGATCTTGGAATAAAAGATTGTAAAGCCAAGTTCAGATCCTGATGTTCACACAAGCTGAGGATGCTAATGAACTTAAGGAATCAAGAGATCTGATCAAGAGGATTAGAGTGAGAAAATAACCAGGTCAAGATTCTGGAAATGTATAAAAGACAGAGATTGAAGAATTTTTACATTGTCAGATACTTTGAAAGAGTTCGAGAGGACTGATAAAGATTGAAGATTGAAGACTCGACACTGAAGACTCGTCAACATTCGAGGGGGAGTCTGTTGGTGCATGCGTCTATCGACTTCGTCTTGTATCGAGTCTTGTAGTCATTTAGATAGATCAGGTATGTGTGATTCCGGAGCTGAAGTGCTGCCGAAGTGTCGTCTTGCTGTAAAACTTTGTCAAATTAATCAGAAAGACAGTTAAAGTGAATATCTAGCTGAATCGAACTTGATATGTCTGTTTCCGCCTTTCATATTGAGTAGATCGCCTCTGAACGACTCGTTTTGGGTCAGAACACGATCCTACAGAGTGCATGACATCAACTTCAGTCCTGTAGAAGGTCGGTCTCCATAGATGTCACACCCCAACCGATGGCGGAAACATCGGGGTATGGTACTGAGCGAAACAGATTGTCCAGAAGTTTCCATAACAATTATCATTACCAATTAATTTAAACTAACATGTCCCATACCATGTCTTAAAAGGCAAAGAAATTATTACAGACAAATCTAGTCAAGTAGTTCTGTTCCGACAACTCAGATTTATACATAGACAATTGTTTATTTATTGGTTTCTAGGACTCCGTCCCTAGCCTCAATTTCATCACCAGCACACAAAGCATGTAAACATCCTAAGCACCTGTCACATACGTTAAAGTAAAAGTCAATACACATAGTGTAAAGGTGAGCATACAAGTTTGATAATAGCATATAAAGTTCGAAATAGTTTACGCATAACCAGCACGTACACCGAGTGAAATGAGGCATGTTAGTTATCGACATGAACCTATCGATACCAATGACTGCGGGTTGACTGCCCAAGGCAGTTCGCGATACATTCTCACCACTGTGAGTCATGTAGGTAATTGTCCTTAACAACCCCCGAGTGAACGGGTGCTGAGTCTAAACTAATAGTACTATCGTTGCTAAGGCAGGTAGACAGCATTCCATGTGTAAACATAACAAACAAGCATTCATTAAGTCACGTATAACATGCGGTAACGGTTAGCGTTTAAAGTATTGCGTAGTGTGTTCGATGTGATTTTGTATAAGTAACGTATGTAACACCCAAAAGTGCATAAAGCAAAAAGGGATCGAGTATACTCACAGCGATTGATGGATTGAAGGGAGCGCTAGAGAGTAGGGTTAGCCTGATCAGAACGATAGCATAAAGATAAGCGACGCGTAAAACGGAGCAAAGTACAAGTGGTTCGGACAGCAGTCCGGTCGGATGGTAATCCGATCGAACGGCCAGTCATGCGAGTGGTAATCCGTTCGGACAGTAGTCCGGTCGGACAGCAGTCCGGTCGGATGGCTGTTCGAGTGGATTGTTTCTTCCTTTGAGAAGGATGTGTTTGTGTATGATGGCTTGACTTTTGAAGTTTTCGTTGTAGTATTTTGAAAACATTGAAGTATCTCTACCTTTCAGGTCGGTCAATCGGACGGCGACTCGAGTGGCTAGGTTACTTAGTGAGAACAAATCCATAGCAAGGCGGTCACACGGTCGGATGTCCATCCGACCGGGTGGCAACCCTGTTACTGAACATGTTGAAAATTGTTTAAGTATTAAAGTCCAAATGTCTCATGATTCGAATGGTAGTTCGGTTGGATGGTAGTCCGTTCGGACAACAATTCGTTCAACACTCAGACTTCAGATCTTGGCAAAATTGGTTAGGTGTAGGACCCAAGGTGCAAGTCATTCGGACAACCGCTCGCTCGGATGGCTGTCCGTTTGGATAGTTGTCCGACCGAACGGCACTCCGTCCTGGTCGTTCCGTTCATCTTACACTTGGCCGTTTTGATTGTTGGTCGTGTTATCGAGATGTGTTGACATCGTGCTAACCAACAGAGTCCCATCCTAGGCTCTAGAGACCCGACTGAACAGGAATCACCCAAATTCGGTCAGTCCTCCAGTTCAGGACGATAGTTCTTGGTTAACCCGGAGTCAATAATCTCGGGGATAGGATACGGATCTTGAACCAACACAACCACAAGATTGAGTAGTGAGTCGACACAAGCTCCGATTCTACCGGTTTTGAATGTATTGAGTGTAAAAGAGTTGAAAGAAAGTTGGAAACCATCTTTCACCACTTTTCATTGTGAGTTTGTTTAGATCTATGAAAGATCTTTGTTTGTTTATGTGGAAATCAGTTAGATCTAAGTCGTTCTTGGTGGATTGAGGCCAAAACATGAAGTTCTTCAAGAACTCATGATGACGTCATCCTAGAACACCTTGAATCATGATGTTTTCACGGTTAAAAGTTAAGATTTAGAAGATAGAAAGGTGTAGGAGTGCGTGTAGGTTAAGGAAGTACAAGATTTAGGATGAGATCTTACCGGAATTGCGAGAAATCGAAGGAAAAAGCCAGTAGGAGCACGGGTCGGACGTCACTTGCCAAAAGTAGAAAGAATGAAAGTGACAAGGGGTATTTATAGGATGCCTAAAGTGGAAAGGGGCTGGTCGGTCGGATGGCATCTCGCCCGGATGGCAGCCCGGCCGAGTGGCTCCTCGGTCGGATGGCACCTCGCTCGGGTGACAGCCCGGTCGGATGGCAATCCGACCGGCTGGCACCTGGTTCGAGTGCTCAGCGCGACGAGTTTTGCCGTTCCGATTTCGATTGCGAGCATTGCGATGAGATAGTGTTTTCTAGTCAAATTACTTTTAATCCCAACTACTCATATCTCGCACTATCTCTTCTCTACCAATTATTATACTGTTTCGATTGCGATTCGATTGATTACCACACATAACATAAATAAACATGCACAAGTAACACATAAGGCACACACACACGTATAACAATAACCAAAATGCGTAATTCGAGTTGCGAGTGCGATTGCGATAGCGATAAAGTGATTAAACATGCGATAAATAGCGATTAATATGCGATTATTAATAGATTCTCCTCATAATACAACTAAAGCGAAAATAAAATAGACTAATTACAAGTCAAAGAAGTCAAAACAGGAATTGAGCAAGGAGAGACAGATCGCAATTTGCAATCTTGTCTTCCTTTGACTTCAATCTTGACTTTGACTTTGACTTTCGAAACACGGGGTGTTATAATAGACGTGCAAAGTATCACCAGACGGGTGAGGTAAACGAACGTACTTCTCGTGACAAGCGATTTTGGCATGGTTCTTGCGTAACCAATCCATGTCGATTATGATATCGAAACTACCCAACTGCATGGGTATGAGGTCAATAGTGAATATGTGATCGTTAAGAGTCAGGGAACAATCACGAAGGATAGAATCAACTTGAATAGACTTACTATCGGCAATCTCAATAGAGAACGACGTATGTAGTTTAGAGCGTGCATAGTTTAACAGAGATTCAAATTCTACGGACACAAAGCTTTTGTCAGCACCAGTATCAAATAGTATCGAAGCGTAAAGATTATTAACGAGAAACGTACCATTAACGACGTCATTGTCGTTACGAGCTTGATTTGCATTGATGTTGAACGCTCGTCCTCGAGCGGCTTGCTGTTGCTCCTGGTTCAGTTGGGGGCATTGGGGACGGAGATGAGTGGTGTCCCCACACTTGTAGCATGCTCTCACATTGTTTGCTGGGTTGGGATTCTGCTAAACTGGCTGAGTTGGCTGAGCTGGCGGGGCTTGCTGCACCTAATTGTTTTGACGGCAGTAAGGGGTTGTGTGACCATAGCGATTGCAGTTGGTACACAAACGGCAAGCAGAGTTGACAGGGTGATGATAGTTACAAGTGGCACACTTGGGATGAATCCCTGTGTACGACTTCTTGGCGTTTTCTGGAGCAGGAGGGTTTGGAGTTACAGCATGCACAATAGCATTGCCAGCAGGGTTTGCATTTGCAGCAAGGACGATTGCATTGCAGCCAGAACCTTGAGACTTTCGTTTCTTGTTCTTGCTGCCACCTGGCAGCTGGGCAATCTGGTTAGCAGGTTTCGAAGGAGCAGAGTTTCCAGACTGTTGATCACGGACACGGTTGTTGTTCAAACTTGTTGCAAGACGGTAAACTTCTTCAATAGAGCTGAGTTGAGCTGCTTTAATGGCGTCACGCATAGCAGGAGGTAACCCATGAATGTACTTGGTGATCATGCGTTTAAGAGTGGACATCAAGTGTGGTACGATGATGTTGAGTTGCTTAAATCGGGTAGTATAAGCCAGATTGTCATCTCCAACTTGTTTCAGATGCCAGAATTCATCCACAAGTTTCTGCTGCTCATGCGGAGGGTAGAATTCGAGCATCATCATCTCCCCAACCTCGGCCCAGGGTAAAGCATAAGCTTTGTCATTTGAGCGGATGTTTCTCTCATTTGTCCACCAATTTAGAGCTCTGCCTTGAAACACACCAGTTGCACTCCTAGTCTTTAGATGCTCCGAGCATTCACTGTTGATGAAGGTAACCTCGATGTTGTCGAACCACTCCAGCATTGCAGTCACCCCATCGCTACCCGTGAAAGGCTTAGAGTTGCAAGAGACAAAGTGTTTGTAGTTGAAGCTCACAGGCTTTGGCTGGACAGCTTTCGAGTCAACGGAGGAGGGAGGATTGTTTGATCCCTGGATTTCAGTGACGATCTTGGGAACAATGCGTGCGATCTGGTCGGCCATAAAAGACATCATTTTCTTCTGGTGGTTGGCCTTTGACCTCTTGTGTGGGTTGGAGAGACTACTTGACGACATCTAAAGAGTCGGGTTAAGGATCGGGTGAGACTCGATCATAATATTTAGATATAGTTTCACGAACACGTATCATAGCACAAGGTTTCACATGATTGCATAAAAGACTCAAGTTGATTCACACATCACAAAACGTTCAACAAATTTCACATTGTTTAATAGCATAATACGTTCTCTATGTTTCACATAGTTTGATTAAGTTGTTTCACATAGCATAACGTTCAATTATGTTTCCCCATAGTTTAATCAAGGCTCCCATGTAGTACAATGAATAAAGCATCATAAGTTTAGTTCGATCCTGTGAGGTTATTTTTATTGTTTTAGATTGCGGAGATAGTGCGATTCGTGTAAAAGTTTCGCAACGAACAACGTATCAAGTATAAATCCACATGTAAATCGAGATAACATAAAAGATAGGATCATAAAACATAGGATTGTTTCGGGTGGAGAAACGTTGACTAACCAAAGTAAATCGAACCCCTTTCGAATTAAGGTATCATTGATGTTAGGCCTACGATATTTGTCCTTTTGGTCACTACACGCCCCTAATTGATTGGGAATTTCGAGACTTTGGCGAGATTGAAAATCAAAGAGTGGGACTAGTTATCAAGATGTGAGTTTCACCTCTAACTTGACAACAACGTACCCTAATAGTGTTGGTACTTATCAATAGATAAGACCTACTAGATTACGAAATGGAAATTTCCCTTCAAGGTTTGGATGTCACTCCTGACTTGAGGGTAAATCTCGTGCGAAAATACAAACACTGCTGAGCGAAAGTCGCCATCAAAGGCGGGAATCACCCCTGTTTTGATGAGTCATTTCGAGAGTGTTTTTCAAGAGTCCAAGTGTGTATTGTGTTAGCCTTAGGAAAGGCATGTAAGTTTAACATGATAGTTTCGATATAGATTAATTCAAGTTTCATAAGATTGTCTAAAATGTCAAACATAATCAACCACAACTATAACAAGTATCAAATAACATCATGATTCAGGAATTGTTCGAATTTGCCTAATTAACTAAGATGAGTTTCTAAGCATCATCCTAGCTCGTTTCTTGAATCCCAGCTATTATCAACCTGCAACATGTATTAAAATAAAATCAACAAAAATGTTGGCGAGCATACAAGTTGAGTACGTAGCATAATAGCTTAAAAGAAACTCATATCCAACAAGAAAACATATAATAAGATTTACCATGCTAGCTTACGCAGTCCAAGTGATAGTCCAAGTTTCCAATGCGTTAAGTTCCTTTCCCAAAGTTTAACGGGAGGTTATATGTCTCATCCTAATAATAACCCAAAGACCATTGTTAAGGCGGAATTAAACACAGGGATTAAACGTTTACATAGCATAAAAGTCTCAAGTTTCACAAGTATCAAGTTTCATGTTTAAATGGATAGAGTATGTTTCAAATAAGTTTCAAGTGTCAAATGTTTTGATAATAGAATACATGTTGCATCCCAAAAGTGTTTAAAAAAAGGGATCAAGTATACTCACAGCGGGTGCTTAAACCAAACACTGCTAGATTGGATCGAAGGGAGCGCTGGATCAGCCTGCGTGTGGGGAACAGAGCATAAGTCCTCTAAGTGCTAACCCGGTCGGGAACAGAGTGTCGAATGGTGTGAAAATCGAGTAAAAGTGTCTGACAGAATATCTGAGCGGATGGTCATCCGGTCAGATGACCATTCGAACAATTGGTGTTTGTGAACTGTTAAAGTGTTCAATGTTTTGATCATAGCATCCTGTAAAACAAACAAGTGTCATCATAATCAGATCCTCTGGACGAATTGTCACACCCTGATATTTTCACGTATTGCCGGTGGGCCCGGTGGGGAGTATCGTGACGTAGTTGATATCATCATAGTCAAACAACACAATTTTAAATGCACAGCGGAAGCAAAAGATAAATATATTACAATCCGATATAAAGTAATATCAAATATTACAACGGAATGTAAGATGGATCCACAGGCGGATCTAAATAGAAAGATAACACTGTTCAACAGACTTTAACATCTAGAGTTTGCGAGACTTGATTAATGATGCCAGGAGTAGCCAGCCTATTTCGTCTTGTACCTGCACTTAGCCTTTTTGGAAAATACGTCAGTTTACACTGGTAAATACCACTTAACTGACTCATTTTGAAGAGAGTTTGAAAATTAATTTGAATGCACATGGCACAAAACTTTTTATAACTTGGGATAATTATTTGTATATAATCTTGTATACAGTTTTACTTATTTGTCGTCCGTCAGGGCCGGTTTGTAGGGCCGGTCTAGATTAACTGACACGCCACAGGTATAATGCCCACAAGGATTATTTCCTTTAGGTGGATTACCAGTTTTTACATAATGCATCTGTCAGGTGTACGCCTACACCCCGTGGTTAGGTCGTGGCCGTTTCTTTGAATGATGCCAAGGATATCCGGGACATCGTCATTTAACCCCCAAAGGCCATACACCAAATAATACATATTAAACGGGTGATGCAAATACATTAATCACAATCCAATTTAAATGACTACACACACCCGACCAAGCGGTACTTTTATAGTACCGTATCCCAAGCCCGTATAGGGAAAATAAGTTAAGAGTATTTACCTGAGCAAATTTATACAATTTATCCCAGCCGTATACCACCAAGCAAGTACAGACAGCTTTTACTGGGCTCCTAAATCTGGAACGAAGGTTTTTATTAACCTATTAGATTCCTAACGGGTCTTAATTAAGCATATGCTTAGACCGGTTAGTTTTCAAAGAGGATACGGTTCAAAACGCATGATTAAGAGAGAACCGGATTAGAATGTGGTTTAGACCCGACAAGCTTGTATACTTGTATAATAAGGGTAAACTAAATACATTCTGGATTTTGAGATAAAATGACAAGGTTTGACCCGTTTCGGCTAATTTATGCAAACTCATTACATAAGCCGATCCGAACGCGAAAAGTGCGTAACGGGTAACCAAAAGAGTCATATACAGGTTTCCTAAGTTAATATGCCTTAAATATGTTGTGATATCAGTAGGATACATTCCATTATGCCCAAAACGAATTTAAAACCAATTTATGCCTCGTATGGGTATTTTGGTCATTTAAAAGGTTATAAAAGAGGTTTAATATAAATCTGAGTTTCAGGTCGGATTCAATCAGTAAAAATACTTAATTTAATAAGTTATATCAGTAGGGTATTACACAAATGTGAATTTTATCATTTATAACCAAACTATGCACCGAAGGGGCATTTTGGTAATTTCACATAAGGTTTAAAGGTCAAATTTGGAAATCTGAGTTTAAAACTTTTGCTTACTATTAAAGTACGAAAATTTACTTAAAACATCAATAGGTATCAAACCATATATGCTAAAAATAGTTTTAACTTATACTATGCGTTAAAAACGCGTAAAAAGGCGGTTTTAAGCGATTTCCGGGTTTTAAAGAAAAGCTGATATTTTTATCATTCCAGAAAGCTTAAAATATTTTATTTATCATATAAAATCAGTAGCAAAAGTTTTGGGGTAAAAATGTTTTATAAAACTCATTTTATAGGCCAAAAGGGCAAAACCGACAATAACCGAATTAAAGGTATAACTCTATGTTATGATCAGCCTAAAAATAAATAAAAATCTTCAAAAATCCCAAAATATTATTTTATATCAGTAGGTGAAAATTTTGGTATCAAAAGTTGGGTTTAGATAGGCTATATGCTAATTACGCCGTTTAATTAATAAAAGCTTTTCATTTACGCTAATGAGCATAACTCCTAATCTAGACCACAAACTGATGTCAAATTTTAGGGACAAGTTTATAATTCAGTAATAAAGGTTTCTATTCTTTCATATTTTCCAAAATATCGTTTTGAGGTCAAAAGGGCATAATAGTCAACATTTAAGCATATAACGGGAACATGTAAATGAATAGGATAACTAAGGATCCAAGTTGTATAACCTCAAAGGGTTATACTAACCTATAACATGATCCTAATGGAATCCTAAGGCATATCTAAACTAAGCTAAATCGGGTCAGAACTGAAAGTCAAAGCAAAAGTCTACTTTTGCGACTTTCGATTCCGAACCGATCCTAAACTTAAAATTGTCAGGTTGAACATGCTTAGGCACCAAACACCTCTATGCTTATATCTAAGCAATATAAAGGATAAATAGGGTACGTTTAACTCACGGTCATATTCCGGAAGGTCCGATACCCTAGGAATTGACATACTTTTGCAGTTTGACGCAATTAGTCCTTTAATTGCGCAAAGTAGCGCGAAATGTCGTTTAATGATATCCAAGCCTTCCATGGCCCATATTGATCATTACCAAGCATATATTTAAATATTACTATGCTCCTGTTAGCTTAAATGGTCACCGAAAGGCGTAGATTCAAAAGTTGACGCTTTAGGTCCCTCTATTGCGCAAACTTGCGCATCTCATCATTTAATAGCATTGAAGCCTCATCTAATCCATATTAGGAATTCTTGAAAGTATTATTAAACATCACGATGCTTCGGGTTTGCTAAAAGGTCATTCAGAGGTATAATTAAACATATTGACGCTTTTAGCCCCTCTAACTTGCAAAGTTGCGCGTAACTTTACTTATAGGCATAAAAACCTTAGACGGCAAATAGTTGGCATTCCTGAGAGTATAATCAAATATCATGAAGCTCCCGATTTGTTAAAAGCTCACTCAGAGGTAAGAATTAACATGTTGACGCTTTTAACCCTTCATTGCGCAAACTTTCAATTAATTACGCAAACGGCTACACTCGATTGACGAGTGGCTCATTTGTGAATATAATCATCGTGAGAGGTTATTCAGAAACTTATTTTTGGTATGCTAACACTTCCAGTCCTTTCATAATCAAGGTTTTTGATTTTTTGAAAAATTAGTCCCTTAAATCCAACATTTGACTTCATTAGGGTTTATTACACGTGTCAATACATCATTGGACGTGATTTTACGAGGTGTTACATCCTCACCCCCTTAAAAGAAATCTCGACCTCGAGATTTGCTAAAATGCCGGAAGTACTTTTTGTCGTATAATGGACTTAACTTCTATAGCATATCTGAAACCTCTTCAAGCTCCCCAGTTGACCTCTATAATAGGTACATGTATCCTTTTTTGGAGCTTCTTAACCTGTCGATCCTTAATTGATACAGGTTTCTCATCATATCATAATTCTGCATATCATTAGGTGATAATGCTTCTTGATCTATTGGGGAAACATATTCTTAAATCATTAGTGTGTAATGCATTGCGAGCTCCGCCAAATTTCCTTAAATAGGTTTTAGCTTATAAGCTATTTGATCTTGATACATTCGATTCCCTCGGATGATTCTATATATTCAGAGCTTAACTAGTCTGATAATTAACAATTGGCACACCCTTCCAGGGTGATGTCTTTTGTTGAATCTCATTCCTTAACAAGAACTTAGGAAGGTTGCTACATTCATTAATCCTTGATTTTCTGCCGAATACTGGCAACTTACAGATGATTATGGATTTGTTTGATCTTATTCGTTGTTTCCAAGGAAACTTTCAGATCCTAATAATTGGACTTACTAATCTTCTATCTACTAATAGATGTCTAACATTCCATCTATACAAGGTCTCCAAGGAGCAGCCTTGATACTTATATATCAACTATTATAGAAAAGCTTATCTTAAGGTGAGATTGTTATTCCAACCATTGCTTAAAACTAATCTTAAGGAATAGCTAATCCTTACAGCTAGTCGAATAAATCGATGATCCTGGGCAGCTGATGGCGATTCTTAATTGTTGCCTAATTAGGGTTGCGGTAATCAATGCATAAGCAAAATGAACTGTCTTTCTTAATTAACTATACCGAATTCTCAGAATATTGAGTTAGGCTATATGAATCCTCTATCTTAAAACTTACTAAATCAGGGTTTCGATTCTTCCAATGATGGTACTAGCCGTCCTGGAGATTTCATAATAATACGGCCTTAAATGGAATTTAAATCTTAACTCTACTTACCTCAGGAGGTAAACAGGGTAATCTCTGGAGAAGATAATCAAGGTACAAGGAGATTACAGAGATTTTCCAAATCTCAAGTTCTAATTCATCCATCATAGCCTGTGTTAGATAGGTGACAAGTTTATGTTACGAGTCCTCGAATTCCTTAATCGGAGATATTTACTTGGACAATTCCATTCTGGATATCATCTTTGAATACCATTAGCTGATTTTAGTACCATATGACCATCGGAATATCTTTGTGGTTCCATGCATTAAACCTCCATACTGATCAGGCATGGAAGCAATCTATGGAACATATTAAGATACACCAATCCTCATGTGGCGCTTTTATCATACCGTCTGGTATTCGCAATCGATAGAGATCAAAGAGATATCAACTATGCATGCTGCTGCACTTCCTCCAGAGAGAGGATACTTCTAAAATTCTACGCCTGAAGGCTTCTGACAGGAACAGAAGAAATGGTTCTTATGATTTCGCTTGTAAGTTTTACCCTACGCTTAATATCTGGGGTTCTTACGGGAGAGTTTCTAAAAGTTTGCTTAACTTATGGTCTTATGAGAGACTTAGCAGCACCTGAAACCAAACGTAACTAATAAAATCACAATAAGGGGTTTATCTGGTGTCATTATTAATGTGAAATGCCTCTAATCAATTAACAGGAGGGTTAAGCGCCTCCATTCTTAATCCTTTTGAACTTAGCTGCCAAAGCTTTGACAAATTTAGGGCAGTCTCAGCCTTGACTGATTATTTCTTACTCTATAAAACGTGAGTAACTGAGGTAGATCCGTAATGGATTTATGATAAGCAGGCTTTGAAACCTTTTCCTGACTTTTCTCATAACCTTTCTAACATTTGCGTTAATTGCAGTTTTGGAGACTAACTTCATTAACATTGAGGTTCACATCTGATGCACCATTAACATTTGTCGCGTTTCTAGCATCGCGACTTTTGTATGTCTCTTCTGAGTTTTCCATACTCGAAGCTTATTAAATACCAAATTCAACAAGTGCTTGGGTAATCCATACCCGGTGTCTCCTTGAATTGTCAAAGGCTTACCCTAAGGAGTCTTGATAACTACTTACTTCTTATTACCCACATTATGGGCTTGGTTACAAGATGACCAATCCATTCCTATTACTATATTGAGTCCCTCTATTTTAACGGAAACAAGGACAACGGAAAAGAATGATTCCTAATGGATATAAAACATCCATCTAATATTGCTGAAGCAGTCTCTGAGGTACTATCGACCAATTCTACTTTATACTTAACGTTTAGAGTTTTAACAGGCAGATTTAATAATTTACAAAATCCATTGTCTACGAAAGACTTATCTGAACCTGAATTAAATAATGCTCTAGCATGAGCGTTATTGATAAAGAAAGTACATGTTGTGACATTGTCATCCTGAATAGCCTCTTGAGCATCCATTTGAGAGCTTCCGGCTTTGGTCTTCTTAGCCTTGCCAGACTTCTTGGTTTTATTAGGGCAATTAGTTTTGATGTGCCCTAATTCATTGCAACCATAGCAGGTTGCGTCCTTTATGTCTTGGCACTCCAAAGTCTTGTGCCCTTCCTTATTACAAATTATACAAGGCTTAGCTTGTGAATTTAAAGTGCCTTTTCCTTTAGTCGCCTTCTTTGGGCAGCGGGTCTTTATGTGCCCTTTTTCTCCACAACCATGGCAGGTCGCATATTCCAACTTCTTGCAATCCAAGGTGAAGGCTGAGATTCAAATCTGCATTTCTCGAGGTGGTATTTCCTACAGGTTTTGCATCTGGTCTTTTCACCGGTCTGCTGGTTGTCCTTCAAGTCCTTGCATTCATGAGTCTTGTGATCCATTTCCTTACAGATGTCACATCCCCTGGTCTGTTCATAGAAGCATTTTCCGAAGTGCTTCTTCTTGCAGGTTTTACATTCGGGTTTTGCCTCCTTTGGCTTGGACTGGTTATAGTTTGAACCGGTCTTACCCCTTTTAAATCCTTTATTCGGGGTATTATCGCACTTTCGCTTATGATCTTTTAACGCTCGGTCCACGGCCTTGTTTACGGCTGTATCTAACATAGCCTGTAACTCAGCGCCCGTTAAGTTCAGTCTTGCATCATTATTCTGATCAGCTGGATGATTGTGAGCTTCAGATGAGTCGGCCATGGTGAGGCTTTGAAGGCTACAAACCAAGTGGTAATAATTGGTTTAATTATATGGTGAATTGTCGAATTTGATGATTAAATAGCCATGGTACAAATAAGCCATATAAGCGAATAGATAGTATTAAATTTATTTGATTATGTTTTGCCTAAGTTTTTAAATAAACCATCTTTGGCGTTTTAACGGAATATAATCCTTCATATCTATTAGACAGGGGACATAAGTCACGACTGTCAATGTCGTACCGACATTTTATATATAGCACAAGGGCTTGTTCCAAAGGACTTTTTAATGGCACTGATGCCTTGTCACTAGGGAAATTTTAAAACATAATTGATGATTCCTTTGGATCGGAAAATTTCATAGTTTATTGTCTTGACAAGAAGTTATGAAATAAAAACTATCTTTTTTTTCATGTATACATCTTTGCCCGAAGGTATTCATCCCAGTGGATGTTTTGATGTGTACATCATGTTCGACATTTATTAGCCATGATTCCTATTGATCACTTAGGCTAAATAAGGGGTTTGGAGAAATCCTAATATAAAGATGACTAGTGTGATTTTATCGCGTCACTGTTGTCAGGAGTGTTAACATGTTTTCAGATGTTAACAAGGATCTGAATTTCTTTTAAACAGGTCTTACCATCGTAGCTAGGTCTTTAATGACATTCAAGTTAGGTTATACCTTTTAAGATTCTCTTTTAATATTTATACTGGTAGAAAAGGAATGATATTTATCTTCTTCAGGATTTTCATTATAATCCTAAATTATAAGTTAGTAATAGCACGAAAAGGCCTAGTCACGTGGACAAGTTTAGTTTATAAGCCCAGATTTTATGGAATCGAGGCATTAAGGTTTGAATCAAAGTTCATTACCGTTTCTTGACATGGAGTTGTAGGCTACCATAGTCTTTAGTCTCAGAGGACGTTAATTATAGCCCGTAGGCATTTTATCCTTAAGGGATAATTATATAAATAGTGAAAATTGGAATAATCCAAATTAAAGGTGACTTATGTGATTTTGTCGAATCACATTTTTTTGCCAACAATGTTAACATGTTTACAAATGTTAACAAGAATTTGAATCTTTTGAATATGTTTTACCATCTTGGCCTTGTCTGAAGTGACATGTGGCTAGGTTTACCTCTAAGATTCTTTTTAATATTTAACGCAGAACAATCCTAAATTGAGGTGTTAATAAGGATCTGAATCTAATTGAGGAACTGCCATCTTGGCCCTGTTCTTAAAATGACATATGGGCTAGGTCTTGTCCTTTTTATATTTTTGCCATTTTATTATAATGGTAGATCTTATAAAAGGAATGATACTTTTCATTTATTTCATATATTATATTTATATATTTTGATACAAATGAAATTTTGATAAAACATTCCAATGATTTTTAAAAGAGGTACAGAATTGCCCTGAACGGGTCTTGAAAGGAATAATGTTGTCCTCGAAGGGACTGAAAGATAGATATGTCCTTACAAGGACTACTAAGGAAACGATCTTCAGCAAAAGGGAGTTTCTTCTTCATTTTATTTATGAATGCTTTCTCATTGGTTGCACATTAATCCTTGTCGCAGTACGAAGCTCGGCCTTCCCTAGGCTTCGAATGGGGAGAATTTCCATTATGGCTGCTTTGCTAGGCGACATATTAAAATATACAGAATTGAAGGCAATAATCCTCCGAATAGAGTTGAGAGTATTCCTATGTTAAGTCTAGACTCAGAAGGTCAAGGAATGTGCTACTGTGTCATTGAGATTAAACACAAAAGGCCAGGGTTTAATTCACTCAATGTTGGCTCTGATACAAACCTGTCACACCCGGATATTTCCACGTATTGCCGGTGGGCCCGGTGGGGAGTATCGTGACGTAGTTGATATCATCATAGTCAAACAACACAATTTTAAATGCACAGCGAAAGCAAAAGATAAATATATTACAATCCGATATAAAGTAATATCAAATATTACAACGGAATGTAAGATGGATCCACAGGCGGATCTAAAATAGAAAGATAACAATGTTCAACAGACTTTAACATCTAGAGCTTGCGAGACTTGATTAATGATGCCAGGAGTAGCCAGCCTATTTCGTCTAGTACCTGCACTTAGCCTTTTTGGAAAATACGTCAGTTTACACTGGTAAATACAACTTAACTGACTCATTTTGAAAAGAGTTTGAAAATTAATTTGAATGCACATGGCACAAAACTTTTTATAACTTGGGATAATTATTTGTATATAATCTTGTATACAGTTTTACTTATTTGTCGTCCGTCAGGGCCGGTCTAGATTAATTGACACACCACAGGTATAATGCCCACAAGGATTATTTCCTTTAAGTGGATTACCAGTTTTTACATAATGCATCTGTCAGGTGTACGCCTACACCCCGTGATTAGGTCGTGGCCATTTCTTTGAATGATGCCAAGGATATCCGGGACATGGTCATTTAACCCCCAAAGGCCATACACCAAATAATACATATTAAACGGGTCATGCAAATACATTAATCACAATCCGATTTAAATGACTACACACACCCGACCAAGCGGTACTTTTATAGTACCGTATCCCAAGCCCGTATAGGGAAAATAAGTTAAGAGTATTTACCTGAGCAAATTTATACAATTTATCCCAGCCGTATACCACCAAGCAAGTACAGATAGCTTTTACTGGGATCCTAAATCTGGAACGAAGGTTTTTAATAACCTATTAGATTCCTAACGGGTCTTAATTAAGCCTATGCTTAGACCGGTTAGTTTTTAAAGAGGATACGGTTCAAAACGCATGGTTAAGCGAGAACCGGATTAGAATTTGGTTTAGACCCGACACGCTTGTATACTTGTATAATAAGGGTAAACTAAACACATTCTGGATTTTGAGATAAAATGACAAGGTTTGACCCGTTTCGGCTAATTTATGCAAACTCGTTACATAAGCCGATCCGAACGCGAAAAGTGCGTAACGGGTAACCAAAAGAGTCATATACAGGTTTCCTAAGTTAATATGCCTTAAATATGTTGTGATATCAGTATGATACATTCCATTATGCCCAAAACGAATTTAAGACCAATTTATGCCCCGTAGGGGTATTTTGGTCATTTAAAAGGTTATAAAAGAGGTTTAATATAAATCTGAGTTTCAGGTCTGATTCAAACAGTAAAAATACTTAATTTAATAAGTTATATCAGTAGGGTATTACACAAATGTGAATTTTATCATTTATAACTAAACTATGCACCGAAGGGGCATTTTGGTAATTTCACATAAGGTTTAAAGGTCAAATTTGGAAATCTGAGTTTAAAACTTTTGCTTACTATTAAAGTATGAAAATTTACTTAAAACATCAATCGGTATCAAACCATATATGCTAAAAATAGTTTTAACTTATACTATGCGTTAAAAACGCGTAAAAAGGCGGTTTTAAGCGATTTCCGGGTTTTAAAGAAAAGCTGATATTTTTATCATTCCAGAAAGCTTAAAATATTTTATTTATCATATAAAATCAGTAGAAAAAGTTTTGGGGTAAAAATGTTTTATAAAACTCATTTTATAGGCCAAAAGGGCAAAACCGACAATAACCGAATTAAAGGTATAACTCTATGTTATGATCAGCCTAAAAATAAATAAAAATCTTCAAAAATCCCAAAATATTATTTTATATCAGTAGGTAAAAATTTTGGTATCAAAAGTTGGGTTTAGATAGGCTATATGCTAATTACGCCGTTTAATTAATAAAAGCTTTTCATTTACGCTAATGAGCATAACTCATAATCTAGACCACAAACTGATGTCAAATTTTAGGGACAAGTTTATAATTTAGTAATAAAGGTTTCTATTCTTTCATATTTTCAAAAATATCGTTTTGAGGTCAAAAGGGCATAATAGTCAATATTTAAGCAGATAACGGGAACATGTAAATGAATAGGATAACTAAGGATCCAAGTTGTATAACCTCAGAGGGTTATACTAACCTATAACATGATCCTAATGGAATCCTAAGGCATATCTAAACTAAGCTAAATCGGGTCAGAACTGAAAGTCAAAGCAAAAGTCTACTTTTGCGACTTTCGATTCCGAACCGATCCTAAACTTGAAATTGTCAGGTTGAACATGCTTAGGCATGTTCTTATACTAATTACCAAGTTATACAAGTGTTAAAACAGGTTTCATAGCTTCTATATTGCTAATTATGAATTTATTTGCAAAATAGCTTTCTGTTGACTTTTTATTGTTACGTTTGACCAGACATTTGACCAAGTTAGGATGATAATCAGTAGGTGCCCTCTCAGGGGTTTATTACCTTCATAATTACCCACTTATATCTACTTATAATTAAACTAACTACTGGACCATTAGTGATTAATCACTAAGTCAAACCTTAATTACGATAAGGTTGACTTTTGGTCATTAAACTAATCAAAACTGAAATTAGAAGGTTAAGGACACTTACAAATGGTCCTTAGGATTAAATTGAAACTTAGGAAACAATGCTTGATGTCCAGGGAGCTCCAGATTGAGAGAGGAGAAGATAGCAAGGGAAATGAGCAAATGGGAAAGATGAAGAACACTTCTATTTATAGGTTTTGGTGGGCTTTTAGATGATCAACAGGTGTTATGGGGCTTCTAGGATCAGTACATTTGTCTCAACAGCTGTCCAAAACAAGAAACAAGCCCATAGATTCGAATATGAGAGTATGGAAGCAAAACCAAAGCTGGTTTTCATTTTCCTGTTACTGGAAAGAGTATACGGACCGTATGAGGTCCTGTATACGGTCCGTAAGGACCTGTACAGCACATGCATACTTTCATTTGTTGACAGTTTTGGCCCCTGCACTTCCAAATGCCATTTCCTACACACCTAAGGCCCGTTAAACCATTTTTAAGGCTCTACAACGATTTCTAAACATGGGGAACATGAAACATGCACAAAAATATGCCGGATGTCGGTTCGTTTGGTCGTACGGTCACGTTGTTCGGCTAATTACGACGAAACACAGACGGACGCGAAAAACGATCCAAACGACGCGACGAATGGAATTTTATCAAGCCAAACACTAAAATAAAATATTTTAGTGCTTACATAAATTTTTGGGTGTCCGGAGATATTCAGAATGTGAGATATGCGCGAAAATGCAAACTTATGCACTTTTTGACACTTTTAGTCCCTGCATGACTTAAAAGTTTATTTTTGTGCACCAAACACCTCTATGCTTATATCTAAGCTATATAAGGGATAAATAGGGTATTTTTTAACTCACGTTCATATTCCGGAACGTCCGATACCCTACGAATCAATATACTTTTGCAGTTTGACGCAATTAGTCCTTTAATTGCGCAAAGTAGCGCGAAATGTCGTTTAATGATATCCAAGCCTTCCATGGCCCATATTGATCATTCCCAAGCATATATTTAAATATTACTACACTCCCGTTAGCTTAAATGGTCACCGAAAGGCATAGATTTAAAAGTTGACGCTTTAGGTCCCTCTATTACGCAAACTTGCGCATCTCATCATTTAATAGCATTGAAGCCTCATCTAATCCATATTAGGCAATCTTGAAAGTATTATTAAACATCACGATGCTTCGGGTTCACTAAAAGGTCATTCAGAGGTATAATTAAACATATTGACGCTTTTAGCCCCTCTAACTTGCAAAGTTGCGCGTAACTTTACTTATAGGCATAAAAACCTTAGACGGCCAATAGTTGGCATTCCCGAGAGTATAATAAGATATCATGAAGCTCCCGATTTGTTAAAAGCTCACTCGGAGGTAAGAATTAACATGTTGACGCTTTTAACCCTTCATTGCGCAAACTTTCAATTAATTACGCAAACGGCTACACTCGATCGACGAGTGGCTCATTTGTGAATATAATCATCGTGAGAGGTTATTCAGAAACTTATTTTTGGTATGCTAACACTTCCAGTCCTTTCATAATGAAGGTTTTCGATTTTTCGAAAAATTAGTCCCTTAAATCCAACATTTGACTTCATGAGGGTTTATTACACGTGTCAATACATCATTGGATGTGATTTTACGAGGTGTTACATGAATGGTCATTCGATCGGATGGCCATTCGGACAGACAGTCAGTGAGTGAAGTTTCGTGAAATTTTCTAAGTCTTGAGTTAACGGTGACGGTGCGACGACGTGTCAAACAACGGAAACATACCAAAACCCAGCTCGTTCGATTGGATGGGCATCACCCCTTTTCGAACCGACGAACTGCTTCTGATAAATTTTCATTTTTGGACCCGTCATTCGGCCCGTTTTCCAGTGAAATTCAGTTCTCAAGCCGGCTTTTAACTAAGGAATGAGTCGAAAGTCTGTTTGAGTCTGATTCCACCACTGTTTGTATAAAAGTTTAGGAAAAGTCCGAAAATCAGTTGTAGAAATGTGATGTTCTTCAGATCTGAGCCAGAAACAAGTGAAATTCTAGCATAATCTGAGGGAAAAGTGTGAGATTCCTTTGATTTCTGTATAAAAGTTGTGAAAATCCCTAAGATTTGGGGCCGATCTCGATCAAATGATGCTCCAATACAGTTTGTACCAACAACTGAGTGGAAACCACCTTCAAGAGACCCAAATCAGTTGGTTTTCATTAAAAAAGTTGAAGTGTTCATGTGATTTGGATGAAGATTATTGTGTAAAAGTGATAAATGGTGAGAGTTGCACAAGAATCTGAGGAGAATACTTACGAGTTTGCCTTAAATCTCGATAAAAGTGCCTAGGAGTGCGTGTGGTCGAATGGCAGAGAGTAAAGTGTGAAATGAAGGGTGAAATGGTTTATTTATAGGTGATGTTGACAGCTAGGTCGGTGGAGAGGTGCAAGGGGTCGGATGGTTGTCCGGCCGAATGACCATCCGATCGGATGGTCATCCGAGTGGATGGTTGTCCGGTCGAATGACCATCCGATCGGATGGTCGTCCGGTCGTATGACCATCCGATCGGATGGTCATCTGATCGGATGTCCATTCGGACAGCAAATACCCATTTGCTAGTTTTCCGACTTTGCTTCGTTTTGCGAGCTAGATTAAGTGTTGCGTTGCATATTATTGTGAGTAACCATTTCATGGGATTATTATATAATTAACACAAAGTTTCCGTGTTTCAAGTCTGCATTTCAGCTAGTTATTAAGTATCAAGTTTCTCGTTCAACCAAGTGTCAAAGTTTCTTGTTCAATAAGCATCAAAGTATCTCGTTCAATAAGTATTAAGTGTCAAGTTTCTTGTATCATAAGTATCAAGATTCAAGGTATCACAAGAGTCAAAATTCAAGATTCAAAGTATTAAAAGAGTCAAGTGTCACGAGAGTCAAGTATCATATCGTTTATGCATAAAGCAAAGTATCATAAAAAGCATCACATAGAGTAAAAGTTTCACATAGTATAACATAATTAAGACTCAAATAGTATCATTATGTATCACAAGGACGAGACTTGCCAAAAGATAAGAATTTCGAAACACAGGGCGTTACAACTTGTACATAGTAAACGTAAGCTTAGGTGGTTAACATATTTAGAACATTTATAGGTTACGCCGCGAACCAAGAGAAGTACCGGTGAAGTTATTACGCATCAAGACACAAATCTGTGAGTTCATGTCCCATCTTTTAACCGTTTTATAGTTTTCTAAACTTCTGGGGGAAATACATGTACAAATGGTATGCTAGACTAAGGAAATGAAACAACTAGATCACGTGTGAATAGGGTTGTACTTAAGCACCATTAATCTAAGTTTAGACCGAGGAACGGAAAGGGGTAGATCTACTGGGTTTTGACGAGCCCCACTCTTGGTCCACATTGACCCACACGGAAGAGTGCTTTTGTGTCCCAGTTGAAGGTAATCGGCACAAAAATTGTCAAGGTTTGGATTGCTTCCTATGTCATCACACATGTTAATGTCCTAGCTAAACATTAATGATCACGATTTCATTTACGTTTACATACTGCTTTTCATACAAATACATTTCACATTTTAAAAATAGACATTTAATACAAATTAACTGCATGAATTCACCAACTTTGTTGACGTTTTTCAAACTTACATGTATTTTAGGAAATTAGTGGAATCTTTACGGGATTTTGCTTTAAGATGTCGAGTGTAACTCCATGCCACTTTTGTTGGGTTGCTCTTTATATCCCGGCTCCTTGCGGTGATATGAGGAACAAATCCTTGATGTTTTTAGAACTTGAACTATGTTGTTGACTTTTAAAACTTAGTTTATTTTGAAGTGATGTAAACACTATTATTAACTCATGTTTATGTTTTGAAACTTAAGGAATTGCATTTGGAGTTTATCTTTATTTCATATAGTATGCTTGCTAATTCGTATGCAATGAGAATGAATCACGATCACACCTCGTGCTTCCGCCTATGACCGGGTGTGACATTGCGGCGGGGGTGTAAAACCGTGCCAAGTAGCACCAATGCCATACCAATCTCAGAAACATAAAACATAGAAAACATAACTAAGCCGATCTAGAGTTGCGACGAACATGTCAAACGAGAATAAATACATGCCTTGCAACGGGCATGTCAAACGAGAAAAAATAGACAAAAAAACGTTGAACCCCACTTGCACGTTGCGGCATGTCAACTCACAAAATTTAGAACGAAATGTAAAACAAAAAACTTGCGAAAGATGAAAATATGGGAGACCAACATTGAAAGTAAAAAAGTATTTGGGTTAAACTGCAAAAAAAAAAGCTTTAGATTAAAAGTAAAAAAAAATCGAAGAGGTTAAATTGTAAAAGATGAGAAGTTTTGGGTTAGAAGTGAAAAATCAGTTTTTTAAACCCCTTAAGCATAGGGTACATCGCTACGAAGCAAAAAAATTATAAATTAATAGTATGGAAATTAAAATTTCGGTTACATTTTTATACTTAAAAAATCCGTTTTTTTTATTTTCTTCATATTTTACGATAATATCATTAAATAATCAAAAACATAAAATAATACCTAATTGTGACAACTGGCACAAAACCGGTAATTTCCGTACAGTTTAATTATTATTTAATATCTGCAATTATGTGCTTAAATGACAACATTGTCTGATTACATGCTATACATATGAATTCATGCACCTTTTATACTTCAAATATTGCTTTATGCACTTCTTTAAGCGTTGCGTCAGAAAGACTAGTAAACTCACCGGTAAGACTCACTGTGTCAGCAGTCCTGCAGAAAACAATCAGATAATAGAATTAGGGCCTAGGAGTAGGTCCAACATCTAAAATACATTAAAACCCAAGTGTGGATACAAGGGTTAACATATAAACTTTCCGGAACCTAAACTGTGCACTAAAAAGCACCCGAAACTTAACTAAAATGCTGAAATCAGCATAATTCAGCAACAATTCAGCTATAATCAGCTTTTAAGCACATTAATATCATGTAGAATTTATGTTTTAATGCCCAAAATAACTTACAAAGTGTCGGGAATTAAAACTGCCACAAAAAGTGCTTCATACTTAGTGAAACTGCGCAATTCAGCACTTTAACGAACTATAACGAACCGAACAACCAGACAATAACTGGGACATCAAAATTTGACTAGAAGTAATGTTTTTATGATATTAATTAGTATTGATGCTAGAACACCTTAAAAATCATAAAAACCCTTAAACACACTTAAACATACTTAAACCTTACCATTTGCACTTTAAACCCTCCACTTCCCAAAATTTACACTTTACCCCCCCCCCCTCACCATAACCGGCCCTATGGGCCCCACTTGACTATATTTACTTTTCCTAACCATGTTCCCTAACTATTAGACAAAGAAATCTTTAAGGAGTTCATGTGTTGGATTTTTTTTTTATAAACCATAAGAATTCACCATTACCCATCATTCAAAATATTCACCATCTTCTTCCTCCTCCCTTCACCCTTGCTCTCGGCTCAAACCCACACACATACACCCACCATTTTCACCCTTGCTAGAACTTGAAGGACCACCTTGTGGAGCTTTTAACCTCTTGATTTCTTCCTTGTGCATCACCTTCATTTTTGTGCCACTTCCCTAGCCATTAGAGCTAGTAGTAAGCTTCTTGATCACTAATTTAAGTCATGTTTATGTTATGTACAAGTTTCACCATCTAAACAACTTAACTTCTAATGTTAAAAATGAAAAGATCTAACATATTCATGAAGAAAATAAGTGATTACATGAAATTTTAGTGTATGTATTGATGTTGTTGATGTTATATCTTGTGTTTATGTTTAGATCTAGTATGTTAAAGCTTAGATCTACCAAATTTAAGCATGGATCTTGAAGGATCCATGGTTAAACTTGAAGATGAACATATGAAGCATGATGTGAACTTGAAGTAAGAATTTCTATGCATAATCTTGTAATTTTGAAGTAATAAAGTGTGTGTAGAACTAATTTTTGAAACTAAATGTCACACCCCCAAAATCCACCTGCGGAGTACTACCGCTTGGAGGCGTGACTGACCAGGATCCAGCCACCAATCATATTGAACATACGAGTTAAAAGATATAAAAGTTTAACCAATACAATTGGTGTCCAAACAAACACATAGTTAAGTTTCAAGCGGAAGCATAAGTCTTAAATCAAAACATAAGTTTAGTTGTTTCATAGTTTAACATGGCACACAGTCGTCCATGTCCCACAACGATCCTCCTCCATGCAAGCTCCAGCTTAAGAACCTAAGGACCTGCAAAGCATGTAGTAACGAGTCAACAACTAGTTGAGTGAGTTCACGGTTGGGTGTTCGTTTTAAGTTGTTTCGAAAACAGTTTCCTTTAGCTGGCATCCTGCCGTGGGGGTTACCCCATAGTTAAAAACGTGACTTGTTTATTCCCGGTTATTCTGGCAATCCTGCCGTGGGGGCTACCCCGTGTTAGTTATCTGGCATTTCGGCCGTGGGGGCTACCCCATGTATACACTAGACTCGTTACCATATCGACTGCTGACTGTAGTCATGTTTAAGTGCCCTGAAACTGTCAATGTCTATCATCATTGACGTGCCCCAGATCCATTAGTTCACGCCCGTCCTCTGCGGCACGGTGTGAGGTTTGTCAGACCTAAATAGCGCTATCTAACTAATGACCCGCTCGCCATTGGCCCGGCGATTAAGTCGATATAAAATGAGGGACTTCGTGATAGAGTTTTGGTCTAGTACGAGATATCTGTCCGTGAGGACGAGGAATTACATTCCTGAACCTTTGCTGTCCTACCCAAGGAGGACGAGGAACCCAGTTCCTTAACCCCAATTCCCGACCCCTGGGAATCCCATGCTTTGTAGAGGGTGTGAACTCACCTTGGTTTGCTCGGTAGAAAACACAGAAAAGTCAAACAAGCAACGTTGAGGCTACTCACGTCCTATCATAGTTGTATCATACAATCAGGTTCGTATTCAAGTAGTGCACGTATGTTCTACACGTTTAATCATGGCAGTTCATCGACATTCACATTTAACAGTAACATATCAGGTCTGTACACTAGGCCCAAGCGTCCGGCCCAATCAAATAAGCCCATAATTAAACAAGTCCAACAGTGTGTACCCGTATATGATCCCGAGTCGCAACTAGGCGTTTGCGACTCGCAACCGGAGTCGCAACCATGGTTTCGGTCCATGCTGTTTTGGTTACGAGTCGCAACTGGACTCGCAACCGAGGTTTCGAGTCAAACGGTTTGTGTGCTGATCATTGTGGTTTCGAGTCGCAACCGGGTGTTTGCGACTCGCAACCGATGTCGCAACCGGGGATCTTGACTCATCATGCGCTGGTTTCGAGTCGTAACTGATGGTTTCAGGTTGGGGACATTCGCTGAATTCCATATTGTACTTGGCCAATCAGATTTCACTGTTGTGATCTTGTGTACTATCCAATAACAATTCATTAACATGTCTAATTGTCTAACTCTCAACCAAAACAGATCAAACACATACATTTCAAATATTCATATCATGTTCATGTGACATTCATCAAGTTCTTCACATATTAAAGTCATGTTCATGTTGGTTAAATCAAATTTGTTCATCCTATTCCCGGTTTCTAGCATTAATCCCAACGAAATCATGAACAACAATCAAACTCTTGAACATATTCATCTAACCCACATATGCACATCCGATTTCCACATACAAGTAGCCATAAACCAAGCATTTGATTTGTAACTTAGGGGTATGAAATCCGATTATGTGAATATCATCTATCATATGCAAGCCGATTCTATAAACATCATCAACTAGGGGTTAAACCACATTTAATCACAAGATCTCATTAACTCATCATACAACATATATCAACAATCAAGGCATGTTTAACCGATTCTTTGTCTAGAAATTAAGCATATATATCATAGATGAACAACCACAATCTCAACAAATAATTATATTATCACATAATCTCCATCATGTATCATTATCAACCCGAACAACTCATAACATGCATCATCAACATCCGAAATCTATAACAAGAATCACTAACCAACAAGTATTCAAGCATCAAGTACACATCACCCTTAAATCATGAAAATACACTAACCGATTTGTTTCTCTAAGTGTGAGGGTATGACAAGTGATGAGTGACCTCCGAATGATGATCTTGAGCTCGGTCCGAGAGTCCTAATACCGCCGGTTGATTCAAGAATGAAGGAGAGGAATGTTGTGGTTTAGGGTTTTAGTGTGAGAGAGTGGAGAGTGTGTTGGAGGAGTATGAGTGTTGTCCAAAATGACAACATGGCTATCTATCTAGCTTATATACCCGCTCCAAGTGACACACCCTAATGGGCTCTCGGTTGGGTTGAATGGGGTGTAAGGCCCATCCGGCCCATTGTTTCATCGATCACTCGAGACCACATGGTCTCGAGTCGGGTTCGTGTCGTCTCGGTTCCTATACATACTCGCATACATACACATAAGCATTCACACAACATAACACATAATCATATAAGTTCACATGTATTCATTTGTCATTAATCACATAAGTTTGACTAGTCACGCGTTTAAGCATACAACGAAAGGTTCTAAATTTCGAGTTGTCACACTAAAACTCATGGATGGTTTGTTAAAAGTTTAACATAAAGCTTGTTTTTGAAAGATCTAAAGTTATTAAGCATGGATCTTGAAAGATCCATGGTGAAACATGATGTTAAACATAATGATCTTTCTAATAAGCATAAAAGTGGTTTTTAGAACATGATTTACAAACTTTGAAACCATTAAACTCATAAATAAGTTGGTTAATAAAATAAAGTCTTACAAAAGTTTGTTTAAAATCCACAAGAACACTTATTTTTGGAAAGGTCATAATATGTTAAGTGTAGATCTAAAAGACTACACGTTTTTAACAAGAATCAAGTTCACCATGATGTTTCATATGAAGAAATTAGTGTATGTTGGTGATGATTGTTGTTGAAAATTGTTTTGATGATTGAAAAGAAAATAAACACATGTTTTGAAAACATGGGAAACCTCCATTTTTAGGGGAAACTATGTCAAAAAATTTTAGGGGAACAACTTGAAGACAAGAACCGCCGATGTGAAGAGAGATATTTGTCTTTTATATATATTAAACTTGTACTATGGGGTGATGTAACCCTTATGCAATTTGTTTTCTTCGCAAATAATGATGTAACAAGTTGTCCTGATATGTATAAAGACTCGGTGAAATATCTAGTGACGCATCAATATTTATCTGTTTATGCATGCTTGTTGCTGTATGAATTGATTTATATGTTGGCGGATTGTTTGATATTGCTTATGTGTACATGTTTATACCTATATGTACTACTATCCTGTATGATGATATCAAACAAATGTCTAACCCTGTTGTCTTGTGTTCTGACAGAACATGGCACCCAGGAAGAATATGAACAATCGGGATTCTGATGTGACAACTGGCACCAAACCGGTAACTTTCGTACACTTTAATTATTATTTAATGATTACAATTATGTGCTTTAATGTCAACATTATCTGATTTTATACAATACAAGTGAATTCATGCACGTTTTATACAACAAAATATTGCTTTATGCATTAACAAGAGCGTTGCGTCAGAAATACTAGTAAACTCACCGGTAAGACACATTGTGTCAACAATTCTGCAGAAAGCAGCTAGACAATAGAAATGGAGCCTAGGTGTAGGACCAACGACAACAATACATTAAAACCCAAGAGTACATACAAGGGTTAGCATATAGACATTCCGGAAGCTAAAATACGCACTAAAAAGCACCCGAAAAGCACCTTAAATGCAGAATTTTAATAAATTCAGCTCAAATCAGCTTTTTAACCTCAAAATATCATGCAGAAATTACGCTTTATCATCCAGAATACCACCTAAGTTTCGGGAATTAAAAGGGTTACAAAAGGGTACTTAAATGACACTAACCGGTGCAATTTAGCACTTTAACGAACCGGTATCCAACCGAATAACCGGACATTACCCGGAACACCAAAATAATGCTAGAAGCATTGTTTTTATTTTCCTAAGCTAGTTATGGTACCCGAACACCCTAACACACTATATATTACATAACACACATAAACCTCTAACTAAATACTTGGAAACTAACTAAATTCCCTAACCATCCATCACCACCCAACTAAACCAACCCCCCCCCCCCAACCGGTTATGAAACATGGGAAATCCCCCATGATTTTTCTAGTTGTTTAATGGAATTGTATTGTACTTAGGAAGCATTTGATCTAATGGACAAAAGAGTGTTGAGAGTTTATTTATATAATCCACAAGTCCATCACATTCTCATATCATCTTCATCAACAACACCCTTTCACTCTCTCCCTCTCTTCCATGTTCGGCCGACCCCAAAGAACACCACCACCATCATTTGATCACTTTCAACCATTTTAAGAGCATAGATAGGTGTTAAAGTGCATACAACAAAGCCCGGTGTGTTCGGAAGTTGAAGGACCACTCTCATCTTCTTTTATCCACCACTTTTCTACACTTGAACTTCCCTAGCCTTGAGCTAGTGGTAAGAACTTAGATCCTTACATTTTACATCTTGTTAAAATGGTTAATGATGTATAATGATCAAAATGATAAGAACTCTAATGAATCTTATGAAGAAGTCTTGAACATAAACTAACTTGGTGATAAAAGTATGGTTAAAATGTTGAGGAAATCATGATATTCTTATGTTGTGATGCTTGTTGGTTGTTGTTACTCATGTAGTTGATATGGATCATCATATGGTCTTGCTAGATCATGATTAAAAACATGAACTAGCAAGATGAGAAAGTAAGAATATTGTAGGATGATGGAATCATCCACACATAAACTATGAACTTGAATGAATGGGTGATTTCTTGAAAAATAAAGATCAAAGTAGGTTACAAACATGTAGATCTAAAGATCCATGAGTGGTTTTTCAAAAGAACCAAGTGAAAAATATAAGTTTCATTAAAACTTGGATCTTACATAAACTAATCACATTTTTGGTAAACAGACAAGTGTAGAAACACTTGTGTAAATAGAAAAGTTCACAAGGAAATATTTTTAGAAAATATGATTGGAAGTTGTAAACAGTTAAATTCTTTAAAAATAAAGTTTTTTAAAGAACTAATCACATTTTAAAAGGTAACAAGACTTACTAAATACACTAGTAAGTTACTACACATTTTTATAAATTTTCAAGTTCATGAAACAGAGAAATTAGTGTATGTTGTTGGTGATTGTTGTTGAAATTGATTGTTGATGATGTTTTAAAAGAAAATAAACACATGTTTTGAAAACATGGGAAACCTCCATTTTTAGGGGAAACTCTGTCAAAATTTCTATAAATTTTGACACTTAGAAAAATATAAGTTTTTGAGAAACTTATCCCCCTAAAAATGTATCTAAAAACATTTACCAAGGTTTCCCAAACGTTTATGTTAAGAAATGAGGATTTCTTCAAGAATAAAAATGGATATTGTGACAATCCGAACTTTCAAGGTTAGCATTACTCGATTCCATGACCCTTAGCTTGTATTGTTACGTTTCATCAACCATTTTTTTCGATGTGATCATGTGTACGTTATCTTGCATGTGCTTGATTATATTTGAGGATTATGTGCTTGATTATATTTGAGGATTATTGAATGAATGTGAGTTACTTGGATGCTACATGAATTAATTGCGAGTAAAGTCTAGTCGTGTATCGTTTCCGAGCCATACACTCCCTACGTGCCAAACCATTCTTTCGTACCACTTGAGAGTTCTCGGCCCGACCCATGAGCCCAAGGAGGGCCCGACTCACCTAAGTTAGCGCATACACACACATATTTATGCATTATAATCTTGCAAAAACACACATAGAAGCAAAACCCTAGTTTCTCTTCTTCTCCTTGTGGTCGACGGTGGTTTTCTTCTTCACATCTTTCGGATCTAACACTTTGGTACACACACAAATCCTTGGCTAGTATGTTTATTCTGTTTTGTGGTTAATCTCGGCTATGTGTGCAACTGTTAAACGATTCATGTGCATGATAATGAAGGTTTGATAATTTGTATATTACCCTAATGGATGTGAAAGTCTCTTGTGGTGATTAAAACAACCAGCTAGTGTTTAGATGTAATAGGGTTTGATTATTTCTTTTCATATGATAATAAACTGTTAATGATAATGATATGGATTCGGCATGATATAACGTTATTTGATTAAAGCATGGACGAGAATTCATATGAATTAATATGGAGAAATATAAAAGAAAACTGTGATTCGTGCGATGTAGATGTTGATATCCGATGATGTGTGTTTATAAGCTTGATCATTCGCGACGAACTTTGATGTGTGTGCAAAAGTGTTTGAAATTTGTATCATGCATGTGCAATATGTATGTGTGAATGTGTGCATAATATGTATTCGTGAATGTCTGTGTGTAGGTTGTGGATAAGTGATGATGATGATGATCTCGTTCTGTGTGCATACTGTGATATCATAACTCTTGTGTAATCTTGTTAATATGTGCATGATCTGAAGTCCACGTGACCTTCTGATGATGACTTGATTAGGGGTTTTGACCCATTAAATGTAGTCAAATGCTACCTTTATTATGATGATGTGATTTATTAACCAAAACCAAATGTTACGCCACTAAGCCAGCCGCCACTGTACATATATCGGCCCAAAAAGGGCGGCCCATGTGATGTTTCGTTGATGATGATTCATTGTTGTGATTACCATTATTAAAATAATGAACCACAATCATGCAATGTAAGGCTATGTTATGAGTCAGTATGTGTGAGCTAAGTGCCTAAGATGTATTATGAGACCATGTGCATACTCTACAAGATGTTAATTACGTGATGTAAGTACTTGTGAACTAATTGTTAATGATGATCGTAGTAGGACTTGGTTGACCAACTGGGAACGGGTAATGTAACAAAACATACCGAGCAAACCTAAGGTGAGTTCATCTCTCTTGAGCATGCGTCCCGGTGGTTGGGACAGTCATTGGGTATCCCAGGGAGGGATAAGTCTTTTGGGTAAAAACGGGAATGTTGGATAATATACTCTTCCTATCACCTTTAAAGTCCCTCCGTGTTGTTTGGTTACCGGGGAGGTAACATGGTATTAGTTGGTAGCGCTACTTAGGTTTGGCAACCTCACGCCGTTCCTGGGAGGACGGGTGTTGAACTAATGACCTAGTCATGACCAATGCTTTGATAGGAGCATTGGAGAAAGGGCAAAATAATCAGAAGCCGTCTTGTATTCGGGGTATTATCAACATTACTTTCGGATTTAAATTCAATGGATTAACTAAACACTTGGTAACCAACGTTTTCGTAAAACTATGGACTCACCAGCGTTGTCTGATACACTTGTTGCATGCTCGCAGGTCGTTAGATTACTTGGATTTGGAACTTGCTGTTTGGAGTAGCTGGAGTGGTCATGGGTCGTGCTGATTTGATACACATGATGGGTTATTGATTATACACATTTGCTTTGAAACAGTTAAACTTATCATTTACTTATCGCTTCCGCTGAACATGTTGGTTTACATATAAACTCATTGTTGATACATTTCAGTAATAATTGGCAAATTTTATTTTTAAACTTGTTATGAGTTCAACATGATTAGTGGCTCGTTATTGGTTTGTCACACGCCTGGCAGGGTTTCCCATGGGTGGTATTTTGGGGGTGTGACAGTTTGGTATCAGAGCCACTGGTTATAGTGAACTTGGTTTTAAAACGTTTTTATAAAACCAGACTATAACCGAACAGATCCGAAATCGACCATGACACTCAGCTACAGACTGCAAGGTTCGTCTCTCGTTTATTATTACATAGTATATCTAGTATACACCATGTACACTGTTGCATATGATTGCACACACTTAGCATTTCAGATTGAATACATGAGCATTTACCTGAGTTATGTGATTGATAGAGTCACAGTGCAATATCATGTTAGCTTTCGTGACTCAAGTTCTGTGATGATCTTTGTTTGCTACTCGAGTTTGATGAACCATTTGACATGAGTTAGGAGGAGCTGAGATGAGCATGCAAATCACAATATTATTGTGGGTGCACACATAATAATAATGTGGGGTGCATGCGAGTCCCAGTGAGGCTTAACAAGTGAAGAAGGGGTTCTGTTTCGTTGTCTAATCAGTGTGAAATGTAACAAGTCCATAAGAGTCATAGCAATGATTCTCTCCCACTCGAATGTGACCTTTTCACCTCTCTCTGAATTTTCACGAATCTTGAAGCTATCGAGTATTACCTGAACACCCACCTGAACGCCTAGCGAACTGTGTAGAATGATAGGTGCTCGTACGAACGTCCCTGAGTTGGATGTTGCAGTGTCAATGGTTAGTCGATACCTTCCCACTCCTTTTTCATTGGTTGGAACTTTGTGTACTAACGTCTTACCCCACGAAGTGCGATCACTTCTGCAACACTCTGGACACATACTGTGTATTACTCAATCAACTTGCTAGATCGATGGACAAGAGGATGAGCGTAGTACTTTACCGACCTCAGTATTGGGACGACACCCTGATTACCGGCAACTCACACCAGCAAATCGACTTCAATCGAATCCTTAACCCTAGCCAGCGACTTATGGGAGTCAGCTCCTACGAATCAATCGGGACATAAGCTAAGACAATCGACGACGGTGTGGAATGTGTAGTTGCCAGCACAATGAGTAGCGTCTTAGGACGTGACACGGAATGTGAAAAGATGGACCCTAATGGTGAAAGGCCGCAGGGCTCCGCTTCGAGCAACGACATTAGAAGCAACAGTCACGATGACATCAAGGTACTCAAAAATCATGACTTTTGGTATGGAAATAATGGTGGCTTCAGCAAGGAATGGTCGATGTTAAGTCAAAATGTCAACAATCACTGGAACAATAACAGTATTGGGAGTCCACGTGACCGTAACAACATTGGTGGTGGTGCTTGTGGAAGAGCATTTAGGATTTACGTGAGCGACGCCAGGCATAATAGCAACATGGTAACCAGTATGAGTAGCTAATCGCTTCATCTCGGTTCTGTTTAACCCTGATGCTTCTTGAATCTAAACCTGTTGGGGGATCGGCTGATGGCAAGACAACTGAAATCTCATATGCTTGTTGGGATGCAAACTCAACCTTGTGGGACAAGTGTTCAACATCGACCTTTCTTCTGCTATCTTCCTAGTGGAAAACCGTCAGGGTGGCGCAAAGGTTAGCGCCATATCAACTATGAAACCCAGAAGCGTCTACGGAAGGACTACCCCGCCATTGTTAGCAACCGTTACTGATGTTAAGACTAAGGAAAGGAGGATCGAGGATCCACCAATTGTTCGTGATTCCTCCCTGTGTGCTATCAGAAGAACTATCAGGTTTACATCTGTATCGTCAGGTAGAATATCAGATCGGTATCATGTCAGAAGCAGCCCTGATTACTAGTACTTCATGCCATTTTGCACTAGGAGGGTTGCAAAAACTGTCTAATCAACTTAAGGAACTATTGGGTAGAAACTTTGTTGGACCTAATTTTTCGCTTTGGGGAGCCCGGTTATCGTTGGGTATGTGTACTGATTATCAAGAACTTAGCAAGGTGACAATCAAGAACCGTTGCCTCGACCGTGTATTGCCAACCTGTCAACCAGTAGCAAGGATCAAGCTCACATTTGAGGATTGGCTAACGAACGAACTATCATCAGATGGAAGTTCAATGGGAGAACGCTTTTAGAACAGCATATCAAACGTGATGAGGCCAGTGCGACTCTGTACACCTTGACCACCGAGATAATCAACACACCAACAACTTATGGACCACAAGAATCGACCGTGTTTATTGTTGACGTTTTGAGTCATTTCCTGGGGGAAGGGGACATCATGGACGACATATTTATCTTATCTTAGAGCTCCTGAGGGAGGAGTCATTACATGTGGAGTCTTGTTAAACGTAACATCTAGATTCGAGAGATGCACTTTGATCATGTAACCAACGAAGTGGGAATATGCGTGGATCGTGCTGGGATCCATTTTGTTAGAAACTAATTGACACCAAAGATTCCTTCGGGGGTACAACCATTTCTTGGCTTCGGTGGATACTGTTGTAGATTCACCACAGGATTTTCGAGGATCGCGCAGCTTACATCTCTTTTGCACAGCAGGGTGCTGTGTTTGGGGAAGACAAAACAGGAGGACGTCTTTTCGGCTTTCGAATCCCAACTCCGCAATGCACTGCGTATCATCTTTACCTAAGGGTATGAGTGATCTAGTAGTATACCAAGATACTCCGAATCAAAGTCCCAGTTACACATCGATGCAACCCGAGAAAGTGATGGCTTATTTAGTTGAATTTACAAGAAGAGACTCTCACGAGACCCAACCTGCGGTGGAACCCATGGTCTTTGGATTTGAGTTGGAGGCATTACTTGGATGGTACCAAATGCATTACCTAGACCGATCACAAGGGCCTCCCGTATACCGTTGTTTCGAGGGAGCTAAATCATGCAATGACATCGCTGGATGGAACTTTCAAATAATTGCGACTGTGGAACCTGAGCGTGCACGCGCTTTGCAACTCACTATCGACTCTAACTTACCTGATCAGACTAGCTCTGTTCTAACTGGAAGAGGATTTTCAAGTTGAACCCATGCGGGCATGGAGAAGCAACCTTTGGCAGAACGGACGATATTCTTTACCTCAAGGAACGAGTGTGGACCTCATTATATGGCAACTTTAGGAAACTTGTGTTGGGCAAGCACACCGGCTTTGATATTCTAGATGTCTGGGTTTTGATAAGAGATATTAGAACCTATAAATCTTGTACTGGTGATCGGGCATAAAGACCCACTTAGTAACGTATGTGTATGATGTTTGGCTTGTGGGAAAGTCAAGGTGGAGTATCAGCAACCGGCAACGCCCATATGGAAAATGAGAACAGACTGCCATGGATTTTGTCGCTAGTCTACCCACAACTCGAAACGGAAACAATATCACCTGGGTAATCGATGATTGCCCCATGTAACCAGCACACTTTCCCGCAACCAAGGAAACTGGCGAGTCTTCACAGCTGTGGATGTTTCTCTGAGAAAGGCGGCTTCTAGGCACGAGGTGCCAACTACTGTTACCTCTGCTGTTGATCTATGTTTGATTTATGATGGACAACAACCTTGGCTCACGTCTAGACCTGAACATGGGACAAACGGTCAAAGTAAACGAACTATCCAGATACTCGATGGCATGTTGCGAGCATGTGAGCGATTGACTTTAGTAAGAGTTAGAAGGACATCCACCTTTGGTTGAGTCCTACGGCAACAGTCACCGTTTTGGTATTTAAACAACTCTGTTTGAGGCATTGTGTGGATGATGATGCCGATTTCCTTGTTGGACTAAGGTGGGTGGCAACCTAATCACATATCCAGGATTTGTACTCAAACTACTTGGGAAGATAGTTTAGATCGAAAATCGTTTGGCTGTAACGCATGACCGTCAGGAAAACTGATAAACTTAGGAAATGCTGGAAGATCGCTGTAGGAGATCGTATAATGTTAAAAGTCTCACCCTGAGAGGGTGTGGTACGCTTGGGAAGCGTGGCGAGCTTAACTTATGTCACGTTGAACCATTCAACAGTCTGGGAAGAATCGGTAACGTGACCTACAAACTCGAGTTACCTGATGAATTGGGTAACGTACACGATGTCATTTATGCCTCGAATTTAAAGAAACGTTTATCCAATGAAACACTTGTGACACCCTTACTAGCACCTAAGATTAACGACAAGTTGCAGTTGTCGAGGAACCTATTGAAAACATGGACCAGGTTCGTTAACATAGTCGAATTTCAATCGTGATAGTTCGTTGGAACTCAAGATGTGGACCGGAGTTCGCGTAGGAATGCAAGATGAGATGAAGCTCAAGTATCCACACATGTTCGAAGCTACTGAATCAATCTCGATGCAACTAGGTGAATTTCGGGACGAAATTCCCTTTCAAGATGGGGATGATGTGGCACCTGAGGAAAACCCACAGTCATCAGTCATCCTGATCCGTCACTTCACATTTATGAGACCGTCGTTTTACTTTCATGAGACTGCATTTACTTCTCATCAAATTTCGGGACGAAATTTCTTTCAAGTTGGGGATGATGTGACAATCCGAACTTTCAAGGTTAGCATTACTCGATTCCATGACCCTTAGCTTGTATTGTTACGTTTCATCAACCATTTTTTTCGATGTGATCATGTGTACGTTATCTTGCATGTGCTTGATTATATTTGAGGATTATGTGCTTGATTATATTTGAGGATTATTGAATGAATGTGAGTTACTTGGATGCTACATGAATTAATTGCGAGTAAAGTCTAGTCGTGTATCGTTTCCGAGCCATACACTCCCTACGTGCCAAACCATTCTTTCGTACCACTTGAGAGTTCTCGGCCCGACCCATGAGCCCAAGGAGGGCCCGACTCACCTAAGTTAGCGCATACACACACATATTTATGCATTATAATCTTGCAAAAACACACATAGAAGCAAAACCCTAGTTTCTCTTCTTCTCCTTGTGGTCGACGGTGGTTTTCTTCTTCACATCTTTCGGATCTAACACTTTGGTACACACACAAATCCTTGGCTAGTATGTTTATTCTGTTTTGTGGTTAATCTCGGCTATGTGTGCAACTGTTAAACGATTCATGTGCATGATAATGAAGGTTTGATAATTTGTATATTACCCTAATGGATGTGAAAGTCTCTTGTGGTGATTAAAACAACCAGCTAGTGTTTAGATGTAATAGGGTTTGATTATTTCTTTTCATATGATAATAAACTGTTAATGATAATGATATGGATTCGGCATGATATAACGTTATTTGATTAAAGCATGGACGAGAATTCATATGAATTAATATGGAGAAATATAAAAGAAAACTGTGATTCGTGCGATGTAGATGTTGATATCCGATGATGTGTGTTTATAAGCTTGATCATTCGCGACGAACTTTGATGTGTGTGCAAAAGTGTTTGAAATTTGTATCATGCATGTGCAATATGTATGTGTGAATGTGTGCATAATATGTATTCGTGAATGTCTGTGTGTAGGTTGTGGATAAGTGATGATGATGATGATCTCGTTCTGTGTGCATACTGTGATATCATAACTCTTGTGTAATCTTGTTAATATGTGCATGATCTGAAGTCCACGTGACCTTCTGATGATGACTTGATTAGGGGTTTTGACCCATTAAATGTAGTCAAATGCTACCTTTATTATGATGATGTGATTTATTAACCAAAACCAAATGTTACGCCACTAAGCCAGCCGCCACTGTACATATATCGGCCCAAAAAGGGCGGCCCATGTGATGTTTCGTTGATGATGATTCATTGTTGTGATTACCATTATTAAAATAATGAACCACAATCATGCAATGTAAGGCTATGTTATGAGTCAGTATGTGTGAGCTAAGTGCCTAAGATGTATTATGAGACCATGTGCATACTCTACAAGATGTTAATTACGTGATGTAAGTACTTGTGAACTAATTGTTAATGATGATCGTAGTAGGACTTGGTTGACCAACTGGGAACGGGTAATGTAACAAAACATACCGAGCAAACCTAAGGTGAGTTCATCTCTCTTGAGCATGCGTCCCGGTGGTTGGGACAGTCATTGGGTATCCCAGGGAGGGATAAGTCTTTTGGGTAAAAACGGGAATGTTGGATAATATACTCTTCCTATCACCTTTAAAGTCCCTCCGTGTTGTTTGGTTACCGGGGAGGTAACATGGTATTAGTTGGTAGCGCTACTTAGGTTTGGCAACCTCACGCCGTTCCTGGGAGGACGGGTGTTGAACTAATGACCTAGTCATGACCAATGCTTTGATAGGAGCATTGGAGAAAGGGCAAAATAATCAGAAGCCGTCTTGTATTCGGGGTATTATCAACATTACTTTCGGATTTAAATTCAATGGATTAACTAAACACTTGGTAACCAACGTTTTCGTAAAACTATGGACTCACCAGCGTTGTCTGATACACTTGTTGCATGCTCGCAGGTCGTTAGATTACTTGGATTTGGAACTTGCTGTTTGGAGTAGCTGGAGTGGTCATGGGTCGTGCTGATTTGATACACATGATGGGTTATTGATTATACACATTTGCTTTGAAACAGTTAAACTTATCATTTACTTATCGCTTCCGCTGAACATGTTGGTTTACATATAAACTCATTGTTGATACATTTCAGTAATAATTGGCAAATTTTATTTTTAAACTTGTTATGAGTTCAACATGATTAGTGGCTCGTTATTGGTTTGTCACACGCCTGGCAGGGTTTCCCATGGGTGGTATTTTGGGGGTGTGACAGTTTGGTATCAGAGCCACTGGTTATAGTGAACTTGGTTTTAAAACGTTTTTATAAAACCAGACTATAACCGAACAGATCCGAAATCGACCATGACACTCAGCTACAGACTGCAAGGTTCGTCTCTCGTTTATTATTACATAGTATATCTAGTATACACCATGTACACTGTTGCATATGATTGCACACACTTAGCATTTCAGATTGAATACATGAGCATTTACCTGAGTTATGTGATTGATAGAGTCACAGTGCAATATCATGTTAGCTTTCGTGACTCAAGTTCTGTGATGATCTTTGTTTGCTACTCGAGTTTGATGAACCATTTGACATGAGTTAGGAGGAGCTGAGATGAGCATGCAAATCACAATATTATTGTGGGTGCACACATAATAATAATGTGGGGTGCATGCGAGTCCCAGTGAGGCTTAACAAGTGAAGAAGGGGTTCTGTTTCGTTGTCTAATCAGTGTGAAATGTAACAAGTCCATAAGAGTCATAGCAATGATTCTCTCCCACTCGAATGTGACCTTTTCACCTCTCTCTGAATTTTCACGAATCTTGAAGCTATCGAGTATTACCTGAACACCCACCTGAACGCCTAGCGAACTGTGTAGAATGATAGGTGCTCGTACGAACGTCCCTGAGTTGGATGTTGCAGTGTCAATGGTTAGTCGATACCTTCCCACTCCTTTTTCATTGGTTGGAACTTTGTGTACTAACGTCTTACCCCACGAAGTGCGATCACTTCTGCAACACTCTGGACACATACTGTGTATTACTCAATCAACTTGCTAGATCGATGGACAAGAGGATGAGCGTAGTACTTTACCGACCTCAGTATTGGGACGACACCCTGATTACCGGCAACTCACACCAGCAAATCGACTTCAATCGAATCCTTAACCCTAGCCAGCGACTTATGGGAGTCAGCTCCTACGAATCAATCGGGACATAAGCTAAGACAATCGACGACGGTGTGGAATGTGTAGTTGCCAGCACAATGAGTAGCGTCTTAGGACGTGACACGGAATGTGAAAAGATGGACCCTAATGGTGAAAGGCCGCAGGGCTCCGCTTCGAGCAACGACATTAGAAGCAACAGTCACGATGACATCAAGGTACTCAAAAATCATGACTTTTGGTATGGAAATAATGGTGGCTTCAGCAAGGAATGGTCGATGTTAAGTCAAAATGTCAACAATCACTGGAACAATAACAGTATTGGGAGTCCACGTGACCGTAACAACATTGGTGGTGGTGCTTGTGGAAGAGCATTTAGGATTTACGTGAGCGACGCCAGGCATAATAGCAACATGGTAACCAGTATGAGTAGCTAATCGCTTCATCTCGGTTCTGTTTAACCCTGATGCTTCTTGAATCTAAACCTGTTGGGGGATCGGCTGATGGCAAGACAACTGAAATCTCATATGCTTGTTGGGATGCAAACTCAACCTTGTGGGACAAGTGTTCAACATCGACCTTTCTTCTGCTATCTTCCTAGTGGAAAACCGTCAGGGTGGCGCAAAGGTTAGCGCCATATCAACTATGAAACCCAGAAGCGTCTACGGAAGGACTACCCCGCCATTGTTAGCAACCGTTACTGATGTTAAGACTAAGGAAAGGAGGATCGAGGATCCACCAATTGTTCGTGATTCCTCCCTGTGTGCTATCAGAAGAACTATCAGGTTTACATCTGTATCGTCAGGTAGAATATCAGATCGGTATCATGTCAGAAGCAGCCCTGATTACTAGTACTTCATGCCATTTTGCACTAGGAGGGTTGCAAAAACTGTCTAATCAACTTAAGGAACTATTGGGCAGAAACTTTGTTGGACCTAATTTTTCGCTTTGGGGAGCCCGGTTATCGTTGGGTATGTGTACTGATTATCAAGAACTTAGCAAGGTGACAATCAAGAACCGTTGCCTCGACCGTGTATTGCCAACCTGTCAACCAGTAGCAAGGATCAAGCTCACATTTGAGGATTGGCTAACGAACGAACTATCATCAGATGGAAGTTCAATGGGAGAACGCTTTTAGAACAGCATATCAAACGTGATGAGGCCAGTGCGACTCTGTACACCTTGACCACCGAGATAATCAACACACCAACAACTTATGGACCACAAGAATCGACCGTGTTTATTGTTGACGTTTTGAGTCATTTCCTGGGGGAAGGGGACATCATGGACGACATATTTATCTTATCTTAGAGCTCCTGAGGGAGGAGTCATTACATGTGGAGTCTTGTTAAACGTAACATCTAGATTCGAGAGATGCACTTTGATCATGTAACCAACGAAGTGGGAATATGCGTGGATCGTGCTGGGATCCATTTTGTTAGAAACTAATTGACACCAAAGATTCCTTCGGGGGTACAACCATTTCTTGGCTTCGGTGGATACTGTTGTAGATTCACCACAGGATTTTCGAGGATCGCGCAGCTTACATCTCTTTTGCACAGCAGGGTGCTGTGTTTGGGGAAGACAAAACAGGAGGACGTCTTTTCGGCTTTCGAATCCCAACTCCGCAATGCACTGCGTATCATCTTTACCTAAGGGTATGAGTGATCTAGTAGTATACCAAGATACTCCGAATCAAAGTCCCAGTTACACATCGATGCAACCCGAGAAAGTGATGGCTTATTTAGTTGAATTTACAAGAAGAGACTCTCACGAGACCCAACCTGCGGTGGAACCCATGGTCTTTGGATTTGAGTTGGAGGCATTACTTGGATGGTACCAAATGCATTACCTAGACCGATCACAAGGGCCTCCCGTATACCGTTGTTTCGAGGGAGCTAAATCATGCAATGACATCGCTGGATGGAACTTTCAAATAATTGCGACTGTGGAACCTGAGCGTGCACGCGCTTTGCAACTCACTATCGACTCTAACTTACCTGATCAGACTAGCTCTGTTCTAACTGGAAGAGGATTTTCAAGTTGAACCCATGCGGGCATGGAGAAGCAACCTTTGGCAGAACGGACGATATTCTTTACCTCAAGGAACGAGTGTGGACCTCATTATATGGCAACTTTAGGAAACTTGTGTTGGGCAAGCACACCGGCTTTGATATTCTAGATGTCTGGGTTTTGATAAGAGATATTAGAACCTATAAATCTTGTACTGGTGATCGGGCATAAAGACCCACTTAGTAACGTATGTGTATGATGTTTGGCTTGTGGGAAAGTCAAGGTGGAGTATCAGCAACCGGCAACGCCCATATGGAAAATGAGAACAGACTGCCATGGATTTTGTCGCTAGTCTACCCACAACTCGAAACGGAAACAATATCACCTGGGTAATCGATGATTGCCCCATGTAACCAGCACACTTTCCCGCAACCAAGGAAACTGGCGAGTCTTCACAGCTGTGGATGTTTCTCTGAGAAAGGCGGCTTCTAGGCACGAGGTGCCAACTACTGTTACCTCTGCTGTTGATCTATGTTTGATTTATGATGGACAACAACCTTGGCTCACGTCTAGACCTGAACATGGGACAAACGGTCAAAGTAAACGAACTATCCAGATACTCGATGGCATGTTGCGAGCATGTGAGCGATTGACTTTAGTAAGAGTTAGAAGGACATCCACCTTTGGTTGAGTCCTACGGCAACAGTCACCGTTTTGGTATTTAAACAACTCTGTTTGAGGCATTGTGTGGATGATGATGCCGATTTCCTTGTTGGACTAAGGTGGGTGGCAACTTAATCACATATCCAGGATTTGTACTCAAACTACTTGGGAAGATAGTTTAGATCGAAAATCGTTTGGCTGTAACGCATGACCGTCAGGAAAACTGATAAACTTAGGAAATGCTGGAAGATCGCTGTAGGAGATCGTATAATGTTAAAAGTCTCACCCTGAGAGGGTGTGGTACGCTTGGGAAGCGTGGCGAGCTTAACTTATGTCACGTTGAACCATTCAACAGTCTGGGAAGAATCGGTAACGTGACCTACAAACTCGAGTTACCTGATGAATTGGGTAACGTACACGATGTCATTTATGCCTCGAATTTAAAGAAACGTTTATCCAATGAAACACTTGTGACACCCTTACTAGCACCTAAGATTAACGACAAGTTGCAGTTGTCGAGGAACCTATTGAAAACATGGACCAGGTTCGTTAACATAGTCGAATTTCAATCGTGATAGTTCGTTGGAACTCAAGATGTGGACCGGAGTTCGCGTAGGAATGCAAGATGAGATGAAGCTCAAGTATCCACACATGTTCGAAGCTACTGAATCAATCTCGATGCAACTAGGTGAATTTCGGGACGAAATTCCCTTTCAAGATGGGGATGATGTGGCACCTGAGGAAAACCCACAGTCATCAGTCATCCTGATCCGTCACTTCACATTTATGAGACCGTCGTTTTACTTTCATGAGACTGCATTTACTTCTCATCAAATTTCGGGACGAAATTTCTTTCAAGTTGGGGATGATGTGACAATCCGAACTTTCAAGGTTAGCATTACTCGATTCCATGACCCTTAGCTTGTATTGTTACGTTTCATCAACCATTTTTTTCGATGTGATCATGTGTACGTTATCTTGCATGTGCTTGATTATATTTGAGGATTATGTGCTTGATTATATTTGAGGATTATTGAATGAATGTGAGTTACTTGGATGCTACATGAATTAATTGCGAGTAAAGTCTAGTCGTGTATCGTTTCCGAGCCATACACTCCCTACGTGCCAAACCATTCTTTCGTACCACTTGAGAGTTCTCGGCCCGACCCATGAGCCCAAGGATTTCTTCAAGAATAAAAATGGATATTAAGTATGTATATTTTTGAGAAAAATATATATTATTTGATCACCAAATTTTGTGCTAAGTGTATGTAGTATGTATTATACATGAATAGTGTATTAGGACTTGAAAATACACTAAATACTCATGAGAGTAAGAATACAAAAACACACATACAACATACTTAGACAAATACAAGAAAATATATTATTATAGAATAAATAACTTGGACAAGTTATGAACATAAAATGAAGCTTTGAACAAAGATACATAATTCGGGTGCAAAGTGTAAAATACAAGATACTTATATTTATTGTTAAGGAAATAATATAAGTAAGACACATAGTTAAAAATATAAATTATTTTTAACACAAGAACGCCTATACAAAAGACAGTAACTTGTGCTTGTGCGATACAAGTCTAGTGACTAACGATAATAAAACACGTTTAGGTCACAAGGCTAAATAAGCAAATCCGGTGAAGTTTACGACGCAAGGAACGCAAAGTTGTGAGTTCATGCTCCCCCTTTTTCTTTTAACTGTTTTCAGTTTTATAACTTCGGGGGTGAAATACATGTTACAAATACGACAATATTTATAAATGATATGATACAAAAACAAGAGGCACTCTTGGTGATAACTAGTACCAAGTATGATGAGTTTTGAGAAATGATACGAGAAATCGTGTCACGAATAGGGTACCATAAGCACCATTAATCGTGTAAATACTTAGACCGCAGAACAAAAGGTTAGATCTAATGGGTTTCAGGGCAGCCCCACTCTTGGTGACAACTAGTACCGAGTAGTGTTTTTGTGTCTCCGTCGTGAATCGACAACTAGAAAAATGCCTATGGTTTGGTGACTTCCTATGTCATGTCACATGTTAATGGCTTTTGTAACACCTCGTAAAAACGTGTCCAATGATGTGTTGACACATGTAATAAACCCTAATAAAGTCAAACGTTGACTATGAGGGACTAATTTCATCAAAATCGAAAACCTTGAATATAGAAAGGACTGAAAGTGTCAACATGCCTAAACTAGGCCTCTGAGTGACCTTATACGGTGTCCGTATTCTCAAATGAGCCACTTGTTGGACGAGAGGAGCCGTATGCATAATTATGAGAAAGTATGCGCGTCGAAGGGTTAAAAGTGTCAACATGTTAATTCTTACCTCTGAGTGACCTTTTAACAAACCGAGAGCTTCATAAGGTTGAACATATTCTCGGGAATGCCTAATATTGGCTATTCAAGGCTTTTAAGCCAATAAGTGAAGTTACGCGCAAGTTTACACGTTAGAAGGACTAAAAACGTCAACTGGTGAAACTACACCATAAAGTGACCTTTTAATGAACCCGGGGTTTTGTAATGTTCGATTATACTCTCAAGAGTAAGTAATAATAAATTCCCAGTGTTCCGTTATCGTTATGCGTTAATTACGCAAACTTTCAAGAAGAATGGTTAAAAGCGTCATAAACTGCGTAAGTTTGTATTTACACGCATATCTTACTTTCTGACCTTATCCGGACATCCAAAGATTTTTGTAGTCACTAAAATATTTTATTTTAGAGATCGGAAAACAAAAATACCATTCGTCGCGTAATTTGTATCGTTTTCGCGTCCGTTCAAGTTTCGTCGTAATTAGACGAATAACGTGACCGTACGACCAAACGAACCGACATCCGTGATATTTCCAAGCATGTTTCAAGTCCCCTATACTTTGACGTCCTTGTAGAGCCTTGAAAATGGCTTAACGGAGGTTAAATACGTCAAAAAATGCAAGTTATAGTGTGCAGGGACTAAAATGGAACAAATCAGAAAGTTCTGGGCAAGTGTACGCGAGCCGCGTAGACCAGCCTTGAAGGCTACGCGGGGCGCGACAATGTGCCAGCGACAGATTCTGATTTTCAGCTGTTGGCTTGTTTTTGAGGGACTTTTTGAGCAATTTCCTTGTGTGATGGCCAAGTGAACACTTCTCCAAGTCATGCTAGCTGTCCCTAACACTTGTATGGTCCAGATTTCTTGCTTGGTGGCCAAATAAACACATGTCTTGATCTTATTTCTTCACCTCAAGTATAAATAGCTTGGCCATGCATTGTTTCATTTGCTCATTTCATTCATCCTTCACCTCACTCAAATCCTGGAGCTTTCTAATCTGATTGGGAACTCATTTTTAGTAGAAAAGATAGCTAGGACCCTTTGTAAGTGTCTTAGACCCTCCTTAGTTCAGTTTTATAATTTAAAAACCGAAAAGTCAAGTTATCATAAATTAACTTTGACTTTTGGTTTAAACTCAAATGGTCCAGCCACTGTTCGAAATGAATGTGGTTAGGTGACCATAGTTAGATAGGTGATTAACCCTTAAAAGGGAACCTCCTAATTATTTCGTTTGCTTAGTTAATTGTCGGGTCAAACTATTTAATTAAAAAGTCAAACTGGACAGATTTGTAAATAATAATTAAAACTAATAATACAGAGGTTATAAATTATATTTTAACACTCTAATAACTTAGTAATTATTATTAGAACATGTTTAGGCATGTTCAACCCGACAATTCTGAGTTTAAGGTCGGTTCGCAACCGAAAGTCGCGTAGTTTGACTTCTACGTTAACTTTTGGTTATAAACCGAATTAGACTAGTATGCTACTGATTTTAGGTTCCGTTATGATCATGATATAATATAGCATAACCCTCTGGGGTTATATTATACGATCATACTAGTAATCCGAGTCTTATACAAGTTTCCGTTAATATGCCATACTTTGACTATTATGCCCTTTTTAGCAAAAATAAGGTTTTAGACACCAATAAGCTTTCAAACAACTTAGGTACTGATATGTTAACATGTTTAACATATTTAGATGTTACAAGTCTGATCATAAACTTAGTTTGCGTATAATGTCGCAAATTGTGCTTTAAAATGACCAAAATGCCCTTTAGGCGCATAGATCGGTTTTAAGCATAATTTCTTATACCAAACTCATTGCCTACTGATTTAATATCATAATTAGGATAATTTGGGATATCAATTCAGATTATAAACTGAGTTTATGCACAAGTGCTTGTATTATGTTCTTAAATGACGATAATGCCCTTATAACACACCAAATGGTTTTAAAGCATGTTTTCTTACAAAACCTTTTTCCTACTGATATGCTATATTAAATAACGTATTTTGGTTATATAAACCTGACCATAATATCAGTTTTCCTAAAAGATCGCATACATCGTCATTTAACGACTTAAGCGCCGTTTCGGCGCGTAGTATGGTTTTAAACCATAACTACCAACCAAGACTTGTTACCTACTGAATTTATAAATCATTTTAAATATTTTTATAGTAGGTATATGTTATAAACTCAAATTCCCAAATTAGCCTTCAAGACTATGTGTGAAATTACTAAAACGCCCCTACGGAGCATAGTTTGGTTTTAAATTAAGAAACACACATATGTTTGATATCATACTGATATTATATCATAAATAAAGTGTTTTCAAAGAATGTTTATGATCTTAACATCAGATTGTACTCAAGTTCCTTTTATACGTCGTAAAATGACCAAAACGCCCTTAAGAGGCATAGTTTGATTTTAAAACCTAAACGGGCATACAAGTTGATATCCCACTGATATTATAACTTGTTTAAAGTATATTGGCATATGGAACTTGTTCATGACTCATCTGGTTACTCGTTATCGCTTATATGCGTACGGTTAGACTTATGTAACTAGTTTATGTAAGTTTGCCGAAACTGGTTTAAGCTTATCATTAAACCTTCAAATTATAGAATGTGTTTAATTTACCCATATTATACAAGTATCCAAACTTTTCGGGTCTAAATCACATTCTATTCCGGTCATCGCTTAATCTAGCGTATCGTACCGTTTCTAAAACTTTAAGTTAGCTGGTCTAGATCCATGACCTAAATAAGACCCGTTAGCATTCTGAATTGGTTATATATTACCATCATTCCAGACTAGAGCCACCCGGTAAAAGCTACCTGCATTTAGATAGATTGGATACGACTGGGTTATTATGCTGTGAATCAAGTATTAGCTCAGGTAAATACTTTTAACTTATTTTCCCTTATACGGGCTTGGGATACGGTATATTAATACCGCTTGGTCGGGTATGAGATCAGTTAATCAGATTGTGATTTAATAAATCTGCATAACCCGTTTTAATCTGTTTTGTTTGATTACATAAATATTGGGGGTTAACGACCGTGTCCTGGATATCCTCGGCTCATTTAAGTTATTAATGGCCACGACCTATGCACGGGGTGTAGGCATACACCTGACAGATGCAAATGCTAATGCTAAATATTAAATTACCCAAAATTTGGGGATAACTCCTCTGTGGGTTTTATAAGTGGTGAGTCGGTTAATCATGACCGGCTTCTAAACCGGCCCCATATGTATGACAAACATGTAAAACTGTGTACAAGATTTTATTAAAGATTGTCCCAGGTTATAAATGGTTTGTGCCTTGTGCACTTAAATCAATTTTCATAAACTCTTTTCAAATGAGTCAGTTAATTGTATTTACCAGTGAAAACTGACGTATTTTCAAAAGACTAAGTGGCAGGTACTACTCGTAATAGGCTGGGAGTTGCTCGGTGTCGAAGTAGAGGATCTTGCAAATCCTTAAAGATGCCTTAAAGTCTGCTAAACTTCATTTTATACATTCTGTAAAGATCCACCTGTGGATTTGATATTACAGGCTCGTCTATAATAAATACTTTGATATTTTCAGACATTTGAGTTTGTAATAATATTTTATATTCCAAGACTTCCGCTGTGCTATTCTGTGTATGTTTGACCATGATGATATCAACTACGTCACGATACTCCCCACCGGGCCCACCGGTGATATGTGGAAATATCGGGGTGTGATAGGTTGGTGTCAGAGCCAACATTGAGTGAATTAAACACTAGTCTTTTGTGTTTAATCTCAATGACACAGTAGCATATTCCTTAGACCTTTTAAGTCTAGACTTAACACAGGAATGCTCTCATCCCTATCAAGTAAACATTGTTTTCGATTTTATGTATTTTGAATAGGTTGCCAAGCAAGGAAGCCGTTGATAGAGATTCTCTTCATCCGAAGCCAAGAAATGCCAAGCTTCATAATACGGCTAGGATAAGCATGCGACCGGTTTGGAGGAAGACCTTTATGGATTCATTCCCAAAACCAAACCCATTTGAATTGCAATCAGACTTCGGAGTCCATACCAGGTGGTCCATGAGGCTTCCGTTTTGAAAATAATACCAGTGGATCCTAATGATCCCTATTTTCTTACCTCCAAGTTTTGGAATCCCAGACTTGGATTCTGTCAGTCAAAACTCAATCCATGATCCATATCATTCCTTAACCATTGAATCTTTGAATTCTACTTCTATAACGGATCCTGATTGGAATACTTACCTTATTCACTGAGGTCTTCAGTGTCCCTACCATATATGGTAAACAAAGAAGAGAAACAGTCGAGGTGGAGCAAGGAAGGCGTTAGAGAATCCTTCTTTCATAATATTCTTTCTCTTTCAAGTCCTTATAAGGACCTATCTCTTCTATTTTAGTCCCTGTGTGGACATACCTTTTGACTTAAGACCCTATATGGGCATTTTCTATTTAGTCCTTTCATGGACATTATATTTCAATATAATCCCTTGTGGACATTATATTCCAATAAATTCCCTCGGCGGTCATACTATTTCAATATAGTCCTTTCATGGACGTGTGATTTTATAAAAATCCCTTTTATGAATACACTATTTTAAAATAGTCCTCCCGTGGACTTAATATTTCAATATAGTCCTTTCATGGACACTATATTTCTTCATAGTCCTTTCGTGGGCATAGTATTTCATAAAAAGTCTTTTCATAGACATATTATTTTATCAAAGTCCCCTGGCGGACATAATAATTCATTACCGTCCTTTCAAGGACATATTATTTCATCATAGTCCCTTCATGGACATGCTGATTCATCGAAGTCCCTTTTATGGACAAATTATTACATTAAGATCCCTTGTGGATATGATATTTTATTTTAGTCCTTTCAATGAAATATTGTTTCATTAATAAGTCCTATTGAGGACGTGTCTCTCGACATAAAGTCCCTGTGAGGACATTTGTACAGCAAAGCCCTTTTGTGTGCACGCTGTACCAATATAGTCCTTTTATGGACATGTTATTTCGTTAAAATCCCTTTGGGGATACGTTATTTCGAAATAGTCCCTTTGAGGACATGATATTTCATTATAACCCCTATATGGACTTATAATATTTATAGTCCTTATATGGACTTATATTTTTCTCTTAGTCCTCTGTGGACAAATATATTACTAAAAGTCCTGATTAAGGCACTGTTGTAAATTCCTAATAATTTAGGAAAGTTTTGAAGGTTTTATGTAGGTATTCATTTCGTCCTTTATCCAACAATAGTTTTGATTTTACTCGAGCTTTATCGATCAGCCGAAAATTTTCAAAAGATCCTCTTAATGGTATAACCTAGCCTATATGTTTATGAACATGGCTATGATGGTAAAACCCTCTTAAGATAATTAATCCTTGTTAACATCTAAGAACATGTTAACATTCCTAGCTATGTGACTTGAGAGACCACACTAGCTTCCAAAAGTACTTGGACTTTTCCAAGCCACCTTCATAGCCTATATGATCAATACGAATCACGGCTATCAAACAACAGTATGAAGTATACATCAAAACATCCAATTAAGATGTATGCCTATGGACGAAGGTGTATTCATGACAATGATAGTTTTATTTTATAAACTTCTTGTCAAAAGGCGATGAACTATGTTCGACCCTTAAAGATCACCAATCCAAGAGATCATTGATTATGTTTTAATTGTCCTTGTGATAAGGCCTTTTGTGCCATCTAACTGCCCTTCGAGACAAGACTTGTGCTATATGAGGACGTCTCTATGACATTGACATTGTGATCTTTATGATCCCCTGTCCAAGGTAATGAGCTGTTCTCAAGCCTAATAGTCTACATGATCAATGCGATCATGACCAAAATCATCAGTACGATGATTAAATCTGACATCCTTAATGATGTTTTGCCTAAGGGCTATATTCTATTGTCCAATTGAGATAAGGCAATTGTAATCTTTTGTGATTCCTTGCCCAATGGGGTGAGCTATGCTCAAATCCCATAGTCTATATGATCATTGCGATCCTGACTAGTATCATCAATATGATGATCATAATATTAACATCCCTTGTGATGAAATGCCTACGGGCTACACTTTACTCTATTGTCGATAAGACAAAGTTAATGGTGGTCTTTATGATCCCCTATACAAAGTAGTGAATTATACCCAACCCTAACAGTCTATATGATCAGCGTGATCATGACTAATATCATCAAATGCAGTGATGATATATGAACATCCATTAGTGATGTCAATTGGTTTACCTTTATGTCAAATGAATCGTCTTCAAGACAATGACAGTTGTAGTTTATGACTCCCTGTCCAAAGGTGAAGAACTATGTTCAAACCAGGAAGCCCCTAATCCGATAAGATTGCGGCTTGAAAACTAATGTCCTTGGTGACAAAACAATGAGTTATGTTTTAAAGTCATCCATGACGAGCCAATGTACTATAGTTTGTCACTCGTGACAAGTTAACATATTAAATGTTAACATTCCTAGTCACAGGCCTTTTGTACCCGAATTGATAATTGTCCTCCGTGACAGGCCTTAGTGCCATATCTTATAATGTCATTTGTGACGAGGCCTTCGTGCCGTAAAATCATTTATGTCCTTCATGACTAGGCTTTATGCCATATCTTTCTACGTCCCTCGCGATGGGCTTCTATGCCATATGTATATATATATATAATAAAAGTCATGAAAGGCTAGCCTTTGAGCTATTCATAATCGTTCTTGTGACAAAGACAGTTGTGACATTATGATCCCCTGTCAAGCAGGTATTGGACTCGCTCCAAACCTTGAATGGCATTGATGATCCTTTTGTGACCTAGGCTAAATGTAATGGATATACATTCATATAACATTCATTAGGAATGTTTGGAAAATAATAGTCTATACGGTTTATGGATGCCGTGGCTGATCTATGTCAAGTCATCAGGATGATGACTAACAATTGCTTAACATGGTGGTTAGTACCAAGTTTCGAGTATGGCAAACTCGAATGAGGTGGATAACAGTCGCGATACTATTAAGGCGACGAAAGCTAGTAATGCCACAGACGCAAACCTCAACATTAATGGAGTTAATCTCCAAGCGGTGGTTGACGCAGCAGTTGGAAAAGGTCATAAAACAGTTTAAAGAGCCGAATGCTTCTCGCTCTAAATTTCATTCAAAACCTCAATCAAATACTCATGAAAAAGAACTTTGTTCACACTTCGAATCTGAAGGATGAACCAAGGGAGGAGGATAACTCCCAGAAATCGAAGAAAAAGAGCAAATTACCGGCTTAATAAGAACCATCATAAGTTCAGTAAGAAGCCTGTATGTAAGAATTGCTATAAAAGACACTGGGGACAGTGTCGAATAGGACAAATACCAAAGCAATGTGGTATCTGCAAAGGAACTGGTCATCAGTCCCATGAATGTAGGGACATAAAGAATGCAGTCTGTTACGGCTGTGGTGAGCAAGGCCACATCAGAACTAAATGCCATAAAGCTGCCAAAGAAGGTGCAGCTAAGCCTGTAAAGGCTAAGAAGGGAAATGCCTGAATTCGCCTGATGAATGCCAGGAGGCAGTACATGATGTCATCAAGTACAATCCTTAACATTTACCAATGATAATTTCTGCTAAGTGTCATGTTTTTAATACAGGCAATAATAAGTCTTTCATAGACCATAAGCTTAGCAAACTTTTGATGATATCCTTAAGAACTTCAGATTCTAAGCAAGGTATAACTTACCAAGGAAACCTTAGTGACCGTTTCTTCTCTTTCTCGGCAATGATCCTTCTGTAAAATCTAAGAGCACTCTTTCTTCGAATAGAGTACGACAATATATGTTATTTTAATTATTTCCTCATTGATTTTTATCAACTGCGAGTGCCAACTATGTTTGATAAAAGCGCCATATGAGAATTGGCGTAACCTAGTGTGTCCCATAGATTGCTTCCATGCCTGATCAGTATGGAGGTTTAATGCATGGAACCACTAAGATATACCAATGGTCATATTGTACTAAAATCAGCTAGTGGTATTCAAAGAAGATATCCATAATAGAAATGCCTAAGTAGGCGTCTCCACTTAAGGCATCCGTGCACTCGTAAAACAGATGTGTCGTTTGCATGGCACAAGCGACAGTAAGTGAACCAAGGTCGGAGATTGAAGCTACCTCTATCATATTTGGATAACTTGATTTCTTCTCAGTAGAACTACCTTGTTTACCTCCTAAGAGGCAAGAGAAGATAGGATTGACATCCTATTAGGAGCTGTATCTATTACAAAAGCTCTAGATCGGTTAGCACCATCGGAAATGGAAGAACTGAGAGCTAACCACATAAGTTTATGAAGAAAGGCTTATGCAGCCTAGCTCATCGTCTTAGGAGCTCCGATTATTATTAATAAAGAAAGGTTCAATGCAAAACACTTGCGCATTGAATACTGCAACCTAACTAGGAAACGATTAAGAATCGTTATTAGCTGCCCAGGATCATCGAATTGTTCGACTAGTCACATGGGTAGACAAATCCTTAAGATTAATTCGGATAATAGTTGGAATGACGATCTCACCCTAATTAAGTTCTCCTATAACCAATAGCATTATATAAGCATCAATGATGCTCCCTTGGAGACCTTATATAGGAGAAAGTGACAAATGCCCATTTAATGGGTAGGAGTTGAGAAAACCCAAATATCAGAATCGAAGATTATCTTAAAGACGAAGAATAAGATAAAACGAATCTGAAATCGTTTGAAGGCTGTCAGTAATTGGCAGAAGAGCAATGTGATAGAGAGACGCAGATCTCTTAAAGTTCCAAGTAGGGAACAAGACTTTATTGGAAATACCAACATGAAGGGTATGATACACTTTTAGTATAAAAGGGCAAGTCGAGCCCTAGATATTTAGAACCATTCAAGATCATCGAATGCGTCGGCAGTATAGCTTATAAGCTAAACTTGCCTGAGGAGCTTAGTGGAATTCACAATGTGTTCCACATCGGACGTACAGATTGATGAAAGCCTGAGGTTTATTGAAAGACCTACATCGATCGAGGATCGACAGGCTAAGAAGCTCCAAAAAGAAGCATGTACCTATTGGATAGGTCAATTGGGATGCCCGTAGAGGTCCCTAATTTATTGTGGAAGTAAAGTCTATTATACGACAGAAAGTACTTTCATCCTTTTGAGCAAATCTCAGGGTCGAGATTTCTTTTAAGGGGGTGAGGATATAACACCTCGTAAAAACCTGTCCAATAATGTGTTGACACATGTAATAAACCCTAATAAAGTCAAACGTTGACTATGAGGGACTAATTTCATCAAAATCGAAAACCTTGAATATAGAAAGGACTGAATGTGTCAACATGCCTAAACTAGGCCTCTGAGTGACCTTATACGGTTTCCGTATTCTCAAATGAGCCACTTGTTGGACGAGAGGAGCCGTTTGCAAAATTATGAGAAAGTATGCGCGTCGAAGGGTTAAAAGTGTCAACATGTTAATTCTTACCTCTGAGTGACCTTTTAACAAACCAAGAGCTTCATAAGGTTGAACATATTCTCAGGAATACCTAATATGGGCTATTCAAGGCTTTTAAGCCAATAAGTGAAGTTACGCGCAAGTTTACACGTTAGAAGGACTAAAAACGTCAACTGGTGAAACTACACCATAAAGTGACCTTTTAATGAACCCGGGGTTTTGTAATGTTCGATTATACTCTCAAGAGTAAGTAATAAGAAATTCCCAGTGTTATGTTATCGTTATGCATTAATTACGCAAACTTTCAAGAAGAAGGGTTAAAAGCGTCATAAACTGCGTAAGTTTGTATTTACGCGCATATCTTACTTTCTGACCTTATCCGGACATCCAAATATTTTTGTAGTCACTAAAATATTTTATTTTAGTGATCGAAAAACAAAAATACCATTCGTCGCGTAATTTGGATCGTTTTCGCGTCCGTTCAAGTTTCGTCGTAATTAGACGAATAACGTGACCGTACGACCAAACGAACCGACATCCGTGATATTTCCAAGCATGTTTCAAGTCCCCTATACTTTGACGTCCTTGTAGAGCCTTGAAAATGGCTTAACGGAGGTTAAATACGTCAAAAATGCAAGTTATAGTGTGCAGGGACTAAAATGGAACAAATCAGAAAGTTATGGGCAAGTGTACGCGGGCGGCGTAGACCAGCCTTGAAGGCTACGCGGGGCGCGACAATGTGCCAGCGACAGATTTTGATTTTCAGCTATTGGCTTGTTTTTTAGGGACTTTTTGAGCAATTTCCTTGTGTGATGGCCAAGTTAACACTTCTCCAAGTCATGCTAGCTGTCCCTAACACTTGTATGGTCCAGATTTCTTGCTTGGTGGCCAAATAAACACATGTCTTGATCTTATTTCTTCACCTCAAGTATAAATAGCTTGGCCATGCATTGTTTCATTTGCTCATTTCATTCATCCTTCACCTCTCTCAAATCCTGGAGCTTTCTAATCTGATTGGGAACTCATTTTTAGTAGAAAAGATAGCTAGGACCCTTTATAAGTGTCTTAGCCCCTCCTTAGTTCAGTTTTATAATTTAAAACCGAAAAGTCAAGTTATCGTAAATTAACTTTGACTTTTGGTTTAAACTCAAATGGTCCAGCCACTGTTCGAAATGAATGTTGTTAGGTGACCATAGTTAGATAGGTAATTAACCCTTAAAAGGGAACCTCCTAATTATTTCGTTTGCTTAGTTAATTGTCGGGTCAAACTATTTAATTAAAAAGTCAATCTGGACAGATTTGTAAATAATAATTAAAACTAATAATACAGAGGTTATAAATTATATTTTAACACTCTAATAACTTAGTAATTATTATTAGAACATGTTTAGTCATGTTCAACCCGACAATTCTGAGTTTAAGGTCGGTTCGAAACCGAAAGTCGCGTAGTTTGACTTCTACGTTGACTTTTGGTTATAAACCGAATTAGACTAGTATGCTACTGATTTTAGGTTCCGTTATGATCATGATATAATATAGCATAACCCTCTGGGGTTATATTATACGATCATACTAGTAATCCGAGTCTTATACAAGTTTCCGTTAATATGCCATACTTTGACTATTATGCCCTTTTTAGCAAAAATAAGGTTTTAGACACCAATAAGCTTTCAAACAACTTAGGTACTGATATGTTAACATGTTTAACATATTTAGATGTTACAAGCCTGATCATAAACTTAGTTTGCGTATAATGTCGTAAATTGTGCTTTAAAATGACCAAAATGCCCTTTAGGCGCATAGATCGGTTTTAAGCATAATTTCTTATACCAAACTCATTGCCTACTGATTTAATATCATAATTAGGATAATTTGGGATATCAATTCAGATTATAAACTGAGTTTATGCACAAGTGCTTGTATTATGTTCTTAAATGACGATAATGCCCTTATAACACACCAAATGGTTTTAAAGCAAGTTTTCTTACAAAACCTTTTTCCTACTGATATGCTATATTAAATAACATATTTTGGTCATATAAACCTGACCATAATATCAGTTTTCCTAAAAGATCGCATACATCGTCATTTAACGACTTAAGCGCCGTTTCGGCGCGTAGTATGGTTTTAAACCATAACTACCAACCAAGACTTGTTACCTACTGAATTTATAAATCATTTAAAATATTTTTACAGTAGGTATATGTTATAAACTCAGATTCCCAAATTAGCCTTCAAGACTATGTGTGAAATTACCAAAACGCCCCTACGGAGCATAGTTTGGTTTTAAATAAAGAAACACACATATGTTTGATATCATATTGATATTATATCATAAATAAAGTGTTTTCAAAGAATGTTTATGATCGTAACATCAGATTGTACTCAAGTTCCTTTTATACGTCGTAAAATGACCAAAACACCCTTAAGAGGCATAGTTTGATTTTAAAACCTAAACGGGCATACAAGTTGATATCCCACTGATATTATAACTTGTTTAAAGTATATTGGCATATGGAACTTGTTCATGACTCATCTGGTTACTCGTTATCGCTTATATGCGTACGGTTAGACTTATGCAACTAGTTTATGTAAGTTTGCCGAAACGGGTTTAACCTTATCATTAAACCTTCAAATTCTAGAATGTGTTTAATTTACCCATATTATAGAAGTATCCAAACTTTTCGGGTCTAAATCACATTCTATTCTGGTCATCGCTTAATCTAGCGTATCGTATCGTTTCTAAAACTTTAAGTTAGTCGGTCTAGATCCATGACCTAAATAAGACCCGTTAGCATTCTGAATTGGTTATATATTACCATCATTCCAGACTAGAGCCACCCGGTAAAAGCTACCTGCATTTAGATAGATTGGATACGACTGAGTTATTATGCTGTGAATCAAGTATTAGCTCAGGTAAATACTTTTAACTTATTTTCCCTTATACGGGCTTGGGATACGGTATATTAATACCGCTTGGTCGGGTATGAGATCAGTTAATCAAATTGTGATTTAACAAATTTGCATAACCCGTTTTAATCTGTTTTGTTTGATAACATAAATATTGGGGGTTAACGATCGTGTCCTGGATATCCTCGGCTCATTTAAGTTATTAATGGCCACGACCTATGCACGGGGTGTAGGCATACACCTGACAGATGCAAATGCTAATGCTAAATATTAAATTACCCAAAATTTGGGGATAACTCCTCTGTGGGTTTTATAAGTGGTGAGTCGGTTAATCATGACCGGCTTCTAAACCGACCCCATATGTATGACAAACATGTAAAACTGCGTACAAGATTTTATTAAAGATTGTCCCAAGTTATAAATGGTTTGTGCCTTGTGCACTTAAATCAATTTTCATAAACTCTTTTCAAATGAGTCAGTTAATTGTATTTACCAGTGAAAACTGACGTATTTTCAAAAGACTAAGTGGCAGGTACTACTCGTAATAGGCTGGGAGTTGCTCGGTGTCGAAGTAGAGGATCTTGCAAATCCTTAAAGATGCCTTAAAGTCTGCTAAACTTCATTTTATACATTCTGTAAAGATCCACCTGTGGATTTGATATTACAGGCTCGTCTATAATAAATACTTTGATATTTTCAGACATTTGAGTTTGTAATAATATTTTATATTCCAAGACTTCCGCTGTGCTATTCTGTGTATGTTTGACCATGATGATATCAACTACGTCACGATACTCCCCACCGGGCCCACCGGTGATATGTGGAAATATCGGGGTGTGATAGGTTGGTGTCAGAGCCAACATTGAGTGAATTAAACACTAGTCTTTTGTGTTTAATCTCAATGACACAGTAGCATATTCCTTAGACCTTTTGAGTCTAGACTTAACACAGGAATGCTCTCATCCCTATTAAGTAAACATTGTTTTCGATTTTATGTATTTTGAATAGGTCGACAAGCAAGGAAGCCGTTGATAGAGATTCTCTTCATCCGAAGCCAAGAAATGCCAAGCTTCATAATACGGCTAGGATAAGCATGCGACCGGTTTGGAGGAAGACCTTTATGGATTCATTCCCAAAACCAAACCCATTTGAATTGCAATCAGACTTCGGAGTCCATACCAGGTGGTCCCTGAGGCTTCCGTTTTGAAAATAATACCAGTGGATCCTAATGATCCCTATTTTCTTACCTCCAAGTTTTGGAATCCCAGACTTGGATTATGTCAGTCAAAACCCAATCCATGATCCATATCATTCCTTAACCATTGAATCTTTGAATTCTACTTCTATAACGGATCCTGATTGGAATACTTACCTTATTCACTGAGGTCTTCAGTGTCCCTACCATATATGGTAAACAAAGAAGAGAAACAGTCGAGGTGGAGCAAGGAAGGCGTTAGAGAATCCATCTTTCATAATATTCTCTCTTTCAAGTCCTTATAAGGACCTATCTCTTCTATTTTAGTCCCTGTGTGGACATACCTTTTGACTTAAGACCCTATATGGGCATTTTCTATTTAGTCCTTTCATGGACATTATATTTCAATATAGTCCCTTGTGGACATTATATTCCAATAAAGTCCCTCGGCGGACATACTATTTCAATATAGTCCTTTCATGGACGTGTGATTTTATTAAAATCCCTTTTATGAATACACTATTTTAAAATAGTCCTCCCGTTGACTTAATATTTCAATATAGTCCTTTCATGGACACTATATTTCTTCATAGTCCTTTCGTGGGCATAGTATTTCATAAAAAGTCTTTTCATAGACATATTATTTTATCAAAGTCCCTGGCGGACATAATAATTCATTACCGTCCTTTCAAGGACATATTATTTCATCATAGTCCCTTCATGGACATGCTGATTCATCGAAGTCCCTTTTATGTACAAATTATTACATTAAGATCCCTTGTGGATCTAATATTTTATTTTAGTCCTTTCAATGACATATTGTTTCATTAATAAGTCCCATTGAGGACGTGTCTCTCGACATAAAGTCCCTGTGAGGACATTTGTACAGCAAAGTCCTTTTGTGTGCACGCTGTACCAATATAGTCCTTTTATGGACATGTTATTTCGTTAAAATCCCTTTGGGGATACGTTATTTCGAAATAGTCCCTTTGAGGACATGATATTTCATTATAACCCCTATATGGACTTATAATATTTATAGTCCTTATACGGACTTATATTTTTTTCTTAGTCATCTGTGGACAAATATATTTCTAAAAGTCCTGATTAAGGCACTATTGTAAATTCCTAATAATTTAGGAAAGTTTTGAAGGTTTTATGTAGGTATTCATTTCGTCCTTTATCCAACAATAGTTTTGATTTTACTCGAGCTTTATCGATCAGCCGAAATTTTTCAAACGATCCTCTTAATGGTATAACCTAGCCTATATGTTTATGAACATGGCTATGATGGTAAAACCCTCTTAAGATAATTAATCCTTGTTAACATCTAAGAACATGTTTTCAAATTATGAAATGTTTGGTATTTGATGTTATTTTTACGAGCATGTAGTATGTTTACCTTTCGTATGCAATGAGAACCTTTCATGATCACACCTCGTGCTTCCGCCACAGAAAGGGGTGTGACAGATTGGTATCAGAGCAGCGATTGTAGTGAACCAGGATTCCTTCTCGAGTCTAGTCTACAATCATTAGGATCCTTTCACGAAAACAATTTTTTAAGGAGTTTTCATTGCATAAAACTTTCCGCGACATCCACTACCTGAAACTATTTACAAAGAGTCTAGAAAAGACACTACGGGACTTAGGGTGCACTGGAGTAGCACTTGTTTGTGATTAAGAGTTACTTACAATTATGTGTGATAATTGACATATACATATACTAGAAGTAGAATGTCACAAGTATACGTGACTTTACCTGATAACAATGGCCTATCTGGAGGAAGAAATACGAGGATGAAACGAACTGTGTGGACTGTGCAAGGAGTTACGTAATTATGGATGCATACATAATTATGGAATTCAGTGCACAGAAACCACAGCAAGTCTTATCGCGTATAGATTCCCCCAGTGAAAGATAAAGGTCAAACGTGAACACCCCTTCCAGCCTACTAAGTACTCTGCTGGAGTAATAATTGTTTGATGTCACTTATGTGGTATATACCTGTGAATATATATACTACTACTGTCTAGTACGATGATGTCAAACAAATGTCTAACCCTGTTGTGTTATGTTCTGTCAGAACATGGCACCCAGGAAAGCTGTGAACGCTCGTGATCAACCTCCTCCTCCCCCACTGCCAAGAACTGCTGAAGAGCTGAACGCTCTACTGGAAGAAAGGATATCCGCTGCTATCGCCCAATACGAGGCGAACCGTACTCAAGACAGTGGAGGACCAAGCAATGCTAGACGTAACGGACATGGAGATTCGTCTGGAGGAAACGCAGCTCAAGGTAACCTTAAGACAATTTGCTAAGCATGGAGAAATTTATGAACGGTCTTTGTTTCATTATTTCTTCGATTGCTCACGTGTGGGTTGGTTGGACCAATTACAGGCTGCACCTTCAAGCAGTTCCTCGATTGCAAACCACTGAACTATGATGGCACTGGTGGTGCAGTGGCATTTGTACGTTGGACGGAAAAGACTGAAGCCACTATCCGCATGAGCAAGTGTACCGCGGATCAGCAAGTCACTTTTGCTACTGGGTTGTTTATCGATGAAGCTCTGACTTGGTGGAACTTGCAAGTCCAAACCTTGGGTGATGATGCCGCGTATGGCATGACTTGGGATGAACTGAAAGAGAAAATGAGAGAAAAGTATTGCTCCCGTGCTGAACTCCAAAGACTGGAAACGGAGTTCTGGCACTTGACCATGGAAGGTGCTGACATTAATGGTTATACTCGAAGCTTCCACGATCTGTCTAGAGTGCTTCCCTATATGATGACTCCCGAATTTAAGCGCGTTGAACGCTACGTCTCGGGATTGGCCTCAGAATTCTGGCTGTCAGAATTACTGAAGATTGTGTTCGTATGAAGAAGTTATCCCTGAACCCAACTGAAAAGACCGAGACGCATGTTGAGTCGTCCGGTGACAAGAAAAGGAAACATGCAAACCTGAATCAAGCAACTCGCAACAACAAGGGTTTAATTAACAAGAAGTGTGGCCCCAACCCACCTCAGGAGGCGAAATCTCTTGCAGCCATGAATGACGCTCCAGCTAAGGGATACCTGGGCACCCTGCCCAGATGCAATCAGTGCAAGCGTCACCACGAAGGCGTTTGTCGCATTTCAAAGTGTGACAAGTGTGGAAAGCTGGGTCACCGCACTGAAGACTGTTGGGGTAAAGGAAAGAACGGGAATGGAAACCGCAACGGTGACGGTAATAGAAATGGTGGAAATGGGAATGGCAATGGTAACCGAACTGGGAATGGAACTAGGCGGAACCAAGGATGCTTCAGTTGTGGAAGCAAGGATCATTTTGTGAAAGATTGCCCAGGGGGAAACAACGTTCAGGCTCGAGCATTTGTGATTGGAGCAAGGGACGCACTCGAGGACCCTAACGTGGTCACCGGTACATTTCTCGTTAACAATCGCTTTGCATCCATATTATTTAACACTGGTGCCGATTATAGTTTCATGTCTGTGGAATTTAAACGTATGCTTGGGATAAAATCTAGTAGATTGGATATTCCTTACTCCATAGAACAAGCCAATGGTAAACTTGTAGAATCGGGCGAAGTTGTTAGAGGCTGCACACTAGAACTTGGTGAACGAAGATTTAGCATCGACCTCCTACCTATTCAATTGGGTAGCTTCGATGTAGTGGTCAGAATGGACTGGTTGTCCAAGAACAAAGCTGAAGTTATTTGTCATGAGAAAATCATTCGCATCCCTTTGGCAAATGATGAAATTCTCATCGTACATGGAGAAAGACGAGACGCGCCCCTGCGAATCATCAGTTGAATGAAAGCACAGAAGTGCTTAAGGAATGGATGCGTCGCTTTCCTGGCACATGTTGTAGATAAGAAAGCTGAGGAGCTGAAACTCGAAGACATTCCTGTGGTAAAGGAATTCCCTGATGTTTTTCCCGAAGATCTGCCAGGAGTACCTCCGCAACGACAAGTCGAATTCTGTATAGACTTGGTACCAGGAGCCGCTCCTGTAGCCAAGGCACCCTATCGGCTTGCACCATCCGAAATGCAAGAATTATCTACACAACTCCAGGAGTTGTTGGATAAAGGATTCATAAGGCCAAGCTTCTCGCCTTGGGGAGCTCCAGTATTGTTCGTGAAGAAGAAGGATGGAACACTGCGGATGTGTATCGATTACAGAGAACTGAACAAGCTCACAATCAAGAATCGGTACCCACTACCGAGGATTGATGACTTATTTGATCAATTGCAAGGGTCAAGCTACTATTCCAAGATCGATCTTCGATCTGGATACCACCAGTTAAGGATACAAGAAGAAAGCGTACCAAAGACTGCATTCCGAACGCGTTATGGGCACTACGAGTTTCTTGTGATGCCATTTGGATTGACGAACGCGCCAGTAGTATTTATGGATCTGATGAACCACGTATGCAAACCATATCTCGATAAATTCGTGATTGTATTTATCTACTGAAGAAAGAGAAGCTTTATGCAAAGTTCTCAAAATGCGAATTCTGGATTCGCGAAGTACAATTTCTTGGTCACGTTGTAAACGAGAAGGGCATTCATGTAGACCCATCCAAGATAGAGGCAATAAAGAATTGGGAAGCCCCCAAAACCCCAACTGAAGTTCGACAATTCTTGGGCTTAGCAGGCTATTACCGACGTTTCATCGAGAACTTCTCAAAGATAGCTCAACCATTGACGACCCTTACACAGAAAGACAAGAAATACGACTGGGGTGACAAGCAGGAAGAAGCCTTCCAACTACTCAAGAATAAGCTATGCGATGCACCGGTACTATCTTTACCCGAAGGCACTGAAGACTTCATGGTATACTGTGACGCTTCACGACAAGGTTTGGGTTGCGTGCTCATGCAACGCTAGAAAGTCATCGCTTATGCTTCAAGACAATTGAAGGTACATGAAAGAAACTATACCACCCACGACTTGGAACTCGGCGCGGTGGTATTCGCCTTGAAGATCTGGCGACACTATTTATATGGTACTCGATGTACAATCTTCACAGATCACAAAAGTTTACAACACATATTTGATCAGAAAGAATTAAACATGCAACAGCGACGATGGGTCGAGCTGCTGAACGATTATGACTGTGAAATTAAGTACCATCCTGGAAAAGCAAACGTTGTAGCAGACGCGCTAAGTCAAAAAGAAAGGATTAAGACCCTAAGGGTTCAGGCGTTAGAAATGACTATTCGAACGAACCTCACTGCACGTATTCATGATGCACAACAAGAAGCTCTTAAGGGAGAAAACCGTAAAGCTGAATACCTCCGGGGTATGTTGAAATACATGGTGCCAAATGAAGAGGGAGCCTTATACTTTAAGAAGCGTATTTGGGTTCCGCTCTATGGTGGCATACGAGAAGTCATCCTTGATGAAGCGCAGAAGTCAAAATACTCGATCCATCCAGGATCGGACAAAATGTATCAAGACTTAAAAGAATACTTTTGGTGGCCAAGACTCAAGAGCGATGTTGCTGTTTATGTTGGAAAGTGCCTAACCTGTGGTAAGGTTAAGGCTGAATATCAGAAACCGTCTGGCCTACTGCAACAACCAGAGATACCCATGTGGAAGTGGGAGCAAATCTCTATGGACTTTATAACAAAATTACCCAAGACCCCTAGAGGGCACGATATGACATGGGTGATAGTCGATCAATTAACGAAGTCTGCGCACTTCCTACCGATCCGAGAAAAAGACAGCACTGGAAAGCTTGCTGAGTTATACTTAAAGGAAATCGTGGCACGTCATGGAGTGCCTATCTCAATTATTTCAGACAGAGATGGACGCTTTGTCTCAAGAATCTGGCAATCCTTTCAAGAAGCCTTTGGATCTCAACTAGATCTAAGCACGGCATTCCATCCACAAACAGACGGTCAGAGCGAACGGACCATACAAACGTTAGAAGATATGCTTCGCGCATGTGTCATGGACCTAGGCGGCAGCTGGGATACTCACCTACCTTTGGTTGACTTTTCCTATAATAACAGTTACCATACGAGCATAAAAGCCGCACCGTTCGAAGCTCTGTATGGCCGCAAGTGCCGATCGCCCTTATGTTAGGCAGACGCCGGAGACAAGCGAATGGTTGGTCCTGAACTTGTTCAAGAGACAACCGACAAGATTGTGCAGATCCGAGAGCGCATTAAGGCGGCTCAAGATCGACAAAAGAGCTACGCTGATCGAAGACGGAAACTATTAGAATTCGAGGTGGGAGACAAGGTATTATTAAAAGTCTCACCTTGGAAGGGCGTAGTCAGATTCGGAAAACGTGGGAAGCTGAATCCCCGATACATCGGACCGTTCAAGATCTTAGAAAGAATTGGTACCGTGGCATACAACTTGGAGTTACCGGAAGAACTTAATGGAGTACATGATACGTTCCATGTATCCAACCTCAAGAAGAGTCCAACACAAGAAAACGTGATCATCCCTGTGGATGAAGTGCATATTGATGACACCCTCCGATTTACAGAACAACCCGTTGAGTTTACAAACTGGAAAGTCAACAAAACCAGGAGGAGCACTGTCAAACTTGTCAAAGTACGTTGGAACTCTAAGCACGGACCCGAGTACACGTGGGAACGTGAAGACTAGTTCAAAGAAAAGTATCCCCACCTGTTCAAGAAGACTCCTGCGAGAGTTAGTTCAGCCTGAATTTCGGGACGAAATTCTTTTAACGGGGGGAGACTGTGACAACTGGCACCAAACCGGTAACTTCCGTACACTTTAATTATTATTTAATGATTACAATTATGTGCTTTAATGTCAACATTATCTGATTTCATACAATACAAGTGAATTCATGCACTTTTTATACAACAAAATATTGCTTTATGCATTAACAAGAGCGTTGCGTCAGAAATACTAGTAAACTCACCGGTAAGACACATTGTGTCAACAATTCTGCAGAAAGCAGCTAGACAATAGAAATGGAGCCTAGGTGTAGGACTAATGACAAGAATACATTAAAACCCAAGAGTACATACAAGGGTTAGCAAATAGACATTTCGGAAGCTAAAATACGCACTAAAAAGCACCCGAAAAGCACCTTAAATGCAGAATTTTAATAAATTCAGCTCAAATCAGCTTTTTAACCTCAAAATATCATGCAGAAATTACGCTTTATCATCCAGAATACTTCCCTAAGTGTCGGGAATTAAAAGGGTTACAAAAGGGTACTTAAAGGACACTAACCGGTGCAATTTAGCACTTTAACGAACCAGTATCCAACCGAATAACCGGACATTACCCGGAACACCAAAATAATGCTAGAAGCATTGTTTTTATTTTCCTAAGCTAGTTATGGTACCCGAACACCCTAACACACTATATATTACATAACACACATAAACCTCTGACTAAATACTTGGAAACTAACTAAATTCCCTAACCATCCATCACCACCCAACTAAACCAACCCCCCCCCCCCCCCCCCCAACCGGTTATGAAACATGGGAAATCCCCCATGATTTTTCTAGTTGTTTAATGGAATTGTATTGTACTTAGGAAGCATTTGATCTAATGGACAAAAGAGTGTTGAGAGTTTATTTATATAATCCACAAGTCCATCACATTCTCATATCATCTTCATCAACAACACCCTCTCACTCTCTCCCTCTCTTCCATGTTCGGCCGACCCCAAAGAACACCACCACCACCATCATTTGATCACTTTCAACCATTTTAAGAGCATACATAGGTGTTAAAGTGCATACAACGAAGCCCGGTGTGTTCGGAAGTTGAAGGACCACTCTCATCTTCTTTTATCCACCACTTTTCTACACTTGAACTTCCCTAGCCTTGAGCTAGTGGTAAGAACTTAGATCCTTACATTTTACATCTTGTTAAAATGGTTAATGATGTATAATGATCAAAATGATAAGAACTCTAATGAATCTTATGAAGAAGTCTTGAACATAAACTAACTTGGTGATAAAAGTATGGTTAAAATGTTGAGGAAATCATGATATTCTTATGTTGTGATGCTTGTTGGTTGTTGTTACTCATGTAGTTGATATGGATCATCATATGGTCTTGCTAGATCATGATTAAAAACATGAACTAGCAAGATGAGAAAGTAAGAATATTGTAGGATGATGGAATCATCCACACATAAACTATGAACTTGAATGAATGGGTGATTTCTTGAAAAATAAAGATCAAAGTAGGTTATAAACATGTAGATCTAAAGATCCATGAGTGGTTTTTCAAAAGAACCAAGTGAAAAATATAAGTTTCATTAAAACTTGGATCTTACATAAACTAATCACATTTTTGGTAAACAAATAAGTGTAGAAACACTTGTGTAAATAGAAAAGTTCACAAGGAAATATTTTTAGAAAATATGATTGGAAGTTGTAAACACTTAAATTCTTTAAAAATATAGTTTTTAAAGAACTAATCACATTTTAAAAGGTAACAAGACTTACTAAATACACTAGTAAGTTACTACACATTTTTATAAATTTTCAAGTTCATGAAACAGAGAAATTAGTGTATGTTGTTGGTGATTGTTGTTGAAATTGATTGTTGATGATGTTTTAAAAGAAAATAAACACATGTTTTGAAAACATGGGAAACCTCCATTTTTAGGGGAAACTCTGTCAAAATTTCTATAAATTTTGACACTTAGAAAAATATAAGTTTTTGAGAAACTTATCCCCCTAAAAATGTATCTAAAAACATTTACCAAGGTTTCCCAAACGTTTATGTTAAGAAATGAGGATTTCTTCAAGAATAAAAATGGATATTAAGTATGTATATTTTTGAGAAAAATATATATATTATTTGATCACCAAATTTTGTGCTAAGTGTATGTAGTATGTATTATACATGAATAGTGTACTAGGACTTGAAAATACACTAAATACTCATGAGAGTAAGAATACAAAAACACACATACAACATACTTAGACAAATACAAGAAAATATATTATTATAGAATAAATAACTTGGATAAGTTATGAACATAAAATGAAGCTTTGAACAAAGATACATAATTTGGGTGCAAAGTGTAAAATACAAGATACTTATATTTATTGTTAAGGAAATAATATAAGTAAGACACATTGTTAAAAATATAAATTATTTTTAACACAAGAACGCCTATACAAAAGACAGTAACTTGTGTTTGTGCGATACAAGTCTAGTGACTAACGATAATAAAACATGTTTAGGTCACAAGGCTAAATAAGCAAATCCGGTGAAGTTTACGACGCAAGGAACGCAAAGTTGTGAGTTCATGCTCCCCCTTTTTCTTTTAACTGTTTTCAGTTTTATAACTTCGGGGGTGAAATACATGTTACAAATACGACAATATTTATAAATGGTATGATACAAAAACAAGAGGCACTCTTGGTGATAACTAGTACCAAGTATGATGTGTTTTGAGAAATGATACGAGAAATCGTGTCACGAATAGGGTACCATAAGCACCATTAATCGTGTACATACTTAGACCGCATAACAAAAGGTTAGATCTAATGGGTTACAGGGCAGCCCCACTCTTGGTGACAACTAGTACCGAGTAGTGTTTTTGTGTCTCCGTCGTGAATCGACAACTAGAAAAATGCCTATGGTTTGGTGAATTCCTATGTCGTGTCACATGTTAATGGCTTTGCAACCCATTAACACTTGATACATATAGAAATACTTGATTTATACGAGAATACAGGATTTATACGAGAACACGTGATTTATACAAGATTCATACCATGTTTTTCATACAAAGTATACAACGTTCAATACAAGAACTGCATGAATTCACACCAACATTATGTTGACGTTTTTTTAAAACTCGCATGTATTTCAGGTAACTAAAGTGGATGTGCGCGCGGTCTTACTCATGCTCTTGGATGTCGTCTATGTTTATCTTTAAATAAAGTTGTAAACTTTCAAGACCATGTTTTATGATATCTCATGATGTAAACGTTAAACTTATGTTTTCAAATTATGAAATGTTTGGTATTTGATGTTATTTTTACGAGCATGTAGTATGTTTACCTTTCGTATGCAATGAGAACCTTTCATGATCACACCTCGTGCTTCCGCCGCAGAAAGGGGTGTGACATCTGATCAACCTCCTCCTCCTCTACTGCCGAGGACTGCTGAAGAACTGAACTCCTGGTTGGAAGAAAGGATCTCCAAAGCTATCGCCCAGTATGAGGTGAACCGTACTGAACACAGTGGAGGACCAAGCGGTACTAGACGTAATGGACATGGAGATTCATCTGGAGGAAACACAACTCAAGGTAACCTTAAGATGATTTGATAACCATGATGAAATTTATGAACGGCCTTGTTTCATTGTTTCATTAATTGCTCACGTGTGAATTGGTTGGATCAATTCCAGGTTGCACCTTCAAGCAGTTTCTCGACTGCAAGCCACTGAACTACGACGGCACTGGAGGTGCAGTGGCTTTTAGGCGCTGGACGGAGAAGACTGATTCCACTATCCGTATGAGCAAGTGTACCGCGGACCAGCAAGTCACTTTTGTTACTGGGTTGTTCGTTGATGGGGCTTTGACTTGGTGGGATTTACAAGTCCAAACCCTGGGTGATGAAGCAGCGTATGGTATGACTTGGGACGAGTTGAAGGAAAGAATGAGAGAGAAGTATTGCTCTCGTGCTGAACTCCAAAGGTTGGAGACTGAGTTTTGGAACATGTCCATGGAAGGTGCGGACATTGTTGGTTATACTCGAAGATTCCATGATCTGTCAAGAGTGATCCCCTACCTGGTGACTCCCGAATTTAAGCGCGTTGAGCGCTACATATGGGGATTGGCTCCAGAATTTCACAGCATGGTAACTTCGGCTAAACCTGAAACAATCACTCAGGCTGTAACTCTGGCTGTCAGCCTTACTGAGGATGATGTCCGTATGAAGAAGTTATCGCTGAACCCTACTGAGAAAACTGAGACGCATGCTGAGTCATCCGGTGACAAGAAAAGGAAACATTCGAGTCTAAATCAGGCGACCCGCAGCAACAGCAAGGGTTCGAACAACAAGAAGCGTGATACTAACCCACCTAAGGAGGCGAAAACCTTCGCAGCTGCAAACGATACAGGAGCTAAGAAGTATCAGGTCACTCTGCCCAAATGTAACCGCTGTAACTTTCACCACGTGGGAAACTGTCGCGTTGGGAGATGCGAGAACTGCGGGTAGTCTGGTCACCGTACCGAGGATTGTTGGGGAAAAAGTATTGGAGGCCGCAATGGGAATGGTAACAGAAACGGGAATGGAAACCGAAACGGTGCTGGTAATGGAAATGGTGCTGGTAACCGAAATGGTAACGGGAATGGGCAGAACCAAGGATGTTTTGTTGTGGTAGCAAGGAGCATTTCAAGAAAGATTGCTCAAAGGAGAACAACGCTCAGGCCCAAGCATTTGTGATTGGAGCAAGGAACGCACGCGAGGACCCTAACGTGGTCACCGATACGTTTCTCGTTAACAATCACTTTGCATCCATACTATTTGACACTGGTGCCGATTATAGTTTTATGTCTGTGGAATTTAAACGTATGCTTGGAATAGAATCTAGTAGATTAGATATTCCTTATTCCATAGAATTAGCCGACGGTAAACTTGTTGAATCGGGCGAAGTTGTTAGAGGTTGTACATTAGAACTTGGTGAGCAGAGATTTGGTATCGACCTCTTACCTGTTCAATTGGGTAGCTTCGATGTGGTGGTTGGAATGGACTGGCTGTCCAAGAATAAGGCTGAAGTTGTTTGCCATGAGAAAATCATTCGCATCCCTCTTGCGAATGATGAAACTCTCATCGTGCATGGAGAGAAACGAGACACGCCTTTGCGAATAATCAACTGTATGAAAGCGCAGAAGTGCTTAAGGAAAGGATGTGTTGCATTCCTGGCACACGTTGTAGATAAGAAGGCTGAGGAGCCGAAACTCGAAGACATTCCTGTGCAGAAGGAATTTCCTGATGTTTTTCCTGAAGATCAGCCAGGACTACCTCCGCAAAGACAAGTCGAATTCCATATTGACTTGGTTCCAGGAGCCGCTCATGTAGCCAAGGCACCATATGGACTTGCGCCATCCGAGATGCAAGAATTATTTACACAACTCCAGGAGTTGTTGGATAAAGGATTCATAAGGCCGAGCTTCTCGCCTTGGGGAGCTCCGGTTTTGTTTGTAAAGAAGAAGGATGGAACACTACGGATGTGTATCGATTATAGAGAACTGAATAAGCTCACTGTCAAGAATCGGTATCCACTACCGAGGATTGACGACTTATTCGATCAGTTGCAAGGATCGAGTTACTACTCCAAGATCGACCTTCGATCTGGATATCATCAGTTAAGGATCCAAGAAGAGAGCATACCGAAGACTGCGTTCAGGACGCGTTATGGGCATTACAAGTTCCTGGTGATGCCATTTGGATTGACGAACGCGCCAGCAGTATTTATGGATCTGATGAACCGTGTTTGCAAACCATATCTCGATAAATTCGTGATTGTATTTATCGATGATATTCTGATTTATTCCCGAACGAGAGAAGAGCACGAGCAACACCTCAGGACCATTCTGGAACTGCTGAAGAAAGAGAAACTTTATGCAAAGTTCTCAAAGTGCGAATTCTGGATTCGCGAAGTACAGTTACTTGGTCATGTTGTGAACGAGAAAGGTATTCAAGTAGATCCAGCGAAGATCGAAGCAATAAAGAATTGGGAAACTCCCAAGACACCAACCGAAGTTCGACAATTCTTGGGATTAGCGGGCTATTACCGCAGATTTATCGAAAACTTCTCCAAGATAGCTCAACCGTTGACTTCCCTTACGCAGAAGGATAAGAAGTACGACTGGGGTGATAAGCAGAAAGAAGCCTTCCAACTTCTCAAGAGCAAGCTATGCGATGCACCAATACTTTTAATAACCAAAGGCACCGAGGACTTCGTGGTGTACTGTGACGCTTCTCGTCAAGGATTAAAGTTACTGATTTAGTTGAGCACGGGGGCGTGTTCAGTGAGCACGACCCCGTGTTCAAGTTACTGTATTTGGGTGTTTTATTAAAAATATGCAGCACGGCCCCGTGTTCAGCGAGCACGGCCCGTGTTCAACCTACTGTAAATGCAAAACTAAACTAAAATGCAGAAAAATGTGCGCGCGTTTTAAAAAGGTTTTGAAAAACTGATTAGGCCGTCGATTTTAAGCTTTCTAAAAATCCTTGTGTCCCCGGCAACGGCGCCAAAAACTTGATGTGCGTGAGTGTTATTAGTTTTTAATGTATTTATTAAGCCCTTTTTAACACTTTTTAGCCAAGTTTTAAATTTATAAAACACGATATTTACTAACACTAAACACACATATGGGCAATTGCACCCATCGTGAGCGTAGTATAGTGTTGGTAAGATATCGAGGTCATCCAAGGACACAAGAGCTTTTAGTACCGGTTTATCCTCAACGTCTAATCAAATCAAAAAGTTTAGAAAAAGGTTTTAGACTAGAAAAATAAAAACTAACTAAAATGCTGAAAATAAAATAAAAGTAAAAACAGATAGACAAGATGAATCACTTGGCTCCGACTCGTGTATAGTGTAACCTTTGATTATTTCCGCACTTTTGCACTATTTAAGAGATTATCTTAGTTATTGTAGTAGGCCCCTCTTTTGAAGGTGAAGTTACCCTCAACCCAGTAGTTTGAGTCAGCAAGGATACAATCCTAAAGGGTCGGATTGTTGAAAGATAATTAATTAAGTTATTAATGCATATTATGGTAGGCCCCTCTTTTGAAGGTGACGTTACCCTCGGCTAAGTAGTCTGAGTCAGCAGGGATACAGTCCTAAGTAGCCGGGTTAAAGTATTAATAGTAGTTTACATATGAGGGGGTCAAAGAGTTTGGACCCTCGTTATCCAATACCGTTAAGTATTGAAGGAGGTCCTACTAAATTTGACCCAGGTCCTTGCAGGATCTATACACTGAACAAGGCAAGACTCTTACCAAACTGTTCCCTTAACCCCCGACCAAGTAGCCAACATACCTCCATATAGACCGTAGAGATATGAATGGTGAAAATCTTTTATTTTATATAGACAGTAAAATAATGCCAAGACACCACGGACAAACGATAAGGAAAAATCACCTTCAACATAAGAAACTAGTTATTAAAGTTATTAATACAAAACCAAGTAAAAAGTGCGAAAAGATTAGAAATAAAAAGTATTACACTAGACACTTTGTCTTCACCAAGTGATGCAAGAGACTTAGGCAAACATGGCCTTGATTGTCAAGAACTCTTACGATCAATCTTGGATCCCGAGACGACTCACACACTCTATGATGGACAATGGATGATGGTGGTGGATGATGGTGTTATGGTGGTGGTGGGTGAAGTGTGAGAGAGGTGGTGTGCCAAGGGATGGTTTGTAAATGAGCCAAGCACCCCTATTTATAGGCTGAACAGAAGCTCGGGCATGGCCCCGTGTCCAGTGGGCACGGCCCAGTGTCCATCCTCTTCTCTGTCTTCATTAATTGCAGTTTGGCTGCATTAGTTGACCACCCCCCGTGTTCGCTGGGCACGACCCCGTGTGCAGAAGCGTATCTGTACTATCAAAATTTGCCTGGATTCTGCGAATCTTATAGTTGACCACGGCCCCGTGTCCGCTGAGCACGGCCCCGTGGTGGGCGATGGAAGCTTCTACAACTTTGTCTTTTATGCTGACACTTGGGCACGCCCCCGTGTTCACTGAGCACGGGGCATGTTCAGTCATCTGTTTTATTGTTTTGCTTGGGAAGATGCTTTTCGGGGAGGTCGGGCATGCCACGTTTGTTCCTTTTCTTGTATTTATGTTAGATTTAGCTGCCTTTTTGCTTCTTTTGTTAATTTGAGCTCATTTAATCCTGAAAATACAAAAGGAAGACAAAAGCACACTTTTTCCAACATTAGTACTAAAAAAGGGTTAGTTTTATGCCACAATTGATGTAATTTATATGTTGCATTTTGCACACATCAAATACCCCCACACTTGAATCTTTGCTTTTCCTCAAGCAAAACTCTTTATAATGCGGCTTTACACTCCCAAATGGAATGGGTAGAAGAGAAGGTTTTTGGGCTTGTCATAGAGTGTCGGGATTTCCAAGATTCTTTATTAAGTTTTATTTTTATTTATTTACAATCCTATTCGTCATGATTTATTTAAAACTTTTCATAAGATAAATTACTTATTAGGGCATAACATGCCTCTTTAAAATTCTATTTATATACAAGTTCACATACCTCACGGGGATCACTCAACACTCGGCCGAAGATGTATTTTAGTGAATCACTCGAGAGCGGCATGGAACTTACTCCTACCATAGGCTTGCCAAGCAATCAATCCTTCTCCTTTTTAACTATACACCTTTGTAAATATCAAGAGGACTTTTTGGGTGAAGGGTTAGGATTGGGTTAAAGGTAGGTGGTTGGGTTAGTGGTTAGTAGAAAAAGGGCGAAAAGCGTAAAAAGCGTCGGTTTTCGTAAGACTTTTTATTTTTGCAATTTTTATTTTGATGAAGCCATGATTCAAGCAAAGTTATTTTTGATGAACTTGCTTGTTTATTTCTTTTGCTTCATTTTCAACAATTTTTTTTTTTTGAAAAGTCATACGACAAACCGAGCTTGTTATTAAAACAAAGGGTTAAAAATAAAAAGGTTTTGGTGGGTGAAAGGGTGTTTGGTTTGGGTTAAGAAATGAAAAGGTTTAGGCTCAAAGGGGTTAACTTGGGAGATTTTGGGTAGGTGGTAAAAAAAATAATGGTGTAGAAATAAAAAGGGTTAGTCCTAATGCCTCCATCATTTACTTACTCGGGTTTAAGTTGGTAAGGACCGGGAATGTATCGTCGTGGCAGGTTCTAGAGTCGTAAGAACCAAGCGGCTATTCACACAAGAAACGAAAGATGAGCATTTAGTTTAATGATATGTATTTGTATGCTCAATAAAGGCTCAAAACTCACTTTTGTGGGAATGGGTTTTTATGTGATCAAGTATATATAATCAAATTTTAACTAAGCTTGTCATGCCATTTCATAATTTTCTTATGTTGGTTCTTTTTATCATGACGCTATCGGTTGTAAATTTGTAAAAATATAACCTTTTTAGAACTTGAATTTCCCGAGTTAAACCTAGACAAGTAAAAAAATGAAAATTTTTGAAAAAATTTGGGGTGATTACCGGTTCCAATAGAGTTTTGTGTAAGGCTTATTATTAAGACTTGCAAGATTCCAGATTTTAGCATCTCCCCCCCCCCCCCCCCACACTTAAATTACACATTGTCCTCAATGTGTCCCAAAAATAAGTTTTTAGGTTGATTGAATGTGTAAAAGGGTGTTAAAAAGCAAAAAATTATGTTACTGGGCGTCTGGACACGGCCCCGTGTTCAGGTGCCAGTAACAAAAACTTACAGAAGGTGGACATGGGGGCGTGTCCACTGGGCACGACCCCGTGTCTGGCAAAAGTCTGCAGATTTAGACAAACAGCAGGTCTGGGGAAGTAGGCACGGGGGCGTGTTGGCTGGACACGGCCCCGTGTAGACAATCTGTAAAGGTGAAAACTGGTTTCTGGCTCTGGTTTTCCTGTCCCGGCTTTAGTAACACTAATGCTTAGTGTTCTAAGCCTCGCATGTACCTGTTTTATCAATAAACACTACACCAAACCATAGCAAACATCCTAAATTACCAAGTTCAACATCCACGTCACAAAGTTAAGAAAAAGAAAAAGAAATGCAGAAAATAAAAAGAGTTAAAGGAAAGTAAATTGTTCAACACACGGCACGCATGCCGGAAATTGTTCAAGATAAAAAGGGGGTTAACCTGTGGGATCACCAACCAACCGCTTCTGCCTCCGCTCCTCCCGCCTTGTCCATGTCCTCGTCCTCATCATCATCATCTCCTCCACTATGCCCCGCAATGTACTCCCGGATATTCCCAATATCATCTTGGATATCGGATATGTTTCTCTCGATCGCTCCAACCCGGTTGTACGTGTTGCTCGCCAGGTTATAGGTGTTCCTGGTGCACATGAGGTTTTCCTACAACAAATCATGTAAACTTTGGAAATTAGGAAAACCACCTCCTTGTGAGGAGGACTGGCCCGGATCACCGTGGGGCTGGTACTGGTACTGATGATGTTGTGGAGCGTGAAGGACAAGTGCCTCTTGCGGGTTCCATGCATGCCCCTGCATCCTTTGGAAGCTAACCGACCCGTCTTCAGCCTCATAAATTAAGTTCATGGAGCGGCAGATGTGTACATCCACTCTTCCCGACCATGGACTCCTCTCGAAGGATCTAGGTATGTTCGTGAAGTGCTTGAAGAGACGGTATATCCACCCCCCGAAAAAGATAGGGGTTGGTGAAGTAGCAAGTCGGTTCAGATGCATGTTACGGAGCAGGAGGTACGAAACATCTAGGTGCCTGCGGGTATGAATACAATGAAGGACCACCAAATCTCTCAACCCCACAACGCCACTGCTATCATGCCTTTGGCTAAGAGAGTAAGCGAGGACTCTATGAATGTAACGGTAAAGTGGGTCCCTCAGCTAAGTGCTCTTAGTGTTGCTCGGGTTGTAGTGCCCTTCACCAATCTGAGCCCATGCGGCTTGGCGTTCGTTCTCATCCAACTCTCGCACCCCTCCGGTGTTTTCTTCATTACCCGCGTCTTCTTCCGTATACAACCCAATTATCGACCCAAATTGTGCCATTGAAGTCGAGTACCTAGTTCCACCACATCGGAATGCTACCCCATCATTGTCAAATGGGTCGCACCTTGAATTGAACGTGAAGGTGCTATAGAATTCCATAGTGCACTCGTGCACTGAGCGAAGTCGAGTTGTCAAGGTGACTCTTAGTGGTCCTGTGACTAGGTTGTTGAAGCGGTCAAGTTGGTTCACCAATGCTAACAAATCCATGCACGCTTGTCTTGGGTATTCTTCCGGTATTGTTTGAGGTACTTCGTATCTAGCCCTAGCATCGAGCTCATTTGCGTTGAACCTCGTGAATTTTCTTGACATCTGAAAGAATACACCAAAAGTTAGCATGAAACAGTGGAATTTTCGGAAAAAACTGCAAACAGCGAGCTGGACACGGCCCCGTGTTCAGCGGACACGGCCCCGTGTCCAGGTGTCTGTTACTCAAAAACATCATTTTTCGACCCGGTTTCGAAAACTTGAAAATTTTTGGTCCAATAGGTGCGGTTTCCCCTGAAAATGAAATCCCAAGTGCCGTTTTTCCCAAAACAACCCGTTTACCCATTCAATTTTATCTTTTTCAGTTCAAAAACAAGGGTTTGAGGTTTTTGTGAGAAATCAGGCGAATCTTTGAACAATTCAAGTGGATTTACTTTCTATAACACTACTCTAAACTAATGCTAACTGATTTAAGCAAAAATTTGAGGTTCGATCCGGATGAAGTTCAAGAACCCTAGATTTTTCCCCAAATTTTTTAAGTTTTAACTACATGCAAATGCTTAATCTAACTAATAATAGTGGTAGAATCATACCTTGATGTTGTTAGAACGATAGGAGACGTCGAAAATCTGTGGAAAATCGACTTGAACCAGAGCGTTTTTGGGGAAACGGGGCGTGTGGAATGAAGTAACTGTTATGAAAAAGGGGTTTTATCCCGACAGTCGCGCGGACACGGCCCCGTGTCCAGCGGACACGGCCTCGTGCCGAGCAAAAGTTTTTTTATTTTTTTTCGTGCTCGTGTGAGTGCCCCTTGTTTCCCAAAAACTTGGTTAGAAGACTTACTGATTAAGATGTCATCCCGTTGATTCGTAACTTACCAGGTATGATGTTGTTGCCTTTATTCATCGACCGTTTGAAGCGAGATTTCTTCCTCTTCATCCTCAATAAATCCTTGATAGAGTTTCAGCCGTTGGCCATTGACTTTGAATGGAGGTCCATTCCGAGATTTAATTTCTACTGCACCGTGTGGGAAAATATGGGTGATGGAAAAAGGTCCTGACCACCTAGACTTTAATTTACCAGGAAACAATCGAAGTCGTGAATTAAACAAAAGAACTTGATCTCCTACTCGAAATTCACTAGGTTTAATGTGTTTGTCATGCAAGTTTTTCATTCTTTCCTTATAAATTTCTGAGTTTGAGTATGCATAATTCCTAAGTTCGTCTAATTCATTTAATTGACAAAATCGATTTTTACCAGCAAATTCTAAATCTAAGTTTACATTTTTAATTGCCCAGTAGCTTTGTGTGCAATTTCTACTGGCAAGTAACTTTTTTCATAGACGAGCTTATATGTGGTTGTACCTATTGTTGTTTTATAAGCAGTTCGAAAAGCCCATAAAGCATCATCTAATTTATCTGCCCATTCTTTTTTATTTAACCCTACGGTTTTTTCGAGTATTCGTTTTAAACCTCTATTAGTCACTTCGGCTTGTCCGTTTGTTTGAGGGTGATATGCTGTTGAGACCCGGTGATAGACCCCATATCTTGTTAATATTCTTTCAAGTTGATGATTGCAAAAATGGGTACCTCTATCACTTATTAATGCTTTAGGTGTTCCAAAACGAGAGAATAATTTTTTCAAAAATCTTACCACGACTCTTCCATCATTTGTTGGAAGTGCCTCAGCTTCGGCCCATTTAGACAAGTAATCTACTGCCACAAGTATATATTTGTTTCCTTTTGACGGTGGGAAAGGTCCCATAAAGTCGAGTCCCCACACATCAAAAATTTCACAAACAAGGATGCCATTTTGTGGCATTTCGTTTTTGGAAGAAATATTACCTGTTCTTTGGCAAGCATCACATGTCTTGACAAGACTTTGGGCGTCTTTGTAAATGGTCGGCCAATAAAATCCTGAATCAAATACCTTTCGTGCGGTACTAGCGGCACCATGATGTCCTCCGTATGGACCTTCATGACAATGGCGGAGAATTCTTCGTGCTTCGCTACCATGTACGCATCGTCGGATGAGTTGGTCGGCACATATTTTGAAAAGATATGGATCTTCCCAAAAATAATGTTTCACATTAGCAAAGAATTTTTTTTCTTTGATGATGTGGCCAACCTTTTGCGACTATACCGCTAGCTAGGTAGTTAGCATAGTCGGCGTACCATGGTTCTTCCTTGTATTCCACCATTTCTAGGGACTCAGTTGGAAATTTTTCGTTGATTTGCTTGTCCCTGGTTGCCTCCAAAGCTGGGTCTTCTAAGCGTGAAAGATGATCTGCTGCGGTGTTTTCTGCTCCTCTTTTGTCTTTGATTTCAATATCAAATTCTTGGAGGAGTAGAATCCACCGAATCAAACGTGGTTTTGCGTCCTGCTTTTTGAAGAGATATCGAATGGCTGCATGATCTGTATAGACTATAGTTTTAGAAAGAACAAGATAAGAACGAAATTTATCAAAAGCAAATACCACAGCTAGCAATTCTTTTTCAGCTGTTGTGTAATTTTCTTGTGCATCGTTAAGTGTTTTACTAGCATAATAAATTGGGTGGAAATGCTTTTCTTTTCTTTGTCCCATGACAGCTCCAACTGCAAAGTCAGTTGCATCACACATGATTTCGAAAGGAAATTTCCAATCAGGTGCTATCATGGTAGGTGCATTGACTAACATTTCCTTTAGTGTTAGAAATGCTTGGTTGCAATCCTTGTCAAAGATGAAAGGGGCATCTTTTTCAAGTAATTTTGTTAGAGGCCTTGAAATTTTAGAAAAGTCTTTGATAAACCGCCTATAGAATCCGGCATGCCCTAGAAAACTTCTGATAGCTCTAACGGAGGATGAGGGTGGTAATCGAGAAATGGTGTCTATTTTAGCTCGATCAACCTCCATTCCTTCGCTTGAGATTTTATGACCGAGTACTATTCCCTCAGTTACCATGAAATGACATTTTTCCCAATTAAGGGCGAGGTTAGTTTCCTCATATCGGGATAGCATTCGTTCAAGGTTATCGAGGCATTGGTCGTATGAATCCCCAAAGATAGAAAAGTCGTCCATAAAGAATTCCATTGTCTTTTCTATCATGTCATGGAAGATAGCTACCATGCAACGTTGGAATGTTGCGGGGGCATTACATAGACCAAATAGCATGCGTCGATAAGCAAAAGTTCCATAGGGACATGTGAAAGTTGTCTTTTCTTGGTCTTCGGGTGCTATCGGGATTTGAAAGTAACCTGAAAAACCATCCAAGAAACAGTAAAATTTATGACCGGATAATCTTTCTAACATTTGATCAATGAAGGGCAAAGGAAAGTGATCTTTCCTTGTTGCTTCATTTAATCGTCTATAATCTATACATACTCTCCATCCTGTGACGGTTCTTGTTGGTATTAATTCATTTTTTTCATTAGTTATTACCGTCATACCTCCTTTCTTTGGAACTACTTGGACGGGACTTACCCAAGGACTATCGGAGATAGGATAAATAAGTTCGGCGTCAAGTAATTTGATGACTTCGTTTTTAACCACTTCTTGAACATTCGGATTTACTCGACGTTGTGGTTGTATTACCGATTTGTAGTCATCATTCATTAAAATTTTGTGCGTGCACATGGAAGGACTTATTCCTTTAATATCTACAAGCTTCCAAGCGATCGCATTTTTGTGTTTTTTCAAAAGACTAATTAATTGTTCTTTTTCTAAACTACCTAATTTAGACGAAATAATTACAGGTAATTTACCATCTTTGTCTAGAAAAGCATATTCCAAACCTTTTGGAAGTTCTTTGAGCTCAAGAGGTGGGTCTTTAGGAGACTCCTTTGCTCATTTTGATCAAGAACTTTAAAAGTTTGTTCTATGGCAACCTATTCTTCAACAAAGTGGTCAAACTTTTCACTTGTATCGGGTGGTTCATCTTCATCTTCAATTAGGGGGTCATTATTGCCGAATGGATATTTCATTGACCGCTCTAGATCGACACTCTTCTTAAATGCCCCTAATTGAAGAGGTAGATTGTTGTACTTCCGGTTTTTCAAAGCTTCGTAAGTTTTTACAAATGGTCGTCCCAACACTAGAGGAGCGTCATCGAGGATAACAAAGTCGGTTGGGACTACTATTTGATTTGTTTGAACCAAGACATCCTCAACTACACCGATTGATTTTATTACCTTCCGATTGGATAGAAAAATGGGTATTTGAAGTGGAGAAAAATCACTAACACTTAATTTTTCGAAAATGTAGTTAGGCATTATGTTAACACAAAGATCTTTATCAATCGTGACATTACTAATAAACGAATTTTGAAAAAAACATGGAACCGGTGTAATGTTGATTTTAAATGGGTCTTCTTTTATTAGCGAGGTTTGATCATTAGTTAACTTAACACTTACCGTTTCGTCAATTTTAGTGTTAGTATTTAACTCTTTTAAAAACTTAGCATAAGTGGGAACTAAACAATGATTTTCAAAAGAAGGTGACAAGAGATTAATTTGTTCAAAATTAGACTATTCTTGAATTTTAACGTTGTCGGACTCACCTTTTTCGTTGTTTAACTCATGTGTCGGTTTTTCACTTATTTGTTCTTCCATTTTTACACTTTCAGTTATCTCTTCTTTATTTAATTCTTCTCTTGCGCGGGACTCCTCTTCCGTTGCGCGAGATTCTTTTATATAGCGATCGATAACTCTAAGGTGTTCTAATATCCTATCGGTCACTTCGGTTATAGAAAAAGGATCGGGATTTTCAAAGCTTGAATCCGGTTGTTCGATCCTTTGTTCCTCATAATACCCATATGAAGTAGATGGTTCACACCATTGTTCTTCATTGTAAGCATATGATGGATAAGGGTCGTAATTTTGTTCTTCATAGTACTCATACGAGGTGGGTTGTTCACGCCATGGTTCCTCATAATAAGCATATGAAGGTGGTGGCTCATATCTTGGTTCCTCAAAGTATGAGTAAGGAGGCTCATACCTTGGTTCATCAAAATATGAGTATGAGGGATGAGGTTCATACCTTTGGTCTTCATAGGATGTGTATGAAGTTGATGGCTCGTACCTGGGCTCCTCATAGTAGGTGTATGAAGTGGATGGTTGATATAAGTTACAATATTGAATCGAGTGCGGGTCACCACAATTAGTGCAATAGTCACTCCTATAATCATCCTCCTCATAGGTGTAGTTGTAACCTCCTGAGTATTGATCCATAAGAATCACTCAGCAGACCACAACCAAGTCTCGAGACCAGAAAACAAAAAATAAAAACGGAAACAGAGGCTGGACACGGCCCCGTGTTCAGTGGACACGACCCCGTGTACAGAATCTGTATCTGGGCGTTTTAATTAAAGTTACTGATTTAGTTGAGCACGGGGGCGTGTTCAGTGAGCACGGCCCCGTGTTCAAGTTACTGTATCTGGGTGTTTTATTAAAAATATGCAGCATGGCCCCGTGTTCAGCGAGCACGGCCCGTGTTCAACCTACTGTAAATGCAAAACTAAACTAAAATTCAGAAAAATGTGCGCGCGTTTTAAAAAGGTTTTGAAAAACTGATTAGGCCGTCGATTTTAAGCTTTCTTAAAATCCTTGTGTCCCCGACAACGGCGCAAAAAACTTGATGTGCGTGAGTGTTATTAGTTTTTAATGTATTTATTAAGTCCTTTTTAACACTTTTTAGCCAAGTTTTAAATTTATAAAACACGATATTTACTAATACTAAACACACATATGGGCAAGTGCACCCATCGTGAGCGTAGTATAGTGTTGGTAAGATACCGAGGTCGTCCAAGGACACAAGAGCTTTTAGTACCGGTTTATCCTCAACGTCTAATCAAATCAAAAAGTTTAGAAAAAGGTTTTAGACTAGAAAAATAAAAACTAACTAAAATGCTGAAAATAAAATAAAAGTAAAAACAGATAGACAAGATGAATCACTTGGCTCCGACTCGTGTATAGTGTAACCTTTGATTATTTCCGCACTTTTGCACTATTTAAGAGATTATCTAAGTTATTGTAGTAGGCCCCTCTTTGGAAGGTGACGTTACCCTCAACCCAGTAGTTTGAGTCAGCAAGGATACAATCCTAAAGGGTCGGATTATTGAAAGATAATTAATTAAGTTATTAATGCATATTATGGTAGGCCCCTCTTTTGAAGGTGACGTTACCCTCGGCTAAGTAGTCTGAGTCAGCAGGGATACAGTCCTAAGTAGCCGGGTTAAAGTATTAATAGTAGTTTACATATGAGGGGGTCAAAGGGTTTGGACCCCCGCCATCCAATACCGTTAAGTATTGAAGGAGGTCCTACTAAATTTGACCCAGGTCCTTGTAGGATCTATACACTAAACAAGGCAAGACTCTTACCAAACTGTTCCCTTAACCCCCGACCAGGTAGCCAACATACCTCCATATAGACCGTGGAGATATGAATGGTGAAAATCTTTTATTTTATATAGACAGTAAAATAATGCCAAGACACCACAGACAAACGATAAGGAAAAATCATCTTCAACATAAGAAACTAGTTATTAAAGTCATTAATACAAAACCAAGTAAAAAGTGCGAAAAGATTAGAAATAAAAAGTATTACACTAGACACTTTGTCTTCACTAAGTGATGCAAGAGACTTAGGCAAACATGGCCTTGATTGTCAAGAACTCTTACGATCAATCTTGGATCCCGAGACGACTCACACACTCTATGATGGACAATGGATGATGGTGGTGGATGATGGTGTTATGGTGGTGGGTGAAGTGTGAGAGAGGTGGTGTGCCAAGGGATGGTTTGCAAATGAGCCAAGCACCCCTATTTATAGGCTGAACAGAAGATCGGGCACGGCCCCATGTCCAGTGGGCACGGCCCCGTGTCCATCCTCTTCTCTGTCTTCATTAATTGCAGTTTGGCTGCATTAGTTGACCACGCCCCCGTGTCCGTTGGGCACGACCCCGTGTGCAAAAGCGTATCTGTACTATCAAGATTTGCCTGGATTCTGCGAATCTTATAGTTGACCACGGCCCCGTGTCCGCTGAGCACGGCCCCGTGGTGGGCGATGGAAGCTTCTACAACTTTGTCTTTTATGCTGACACTTGGGCACGCCCCCGTGTTCACTGAGCACGGGGCGTGTTCAGTCTTCTGTTTTCTTGTTTTGCTTGGGAAGATGCTTTTCAGGGAGGTCGGGCACGCCACGTTTGTTCCTTTTCTTGTATTTATGTTAGATTTAGCTGCCTTTTTGCCTCTTTTGTTAATTTGAGCTCATTTAATCCTGAAAATACAAAAGGAAGACAAAAGCACACTTTTTCCAACATTAGTACTAAAAAAGGGTTAGTTTTATGCAACAATTGATGTAATTTATATGTTGCATTTTGCACACATCAAGGAGCAAATCTCGATGGACTTCATAACGAATTACCCAGGACCCCTAGAGGGAATGATATAATATGGGTGATAGTTGATCGATTGACGAAGTCTGCACATTTCCTACCGACCCGAGAGAAGGATAGCACTGGAAAGCTTGCTGAGCTGTACCTGAAGGAAAGCGTGGCACGTCATGGGGTGCCTATCTCAATTATTTCAGATAGAGATGGACGTTTTGTCTCAAGGATCTGGCAATCCTTCCAGGAAGCCTTTGGATCTCAACTAGATCTAAGCACGACCTTCCATCCGCAAACAGACGGCCAGAGTGAACGGACCATACAAACGCTGGAAGATATGCTTCGCGCATGTGTTATGGACCTAGGCGGCAGCTGGGATACTCACCTACCTTTAGTTGAGTTTTCCTACAATAACAGCTACCATACGAGCATAAAAGCCGCACCATTCGAAGCTCTATAAGGCCGCAAGTGCCGCTCGCCATTATGTTGGGCAGACGCTGGAGACAAACGTATGGTTGGTCCTGAACTTGTTCATGAAACAACCGACAAGATCATTCAGATCTGAGAGCGCATTAAGGCGGCTCATGATCGCCAAAAGAGCTACGCTGATCAAAGACAGAAACCCTTAGAGTTCGAGGTGGGAGACAGAGTTTTGTTGAAGGTCTCACCTTGGAAGGGTGTAGTAAGAATCAGAAAATGTGGAAAGCTAAATCCACGATACATCGGACCATTCAAGATCTTGGAGAGAATTGGTGTCGTGGCGTACAAGTTGGAGTTACCGGAAGAACTTAACGGAGTACATGATACGTTTCATGTGTCCAACCTCAAGAAGAGTCCAACCCAAGAAACAATCATCAACCCTGCGGATGAAGTGCATATCGACGACACCCTCCACTTTACTGAAGAACCCGTTGAGGTTACAGACTGGAAGGTCAACAAGACTCGGAGGAGTAGTGTTAAGCTTGTCAAAGTACGTTGGAACTCTAGGCACGAACCCAAGTACACGGGGGAATGTGAAGACCGGTTCAAAGCCAAGTACCCCCACCTGTTCGAGAAAGCTCCTGCGGGGGATAACTCAGCCTGAATTTCGGGACGAAATTCTTTTAACGGGGGGAGACTGTGACAACTGGCACAAAACCGGTAATTTCCGTACAGTTTAATTATTATTTAATATCTGCAATTATGTGCTTAAATGTCAACATTGTCTGATTACATGCTATACATATGAATTCATGCACGTTTTATACTTCAAATATTGCTTTATGCACTTCTTTAAGCGTTGCGTCAGAAAGACTAGTAAACTCACCGGTAAGACTCACTGTGTCAGCAGTCCTGCAGAAAACAATCAGACAATAGAATTAGGGCCTAGGAGTAGGTCCAACATCTAAAATACATTAAAACCCAAGTGTGGATACAAGGGTTAACATATAAACTTTCCGGAACCTACACTATGCACTAAAAAGCACCCGAAACTTAACTAAAATGCTGAAATCAGCAACAATTCAGCTATAATCAGCTTTTAAGCACATTAATATCATGTAGAATTTATGTTTTAATGCCCAAAATAACTTACAAAGTGTCGGGAATTAAAACTGCCACAAAAAGTGCTTCATACTTAGTGAAACTGCGCAATTCAGCACTTTAACGACCATAACGAACCGAACAACTTGACAATAACTGGGACATCAAAATTTGACTAGAAGTAATGTTTTTTATGATATTAAATTAGTATTGATGCTAGAACACCTTAAAAATCATAAAAACCCTTAAACACACTTAAACATACTTAAACCTTACCATTTGCACTTTAAACCCTCCACTTCCCAAAATTTACACTTTATCCCCCCCCCCTCACCATAACCGGCCCTATGGGCCCCACTTGACTATATTTACTTTTCCTAACCATGTTCCCTAACTATTAGACAAAGAAATCTTAAAGGAGATCATGTGTTGGATTTTTTTATATAAACCATAAGAATTCACCATTACCCACCATTCACAATATTCACCATCTTCTTCCTCCTCCCTTCACCCTTGCTCTTGGCTCAAACCCACACACATACACCCACCATTTTCAAGCTTCAATCATTCAATCCAAGGTGATCTAGAGGTGTATGGAGGCCATTTAGGAAGGTGTACGGTGCTAGAACTTGAAGGACCACCTTGTGGAGCTTTTAACCTCTTGATTTCTTCCTTGTGCATCACCTTCATTTTTGTGCCACTTCCCTAGCCATTAGAGCTAGTAGTAAGCTTCTTGATCACTAATTTAAGTCATGTTTATGTTATGTACAAGTTTCACCATCTAAACAACTTAACTTCTAATGTTAAAAATGAAAAGATCTAACATATTCATGAAGAAAATAAGTGCTTACATGAAAGTTTAGTGTATGTATTGATGTTGTTGATGTTATATCTTGTGTTTATGTTTAGATCTAGTATGTTAAAGCTTAGATATACCAAGTTTAAGCATGGATCTTGAAGGATCCATGATTAAACTTGAAGATGAACATATGAAGCATGATGTGAACTTGAAGTAAGAATTTCTATGCATAATCTTGTAACTTTGAAGTAATAAAGTGTGTGTAGAACTAATTTTTGAAACTAAAACTCATGGAAGGTTTGTTAGAAGTTTAACATAAAGCTTGTTTTTGAAAGATCTAAAGTTATTAAGCATGGATCTTGAAAGATCCATGGTGAAACATGATGTTAAACATAATGATCTTTCTAATAAACATAAAAGTGGTTTTTAGAACATGATTTACAAACTTTGAAACCATTAAACTCATAAATAAGTTGGTTAATAAAATAAAGTCTTACAAAAGTTTGTTTAAAATCCACAAGAACACTTATTTTTGGAAAGGTTATAATATGTTAAGTGTAGATCTAAAAGACTACACGTTTTTAACAAGAATCAAGTTCACCATGATGTTTCATATGAAGAAATTAGTATATGTTGGTGATGATTGTTGTTGAAAATTTTTTTGATGATTGAAAAGAAAATAAACACATGTTTTGAAAACATGGGAAACCTCCATTTTTAGGGGAAACTATGTCAAAAAATTTATAAAATTTTGACACTTAGAAAAATATAAGTTTTGGTGAAACTATTCCCTAAAAAATCACCTAAAAATATATACCAAGGTTTCCCTAATTTTTGTGTAAATTTCAAGTTAAGAAATGATGATTTCTTCAAGATAAAAATTGATATTAAGTATGTATATTTTAAAGAAAAATATATATATTTATTGATCATCAAATTTTGTGCTAAGTGTATATTATGTGTATTATATGTAGTAGTGTATTAGGAACTTAAAAATACACTAAATACTCCGAAGGAGTATGAGTACAAAATACACATACAAATACATGAGAATACATAAGTATACAAGTGTACAAAAATTCCTCACAAAGAAGCACATGAAAAAATACAAGAAAATATATTTATGAAAATATATTTCTTAACATATTATTTAACTTGGACAAGTTATGAACTTAAAAATATATTTTTAGACAAAAATATATAACCAATACCAAGTATCGGAATTTCTACAAAATCGGGTGAATATCAGGAATAACCATACATATTTTATAGCACGACCAAAATATATATATTTCATACAAGTCTTAAAAATATATTATTTTTAAGAAATATATTTCCGGAAAGTAATAAAAATCAAAGTATTGATTTTTGGTGGAAAATACAAAATACACAAGTATTTACATTAAATACAAAGTATACCTTCCTAAGTATACTTGTACAAAAATAATATTGAAAATATTGTTTCACAAAATACTTATATTTATTTTTGGGAAAATAACATAGTTAAAAAAATAAATTATTTTTAACAACAAAGAACATATACATAAACAAAATATGGTGACTTGTACTTGTGTGATACAAGTCTAGTGACTAACATTAATAGAACACGTATAGGTCACGACGCTACCGGTGAAGTCTACGACGCAGGAAACGCAAAGTTGTGAGTTCATGTCCCCACTTTTAAACTTTTACTTATTTTCTAAACTTGGGGAAAATACATGTGTTATGTTATGTTGATTTCAAAAACTAAGGAATGACACATAGATCACGTGACGAATAAGGTACCATAAGTACCATTAGTCAACGTACACATTTAGACCGCGGAACAGAAGGGTTAGATCTAATGGGTTTCAGGCAACCCCACTCTTGGCCTACTTCTACCAATGAGTGCTTTTGTGTCTCAGTCGATCTCGACAAAAATGCCTAGGTTTGGTGGCTTCCTATGTCGTGACATATGTTAATGGCATAGCTAACCATTAGCGATCTCTTATTCCTTACATTTGCAGAAATACTTATTTCATACAAATTACATACCATGTTTTCATTCAAGTATATAAACATTCAAAACAAAAACTGCATGAATTCACACCAACATTATGTTGACGATTTTTTCAAAACTCACATGTATTTCAGGTAACTAATGTGGATGTGCGCGCGGTCTTACTTTGCTCCAAGATGTCGCTTTTGTTTTAGTCATGTCATGTCAAGACTCTGATGCCTGTTTTTGTGGGATTTGGTTACTATATTCCATCTTGTGTGGGATATAAAAATCAAAACCTTTATGTTCGTCTTTAAATAAAGTTGTAAACTTTTCAGACAATATGTTGTCTTGTGATGTAAACACTTAACCTATGTTATGTTTTTAGTTATGTAATGTTAATGGCATTTGGAGTTATTTTATGATCATGTAGTATGTTTACCATTCGTATGCAATGAGAACCTTTCAGGATCACACCTCGTGCTTTCGCCTTAGAAAGGGGTGTGACACTAATTACTTGTTCTTTTAACTTTAACTAGGTTTTTAACTTCTTTTGTTATTTTTGTTGTGTTTACATGTGTTTTGAAATCACTACGAGGGCGTTGCGCACAGAACCGCTGACAAGAACAAAAAGAAAATATAGAAAAAAACACTAAAAGATAACCGAAAGAAAATCAACCAAAAAAGTTGTATGGTAATGATGTTGTTCGTATGAAACCCATGGTCAGAGATAAGCAAATGGTACATGGGTACCGGTAATGAATTTCCCGAACCGAAAGATCTTAAGTACAAATTCGGTACCGACTTTTGGCGCCTACCGGTTTTTACCTTCATATACCGGTACCGTAGCCGGTATATTTGGCATCGGTATCGGTTGGCACCGGCCTCATCCCTACCCCTGAAACTAAAAAAAAAATCATTAAAAGTTGAAGAAAATCAACAAAAATTCATATAGTATTATATTTTCTCTTTTTTTCACTCACAATCACTTTTTATAATATAAAGACCACACTCACATATATTTGATGGAAGCCATGTGAATTCTAAAAATGCTTTAACGAATATAAAATTCATCAAGGCAAGGAGTATGTCTCCAATTTGAAATTCCCTCGAAATTTATTTTTCAATGTTATCTTAATTCTCTTGAACTGTAAGGAACATAAAATTCATCGAGGACTCGAGGTAGGGGCATGTTTCCAATTTGAAATTCCCTCGAAATCTATTTTTCAAAGTTATCTTAATTCTTAGGATGTCTGTGGGGACCAATTTGATGTAAGACGATCGTTTAAAACAACAAAAAAGAATATGTTATAAATATTTAAGAAAGAGAGCTAAAATCTTATTTTAATTATATATCCGACGACCAATTATTATATTGAACTTCCAAGTTTTTTGATCTTTTGCTATAGCTTAAAAAATCCGACGACCTATTATTATTTTGAACTTCCAAGTTTTTTTTTGTTTTTTTTTATATAGCTTAAAACTGAAGTTTAAACAACACATAACTTTTGATTAGGGCTGGAAAAGAACTGAACGAACATAAACAAGGACATGTGTTCAGAACTGTTCATAAACACTTATTGAACGAGATTTTTTGTTCATGTGCGTTCATTCAGGAAGTAATGAACACAAACGAACCTGCATGAACACAAACAAACATTTATGAAAACAATCGAACACAAACGAATGTTCATGAACACCAACAAGCGTTTTGTGACAAAAAAACGAACACAAACGAACATATAATAAATTCTGAATAAATCAGCATATCTCATAAAAAAGACATTGCGTAGATAAGTATTATGTAATAGGATTATGATCAAATACAAAGGGTAAGAAGCATTATAGTCCATTGATCTTGGATTTGGAGGGTTGAGATTAGTTTTAGGGAAAATAATATAATGGAAGGGCATAAAAATGATCCTACATTTATGAACTTTCTCTCTTCACATGCAAGGCACATGACAACTCCCCATCAATTTAAAATGTCCTTAAATTTTTATACGGCATTCTTTTTAAAAGAAAATTTCATCATAATAACAAGCGTTTTTTATCTTTAATATGAGTATGATATTGTCATATAAAAACAAAATAAAAAAATTCATTTTAACTGGTTTTTTTATTGTGTTAAATGTTCTGCTCATTGTGTCTTTCAGCTGGGTTTTGGTTATTAAGTTTTTACCATGGTTTCTATACATTGTATTATTATCAAAACTTATAACACAATGTTAATTTGGATTTTATCCATTGTGTTTTTTATAAGAACCTATAACACATTGTATGATATAATGAAGATGGTATTATATATGAGTTTTATATACATTGTGTTATAAGTTCAGGTCATTGTGTTTAATCTGCTATCCATTGTGTTTTAATCTGTTGTTCATTGTGTTTTTAATCCATTGTCCATTGTGTTTTAGTCTGTTGTCCATTATGTCTTTTATCTGCCGTTAGCAATTATGTCTTTCATCTGCTATCATCAATTGTGTTTTTAGTTTACTATCCATTGCAATTTTTAGTTTGATACTCATTGTGTTATATGTTATGTCAATTGTGTTATACGTTATGTTCATTGTGTTTTAGTCTATTGTCTAATGTGTCTTTTACCTGTTGTCATCGAATGTGTTTTTTGTCTACTTTACATTGTGTTTTACGTAATGTCCATTGTTAAGTACGCAACTGGGTTTTCGATTTTTTGTAAGTATAAGAATATGGTACTTGTATTAAAGATAAAAAGACGCTCGATTTAAAAAAAAAAAACAAATTACGTATAAAAAAGTTATGGATGTTTAAAAAATTAGGAGGGGGGGGGGGGGGGGATAGCATGTGGACAAAATTACTCTTCCCACTTGATTCTTCCATGGACACTTGTTACTCTATGGTGACTTCTTACACTTCTTATTTTTAAACTCCTTTGTATTATAAATCAACTCGTAATATACAATACCCTAATATTTATTCAATATTTATTAGTAGGAATTTCGAAGTATATAACAATTAAAAACCTTTGTGAACTATCAAGCATAAACGAACACGTTCACAAACATAAATGAATGAATATGATCTTTGTTCATGTTTATTTGTTTAACTAAAGAAACAAAAATTTTTGTTCGTGTTTGTTTTTTTTTATCAAACGAATGAACACAAACAAATTTCTTGTCAAGCAATTCACGAAATATTTACAGAACGTGAAGTTCATTTGCAGCGTAACTTTTGAATTTTGATGCTTATTGAACAAGTCATGCATCCATATAAATTACAACTGTAGATACATGATATACAAGTAGTCAAAGCATGGGTGTAATGGGTGTGTGCTTTAGAGCACCAATGATAGAAAAGTAATCGAATGAATACTTTCAAACCAATCATTTACCGAATACACTTGTCTTTAGGTTAATGTAACACATAATATTTATTATAATATAATGTAACACATAATATTTAGGGTATATTACAGTTTTCGTCCTTTATATTTGTATTAGATTACAATGGATGACCTTTAATTTCAATAATTACAGTCATAGTCCTTTATTTGTAAAACACATTACACCCTACGTCCTTTAGCACTAACCTAGTTAAATTTTCAGTCAAGTATGTCATGTGCCTTGCACCTGAGGGCAAGGTGGTAATTTTACTCAATTTATTTGAAATTTATTTAATAAATAAAACAAAAAAAATTCTAAAATTAAATTAAAAAATATATATACCAGTGAACTTTCTCTCTCATGACCCCTCTCTCTCTTAACTCTCTTCTCTTTCTCTCTCTCAATTCCCTATCTCTCTATAGGTTTTCTCCACCACCACCACCATCCTCATCCGACCACCACTTCCGCCGCTGGAAATCACCATAATTTTCGTAGCCACCACCTCCCCAACCTCCGGTAACCACGAGAACCACCACTATCTTCACAGCCACCACCACCATATTCACAACCACCACCACCGAAAACCACCATCATTTTCGTAACCACCACCGCCAGAAAGCACAAAACCTAACCACTAGAAAAATAATCATATAACCCCCTAATCTTTCCTGTCTCCACTCTCCTTCCACAAATTCGTACCCAGATCTGTAAAATCGCAACCATGGTAACTGTTAGTGTGTTTCAAATCAAGTAGATCGTGGATGTTGTGACAATACTCAAAGGAAGACGATGATAGAACAAGATGTTCATTCTGATTCAATCTAGGGTTACGGTAAGTGATGGGAATAGTTCTGAGATCTTGGGATTTGTTATGTGGTCTTAAGTTGTGTTTTCAGATCGGGTGGGGATTGTTGTGGTTTGCTTATTGTGGGTTCAGATCTGTTGGGGATTGTTGTGGTTTGTTGGTGATGGTAAAGTTCTTGCAAGTACAAAACAACAGTGTATGTTGCAGTTTAAAGTTAGCCGATTCGGCTTGTGTCAACACTACCTGTTCACGGGTCGTCATTGAACAACAAGCAGGATTTGCGAGGGATGGTGCTTTGCTGGAGATGGTTGGATTTGGTGCTGGTGAGTGTCACAATGGTGGTTATATACATTTTAGATATATTAGCAAAATTACCACCTTACCCTCATGTGCAAGGCATATGACATACTTAACTGGAAAATTTAACTAGGTTAGTGCTAAAGGACGTAAGGTGTAATAGGTTTCACAAATAAAGGATTGTTACTGTAATTGATGAAGTTAAAGTCCATCTATTGCAATCCGATACGAACATAAAGGACAAAAACTGTAATTTACCCTAATACTTATATATAAACGTTGATATGAAATATTTTTTAGTTCACAAGTGAAAATATAAAGATAAATTGAGATGGTTAAAGTAAGAGCATTCACATTGAAATCTTCATCTATAAATTTAATCTAAAAGACACATTTTTCTATAAATTTTGTATACTTTTCAAAAACATCACACATCCAATTCTTTATTTCTAAGAGCATTAACATTGAAGACTCCATCTCTATATTTAAATCAAAAAGTAGATTTTTCTCTAAATTTTTATTAATTTCTAAAAATCTCTTATATCCAACCCTCTATCTCTACATCTATCTTACTCACATTAACACGTTTTATTATTATTTTATCTTTCCTACACACTCATAAAAAAATACAGAGAGTTGAATATAACCCTCTAAATATAGAGGTGTATTTTAGTCTCTTTAAATTGTTCTCTACCATAGAGGTTTCAATGTAGTAGCATTTTTATTGTTTCTTCTACTTTTTCCTATGTATTATATAGAATGCCCACATATAAAGGCTCCAATGTGAATGCTCTAACTCTATCTCACTCACAGAAACTTATTTTATTGTTATTTTCTCTTTCCTACACACTTAAAAAAAACATATAAAGAGTTGCATATAAACCTCAAAATATAGAGGTGTACTTTACTATTCTATAAAATGTTCTTTACAATAGAGAATCCAATGTAGTGTTGTTTTAGTTGTTCTCTCTATATTTCTCTTTATATTATATAGAAAGTGTGAATATAGAGGTTCCAATGTGAATGATGTATCTTAAATATTTGGAGTTATCTTTTTTTTTTTTTGAACGGCAAGCAACGATGTGTTAACCACCTGACATTGGGGTTTATCGATTTATGTTAGGTTAGGATTGGGTCATTGCGATCGATATAAATATGTCTAGTGTTGGTTCGTTGGTGACTTGGTGTATGGACTATGGAGTCTGAGTTTTATTGTGAGTTTATAATAAAGAAACGAGTGATGGTGGAGTTTATCACAAACTCGGTTGTTCTTGTTCTCGTTTATTTGTGTGTGTTTAATCTATTTGGCCAACAGAAAATAAATGCATAGTTTCTTCAACTAGTATGACTTTAAGATTTCTAGAATAAAATTTTTGACAAAAATAAAATACAATAAGAAAAATAATATACTTTTTTGGACATATCATACAACTACTTCAGTCATTCTTTCACACATACATAACATCCAATTCCAAACTTTGTTTTAAATACCCAAACAAGTTGATTTAAATAACGTTTCACGGTTACACAACACAAGGAAACCGCAATAGAAATCCAAATAACACATACAAAGGTTTCTTTATTTATTACATGAAAACAAAACACCAGTTCTTGTTTGGGTCATTGCTCGATGTCATCTTCAGCAGTTGCAAGGATCGCACTTGCAGCTACTTCCGCACTTGCACGCGTTTCCGCTCTCGGCAACCTCGGTTTCCTCAGCAAAACTGCAGTTTTTATAAACTTAAAATCATTTTATAATCCCATAATAGGGTTTATTAATTTCTATATCACATATAAAGACAAAACCAAAACTTTTTAGTCAAAGGGGTCGTTATAAAGTTCAAAGAACTTGTTTATTTAGATTTTACAAGAAAAAAAATAGAGACGCTTTTGAGTCCTGACCATCCCTTAGTTCCGTCCCATAACACATGATATATATGTATTTAAAACAATAGAAGTACGTACGTCATCCTGGGTGCAACACCGTCGACGATGATAGTGGTGGTGGTGGTCGACATCTCGACGTTGCAGCTGTCGTGACAAATCACAAAAGTGGTTAAGAGGATTAAAATTTACTAAAAGTATAAAAATAAGTAAACGAATTAAATATTTATATATAAAGAACCAAGAATAGAAAAAGAATTGAAATTACGAGTTGCAGTTGCAGCTGCTGCCGCATGAGCAGCTTGAGCCGCAGTTGCACTTTCCACTTGAGCAAGACATGTTGATTCGAAGGTTTTGAGATTAGTTTGGGTACTAGAAAGATTGTTGTTAAAAGCTTGGTGATTTTCTTGTGTGATAATTGGGTGTTATTTATAGAGCAACAAATGGATCACCACCATACACGTGTATGGTTTTGATATCACATGCGTATGTTCATATTATTCCATACGGTCACCAATCACCATCACTTGTTGAGTTGTTGAGTTTTTGGTTGAATTTCATCTATGTTACTTTCTCAAAATAAACGAATCACTTTATCATACTTGATCACGGAACTACAATTTCTAGCGGTGTAAACGAGTTGAGTACGAATTTTAATTACTAATTTTAAACTCGATTAGTTAACTTGGTCGAGCTTCTCTTGTTTCAAGTCTATATCTTAAATTCCACCTCAGCTTGTTAGAATTGTTTTATAAACTATAAGATCGAATTCAAACTCGTTTGCTAGTTATTTAGTTATCAAATGACATTTAGCCCAATGGTATTTTAATGTGTTATAAATGTTACCCCTTTCCTTAGAGGTCAAGGGTTGAGTCCCATTATGGATTGGAATAGATTAGGAGTAAATTCTTTTTAAGTGTACGAGCTATTGTTTAAAAAAAGTTATTTAGTTGTTTTTCATTTCTTTAATTATTTCTTTATGTTTATATTTCATTATTTTGACATTCAAAATTTAACTATATATATAAGATATAATTTTGTTTGTAGTCTATATCTATATCTACCTAGCCATCTGTATATATCTATACTAGCTTATAAACCTGCGCATTATGCGGGTTAAACTATTAAAACGATATAAATTATAAATCTCGAAGTAAATCTTATGACTAAAATTACATTTTAAATATAAAAATGAAAGCGATCAATTAGAGTCGTATTTTATCGAATGAGTCAACTAGGTAACATGTTTCATTTTTAAAGAAGCAAAAATGTGAAATGACCAAATATGTTCTTAATCGTTTGTTTAAAAGATATTATATCTTTGATTATATCTTTTCGGTAATCATAAAATATACAAAAATTTTGCAAAACCTATATATAAAAATAGAATGTACAAAATGTGTTGACACGTAGACATGATGTGACCCAACCCGTTTTGACCAGTAAAAAATCACCCATTTTTATAATACGAATCCATTGCAACCTGAAAAAGAAACCTAAATCAAATTCAAACATCGAAAAGATCATTATTTGTCATATTGATTCCATAAAAAAGAAACACGAGTCTTGTTACATATATGCGATCGAATATCACCACCTTCTTTAGCACCGGGTTTATTATTAATAAGAGTAAAGTCCTATTTGAGTCCTTGTTGTTTGTACAGTTTAACCATTTGAATCCAAAAACCAAAACTGTCTTGATTTGAGTCCCTGTGGTTTCTAATTTTAACCATTTGAATCCAAAAGTAAACAACATCCAAATCAGAAACATTTGGTTTTTGGATTCAAATGGTTAAAATTAGAGACCACGTGGACTCAAATGGTTAAAATTAGAGACCACAGGGACTCAAATCAAGACAGTTTTGGTTTTTGGATTCAAATGGTTAAATTGCACAAACCACAGGGACTCAAATTGGACTTTACTCTATTAATAATATTATTATTATTATTATTTAATATTTTTATTATAATATCCTTCAAGCTATTTTTTGGGGAGAATTAATAGGTATTTTGGATAGCTATATGAATTCCATAATTAAAATGTTACGGAGTTTATATTGAATATAACTAATTATTATTAAAGAGTAAACTGTCATTTTGGTCCCTGTGGTTTGGGCACTTTTGCCATTTTAGTCCAAATCTCAAACTTTTTTACATCTGGGTCCCTGTGGTTTGCATTTTGTTGCCATTTTAGTCCAAATTTCAAAAACCCCCTATTTTGACTGTTGAAAGCTGCTTATTTTGTCCTTTAGTGCAGGGGTATTTTGGTCATTTATGTTTTATTATAAACTGATCATCATCATCCCCAAAAATAATCAGCTCTCTCTCTCTTCTCTCTCTCTCTCTATAGCACCACCACCACCGCCACCTCCTCCCTCTCTCTCTCTTCTCTCTCTCTATAGCACCACCACCGCCATAACCTCCTTCCACAACCACCTGTTTCCACCATTACCACCCATTCACCCACCGCCGCAACATCCACCTCCAAACCCTAACCGTCAACCTGTTTAAGAATCGCCAGCCACCACGTTTCTTCTCTCTCTAGAACAAACAAACAACTGATAGATTCACAGAAACTAAAAGGATTCAACACATATTCATCATCAAATCATGCCAAAATCACAGAAGCTCCGGCCCTTAATTATTGTTTATAGAACCTCGATGAAGGATACTGTTTACAGATCGGCCTTTTACACGAGATCAGATTGTTTTGAGATGGATTTGATGCGATTAGTATCGATTCAGGTGCAGAAAGATGATGATTTAAGAATCAAGGTTAAGGTACTGTTTACAGATCGGCCTTTTACACGAGATCAGATTGTTTTGAGATTGTTTTGAGATCAGATTGTTAATAGAAAGATGCAGGTCATGTGTTGTCTGAATTGTTTGATTTTAGGTTTAGATAAAGAGATAGAGAGGCGATGGAAAGAGAGTGAGGAGAGAAAGGGTTTTTTTTTTTGTTGATTTTAGGTTTTGAACTCAGAGAGAGAAGTGATGGAGAGAGAAGCAGTTTAGGGAAGGAAGGAGGGATGAAGAAGAAGACCAAATAGAACTGAAAAGTGAAGTCGGAGAAGAAAAGGGGTGGGGTTGGGGTTGGGTAGTTGGGCGGTGGTTGCAGGGGGTGCGAGAGGATGGTGGCAGGTGGTGGTGCTTGGCGGCGAGAGGGGGTGGTGGTGGTTGAAGATGATGAGGTTGAAGATGATGATGATCAGGGGGTTATTATATTTGGGGGTTTTTTATTAAATGAATTGCTTTAATGAAAATTAAATGACCAAAATACCCCTGCACTAAAGGACAAAATAAGCAGCTTTCAACATCTAAAATAGAGGGTTTTTGAAATTTGGACTAAAATGGCAACAAAATGCAAACCACAGGGACCCAGATGTAAAAAGTTTGAGATTTAGACTAAAATGGCCAAAGTGCCCAAACCACAGGGACCAAAATGGCAGTTTACTCATTATTAAAATTCAATATATATTTGAGGGGTTTATTTTCAAGTGTTAGGATATAATAGAAAGTTTATTTGGCTAAGAAGGCTAGAAAGTAATCTTGACCATCCATTTATTTAATCAATGACTAATATTAAATGAGGGAAATTGAAGGGAAGAAAAGAGGCGCGCGAGTTTGTTTAGGGGCATTCTAGTCAATCCAAGGCAATAGTTTCTCTCTCCTCCAATTTCCCCCCATTTTTTAAACGTTAATAACTCTTTCATATGACAATATTTTTTTTATAAAAATTGCACAAAAAAAACGATCGTTTTTTTATCTTTAAAACGAGTATACTATTGCTATATTTTGGAAAAAAAATTTCTAAAACCCAGTTGCGTAAAACGCAATGGAAAAAAACCCTAAAAATGACATTTTTCTAAAACGCAATGCACAAAAAACACAAAAGAAATGTCTTATTTGTAAAACGCAATGGCCAGAAAACACAAAGAAATGTCTTATATCTAAAACGCAATAGCCTAAAAACACAAAAGAAAATGTACTTTCTAAAACGTAATGGACTGAAAACACATAAAAATGTGTTTTACTTAAAACGCAATGCACAAAAAACACAAAGAAATGTCTTATTTCTAAAACGCAATGGCCAGAAAACACTTAAAATGTCAGTTTTCTAAAACGCAATGGACTGAAAACACATAAAAATGTGTTTTACCTAAAACGCAATGGCCAGAAAATACTTAAAAATGTCTCCTTTCTAAAACGCAATGGCCTAAAAAAACAAAAGAAAGTGTTCTCTCTAAAACGCAATGGACTGAAAACACCTAAAATTGTGTTCTACCTAAAATGCAATGACTAAAAACACTTCAAAAATGTGTTTTTTCTAAAACGCAATGGCAAGAAAACACATAAAAATGTATTAGTTCTAAAACGCAATGGCCTGAAAACACCAAAGAAACTGTTATCTCTCTAAAACGCATTGAACCAGGACAATAGTTTTGTCTGTGAATTGTCTGAACCAGGAAGTAGAGATCAAAAGGCTGTCTACGAATGCAGTTTTTCAGAGGCAATTTCCGAGCTGACCTGGCAGCTCAACCCCAGCCAGGGGCTCTGCCCCTGGACCCCGCCAGGGGTTGCCGCCCCTGGGACCCTGCTACCAGGGGCGCTGCCCCCGGACCCCCGCCAAGATTGTAAAACGCAATAACTAAATCAAAAACCCAGATCATAAAAATGAAATTAAAGAATTTCTTACATGGATCGAAACCGATTTCTTCAACGATTGACGAATTTTGAATGATTCAAACACTTATCAGCAATCGAATCGAACGGATCGAGTGATTATCTTCAAAATCACCGGAAAAAACGAGATTTTGTATGAAATTAAACTAGGTTTTCTTCAAAAAAGCTGAAGAACACGTTGATCGGGGGTTTGAATCATTTATTGGTGACGAAAATCGCACAATAATGTAGTGATTATTGAGATAGAAAGTGAAGAAATGGTTGAAGATGGTAGGTTTTGAAGTTACTGGAGAGAAGAAGGAAGAAGAAATGATAAGATTGACTAAAATAACCGATTAAGATGATTTAAATAACATCTGAAATAGACTTTTTATTGCTACTCATACTCTACTTTACATTAATGAATGAGTTAATTATTGGATTTTATCACTCTCAACTATTGGATAATGGTCGCTGCTACTCTTAACTATCATTTTGACTCCCACCACTCCCAACTTAACACTTGGTGTGTTGTGTCACTCCACATGTGAACATTTCTTAGTGTTTGACTTGTGTTATTAGTGATATTAGGCTAACACTTTGTGAATTACTAATGACTGCAGGTGAATCTTCTCTTAAAAGACAAAAGGGGAGCCAAAATCCACTCAACCGAAGTGACATAACACACAAAGTGTTAAGTTGGGAGTGATGGGAGTCAAAGTGATAGTTGGGAGTGGCAGCGGCCAATACCCAATAGTTTGGAGTGATAAAATCCAATAACCCTTAACGTATCTATATTCATCTCTTGCCCACATTTGAACCTATGACCTTCGCTCGAAAACCGTACGGTGTCATGGCATGGAAAGGTGAGGGTAAAGCCTCTCCACGCCACCAGGGCGTTGCCGCTCTTGATGGCAAGATCTCCATGGGCGTTGGCCCTCTTGTTCAACATGACCAACTTGATTTTCGGGCTTTGCACTTTGCCCCTTGTTCTTCACCTCACCACCCCTTTCTTTTTTAGTGTGAAGGATAAAGCTTACATGGTCTACGTGACAAAGTGAAGGCTTTACCCTTGTCCTGCGTGACAAAGTGGAGGTTTTACCCTTGCTCTCATGACTTCATATGTTGTAAGTGCTATGTGTCTTTATAAGGTTAGTGCTCCATATTGGTATCATCTGAAATAGATGTTGAACTTTAATGTATGGGGATAGTGTATATTAGGTAAATATAGTATAAACAATTTTAAAATATTAGGTTTCTATATAATTTTAAAATTATACAAACTTTTTGTATATCTAGTTTTAAAAATTATTATTGCTGAAATGATGAATATGTTATCTTAGTATCTACTTTGATTCGGAAATTTTAGAAGACTAAGAGGAAACTCGATAATAATTGTTTGTTTTCATTACACAACGTCACAACACATGAGTTTAAACTTCTTTGTTATCCTTTAACTCACACACCTTTTGATTTTACTCTTGTTTCCTATGAAACTTAAATCCTTAATATCATGGAGATGGACACTTCATAGTAAACTTGAACCCTATTTATCAAAACTAGCAACAAGACCACGCGCGTTACGTCGCAGTACATCGCAAACAACGATTGGATTAGTCTAAACGTTATGTGATGTGTTTACCATATGTGACCCGAGTTATACATAGAAAATCTAGCGGGTATAAAGCTGACACGTACAATCAAAATAGATGAATTAGTGCTTTTGAAAAAATGAAAAAAAAAAGAAGCCACAATTTGACTCCACTCGGTTTGAAACAAAATTTACAAAACATCACCTGACTCATTTCCCAAAAAAGTTTACGTCGAAACATACGCCAACTCAAATTTATATCAAAACGTACATAAAAATATGCACGTAAAAAATGTTTTTTTTAACAAAAAAACGTATTATATTTGACCTGACTCGTTTCCAGAAAAAGTTTATACACGTAGAGCAAATCGAATTTATACCGACACATACATAAAAATATGCACGTGAAAAAAAATTAGTTTTTTAAGTAAAGGAGGTATAACGGTAAACTCGAAACAAATTATTAATAAAAAAAACTTAATAGGTTAAATACGTTTGTAAAATTATGCCAAGTAGCACTAATGCCAAACCACTGCCAGCGAACATCATCAGAAGAGCTTGTAAAAATAAAATAAATCAAAAAGTAAAAAAATAACACCGAACAAAAAACATATGTAAAATCGTTGAACCACGCACGCCCGTTGCGGCATGTTAATGTGGAGAAATTAGACAGAAACGTAAAACGTAGAAAAGAATAACTAAGTCGATCTAGGATTCGCGCATTGCGACGAACTTGTCAAACGGAGAAAAATAGACGCGTTGCGACTGGCCTGTTAAACGGGAAAAAACAGACGAAAAAACATTGAACCCCACACGCATGTTGCTGCGTTTTGACTCGAAAAATTTAGAACGAAACGTAAATCGAAAAATTTGTGAAAGATGAAAAGTATGATGGGACGAAAGTTGAAAATAAAAAAGTGTTAGGGTTAAATTGAAAAGTTGAAAAGCGTTGGGTTAAAACTAAAAAAGTCAAAGGGGTTAAAATGCGAAAGATAAAAACCTCTGAGTTAAAAGTGAAAATGTAATTTTTTTTTTTTAAAACTCCCGATTCATATGTTACAACTACATAAAGCAACAAAATGTTGCTAATTTATAGTTTGGAAATGAAAATTGTTTTTCTTTTTATAATTTGTTGTGAAACGAACATGATAGTTTTTGGTGTTTTTTAATTAGTAAATCATAAGGAGCATAAAATTCATCGAGGCAAGGGGCATGCCTACAATTTGAAATTCCCTCAAAAGTTATTTTTCAATGTTATCTTAATTCTTAGGTTGTTTGTGGGACCCATTTGATGTAAGATGATCGTTTAAAACAACAAAAAGGAATATGTTATTAACTATTTATTGCCCCGCCCGTGTTGCGAAGCACCAAAACAAATATTTATATCTCATAACATGTACGTCTGTGCCTCGGTAACTTGTACCTGCTACTCATAAAGCGTTCTAAAAAATTACATCGAGTCAATCAATTAAAACAAAACATTGACATACTTTTGTAAAAGAAACTAAAATGATGGAAATACTATATTTTTAAATTAGGGCAAAATTGTAATTGATCAGGACAAATGGGCGTATACTAGGCAGCCCCCTAGCACAAATAAAAATGACACCGAGTCTAGCAATTAAAACAAAACACTACCACAGTTTGGAAAAGAAAAAAAACTAAAACGATGGCATGACTGTAATTTTACGTTGGGGGCAAATCCATAATTTGACAGGAAAAAAACAAAAGCGATGGCAAAACTGTAAATCTGAACTGAGGTCAAAATCGTAATTTGGCTAAAAGGGAAAAACAAAACCAACGGCAAAACTGTAAATTTAAACGGGGCAAAATCGTAATTTGGGTGGACCAATGGGGAAGTGTCAGGCAACTGTCTGACACTGTTCGAAAAGGAAAAAAACTAAAACAATGGCATGACTTTAATTTTACACTGGGGGTAAATTCGTAATTTGACAAAAAAAAACAAAAACGATGACAAAACTGTAAATTTGAACTGATGGCAAAATTGTAATTTGGCTGGACCAATGGCCTGACACTATTCCCAAAAAAAATCTAAAACGATGGCATGAGTGTAATTTACACTGGGGCAAATTCATAATTTGACAGGAAAAAAAGCAAAACTGATGGCAAAACTGTAAAATTTGATCTGAGGGCAAAATCGTAATTTTACTGGGAGGAGAAAAAAATAAAAGCAATGGCAAAACTGTAAATTTAAACATGATAAAATTGTAATTTGGCTGAATCAACAGGTAAGTGTAGGTGCCTGACAGTATTCCCCTCTATGAAAATTGTATGATATATAAATATAAATAATTAAGAAGAGAGCCAAAATCTTATTTTAATTATATATCCGACGACCTATTATTATTTTGAAATTCCGAGTTTTTTGATCTTTTGTTATAGCTAAAAAATAAGTTTAAACAAGATATAAATTACCAGAGTCGATTATGAAAATTTAAGTGTTCTATACGAGTAAAAAAAGACCTTTAGGTCCTAACGAAATATATTTATTTTGTTAATGAATCAGTCATTTTTTGTTTGGGCCCAACAAATAAGTTACGGGTTTTTAATATTTGAAAAAGAGGGTTCAATAAGTTTTTGTGTCATACGGTTGCTTATATATATTTTTATTCTTAAACAAATGATGAAATTGTTGACGGACTTTTGTTTTTGTGAGAAATACAGAACATACAATGTTTTATGTGTAAAAAATTGTGGTGTGACTTTTGCAAGAAAAACAGAAAGTATAGGGTTTTTATGTGCAAAAAATTACGGAATGACTTTTGTGAGAAAAACAAAACATAAGATGTTTTGTATGGCATTTGCCCTATATATGTTTAGTGACCCCGGAAAAAAACAGGTCATAGCTTGGAGTACGGTGCACCCACCCCTGAGGCCATCCCTGCAAATTACAACTGTAGATACACGATGTACAAGTAGTTAAGGCATGGGTGTAGTGGGTGTGCACTTTAGAGCACCAATGACAGAAAAGTCAATGGATTCTCAAAGAAAGAAAAAGAATGGTAAAAGAGGACTCCAACATTGCTTTCTAGAAACGTATAAAATTTTGTCTTTTCTATATCACCCATTTTCAGCCATCACATTTATTCTTTTTTCTGAAACAAACGCAACCCACTAAACGGCTCGATCACCGGCCTTGGCTCCACCGCTGGCGTCAACATCGGTTCCCCTCAATCCTCCATCATCTTGTTGTTGACGTTCCCTTAGCTCCTGCTTCTTTTCATTATTTTTTAGAATTGCGACACAAACTCGCTAATCCTACACCCTAAAAGCCACCTAAATACCCACAATAAATTGTGACACGAACTCGCTAATCCTACACCCTAATACGGTTTGAATCCTCACTGTTAATATTGTTTTTTAGTTCAAGGGTTTCTTATATCTAGGATTATTTTTCTTTTGTTAAATTTCCAATGGTGTTTGGTAAAACAACATTTGATAAAATAGAAAAAAAAATTACCTTAGCTCCAAGTTTTCATCTTTTTATGAGATAAAATTATAATATATATTTCTAAAAATACAAATTATCAAACTATATGTTATAATTTACGGTATTAAATATTATTTATTTACAACTGAGTTATTCATAAGATAATTATACATATAAAAACGAGTTAATTGCCATTTTAGTCCCTGTGGTTTGGGTCATTTTGCCACTTTAGTCCAAAGGTTTCATTTTTAACATCTGGATCCAAAAAGGTTTCATCGTTGCCATTTTGGTCCAACTGACTTAACCCCATCCATGGACCTCTGTTAAGTTAGGGGCAACTTGGTCTTTTCCTTTTTATTTTATTTAAAAGTTTTATTAAATACCCCATATATTTTATATATTAACAGCAACCATTTTATATATCTGTATCTCTCTATCTCTCTCTCTGCTCCTACCAGCCACCGCTGCCCCCAACCAGTCACCACCGCCACCCCCACTTCTATCAGCCACCATCCATACCCATGAGTAAAACCGCCACCCCCACTGCTATAATCTAATTGAAACACACATATCCATACCCACTTTCCATTCCAGAAAGCAAGAGAGAGATGAGAGGGAAAGAGATCAGAGAGAGGTCGGAGATGGTCAGAGAGATTAGAGATGGGGCCTTCGACTGGCCGTCCGATTCTAACAGTGGTGACCACCGGCATAACCAGATCAACCGTCGGCCACTGTTGGAACTCCGACGAACCCTCCGACGTCCAATCTGACACCATTAACGGTAATTATTTCCACCATTCCACTTGGTTTTCAATTCCAAACAAAACCCCTTTGTCAATTTGCCTTGACAAAGGAGATTCAACAATCAATTTGGTGGATTTGAAAAGGTTAAGCGGGTGGTGGTGATGGTTGTGGTGAGGAGGTGGTGAGGCAGCAGTGGTGATGGTTGTGATGGTGAGGTTGTGCTGATGATGGTGGTAGTGGTGGAGAGGCTGTGGTGGCAGTGGTGGTGATGGTGGTAGTGGTAGTGGAGGTGAGGCTGTGGTGGCTTTGGTTTAAGTATCGGTTGTGGATAGTTGTTTTTTTTTAGGCTTGGTTGTGATGCGTTAAACATATATTCCGATTATTGATGCGGATGGCATGGCAAGGATGCTGGATGGCGGTTTTACCCTGCAACCAGCCTTGCGGTCATGGATTTTAGAAAGAAGAGAAAGATCATTGTATGCTTTTTGGTTAATTTTGAGGTTAGGGATTTCATTTGATTTTGTTAAACCATTGCCTTTTTGGCATTTTGATTCGTTTGATGATGATGAACATTTGCTCACCGGAGAGAAAGACTATTGTCTGTTGTTGTTACAGAACCCTAGTTATATATAAATAGAGAGTGAAATATTAAAGGGTTAATTAAAATAATTAGAGAAATGACTAAAGTGCCCTTGCCTTAACAGAGGTCCATGGATGGGGTTAAGTCAGTTGGACCAAAATGGCAACGATGAAACCTTTTTGGATCCAGATGTTAAAAATGAAACCTTTGGACTAAAGTGGCAAAATGGCCCAAACCACAGGGACTAAAATGGAAATTAACTCTATAAAAACAAAGTCGTCTGATGAATAGTAAGGCTAGACGGTATGGGGAGTGTCCCCCACCTGTCCAGCCCCGGCGACGAAACAAACACCATGCCCCCCCCCCCCCCCTGCATCCTCGTACTCACCGTCGAGTGTTGGACGTTGGCAACGGTCACTAAAAGACAAAACCCATCCCTTTTCAATTCTGATTCCTTTGCAAAAATTAAAAAAAAATTAATTGTCATAATTAGTGGGGTAGGATCAGCCTCTCATTTCAAGTGTTTTGCCATGGCGGATCATCCTCTATAGGACTATGATGTGGCGCCTACGTGGCGGATCATCCTCCAAGAAAGGATGGTCACCATACCGCATAGCCTAATAAAAAAGTATTTAAGTAATAGTAATTTACAATTTGATATTTTAGTAATTTTAAATCCGTGTACATATATATATAGTGTTGAGTTCATTTCAGAACTTTAAATAACTACAGAACTTTCAGAACTCCTAATAAACAATCATTTTATATATAAGTTTTTGTATTTAGGATCTTTTTATCATCTATTATATGTATTTCTTTGGTTACATACATGTTAAAAGTAGTTTACATATGTTTAATTGCCAAAACTATATATACGTGTCATAACTAATTACATATATGTAAAAAAACTAGTTTACATATGTGTAATTATAAAATTACATATAAAAAATGATAAAATTACTCTTAACATGTATGTAATCGTAAAAATACACATAATAAATGATAAAATTATCCTAAACATAAAAATATATAAATAAAAATATTGTTTATTAGGAGTTCTGCGAGTTCTGTAAATATTTATGGTTCTGAAATGATCCTGGCCCTATATATATATATATATATATATAGGGGAAGGATAAATCGAAAACCCAGTTGAGTTGAGAAAACTCAGAAAACCTTTGTAAAAAACCCATGTAAATTCAAGAAACATTTCTAAAAAAAATAGGAAATGTAATATACATATATTTGAACATTTTTAAAAAAGAAACACAAAAAAATACCGAGTAGTTTTTTTTTAAAATGTTACATTTTTCAGGTTACATAATATATATGTCCAAAAAAATGTAACATACAAATTTTCAACATTTTAAAAAAAAAACTAGTAAACGTTTTTTTCATTTTTTTTTTCATAAATAGGTCCGTGTACATTTATATTACATTCCCTATTTTTTTTAGAAAAAAATAAAAATGTTACATAAGGTTTATTTGGGTTTTCTCAACTCACATGGGTTTTCGATTTATCTTATATATATTACCATTGTTGTTTCCTCACGTATTGTGACGGTACGTTATAGGGGAAGATTCTATGCAGAACACAAAATATTGCGAGAACAAGCAGAACACAATGAATCACTATTTTTTCAATCCTAAAAAGTAAATGAAAATGTTGCAAATGTAAGATTTATTGTTTCTTACACTAGAATTCAAAACAAAATATGAAAAATTTTCACTTTTTGTATAACCTACACATATGTAGGTTATGTGTATGTTAAATTACCAACATGTATGGAAGCTACGTGTAGGTAAAAAAAAATATGGTTTTTTATGTATATATATTACACATATGAATGTAAGAAACATAAAATTTTAAAAAACATGAAACTTAAATCCCAAAATTTAGTATTTTAGAGTTGTTCTTTTTGTTCTCGCAATAATTAGTGTTCTATAATGATCTTCATCCTATATATATATATATATATATGGGAGGGTTATCTTGAGAACACCCATTTTTGTGAGAACACTAGGAACAATTTCTATCCATAGATCATCCTAGATTAAGGGTTAAGATTAGAGGGGTTTAAATGAGGAGGAAACTTAAATAAAAAAAGCTAAAGGGGCATTATTGTCAAAAAATAAAACACACAAACCCATCAAAATCTTCAATCGATCTCTGTAACAAAAAAAAACCCCTTCAATTCAAAATCCTTAAGAATCAAACTTCTGATTAGAACAGAAGAGTATGAAGAATCATCATCTTCCAATTAGGATTCGATTGAGATAATCTTCTGATTTGAACATTGTGATTTCACTTACTTGAAGAATCTAGACTTAAGCTCTCAAAAACAATTCATTTTCTTCTCATCTTCTTCAGGTACTACTGATGTTTGTTCTGATTTGGATCAAATTGCTGGTTTGAAGTATGATTATTTGGTTTTTGTTAGTTAAGTATGAAATAGTTAGGTATGTTTGGACGTTGATGCAATTTCCAATTATGTATATGGAGAGTTGGTGGAATTAGGGTTCCTATGATTGAATTGAGGCTGAAATTGTTAGTTTTTTTTTACATTGATGTGAATTTTAGTTAGATATATGGAGGATTGGTGGAATTAGGGTTTCCATGATTGAATACGTGACAATGAAAAACTTACACATGTGTAAAATAGAAACTGTTGTTGAAATTATGGTACTATGTTGTCATTATGTAACATAATGCATTAGTCAACTGGGTCTAATCTGCCTCTGTATCTCTGATGTGGTAAACTGTTAGTGAAGAACTCTTTCTTAATCTTGTGTAGTTGGGTAGGGGTAGTAGTACCATAAGAATCAAAGTTGAGAAAGGACTAGAATGATTAATGCCATGTAGGCGTATACCGACAAGAATTGTGATTGATGGTAAAGTAGTTTAGCCGGTAAGCAATTTAATTTCTCATTGAACAAAGCTTCACAACAAAAGAGTGGGGTTTATTTGAGTATAGAGATAGTGTCTTATGTTCATGGGTCAACTAGCTTTTGGGATTACAAGTTGATGAACTGTTCTTTAACTATATCTTATTGTTACTTTTTGTTTATTGATAATGTGCGTGATTTTAATGCAAATTAACGATGCGATTAACTCGGGAATTGTGTTGGTATCGCGTTTCAGTCTCAGGATTTCCATATGTTTTTACACATGTGTAAATCATATATATATGAAGGTTTACACATGTGTAAAACATAATACTTTCAAAAAAATAAGCATAAATATGAAGGTTTACACATATGAAAATCATAATAGTTGGAAAAAAAAGCATAAATATGAAGGTTTACACATGCGTAAATCATATGAAGGTTTATACATATGTAAATCATAATACTTTAAAAAAACAAGCATAAGTATGAAGGTTTACCCATATGTAAATCGTATATATGAAGGTTTACACATGTGTAAATCATAATACTTTAAAATAATAATAATAAGCATAAATACTAAGGTTTATACATGTGTAAATCATATATATGAAGGTTTACACCAGTGTAATTCATAATACATTAAAAAGTAAGCATAATTGCATAAATATGAAGGTTTACATATGTGTAAATCATAATACTTTAAAAAGGTAAGCATAAATATAAATGTTTACACATGTGTAAATCATAATACTTTAAAAAAAATAAGCATAACAATGAAGGTTTACACATGTGTAAATCATAATACTTAAAAAAATAAACAAAAATATGAATGTTTACACATGTGTAAATCATAACAGTTTAAAAAAAAACTAGAGATATGAACATTTACACAAGCATAAATCACAATAGTTAAAAACTTGAAGACAATGTAAACAAGTTGCGAACATCAAAGAAAATATTAAGACATTAGACTTATTGTCGAGAACAACCACTATTACCTTATTTCATTATTGCATTTTTTTGGTTTCAGATTCACGTGTTTCTCTACAACTTTCGAAGTGTTAACAATCCTAAGTACAAAGAAGTTAGAGCAACAACACCTGCAAAAGGTTAAAATATCAGTCGAGCAACAAATGATAATACTACAAATTGTGAGGTTTTTGGGTTGCGGTGTATGGAACTATTCTAGGGGTTTCGAGACTCTAAATATACAAAGCGGTGGCAATTAAATTCAATTACAAAGAAATATGTTGCAAAAATACTTCTTCCTAGCGTAAACAAATTCAAAGAAAAGTTATTGCAGAAAGCTTGGGAGCTTGATCGAATGAGCAACAACTAGATATGATCTTTTGTTTTCTTGTACCTAGAACATTGTTATTTTTAATATTACGAGTTACTAATAGTTGTAAGAAGATACAACATTGAAAGTATCCCATTTACATTAGTGTTTGAAATATGCTAATTTACATCTTGTTTGACAATTTATTTCCGGTGTTTGAAATGTTCATATATAAATAAATTCTGGCTTTGAAATTTACAAATTTTGTATATTAGGTTTGCCTTTGTAATGTCATATTACATATGTGCATATTAAAAGTATTGTATATATGTGTAATATGGGAAATTACATTTATGTGAAAGATACATAGATATATGGGGGTAACTTTGTAGAATAATAATGAAGTTTCACAAGTGTTTCACTAAAGTCATCCAAACTTTTTTTTGTCTCTTTAAAGTCACTAAAGTTTCAATTATTGTTTTAATCTTAGGTAATTAACAGGTCACCAGGTTACCACTTGATGACTTAATCGGAACAATCCCCAAACTTGGTTACATTTTTATGGCATTTCCCCTAGATATATGACAGTGAACAATTTACACATGTGTAAATTAACTGTACATATGTAAAACAAACACAAATATGTAATAGTGAACACTTTACACATGTAATTTAGCTACACATATGTAAAATAGATACAAATTTGTAACGGAGCATAATTTACACATGTGTAATTTAGTTGCTCATATGTAAAATATACATAGATATGTGACAATGAACTGTTTACACATCTGTAAACTACCTGCACGAATGTGAATATAAACTGACACGATTTAAAACAACTCGTACATATAAGATATAAAAAGATGTGAAATCCACCAACAGATCAAACATAAGACGCGAGTAGTAATTACATCAAATTAATAACATGTACAAATAGTTTTTTTCTCATATTCTTCAGAGGACCACTAAGATTCAAATCGACTTCTACGTCGCTAAGTTTAGTTGCTTGATTGGTGGTACTGCTAGGCTTCATCTTTATCCTTACCACCATCGGAACAATAGTAATGAAGAGTTGGGCCAGTGAAGTCATCACGTGACACTTGTTGCTAGTGTTTATACTACAGCCGCTGGATTTCTTCTTTTTTCCTTTCGTCGTCGATGATGTAAACAATAGAAACACCAATGGTATCTCAAAGTTGGTCCTAGTTGTTTCCCTCTTAGTCGTGTCACCACAACATAATAAGAACGTGTCACCTCCTCACAGTATCAAAGGTCCTTAGATAGTGCGTGCACTAGACTATCCTGAACATTAATTTATCATTACACATTTGTAAAGACAAACGAACATAATAAACATAGTATGTTGGATGAATGTATAAACACAATTTTATCAGGTTGTAACCTTTACCATCTCTGTCACTTCCTTTCCCCAAATCAAATTACTTTCGTTCCTCTTTGGGTGTAACCTTCACTAACTATTAATCCCCCACAATGTAATTGTATATGTTAGTAATTTCAATCATATACTTTGCTAAATTAAACACTAAGCAGAACACAAAGCATATTGGTTAAACTGTAAATGCCTATACCATGAAACACGTGGTTTTAGAAATAAAAGGAATTAAGCCAAGAAAAGCCTGGAAAAACAAGAAGGTCGAGTAGGATAACGAGCCAAAACTGTTCTTAACGAATTGTTCTCCGGTTGAAACATATCATGTTAAGAAAAAGGGGAGTGAAAGTATTAAAAAGTTAGTACCAGATAAGCCTAGCAAAACAAGCGGGTCAATTTAAATAACAGGTCAAAGCTAATAAAAATGGGCTCTTGATGAGACTAGTCATTCTAGGAAAAAAACTAAGAAAATATAATAGATTAGCACTAGATAAGCCTCGCAAAATAAGTGGTCAGATCGGACATGGGCCAAACTGGCCCGAACAAAATGGATCGGGTTGAATCTAATAATTTTAGAAAAAAAACAAGGTAAACCTTAATAAATTAGCACCAGATAAGCCTCTCAAAACGTCAAACAAGATAATGGGACAAAATTGGTTCTGGACAAAACGGATTCGGGTTGAAACTTGTCATTTATAAAACAAGCGAACCGAGTACGGTTCAGAACTACTCCTCAACAACATGGACTAAGATTTAAACGGGTCATTTTAGAAAAAAAAATATCAGAAGAAAACTTAATTTCATAAAACAATGTAGGACCTTTCTAAGTACCTTAACATCATTGAGAGATATCATTTTCCATCCATGAAGATGAGCTCTAACAAGAATGGCCATGTTCTCAACGGTGGTCCTCTCTGACCACCCACTTGACTCCTTCAACGCCTTAATCCGCCACACTCCCGCAGTCCCATTGAACCAAAAATTGTTCAAGAAAATCTTATTCACTTGTTGTTCCACTTCAAAATGGAATGGAATGCAAAGTTAACATGCTGGAATCTAGTTAGCAGATTCTCATCCCAGTTTACAAATGACCACCTTGCTTGCAACAGTCCCAATTTCTCATTATGCTACAAAATGACAACCAAATTCACACTAAATTCATCTAAATAACACATACGAAAACAAGAAAAAAATTACCTTAAAATGGGGAACTATTTTTTCTAAGGAAATAAAAATTGGGTTGGAAATTAGCATCAAAGATAGCAACAAATTTATAATCTTTAACGATACAGCCATCTCTGTCACTTCCTTTCCCCAAATCAAAATATTTTTGTTCATCTCTGGTTGTAACCTTCAACAGCCAATAATCCCCCATAATGTAATTGTATATTTTAGTAACTTCAATCACATACTTTGCTAAATTAAAAAACCCAGTGGCACAAAGCATATTGATTAAATTGTAAATGCCCAAACTATGAATTAAACCATCAATTTCACTTAAAACACAAAGCATAGACAAAATTGATTCCATGGCATGAGCTTCAACAAATTTTGTATATTAGAAGAAAATCACAAAACTCACTTTGGCATATTATCAAACAGGTTATGTGCATTAAGAAATGATAGAATAATTCATTTTTATGCCCATATTCTATCCCTAAATTCCACAAAATCAAGATAATTACGTGGAAAAGATGAATGAATTAACCAAGTAATTGAACAAGAATTGAAACCTGGTGTTTATAAAGGAAATCGTCTCAAATCAGTGAATCTAAAAATTGATTGGGCAATGAATGATTGAAGAACAATACATGCAGATTTAGGAATGAAATCGAAGATCAATGAATCCAAAATTAATTTAACAATAATCGATTGAAGAATGGGTACCAGAGATGGCATGCGTATGTAATACTGACAAAATCGAATGAACGTGATGAAGATAATTGGTACTACTGGAAACAAGAGATAAAATAGTTAATTGTTAAATTACCAATTTAACCTTTTAGTTAAAACACCATGAATAAAATTGATTGGCTGAGATTTGTTCTCACTGTTCTCACAAAAGATGGGTGTTCTCATTTAAACCATCCCCTATATATATATATTACCATTGTGGTTTCCTCACGTATTGTGACGGTACGTTATCGTGGATATTTATTATTATTATTATTGTTATTATTATTATTATTATTATTATTATTATTATTTAATTTGAACTTTTAGTAATTTTAAAATAAATACTAAATCTGCAACTATATTTATCTAACTTTTTACCATTCCAAGTTATTTGCTCGCACGTTATGGCGGTACGTTACCGTGGGTATTGGATCGATATTGATTCGGTTCGTTACAATACCGGTATGATACGTGCATTCATTATAGAAATCAACATGTGTTTTAAATTGATCGAAAATTATAAAAACGAACATCATACCGGCACCAATGTTGTTTGAACGCCGGTTCAGATTGCCACGCTACTAGTACCGATATTCATTTATCATCACAAATATAGTTGTATAAATGAAAATTTTCAAAACCGGAAACCATAAAAATGAATCTAGATACCGATACCGATATTCCGTATGTGGTAGCGATACAACGTCAGCTTATCGAAAGAGAAAACAATAAAATAAATATCGATACCAAAACCGTTAGTGTATGTCCGGTTCACTACGGTAGCGACACATTATCCGTTATCAAACCGGAAACCATAACAATTAATACATACCAGTATTAATGTTGTCCAGTTTAGTTTGGTACGGTATGGTGGTGATACGGTGTCAGGTATCCAAATAAAAAACAATGAAAATAAATACCGGTATCGATGCAAATATTGTTCAGTCGGTTTGGTACGATAGCAGCATAGTGTTCGTTTTCAATAAAATCTATATCGCATTGTTGAAAAAACTAAGCAAGAACGCAAACAAATCAAACCAATATAAATTGAACAACATCAGTATCGATATCGATATTTATTTTTATTATTTTCGATCGATGTAAGATTTTCTCTTTGGATTACAATAACAAGTGTCGGTACTATAACGAACTGAACTAATACCAATCGATTTTCCGCTACGAAGCGCGGGGAATATAACTAGTAGGAAAGATTGAACAAAATCCTTTCCAAAAACCTAAACCTAGGTACTTTTTCTTTCTAATTTTCACTCCATTTATACGCTTGAAAAAGAGAGATATATGAATCAAGGATGATGGTATACACTCGAGTACTTGACGATACTATACAAATTACCCACATCTGATCCATTTTACGTTGTGACAAATGAGGAGAGTTTTATGAGGCTCACATATTCACACACACATCCATGATCCATGTCCAAATGTTTCTTCTTGAAAGTTGGAACATGATTGAGGTGGCCATCCAGTGGTGAATACACAAGTAGAGTGAGGAATTGATAGTAAAGTATGATTGAGAGTATTTCATATATCTTCAGAACTTGAATATAACTAGCTATGGTCAATTACGTATACCCATCTTAACCTATGTAAAATAAATGATGCAATATCTAGTATTTTATGTGTTTCTCATGTTTTATATATCTATACTTACTATATAATAAAAGAAATCATTTTAGGGACACTTGTCATAAATTAGATCATGTATCTTTTGATTTTCTTGCCAATCTCTTATGCATAATTACTAGGTGTACACCCGTGTGAATACACGGGTTTGTTCTAATCACGATCAGAATCAAATACTAAAAAACATATTATAATATATTATTTAAATTCTTTTTGTTTGGTTACACATCTTTATAAAACAATGTTAAACATATGATCCGTCATAAATTATTAGATAAGGTTTGATATAGAAATAACATAACTAATTGATAATATGTTGTCTAAAATTAAAGCATGACCTAATTTTATGTTGTCTATTAATAAAAAGATGACTTAATTTAAATAACCAAATGTCATTGAACAATTTAATAAAGCCCATATCTTTGATACTATTAACATTAAGAGAAAAATGAAATTTGCATTCCTGTGGTTTGTGTGAACATACAATACAATACAGAGACAAAACGTCATACCAACTTTTAATACATACAATACAGAGACAAAAGGTCATACCAACTTTGTAGACTTGACGGAACTTACAGACTCGATAACAAAAGACCGTAACATACATTATAGAGACAAAACGTCATACCATCACAAGCAATTGTGGATCTTTACTGACGGGTGCACTTCGGAATGTAGCAGATTTCACGACCCCCGACCCACCCTGGACGGAATCGGGTGCCGTGAACAGTCCAGCGGTACCGGTGATTATTTTGAAACCGTTGCAGCGGAAATTTCATCAGAACCGTGAGTTAGGAAAAATATCAGAGTTTAGAAAACACCGGATTTTATTTAATAAATAAATGGGATAAACCCATGTTTTATAATGGTAGCTTTAATGAATATAAATTTTATTACATAAAACAATATTTCTTATTTTGATTTAATTAATAAATAAGCCACTTCTTGATGCCTTTCAGTGCCGTATCATCTTTTACTCCAATCTACTGTAATTACCTGAAAAGTGTTTTAAAAAGGTTTTGTCAGCGAGAAATACTGAGTGAGTTCATTCATTTTTTATAAACTGACCAGTTGTTATAGTCTACAGTATTAAGAGCGATTACAATTGCCTCATCTTTTAAATTAACTGATCCAGTTGTCACTTTACCGGACTGTGACTGTGGACATATCACTTGTAGGGTCCTTTCACCCCAAGTGATAAATAATTAGTAGCTATGTGCACATCCCCCCACATACTGGCAGTAATTTCAGATAACAAAGACTTAATCCCTGTAACTATAATTTTGATAAAAACATGCTTTTGAAAAGTATTTTGATAAAAAGAGAATGACTCACTTTATAATCATGCAGATTTATACAACCAAAGTCTACAGATAAGTCTTGATGGATTGCAGATTTAATTTGAGCAGAGTCTAGCCTATTGATTATTCTTGTAACCTAATGCACACGAACTAGGTAATTAACTAATACAACATTTACGATAACTCACGAGATAGAACCCTCACAACGAATGACAAAGTGCAATACTTAACAATTCAGCGGATTCACAACGAATGACAGAGTATAGTCCGATTTCGAACAGCACTCAAACATTCAAGTCGAAATCACGATGAATAACAAAGTATAAACTCAATTTGAGCGGCACTTAAACAATCGTTGGATAGTTATAATCGATCGGACGTTGAATCGTAATAGCGATCGAGTTAATACCCTGATTGTGGCAGCACTTCGTGATTAGTGTGTGTTTAATTGTGTATACAGAAAGTAATTTCGATATCTGGAACGAATTCCTTCGTCGAACATATGCCAAATTTCAAGTCCCAAGGTCTGCTATTTATAGCCAAATTTTGAGAAGCCCTGCGCATCGTAGGCCAAACATCCCCTACGCATCGTATGCGTTTTAACCTGGCTGCGCATCGTAGGCAATAAACCCCTACGATGCGTATGGGTTGAAAAATAGGGTTATAGACTAGCCACGTCTGGGACTAGCTATGCTGAATCAACACTTTCGAATTTTCTGAATTTTACAACGAATTTATTAGGATAATTATCAACTAGGGTTTACCCCTTTTGAGTTTTAGGGGCCCTGATCCTGATTCTGATTGTTATGAAAATTTTAGGGATTGTGCAGGGTTACTTGGGTGTCTCAATTAGGGTTTCTTTTTAGACAAAATATAAATAATAATAATGGAAATAAAAATATAATAGTTTTGGTAAGAGTTGTTTATGGTTTGGGATATTTTTGAATATAATTATATTATAAAGAAAAAGGGAATAAAATAGTGAGAAAAGAAAATGGACTCACTTTGTAACTTTAGGGTTTAACTAGAAAGCCTTCTGGTATAAATTTTGGGTATAACTTTTGGGCTATAAAAAATATATATTGCACTCGTGGTAATTGTAGTACCCCTAATTCAACCTTGTCCCGAAGTCCCGAGACCGAATCCCAACAACTTAGTCGGGCAGAGCCCTGACATAAGTTATGAGGCTCAGATCAATCGGAAAGGGTAGCGGTGATCGGGAGTTACCACACTTAAAACAGGCAAGGCTTTTTAAAATATTGTGGTGTGGAATACTAAATAAGATTTGAATATATGTGAGAGATGGTGAATATAGAAACAAAATATATAGAGAACGAAAGAGGAAACAGGAAGAAAAATAAAGGAGGAGGTATTCTATTTATACTGAAGGGTAGCGTGGAGTCTACGCCAATCCATACACGTATCAATTTGAAATTTAATCTTAGTTGTTTCTGTGGTGTCCACGTACACCTTTGTAGATGTACACACTAACTATTTTCAATTTGTTAGTTTTGTTTATTATATATTTTATTCCAAAGTCTACGTAACTTTCAAAATGAAAGTTAAATTTTAATTTTAATATTATTTTATTATTATGATTAATTCAACAGCTTTACTTATTTGGCGTGTATAATTTCTAAAATATAATGTTTTATCAAATAATAAATATGTCATTGGAACCAGAATATTTTTTTTTCCTACATTTGGGTCTAAGTTTCATTAAAAATAGAGTAGTTTCAAAATACAATCTATTTTTATAATTTAATTATTATACGGTTCCTAGGCCCGTCTAAATACTTCATATTTCAAATTTTCAACTTACCCGTAATCTATCCGTCTAATAATATAAATTCTTAGATACTTTTATTTTATTTAGAAAAGGTCACCCATACACAGGCCAAAATTAGCTATATAAAATAGTGTTTAAAACTATTTGGGTTAAATATTTATATTAAAATAAACAAGTTACTAGTTACTAGTGGTTAATAAATTTGACCAAACCTATAATTCTTATATAAAAATAGGGATGTTACATTCTTCCCACCTTGTTTTAAATCTCGTCCTCGAGATTTGAGTTACTATATTTCTTTAAGATGTATGTCATATCTTAGTAAATAAAATAATATTAAGATAAATGACACAGAATCAAAATATCTAATTTTGTGAATATGAGTTGTATAATAGGTAGGATTTATCGGTTCAACTAAATTAGTTCAAGAAATTGATGACAAACGAATGAGATGAAATGATATAATTTCCAAAGTGACTAGGTTCAATCCAAAAGATATATGATTAATAGATTTTAAAATAAATGTGAAGAACTTTTAGAATTAATAAAATTCTTTGTTTAAAAGAAAGCTTACTTTGATTGGCAACCGAGGAAGACTTAGAATCGACATGTTCAAAATGAAATAAAAGCATAAAAAAAAATGATTTGTCAAATATTTATGATATGAGAAAATCAAAATGTTGAGATGAGTGAATTGCAAAGATACACCAAAAGACAATAGAGTTAGTGTATCATTGTTTAGAGTTCCAAGTTATTTTAATTTGTGAAACAATGTGATAGTACACTATTAGTGATCATATTTTTCATACTATTTTCTAGAGATTTGAAATCTAATAAGAACAAGTTGTTTTGGCATGACTAACTATTATATTATATTTGTAAAACAAATGTAATATAGATTATTTGTTACGTATTTTTATTATATGTAACAGGGTTACCACTTTTAAATATTATTTTAGCATTTTACTATATTATGTAAAATAACAAAATATTGCAATGAAATTATTACATTATACAATATTTTAGTATTATTATTTTATAAAAGAAATCACTTATTATTTATAACGTTAAATAAAATTGGTAAATAAAGGTGTAAAATATTTATTGTACGAAATATTTGTACAAATACTTTTGTACATATATAACACTTAATGGGTCGACTCTATGTTACTTATTTTTATTTTAAAACCATATAATGCTGTGAATGTATTTACAAATATTGAAAATAAGAGAAAACGAAAACTATTCTTATATATTACAATGTTTTCCTAACCTAATGTAATATCATATTATTCTTATATGGTTATTTTCTTGCCAAAGCGTTACGGTATATAGTTACCACAAAACATGTGATAGACAATTATTTATATAATTTTATTCGTCTCTCTACTTCTTGTATTGTTTTATGAAAATATATCTTCTCTTTACAACACAAAGTAAAATATTTTTGTATATAATTTAAAATTTACTAAATAAGTATGATGACTTAATTTATATATATTAACTAGTCATTATCATGGTTGGATATTGGTTAGTGCTGCCTTGTTTAAGCATAGGTGGCCAGTCCATGCCTAACTAAGGCTAGGCTATCCAATACCTGCTCTTGATAATAATTCTAGTATTAAAATAATCTTAACACTACTGCTTGTTAATATATTATTAATAATAAAATTATCAATAATAATTAATTTAAACAATAACTTTAAATAAAAGTATACTTCAAATATAATTTCTTCACCGCCATGATTTAAAATATAGTAATACTATATTTTTAAATTAGGTAATTCCATATATAATCAATTAAATTTATATATACTGTTTTTCGATTAACGATGATAGAGCAATAAATATTATGAAAGGCTCGATTGATATTATTAAGAGATATACCGAAATATAAATTTGGGTATCATTATCTGAGCACATGATTGTTTTAAGATTACTTGTATAGAATAAATTAACAAAATGGATTTAATATAATCAATTAAATGATTAAATCTGAGATTAGCGAAATCTTCAGATTTTGTGAAAATATTACCACAAAGTGATTGTGATCACATAAATGATTTAGTGAAATCGAGGATCACACAAGCATGTTATAGTTTAAGAGAATTAAAATGCTTGTTAGGATTATTTTGAATATGATGGTTTTAATTCATCATATGGAACTTTGAATTGAATATGTAATGTGAGCAAGTTCAAACAATTGAACTCGGTTTAAACAAAACGAGTTTAAATAAGAAAGTTCAGACATGGTCGTAACAGAAACCATGGATGCCAAAGAAAATTGAGTTTTTCAAAAATTTATTGACTTGATGTTAAGAGTTTAGCAATAATGAGGTTTACCGTGCCAAAATCAAGTCTAACTAAAGGATATTTGAGTTTGAATAAAACGACAAATTAGAATGAAGCCCTCCAGTGGAATTTAGAAATTAAACGAACCACATGTGCAACAAATAGTACATGTGTAACGTGTGGATTTACCAAGAAATGAAATGAATCAATATCTGCTACTATGAAATAAATCCTCTTGGTATGATGATAGTTAGGAAAATGCGAAATTCAACTTATTATAGAAGTCAGAATTTCAACGGGAGAAATATAAGAACTTCTGTCTGGAATTTCGAGTGATAACCGTTATTAAATGACATTACCAGGGAATGTCAAATAAAATGAAATAGGGAATTTGCAAAAGTATATGACTCCTTTTTCGGTGCTAATACTTATGACTCTGATTAGACTGTGCATCGATGTTTTTGTAAAATCTTGTTCCTCAGCGATATTCATATCGTTTATAAGATCACTTGGCAAAGTGCTTATTTTTGATTTAGTAATTCTTCTACTGACAGCATTAACATTGGTGTCATCGTGCCCAATTTATTTTCCAAAGGTCTTGTCTCGAAAGTTGTATGATATACTTTAACTTCTGTGGACTTATAATTAAATTTTCATGTGTTTTCTTATATATTATCACAACTTTACATGTTTCTTACTGGCGTTAAATATTTTATGGTAACGTATTGGAAATTCTTTACACTTTTGATGGTATTCCAACTTAATGGGTTTCTATCGTTTATTATTTTCGTTCAAGTTACTAGGCGGATAATCAAACGAAATAATGTTTGATGTCGGAAAAGAGATTCCTAATAAAGAAATCTAGACACAGATGCTTGTGCTTTATTCCAAATTGACTTTTGGAATTTCTTATAGATATACATATCTATATAATCACATATTTCACATGCTGTAATATACATACCATCTATCAGGTCAATGTATTTAACAGATTCATATTTCCAAAGCAATTCAGATATTAGATCATGATATTATTTAGGGAAATCTTGTCACTTGTTTGACATATTATATACCATGTCTTATCCGATTCGCGCCGGAGAGGTAATCTCAGTATATCCGGACAAACTGGAGAGTCTTGCTACCCCATACCCAGTCTTGCCGGAGAAAATTTTCTATTTCCCATAAATAGTATCTTTTCAAGATTTTAAAAGTGCCTTTTTCATTAGGGCTTTTATCTAGAATTAGGGAAAGTTGTATTCCCGTAACATATATTATTCTAGACCAAGTAATATCAATAAGCAATAATTACTATTAATTATTGCTTATTTATCATATCTTGCAATATTTTAATTACCATTCTCATGGTATATCAAAACCCATCATACTTTATTTACACAAATACTTAGCTTATTTCGAAGCTTATACTAAGGCATCTTTTCTTAAGTTCGAGTCTAAATGTTATCATGTGTGCTACTAGTTAACAGCAATCTCCTAACTCTTTTATATAAACTTAGGTATTATTATTGCAACACCTAAAGGCTTGAAGCAGTGGCTCTGATACCACCTTCTTTCACGACCCCCGACCCACCCTGGACGGAATCGGGTGCCGTGAACAGTCCAGCGGTACCGGTGATTATTTTGAAACCGTTGCAGCGGAAATTTCATCAGAACCGTGAGTTAGGAAAAATATCAGAGTTTAGAAAACACCGGATTTTATTTAATAAATAAATGGGATAAACCCATGTTTTATAATGGTAGCTTTAATGAATATAAATTTTATTACATAAAACAATATTTCTTATTTTGATTTAATTAATAAATAAGCCACTTCTTGATGCCTTTCAGTGCCGTATCATCTTTTACTCCAATCTACTGTAATTACCTGAAAAGTGTTTTAAAAAGGTTTTGTCAGCGAGAAATACTGAGTGAGTTCATTCATTTTTTATAAACTGACCAGTTGTTATAGTCTACAGTATTAAGAGCGATTACAATTGCCTCATCTTTTAAATTAACTGATCCAGTTGTCACTTTACCGGACTGTGACTGTGGACATATCACTTGTAGGGTCCTTTCACCCCAAGTGATAAATAATTAGTAGCTATGTGCACATCCCCCCACATACTGGCAGTAATTTCAGATAACAAAGACTTAATCCCTGTAACTATAATTTTGATAAAAACATGCTTTTGAAAAGTATTTTGATAAAAAGAGAATGACTCACTTTATAATCATGCAGATTTATACAACCAAAGTCTACAGATAAGTCTTGATGGATTGCAGATTTAATTTGAGCAGAGTCTAGCCTATTGATTATTCTTGTAACCTAATGCACACGAACTAGGTAATTAACTAATACAACATTTACGATAACTCACGAGATAGAACCCTCACAACGAATGACAAAGTGCAATACTTAACAATTCAGCGGATTCACAACGAATGACAGAGTATAGTCCGATTTCGAACAGCACTCAAACATTCAAGTCGAAATCACGATGAATAACAAAGTATAAACTCAATTTGAGCGGCACTTAAACAATCGTTGGATAGTTATAATCGATCGGACGTTGAATCGTAATAGCGATCGAGTTAATACCCTGATTGTGGCAGCACTTCGTGATTAGTGTGTGTTTAATTGTGTATACAGAAAGTAATTTCGATATCTGGAACGAATTCCTTCGTCGAACATATGCCAAATTTCAAGTCCCAAGGTCTGCTATTTATAGCCAAATTTTGAGAAGCCCTGCGCATCGTAGGCCAAACATCCCCTACGCATCGTATGCGTTTTAACCTGGCTGCGCATCGTAGGCAATAAACCCCTACGATGCGTATGGGTTGAAAAATAGGGTTATAGACTAGCCACGTCTGGGACTAGCTATGCTGAATCAACACTTTCGAATTTTCTGAATTTTACAACGAATTTATTAGGATAATTATCAACTAGGGTTTACCCCTTTTGAGTTTTAGGGGCCCTGATCCTGATTCTGATTGTTATGAAAATTTTAGGGATTGTGCAGGGTTACTTGGGTGTCTCAATTAGGGTTTCTTTTTAGACAAAATATAAATAATAATAATGGAAATAAAAATATAATAGTTTTGGTAAGAGTTGTTTATGGTTTGGGATATTTTTGAATATAATTATATTATAAAGAAAAAGGGAATAAAATAGTGAGAAAAGAAAATGGACTCACTTTGTAACTTTAGGGTTTAACTAGAAAGCCTTCTGGTATAAATTTTGGGTATAACTTTTGGGCTATAAAAAATATATATTGCACTCGTGGTAATTGTAGTACCCCTAATTCAACCTTGTCCCGAAGTCCCGAGACCGAATCCCAACAACTTAGTCGGGCAGAGCCCTGACATAAGTTATGAGGCTCAGATCAATCGGAAAGGGTAGCGGTGATCGGGAGTTACCACACTTAAAACAGGCAAGGCTTTTTAAAATATTGTGGTGTGGAATACTAAATAAGATTTGAATATATGTGAGAGATGGTGAATATAGAAACAAAATATATAGAGAACGAAAGAGGAAACAGGAAGAAAAATAAAGGAGGAGGTATTCTATTTATACTGAAGGGTAGCGTGGAGTCTACGCCAATCCATACACGTATCAATTTGAAATTTAATCTTAGTTGTTTCTGTGGTGTCCACGTACACCTTTGTAGATGTACACACTAACTATTTTCAATTTGTTAGTTTTGTTTATTATATATTTTATTCCAAAGTCTACGTAACTTTCAAAATGAAAGTTAAATTTTAATTTTAATATTATTTTATTATTATGATTAATTCAACAGCTTTACTTATTTGGCGTGTATAATTTCTAAAATATAATGTTTTATCAAATAATAAATATGTCATTGGAACCAGAATATTTTTTTTTCCTACATTTGGGTCTAAGTTTCATTAAAAATAGAGTAGTTTCAAAATACAATCTATTTTTATAATTTAATTATTATACGGTTCCTAGGCCCGTCTAAATACTTCATATTTCAAATTTTCAACTTACCCGTAATCTATCCGTCTAATAATATAAATTCTTAGATACTTTTATTTTATTTAGAAAAGGTCACCCATACACAGGCCAAAATTAGCTATATAAAATAGTGTTTAAAACTATTTGGGTTAAATATTTATATTAAAATAAACAAGTTACTAGTTACTAGTGGTTAATAAATTTGACCAAACCTATAATTCTTATATAAAAATAGGGATGTTACATTCTTCCCACCTTGTTTTAAATCTCGTCCTCGAGATTTGAGTTACTATATTTCTTTAAGATGTATGTCATATCTTAGTAAATAAAATAATATTAAGATAAATGACACAGAATCAAAATATCTAATTTTGTGAATATGAGTTGTATAATAGGTAGGATTTATCGGTTCAACTAAATTAGTTCAAGAAATTGATGACAAACGAATGAGATGAAATGATATAATTTCCAAAGTGACTAGGTTCAATCCAAAAGATATATGATTAATAGATTTTAAAATAAATGTGAAGAACTTTTAGAATTAATAAAATTCTTTGTTTAAAAGAAAGCTTACTTTGATTGGCAACCGAGGAAGACTTAGAATCGACATGTTCAAAATGAAATAAAAGCATAAAAAAAAATGATTTGTCAAATATTTATGATATGAGAAAATCAAAATGTTGAGATGAGTGAATTGCAAAGATACACCAAAAGACAATAGAGTTAGTGTATCATTGTTTAGAGTTCCAAGTTATTTTAATTTGTGAAACAATGTGATAGTACACTATTAGTGATCATATTTTTCATACTATTTTCTAGAGATTTGAAATCTAATAAGAACAAGTTGTTTTGGCATGACTAACTATTATATTATATTTGTAAAACAAATGTAATATAGATTATTTGTTACGTATTTTTATTATATGTAACAGGGTTACCACTTTTAAATATTATTTTAGCATTTTACTATATTATGTAAAATAACAAAATATTGCAATGAAATTATTACATTATACAATATTTTAGTATTATTATTTTATAAAAGAAATCACTTATTATTTATAACGTTAAATAAAATTGGTAAATAAAGGTGTAAAATATTTATTGTACGAAATATTTGTACAAATACTTTTGTACATATATAACACTTAATGGGTCGACTCTATGTTACTTATTTTTATTTTAAAACCATATAATGCTGTGAATGTATTTACAAATATTGAAAATAAGAGAAAACGAAAACTATTCTTATATATTACAATGTTTTCCTAACCTAATGTAATATCATATTATTCTTATATGGTTATTTTCTTGCCAAAGCGTTACGGTATATAGTTACCACAAAACATGTGATAGACAATTATTTATATAATTTTATTCGTCTCTCTACTTCTTGTATTGTTTTATGAAAATATATCTTCTCTTTACAACACAAAGTAAAATATTTTTGTATATAATTTAAAATTTACTAAATAAGTATGATGACTTAATTTATATATATTAACTAGTCATTATCATGGTTGGATATTGGTTAGTGCTGCCTTGTTTAAGCATAGGTGGCCAGTCCATGCCTAACTAAGGCTAGGCTATCCAATACCTGCTCTTGATAATAATTCTAGTATTAAAATAATCTTAACACTACTGCTTGTTAATATATTATTAATAATAAAATTATCAATAATAATTAATTTAAACAATAACTTTAAATAAAAGTATACTTCAAATATAATTTCTTCACCGCCATGATTTAAAATATAGTAATACTATATTTTTAAATTAGGTAATTCCATATATAATCAATTAAATTTATATATACTGTTTTTCGATTAACGATGATAGAGCAATAAATATTATGAAAGGCTCGATTGATATTATTAAGAGATATACCGAAATATAAATTTGGGTATCATTATCTGAGCACATGATTGTTTTAAGATTACTTGTATAGAATAAATTAACAAAGTGGATTTAATATAATCAATTAAATGATTAAATCTGAGATTAGCGAAATCTTCAGATTTTGTGAAAATATTACCACAAAGTGATTGTGATCACATAAATGATTTAGTGAAATCGAGGATCACACAAGCATGTTATAGTTTAAGAGAATTAAAATGCTTGTTAGGATTATTTTGAATATGATGGTTTTAATTCATCATATGGAACTTTGAATTGAATATGTAATGTGAGCAAGTTCAAACAATTGAACTCGGTTTAAACAAAACGAGTTTAAATAAGAAAGTTCAGACATGGTCGTAACAGAAACCATGGATGCCAAAGAAAATTGAGTTTTTCAAAAATTTATTGACTTGATGTTAAGAGTTTAGCAATAATGAGGTTTACCGTGCCAAAATCAAGTCTAACTAAAGGATATTTGAGTTTGAATAAAACGACAAATTAGAATGAAGCCCTCCAGTGGAATTTAGAAATTAAACGAACCACATGTGCAACAAATAGTACATGTGTAACGTGTGGATTTACCAAGAAATGAAATGAATCAATATCTGCTACTATGAAATAAATCCTCCTGGTATGATGATAGTTAGGAAAATGCGAAATTCAACTTATTATAGAAGTCAGAATTTCAACGGGAGAAATATAAGAACTTCTGTCTGGAATTTCGAGTGATAACCGTTATTAAATGACATTACCAGGGAATGTCAAATAAAATGAAATAGGGAATTTGCAAAAGTATATGACTCCTTTTTCGGTGCTAATACTTATGACTCTGATTAGACTGTGCATCGATGTTTTTGTAAAATCTTGTTCCTCAGCGATATTCATATCGTTTATAAGATCACTTGGCAAAGTGCTTATTTTTGATTTAGTAATTCTTCTACTGACAGCATTAACATTGGTGTCATCGTGCCCAATTTATTTTCCAAAGGTCTTGTCTCGAAAGTTGTATGATATACTTTAACTTCTGTGGACTTATAATTAAATTTTCATGTGTTTTCTTATATATTATCACAACTTTACATGTTTCTTACTGGCGTTAAATATTTTATGGTAACGTATTGGAAATTCTTTACACTTTTGATGGTATTCCAACTTAATGGGTTTCTATCGTTTATTATTTTCGTTCAAGTTACTAGGCGGATAATCAAACGAAATAATGTTTGATGTCGGAAAAGAGATTCCTAATAAAGAAATCTAGACACAGATGCTTGTGCTTTATTCCAAATTGACTTTTGGAATTTCTTATAGATATACATATCTATATAATCACATATTTCACATGCTGTAATATACATACCATCTATCAGGTCAATGTATTTAACAGATTCATATTTCCAAAGCAATTCAGATATTAGATCATGATATTATTTAGGGAAATCTTGTCACTTGTTTGACATATTATATACCATGTCTTATCCGATTCGCGCCGGAGAGGTAATCTCAGTATATCCGGACAAACTGGAGAGTCTTGCTACCCCATACCCAGTCTTGCCGGAGAAAATTTTCTATTTCCCATAAATAGTATCTTTTCAAGATTTTAAAAGTGCCTTTTTCATTAGGGCTTTTATCTAGAATTAGGGAAAGTTGTATTCCCGTAACATATATTATTCTAGACCAAGTAATATCAATAAGCAATAATTACTATTAATTATTGCTTATTTATCATATCTTGCAATATTTTAATTACCATTCTCATGGTATATCAAAACCCATCATACTTTATTTACACAAATACTTAGCTTATTTCGAAGCTTATACTAAGGCATCTTTTCTTAAGTTCGAGTCTAAATGTTATCATGTGTGCTACTAGTTAACAGCAATCTCCTAACTCTTTTATATAAACTTAGGTATTATTATTGCAACACCTAAAGGCTTGAAGCAGTGGCTCTGATACCACCTTCTTTCACGACCCCCGACCCACCCTGGACGGAATCGGGTGCCGTGAACAGTCCAGCGGTACCGGTGATTATTTTGAAACCGTTGCAGCGGAAATTTCATCAGAACCGTGAGTTAGGAAAAATATCAGAGTTTAGAAAACACCGGATTTTATTTAATAAATAAATGGGATAAACCCATGTTTTATAATGGTAGCTTTAATGAATATAAATTTTATTACATAAAACAATATTTCTTATTTTGATTTAATTAATAAATAAGCCACTTCTTGATGTCTTTCAGTGCCGTATCATCTTTTACTCCAATCTACTGTAATTACCTGAAAAGTGTTTTAAAAAGGTTTTGTCAGCGAGAAATACTGAGTGAGTTCATTCATTTTTTATAAACTGACCAGTTGTTATAGTCTACAGTATTAAGAGCGATTACAATTGCCTCATCTTTTAAATTAACTGATCCAGTTGTCACTTTACCGGACTGTGACTGTGGACATATCACTTGTAGGGTCCTTTCACCCCAAGTGATAAATAATTAGTAGCTATGTGCACATCCCCCCACATACTGGCAGTAATTTCAGATAACAAAGACTTAATCCCTGTAACTATAATTTTGATAAAAACATGCTTTTGAAAAGTATTTTGATAAAAAGAGAATGACTCACTTTATAATCATGCAGATTTATACAACCAAAGTCTACAGATAAGTCTTGATGGATTGCAGATTTAATTTGAGCAGAGTCTAGCCTATTGATTATTCTTGTAACCTAATGCACACGAACTAGGTAATTAACTAATACAACATTTACGATAACTCACGAGATAGAACCCTCACAACGAATGACAAAGTGCAATACTTAACAATTCAGCGGATTCACAACGAATGACAGAGTATAGTCCGATTTCGAACAGCACTCAAACATTCAAGTCGAAATCACGATGAATAACAAAGTATAAACTCAATTTGAGCGGCACTTAAACAATCGTTGGATAGTTATAATCGATCGGACGTTGAATCGTAATAGCGATCGAGTTAATACCCTGATTGTGGCAGCACTTCGTGATTAGTGTGTGTTTAATTGTGTATACAGAAAGTAATTTCGATATCTGGAACGAATTCCTTCGTCGAACATATGCCAAATTTCAAGTCCCAAGGTCTGCTATTTATAGCCAAATTTTGAGAAGCCCTGCGCATCGTAGGCCAAACATCCCCTACGCATCGTATGCGTTTTAACCTGGCTGCGCATCGTAGGCAATAAACCCCTACGATGCGTATGGGTTGAAAAATAGGGTTATAGACTAGCCACGTCTGGGACTAGCTATGCTGAATCAACACTTTCGAATTTTCTGAATTTTACAACGAATTTATTAGGATAATTATCAACTAGGGTTTACCCCTTTTGAGTTTTAGGGGCCCTGATCCTGATTCTGATTGTTATGAAAATTTTAGGGATTGTGCAGGGTTACTTGGGTGTCTCAATTAGGGTTTCTTTTTAGACAAAATATAAATAATAATAATGGAAATAAAAATATAATAGTTTTGGTAAGAGTTGTTTATGGTTTGGGATATTTTTGAATATAATTATATTATAAAGAAAAAGGGAATAAAATAGTGAGAAAAGAAAATGGACTCACTTTGTAACTTTAGGGTTTAACTAGAAAGCCTTCTGGTATAAATTTTGGGTATAACTTTTGGGCTATAAAAAATATATATTGCACTCGTGGTAATTGTAGTACCCCTAATTCAACCTTGTCCCGAAGTCCCGAGACCGAATCCCAACAACTTAGTCGGGCAGAGCCCTGACATAAGTTATGAGGCTCAGATCAATCGGAAAGGGTAGCGGTGATCGGGAGTTACCACACTTAAGACAGGCAAGGCTTTTTAAAATATTGTGGTGTGGAATACTAAATAAGATTTGAATATATGTGAGAGATGGTGAATATAGAAACAAAATATATAGAGAACGAAAGAGGAAACAGGAAGAAAAATAAAGGAGGAGGTATTCTATTTATACTGAAGGGTAGCGTGGAGTCTACGCCAATCCATACACGTATCAATTTGAAATTTAATCTTAGTTGTTTCTGTGGTGTCCACGTACACCTTTGTAGATGTACACACTAACTATTTTCAATTTGTTAGTTTTGTTTATTATATATTTTATTCCAAAGTCTACGTAACTTTCAAAATGAAAGTTAAATTTTAATTTTAATATTATTTTATTATTATGATTAATTCAACAACTTTACTTATTTGGCGTGTATAATTTCTAAAATATAATGTTTTATCAAATAATAAATATGTCATTGGAACCAGAATATTTTTTTTTTCTACATTTGGGTCTAAGTTTCATTAAAAATAGAGTAGTTTCAAAATACAATCTATTTTTATAATTTAATTATTATACGGTTCCTAGGCCCGTCTAAATACTTCATATTTCAAATTTTCAACTTACCCGTAATCTATCCGTCTAATAATATAAATTCTTAGATACTTTTATTTTATTTAGAAAAGGTCACCCATACACAGGCCAAAATTAGCTATATAAAATAGTGTTTAAAACTATTTGGGTTAAATATTTATATTAAAATAAACAAGTTACTAGTTACTAGTGGTTAATAAATTTGACCAAACCTATAATTCTTATATAAAAATAGGGATGTTACAGCAGATATGAATGAATATAACTCCAGTGTAGCTAATTACATATCTGCCACTTGGGTTATATTCATTCATATGAATGAATATAACCCCAGTGTAGCACTTCGATTTTCCTTGAAATTCCAGAGCTCGCTAATTACATATCTGCCGCTGGGGTTATATTCATTCATATGCAATTGATCGTTCTGATCAATTACTTCCTTATGTGCACCGCACCATCTTCTAGGAGGTTGTCAAGTGTTCTCGCATTCGTAGTTGGTATTTTGCGTATGTTTATATCAGCCGCCATTCTGTACAATAGTTTAATATTTTCTAATTAATTATAGATTACTCTCATACTAAATATTATTTAGTTTAATCTCTTCTACTTAATTATAGATAATTATTATTTAGTTTAAATTTAATGGATACTTCTCATTTATAATATTATTTATTTGATTTTCTGTATCATATTATCTTCATTGTTTATATTACCTAACGTGTCATGTAATAGCTACTAAAATTTCTTTTACCCAAATATTATTACTTCTTTTTCACAGATACTTACTTTTTATTTGGAATATACAAATTTACTCTTATTCTTTACAATGATGTAATTATCTAATAAACTTTCGTTTTTTAAGATATAACTTTTTTTTATTGTTTGGTAAACAATATTACATTTATTCAACCCGTGTAATACACATGGTTTTAAAGATATATTTTTTTTATTATCTGGTATATAAAATTACATTTATTCAACCCGTACAATACATACGGTTCTTATAGATATAACTTTTTAATATATAAAATTACATTTATTTAACTCGTGTAATGGTTCTTATAGATATAACTTTTTAATATTTAATATATAAAATTACATATATTCAACTCGTGTACTAAAGGAGGTTTTTAAAGATACATTGTTTTATTATTTAGTATATAAAATTCATTTATTTAACCCGTATGGTACACGGGGTTATAAACTAGTGATAATGTATAGAAAAAAACTAGAGCACGACACCAATATGAGGCCCAACATTTTTTGGCAACGTTAGTTTTGATAACCACTTGTTAAAAAATAAAGGGTTGGAATCAACATCTATGTCACACTCCCTTTTTTTCTAAATTCTTTACCATAAACATATTTTCACAATAAACAACCCTCAAACGCCCATAAATAAGTAGTCTGGTGGTATGATATATACCCTACAAAAGTGGTATAAGTTTAAATATTTACAAGTATATATTAAATAATCTTTAGATGTAAAAAAATGTTGTTTTAACACTTAACTCTCAACACCATACACATATATGGTAATATACAATACAACTTAGATACAAGAAATTAGCCTGATAACTAAATTAGCTTATAGAAATAATTTAAAACCATATGAAATTTTTTACTAAGGCAACAGTTTTTGAACTATATGAATAGAGATATCTTTTGCTTTTTTTCAAATATGCTTAGATATGTCCCTATGTGCTACATGGGTTGGATAATGAAAGCGATATAATTTATATTTCTGTAAATATTTTTATATAGAGTGAAACCGTTGTAGTACATGGTTAAAAAGCACGTTAACAAATAATAAACAACGGGGTTAATACAGATTAATCGTAATATTATGAACCATGTAATACAATTTTATTATAACTAGACATATTCTTAAAATACAACTTGATTTGCAACTGATTATAATTAGAGTAAATTACAAGTTTTGTCCTTTATGTTTGTCCCAAATTTCAGGCGCGTTGTCCTTTACCTTTAAAATTTATGATTTTGTCCTTAACGTTTCAAAATCCTGCACGTTATGTCCTTTGGGCCTAACCCGGTTAGTTTTTTATGTTGAATCAGATCATGTGCTAGGCACATGAGGGTATAATTGTCTTTTCACCCTATTGGTTAAAAAACACTTAAAAAAACTAAAATACTATATATATATATATATATATATATATATATACACATATACATATACACACACTCATCTCTCTCTCTCTCTAAATTACTGAAAACCTTTCTTTCTCACTCCCTGCTCCATCTCTTACCACAACAACCACATCCTCCTTGGAAACCCTAACCCTAAAAATCACAGAAAACTCGCCCCAAATTCATTCGTACGGTCCTTGATCTCCGTTCTCCGACTCCGGATCTCCGTTCTGCAATGGTCCTTGATCGAAATTGAGAGCATAACTAAGAGGATCATACTGAAGGCAGTGATTCCTCGTGACCACAGGCTTCTGGTTGATTGTTGTTCTTCACGTCTTCTGGTTTATCCCAAATTTCAGCGATTCCTTGTGTATTTTTGTAGCTCTGTTTTGGGGATTTGTGTATTTTTGTAGCTCTATTTTGAGGAATCTGAATAGTTTGGAGATTTGGGGATTTTTTTGTTTGTTCAGATGATTTCGTAGGTGGTGGCGGTTGAGAGAAACAGAGAGATGAGAGGGGGGGGGGGGGGGTAGAAAGACAGGTTGTTTAGATATGAAAAGGAGGGCATATGTTTTTGGTTTTTGGTGATGGTGGATCAAATGGGTGGATGTTGATGGTGATGATGGTGGGTCAGGCGATGGTGGGAGGTAGTGGTGGTCGGCGACAGGTGAGGGTGGGATGTGGTGGCGGTCGGCGGCAGAGAGTGTGTGGGTGTGTTTAAGAGAGAAATTGCAGGATGGCTACGTTTTATTTGTTTTCTAAAAATCATTTGTAAATTAGGATGTGAAAAGACAATGCTACCCTCATGTGCAGTGCACATGACATAATTTAACTGAAAATTATAACTGGGTTTGCCTTAAAGGACATAACGTGCAGGATTTTGAAACATTAAGGACAAAACTCATTAATTTTAAAGTTAAAGGATAGCGCCTGAAATTTGAGATAAATATAAGCTTTGTAATTATACATATTATTTGAAAGTTTCCATGAATAGTAACTTAATATTTTTGAGTATCTGTTTTAATATTATAATAATGTATTATTTATCGTATATAACTTGATTTTTATATATTATTTGAAATATTTTTGAGTTGTTGTTTTGATTTCCATAATAATATTTTATTCTTCATATAATTTGATTTTTTCTAACAAGTTGTGTATATTAACTTTTTTTTAATTTACCTCCGCAACTATGTTTATTTTTTTCAACATTTCGATATAAATTTTATTAAAAATAGATATTATGTCACTATCATACCAAACCGAACCAAGACCGACCAAACAACAGTGGTAACGGTACCTGTAATCATCTTTATGGTTTCCAGTTTCAATAACTTTTTGTTTATACAAATCTATCTGTGACTATAAACGTATATCGGTATCGATAACGTAACAATCTTAACTGGTAGATATAGTTCAAACAATATCGGTGCCTGTACTGTGATCATTTTTATCGTTTTCGGTCGATATCAATACATATTGATTTCTATACCGAGTGAATTATCATAACAGTATTGTAACGAGCTGAAACGATACCTATTTAATGCCTGTGGTAACGTACCGCGGCAACGCGCGGGAGAATTACCTAGTTATATTATATATATGAATAGAAAGTGAGGATGAACAGTAAATCCAAATTTTAATACTTAATTTAATTTAATTTAATTTAATTATATTTATTATAGTTAATTATATATTATATTTTAATTTATATTAAAAATAAATAGTAATTTATTTTTATTATTGTAAACTATACGTGTGCCAATAAAAATATAAAAAAACATATATTTTTGTACTTGAGTATTGATACGTGACTAACGAACCGATTTTAGTCGAACAACCTTGGTACCAACATCGGTAGTATCGGAACCGGTATTCTTTTTATGGTTTTTGATTGATATTAATATATATCCTTTTGTGCATATCGCAACTTTATTTTTTTAGTTTTCTCCTTCAACTACTATAGGGATTGCCGGTATCGAAACGAACCAAACCCCTACCAACTTATTTTATATATATTAATCCTAATAGAAAGTTATCATGAACAGTGATATAGGGTTTTTAAGTAGTTATTTATTTTTTATTCTAAATTTGAGCATATATATATTTTTTATTTTATTTTTTTATATTTATAGTAATCCCTTTTAATGAAATTTTATTCATTGTTTAATTTGACTTTTTTAAATAAGTTAAGTTGTCTTTGTTAACTTATGTTTATTTGATATATATTTATTAAGTATTTTTTTAATTCTAATTTTATACATATTTTTTATGACATTTAAGATACGATATTTTATAAATTAATGTCGTTTACCTTCTTTCGTTATTATAATAATATAGTCTAATGCTTTATAATTCTACGAATATACCATTGCAACATGCTTATTTTATCTGCGTTTTGATAAAAACTTTGTTCAAAATTGATCGAGTCAATTATAATTGATTCTTTTTGTTTATCACCTTGACAAACCGAATCGAAACCTTTTATATCATATGCTATAACGAGTGTCGGTGACGAACAAAACTAATACCGTCCTAACAACATTGGTACCACGTCAACTTTAAGTGAACATCAGTACCAATAATTATACTTTTGAACCCTTTATCGATATTTATTTTTATATTTTTTTATCGATGTAAAACGTGTCTATATGTTTTTGGGCATATCATGACTTTATTGTTTGGGATTTATCTTTCGATCGCTATACAAAGTGTCGATTATGGTATTGGCACTTTATTGAATCGAACCGCTACCAACTAAGTTCCCGCCGCAACGCGCGGAGGAAGTTCACTAGTTTACTCTTATAATTAACATCTATGACAACTGGTACTTGTTTTGAAAAGAAAAAAAAATTATCTATCAGATCATAATTGAACCAGTTGACCAAACTGATGGTCTTGTTATGTTTTATTATAATAAGTTTCATTGTTTTTTTTAACGGCAACGAATGACGTGCCAACTATCATGATACCGGGCGTTGTGGCCAAGGTTGACTACTCGACCGTTGCCAGCCCCTTGGCTCTCTCAGATGCGCAGAAACCCGACCTCCACCCGCCCGAAGGCACGACAGTGGAATAATCGGTAAAACCTCGCCTCCCATCCAAGACGAACTGGCACCACCCGTATTCGAACTTCACCTGGATGCTGCAGAAAATAATAGGGAGAGTGAGAGTCGAATCGGATACATAAGACCCTTATGCCTCATAATTTTTATTTTTTTAACAAAATCCATAATTAATTTACAAAAAGTATTTTAAAGATATTGCTTCACGAGGTTATCATAAACTTTGGAAACAATAAATGACAATTATAGTTTCGTTTCTTAAATTCTGCTATAATCTATTAATTCCTTTAAAAATTAATATATAACTAGTAATAAGATCCGCGCACGTTGCGGCACAGGTACATCGCAAACACCTAATGGTTAGTCCAAACATTATGGGATGCTTATGAAAACGCGTGTTTCGGCGTATCCGATTGAACTCAATGTAACCTATATAAGCATTGCGATTGGATCAAAACGTAAAGTAACTTGAGTTTATACCATATAAATCATAACGTATTATATATGACCCGATTTATACATAGAAAACGTAACGGATATAAAAGAAAAACTGACACGTGTAATCAAAAGGGATGAATTAGATATTTTGAAAAAAAAAGGAGGAAAAATAAACCACAATTTGACTCCCCTCGGTTCAATACAAAATTTATGAAACATATATAAAATAAGCAAGAAAACATATTATATTTCGCATGACTCGTTTCCAAAAGAAGTTTAAATTCGAAAAAGAGACCAACTCGAATTTATACCCAAACATACATAAAAATATGCACGTAAAAGTGTTTTTTAAACGAAAACGTATTATTTGACTTGACTCGTTTCCAGAAAAAGCTTACGTCAAAACGTAGAGCAAATCGAATTTATACCAACACGTACATAATAATATGCATGTAAAAAATAGTTTTTCAAGTAAAGGAAGTATAGGGGTAAACTCGAAACAAATTATTAGTAAAAAACTAAATATGTTAAAAACGTTCGTAAAACCGTGCCAAATAGCGCTAATGCCACATCACTGCTGTCACACCCCCAAAATCCACTTGCGGAGTACTACCGCTTGGAGGCGTGACCGACCAGGATCCAGCCACCAATTATACTGAGCATTGATTAGTAGTAAAAGTATTCACCAACCACAGTAGTTAGTAAACGTCATATTTTTAGAGTTCTAAAAGTTTAAGTTCAAATGGTAGTTTAAACAAGCAGCGGAAGCATAAACCAAACAGTTTCAAAACAAAGTTCATTGTTCAGGATTATTCGAAAACCCAACACACGGGTTAAGGCGACCACTACATATCCCCAAGCTGCAAGCTCCTGATTCACTGGTTACCTGCAAAGCATGCAGTAGGGTGTCAACAGAAATGTTGGCGAGTTCACGAGATATCCAGTTTTAGCTTTTCAAAAGAAAATGTAGGTTGTTTAGGTAAAGCATTTATAATCACGTCATGGGGAGCTACCCCATATGAAAGCTATTAAACTTGAATTACCGAAACTGTTGACGAGAAGATTTGGTGCCCCAGGTCAATGTCTATCGTCATTGACCGAGATGCAAGGTCTATAGTTCACGCCCGATCTCCCCCGGTCATGGTGTGAGGTTGTCAAACCTAATAGCGCTATCAACTAATAACCCGTTCGCCCCCGGCGATTAATCGGTACTATAAGCAGGGACTTAATGTGATAGAGATTCGTTTAGTGTTGCTAGTTGTGATTTATAAATAATACCCAAACGTATTTCCCCCGGATGTAGTAGTACAAGAGTACCGTTTGCATAATCCCCCGGAAATTACTAGTTTGAAAACATTATTTTTGTTAGTTCGTGTCCCTTCCTGGGACGCATGCTTTTAGTGTGTGAACTCACCTTGGGTTGCTCGGTAGATTATTTACTTGGTCAATCACGTTGGTCACCACGTCCTAGCATGGTCACCAATATAGGTCAAGTTGGGGTACAAGTATTCACGTATAATCTACACATAATTAACACATAGCATACACAACACATGATCATTCAGCAAGTTATCGGGCCTATTCTGATACGAAGCAGTTAAACGGTGAACATCAACAACTATCATACAAATCATAAGTGTTATTGGGCCTATCAGATCACATTAACAGTTAACAGCATCACAGAAACCAAATAGAACGATGTGCACAGTCCACACGTCCTTGGCCCAATAACGGAGACAAGCAGCCCAGTCGCAACCGGAGTTTCGACTTGTCATGGTCTGGTTGCGAGTCGCAACCGGTGTTTCGACTTGTCATGTCTTGGTTGCGAGTCGCAACCGCCGTAGTCACGAGTTGTCATGTTTTGGTTGCGAGTCGTAACCGGAGGTTTCGACTTGTCATGTCTTGGTTGCGAGTCGCAACCGGGCGGTCTCGAGTCGCAACCGGGCGATCTCGAGTTGTCATAGTTTAGTCTCGAGTCGCAACCTCGGATACGTGCACAAGAATCCTTCTAGAACCTGTTCCAGAAGTACTATCCAATGGAATTTTGTTTTCATGATAATATGTACTAGCCAACCAGATTGCAATAACATGTTTCTTTGTCTAACATATGATCAAAATGGATCAAACACACAATATTCAAATATTCATGTCATGTTCAATAAGTTCATCATTTTTAGGGTTTTCATCAATTTGCAACTTGATAAATCGAACAACCCTATCCTATCATATACTCAAATCAGCATCATCGACTCCTGAATCTAGCATACATTCCTCGGATTACAAGCACACACATACACACTCTTATTGTCTTAACCACCTTGCATGTTATCTAACAATTTCTTATTAACACATGAACATATCCTCATTAAATCAATATAAGCATAAACCACAATAGTCACAACCTAGTTATCCTTATTAGTCCTTATATCCCACATATCCGATCAATACATACTTGCATAGGATTTACTATCAACATTCAACCATTGTTATTTATCACACAACTAAACATCGAGCTAGCGTAATAATCATCTAATCATTTTAACCCACTTAGCCATATAGAAACATGCACCTCATTCATCAATCACACACCTTGTCACACATTAAAACACTAACCGGATGGTGTACGAAGTAGGAGAGGGAAAAACGGTTGCGATAAGGCCCTTGAGTGGTGAACGATGGCTAGTCTCCGAGCTCCAAGCTACCTCTTGTTGAATCCGAGAGATTGGGAGTTGATTTGTGAGTTTTTAGGGTTTTTAGTGAGAGAAAGTGAGTGAGGTGAGAAAGAGAGAAGGAGAGTGTGTGGGAGTGAGTGAATGAGGAAATGTTGCAAATGGTGAAAAGTGGCAAAGTTGACCCCTCTTGTGGGTTTTATATCCGGACCGGCTTGGTGCACCCTAGTGGGTTTCCGAGCGGCACGGCCCAACCGGCCCAATCGTTCACTCAAGACCGAGTGGTCTCGAGTTGGTTCATGGTTTCGGTTCCCAAGTATCGTTACACACACCATACACACACACACATATATTACGTACACGTTATTGACACATAGCACGAGAAGAGTAACACCCTCCATTTAATAGATATATATATATACACGCACTAATTGATTACAAGATGTTTGCTCGGAAAACCTAGAGTGTCACATTATCCCCAAGTTTTAAGAACTTTCGTCCCGAAAGTTAAGGCAGCCACTGACAAGCTAGTGTAAATGTGAACATTTCAACGGGGTGTCACATCATCCCCCCGTTAATTTGGAATTTCGTCCCGAAATTCGGTCGTAGCTTCAGTGCTGGGAGTTTCATTTGGGAACAGTTGGGGATACTTGCGCTTCATCTGGTCTTCCCGCTCCCAGGTAAATTCTGGGCCACGGCGTGAGTTCCAACGAACTCGTACGAGAGGTATCTGGCTACGTTTGAGGGTTTTGATTTCACGGTCTGTGATCTCAATCGGTTCCTCAGTAAAGTGTAGCCGTTCGTCAATAGTAAGTTCCTTGAAAGGAATGATGAGCGTCTCATCTGACAGACACTTCTTCAGATTAGATACGTGGAAAACATTGTGCACAGCACTCAGTTCTTCAGGCAGATTCAACCTGTATGCGACCGTACCGATCTTTTCGGTAACTTCAAAGGGTCCGACATATCTTGGATTAAGCTTGCCCCGTTTTCCAAAACGAACCACACCCTTCCAGGGTGAGACCTTAAGTAGAGCCCGTTCACCGACCTGGAACTCTTGCGGTTTCCTATCTTTATCAGCGTAGTGCTTTTGACGGTCACGAGCTGCCGCCATGCGTTGCCTAATCTGGGCAATCTTTTCTGTGGTGTCGACTACATGTTCCGGGCCTGTGATCTGGCTGTCACCAACCTCCGCCCAGCAGAGAGGCGATCGACATTTACGACCGTACAATGCCTCAAAGGGTGCCGCCTGAATGCTGGTGTGGTAGCTGTTGTTGTAGGAGAATTCTACTAACGGTAGGTGCTTCTCCCAATTCTTGCCAAAATCGATCACACATGCCCTGAGCATGTCTTCGAGGGTTTGGATGGTGCGTTCAGACTGCCCATCCGTTTGCGAGTGATAAGCGGTGCTCATGTCTAAACGTGAGCCAAAAGATTTGTGCATGGCTTGCCATAACTCAGAAGTAAAACGCGCGTCTCGATCAGAAATAATAGAGGTAGGCACTCCGTGCTTCGAAACCACTTCTTTTAAGTATACCTCTGCTAGGGTAGAGAACTTATCTGTTTCTTTAATAGCCAAGAAGTGTGCAGACTTAGTTAAGCGATCCACTATCACCCAAATGGTGTCATTTCCGCGCTGAGACCTAGGCAGGCCAGTAACAAAATCCATGGAAATCTGCTCCCATTTCCATTGCGGAATCTCTGGCTGTTGGAGTAGGCCTGATGGTTTCTGATACTCAGCCTTGACCCTTGCACAAGTCAAACATTTCCTGACATAGGTTGCTATGTGGGCTTTCATGCCAGGCCACCAATAGGTAGCCCTCAAGTCGTGGTACATCTTATCTGAACCCGGATGTACTGAGTAACGGGACTTGTGGGCTTCATCCATCACCAGGTCACGTAAATTCCCATAAAGCGGAACCCATATGCGTCCGGCCACGTAGTAAGCACCGTCTTCTTTTTGTTCCAATCGTTGTCTCGATCCTCGTAGGGACTCGGCCCTGATGTTCTCGGCTTTCAATGCTTCAATCTGAGCATTTCGAATTTGGTTAGGGAGGTTCGAGTGGATAGTGAGCTGTAAGGCACGAACACGCTTGGGTTTGGTCTCCTTTCTGCTGAGGGCATCGGCTACCACATTAGCCTTGCCTGGGTGATATTTGATTGCACACTCGTAGTCATTTAGGAGTTCGACCCATCGGCGTTGCCGCATATTCAACTCCTTTTGTCCCATTATGTGCTGGAGACTCTTGTGATCAGTGTAAATCGTGCACTTGGTGCCGTACAAGTAGTGTCTCCAAAGCTTGAGCGCGAAGACCACAGCTCCAAATTCTAAGTCATGCGTCGTATAGTTCCGTTCGTGGACCTTGAGTTGTCGCGAGGCGTAAGCGATAACTTTCTCGCGTTGCATCAATACGCAGCCAAGTCCTTGAATAGAAGCGTCGCAGTAAACGACGAAGTCGTCGGTACCTTCGGGTAAGGAGAGGATAGGAGCACTACAAAGGTTCTTCTTTAGTTCCTGGAAGGCAGATTCCTGAGCATCACTCCATTTGTAAGCAACACCCTTCTGAGTGAGTGTCGTAAGTGGTTGAGCGATCTTAGAGAATCCCTTGATAAATCTTCGATAGTATCCCGCCAATCCCAAGAATTGGCGAACTTCGGTCGGAGTCTTGGGCACAGGCCAATTCTTAATGGACTCAATCTTAGCGGGGTCAACATGAATCCCTTCCTGATTGACGATGTGTCCAAGGAAATGGACTTCTCTAAGCCAGAAATCACATTTCGAGAATTTGGCGTACAGTTGCTCATTGCGAAGGAGTTCGAGAATAAGACGTAGGTGTTGTTCATGCTCCTCTTGGCTCTTCGAGTAGATTAGGATGTCGTCGATAAACACGATTACGAACTTATCGAGGTAGGGCTTGCATACTCGGTTCATGAGATCCATGAAGATTGCAGGTGCGTTGGTCATTCCGAAAGGCATAACCAGGAACTCGTAGTGACCATAGCGGGTTCTGAAAGCAGTCTTAGAGATGTCCTCATCGCGGACTCTCAGCTGGTGATAACCCGATCGCAGATCGATCTTGGAATAATAGCTCGACCCTTGCAGCTGGTCGAACAGGTCGTCGATACGGGGAAGTGGATAACGATTCTTGATGGTAACCTTGTTAAGTTCGCGGTAGTCAATGCACATTCGGAATGAGCCATCTTTCTTTTTGACGAATAGCACTGGGGCTCCCCAGGGTGATGAACTAGGACGGATAAAACCTTTGTCCAAAAGTTCTTGTAGTTGAGTAGAAAGCTCCTTGAGTTCTGCAGGAGCTAGGCGATAAGGTGCACGAGCTATAGGTGCTGCTCCGGGAGCTAGCTCGATTTGGAATTCGACCTGACGGTGAGGAGGGAGTCCAGGTAGTTCCTCCGGGAATACCTCAGGATAGTCGCGTACAACTGGAAAATCTTCAATCCTGTTTTCCTTTTTCTGCGTGTCGGTAATGAGTGCTAAGATAGCGGTGTGCCCTTTTCGTAGATACTTCTGGGCCTTTAAGAATGAAATGATGCCTGTGACTTCTCCGCTCTTGTCTCCTCGAACTATAAGGGGTTTGCCAGGAGGACGGGGAATACGAATAGCTTTCTCTTGGCAGAGGATTTCAGCTCGATGTTTGGATAACCAATCCATACCAATAATGACGTCGAAGCTTCCAAGAACGATGGGGAAAAGATCGATGCGGAATGTCTGACCAGACAACTCTAATTTACAGTTACGAATTATGTGTGAGGCCTCGAGGTTTCTACCATTAGCTATTTCAACGGTGTGCTTAGAGCTTAGCGGCGTAAGAGTGAGCTTAAGTTTCTTACTAATACATAGGGATACATAACTAGCATCTGCTCCGGAATCAAATAGCATAGAAACATAACGATCATTAAGGAGGAACTTACCCGCTACAACGTTGGGGTCGTTCCTTGCTTCTCCGGCTCCAATCACAAAAGCCCTTCCTCTTGCACCATTCCCAGCATTGTTGGCGTTGTTGTTGTTATTTCCCGCACCCTGATTGGGGTTGTTCTGGTTTAACTGAGGACAATTCTTCTTAATGTGCCCCTCAGCTCCGCACTGGAAACAACCCTTGATGTTCCCATGATGTTGCTGCTGCTGTGGTTGATTTTGCCTTGCGGGATGAGGGCTCCTACAATCTTTGGCCTCATGTCCCATCTTGTTGCACCGCTGGCACTTGTTCTTCGCACAGGGCCCATTGTGATGCCGATTGCACTTGTTACATTTGGGGAGATGGCCCTGATAGCCACCCTGCTGCTGAGGGCCCTTGTTATTTTCAGTCTTCCTTTGCTGAGCCGGGGCCTGAGTAGAGTTAGCATCCTTTCCTTGACTTCCATCCCACTTTCGTTTGTTATCGCTAGAAGTTCCCGCAGTAGTACCGATCCTCTTGGGCAGCTTGCCCTCTTCCACAGCCTGATTGGTGAGTTTGTGAGCAAGACGAACCACGGGCTGTATGGTGTTGAGGTTGGCCGAGGTCACATGGCTCCGGATTTCTGGGACCAAGCCTTTGATGTACAATTCGACCCTTCGATACATAGGTTGGGACATGTTTGGGCAAAGTGCAGCATAGTCGTTGGACTGCTTAGTGTAGGTCTCAATCTCTGATCCGACCATCTTGAGCGCATAGTACTCGTTCTCGAGTTTGTGGATGTCATCCCTGTGACAGTACTCCTCTTTGATCATGTCCTTGAAATCTTCCCATGCAGTAGCATTAGCAGTTTCCAGACCAAGCATCTGAATCTGTGCTTTCCACCATGAAAGCGCGTTTCCTTCAAGCGTACCAGTTGCGTACTTAACCCAGTTAGCAGGGGGACACTCGCAGACAGCAAAGACAGCTTCGGCCTTTTCAATCCAGTGTAGAAGGCCTATGGCGCCCTCAGTGCCGTTGAAAGGCAGGGGTTTGCCGTCCATGAAAGTTTTGAAAGTACAAACACGTGGTTGCGCAGGCGCAGGCTGACCTGTTGTGAGAAATGGAGCGAATAGGTTTAGAGGTGAAAAGACGATGTGGGGGTAGGATCTAAACATCCTATAGCAACGAGTTTACCTCCAGGGTGAGCGGCGAAAGCTGCAGCCACCGTGTTGAGCAAGTTAGCGAATTGAGCCTGAGTCATGTTAACGCTTCCTCTTTCGCGTCCACTCATTGTCTTCATAGCCAGAAAACACAGTATGAGTGCAATGTTGTAACGTAGCGAGAATGAGGTAGAAGAGAAATGGGTATCTATCTAATTAGGCACACTAGTATGTATAGTAGAGCAGTCAATATAAGATAAACAAGCAAGTAAACACAAGTCCGAGCTACGAGGTCTAGTATGCCGAGTCTTGCCCTTGGAGTGTAGTGTCGTCACGAGTCACGGGTTATAGTCTGGTTTTCTCAAAAAGACTCTCCTTTTTAAAACCAAGTTCACTATAACCAATGGCTCTGATACCAATCTGTCACACCCCCAAAATCCACTTGCGGAGTACTACCGCTTGGAGGCGTGACCGACCAGGATCCAGCCACCAATTATACTGAGCATTGATTAGTAGTAAAAGTATTCACCAACCACAGTAGTTAGTAAACGTCATATTTTTAGAGTTCTAAAAGTTTAAGTTTAAATGGTAGTTTAAACAAGCAGCGGAAGCATAAACCAAACAGTTTCAAAACAAAGTTCATTGTTCAGGATTATTCGAAAACCCAACACACGGGTTAAGGCGACCACTACATATCCCCAAGCTGCAAGCTCCTGATTCACTGGTTACTTGCAAAGCATGCAGTAGGGTGTCAACAGAAATGTTGGCGAGTTCACGAGATATCCAGTTTTAGCTTTTCAAAAGAAAATGTAGGTTGTTTAGGTAAAGCATTTATAATCACGTCATGGGGAGCTACCCCATATGAAAGCTACTAAACTTGAATTACCGAAACTGTTGACGAGAAGATTTGGTGCCCCAGGTCAATGTCTATCGTCATTGACCGAGATGCAAGGTCTATAGTTCACGCCCGATCTCCCCCGGTCACGGTGTGAGGTTGTCAAACCTAATAGCGCTATCAACTAATAACCCGTTCGCCCCCGGCGATTAATCGGTACTATAAGCAGGGACTTAATGTGATAGAGATTCGTTTAGTGTTGCTAGTTGTGATTTATAAATAATACCCAAACGTATTTCCCCCGGATGTAGTAGTACAAGAGTACCGTTTGCATAGTCCCCCGGAAATTACTAGTTTGAAAACATTATTTTTGTTAGTTCGTGTCCCTTCCTGGGACGCATGCTTTTAGTGTGTGAACTCACCTTGGGTTGCTCGGTAGATTATTTACTTGGTCAATCACGTTGGTCACCACGTCCTAGCATGGTCACCAATATAGGTCAAGTTGGGGTACAAGTATTCACGTATAATCTACACATAATTAACACATAGCATACACAACACATGATCATTCAGCAAGTTATCGGGCCTATTCTGATACGAAGCAGTTAAACGGTGAACATCAACAACTATCATACAAATCATAAGTGTTATTGGGCCTATCAGATCACATTAACAGTTAACAGCATCACAGAAACCAAATAGAACGATGTGCACAGTCCACACGTCCTTGGCCCAATAACGGAGACAAGCAGCCCAGTCGCAACCGGAGTTTCGACTTGTCATGGTCTGGTTGCGAGTCGCAACCGGTGTTTCGACTTGTCATGTCTTGGTTGCGAGTCGCAACCGCCGTAGTCACGAGTTGTCATGTTTTGGTTGCGAGTCGTAACCGGAGGTTTCGACTTGTCATGTCTTGGTTGCGAGTCGCAACCGGGCGGTCTCGAGTCGCAACCGGGCGATCTCGAGTTGTCATAGTTTAGTCTCGAGTCGCAACCTCGGATACGTGCACAAGAATCCTTCTAGAACCTGTTCCAGAAGTACTATCCAATGGAATTTTGTTTTCATGATAATATGTACTAGCCAACCAGATTGCAATAACATGTTTCTTTGTCTAACATATGATCAAAATGGATCAAACACACAATATTCAAATATTCATGTCATGTTCAATAAGTTCATCATTTTTAGGGTTTTCATCAATTTGCAACTTGATAAATCGAACAACCCTATCCTATCATATACTCAAATCAGCATCATCGACTCCTGAATCTAGCATACATTCCTCGGATTACAAGCACACACATACACACTCTTATTGTCTTAACCACCTTGCATGTTATCTAACAATTTCTTATTAACACATGAACATATCCTCATTAAATCAATATAAGCATAAACCACAATAGTCACAACCTAGTTATCCTTATTAGTCCTTATATCCCACATATCCGATCAATACATACTTGCATAGGATTTACTATCAACATTCAACCATTGTTATTTATCACACAACTAAACATCGAGCTAGCGTAATAATCATCTAATCATTTTAACCCACTTAGCCATATAGAAACATGCACCTCATTCATCAATCACACACCTTGTCACACATTAAAACACTAACCGGATGGTGTACGAAGTAGGAGAGGGAAAAACGGTTGCGATAAGGCCCTTGAGTGGTGAACGATGGCTAGTCTCCGAGCTCCAAGCTACCTTTTGTTGAATCCGAGAGATTGGGAGTTGATTTGTGAGTTTTTAGGGTTTTTAGTGAGAGAAAGTGAGTGAGGTGAGAAAGAGAGAAGGAGAGTGTGTGGGAGTGAGTGAATGAGGAAATGTTGCAAATGGTGAAAAGTGGCAAAGTTGACCCCTCTTGTGGGTTTTATATCCGGACCGGCTTGGTGCACCCTAGTGGGTTTCCGAGCGGCACGGCCCAACCGGCCCAATCGTTCACTCGAGACCGAGTGGTCTCGAGTTGGTTCATGGTTTCGGTTCCCAAGTATCGTTACACACACCATACACACACACACATATATTACGTACACGTTATTGACACATAGCACGAGAAGAGTAACACCCTCCATTTAATAGATATATATATATACACGCACTAATTGATTACAAGATGTTTGCTCGGAAAACCTAGAGTGTCACATTATCCCCAAGTTTTAAGAACTTTCGTCCCGAAAGTTAAGGCAGCCACTGACAAGCTAGTGTAAATGCGAACATTTCAACGGGGTGTCACAACTGCCAACGACCACTAACGTCGGAAAAGCTCGTAAATATAAAATAAATAAAAAAGAAAAAAATAACACCGAACGAAAAGTAGATGTAAATCGTTGAACCACGCAACATGTTGTGGCATGTTAATGCTAAAAAATTAGACCAAAGTATAAAACGGAGAAAAGAATAACTAAGTCGATCTAGGACCCGCGGGTTGCGAAGAACCTGCTAAACAGGAAAAAATAGACGTGTTACGACGGACCTATGAAACCAGAAAAAATAGACAAAAAAACGTTGAACACCCCACACGAACGTTGCGGCGTGTTAATTTCCAAAATTTTGAATGAAACATAAAACAAAAAATTTACGAAAGATGAAAAGTATGGAGGACCAAAGTTGAAAATAAAAAAGTGATGTGGTTAAACTAAAAAGATGAAAAACTTTAGGTTAAAAGTAAAAAAATCAAATGGGTTAAAATGAAAAAAGATAAAACATTTAGATTAACAATGAAAAATCAATATTTTTTTAAAAGCTCATGAAGTATAACAAATTGAAGCACTACAATGTTACTTATTTATAGTTTGAAAATATTACATCAAAAGTTTATTGATATAATATTATAAAGTTAAATAAATTAATGTTCATAATTATTGATATAACTAGCAATAAAAACCGTGCGTGTTGCGGCGCGGATACATCGCAAACATTGAATGGATTAGTTCAAACGTTATATGATGCGTTAACCATATGAGAACGCGTGTTTCGACGTGTCTGATTGAAGTCAATGTAACCAGTATAAGCAATGTGACTGGATCAAAACATAAAGTAAATCGAATTTATATTGTACAATCATAACATATCATATGTGACCCGACTCATACATAGAAAACGTGATGGGTATAACAGAAAAGCTGCCACGTTTAATCATAAGGGATTAATTGGAGCTTTTGAAAAAATGAAAAAAAAAGAAACCACAATTTGTCTCCAGTCGATTCGAAACAAACTTTATGAAACATTCATAAAATAAACACGAAAACATATTACATTTGACCTGACTCGTTTCGCAAATTTTTTTTTGTCGAAACGTATACCAACTCAAATTTATAGTGAAATGTACATAGAAATATGCACGTAAAAATACGTAGAGCAAATCAGATTCATACCGACACGTACATATAAATATGTACGTAAAATTAGACTTTAAGTGTCACACCCCGAAATTATCAGAGCTGGCGTGACTGGACTGGTATCTTCATTGCACAGCGGAAGCAAATAAGCAAAAACTTTCAAGAAATTGAACGCCCACTAAGTACTCGAATCTCCAATGGTTCTCTTATTCCAACCGTGCCTTAACTTTTGAACTGCAACCTGAGAAAGAAACATGCAAAAAAATCAACATAAAGTTGAGCGAGTTCATAGTTTGTTTATAGAAGATTTGAAATAAAACTTTTTGAATAACCGGTTTTTGAAGTATTGTTGAGAAAACGAATTTAAAATCATTTTCTTGCCAAGTTACATGGAAACTTTGTATTTGTAACGCATTATGTTCGTAAAACCATGTATTTGTAAACTCTCGTATTTGTAATGTCCGTATAACTGTCAATGCCCACCCTGACTTAGACTCCATGCCCGCATAATCCTATGCTTTGAATTTGTATAAAACCTTTAAAGTATGTCTTGTATGTATAAATGTCCCTGGTATGTAGTAATTAAGGAAAAAGAGATCACCAATGGGTTGCAAAGCCACTGGTATGTGTGAAATGATGCAGGAAAACTCAAACCTAGCAAATTTGTACCGGGCCTCGGCTGTAAGACACAGTCACCACTATGGGTCACCCTGACCTCATGGGTGTGGGCTCGCTACACCCAAATAGATCTATCACTCATGTCCCTCGGTCCTACGACGAGGATTAATGGCTTTAAGTGTTGTACCCACCACTCACATGATCTAAGTAGTATGCCCTCCTTAAGCTAACCATACCATGTAATAAAATGTCCATAATAATTGTAACATGTATTTCACCCCAGCCTCTAAGGCTGAACCTCCCCAGCCTCTAAGGCTGACTCCCCAGTCTCTCTCTATATTATCACCAGACGATCCATCCCTAGTCATGAAAATCATTCACATTTCGATAATACGCATTTGTTTTGGTAAAACCGGTATATTTAATATGATTCATTCGTAAACCATTTGAGTTCATTGAAATCCGTTCGTAACATGGTTTATAAATATGTGTTTTCGTTCATCGAAATATTGTTTGCTTTTGCAAAAACTTGCATGTCTTTCCACCCCCGAATCGCTAACTGAACGAATTGACGTAAATTGTTAACTTAATGAAAATGATTAAGTTATATTCGTTAAGTATCGTTTATTGTCGATAATAACCAATAAGTCTTGAAAAGACTTGGTTCTCGAGATATTTAAAATAAATAAATATTTATATAAAAATATATAAATATATCGTTGTAATTGCGTTAGCCGTCTCGAGTAGTCATACGTGTATAAAAAAAGAATATTTTTATGAATTAACATAGAACAAACTCGTACTATGTATCGCATCCCCTATGATCTTTGTCAAAATATTCGTATATGCCGTTTAGGCGTATAAAATAAATATGAAGAGTTATATTTATTTTATAAAGGAATCGTCGTGTTGTTATGTTTGAAAATAAATATATAAACCATATTTATTTTTTATAAAGAGTCCTCGTTTGATATCCGAAATAAACATATAAACTATTTTTATTTTGTGAAACGAAATCGTGTTGTTTGATATTCGAAAGAAATATACAACTATATTTACTTTTATATCGGAAATCCGAATCATTTGATGTTCGAAATAAATATGTATAAACTATATTTATTTTTATAAAAGAATCGTCTTTTCATATGTTGTAAAGTGCCGTAGAAAGAAGTTTTATATTTGTATTTGTCTTTCTAAAAGTATATTTGAATCCGATAGTTTATTTGATAAGAAAACGCGTTTTGTTTTACGAATTTTCTTGAAAAACGGGCAGAGTTTCCTCTTTTTTTGGACGTCCCCGACCACACAAGTTGTCGTCGTTTTTCAAAAATTCAACAATATTCAATCATCAATATATATAGTTTTCATTAGACGACAAATTTGAAACTAAACACTATTTTACATCGGTTCGAGCTCGTTCACGTTAATAAAAATTATTAAAACGACATAAATAATCACGTCACTAATTTTACCAATTCTTTTGCGTTCGAGACGTTCGACTGAGTTGACCGGATTTGACTGAGTCAACTCGGTTTAACCGAGTCGACCCGAACCACGAACCGCGAAATGAGCCGATCGAAAACCCGCACATGTAACCATTCTGACCCGAACCGCCTATTGACCGAAGTTGACTGTTGACTCGAACCGCTGACCAACTTGACCCGAACCCGAAACCAAGTTGACCAAAACTGACCCGTGACTACCCCGGTTCCCGAACATAACCCGAACCATACTTGAACCATAACAGATTGTGAATCCGAAGCCTGAAGTCACCCGTATAAAACCCGCACTTGTAACCAAACTGAGCCGAAACAAACCTGAATCTGAAGTCCGCTGAACCAACACCTCGAACCTGAACCGTGACTGACCAGGAACCCGATATCCGACCCGAGACCCGCACCCGTAGAGCTGAAATCCGAGACTTGGAACACCCAAATACCCGAACCGAAATCTGTAACATGACCGAGAGAGAGGAGAGGCCTTGAATGTGTTTTAGGGTTTTGAGAGGTAGGAGATGAAGATGTTTGTATGAGTGTTCTAAAGGAAGAAGAGGTGTTATGTGTGTGTACAAGTTGTCTGCACATGAGATTTGAGGATCAAGAGGGGGGTATGGACCATTAAATAGAGATCATGTAATATTTTGTAGAGATTTTCTAAGGATTTTGTAAATCTAGTGTAGATTTTGTTTGGATTTGATAAGATTTTATATAGATTTATAAGAAAAGGGGTCTAATATCTTATGTGTAGGTTTAGGCTTTGTGGGATTTGGGCTTGGGCCCAGGGCCCACAAGCCTATCACAAGTGTTAGTGGCCCGTAATTCCTACGAGGCCCGTTTTTAAAACCGAAACCACCGTAGCCTAGTAAAATAATATTTCAGAGTTAAAATGTGTAAAAATAATGTCGGTATCCGTCGTAGTCGCGTTCGTGCGTTGATAACGGTAATAATCGCGAAAAAAATTACATCATTGTCGTCTTTAATCCGTTTTTCGATCCGGTTTCGACTGTTGTCACTAAAATTTAATTACGAATCTAAAATATATCGTAAAAAAAATTTAATATTTGTCGGCGCTGTCAGTATTTTGTCCGGTATTAGTTCGTTGCCGCGTAATATTCCACATATTTTTCCGTAAACCACCGTTCGCGCACTGTAAAGCCGTACAGACGTTCCTAGGCACTCCAAAGGCCTAATTAAGTTAATTTGCGTCTCAAACACTATTTATTATCACGTTAATCACCTGTTAATCACGTAATTAGGTGCCGTAAATCACCGGTTGTCACATTCTCCCCCTGTTACAGAAATTTCATCCTCGAAATTTAGACTATGTTATCTCCTCAGAATTGTGCTGTTCGCAGGTAAGTCCGAATAATAACAAAGTGAATGACCGCGTTATCGAAACAAGACTTATTCGAATCATCTGAATTTAAGGACATTCCCCCACAATAGGAATCCCAACGGTTTAAAAGAAATGTGTCTCAGTAATTGATGTCAAAGGAAACGAGACGTAATGATACAGTCACCAGTGCGACTAAGTTAACAAGGATCCAACAATGAACAGGAACTTCGACCAATCGAATTCCATATGAACGTTTATAACATGTAAATGAGTTCTAGAAGCAATAACATCCACTGGATGAACTTAGAATCAACAATCTCAAATATAATAGTTTGCATGAAACACTCGATCGTGATCAGCGCAAGCTGCAAGTCATACCGACGCCACAAGGTGTCGCAATGAATGAAACAATTCAATAATAGGGGTGATCGAACAAGTATCACCTGTGTTTTGCATGAAACGCTCAATCATGATTAGCCCAAGCTACAAGTTTGTACTGACACCACAAGGTGTCGTAGTGACTTAAATAATTCAATAATAGCGGTGATCAAACAAATTCACCGTGTTTGAAGTCAAATGAAAGCGCAATGAAGTAAATATGAATGTTTGTTCCAACAAACATCGAAAGATTTTCAATTGAAAATGGAACATCAAAGAAATAATGTTTTCGATCGAAGACAAAGAAGCAATGAATTTTGCAAAACATTCGATCGATAATGAAAGAACCGTTAATAGGTACACCGGAATATAGAAATAAGTTTGTGTACCACTGTCTTAACACACGATTGTGTTAAGACTGTTGTAATGTGATAAATCAAAGCGGATCTAATCTAAATCAATAAATAAATAATTAAATCCGTGCATAAGATATGTAAACGAGTTTAGCGCAAAGTTCAAATAAGTGAAGATACCACCACAAGGTGTCGAAATCAACAAACAATTAAATGGAGTCGAAAGCCAAACAAGTTTACTTCGACTCGGAACAAATGAAACACTTGTTAAAACGAATTTTGAATATGATGCTCCCAATACATCATATGATGCTCTGAAGTGAATATGTGTAATCGACAAGTTCAAACAATTGAACTTGGTTTTAGCGCAAGTTGACAATAAGTACATGTATCGTCAAGAAAATTTTCGGCATGGTCACAACGAAAAACCATGTATGTATCTTGAAAAGAAAAGAAATTTCAAGGAAATGTGTTGACTTGATAACAAAGGAGCCAACAATTACAATAATGCGGGTCATTCGAATCACAAATCGATAATTAGATTTAGCGAAGTAATATTTGAACTTTGGTGAAACACTTATTCGAAACAAAACCACATGCGTAACAAACCGATGCATGTGTAACATGTGAATTTTTCATGAAATGAAGCAATGAGTGTAATGACCATTAAGAGGAGTAGAGATACGAAAATCTACTCGGTAAATGTGAAATTCGAAATTTCAATAAAAGAAATTTGAGGACTTTACCTGGGGTTTCATGTGATGACCGGTTGTTAGTTGACATTACCATGGAATGTCGAACATAGCGTATTTGTCGTTAACTGAAATAGGGGGAATGCGGAGACATACGTCTTCTCCTTGGCGTGATTCGTGTCGTTGCAGGACAAGTTGTCGTTTCCTGATCATTAGTTCTCCTGCTGACAGGAATCTAGCGTCATCGTTGAATTGCGCCATCGTGTCTTTTCAAAGGCCTCGCCTCGATAGTCGTAGGTGCCGTACTTCAACCTCCGTTGACGTACATATTGAGTTTCGCGTATACCTGTGCACCAGCGTTTCGTTTCCCGTGGAATGCGATGTACCCCGACATCCGTTGACGTAAAATTTGAGTTCCATGTATTCTCGTGCACTAGTGTTTCGTTATGCGTAGGTTGCCTGCTCGGGAAGTTAAAATATCATAGACAATATGGTTAATAGTGTGTGCCCGAGTTAATATTCACGGTTCCTACATGATGACCTTTAATGAGCTTCAACATAAGTTTCCGAAAGTCTTAAATGCATGTTTCCTAAACTCTCAGAGTTTTGTGTACTGTATGTAATCGTTTCGTGTACCGTGTGTAAAACACAACTTTAGCGTACGTTTGAAAACAAAATTTTAACTGTTTGTTTTTCGGCAACGGTTGGAGACCATATTCGAGTACTAGGCGTTCTGTATGTATTCAACGTCTTTATAGTCTAAGTCCCAGAGAAAAGTGAGGTTAGAGCCTAGGTATTCCTACAGAAAACCTTATTTGCTGTAACCTATAGCTCTGATACCAATCTGTCACACCCCGAAATTATCAGAGCTGGCGTGACTGGACTGGTATCTTCATTGAACAGCGGAAGCAAATAAGCAAAGACTTTCTAGAAATTGAACACCCACTAAGTACTCGAATCTCCAATGGTTCTCCTATTCCAACCGTGCCTTAACTTTTGAACTGCAACCTGAGAAAGAAACATGCAAAAAAATCAACATAAAGTTGAGCGAGTTCATAGTTTGTTTGTAGAAGATTTGAAATAAATCTTTTTGAATAACCGGTTTTTGAAGTATTGTTGAGAAAACGAATTTAAAATCATTTTCTTGCCAAGTTACATGGAAACTTTGTATTTGTAACGCATTATGTTCGTAAAACCATGTATTTGTAAACTCTCGTATTTGTAATGTCCGTATAACTGTCAATGCCCACCCTGACTTAGACTCCATGCCCGCATACTCCTATGCTTTGAATTTGTATAAAACCTTTAAAGTATGTCTTGTATGTATAAATGTCCTTGGGATGTAGTAATTAAGGAAAAAGATATCACCAATGGGTTGCAAAGCCACTGGTATGTGTGAAATGATGCAGGAAAACTCAAACCTAACAAATTTGTACCGGGCCTCGGCTGTAAGACACAGTCACCACTATGGGTCACCCTGACCTCATGGGTGTGGGCTCGCTACACCCAAATAGATCTATCACTCATGTCCCTCGGTCCTACGACGAGGATTAATGGCTTTAAGTGTTGTACCCACCACTCACATGATCTAAGTAGTATGCCCTCCTTAAGCTAACCATACCATGTAATAAAATGTCCGTAATAATTGTAACATGTATTTCACCCCAGCCTCTAAGGCTGAACCTCCCCAGCCTCTAAGACTGACTCCCCAGTCTCTCTCTATATTATCACCAGACGATCCATCCCTAGTCATGAAAATCATTCACATTTCGATAATACGCATTTGTTTTGGTAAAACCGGTATATTTAATATGATTCATTCGTAAACCATTTGAGTTCCTTTAAATCCGTTCGTAACATGGTTTATAAATATGTGTTTTCGTTCATCGAAATATTGTTTGCTTTTGCAAAAACTTGCATGTCTTTCCACCCCCGAAAACATTTATAAAAATGTAAAACCGTAAAAGTGGGGGTTATGAACTCACCTGAATTGTCTTGTGCAAAGCTAGCTAATTACGACTTCGTGATGTCGTTTCCAAGATGAGACTCGCTAGCGTGCATTCTACAATATTCCTAACACGGAATACCTTATAAGTTTCTAAATAACGCAGTAACTAAACTACGTGTCACCGAGCTTTACCGAATCGCTAACTGAACGAATTGACGTAAATTGTTAACTTAATGAAAATGATTAAGTTATATTCGTTAAGTATCGTTTATTGTCGATAATAACCAATAAGTCTCGAAAAGACTTGGTTCTCGAGAGATTTAAAATAAATAAATATTTATATAAAAATATATAAATATATCGTTGTAATTGCGTTAGCCGTCTCGAGTAGTCATACGTGTATAAAAAAAGAATATTTTTTATGAATTAACATAGAACAAACTCGTACTATGTATCGCATTCCGTATGATCTTTGTCAAAATATTCGTATATGTCGTTTAGGCGTATAAAATAAATATGAAGAGTTGTATTTATTTTATAAAGGAATCGTCGTGTTGTTATGTTTGAAAATAAATATATAAACCATATTTATTTTTTATAAAGAGTCCTCGTTTGATATCCGAAATAAACATATAAACTATTTTTATTTTGTGAAACGAAATCGTGTTGTTTGATAGTCGAAAGAAATATACAACTATATTTACTTTTATATTGGAAATCCGAATCATTTGATGTTCGAAATAAATATGTATAAACTATATTTATTTTTATAAAAGAATCGCCTTTTCATATGTTGTAAAGTGCCGTAGAAAGAAGTTTTATATTTGTATTTGTCTTTCCAAAAGTATATTTGAATCCGATAGTCTATTTGATAAGAAAACGAGTTTTGTTTTACGAATTTTCTTGAAAAACGGGCAGAGTTTCCTCTGTTTTTGGACGTCCCCGACCACACAAGTTGTCGTCGTTTTTCAAAAATTCAACAATATTCAATCATCAATATATATAGTTTTCATAAGACGACAAATTTGAAACTAAACACTATTTTAAATCGGTTCGAGCTCGTTCATGTTAATAAAAATTATTAAAATGACATAAATAATCACGTCACTAGTTTTACCAATTCTTTTGCGTTCGAGACGTTCGACTGAGTTGACCGGATTTGACTGAGTCAACTCGGTTTAACCGAGTCGACCCGAACCACGAACCGCGAAATGAGCCGATCCAAAACCCGCACATGTAACCATTCTGACCCGAACCGCCTATTGACCGAAGTTGACTGTTGACTCGAACCGCTGACCAACTTGACCCGAACCCGAAACCAAGTTGACCAAAACTGACCCGTGACAACCCCGGTTTCCGAACATAACCCGAACCATACTTGAACCATAACAGATTGTGAATCCGAAGCCTGAAGTCACCCGCATAAAACCCACCCACACTTGTAACCAAACCGAGCCGAAACAAACCTGAATCTGAAGTCCGCTGAACCAACACCTCGAACCTGAACCGCGACTGACCCGGAACCCGATATCCGACCCGAGACCCGCACCCGTAGAGCTGAAACCCGAGACTTGGAACACCCAAATACCCGAACCGGAATCTGTAACACCTGATGTTTGCTGACCTGATCGAACCAAGGCTGACCCGAGCCACCGCAGCCGCCGCCGTCGCCGCCACCGCGGTGAGCGGCGGTGCCGCTCCTATCTCCGGCTCTCTCTCTATGTCTCGTCTCCCTCTCTCCCGTCTCTGTCTCCTTCAGTCGTCACTCACCACCACCAAATGGTGGTGGTGGTCTGTTTTATTATCGGAAAGAGGGGGTCGTTGCTGCTGTCATCGCTCAGGGCCACTACCGCCGCCGCTCACGGCGGCGTGTCTGCTGCCGAGATCGGAACCGAGAGGGGAGGGGTGTGGCTGGGTTGGGTTTTGTTATGTGAGGGAAGTGATTTCCCTGTGTTTGATGTTTGTGTGGATACATGACCGAGAGAGAGGAGAGGCCTTGAATGTGTTTTAGGGTTTTGAGAGGTAGGAGATGAAGATGTTTGTATGAGTGTTCTAAGGGAAGAAGAGGTGTTATGTGTGTGTACAAGTTGTCTGCACATGAGATTTGAGGATCAAGAGGGGGGGGGTATGGACCATTAAATAGAGATCATGTAATATTTTGTAGAGATTTTCTAAGGATTTTGTAAATCTAGTGTAGATTTTGTATGGATTTGATAAGATTTTATATAGATTTATAAGAAAAGGGGTCTAATATCTTATGTGTAGGTTTAGGCTTTGTGGGATTTGGGCTTGGGCCCAGGGCCCACAAGCCCATCACAAGTGTAAGTGGCCCGTAATTCCTACGAGACCCGTTTTTAAAACCGAAACCACCGTAGCCTAGTAATATAATATTTCAGAGTTAAAATGTGTAAAAATAATTTCGGTATCCGTCGTAGACGCGTTCGTGCGTTGGTAACGGTAATAATCGCGAAAAAATTACATCATTGTCGTCTTTAATCCGTTTTTCGATCCGGTTTCGACTGTAGTCACTAAAATTTAATTACGAATCTAAAATATATCATAAAAAGTTTTTTAATATTTGTCGGCGCTGTCAGTATTTTGTCCGGTATTAGTTCGTTGCCGCGTAATATTCCACATATTTTTCTGTAAACCACCGTTCGCGCACTGTAAAGTCGTACAGACGTTCCTAGGCACTCCAAAGGCCTAATTAAGTTAATTTGCGTCTCAAACACTATTTATCATCACGTTAATCACCTGTTAATCACATAATTAGGTGCCGTAAATCACCGGTTGTCACATTAAGTAAAGGAGGTACAAAGGTAAACTCGAAACAAATTATTAGTAAAAAACTTAATATGCTAAAAATGTTCGTAAAACAGTGCCATGTAGCACTAATGCCACACCCCAGTGATCACCAACATCGTAAAAGCTCGTAAAAATAAAATAAATAAAAAAGGAAAATATAACACCCAACGAAAAGCATACGTAAAATCGTTGAGCGACGCACACCTGTTGTAGTGTGTTAATATGAAAAATTAGACCGAAACGTAAAACGTAGAAAATAATAACTAAGTCGATCTAGGACCCGCGCATTGCGACGAACCGGTCAAATGGAGAAAAATAGACGCGTTGCGACGGGCATGTCAAATGGAAAAAATAAGACGAAAAAACGTCGATATAATATTATAAGATGTATCAGTTAATGTTAATAGTTATTGATATAATATTATAAGATAAGTTAGTTAACCTTAATAGTTACTATATAATATATAACTAGTATTTTGTCCGCCGTGTGTTGCGGCGGCGCGCGACGGGTGGAAACATTTAGTAAGACAAAACACGATTCGTAAAACGTTGTGCGTAAAAGACAATTACAAAAAAAAGTGTAAAACACAAAGGTAGACACAAAGTGTAAAACACAATGCCTAAGACATTTCATAAAACACAATGCATTGGCATTTGCAAAAGCAGGAGTTGTAGTCTAGGTGTTACAATTGCAATTTTTGTAAAGTTGGGCGGGTGTAAAAATGCAGTAATAGTGCAAGGGGTAAAAAAGAAAAGTCTAAAAAAGACAGTGTAAAAGTATTGGGGTGGTGGCGGAAATGTGTAAAAAATGAGGGGGTGTTGGTGGAAACATAAAAGAAGAGGGTTGGCGTAACTGTGTAAGAGATAAGGGGATAATGGTGGAAAACCAAAGTAAAGGGTTGGTGCTGGCAAAGTTTGAAAGATGAGGTTGTGGTTTTGGAAATTGAAAGTGGAAGGTTTAGGGACTAAATTTGTCATTTTATGAAACTTTAAAGGTACCAAAGTTAAGGGGCTAAAATTGCAATATCGTTAAAATACAGGGGCGGGAAGGCAAAGCCGGTGGAAACTCCACCGCTGACTTTGTCTTTTAAGATTGTATACAATATTAAAACCGAAGGAAGACATATCTTTCTATATTAATAAATAAAACTCCTTTTTGGACACGTGTCATTCTCTGGTAATTTCTCACCCCTATTTTTCTATTTATCTCTTTTATTAAATAATATTTTTTTTTACTTTCAACCCAAAACTTTTCATCTTTTGCAATTTAATCTCAACACTTTTTTTACTTTCAACTTTGGTCCGTTATATACTTTTCATCTTTCATAAGTTCTTTGTTTAACGTGTCGTTCTAAATTTAGGAGTTAACACGCCGCAACGTGTGTGTGAGGTTCAACGTTTTTTCATCTATTTTTTTCCTGTTTGACATGTCCGTCGCAGCGCGTCTATTTTTCCTCCTTTTGATAGGTCTGTCGCAACGTGCGAGTCAGAGATTGTTGGGATTGAACCCTACCAGAGGAACATATAATTAAAGCCAAAACTGGGTCAGAGTAGTGGATCCAGAATAAACAGATGTTACATACAAGTCTCTCCCCTTGAAAGTGGTTTCAACATCTGCTGACTTCCTATCTACTGATCGTACAAGCCACTGACTGTCAAATCTGCTGCTCTTGTAAAGACTGATAGAAGACTAAAAGCTCTGCTGCTCAATCTACTATCTTGAGTCAAGTACTGCTGATCCGGACAAGCACTGCTGGGTTCACAGCAGTGGAAGGATGCAGCAGCTGTTTAAGTGTCTTTTATGTAATGAAATGTAATAGCAGTAGTTAGTATAGCAGTGTTTGTATAGATCAGAGGTTAGAGTTTGTTAGGAGGTTAGATGTCACTTTCATGGTGACGTCAGCTTAGATGCTCAGTGGTTTGTTAGTGCCTATAAATAGAACAGTGCTCTGTACTGTTCTATTAGCTCTTTGCAAACTTGTTTTCCTGCACGAACAAACGCTGAGCTCTGGCTGAGGGGGAGTTTGTATTCAAGCATTATCTTGTAATCGTTGTTGAAATTAAATTCAATCATTCGGTTTCTTGTTGAAAATGTCTTGATCAAAGCAATACTCTCGTTTGATTGTATGCAAAGTTTGTTTCCATATTAATTCCGCTGCACAACTCATCCATTTCCATTTTAATTCAAATAGAAAATACAATCAAAACCAAACTCAGATCCAACAATTGGTATCAGAGCCTGGACAGTCAAATTTGATTTAACAATCATTTTGACATAAATAGTTCAGCTCAAAATCGTTGATATCGATAGTTTGTTCGTTTGTGTTGAAAAACAGAGCAAGGTTTAATCACCATTAAAGTTGATTAATCAGTGTCTGTAAAACAACCAGGATGACGTCACAATCTCAAGATGATAAGAATAACATTGGCTCGCTTTTTAAACCACCCATGCTTAAAAGAAATGAATACAACATCTGGGAGCGAAGGATGGGTCACATCCTTGCTCAACAGAACACTGGATGTTGGAGGTCTGTTGTTTTTGGTCCCCATGTTCCTACAGTGCCAAGTGCCGAGGATCCAAAGAAGTTCGTACCAAAACCTTATGAAAACTATACTGAAACTGATTCTCAAAAATTCAAACTGGATGCCAAAGCATTTAGCATCATAGCATCTGCATTACCAAATGAGATCTATGCTGGACTGTTACATTGTAACAGCGCCAAAGAGCTATGGGATGCTTTGAAGGAACAGTTTGGGGGTACCGAAGAAGTTATTGAAAACAATAGGGAAATTCTGAATCAGCAGTATGAAACCTTCTGTCACATTAAGGGTGAATCATTGACCCAACAATTTGAACGGTTCAGTTGTCTCATCAGTGAGTTAAGGCTTGTTAAGATTGAATTTCCAAAATCAACCCAAAATAGCAGGTTTCTTAGGTCACTACCTGATAAATGGGACACAATTGCATTTGTGACTAGAAACTCTGTTGAGTTCAAAGATCTGACCCTGACCCAACTTCATGGTAGACTCCTGACTTATGAAAGGGAGTTGAACCAGAAAAAGAAGTTGCAAGAGTCTGGAAAAGCCACTGATGATTACTCATTCGGTGGCACAGCTCTTCTGGGTCAGGAAGAATCTGGTGACAGTAGTAAGGAACAGGGTTATGATCATTTCATTGATATAACAGCTGGTGGTAACTTTACCAACCCTGACTCTCACTCTGCAAACTATGCTTTCACTTCAAACACTGAAAACCAGATGTCAGATAATCTGTGCTTTGAACTCAATGATTTACAACATTTTGATCCCACTGACTTAGAGGAAATGGACATCTTGCACCAATTGGCTTTGCTTAGTGTTAGAACTAGCAAATTCTACAAAAGAACAGGGCGAAAACTCCCAGGTTTACATGGGAATCTAAGGGTTGGGTTGGATAAATCGAAAATCAAGTGTTACAAGTGTAATAGGTGGGGACATTTCGCTAGGGAATGTAGGAGTCAATCTACTGGTCCTATAATCACTCATCCTAGCTCAAATCCTAGACCTCAAAATCAAGGCACTGTGCACTATGCCCAATATACCCCTACAGCTCATGTTAATGCTGCACATTATGCTGCTGCCCCTGTGCCAGTGCACTATGTCCAAACTACTGTTCCCCAAATTCAGTACGTGCAAACCCCTGTCCCCCAGACACAGGTGCAAACTGCTGCACCTCAAACTGTTGCTCCAGCAGTGGTACAACCAGATCAGCAAAGTTTTTTCACTCAAGGCTTTGTTGACTGGAGCAGCATGCCTGATGAGCTTAGTGATGAAAATTTTGCACTCTATGCTTCTAATGAACCTTCTAATGATGAATTTTGTTTGATGGCATTAGAGTCAATACCAGAGGGGATTGAAAGTGAAGGTGAACAACTAAGTGATGAAACAGTGGATGAAGTGACTGAAGCAGTTGTTAATGCAGTTGCTGGTGAATTGCTGCTGGGAGAAAATTCAGAAACCCTGATTGAACCATTGACAGACCCGTGGTCCGAAGAGGACAAAGAAGAAGAGAAAATTGAGAAAGCAGGTGAGAAAGAAGAAAGAGCTGATGATGAAGAAAATCATCAATGTGATTGTGCAATGATGGCTGCTGCCAAGGTATCACCTCAAGTTCTTGAAAAACTGTGTTCTGACAATTGCATTATTGCTTTTGCTAACATCAAAGAGGTAAATGAAAACCTTCGGAATAAAATTTTAACTGATGAAGTCAAATTTGAAAAGTCTTTAAAAGAACTTAAAAACAAATTGACTGAAAAGGAAAAAGAGATCAGCAGTCTGAAAGAAGATCAAAGCATAACCAAAACTCAACTCCAAACTATGGTAGAAAAATACCAAGTTTGCAAAAAGGAGTTGGAGTCCACCCAAATCACCTGTGAAAGATGGGTGGAATCATGCAAAGGGTATGAGGTTATGCTTGAAAAACAGATAAAAAGAAATGTGAAATTTGGGGTTGGTTATAGAAAACATGATGATGAAAACACTGCTTTTGGAAAATCTGTTCAAACCACTGATGTAACCACTGAGTTCATACCCACAAACAAGAATGGCCAAGAAGTGAAAATCACTGACAAACTTGGTAACAAAATCACACTTGACAGACCAATGGGATCCTCTACTTTTGAGGAACTTGAAGATTATCAGTTTAAACCAAAATGGTCTGATGAGTGTGATATTCTTGAAAATTTCAAGCCAATGGACTTTACATCAACTGATGGTGTTAAAGCTCCAAAAGCTAAAGTCATTCCTCTCAAGGACATCCCAACAGAGGTTAAAACCTCTGCTGCAAAGGAGTCCGAAAAGAGAAAGAAGAAAGAAAAAATTGATAACTTGTTTTGTGAATTCTGTGAGAAAAGGAATCATCTAACAAAAGACTGTTTCCACTTAAAAGCTTATGATTTGAACAGAACAAGTGTCATTGTTTCAGCTGAAAGCTGCATTGTGTGTGGTAAAACAAACCACAAAACTCAAGCATGTGTGTATCTCAAAAACTTTGATGTGAAAAAGAATGAGTACATTGCTAAAACATCCTTGAGTTCATCAGCATCATCTGTCAAATTCACCAAGAAACAACCACTGTTTGTGCCAGTTCAAACAGCTGTCACAAAACAGCTGAACCAAACATCTGTCAAAAGAGATGTTCAGGTTACTGATGCACCCCCTGCCAATCAGTTCAGAAAAGGCAAGGAAAAACAGTCCTACCAAAGGATTCCACACGTTTATGAGGCCTACAAAAGGCCCTCTAAACCTAAAGTGAATAGGCATCCTTTTGGTTACCAACAGGTGATTGGTCAAGACCCCCAACAGTGGTTAGCAAGAAACGGTACTAAAACTGTCCAAACCCCTGACCTAACCACTGTCCATCAATCTGCATCCATCCCAGACACTGTTGAGACCCCATCCAAAGCCCTGTTGGCTTTGGAGACCCTAATGAACTAATCCTTTTACTTCATGTGCAGGGAGCTTCTGCATGCTTTGATAGTCTTTGGTATGTAGATAGTGGAGGCTCCAGGCACATGACAGGATGTAAAGCCCTCCTCAAAGACTTTAAAATCCATGGAGGGGGTGATATATCCTTTGGGAATAATAGTAAAGGGAAAGTTCTGGGGTCTGGTACAGTGCAGTCTGGAAATGTAAAATTTGATAATGTCAATCTGATAGACAATCTAAAATTCAACCTTTTGAGTGTATCACAAATGAGTGACAAAGGGTTTGGGTCATTCTTCACAAAAGATTGTTGTAGGATTGTTGGACCAGAAATGGTCAAGAAGATTGAAGCAATAATCAAAACTGGTCAAACTAAACTTGTTGCTCAAAGAAGTGGCAATGTTTATGTTGTTGATATGTCAAAAGAGTGTCCCAGAGCTGATGCCTGTCTGTTCTCAGCTGCCTCTAACAAAGAGACAGAACTTTGGCACAGAAGGCTGGGGCACACAAATCTTAAGACAATCACTGAAATTTCAAAAAATGGTTTGGTGAGAGGCCTACCACAAAAATTGTTTTCATGTCCTGAACATTGCATTTCCTGTTTAAAAGGAAAACAGCATAAAAGTTCTTATAAGTCCATTGAAGAGTCCAAAACAACCCAGTGTTTGCAATTGCTACACATGGATTTGTTTGGCCCAGTTCAAGTCATGAGCCTCAAGAAGAAAAGATATTGTTTGGTTATTGTTGATGACTTTTCTAGGTTTACATGGACTTTCTTTTTACACTCAAAAGATGAGACTGCAGGCATTTTGCAAGACTTTGTGACACAGGTTGAAAAGCAATTTGACCTTCCAGTGAAAAGCTTCAGGAGTGACAATGGCACAGAATTTAAAAATAAGGAGTTGGATGCCTTCTGTGTGAAGAAAGGGATTGTAAGGCAGTACAGCATCCCTAGAACACCAGAGCAAAATGGGGTTGTTGAAAGAAAGAACAGAACTTTGATTGAGGCTGCCAGAACTATGCTTGCAGATTCAGGTTTGCCATTAACTTTCTGGGCATAGGCAGTAAACACTGCTTGCTATGTCCAGAACAGAGTTTTAATAAACCCCAGGCACAAAAAGACTGCTTATGAAATTCTGTATAAAATCAAACCACTGATCTCTTACTTCAAGGTGTTTGGCTGCCCATGCTTTATTTTGAACCTAAAAGATTCCATTTCAAAATTTGCAGCCAAAATTGATTGTGGTTATCATCTGGGATACTCAACCACTGCCAAGGCCTATAAAGTGTTCAATACACGGACCAAGGCAGTGGAGGAGACTTTGAATGTAAAGTTCAATGAACTTTCATCAATGAAAATCCCAGTAAATCCTGCAGATCTGTTTGATCTTGAAAAATTCACTTTTGAAAATACTGCTATCAAGACTAACAGTGCAGGTCCATCCGAGGATACAACACCAGACTATGGGTATGAAATCATCATCCCTCAAAGGTCTGCCACAAAGGGAAAAGCATCAGCTGTTCAAAACAGTTGTCAAAGCTCAACCACTGCTACCTCAACAGTTGTTGACCAAAGTAGCCCATCAACCACTGCTTCCACATCCTCAAACACTGCTGACAAAAGTCCCCAAACAGTGGATAAAAGTCAGCAGGTGTCCACTTCATTACCTCCTATTCCACCACCTTTTGAAGCCACTGCTGGATCATCAAAGTCCCCAGCAGTGGTTAGCTCAGATGATACACATTTGCAGCCTTCACCAACAAATGCCATTATCCCATACCAAGGAGATTTAATCTACTTGAGATCTCATCCACCTGATCAAATCATTGGCAACATCAATGAAGGGGTGCTCACAAGAAGCCAAACCCAAAACATTTGTCTTTTTACTGGTTTTCTATCACTCCATCAGCCAGTCAAGTACCAAGAGGCACTGAAAGACAACAGCTGGGTAGAAGCCATGCAAGAGGAGCTCCAACAGTTCAAAAGACAACAAGTATGGGAGCTTGCACCACTGCCAGAAGAGGTTAGTCCCATTGGCACAAAGTGGGTCTTCAAGAACAAAACTGATGAAAGGGGCATTGTTGTCAAGAATAAAGCCCGGCTTGTGGTTCAAGGTTACAGACAGGAAGAGGGGATTGATTATGATGAAACATTCGCCCCTGTTGCAAGATTGGAAGCCATTAGACTGTTCCTGGCCTTTGCTATCAACCACAACATGAAGGTGTTTCAAATGGATATCAAAAGTGCTTTCCTCTATGGTACAATTCAAGAAGAGGTGTATGTTTGTCAACCTCCAGGTTTTGAGGATCCATTTTATCTTGATCATGTCTACAGGCTAAACAAAGCCTTGTATGGCCTGAAACAAGCACCAAGGGCCTGGTATGAAACTCTTTCCAACTTTCTACTCTCAAATGGTTTCAAAAGAGGTACCATTGATAAAACACTGTTTCTAAAATGGAGAGGGAAGGATTTAATGATTTTCCAGATTTATGTGGATGACATTATTTTTGGAAGCACATGTAACACAATGTGTGAAGAGTTCAGAGAACTCATGACAGCTGAGTTTGAAATGAGTGCAATGGGTGAGCTGCAATGCTTTCTTGGTCTCCAAGTTCAGCAAATGCAAAATGGAACTTTCATTCATCAAAACAAATATGCTAAAGAACTTTTGACAAAATTTGATATGAATGATTGTAAACCATGCAGCACACCCATGGCAACAAATAAGCTTGTCATGTCTGATGAGAAGGATGAGCTGATTGACCAAACTCTATATAGAAGCATGATTGGGTCTTTATTGTACCTAACTGCATCTAGACCAGATATCATGTTTGCAACATGTGTTTGTGCAAGAAGTCAATCAGCTCCCAGAAAATCAAATCTCATTGCTGTAAAAAGGATATTCAGATACATAAAAGGTGCTCCCACACTTGGTATCTGGTATCCAGCTAATGGGAATATCAAGCTTTCAGGTTATTCAGACAGTGACTTTGCTGGATGTAACACTACCAGGAAGTCCACATCAGGAGGGTGCCAGTTTCTAGGTGATTACTTAGTTTCTTGGCAAAGCAAAAAGCAAGCAGCTGTTTCAACGTCCACTACTGAAGCTGAATACATTGCTACTGCAAGCTGTACAGCCCAACTCCTGTGGCTTCAAAATCAGTTGCTGGATTTTGGTATCACTGCCTTAAAGACTCCACTCATGTTGGATAGCCAGGCAGCAGAAAATATCATCAAAAATCCGGTTTCCCATTCAACCACCAAACACATCGACATCAGACATCACTTTGTGTGGGATTGCTATGAAAAAGGTTTGATTTCTCTGCATCATGTCCCAACTAAAGACCAGCTGGCAGATGTGCTCACAAAAGCACTTGATACAGCCACTTTTGAAAGCTTGGTCTCTAGGATTGGCATGCTAAACATGGAATAACAAGCAAAATCTTGTTTTCTATGAATAAAAGCATTAAAATGATTTCAGAAAATCAAAAATCCATCCTTAAAAATAGCTAAAAATGAAGTTTTCATTAAAATCCTTAAAAGTCTGCCATACCCACTGTTTGTTCAAATGTCTGCTCTACTTCAAAGTTTGTCCACTGCTCAAAGCCATCCTCTGCTCTCTCATTTCCTTGATAACCTCTGTTGTTCAAAAGAAGAGTCTTATCCACTGATATGCTATCCACTGATAGTGAAATATCATCCACTGCTTCCATTTTACCGTTTAAACCACTGCCTTCATCAGTAACTTTCATAAAAGTACTGTCCTTCATTTCTTCAGAGATTGGCATGTGGGCAGTACATAGTGGTCAGTACTTTTGTAACCGCTGCCACGTCAGCCTTCACTTTTTCTTCTATAAAACTCCCACTTCATACCAAAAAACAGGGTTTTACTGTCGAATTGAATTCTCAAAAATTCTCTTCTCAAAGCAATTTTTCATCTCATTTCTCCACAAATTTCTTCGATCATCATCTTCAAAATGACAAAATCGAAGCCATCCACAAAACCCACTTCAAAATCTTCGTCGAAAGCGGTCTCTCAAAAGGCCACTACCATTGAAATCCCACACAAACCATCTCACAATCTTCTGGGTCTTCTCACAAAACCCAGCACCACAAAGGCCTTCGACTCCATCATCAACACCATGGCTAAATCAAAGTACAAAACTTTGTTAACAGCCAATGCACCAATTTATTTGGCAACCCAAAGAGAGTTTTGGAAGAATGCAACCCTTGAAACACAAGGAGAAACTGTAACTGCCATCAACTCTTCTCTAAAGGGTAAAAATGTCCAAATCACATCACAGTCAATTTCAGAGGTCTTTCAACTCGAGGATCAGCAAGGTAAAATTTCTTTCCCTAAAAACGAGTTGAAAATTGACTTCATTGAGAGAGGGTATGCCGACACAATGATGAAGAAAGCTACCTTACAAAAAGGTTTCTTTCCTTCTGCAACAAGATTTTTATTCCATACCCTCCTAATGTGTGTTTCAAATAAAACCACTTCTTTTAATGAAATACCATTAAAGATTCAAAATCTGGGATATGCTATTCTTCAAGAAGAAAATTTTAATTTTTCTCGGGAAATCTTTAATGATTTGGTTAATAATGTTGAAACAAAATCATTCCTACTGTTTCCAAGGTTTTTAAGTTACTACTTTGAAAAGAAATTCAGTAAGGATGATCTTTCTAAAATAAACCAAGGTGACTCCATTGAAATAAATTGCTTAACTGCTGAAACTTTTACAAGGATGTCAACACCTTGCAAAACACAAGCAGAGATGCCTGAGCAGATTTTAGCAGTTACAACTGCTCCTCAGGTATCTACTGCTGAGCCCACTGCTAAAGGTGATCAAAGCAGCAGAACAACTGTTTTGAAACCCACACCTAAAATCACCAAAAAGCCAACAAAAAGAAAAACACAAAAACCCCCCAAACCCATCAAAACAGCAACTCTGGAGGATGAGATACCAGAGCTACTGCCTGTGACAGCACAAAAGTCACAAGAAACCACTGCTGCTACTTCCTCACAGCAGTTGGTACAAATATCTCAACCCATAGCCGAAACCCCTCCTGCTTCTTCACAAAAAGATCAGGTTGTAAATAAATAAAAATAAAATTAAATAAAGAATATTGGAAATCCCGACACTCTACGACAAGCCCAAAACCTTCTTTTCTACCCATTCCATTTGGGAGTGTAAATTGCCACATATTAAAGAGTTTTGCTTGAGGACAAGCAAAGATTCAAGTGTGGGGGTATTTGATGTGTTCAAAATGTAACATATAAATTTCATCAAATGAGGCATAAAACTAACCCTTTTTTAGTACTAATGTTGGAAAACGTGTGCTTTTGTCTTCCTTGTGTATTTTCAGGATTAAATGAGCTCAAATTAACAAAAGAAGCAAAAAGACATCAAAATCTAACATAAATACAAGAAAAGGAACAAAACGTGACATGCCCGACCCCACAACAACATCTTCCCAAGCAAAACAAGAGATCAGAAGACTGAACACGCCCCGTGCTCAGCCAGCACGGGGGCGTGCCCAAGTGTCAGCAGAAAAGACAAAGTGGTAGAAGCTTCTATTTCCCACCACGGGGCCGTGCTCAGCGGACACGGGGCCGTGGTCAACTATAAGATTCGCACAATCCAGCAAATCTGCATAGTACAAAGATTCTTCTGCACCACGGGGTCGTGCTCAGCGGACACGGGGGCGTGGTCAACTAATAAGACAAAGTTGCATTAAATGAAGAAAGAGAAGGATGTGGGCACGGGGCCGTGCCCACTGGACACGGGGCCGTGCCCGAGCTTCTGTTCAGCCTATAAATAGAAGTGCTTGGCTCAAGCTCAAACCATCCCTTGGCACACCACCTCTCTCACACTTCACCCACCACCCACCACCACCATAACACCATCATCCACCACCATCATCCATTGTCCATCATAGAGTGTGTGAGTCGTCTCGGGATCCAAGATTGATCGTAAGAGATCTTGACAATCAAGGCCATGTTTGCCTAAGTCTCTTACATCACTTGGTGAAGACAAAGTGTCTAGTGTAATACTTTTTATTTCTAATCTTTTGCACTTTTTATTTGGTTTCGTATTAATGACTTTAATAACTAGTTGCTTATGTTGAAGGTGATCTTTCTTTATCGTTTGTCCGTGGTGTCTTGAAATTATTTTACTGTCTATATAAAATAAAAGATTTTCACCATTCATATCTCCACGGTCTATATGGAGGTATGTTGGCTACCTGGTCGGGGGTTAAGGGAACGGTTTGGTAAAGGTCTTGCCATTGTTCAGCGTTTAGAGGTCCTGCAATGGACCTGGGTCAAATTTAGTAGGACCTCCTTCAATATTTAACGGTATTGGATGGCGGGGGTCCAAACTCTTTGATCCCCTCATAAGTTAACTACTATTAATACTATAACCCGGCTATTTAGGACTGTATCCCTGCTGACTCAGACTACTTAGCCGAGGGTAACGTCACCTCCAAAAGAGGGGCCTACCATAATATTGCATTAATAACTTAATTCATTATCTTCCAATAATCCACCATTTTAGGATTGTATCCTTGCTGACTCAAGCTACTGGGGTGAGGGTAACGTCACCTTCAAAAGAGGGGCCTACTACAATAACTAAGATAATCTCTTAATTATGTGCAAAAGTGCGGAAATAATCAAAGGTTACACTAGATACGAGTCGGAACCAAGTGATTCATCTTGTCTATCTGTTTTTCTTTTATTTTTATTTTCAGCATTTTAGTTAGTTTTTATTTTTCTTAGTTTAAAACATTTTTCTAAACTTTTTATTTTGATTAGACGTTGAGGATAAACCGGTACTAAAAGCTCTTGTGTCCTTGGACGACCTCGGTATCTTGCCAACACTATACTACGCTCACGATGGGTGCACTTGCCCATATGTGTGTTTAGTGTTAGTAAAATATCGTGTTTTATAAATTTAAAACTTGGCTAAAAATAAGTGTTAAAGGGGCTTAAAATATATACCTAAAATATATAACACTTCACACGCATCAAGTTTTTGGCGCCGCTGCCGGGGACACAAGGATTTTAAGAAAGTTAGGAATCAACGGCCTAATCGTTTTTCTTATTTTTCATTTTTGTTAGGATTTTTTTTTTAGTTTTTCAACTTCTGCAGGGCTCAGCACGGGCCGTGCCTGGTCGGACACGGGCCGTGCCCAGCATCATCACTGGCAGTTTTTATTTTCTGAGTTACAGAGAGCTGAACACGGGGCCGTGTCGGTGCAACACGGGGTCGTGTCCAACTCCCAGTAACAGGGATCCAGAAAACAATCACTGTATCTCTGACCACGGGCCGTGTTCACTGAGCACGGGGCCGTGGTGAACATTCTGACCAATGTTCTTTTCTGTTTTTATTGCAGGACTTGGAACCCAGGCGCCACATTTGAACCTCCTACGTAGTGCATGAGCTCCAGTTCTAGTAGAGACATAAAAGAACCCCTAGAAGAACCCAAACGCTTTCTCAGAAAAAGACTTAAAGCTAAAAATCAAGAGAAAGTTTCGGGGGACCCACTTCCAATGGCGGACCAACGTACCCTCATGGATTACCTACGGCCCACCGTAGGCAATCTCGGCGCCGCTATCAATGCACCGAATGTCGAAGCCAACAACTTCGAACTTCGGCCGCATTTGATACAAATGCTCCAAAACTCCGCAACCTTTCATGGGCTTGCGGACGAGGATCCCCATCTACATATTACTAATTTCTTGGAAATATGTGATACTTTTCGGATCAATGGAGCATCAAACGACGCCATTCGCCTTAAGATGTTTCCATTTTCACTAAAAGACCGAGCTAAGGCTTGGCTCAACACCCTCCCAGTTGGCTCGGTAAACACCTGGGATGAACTGGCCCAAAAGTTTCTATATAAGTATTTCCCTCCTGCTAAAACGGCTAAATTAATGACTGAAATTAATACATACTCACAAGAGGATGGGGAATCCTTATATGAAACTTGGGAAAGGTTCAAGGAGCTTCTAAGAAAGTGTCCTCATCACGGTCTAGCGGTATGGCAACAAGTATCCACCTTCTACAATGGGTTGTTGCCACACACAAGACAAACACTTGATTCAAGCTCCGGGGGACTTTTAGGTAATCGTCGCCCAAATGAAATATATAATCAAATTGAGGAAATTGCTCAAACCAATTTTCAATGGCACACTCCCCGAGGTAGTAAATCTATTGCCCCGGGCGCCCATAAGGTTGATGAAAGCACCTCTTTACAAGCCCAAATCGAGGCCCTCTCTTCAAAAATCAAAAAGCTAGAAATGACAAAAACGGCCTCGGTTATGGATTGTGAAGGGTGTGGTGGGCCACATGAAAATTGGAGTTGTATGAAAGAATTAGATGAACAAACAGAAACGGTAAACTACATTGATAATAGACCTAGGCCGTCGGGTCCTCCAACGGGTACCTACAACCAAGGATGGCGTAACCACCCAAATCTTGGTTGGAGAGATCCCGGCAATAGAAGTAACCAACAAAACCAACGAACTAATTTTCAACAACAACAAAATTTCTCTCAACAACAAGGTGGAAGAGAAAGGCTTGAAGATACCGTGTCTCGCCTCATCTCCGATACCGAAAAGAAAAACTCGGATCGATTTCAACAATTGGAATCGGATTTTAGAAATCAACAAGCTAGCATTCAAAACGTTGAAAAACAATTAAATCAACTAGCTCAAAATTTCTCCGAGAGACCACAAGGCGCATTACCAAGTAATACCGAACCCAACCCAAAGGCGCAAGTACACCTCATCACTTTAAGAAACCGAACCGTGGGTCCCGAAGATGCCCCATTACCGCCAGTTGAAGAAGGTCAACGCCAAAGCACGACTTCACCTACACCTCAACTAGAAAAGGCTTCTTCTCCAAATCAAGAGCCCACCAAGACACCTCCAATTCCGTACCCCGGTAGGTTAAATCGTCAAAAGACCGATGAGCAATTCGCAAAGTTCGAAAGTTTACTAAAACAATTGCATGTCAATATTCCTTTTATTGAGGTTCTAACCCAAATGCCTAAATATGCAAAATTCATGAGGGATTTCCTCACTCACAAAAGGAAAATTGAATCATTGCAATTAGTTAACTTAGGCGAAGAATGCTCCGCTTTAGTACTCAACAAACTTCCACAAAAGAAAATCGATCCCGGGAGCTTCACAATTCCTTGCTCGATTGGGAAGTCCCCCGTTCGTAATGCATTAGCCGATCTTGGGGCTAGCATTAACCTCATGCCCACATCAATGTTCAAACGACTCGGCCTAGGAATAACAAGCCCTACAAAGATGAGCATACAACTCGCCGACAGGTCCGTCAAATTTCCGCAAGGTGTAGCTGAAAATCTACTGGTCAAGGTTGACAACTTCGTTTTTCCAACCGACTTTGTCATCCTAGACATGGAAGAAGACACCGATGTCCCTCTCATCCTCGGGAGGCCATTTCTAGCAACCGCCCAAGCAGTGGTGGATATGAATGACGGGACGTTAACATTGAAGTTTGGGGACGAGGAAGTGAAGTTTGAATGTGGAAAGAAGATAGAGGAAGAAGACCCGGTCAACTACATGAAGGTCATACACTCAAGCTTGGATGACGCTCTCCGACGGTGTAGCATGGGATGCAATACATCCTACTTGGGTAACATATGACCAGGCTTTAGGTCTAGCCAAGGACCCTTATAAACGTGGCGCACCATGGAGGCATTCCACGGAACTATCCTTAGTTTAGTTTAGATTAATTTTCTTGTTTTCTAGTTAGTTTTAATTTTCAGGAATAAAACACACTTGAGATGACAATGGATACAAGGGAAACTTGAACCAGCACTCCATACAGGAAAACAGAACCATCCGACAAATTTCTTCGTTTACAGTAAGCTCGGCACGGGCCGTGTCCACCCAACACGGCCCCGTGCTGCACAGTCTGCAGAAAAAGACCCAGTTCAGGTAACTGGACACGGGCCGTGTTCACCCAACACGCCCCCGTGTCCAGACTTCTGTTTCTCTTATTTTAATTTCGTTACTGGCACTTGAACACGGGGCCGTGCCCGGATCACACGGGGCCGTGTTCAGCGCCCAGTTACACAAAAATTTTTGCTTTTTACACCTTTTTACACATGCAATCAACCTAAAAACTTATTTTTGGGACACATTGAGGACAATGTGTAATTTAAGTGTTGGGGGGATGCTAAAACCTTGAATCTTGCTAGTTCTAAATACAAGCCTTACACAAAACTCTATTGGAACCGCTAATCACCCCAAATTTTTTCAAAAATTTTCATTTTTTTTTACTTGTCTAGGTTTAACTCGGGAAATTCAAGTTCTTAAAAAGGTTATATTTTTACAAATTTACAACCGATAGCGTCGTGATAAAAAGAACCAACATAAGAAAATTATGAAAAGGCATGACAAGCTTAGTTAAAATTTAATTATATATACTTGATCACATAAAAACCCATTCCCACAAAAGTGAGTTTTGAGCCTTTATTGAGCAAACACTTACATATCATTTTACTAAATGCTCATTTTCGTTTCTTGTGTGAATAGCCGCTTGGTTCTTACGACTCTAGAACTTGCCATGATGATACATTCCCAATCCTTACCAACTTAAACCCGAGTAAGTAAATGATGGAGGCATTAAGACTAACCCTTTTTATTTCTACACCATTATTTTTCTTTTTTTTACCACCTACCCAAAATCCCCCTAGTTAGCCCCTTTGAGCCTAAACCTTTTCATTTCATAACCCAAACCAAACACCCTTTTTACCCACCAAAACCTTTTTCATTTTTAACCCTTTGTTTTAGTAACAAGTTCGGTTCTTCATATGACTTTTCAAAAAAAAAAAATTGTGTTGATGATGAAACAAAAGAAAATAAACAAACAAGTTCATCAAAAATAACTTTATTTGAATAATAGCTTTATCAAAATAAAAGTTACGAAAATAGAAAGTCTTACGAAAACCGACACTTGTTACGCTTTTTAACCCTTTTTCTACTAACCACTAACCGCCAACCCAACCACCTACCTTTAACCCAAGCCTAACCCTTAACCCACAAAGTCCTCTTGATATTTACAAAGGTATATAAGTTAAAAAGGAGAAGGATTGATTGCTTGGCAAGCCTATGGTAGGAGTAAGTTCTATGCCGCTCTCGAGTGATCCACAAAAATACATATTCGGCCGAGTGTTGAGTGATCCCCGTGAGGTATGTGAACTTGTATATAAATAGAATTTTACAAAGGCATGTTATGCCCTAATAAGTAATTTATCTTATGAAAAGTTTTAAATAAATCATGACGAATAGGATTGTAAATAAATAAAAATAAAATTAAATAAAGAATCTTGGAAATCCCGACACTCTACGACAAGCCCAAAACCTTCTTTTCTACCCATTCCATTTGGGAGTGTAAATAGCCACATATTAAAGAGTTTAGCTTGAGGACAAGCAAAGATTCAAGTGTGGGGGTATTTGATGTGTTCAAAATGTAACATATAAATTTCATCAAATGAGGCATAAAACTAACCCTTTTTTAGTACTAATGTTGGAAAAAGTGTGCTTTAGTCTTCCTTTTGTATTTTCAGGATTAAATGAGCTCAAATTAACAAAAGAAGCAAAAAGACATCAAAATCTAACATAAATACAAGAAAAGGAACAAAACGTGACATGCCCGACCCCACAACAACATCTTCCCAAGCAAAACAAGAGATCAGAAGACTGAACACGCCCCGTGCTCAGCCAGCACGGGGGCGTGCCCAAGTGTCAGCAGAAAAGACAAAGTGGTAGAAGCTTCTATTGCCCACCACGGGGCCGTGCTCAGCGGACACGGGGCCATGGTCAACTATAAGATTCGCACAATCCAGCAAATCTGCATAGTACAAAGATTCTTCTGCACCACGGGGTCATGCTCAGCGGACACGGGGGCGTGGTCAACTAATAAGACAAAGCTGCATTAAATGAAGAAAGAGAAGGATGTGGACACGGGGTCGTGCCCACTGGACACGGGCGTGCCCGAGCTTCTGTTCAGCCTATAAATAGAAGTGTTTGGCTCAAGCTCAAACCATCCCTTGGCACACCACCTCTCTCACACTTCACCCACCACCCACCACCACCATAACACCATCATCCACCACCATCATCCATTGTCCATCATAGAGTGTGTGAGTCGTCTCGGGATCCAAGATTGATCGTAAGAGTTCTTGACAATCAAGGCCATGTTTGCCTAAGTCTCTTACATCACTTGGTGAAGACAAAGTGTCTAGTGTAATACTTTTTATTTCTAATCTTTTGCACTTTTTATTTGGTTTCGTATTAATGACTTTAATAACTAGTTGCTTATGTTGAAGGTGATCTTTCTTTATCGTTTGTCCGTGGTGTCTTGAAATTATTTTACTGTCTATATAAAATAAAAGATTTTCACCATTCATATCTCCACGGTCTATATGGAGGTATGTTGGCTACCTGGTCGGGGGTTAAGGGAACGGTTTGGTAAAGGTCTTGCCATTGTTCAGCGTTTAGAGGTCCTGCAATGGACCTGGGTCAAATTTAGTAGGACCTCCTTCAATATTTAACGGTATTGGATGGCGGGGGTCCAAACTCTTTGATCCCCTCATAAGTTAACTACTATTAATACTATAACCCGGCTATTTAGGACTGTATCCCTGCTGACTCAGACTACTTAGCCGAGGGTAACGTCACCTCCAAAAGAGGGGCCTACCATAATATTGCATTAATAACATAATTCATTATCTTCCAATAATCCACCCTTTTAGGATTGTATCCTTGCTGACTCAAACTACTGGGGTGAGGGTAACGTCACCTTCAAAAGAGGGGCCTACTACAATAACTAAGATAATCTCTTAATTATGTGCAAAAGTGCGGAAATAATCAAAGGTTACACTAGATACGAGTCGAAACCAAGTGATTCATCTTGTCTATCTGTTTTTCTTTTATTTTTATTTTCAGCATTTTAGTTAGTTTTTATTTTTCTTAGTTTAAAACATTTTTTCTAAACTTTTTATTTTGATTAGACGTTGAGGATAAACCGGTACTAAAAGCTCTTGTGTCCTTGGACGACCTCGGTATCTTGCCAACACTATACTACGCTCACGATGGGTGCACTTGCCCATATGTGTGTTTAGTGTTAGTAAAATATCGTGTTTTATAAATTTAAAACTTGGCTAAAAATAAGTGTTAAAGGGGCTTAAAATATATACCTAAAATATATAACACTTCACACGCATCAGTGGTAATCCAAGTGAAGCAGCCACTACAACTATTGAACCCACTGGTTTACAGTTGGACAGTGGTTACATTAATAAGACTTCCTTGGAGGCAATTCTTTACATAGCACCTCTGCCAACCCCTAGTGGATTTATTTATCCTACTGGCAACATCAAAAGGTTGTCAAGTGTTGAAGGAAGAAGACCCCAGTACCAAGAACAAGGGGCATCAGTGGTTAGTGTTTGGAGTACACTCCCTACCTCAACCACTGATAAAACCACTGATAGTGGGAAATCAGATGATCCCATTAAATTGGGTGATGATTTAAAATATCAGGATTTGACGGAACGAATTGAAAAGTTGGATACATCTGTTGCAGATCTTAAAAATATGCTACAACAGGTGTTGAAAACACAAAAGATGCAATCCACTGTTGTTCCATCTCAAGCACCTGCTCCACCACAAGCTTTTGCTACAAATGAGCTCTGGAACCTTTTCCAACCTTTTCTCCAACAACAAAAAGAAATGGCTGATCAGCAACATGAACTTCATGTCCAAAAGCTGAGAAACATTATGGAGTCTAGGTACAAGAACACTCAAGCAGATATTAAGGCAATCAAGGCCCATTTATTGGAAACCACTGGCACTGCTCCTCCAACAGTACTTTTCATTGATCAACTCCCAGAAGATAATGCCAAAAAGGGGGAGAAAGTTCAGGAGTGGAAGAAAAAAGGAATAGATGATGGTCTGTACATTGAACCTGAGAAGGATGCTATGACCAGAAAAATTCCATTGCCAGATGGTAGTAAAAAGGTTGATGCTACTCAAGAAGCACTTGATGAAGGAGTAGCAAGTGTTAAAAGAGATAGAATGGCAAAGGATATCTCAAGATGGAATGAGGAGAAAAGAGGTTTCATGGAACTGTATGAGCAAGGTTGTTCTGGATCAAAGGATACTAAAAATCCGAAGACAAAAAGGAAACCTAAGTCCATCCCATCCAGATTTCCAAAGCCTCCAAAACCACCATCCAAAAGCCATCAGCATCAAACCTCCACCCAAACAGCTGTTGTAACTCCTGTTGTATCAACTACTGCTGGTACCTCAGTTGTTTCAACATCTGTTCTCACTTCAACACACACCACAACTACTATTTTACCACCACCACTGTCACCACCAAAAACAATCTCATCACCACTTTCACCTGCTGACAAAAAGCAGAAGACAACAGGTGTTATAACATCTGTTGTAAAGACACCAGTTGTTTCAACAGCTGTTAGTCAAACACAAACCACTGCCATACAATCTACCACCACTGATCCACCCAAAACATCATCTGCCTCTTCTAAAACAAAAAGGAGAAGGATTTAGATATCAGATGATGATTCACCTTCACCACCACCAACATCTTCAAAATCCCTGTCACTTGTCACTACTCCAAAACCCATACCTCTCTCTTCAGCTCAAATTATAAAATCACTACCTCCTGCTGGTGTTTCATTTCCTCTAGAACTCATTGCAGTTAGGGAAGAAATCAAATCCTTTTATTATGAGGATGACCCAGCTAAAAGGAGTTTGCCATCAGTTGAAGGATATCTCAGGCATCACAATATTGAAGAATACTTGAAACTCAAGGCCAAGCAAGCAGAGGATATTGCTATCAAAAATAAACAAGGGAAATCTGATAGAGAATTTCAACAAAACTATCAATTTCTACTCACACAGGTCAGAGCAATGGAGCAATTTGCCAAAAATGTATGTCAGCAAATCTCTGAAAGGGCAGATGAGTCCTTGAGAAAAGACTACATTGAGAATATCATGACCTACAAGAAATACAAGGGGGAGAAATACATGTACAAAAACTGGACCATTTCTGAGCTTGAAAAAGAAGCAGCCAGGATTCAAGAAATGATAAAAAATAAGGTCAAGCAGACTCCCCCTGAAAAATTCAAACAATTTGAAGCTGAGAAGGCATTAAGGCTGAAGAGAATGAAAGAGGAGCTGATAGCAGCTGATTATGGGTCAAAGAATTCTGTGTCAAAGTGGGGAGAAGATAGGGTCAGGGCTACCTACAAGAAGTTAGAGGAACTTAGAAAGAAATATCCAAAAGTTCCACAAAAGCCTGACTATTCTAAAGCAGAGGTTTCAAAAAGACCACCAAAGCTGCAAGCTAAAAGAACCACTGCTCCAGCTGGTGCTGCCATCTACAAAAGAAGGAGCAAAAACCAGTCGAGTACTGAAACAATTCAAGATCTAAAAGCTGGAGATGCTATTGTAAAAGCAGGCATGAAATTAATGATAAAAGAAGATCTTGAATTGGAACAATCTGCAAGTGCTGCTCAGCCAGTCATGAATAGGCCAGCCTCACCAAATACCTCTGCAAATAAACATCTCCCAAGAAACCCACCAAACTCAAAAATACTAAAGTGGGAAACTGACAAACAGACCTGCGTATTGACTTTGCTCAGGTTTGGTGGAGAAGTGGAGAAAATATCAAGGGAACAAGCTCTTGGCCTGAGTCTTGAAGATTTGCAGGATCTCCTTGATCTTCCACTTAGCAGGGATGATGATGATACAGATGCCCTAGACTTTGAACTGCAGTTTAAAGGTCAGATAAGGGAACTGCTGATGAGGCAATAAAGAATTCCACAATAATGAAGAGTTTTGGCATTATCTGTTCCAGGGGGAGATTTTTGGGATTGAACCCTACCAGAGGAACAGATAATTAAAGCCAAAACTGGGTCAGAGCAGTGGATCCAGAATAAACAGATGTTACATACAAGTCTCTCCCCTTGAAAGTGGTTTCAACATCTGCTGACCTCCTATCTACTGATCGTACAAGCCACTGACCGTCAAATCTGCTGCTCTTGTAAAGACTGATAGAAGACTAAAAGCTCTGCTGCTCAATCTACTATCTTGAGTCAAGTACTGCTGATCCGGACAAGCACTGCTGGGTTCACAGCAGTGGAAGGATGCAGCAGCTGTTTAAGTGTCTTTTATGTAATGAAATGTAATAGCAGTAGTTAGTATAGCAGTGTTTGTATAGATCAGAGGTTAGAGTTTGTTAGCAGGTTAGATGTCACTTTCATGGTGACGTCAGCTTAGATGCTCAGTGGTTTGTTAGTGCCTATAAATAGAACAGTGCTCTGTACTGTTCTATTAGCTCTTTGCAAACTTGTTTTCCTGCACGAACAAACGCTGAGTTCTGGCTGAGGGGGAGTTTGTATTCAAGCATTATCTTGTAATCGTTGTTGAAATTAAATTCAATCATTCGGTTTCTTGTTGAAAATGTCTTAATCAAAGCAATAGTCTCGTTTGATTGTATGCAAAGTTTGTTTCCATATTAATTCCGCTGCACAACTCATCCATTTCCATTTTAATTCAAATAGAAAATACAATCAAAACCAAACTCAGATCCAACAGAGATCGACATAGTTATTTTTTCTCTCGGTTTTACACACATGCTCGTGGTCATGTGAGAAACATTTGTCTTTTATCTAACATAATATATAACTAATGAATCCCCCGCTGCATTGCGACGGATGATAATCCTAGTAGATATAATATTAAAACTATTAAACAATCACCCTCCAACCCTCTTAGCCCATACATATTACATATCCCTCCAACCCTCTTAGCCCATACATATTACATATCACATAATAATAATAATGATGATGATGATGATGATGATGATAATAATAATAATAATAATAATAATAATAATAAAATTCAAATTTCTCAAACAATAAATATTAACTGTATAGTATTTAATCAACTAATATTATATATTCAATAACTATTAAATAAAGATAAATTAATAATAATATTTAATCATATTTAATCGTTTATTATATATTCTTTCAATAACTATTAAGAAGGATATATGAATAATAATATTTAATCGTATTTAATCATTTATTAGAATAAAAATAAGGATAAGTGATATCTCTATATTAATTACTAGCATTAAGCCCCTGCGTTGCAGCGGTTGTCATAAAACTGTGTTAAATAGTAGCAATACTATACAATTGTCAGCGACCACCAACACCGGAAAAGCTCGTAAAAACAAATAAATAAAAACGGGAAAAAATAACGCCGAGCGAAAAGCAGACGTAAAATCTTTGAATCACGCACGCTCGTTGCTGAGAAATTAAACCGAAATGTAAAACATAGAAAAAAATAACTAAGTCCATCCAGGACCCGCGTGTTGGACGAACTTGTCAAACGCAGAAAAATAGATGTGACGTGACGGACCAGTCAAACGGGAAAAAATATACGAAAAAATGTTGAACCCCACACGGCCGTTGCGGTGTGTTAACTCACAAAATTTAGAACGAAACGAAAAACTTGAGAAAGATGAAAAGTATGGTGGACCAAAATTGAAAATAAAAAAGAGTTGGGACTAAATTGCAAAAGATGAAAAACTTTGGGTTAAAAGTAAAAAAAGGGGTCTAAATTGCAAAATTGAAGTTATTTATTAATTTTAGATAAAGATAAGAATAAAAATAAGTGATATCTATATATTGGTTATTAATTAATATTTAATAAATATATTGGTTGTACAGCAGGTACCCTCTTCTTTTTTCGCTCGAAAGGCATAAGACGGCTCTTGTTTCGGACCGGGTGAAGATGGTGGACAACGTGGTTACGCTTGTGTTCGGCTGGGCTCGGCATCATTTTAACCCAGCAGAAGCCGCGGAACTACACAACTTGTCTGCTGCAGTCTTGTCTTTCGGGTTTGGAGTCGGGGATGACACTTGGGTGTGGAAGTCGGATTCGTCTCGGACCTTTTCGGTGGGCAGTTTCAGGCGTTTGGTTGAGAGGGTGTCGTTTTCTAATTTGGGGATTAACTTTCAGTGGAGTGGTTGGGTTCCGCTTAAAGTTAATTTTGTAGTATGGAGACTGGCTTTAAATCTCCTTCCCACTGTAGAAAATTTGGTTCGCAGAAATATTACGGTTACAAACGAGAGGTGTAAATTGTGTGATGAAGTAAATGAGTCCACTTCTCATCTGTTTGTGGATTGCCATTTAACTCAGAAGGTATGGGAATTTGTGGTGTCATGGTGCAGATTACCATCTTTCTTCATTCTAGAAATAAAAGACTTGATTAATGTTCACAATGGTTTCCAAGGGTCTGTGAAGTTGTGTAGAGTTATTTGGTCGATCATTCAAACAGTCATTTGGGTGATGTGGAAAAGTCGGAACGAGGCCGTGTTTAGGCACAAGCAGGCGAACCTTTGGAGGATAAAGGAGGAGATAAAAACGCAAAGCTTCTTGTGGATTAAGAACAGGGCCAAGTGTGCGGCTCTAACATGGATGGATTTGTGTAATTTTGATTTATTAGCAATGGGCGTGTAATGGCGTTTTTCTTTTGCGTTGTTGATGCGTGCGAAGTGTTACTTATTTTAGGTGTATATTTTAAGCCCTTTTTAACACTTATTTTAGCCAAGTTTTAAATTTATAAAACACGATATTTTACTAACACTAAACACACATATGGGCAAGTGCACCCATCGTTGAGTGTAGTATAGCGTTGGTAAGATACCGAGGTCGTCCAAGGACACAAGAGCTTTTAATACCGGTTTATCCTCAACGTCTAACCAAAACAAAAGTTTAGAAAAATGTTTTAAACTAAGAAAAATAAAACTAACTAAAATGCTGAAAATAAAAATAAAAATAAAAACAGATAGACAAGATGAATCACTTGGTTCCGACTCGTATCTAGTATAACCTTTGATTATTTCCGCACTTTTGCACATAATTAAGAGATTATCTTAGTTATTGTAGTAGGCCCCTCTTTTGAAGGTGACGTTACCCTCACCCCAGTAGTTTGAGTCAGCAGGGATACAATCCTAAAGGGGTGGATTATTGGAAGATAATGAATTAAGTTATTAATGCAGTATTGTGGTAGGCCCCGCTTTTGGCGGTGACGTTACCCTCGGCTAAGTAGTCTGAGTCAGCAGGGATACAGTCCTAAATAGCCGGGTTATAGTATTAATAGTAGTTAACTTATGAGGGGATCAAAGAGTTTGGACCCCCGCCATCCAATACCGTGAAGTATTGAAGGAGGTCCTACTAAAATTGACCCAGGTCCATTGCAGGACCTCTAAACGCTGAACAATGGCAAGACCTTTACCAAACCGTTCCCTTAACCCCCTACCAGGTAGCCAACATACCTCCATATAGACCGTGGAGATATGAATGGTGAAAATCTTTTATTTTATATAGACAGTAAAATAATGCCAAGACACCACGGACAAACGATAAGGAAAGATCACCTTCAACATAAGTAACTAGTTATTAAAGTCATTAATACAAAACCAAATAAAAAGTGCAAAAGTTTAGAAATAAAAAGTATTATACTAGACACTTTGTCTTCACCAAGTGATGTAAGAGACTTAGGCAAACATGGCCTTGATTGTCAAGAACTCTTACGATCAATCTTGGATCCCGAGACGACTCACACACTCTATGATGGACAATGGATGATGGTGGTGGATGATGGTGTTGTGATGGTGGTGGGTGGTGGATGAAGTGTGAGAGAGGTGGTGTGCCAAGGGATGAGATGAAATGAATCCAAGCACTCCTATTTATAGGCTGAACAGAGGGCTGGGCATGGCCCCGTGTCCGCTGGACACGGCCCCGTGCCCGTCTGACACTCTCTCTCCTCATTAATTGTAATTCGCAATTACAATAAATGCGCCTGCTGTACTTTCGACACGCCCCCGTGTCCGCTGAGCACGGCCCCGTGATGGGCAATAGAAGCTTCTATAAGTTTGTCTTTTCTGCTGCTTCTTGGGCACGGCCCCGTGCTGGCTGAGCACGGGGCATGTTCAGCCTTCTGTTTTCTCTATTTTGCTTTGGAAGGTGCCGTTGAGGGTTCGGGCAGTCCACTAATGTTCATTTTCTTGTATTTATGTTGGATTTAGCTGTCTTTTTGCTTCTTTTGCGTTTTTGAGCTCATTTAATCCTGAAAATACAAAAGGAAGACAAAAACACTCTTTTTCCAATATTAGTACTAAAAAAGGGTTAGTTTTATGCCTCATTTGATGTAATTTATATGTTACATTTTACACACATCAGTTGTGTTTTTTTTGGTGGTTGTAACTATCCCGGTTTAACGCTGTGGTTGACCGGATTGTTGTTTAATAATAATGTTTGTTGGCCGTTCAAAAAAAAATATTAATATTAAAAGAAATTTATTAAACAAATATAAATAAATTTATGAGATTGAAGGAGAAAATGTCATTTGGCATTATTTAGAGTCTTTTATTATAAGTTAGATAGATTAAAAAGGTTAAAGTTAAATTAAATATAAATATAAATATAAATATATGGATAAAGATTAATGATATCCATATATATTAGTTAATAATAATAATAATAATATAAGAAATATATTTAATAAATATAAAAAAAATTATGAGGTTAAAAGAGAGAATGTCATGTGGCATTATATGGAGTCTTTTATTATAAGTTAGATTAGATTAAGGGGCTGTTTGACAACTTCTGAATGGTTAAGTGCTGAATCAATAAGAGGTCTGAACCATTAAGTGCTGAACCAGTAAGAGGTCTAAACCATTAAGTGTCAGTATAATGCTTAACCCTTCAGAGGCAAATGTCTAACCAATTCAGATTAGAGGTCTTAACCATTCAGACTCTATATAAAACTTAACCATTCAGAGGCAAATGTCTGAACCATTCAGACTCTATATAAAACTTAACCATTCAGAGGCAAATGTGTGAACCATTCAGACATCTGCTCACGAAACAAACAGTCTGAACCATTAAGTGTTGAACCAGTAAGAGGTCTTAATCATTAAGAGCCTCATTAAGAGGTAAACAAACAGCCCCTAAGATATATATTCTTTTCCTCTATTTTTTTAAAGACGGTTTACTACCCGTCTAAAGTATTTGTAAAATACTAAAACAAATGTGTTGCATTTATCACAAAAAGGAAAAATAAAATTGTTACATTTATTAAAACCTATATAAATTAGCAAGTTTTCTATGCATAAGGACTTGTACATTATGCTTTGCACATTATTCAAAAAAAACTTGACTTTTTAGTTTTAACCAAAAGGTTTGTATCTTTTACAATTTTAACCCTACATAATTTTTTTTTTAACTTTAACCCAAAACTTTACATTATTTGCAATTTAACTTCACAACTTTTGTCACTTATACTTTTCATCTTTCGCAAATTTCCGTTTGACGTATAGTTCTAAATTTTTCGAGTTAATACGACGCAACGTGTATGTGTGGTTCAACGTTTTTGCCTCTATTTTTTCATGTTTGACAGGTTCATCGCAACACGCATATCCTAGGTCAAGTCAGTGTTGGTGGTCGATGACGGTTGTGTGACATTAGTACTATTTAACACCGTTTTACGCCCCGCTGCAACGCGGGGTGTGCTTTGTGGGTTTTTCAAAGAAAAAATGGTTATGCATATGGTTGTCGTAACGTTGGCTTTAGGGGTTTTCAAAAAAAAATGTTTTTTTTTTACTTTTCACCCAAAAGTATTTCATAAATTACTTTTAACCCAAAACTTTTTATCTTTTGCAATATATCTTCATAACTTTTTTTACTTTCAACTTTGTTCCTTTATAGTTTTCATTTTCCGCAAATTTTGCGCTTTATGCTTGGTTCTAAATTTTGTGAGTTAACACGACGCAACGTGCGTGTGTGGGTGAACGTTTTTACATCCTCTATTTTTCCCCGTTTGACACGTTTAACAACATGTGTGTGTGGGAGAACGTTTTACATCGTCTATTTTTCCCCGTTTGACAGGGTTAACATAATGTGCGGGTCCTAGACCGACTTAGTATATAACTAAAGAATCCCCGCCGCATTGCGGCGGGTCGTAATCCTAGTTTATGTTAAATAGTTTAAATAAAAAAATATTAAATACGACAATTCATTCAAGCGCTTTAAGACAAATTTTCTTGTTTGTATCTATTTAACTCTAGTAAAATTATCGACGTAATATGTAACATATATGTTTTGGAAGTTACGATATCTTCTAAGAATATGACATTTAAAATATATGGAAACACGAAACATATGTTTTTTTTTTCTCAATGCTTCATTCATTGGCTGCTCGACGATTAGTCAAACTCCGAATCAATGATAGGACCGAAAATAATAGATTTTATAGAAGGCATTATCGCCATATATATTGTTTGAGCACGACAGATGGTAATCGTTATTTTTCTATGATCTTTGCATTATTGGACTACCCGGGCTTCGAAGCGTATGGTCAGTATCATTTCTTAAAAACCAAATTAGTAAAAAAACTAAATAGGTAAAAAATTATATTATATAAACTTAGACGAAAACAAAAAAAATAAAAGACTATTAGGTTGACCAAGTCATTGTTCACATGACTTGGTTTTGTATATACAGTAATATAAAGCTACAAATAACCGTGTTTACAATTTAGTTTGACTGGTTCTAACAAAGTTTTTTGCCACGTGTTATACCACGCCATCCTTCCACATCCTATCCCATTCCGTGCTTTTTAGCTCCACGCCACTTTTTCTGACAGGTGCTGACGTAACTGTCAGATGGCGCTTCACACCCTCTTTTCATTCCCTCCCACTCCGTATGGTCTAAGCTGAGAGACTTTAATATGGAAAACATGAAAGGACTTTTATAAAAGTTCAAATATAAATTAACTTGAATTTTGAGTAAAATGCAAAAATTGTCCTTGAGTAAAGGTTATGTCACTTTAGTCTAAAAATGAAACATTTTGTAACTGGGTCCCTGAAGGTTTCATTTTTGTTGCTATTTCCATCTAAATGGCAAACTAGGTTTGAAAGTTCTGTTACCCTCTCCCCTTTTTGTCGTTTTCCACATTTAAATGAATGGTATAATGGTTATTTTAAGTGGTATTTTATTTTAATTAAAAAACCAAAAAATAATACAGCCCCCTTTATAATCTGAGCAACCTTAATTCATATATTCATTCTTCAACCCTCATCTGCACCTCCTCACCTCCACCACCTTACCACCAACATTGCACCACTGCTGCCCTACCAAACCACCACCATCTCCTACCCCACAAAATAATGATAGGGCCGAAAATAATAGATTTTATAGATGGCATTATCGCCATATATACTCTTCGAGCACGACAGATGGTAACCGTTATTTTTCTATGATCTTTGCATTATTGGACTACCCGGGTTTCGAAGCGGATGGTCAGTATCATTTCATAAAAACCAAATTAGTAAAAATACTAAATAGGTAAAAAAATGTATATTATATAAACTTAGGCGAAAATGAAAAAAATAAGTGATATGACAAATAGACTCAAAATAAGGATTAATATACCAAATTAGTCAACTTGGTAATAATTAACTACTTTAATACATTATTTTATTTAAACTCAAAAGTAATAATTATGTTTTTATATTATTTTATTTTATAATACTTTTGTTACTTTTTTATATTTTGTTATACTATTATTAGTATTAATATCAATATTAATAAATAAATAATCAAGACACTTTATTATAAACACGAAAGTGAAAATGTTCATTATAGATAAATAAATAACGAATCTCTAATAAAAAAGTAAACGTGCAAACATTAAAACAATTAATCACCTAGATCGACAAAACCACTTTCACGACGATAAAGTTGGGTATATAATTCTAGATGCCATCTATACATGGTCTCCCATCCAGCCGCAGACATGCTAATGTTGCGAAAATTTCAATAAGGCATGATTGTAGGCATTGGGTACCCTCCTTGTAATTCCACATGACATAATGGGACTCATCATTTACTAGGGCAATTGTAAGAGCTCTGTGATATTGATTCTCTTCTCGACCACTCCAAAACGGGAAAATAGTGAAACTGCCTTACATGCTTAAAGAATAGACGATTACACCAAATTTATTGGCAATCAGAACACCTACTTCAGGCATTTTCATCCAGTGTTCTTCTGGACAAGGCGGCCCAAAGAAACACAAGTCATGATATAATGAATTTACATCCCTGACAAAAATGTCCGCATAGATATGATATCAATTTTGTAACTCTTCTCTCATTTGTTGTCGAATGTACTCATAGTATTCATGTTCATCAAGTCCGAGGCAAACACCTAGTGCTCGAAATCCACAATTTCCATCGGGTTTAGCACTTCGTATATTTGTTATGTATGGTATAACAACTCTCCCCTTAAAATATCCCTATATGTCCTAAAATACACCCCGTATACGAAAAATAGGCCCGAAATACCTTTATTTTACAAAAATTAAATAAAAAAATTTCCTGGTCGCTCGTGGGGCGCGACAGCATCCCTTGAGCTCGTCGCGGGCCGCGACAAGGTGGCCATCAGGCGAGCCCCTAGGCCGCCACGTGTCCCAGTCGTGTCGAAGCTAGCCGTCAACTCAGCAACCCTAGGGCCTACCCTAGAAGGCCTCGCGGGGGGCGAAGGCCCCCCTTGTTTCTCTCGCGGGGCGCGAGAACCCCCTGTTCCAGCCCTATAAATTGTCACAACCCCTGACCCCACCCTGGGAACGGGAGCCGTGAGTCAGTCAGATGGTATCGGTGTTTATTAATTTGTCAGCGAAAATTTTCATCAGGACCGTAGTTAGGAAATATTTATCAGAGTTTAAAACACCATATTTTTATAATAAACAAATGGGATAAAACCCATGTTTTATTTACAAAACACTTTATAGGAATAAATCCCAATTATTGAAAATAAAGTCTCCTTTTTATTTTGGTAACTTTTATAGCCACTATTCTAAGCCTTCGGTGCTCTCCAGCTGGCTTCTAATTGGCTTTCATATTTTGTTACCTGAAACGCGTTTAAAAACATTTTGTCAGTGGGAAATACTGGTGAGTGAATCCCAGTTTAATCAAGTTTAATAAAAACCATTGTACAGTATTGAGGGTGGTCTCGCAATTACATTTGTTTCCAAGTCATATCAATTACCACCCACGGTACTGTCAAACCTGACTTGTGGAAATGTTACCCCTCGCAAGGCAGTAACAAATTTTGTATACAAAACCCCAACATACCGACGATAATTGTATACTTACAAATACTCAATAACTGCTTAATATATAATTAATTGTGTGAGGTTTTGTAAAAACAATTTGCAAAAAGGAGATTACTCACATTGTTGTCTTAGATTTTCTGTAAGGGTTTCCTGGTGACAATCTATAAATTACACAAATGCACACGTGTTAGTATAATAACCCATTTTAACATTAGTAATACCCTCCCCGAGACGGCATTCCAACGACTACGTCGGGCAGAACCACGACAGCCGTTACGGAACCCTAGATCAATCGGGCACGTATCTAATACGTATCCAGGGGTTATGATACTTACAACGGAGCAAAACTTCGTTATTTAGGGGGATATTGTACCCGGGTATTACTTCTACACTATAGAAATTGAGAGAGAGATTTGAGATTTGAACAACGAAACTGAAGGCCGCTCGATCCAATTTATAGGGCTGATCAGGAGGTTTGTCGCGCCCCGCGACGGATGAGGAGGAAGGTTACGCGGCCCGCGAGGGCCAGAAAAGGCGGCAACGGTTGCTGAGTCATCGTGGGGTATCGACGCGTGTAGGGACACGTGGCAGCACCAGGTGCTCGCCTAGTGTCGGGCTGTCGCGCCCCGCGTAGCCCAAAGACTAAGTCTTCGTGGCCCGCGAGCGCCTACCAAAACTTGTTTTATTTTATTTTTATAGAATTAAAGGTATTTCGGGGCCATTTTTCGTATTCGGGGTGTATTTTAGGATATATAGGGGTGTTAGGAGTGTTTTTAGGAGGTTTGATATATTATTTAATAAAATATGTAATGCACTCGCATTAAGTATAGTAACCCAATTCAACTTTATCCCTACGTCGCGAGACAGAACCCCAACGAAGTTAGTCGGGCAGAGCCTTGACATTCGTTACGGGGCCCTACGTCAATCGGACAGGGTATCAGTGATCAAGGGTTAAAACACTTAAAACAGGGTAGGACTTTGTAGTAATATGGGTTTAATATTTAAAGAAATATGGATGTCTACTGAGAGAGATCGAGATGAAGAAAGGAGTAATTTGAACACTTGTTGGAATGCCTATATATATAGTGCAGCATATCTTAAGGATTACGAAATTGATGGACACATAAGGCTCTTGCATTAAATGTTGGAATTCATTACTATACACGTAAACAATTCTAATATTCCATTTGTTTAGTTTTCTAATTTATTATTATATTATTATTATAATTAATTTAACTATTTCACTTATTTTGCGCTTATAACTTCTAAAATATGATGTTTTATAAAATGTTGAATATGCCCTTAGAATGAGAATATTTTTATCTACATTTTGAACCAAGTTTCATTAAAAACGGAATAAGGTTAATTATAATGTATTTTTTTATTATTATAATTATTAAATGGTTCCTATGTTTGCCAAAGTACCTCATATTTCTAGTGGTCAACTTACTCATGATCTACCCGTTTAATAACATAAGTTTTTATACTCTTTATCTTATATTTTATAAATACAAATTTTGGGAATGTTACATCCTCCCCACCTTGTTTTAAATCCCGTCCTCGAGATTCACTGAAATGTGGAGGAATACCTTTAGTTTTGTTACTGATCCTAGTTCCTAAGTATATTCTGGTCCTTGCTTTGAATTTAATTTTACTTTGACCAGAACTATTCTCTATGTTTTGAGACTCTTATCTTCTCAAAAGTTTTTTAATGAAGGTAAAAATTACTCTTATTAGCGTAAGTTTTTAGATGTTTTGTGTATTAGCAAATTTGTTTTTTAGTTACAGGTTTCCTAATGCGTCAATAATAGCAAGGGAAATTCTTATACTTTCGATGGCGACCCAACTTATAGGGTTCCTATCGTTCATCTTGTCACACGAGTTATGAGATGGATGATTAAACGAAATAGTGTTTGATATCGAAATTAGAGACGTATACGAGAGATTCCTAATAAATAAATCTAAAATTATTATTAACACACCTGTTCATGATTTATCCCTAATTGTCAATCATTATGGCTTTGGATTTCCTTATATACATATCTATATAATATTTCATATACCGTAATATGCACACCATCCATAAGGTTAATGTATTTAACAGATTCATATTTCAAAAAGAAAAAGTCAGACATCAGGTCATGGTACTATTTAGGGAATTCCCTTATCATAACATATACCCCATCTCACCCGGTCTCGCCGGAGAGGTAATTATCATTGTATTTCCCTTAGATAGAAATTTTCTCAAGTCATGAAAAAGTGTATAATTTATTATGACTTATATGAAGAAACAAGGAAATTAGTATTATCATGATGGATCATATTCTAGAACCGAGTAGTACTAATAAACAAGAAATAACAGTGGCCAGGTGTTATTGCTTATTTATCATACTTGCACTGTTTTAGTCATTATCCTCATGGCATACCAATAACTATCACACTTTATTTATGCAAGTAATTAGCTTATCTTGAAGCTTATACTAAGGCATTTTCCTTAGGTTCAAGTCTAAATACTATCCTGGGTGTTTACTAGTAAATATTAAAATTCTAACTCTTTTCGTTTAAGTATAGGTATTATTATGGTTGTAACTTTCTTTTGTTTGAAAAATGGAGTTTTGACATAAATATCATTGTCTCCATTGATACTATGGCTAGGTTCAATGCGAAAAGTATGCTTACAGCTAATTTTATTCATGTTTATATATTGTGAGATTCCGATGCACGGAATATTTTATTGAGACATATGGTATTTTATAATATGTTTTAGGATATATTCTTATATGACTTCATGTTTTTATATGAACCGTCCGTTACATTTTCTCTTATGTTTATCTTTAGAAGATATTTGTATACTATCAAGAAATTCTATGTATATATTTAGAAACATAAAATTTCAAATCTTTTGTTAATATCAAAACTTACATAATACATACACACACACACACACACACACACACATATATATATATAATATTGAATTATTTAATTTATATATCCGATGGTACCAATTATCAAGCTTATTCCCCTATCTTTATTTATTCTTTTATAAAAGTAATATATTGGAATAAACTTCTGTTAAATTTATGGAACATAATATTTTGGAATTAAAGGATGGATCAATAAAAGATTTAAAGAAAATAAATTAATCAGATATAAATTTTCTGGATTCATGGGAACAATTTTATTTTTAACTAGTGGGTAGAACCATATAGGTTTAAAATATTAAAACTTAACTCTCAATTTTATTGTATATTATATTAATTATTCAAATAAGTAAGTAATACAAGGTTTGATGTTTCAAAATTTGATTCTAAATATATTGAGTAATTTAGTGAATACATGTATATGCATATATATTTTAAACAATAATAATAGTAATTTATTAATATCATAAATTGATCTTTAAATAAACTATACAAGTGTATTAAATACACATTGGAGTCAATTATCTTTATGTGGGGTATCCATTTTAATTCTAGCTTGAAAATGATACAATAAATAGAATATTTAGGAAAATTTTAATGTGCCAAGAAAAATAATTATATAAGTAAATAAATAGCACATTAATTTAAATCGAGTAAGAAAAAGGGGTTTTCATTTTGTAATATCTTTAATTTGTAAAAATCAATTATTTATTCTTATATATGTATCGATTGTATGAATCATCGGACCCATCTTTTCTGTTCTTTTATAATGTATCATAAAACCAATATTTTTTTTTCATGGGTGACTTAAACATAAAACATTTTTCTATTAACCATAGGTAAAATTCATCCCTAGTACTTTAATATAGTAAAATTTTTATAAATATAGAGGATATAAATAAAGTCACATTACTTTCTCTAGTATATAGGAATATTATACTAATTAGGCTCTGGTAGAAATATTTAACTTTTATTATAATTAACACAATTGATTTTATTATTTTAATTTTTTTTATAATCATTCAATATAAACCTCAAAAGTTTAGTCAGTTCCAATAAAAGATATATAGCAGTTATGTAATGGCAGTTAAGTTTTAAAGTGTATTTATTTACGGAACATACTTGTGTATATATAAACTATATTTGTATATATATATAGTGTAGTACTATATATAACAAGTACATAAAGCCATTAAAAACGATAGGGTGACTTTATGGTTAAAATAACCATACATAATTGTATCAACAAAATATAATAAAGTAGCATTTTCATTAATAACCACGTAGACTTGTATAGTATTGTGATCTATAGGGATTTTTATTTATTTATTTATTATTATTTTTCCTTGAGGGGAGTACAAATAGTAAATAGAAACAATGGATGTACCTTTAGCAACACCCTTTTTCGAATGTTTACTTAAAAGTTTTTATAACCATTTTGCAATTCATATATATTGTGATAAATATATATGTATGTATTCCCTAAATTAATGTATATATGTAGTATATATAATATTTCACCTTAATGGTAGCTAACTTCAACTTACATATATAATACATCAATTTTATATACTCAATATATTGATAATTTGCCCATTTCACTTTAGTCGGCTAACTTAATAAATGCAAACATATATGTTTAGTTGTGGATTAAATATAAATATATACACATAATTAGAGCTATACATATAAACATAGCATTAAGTTCATAACTATACATATCATAATTACGTACATACGTAAAATATATATGTTTCTTTATTGTTGTAAACTATTATTATATATAATTAATTTATCTCAATTCATAACTATCTTTTGTAAATGGTACGTTTATTTGTTTATTTATGAAGGGATGTAATTCAAGGTGGTACCCTAAGTTACTAATTGTATAAGAGTGTAGTATAATACATCAGCCTAGGTAGCTTATGGGTACATCTAATCATATTGGTTACTCATACTTTAAACTTAAAACATAAAAATCATAATATAATTATTAAGATTTATCTACACAGAATACACATAAATTGACATAATAATTTCCTAACATAAGGTTTAAGTTAGGTATTAAAAGAACACCTAGATGGCTTAAACCAGTGGCTCTGATACCACCTTCTGTCATAACCCCTGACCCCACCCTGGGAACGGGAGTCGTGAGTCAGTCAGATGGTATCGGTGTTTATTAATTTGTCAGCGGAAATTTTCATCAGGACCGTAGTTAGGAAATATTTATCAGAGTTTAAAACACCATATTTTTATAATAAACAAATGGGATAAAACCCATGTTTTATTTACAAAACACTTTATAGGAATAAATCCCAATTATTGAAAATAAAGTCTCCTTTTTATTTTGGTAACTTTTATAGCCACTTTTCTAAGCCTTCGGTGCTCTCCATCTGGCTTCTAATTGGCTTTCACATTTTGTTACCTGAAACGCGTTTAAAAACATTTTGTCAGTGGGAAATACTGGTAAGTGAATCCCAGTTTAATCAAGTTTAATAAAAACCATTTACATTTTGAACCAAGTTTCATTAAAAACGGAATAAGGTTAATTATAATGTATTTTTTTTATTATTATAATTATTAAACGGTTCCTATGTTCGCCAAAATACCTCATATTTCTAGTGGTAAACTTACCCATGATCTACTCGCTTAATAACATAAGTTTTTATACTCTTTATCTTATATTTTATAAATACATATTTTGGGAATGTTACATAAATGGAGGTGAACGGCTTCAGTTGATATCGTTCATTTTCTCGCAATCTCTCTCAATTTCTTAATAGTAGAAATAATTCTCGGGTATTATACCCACTAAAAAGCGAAGCTCTTCCTTGATGTAACTATCATCACCCCCGGTTACGTATTAGTTACGCTGCCCGATCGATCTAGAGCTTCGTAACGCATGTCAAGGCTCTGCCTGACTCAGTCGTTAGAGTTCTGTCTCGGGGATATAACTAATGTAAATTAGGTTATCTTATTAACACATGTACATTATTTAATTTAATAGATTATAACCAGGAAATCACCAGGAAATACCTAAAATAGCAATGTGAGTAATTCCTCTTTTTGTAAACTATTTTTACAAAACCTCAAATGTTTTAAATTAAAATTCACAGTGATTGAGTATTTGTAAATCTACAATTATCGTCGGTATGTTGGGGTTTTGCATACATTACTTGTTACTACACTGTGAGTAGTAGCATGACCACAAGTCAGGATTGATAGTACCGTGGGTGGTAATTAAAGTAGATGTAAACAAATGTAATTGCTGGTTTCCGTCAATGCTGTAAAATGATAAAACTTGTTTTGATTAAACTGGGATTCACTCGCCAGTATTTCTTGCTGATAAAACTTTTTAAACGCGTTTCCGGTAACAAAATGTGAAAGCCAAATAGAAGCCAGCTGGAGAACACTGAAGGCTTGGAAAAGTGGCTATAAAAGTTACCTAAATAAAGAAGAAGTTTTATTTCAATAAATTAGGGTTTATCCCTATAAACGTGTTGTAATGGAAACTTGGGATTTTTCCATGTATTTATTATTATAAAAATGTGGTATTTTACTCTGATAAACTATTTCCTAACTACGGTCCTGATGTAAATTCCGCTGCCAAATTAATAAACACCGATACCACTGAATCTGCGTGCCGCGGCCGCCCGCCTCTCGGGGCAGGGGTCGGGGGTTGCGACAGAAGTGGTATTAGAGCTACAACCACTGATTTCAGCCACATAAGTGTTCTGCTGACACCAAAATTTTATCCATTATGTTAGGAAATAATTACGTGCATATCTGTATATTATTGTTTTGTGTTATTTGACAATTTGTTAGTTTACAGTATGAGTGATCAAGGTCCGTCTGACGCCTATCGTCACCTATCTAGTTCTCCTAGAGATGAAGGCACTTCCTCCCAGCCTATTCCTTCGGGGTATTCTGCTGATACAGAAGAGGGAATCTTCATATTTAAGGCGCAATCCGATGAACCATTCCCTACGAAAAAGAGAGGATGGTTCATTCGGGGAGCACATGAGCGTAGGAAGCGAATGAGGAAATTACAGCAACAACGGGCTTTAGCAGCAGCAAATAGGGAGATAAACGCTCAGACCCAAGACATAGTCAATAGGCGATTGGCCAACTTTCACATACTAGCTACCATTGCAGCAGATCCAAACCTAGACCAAATCATTGCACCACTGCCACTGTTCCCAACCCAGCCCATGGAAATAGAACCTAACCCAGGAGACCAGGTTCCCATACCCGCCTTTGACCCAAACGTTACTTTGGTAGAAAAGCACTAACCAAACTACAAACTACAAGATCACAATTCAATACGCAACAAAAATAACATGTAATCAATTCAGATGAGTTCCACATATCATACTGTAACACCTCGTAAAATCGTGTCCAATAATGTATTGACACGTGTCCCTATTCCTATTAATGCCTATTGGTGGCTAGGAGGGACTAAATTTGCCAAATGATGAATGTATGAATGTGGAGGGACTAAAAGTGTCAACATGCTTAAACTATGCCTCTGAGTGACCTTTTACGGTGTTCGTATTCATTGACGAACCATTTGTTGGACAAACGAACCATTTGTGAAAGTAATTGAAAGTTTGTGATTTGGAGGATTAAAAGCGTCAACATGTTAATTTATACCTCTGAGTGACCTTTTAACGAACCATGAACTTTATGATGTCCGGTTATACTCCCGGCCAGTATACCTAATATTGGTCTTGAGGAGTTATTATGCCAAATATGTCAAGTTATGAAAGTTTTACAAGAGTTTATATGGCATAAGGACCTAAACTGTCAACATGTGAAAGTTCATTTAAGCCGCCGCGGGCCGCGACGGGAATAAAGGTCGACGCCACAGGCCACCAAGGCTTGCCCAGCGTGTTTTTTTTGCCTTGGCCTCCACTCTTAAAAGCCAGAACCCACTAAATCAAATCTAGGGCTGTATACTGGTTTGTGACACGTTTTGGGACACTTGTAGTGATCTCCAAGAGCCTCATAACACCTGGAAATCATCCTCAAATCTTCCAAACACTATAAATAGATGGCTTGTTAATTTTTGAACTTGCTCATCCTTGATTTCTTTCTTATCTTCACTTCTGGAGGTTCCAGAGCATTGGGGACTTCCTAAGCAAGTGCATTTTCATCTAAGGACCACTAGCAAGTGCTCCTTTTAGTTCTATTTTCGTTTATAGGCTTTTTAAAGCCGAAAGTCAAGAATTTTCGATAAATGTTTTTGAAAAGCTCCCAATGTATGAAGTATAACAAAATGAAGCACTACAATGTTACTTATTTATAGTTTGAAAATATTACATCAAAAAATTTATTGATATAATATTATAAAGTTAAATCAATTAATGTTCATAATTATTGATATAACTTAGCAATAAAAACCGTGCCTGTTGCAGCGCGGTTACATCACAAACATTGAATGGATTAGTCCAAACGTTATATGACGCGTTAACCATATGAAAACGCGTGTTTCGACGTGTCTGATTGAAGTCAATGTAACCAGTATAAGCAATGTGACTAGATCAAAACCTAAAGTAAATCGAATTTATATTGTACAATCATAACATATCATATGTGACCCGACTCACACATAGAAAACGTGATGGGTATAACTAGAAAAGCTGCCACGTTTAATCATAAGGGATTAATTGGAGCTTTTGAAAAAATGGAAAAAAAGAAACCACAATTTGTATCCAGTCGATTCGAAACAAACTTTATAAAACATTCATAAAATAAACACGAAAACATATTATATTTGATCTGACTCGTTTCGCAAAAAAGTTTTTGTCGAAACGTATACCAACTCAAATTTATAGTGAAATGTACATAGAAATATGCATGTAAAAATACGTAGAGCAAATCAGATTCATACCGACACGTACATATAAATATGTACGTAAAATTATACTTTAAGTAAAGGAGGTACAAAGGTAAACTCGAAACAAATTATTAGTAAAAAACTTAATATGCTAAAAATGTTCGTAAAACAGTGCCATGTAGCACTAATGCTACACCCCAGTCACCACCAACATCGTAAAAGCTCGTAAAAATAAAATAAATAAAAAAGGAAAATATAACACCCAACGAAAAGCATACGTAAAATCGTTGAGCCACGCTCACCCGTTGTAGTGTGTTAATATGAAAAATTAGACCGAAACGTAAAACGTAGAAAATAATAACTAAGTCGATCTAGGACCCGCGCGTTGCGACGAACCGGTCAAATGGAGAAAAATAGACGCGTTGCGACGGGCATGTCAAATGGGAAAAATAAGACGAAAAAACGTTGATATAATATTATAAGATGTATCAGTTAATGTTAATAGTTATTGATATAATATTATAAGATAAGTAAGTTAACCTTAATAGTTACTATATAATATATAACAAGTATTTTGTCCGCCGTGTGTTGCGGCGGCGCGCGACGGGTGGAAACATTTAGTAAGACAAAACACGATTCGTAAAACGTTGTGCGTAAAAGACAATTACAAAAAAAGTGTAAAACACAAAGGTAGACACAAAGTGTAAAACACAATGCCTAAGACATTTCATAAAACACAATGCATTGGCATTTGCAAAAGCAGAAGTTGTAGTCTAGGTGTTACAATTGAAATTTTTGTAAAGTTGGGCGGGTGTAAAAATGCAGTAATAGTACAAGGGGTAAAAAAGAAAAGTCTAAAAAAGACAGTGTAAAAGTATTGGAGTGGTGACGGAAATGTGTAAAAAGATGAGGGGGTGTTGGTGGAAATATAAAAGAAGAGGGTTGGCGTAACCGTGTAAGAGCTAAGGGGATGATGGTGGATAACCAAAGTAAAGGGTTGGTGCCGGAAAAGTTTGAAAGACGAGGTTGTGGTTTTGGAAATTCAAAGTAGAAGGTTTAGGGACTAAATTTGCCATTTTATGAAAAGCTCCCAATGGATGAAGTATAAAATGAAAAAGATAAAACCTTTAGATTAACAATGAAAAATCAATATTTTTTGAAAAGCTCCCAATGAATGATGTATAACAAAATGAAGCACTACAATGTTACTTATTTATAGTTTGAAAATATTACATCAAAAATTTATTGATATAATATTATAAAGTTAAATCAATTAATGTTCATAATTATTGATATAACTAGCAATAAAAACCGTGCGTGTTGCGGCGCGGATACATCGCAAACATTGAATGGATTAGTCCAAACGTTATATGATGCGTTAACCATATGAAAACGCGTGTTTCGACGTGTCTGATTGAAGTCAATGTAACCAGTATAAGCAATGTGACTGGATCAAAACATAAAGTAAATCGAATTTATATTGTACAATCATAACATATCATATGTGACCCGACTCATACATAGAAAACGTGATGGGTATAACAGAAAAGCTGCCACGTTTAATCATAAGGGATTAATTGGAGCTTTTGAAAAAATGGAAAAAAAGAAACCACAATTTGTCTCCAATCGATTCGAAACAAACTTTATGAAACATTCATAAAATAAACACGAAAACATATTATATTTGACCTGACTCGTTTTGCAAAAAAGTTTTTGTCGAAACGTATACCAACTCAAATTTATAGTGAAACGTACATAGAAATATGCACGTAAAAATACGTAGAGCAAATCAGATTCATACCGACACGCACATATAAATATATACGTAAAATTAGACTTTAAGTAAAGGAGGTACAAAGGTAAACTCGAAACAAATTATTAGTAAAAAACTTAATATGCTAAAAATGTTCGTAAAACAGTGCCATGTAGCACTAATGCCACACCCCAGTGACCACCAATATCGTAAAAGCTCGTAAAAATAAAATAAATAAAAAAGGAAAATACAACACCCAACGAAAAGCATATGTAAAATCGTTGAGCCACGCACACCCGTTGTAGTGTGTTAATATGAAAAATTAGACCGAAACGTAAAACGTAGAAAATAATAACTAAGTCCTATAAATGGAGGTGAACGGATTCAGTTGATATCGTTCATTTTCTCGCAAACTCTCTCAATTTCTTAATAGTAGAAATAATTATCGGGTATTATACCCATTAAAAAGCGAAGCTCTGCCTCAATGTAGGTATCATAACCCCTGGTTACGTATTAGTTACGCTGCCCGATCGATCTAGAGCTCCGTAACGCATGTCAAGGCTCTGCCTGACTCAGTCATTGGAGTTCTGTCTCGGGGATATAACTAATGTAAATTAGGTTATCTTACTAACACGTGTGCATTATTTAATTTAATAGATTATAACCAGGAAATCACCAGGAAATACCTAAAATAGCAATGTGAGTAATTCCACTTTTTGTAAAGTATTTTTACAAAACCTCAAATGTTTTAAATTAAAATTCACAGTGATTAAGTATTTGTAAATCTACAATTATCGTCGGTATGTTGGGGTTTTGTATACATTACTTGTTACTACACTGTGAGTAGTTACATGACCACAAGTCAGGATTGACAGTACCGTGGGTGGTAATTAAAGTAGATGTAAACAAATGTAATTGCGGGTTGCCCTCAATGCTGTAAAATGATAAAACTTGCTTTGATTAAACTGGGATTCACTCGCCAGTATTTCTTGCTGATAAAACTTTTTAAACGCGTTTCAGGTAACAAAATGTGAAAGCCAAATAGAAGCCACCTGGAGAACACCGAAGGCTTGGAAAAGTGGCTATAAAAGTTAACTAAATAAAGAAGAAGTTTTATTTTAATAAATTAGGGTTTTCCCTATAAACGTGTTGTAATGGAAACTTGCGATTTTCCCATGTATTAATTATTATAAAAATGTGGTATTTTACTCTGATAAACTATTTCCTAACTATGGTCCTGATGTAAATTCCGCTTCCAAATTAATAAACACCGATACCACCGAATATGCGTGCCGCGGCCGCCCGCCTCCCGGGGCAGGGGTCGGGGGTTGCGACAGAAGGTGGTATCAGAGCTACAACCACTGATTTCAGCCACAGAAGTGTTCTGCTCACACCAAAATTTTATCTATTATGTTAGGAAATAATTACGTGCATATCTGTATATTATTGTTTTGTGTTATTTACCAATTTGTTAGTTTACAGTATGAGTGATCAAGGTCCGTCTGACGCCTATCGTCACCTATCTAGTTCTCCTAGAGATGAAGGAACTTCCTCCCAGCCTACTCCTTCGGGGTATTCTGCTGATACAGAAGAGGAAATCTTCATATTTAAGGCGCAATCCGAAGAACCATTCCCTACGAAAAAGAGAGGATGGTTCAGTCGGGGAGCACATGAGCGTAGGAAGCGAATGAGGACATTACAGCAACAACGGGCTTTAGCAGCAGCAAATAGAGAGATAAACACCCAGATCCAAGACATTGTCAATAGGTGATTGGCCAACTTTCAGATACTAGCTACCACTGCAGCAGATCCAAACCTAGACCAAATCATTGCACCACAGCTACTGCCACTGTTCCCAACCAAACCCAACCCAACCCAACCCAACCCAACCCAACCCATGGAAATAGAAGCTAACCCAGGAGACCAGGTTCCCATACCCGCCTTCGACCCAAACGTTACTTTGGTAGAAAAGCACTAATCAAACTACAAACTACAAGATCATAATTCAATACACAATAAAAATAAGATGTAATCAATTCAGATGAGTTCCACATATCATACTCTAACACCTCGTAAAATCGTGTCCAATAATGTATTGACACGTGTCCATATTCCTATTAATGCCTATTGGTGGCTAGGAGGGACTAAATTTGCCAAATGATGAATGTATGATTGTGGAGGGACTAAAAGTGTCAACATGCTTAAACTATGCCTCTGAGTGACCTTTTACGGTGTTCGTATTCATTGACGAGCCATTTGTTGGACAAACGAACCATTTGTGAAAGTAATTGAAAGTTTGTGATTTGGAGGATTAAAAGCGTCAACATGTTAATTTATACCTCTGAGTGACCTTTTAATGAACCAGGAACTTTATGATGTCCGGTTATACTCCCAGGTATACCTAATATTGGTCTTGAGGAGTTATTGTGCCAAATATGTCAAGTTATGAAAGTTTTACAAGAGTTATATGGCATAAGGACCTAAACTGTCAACATGTGAAAGTTCATTTAAGCCGCCGCGGGCCGCGACAGGATTAAAGGTCGGCCGCCGCAAGCCACCAAGGGTTGCCCAGCGTGTTTTTTTTTTTTCTTCCTTGGCCTCCACTCTTAAAAGCCAGAACCCACTAAATCAAATCTAGGGGCTGTATACTGGTTTGTGACACGTTTAGGGACACTTGTAGTGATCTCCAAGATCCTCATAACACCTGGAACTCTTCCTCAAATCTTCCAAACACTATAAATAGATGGCTTGTTCATTATTGAACTTGCTCATCCTTGATTTCTTTCTTATCTTCACTTCTGGATGTTCCTGAGCATTGGGGACTTTCTAAGCAAGTGCATTTTCATCTAAGGACCACTAGTAAGTGCTCCTTTTAGTTCTATTTTCGTTTATAGGCTTTTTAAAGCCGAAAGTCAAGCATTTTCGATAAATGTTTTGACTTTCGGTTTAGACCTTAATGGTTCAGCCATTGTTCTCAAAGAACATGGCTACGTGATCGTAATTAGGTAGGTGTTAATCCCTCAAAAGGGCACCTTCTAAGAATCACGTTTGCTTGGTCAATTGACAGGTCAACATATTAATGTTTTAAAAAGTCAATAGGGCATATTTTGAAAATATTGAAATCTGAGTTTATACATGTTCTAAAGTATGTTTTAACACTTAAACAACTTGGTAATAATTATTAGAACATGTGTAACCATGTTCGGCTCGTCAATTCCAATTTTAGGATCGGTTCGTAACTGTAAGTCGTGAAGTTTGACTTCTGCTTTGACTTTCGATTCTGACCAGAATTAGATTAGTTTGCTACTGATTTAAGGTTCCATTATGATCATATTATTATGTAGCATAACTCTCTAAGGTTATATTACATGATCATAGTAGTAATCTGAGTTTTATGCAAGTTCCGTTCTTATACTAAACTTTGACTATTTTGCCCTTTTTATTAAAAATAAGGTTTTAAACACCAATGAACTTGCAAATGAGTTATATACAGATATGTTAACATGTTTAACATATTTTGATATTATTAATCTGATCATAAACTGAGTTTTCGTATATTGTCGTAAATTATGCTTTTAAAGGACCAAAATGCCCTTTTGGCATCTAAAACGGTTTTAAATATAATTTCTTATACCAAACTCATTACGTATTGATGTAATATCATAAGTAGGATTATTTGGGATATCAAGCCAGGTTATATTCTGAGTTTAAGTACAAGTTCTTGTGTTATGTCGATAAATGACGATAATGCCCTTATGACACTTAAAATGGTTTTAATCATGCTTTTCATGCAAAACCTTTTTACCTACTGATATGTTATATTAAATAATATATTTTGATCATAAAATCAGTTTTCATAACACATCGCAAATATCGTCATTTAACGACTTTAACACCTTTTCGGCACATAGTATGGTTTTAAACCATATTTACCAACCAAGACTTGTTACCTACTGATTTTATAACTTATTTAAAGTGTTTTTATAGTAGGTACATGTTATAAACTCAGAATCCCAAATAAGCTTTCGAACTATGTGTGAAATGACCAAAATGCCCCTACGGTGCATAGTTTGGTCATAAACCACACATAAATTCGATATCCTACTGATATTATATCACAAATTAATTATTTTTCCAGAATGTTTATGATCATAACATCAGATTATATGCAAGATCCTTTTATACGTCATTAAATGACCAAAACGCCCTTATGAGGCTTAATTTGATTTTAAAACCTAAACGGGAATACAAGTTGATATCCTACTGATATTATAACTTGTTTAAAGTATAATGACATATGGAACTTGTACATGACTCATCTGATTACTCGTTATCGCTTATACGCGTACGGTTCGACTTATGTAACTAGTTTACATAAGTTTACCGAAACGGGTTTAACCTTATCATTTTTATCTCAATTTCCATAATGTTAATAGTTTACCCATATTATACAAGTCTTAGTACTTGTTGGGTTTAAACTACATTCTATTCCGATCATCGCTTAATCTAGCGTATCGTACCGTTTTTGACACTTTAAGCTAGCCGGTCTAAGTCTTCGACTTAAATAGGACCTGTTAGCATTCTAATTGGTTATGTATACCATCATTCCAGACTAGAGCCTTCCAGTAAATGCTACCTACACTTATTTAAATTGAATACGGCCGAGTTACTTTAAATCTTGCACTTGAATCAAGTTTTAGCTCAGGTAAATACTTTTAACTTATTTTCCCTATACGGGCTTTGGATACGGTAAATTATTACCGCTTGGTCGGGTATGGGATCATATGCCAGATTGTGGCTACAAAATTTGCATAACCCGTTTTAATCTGTTTTGTTTGATAACTTAAACATTCGGGGTTAACGAGACCGTGTCCTGGATATCCTCGGCTCATTTAAGTTACTAATGGCCACGACCAAGCACGGGGTGTAAGCATACACCCGACAGATGCTTAATGCTATAATGTTTTTGCCCACAAGTTGGGGATAAATCCTTTGTGGGTTTATAAGTGGTGTGTCGGTTAATCATGTCTCAGTTTCTATACTAGGCCCCATATGTATTGATAAACATGTAAAACTGTATACAAGAATATGTTTTTATCGTCCCAAGTTATAAAAGATTTTCATGTGCCTTGTGCACTTAAATCAATTTTGAAATATTTTCAAAACGTGTCGGTTGAATGTATTTACCAGTGAAAACTGACGTATTTTCAAAAGACTAAGTTACAGGTACAATACATAATAGGCTGGAAGCTGCTTGGGATTGTTAGAAGGGGATCTTGCAAATCCTTTACATATGCCTAAAGTCTGTTGAACATCTTTTGTACATTTTTATGATCCGCCTGTGGATCTTTTATTACGCACCATCTGTATAATTATTTTGAACTTTGGACACTTTGGTTTGTAATAATAATTTATACTCCAAGACTTCCGTTGTGTTATTCTGTGTATATTGACTATGACGATACCAATCTTACGTCACGATACTCCCCACCGGGTTTGTGGTTGGAAATTCGGGGTGTGACACATACCAACTGAACAAACCATATGTCCTAGAAGAGAAGCAACACGTCCATGAAGCAAAGAAAAAAAATTTGCCAATGCTCTTGCAGAATTTGCAGAAATGAAAATCTTTTCTTAAATTGTGGAAGTGTAGCAGCACAAGAATATTAAGATTTCCCATATCCACTTTTGATTTTTCATTTTTGCAGGAACTATAGTTTGGGTTGTAACAACTGTACAAATAGCTAATCGTCTTTTACAACAAAAAAAAGGGAAAAAAATAAAACAAAAGATTATGATTTTAATGTCACTGTCGTGTCTGAGAGATCAATGATGAGGGGCATTTTTAAGTTCTTTCAACATGGTATCTACCAGTGTTAAAGTGTTATCATTACATTTCATCACATATGAAGAACTAACATTTTGAGCCTGCAATTGTAAGTGGTGAGACCATAAATAAAATTATCGTAAAGGTCAACTTAGATACTATAGAAACAAGCTTTAACTTAGTTACCGCGTATTTACAGATGCAAATAGTTTTAAGCACCATGAGCTCTCTATAAATGATAAAGTAATACAACAATATCACCAAAGTAAGCATCCACCTTTTGCAGAACAACATTTTGCTCCCTCCTTGAAGACTGCATTTTAAAATAGCTTTTGTGACAACTAAAGAAAAACCTGAGATTATATATGTACAAACACTTTTTGTTATCTTTTGCCACTATAGATTCTAGTATCACATGTGTGCTTGCTTGCTTGTACATGATCATCTTCTCTATTTCACTAAACTAAATAGAATCATATATTTGATTAATTAATTGTTCTTGCTCCTCCATCAGTTATAAAAGACCTCTCTGTATGTTTAGTGATGTTTTTAGCCCTCGATGTGGTATTGTCTGAAATTAAAGATCATACAGGATGTGTGGAGGCCATCGAACCACACCATATTTTTTGAGCTAGTCTAGTTGGGTGTAAAACAAAGATACATGTAATTTTTACAAACATAACCATTAAAGTGTTTAATGTGGTTCTAACTATCTAAATGCAATCTATTACACCCATCTGAAGTATTTTCGTCATTGGGGAAAAAATACAGACCTCTAAATCAAATTTAGAGAAACTCCATCTACCCACCCACAGATCAAAAGTCTTTTAGATTAAAGTTGCACCGCAAAGAGATAATTTTCAATTCAGAATCTAATTTTGAATAGCAAATAAAAAAAACCAGGTACTGTTTTGAATGGACCTATGCTAGGATCCGAAATACTCTATCAAATTGAATACTTCGTTGGTTTTCTTTTACCCTATAAACCCAATGTACAAATCTCAATATAAGTTGAATCTTTCGTTGGTTTTCAATTACCCTATCAAATTGAATGTTTCGTTGGTTTTCTTTTACCTTGAAAACCGAATATTCATATCTTAAAAGAAAGAGTCAATTCAAAACTTTAACCTCGTGAGTCCAACTTCAATAATTCTCAACAAACCCACATCGTGAATTCAAAGATCCGAAGAATAAAAACGAAAGTGGTGTCCCCAAAAGATTTGAATAATTTATAGAATGTTTATATTAATAATCGACAAAAGTAAGTAAGGTTTGAGATTTCCCTTACCAGTATCACGGTGAACAATAATGGTTGGGTGTCCTTCTTCCATGAGATGTACAGCAGAAAAGGAAGGAAACGTGGTTTCTGAAATGGCTTCTTGGACGATGATGGAGAAGATTATAAGATCTTGTGAAGATGATTAGGCTTTTTCCGAAACGGCGGAGTTTATAGATATCAGGTTTGTGAAAAGTAGTCATGGAGGTGATAATAGGTTAGAAGTGATATGCGTGAGACAAATTCATCAGTGGGCCGGGCTTTTGTGAAGAACATGGTTGTAAAAAAAGTGGCAAAGGCGGGAAAACATCATATAGATTACACAATAGGTAGCCACGTGTCCCTTATAAGGTTTCTTTTATTATCATATAGATTACACAATAGGTTACAATCTCATGTGTTACACGAGTTGATAAATACTAGCAGATGCCCGCACGAGGCGACGGGAGTGATACATCGCATTGTGATACTTGTTTTTGGTAGTTTTCTCATTCATATAATTTTTGTTGTAGCATCACTGTGATAGATATACATCATAAGCGATGTAATCCGGTAATCCATTTCATTGTGTTGTGCATGGTTTGGTTATTATCCTCAACCGAAGCCGAAACCAAAGTCATCGATTAGTCTATTTTATTAAACAATTGGTTTTTGGTTAATCGCTTCGGTTTATTCGGTTAGATTGACGGTTTTTGGTTTGGTTCATTTAATTTCAGTTAATAGTAAAAACCAAACTTGGGCTAAACCTTTTATTAGAACTATATGAAATTAATGTATAAATATATGAAATGGAGATATAAAATATGAAATATATGAATTGAATGTTAAAAATCTAGAAATACATGAAATTATGAATAATTCGGTTCGGTTCAACTAATTTTGGTTAAACGAGAGTACAAAAAAATTGATAATCGGTTTTTGGTTAATTCAGTTTTCAGTTACTTCAGTTTTTGGTTGATTTTGGTTCGTCTCATCTATTTTCAGAATGGTTTAGGTTAGCGATTTTGTTATTGCTCACCGATAACCGATTTTGGTTAATAATCGATAGGTGCGCGTGTGATGCGGGGGGAAACACAGAATTTGCCACGGTGTGCATTGTTCGGTTGGTTAGATTATTATCCTTAACCGAAATCGAGGTCGTTGATTAGTCTATTTTATTAACAAGTCTGTTTTGAGTTAATCGACTTTGTTTATTCAGTTAGATTGACGGTTTTTGTTTGATTCATTTAATTTCGGTTAATAGCTAAAACCAAACTTAGCTAAAACTTTTGATTAGAAATACATGAAATTTAGGTATAGAGTAAATTACAAGTTTTTTCCTTTATATTTACATCAAATTGCAGACGCTGTCCTTTTGGCCAAAAGTTTACAGGCAGTGTCCTTAAACTTTCAAAATCTTACATGTTTTGTCCTTTAGGCCAAACCTGATTAGAAATCTTAGTTATTCTTGTCATGTGCAATGCACATGAGGGTAAAATGGTCTTTTTCCTCTCAACCTTTTCTATTCCCCCATTTATAAGTTATAACCCTCACTAACCCTTTGGAACCACCACAAGACAGATAAAAATAAAAATAAAAATAAAGAAGATGATACTCCGGTGATAACCGAAATCCAACCAGCCACGGGTACCGATCATCATCGACAAAAAGGATGATCTCGTTTCATCAAAACTTGCTAATTAACCAATTACGATCAAAGAAAACAACAGATTTCACAATCAAAATCATCACACAAAATAGTTGATTAATTATTCTCCGCAAGCAGCACACAAATTTGAAGATCTCGTTTCAAAACAACTAGACATGATCGGTTCGTACCAAGAGATTATCGATTAGAGAGAACGTTGAGTAATTTTGCTCGGATAACTGAAACCTAGAGGAAGAAATTAATTACCTTAGTAATGAATGTAAGGGGAGGAGGGGTGGTTCACTAGTGATAGTTTCTATCACTCCCACTATCCAATCAAATCATGCCATGTCATCACCCAATATTCTATCACTAGTGATAGAAATGTAGGCGGGGTGGTATCACTAGTGATGGAATTCTATCACTCCCAAATTTTTAAATGAATTATATACATGTGTGTGAATATATACATGTTTCGTGTGTATATATCCCATACTTCGTGTGTGAATGTACAGGTGTCATTTGAAGAGATGCCCCCATGCAGCCTTTATTCAAAAGTTCCACACGTGTCATTTGAAGAGATGCCCCATGCAGCCTTATTCAAAAGTTCAACGCGTGATAAAGTGGACGCGTTGATTTTATAACGCGTGAAGGGAATGGAGGCGGCGGTGTGCTAACGCGTGATAGACTTTATCACGATAAAATAACGTGCCACCCTGTGTACCCTAAAGCAGAGAAAATCGATACCCACAATGCCCTTTGGAAATTCATGCTGACACAGTACTATTTGAAAAGTTTGTTAAAGTAAAGTTGATTTATTAAAACCTTTAAGACTATTAAATACAGATCTTCGCTCAAATCTCTACAACCCCATATTAAGGGGCTGTTTGGCTAAGCTTATTTTTTTGACTTATTTACTTATTTACTTTTTGAAAAGTTAAAAGGTGTTTGGGTTAGCTTATTATGTGAGAGGAATAAGTAAATAAGTCATTCCATTATGACTTATTTGCTTTTCAAATAAGCAAATAAGTAAATAAGTCAAAAAAATAAGCTTAGCCAAACAGCCCCTAACTTTATTAAAACAGAGTATATATTTAACTTATTACTAGGTATGTCAACTCTATTTATATGTATACAAAATTCATGAGTGAAGAACCTGATACTTCAAACAAATATATTGAACCAGTGGGTGAAGAAGAAACACTCAACCGTGTCATCTTCCCCAACAAAGTTTCAGTCGCCGGAGGTATACATCGATTAAGTAAGTCCTATCAAATCTAACATGTGTGCGAGTGTAATATACGAAGGACAGAAACCGAGAGGGAAACAAAATTGTTACCATCCACCGGAGCTCAAATGATGCCGGCAGGGTTCACCAGAGTTTTTGCGGAACTTGATTTTGTAGAGATAGAAGAGGGTTGAGCGATTTTGATTAATCTATGGTTGTTTTTTAATTAGTTTTGGATTAGGATCAAATGGGGAAATAAAAAGAGTTGAGAGGTAAAAAGACCATTTTACCCTACATGACAAGAATTAACTGAGATTTCTAACCAGGTTTGGCCTAAAGGATAAAACGTGCAAGATTTTGAAAGGTTAAGGACACCGCCTGTAAACTTTTGACCAAAAGGACAGCGCCTGCAATTTGATGTAAACATAAAGGACAAAACTTGTAATTTACTCTTAAGTATAAATACATGAAATGGATGTATAAGTACATGAAACGAAGGTATAGATACATAAAACTGGGGTATAAATATGAAATACATGAACTGAATGTATAATAGCTAGAAATATATGAAAATATGAATGGTTCGGTTCAGTTAGTTTTGGTTAAATGAGGGTATTAAAAAATTGATAACCGTTTTTGGTTAATTTGGGTTGCGGTTAATCAGTTTTTAGTTAATTTAGTTTTTGGTTCAGTTCGGTTCGGTTTCGGTTAACGATTCAGTTATTCTCACCCTTAGACAATGTTAATCACGTAACATATCATTTTTTTAATTAAAAAAACTATACCAATAGTATACTCAAATTAAAAAGAATAAAATACTCGTTTATATGGTGTAATTTAAAAAAATGTATATATTAACGTACCAAAAAGTTATGATCGTTTAAAAATCATGGGGAGTTAGTTTTTTATAAGGGAATAAAGTGTAACTACTAACTACTTATCCATAATTTTGTTAAAGATAAGAGATTAAAGTGTAATCTAGATGAGATGATTAAATTGATGGTATTTAATCACTTGAGATTCTGTAGCTATTAAACATTTTGAAATAATGACTAAGTACGTTGGGCTTTAATCACTTGTACCTTTTAACCTACCAGTCAATACTGACCAAGACAACTATCGAAACGTCAACAAAAATGGATAGGCCATCACGACAGTTTTGGATTTTTTTTAAAACATTATAGTTTATAAGATTTGGAAAGAATATTTTGAAGAATTATAAGTTTGTTGTAGAGGGGAAAAAGTGTAAATAATTACCTATAATTATGTTAAAATTCAGGGATTTAAGTGTAATAAGATAAGGAACTAAAATATAATTAATGTTTAAAAGACGAAGGTACCCTTATTTTAGGGGTGCATTTATAAATTAAGAAGGAAAAAGTTCTTATTTTTTTGGTATCTTAAAATGTCATCTCTCATGCATTATAAATAGATAATGTTATAGAAATAATAACAAAAAGTTATATTTAAAAAAAACAAATGCATTGCACGGTTGAATAATAATTAAAAAAAAACATATTACCCATTTACTTGCCATTGTTATGTCTTTATTTTGTCTATTGAAAGATTTGTCAAGATATATATTTAAGAAAAAAAATATACATTAATGTGATAGTTAATAATTTTGTTAAATTATTTTTTAAACATTATTTAATTCAACCAGGTATTAACTTTGATTTCTATGGTCATCTATTTTTTATTTATTACTAACTTATTTTAATTTTACAATTTTTACCATCTAATCACATCAAATATTTGACTATTTTAGAAATTATTTGGTTAAGATATAATACCTATCTTTAATTCAACATGTAATAACCATATGCAAATTTAATATTATAATTTATTGATAAGCATTTTGAACAACAAATAATAAACAACGGAGTTAATGCAGATTAATCGTAACATTATGAACCATGTAATATAATTTTATTATAATATTACATCAAAAATTTATTGATATAATATTATAAAGTTAAATCAATTAAAGTTAATAGTTATTGATATAATATTATAAGATGTATCAGTTAATGTTAATAGTTATTGATATAATGTTATAAGTTAGTTAACCTTAATAGTTACTGATATAATATATAATATTAAAATTGAAGGAAGACATATGTAGATATAATATTAAAACTATTAAACAATCACCCTCCAACCTTCTTAGCCTACACGTATTAGATATCACATAATAATGATGATGATGATGATGATGATGATGATTGTTTTGGTCAAAAATTACCGAAGCAATTAAGTGATCAAATTAGTTAAGTGAGGTAGTGTGCTAGAAACAAGTGTCGAAAATATGTTAATTAAATTACTTGCAAAAACAGTTTCAGGATACGGCTCAGGATATTGAGCTGTATCAACGATCAAACAATGAGCAAACAATGAGCAAACAATGAGCAAAAAGTAAAGGAAATGACACGAGATGTACGAGGAAAGCCCTTGATCAATCTAGATCGCCGGCATAAAACCTCGGGAGCTGACAATCGCAGCTGCCTTGTTCTTCTTATTGCTTTCAACTTCAGGATACAGTGCAGGATATCAACCAGATCGCTAAGTGTTACAATGAATTCGTGTGAGAGTACAAATTGCGAGAGAACAAGTGTTAGAGTGTAGTGAGTGTGATTGCAGTGAGATTGTTGTGTCCTATTTGATCTGGTGTTCCTCCTATTTATAGTAACGATATACAAACAAATATTCCTATAAATATGGGATGCTCCGAATATTCCACCACGAACGTTGTAGACCGAGTAATAAGGTTTCAACGTCTTTCTTTAAACGGCCTGGACCGAGTCTTCCGCGGAATAAGTCTTTGTGAACGTTGCTAGCTTCTAACACAAGTACCTGCACATAATCCATTAGTAATCCCGAGGATACCGTTCAGGATGTTATCAATATCCTGAACCAGCATCCCGGATGTAAACAGATACTACATAAATAAGATATAGATCAAGATATTTTCCAGGATATGGGCTCAGAATTTCACCCATAACAATTGTCCCCAAAAATGTTACCGTTTGATATCCTAACGGTTACATTTTTTCACAGTGGCCGAGGCAATTAAGAGATAAGACTTCTGATGTGACAGCTTTCAACAAGCCGGCCTATATTTACTCATTATACCCTATATCTTCTCATCCTCATCTCCTTTTTTACCCACAATCGACAAGAAAAAGGTAATATTCTCTCTCTCATCTTCATAACCATCTTTCACCTTACTCCGGCAAGAATTCAGGCGACCAAATGCCTAGGCAAACGAGGTCCAGTTCAGGCGACTCGGCTCCCACATTCATCCAACAGAATCTTCTCCAAGAACCGGAGAATGAAACATGCACCTTTGATAGTGCTCATCTGTCGGCTTTGAAATCCTCCGGTATCTTTCCGGATGGAACCATATTCCGACCCTTTGATAGAGAAATCCGGTCAGATATGGTTTCCACCGAGTGGATTTGTTTCAATGCTTTCCCCTTTACCTTAGGGCTACGATTCCCCTTTCCGGACTTCATTACCGAGTTTTTTAACATCACTAGAATTTCTTTTAGTCAAACCATGCCAATGCTTTGGCGTGTTTTGTCTGTTCTTGACCAAATCAAGAGAAACCACATACCTGACCTTTCTGTCCATGATCTCCCTTTAGCCTACAAGCTTAGATGCCACGGCTCATCTAGGTTTCTATCTTACTCTAGTTCCGGTCCCCCATTGATACTTCGTGCCACCAAAAACGAGGATGGTTGGCAATCCAAGTTTTTCTTTGTAAAAAGGGATTCAATCCCCGGTGGAACGGATTATCCGATGAGATGGTTAAGAAAGGGTAGGACTTAGGGTTTAAGAATGATCCTGTCTCTTATCCTATCTCATATTCTGAACTAATAACTTTTCATTTTTGTGCAGCTGATTTCAGGAAGATTGCACCTCCTCTTGCTAATTCTCAAGAAAGAATAGACGCCATCAGACTTCTTCCAGAGGCAGAGAGAAGTTTCAATCCTTCTCCACCAAGTCCAAGCCCTCTTTCAAGTGCCAACATGTCTGGTAAGGATCCTGCAAGATATCCTGCACACATATGTTTTTTATCTGTTATTCATAGGAGGGATTTAGAATTTACTCCCTGTGTGCAGATTCCAGCAAAGTCCCAGTCTATCTAGACCTGGATGAACTTGACAGCTATCCAACTCCAGCCACAGTCAAGAAGGAGACTCCTGCTACCACTAGCTCCAAGCCACTCCCGGCTCCCAAGGCCAATCCACGAACCCGTGCTTCAGCAGCGAAAAAGAGAAAGGGTCTCGAGGTCAGTGCTCCAGGCTCAGAAGGGTTCTCCTATGATGAACTTAGCTTCCCTGACTCCTTAGAGCCAATGACATCCTTCCTCAACAAGGTAATATCTTGACGCATATCCTCCATGTATATCCTACATATATATCCTGCACGTATATCCTAACAGGATATCCTGGTAGGATGTCTTAGTCAGCATATATTCTAAATTCATACCTGTAATTAATGTGCAGGGCCTCCAGCATTTGCTCCACTTGTACAATGACGCCTGTGGTACTGTGGCACTTCATGAAGCCAGGATCAAGCAGCTCGAGAGCACCGTTGCTGACCAAGGTCCTATTGCTGAAGCGAAGAGCCGGCACTATGAAAGCTTGCTAAAGAAGGTCACCCAAGACGCTGAGGTCAAACTTGCCAGCGTTCAAATGGATCATGATCAGGCCTTGATCAGCTTTCGAGAGGGAATCAAGGCTTCTGCTATCGTCTCCCTGCTACAAGCACGCATCAAGATGGCCTACGAGGCCAAGGAGACGGGCCTTGTTTGTCTATCTTGGCCAGTTGAATCCTGGGTGGCTAAGTTAAAGGAGCTCGGAGGCAAAGCTGTGCCGCTTCCTGCTGAAGCCGGTGAGTCTTCTAAGTCAGCAGAGGTGGTGGTCCAAGCTGGAGAAAAGAAGGATGCTGGAGGTGATGCTGAGATGGACATTGGTCAGGATGCTGCGCAGGATGCTGGTCACGATGCTGGAGCGGAGAAGTCTGAGAAAGTTGGAGGAGATGCCGCTGTGTAAGGGCACTTAGGTAGGCGATGACGGATATACGTGCCAAGGCCAGAGCCCACCTTTTTGAATTTGAATGTTGGTTTGTAGTTCCACAAACAATTTACTTTTCTGCATTTTACTTTCCCGTACCTGAACAATTTACATTTCCTGCACGCTTTTTGAACAATACAACAGTTGAAGGTGGATGGGTCTCGGTTTGAGATGAAGCCTTCAACTGTTGGGTAAATATGGTTATGAACTATTAGTGCTCTTAGTGGATGGGCCTTGTTTTGAGGTGAAACTAAGAGCACATCTTTTGGTATGTTAATAATATAACTACTATTTTGACTTTATTATCATTGTCACACAAATTTTACTTGTGAAAATTTATTTGGTTTGAACATTCTTAGGAACACATATCATAAATGTATCCTGGGAGATATCCTGAAAGATATCTTAAAAGGGATATTGAAATATAACCTATAAATTGTCCAAACAAAAAGGAGAGATCATATCAGAGATTCTTAGAAAATCAGTTCCAATCCTTTATCATAAATTCGTCCCCAATGCATACTTATAAACTTGGATCCATCTTTTGAATCAGAATAATGTGTGTCCCCTGTGTTCGACAAAAACACAAATGTATTTACATTTCGACTCGAATGAATTCCGAATGCCCAAGGGCAGAATCCCTGATATCCTGAAATGAATCCTTAGTATACTGGGGATAAACCCTGATATCTGGGGATAAACCCTAAATTTCATGCGCTACAGGCGAGAGTGTATAAACTCCAACTCTTAGAAAGGTGAAAACCTTTAAACCTTTGAGAGTATGAAAATACTCTTTCGTGAGAGAGGGTGATCAATCCTCATATACCTTTAGGATCCAGGATATAGCCAATAGTAACGAAATTGTCATCCACTTTTACATGAACTGGTCCCGCTACCTTGAACTATACCTAGATAACTTGCGCTCCAGGCGAGGTGTTTAAACCCAATTCGAGAGAAAGGTGAATACCTTTAAACCTTTGAAGGGACCAGGATCCCTTAAACGTGAGAGAGGGGGCCAATCCTCTAATCTTTCGACTTATCCTGAGCATATATCCTGGAGCTATATCCTGAAAGATATTCTGCAAGACAAATTGTAAACTAAGGTGGGTGTTAGCTTGGCTAACACCCCTCCGATGCTTAAGTCAGTATTGAGTTTCAAAGGGTAAATTAAACCAAAACATATTTAAAAAAAAAAAGTAGAATTCATACCATCCTGAGTCAGAAATTGAATTCTAAACTCACTTGAAGTAAAGCTTGAGATGTATAGCATTCCAAGATCTCGGTAGCATATCCCCTTCCATATTCCTGAGTCGATATGCTCCTTTCCCTGCTTCTGACTCGACTTCATAAGGTCCTTCCCATTTCGGAGCTAGCTTGCCATCGGCAGGATTAGTGGTATTTTGAAAAGCCTTTCTTAGCACCCAATCACCAACTCGAAATCTTCTAGTCCTTATGTTTTTATTATATGCTCTGGATATTCTTTGTTGATATGCTGCTATCCTTAGCCTTGCTGCATCTCTTTTTTCATCTATAGTATCCAAATCCTGACATAAGACTTCAGGATTCTGTTCAGGATCCTGTAGCATAGATCTTGCAGTAGGTATCGTCATTTCTGTTGGAATCATTGCCTCCGCTCCAAATACCAAGGAAAACGGGGTTTGGCCAGTTGCATTCTTCACCGTTGTCCTATCAGCCCACAAAACAAAGGGTAACTCTTCCGCCCATCTTCCTTTTTTGGCTCCAAGTCTCTTCTTTAAGTTATTGACTATTATCTTGTTCGAGGATTCGGCTTGTCCATTCGCTTGAGGATGTACCGGAGTAGATGTGATCATTTTGATTCCCCAACTCTTGCAAAAGTCAGTAGTCCTTTTGCTTATAAACTGGGACCCATTATCACAAATGATCTCAGCTGGTACTCCAAACCTAGTCAGAATATTCCTCTTTATGAAGGATACTACTTCTTGGTCTCTAACTTGAACAAATGCTTCAGCCTCAACCCACTTAGAGAAATAATCCGTCATTGCTAACATAAATACTTTTCCTCCCGGAGCTTTTGGTAACTTTCCTACTATATCCATCCCCCATTTCATGAATGGCCAAGGGGAAACTACAGGATATAGTGGTTCAGCTGGTTGATGTAGTATGTTACTATGTCTTTGACATGCATCACATCTTCGAGCATATTCTGCAGCATCTTTCCTCATCGTTGGCCAATAATATCCTGTCCTTAATACTTTCGAGAATAATGATCTGCCCCCGGTGTGATTACCACAATCCCCTTCATGTATATCTTGAAGCACTTCTTTGGCTTCAGGATCCTCCAAGCACCTCAAATATGGTCCTGCAAGAGATTTCTTGTATAAAATATTATTTATAATAGTGAATCGTGATACCTTCATCCTAAATGCCTTATGATTTTGATTTCCGGGGATGTGTCCTTCCTTAAGATATTTTATGATTGGAGCCGTCCAGGATTTAGGATACTGTTCAGGATATTCCACTTCAGGATCCTGAATACCGGCTACTGCTTTATCCCGAGGATTCGTTGCAGGATATAAGACATGTAATATTGGTATTTGGGTCCCTTCAGGTATCTTGATCGATGATCCCAAATTTGCTAAGGCATCCGCTTCAGCATTATCCTCCCTTGGTACCTGTTCAAGTATAAAAACATCGAAATATCCTGCTAATTTTTTGAGAATATCGAGATATTCGATTAATTTCTCACTCTTAACTGCATAGGATCCATTAAAATGGTTAGTAATTAACAAAGAGTCAACATATACTTGCAAATTTTTGATATTCATGCTTTTAGCCAATTCTAATCCTGCAATTAAAGCCTCATATTCTGCTTCATTATTGGTAGCAGGAAATTCACACCTAATAGCCTGGGGTAATATGTCCCCCTGTGGCGATTTTAGTAGTATTCCTAATCCTACTCCTCTTATATTAGATGCACCATCAGTATATAATGTCCAGGATCCTGAGGATTCTCCTAACTGTTGAACTTCTAGGTCTACCTCATCCTGAATATCACTACTGAAATCAGCCACAAAGTCAGCTAAAGCTTGAGACTTTATGGCATTTCTAGGTTCATATACTAAATCATAAGCACTTAACTTTACTGACCACTTGGCCATCCTGCCTGACATCTCTGGTTTCCTAAGCACATTTTTGACAGGATAATTTGTTTTAACATGAATCCTATACGTCTCAAAGTAATGTCTAAGTTTTGTTGACGCCATAACTAATGCTAGTATTAATTTTTCTAAATGAGAATACCTAGTTTCAGCATCTAACAAACTTTTGCTAACATAATAAACAGGATATTGCTGACCTTCATGGTCTTTTATAAGAACGGCACTTACAGCATTCCCTGATACAGCAAGGTACAGGGATAGTGGTTCACCATTTTCGGGTTTCATCAGTAGAGGTGCGGTTGAGAGATATCGTTTCAAATCCTGTAGGGCTGCTTCATGCTTCTCACCCCACTCGAATTTTTTGTTCTTCTTCAGGATATCATAAAAATCCTTGCATTTTTCTGAAGACCTTGAGATAAATCTATTCAATGCTGCCACTCGCCCTGTTAATCGTTGAACATCCTTCATATTTGAGGGTGATTTAATATCCAAGATGGCCTTAATCTGTTCCGGGCTTGCTTCTATTCCTCTTTTGGTCACCATATATCCTAGGAATTTGCCTGCTCCTACTCCAAAATGGCACTTGGCAGGATTCAGCTTCATATTATACTGATCCAGGATATCAAACGCTCCTTTAATATCCTGGAGGTGATCCTGAGCTTTCTTTGACTTTACCACCATATCGTCAATGTACACCTCCATGGTGTCCCCCAGTTTGTCTTTGAACATCATGTTTACCAATCTTTGGTATGTTGCACCTGCATTTTTCAAACCAAAAGGCATAGCTGTATAACAATAAATACCTGTTGGTGTCATGAAGGCAGTATCCTCCTGGTCAGAAGGCTCCATTTGGATCTGTTGAAATCCTGAGGATGCATCCATGAAAGTCAGCATTTCATGCCCAGCAGTGGCATCTACCATTGCATCAATGTGGGGGAGAGGAAATGGGTCTTTAGGACAAGCTTTGTTCAAGTCTGTGTAATCTACACAGACTCTCCATTTCCCGTTTTTCTTCTGTACCACAACCACGTTTGCTAGCCACCTTGGGAACTTGACTTCTCGAATCATTTTGGACTTCAACAATCTTTCAACTTCCTCTTGTATAATTGTATTCCGTTCAAGAGCAAACTTTCTTCTTTTTTGTTGCACGGGCTTGAATGATTTATCAATTCCAAGCTTGTGAGTAATAATATCTTTGGATATGCCTGTCATATCCTCATGCTTCCATGCAAACGTTGACATCCTGCATTTTAAAAAGTTAATTAATTGCTCTTCAATATCCTGAGGGATATTGGTTCCCACGAGCACCGAAATATCGGGATTATCCTGGTCCAGGATAATTTTCTTCACATCCTGCTCCGGATCCTCCATGATATCCTGGGCCCGCGTCTTTAATTGCTATGCTGCACTAGGTTTGGTTGAGGATTTCATCGAGGATGAGTAGCATTCTTTTGCCTCCTGCTGATCGCTATCAACTTTAACAACTCCCCAAGGGGTAGGTATCTTGATGCATTGGTGATATGTTGATGGCACGGCCTTCATATCATGAATCCACGGTCTTCCCAGTATAATGTTATAGCAGGATAGAGAGTCCATCACACAGAAACGTTGTATCGAGTTGACTCCTTCAACGTACACCGGCAACTTTATCTCTCCCACTGTGTTTCTGGCCTCTCCACTGAACCCAACAAGCACGGTGGACTTCGAAGTGATATCCATAGGAGATACATTCATTCTTTTAAGTGTCTCTAGTTGGATTATGTTGACGGAGCTGCCATTATCAACCAATATCCTGCGTACAAAATGGTTAGCCACATATAACGTTATTACCAGAGCATCATGGTGAGGATCCTGGACAGTATCCCTGTCATCAGCATCAAATGTGATCACTTTGTCAGTTGTGAGTGTAGTCATCCTGACAGGTTTGTCTCCCCTTTCGGCCTTAGCTTCTTTTGCATGTCTCTTTGCTGCCGAATACGAAGTCCCACAGATGTCGGATCCTCCTGAAATGAAGTTGATTATCTTGGCATCCGCGGGAGGTGATGCTGCTCGCTCAGGATCCTTCTCAGTATCCTGACCCTTATTCTTCTTTCTTCCTAAGAGATCTTTCAAATATCCCTTGCTTAGAAGATAGCTTATTTCTTTCCTCAAAGCGATGCAATCCTCAGTCATATGTCCGAAATCTTCGTGGAAAGCACACCATTTTGATTTGTCTTTCCAATCCGCTTTTTGTTGATTCTTTCGAGGCCATCTTGCCTTGTCCCCTAGACCCTGCATGGCATACATCAATTCAGGAATGTTAACAGAAAAGCAATATTCAGATAATTCAGGATACTCTTCAGGATCCTCATCTTCGACAGCATTCACTCTCTTGTTCTCATTTCTGCCATATGGCTTAGGCCGATACGACTTGAATGAGGATTCCGACTTCCTGTTAGTTGACTCATAAGTGTTGGATGAGTTCATCCTTTCTTGCATCTTTCTGTCATCTTCCAACCGAATGTATCTTAGGGCCCTGTTCCGAGCTTCATCCAGGTTCCTGCATGGATTCATTACAAGGTCTTGGTAAAATTGAGAATCCTTTTGCAACCCCATCTTGAAAGCTTGCACAGCTGTTGCAACATCAAGATGAGGAATGTCTAGTGATTCCCGGCTAAACTTGTTCACATAATCCCTAAGGGATTCCTGAGGCCCTTGTGTTATCCTGTAGAGATCACTTGTTAATTTTTCGAAGCTTCTACTACAAGAAAACTGACTATTAAATAAATTTACTAAGTGAGCAAAAGATGTAATCGAATGTGGAGGAACATTCAAGAGCCATTTCAGGGCTGATCCTGTTAAGGTTGAACCGAAACCCTTGCACAAGCACGCTTCCTTGAGATCTGGAGGGATAGGGTTAATCTCCATCCTTTCCCTATACTGAGCAATATGCTCCTCAGGATCCGTTGTTCCGTCGTAAAGCTTCATGTTGGGGGTTTGGAACCTCTTTGGAATCTCAGCATCACAGATAGGATATGCAAAACGAGATATCTTATGGCTGTCTTGAGACACTTCCGGGATCTGCTGGACCACCCCGGGTACACTTGATATCATGTCCTTCAACTTCTGAAGTTCCCTAGTAAGTGCTGATGTCACACCTGTATCCTGCAAGGATCCACTATTGTTAGTAGTATGAGTATTATTATTATTTGACACGTTACCCGTTGGAGGATTTTGCCCATATCCTGAAGCATATCCTGAGCTCCTTATGGTCGATATCCTGACCGAGGAGGGTATTTCAGGGGTATGATTCTGAGGAAGGCTGGGCACAATATTCCCCCTGTTATCCTCAGTATACACAGCTGAACTGAAGTTCAAAGTTCTGGGTTGTAATGGGGTGACAATATCCTCAGCAGATCTGCTCGAGCCAGACTTCAGGAGTTGTATTTCCCTTAAAAGCATTTGGTTCGTTTCCTGTTGCTGCCTCATTTGTTCCTGCACACTTCCAAATAAGGTTAAAATTTCGTCGTTAGATGCTAAAACAGGGGCAGATTCCTGAACACTGCGGGTAGGGATAATATCCTGAGGTCGTGTAGAGACTGGCATTCTTGGAGGAGGTGGTGGAAGCACCGAACCTGTAGTAGCAGAAGTCGTAGCAGACACAGTAGAGGAACTCATGTTTGATCTTGAGGCCATTATGGACAATGTGGCAAAGAGTTTTGAAAATAAAAAACCGATTAGCGATTTAGCAAAAATTTTTAGTAAAGAGAGCACCACTTGCCCCACGGTGGGCGCCAAATTGTTTTGGTCAAAAATTACCGAAGCAATTAAGTGATCAAATTAGTTAAGTGAGGTAGTGTGCTAGAAACAAGTGTCGAAAATATCTTAATTAAATTACTTGCAAAAACAGTTTCAGGATACGGCTCAGGATATTGAGCTGTATCAACGATCAAACAATGAGCAAACAATGAGCAAAAAGTAAAGGAAATGACACGAGATGTACGAGGAAAGCCCTTGATCAATCTAGATCGCCGGCATAAAACCTCGGGAGCTGACAATCGCAGCTGCCTTGTTCTTCTTATTGCTTTCAACTTCAGGATACAGTGCAGGATATCAACCAGATCGCTAAGTGTTACAATGAATTCGTGTGAGAGTACAAATTGCGAGAGAACAAGTGTTAGAGTGTAGTGAGTGTGATTGCAGTGAGATTGTTGTGTCCTATTTGATCTGGTGTTCCTCCTATTTATAGTAACGATATACAAACAAATATTCCTATAAATATGGGATGCTCCGAATATTCCACCACGAACGTTGTAGACCGAGTAATAAGGTTTCAACGTCTTTCTTTAAACGGCCTGGACCGAGTCTTCCGCGGAATAAGTCTTTGTGAACGTTGCTAGCTTCTAACACACGTACCTGCACATAATCCATTAGTAATCCCGAGGATACCGTTCAGGATGTTATCAATATCCTGAACCAGCATCCCGGATGTAAACAGATACTACATAAATAAGATATAGATCAAGATATTTTCCAGGATATGGGCTCAGAATTTCACCCATAACAATGATGATGGTGGTGGTGGTGGTGGTGGTGGTGGTGGTGGTGGTGGTGGTGATGATGATGATGATGGAAATTCAAATTTCTCAAACAATAAATATTAACTGTATCGTATTTAATCAGCTAATATTATATATTCAATAACTATTAAAGAAAGATAAATTAATAATAATATTTAATCATATTTAATCGTTTATTATATATTCATTCAATAACTATTAAGAAGGATATATTAATAATAATTTTAATCATATTTAATCGTTTATTAGAATAAAAATAAGGATAGTAATATCCCTATATTAATTATTAAAAAGGTTAAAGTTAAATAAAATATAAATATAAATATATGGATAAAGATTAGTGATATCCATATATATTAGTTAATAATAATAATAATATTAAAAGAAATATATTTAACAAATATAAAATAATAATATTAAAAGAAATATATTTAACAAATATAAATAAAATTTACGAGGTTGAAAGAGAAAATGTCATGTGACATTTATATGGAGTCTTTTATTATAAGTTAGATTAAGATTAAGATATATAGTCTTTTCCTCTATTTTTTTAAAGACGGTTTACTACCCGTCTAAAGTATTTGTAAAATACTAAAACATATTTGTTTTAAATAAAATAAAATTGTTGCATTTATCACAAAAAGGAAAAATAAAATTGTTGCATTTATTTATGTTAAATAGTTTAAATAAAAAAAATATTAAATACGACAATTCATTCATCTAAGACAAATTTTCTTGTTTGTATCTATTTACCTCTAGTAAAATTATCGACGTAATATGTAACATATATGTTTTGGAAGTTACGATATCTTCTAAGAATATGACATTTAAAATATATGGAAACACGAAACATATGTTTTTTTTTCTCAATGCTTCATTCATTGGCTGCTCGATGATGAGTCAAACTCCGAATCAATGATAGGACCGAAAATAATAGATTTTATAGAAGGCATTATCGCCATATATATTCTTTGAGCACGACAGACGGTAATCGTTATTTTTCTAAGTGCTTACGACCCATTACGACCCTTTTAGGTAGCTTACGCTACTTTAACGCGTCGTTCACGCAAAGCGCGTTCGGAACGCCTAACTAGTCCCATGACAAGTATTATATGCCTAAACATGTTTAAATATGTTGCATAATCAGTTAAGTGACAAAAGTTTGAGTTACATATGCTTAAAATCCAATTATGCATAAAAAGGGCATTTTGGTCATTTTACCTAAGGCATATAATTATCTATCATACAACTAACTAAACGAAGTGACCATAAGGTATAACATCGGAAGGTTATTCCCTATACAACTATGGTCACTAAACATGCTTGGTCGGATCCTAAAGATCGACCAAACAGGTCTAGTTCGAAAGTCTAAGCGGTTGTTTAGACCGCTTATCTTACGACCCTATATAAGCACTAATCTAAAAGTGACGAGTTAAACATGTTAAAACATGTTTAACAAGGTTTGAAAACAAGTTTGATACCAAAACAAATGGTTTTGATACCCAAGAATAGTTTGGTTGCAAAATACGCATAAACGCGTATTTTGACCGAAACTATGACTCGTCACTATGCCTAAATAACGTGGTAATCAGTAGGTATAGTCACACGGGACTATAACCATCGTGATTATGCTCACGTTGCGAAGTTCAAACGAACTTCGTGTTGACCATTGACCGGTCAAAGCAGAAAGTCAAACAATGTTTGACTTTTCGTGCTTAAAAACGCATAAAAGAACGAAAGAATATTTACAAAGGGTCCAAGCAAGGAAATCTTGATCAAACTACTCAGGTATCAAGTTCTTGAACTCCAACTTAGAGTAATTCAATCAGATTTTGTGAGGAATGAGGAATGGAAGCTTGGGTATTTATAGAAAACCCATAACCGTTAGGATTGTTCCTCGTAAACCGTGCTTGAATCATGACCTTACACTTGGGCCCAAGGTATTAGAATACAATGGGGACATAAAAACCATCAAATGGTATTGAAAACAAAGGTTTAAAACCATCAAAACAGCTGAAACAAACCAGATACAATGTTTCTGTCTGGCAAGACCTCGCGCCTCGCGTAAGAATAGACACCATCTTACGCGGCCCGCCTAAGATAAGTTTGGCAGTTTGGCAGAAAAGGCCCCTGCAGCCTAGAAACTTGATTTCGATGCATTTTTGACAAGTTTAAGCCCCGTTAACCCCATTTCAAGGCTCTAAAATGAAGTTAAAGTATAGAAAACTTAAAATATGCTCAAAAAAATCTCGGATGTCGGTTCGTTTGGTCGTACAGTCGCGTTGTTCGGTTAATTACGACGAAACACGAACGGACGCGAAAAACGATCCAAATTACGCGACGAATGGAATTTTATCATGCCAATCACTAAAATAAAATATTTTAATGATTACATAAATTTTTGGATGTCCGGATATATTCAGAACGTAAGATATGCGCGAAAATGCAAACTTATGCACTTTTTGATGCTTTTAGTCCCTATTGATCAAGAAAGTTTATTTTTGCGCACCAAACATCTCAAAGCCTATTTCTAAGCTATGTAAAGGATATTTAGGGCATATTTAACTTATGTTCAAGTTCCGGAATGTTCGTCACAGTACGAATCGGCATACTTTCGCAGTTTGTCGAAATTAGTCCCTGTGATTGAATAAACTTGATTTCGGCATACCAAACCCTCCAAAACTTATTTCTAAGTTATGTAAAGGTTATTTAAGGTATGTTAAGCCTATGTCACTATTTCAGAGTGTTTGTTGCATTAAACTGGTTATATTTACACATCAGTTCGCGTATAACCTTCCAGAAAGCGATTTAAAGCTCGAAATCGAACAAGAATTGATATGTGCACATGATACACATATTTATACAAATCTCAAGTATGAAACACAATATTTCATTGATTTGGTATTTGTTTGATGGTCGCAGAGGCACAGATGTTACAGTCTCCCCTACTTTAGGAAATTTCGTCCCGAAATTTATTCGTAGGAGTCTGTATGTGACTTTGTGTTAAATAACCATCAAAGATATGCAAGGCATAATTCTGTCATTTCCTTCAACGGATATTCTTCAGAAGCAAAAATGAATGGACGGAGTCATTTTCCTTAACGGGTATTCTTCAGGAATGGAAATGAAGGAATAATAATAAAAAGGATATTCATTTCCCTCAAAGGACATTCTTCAGAAACGAAAATGAACGGACGAAGTCATTTTCAATGGGTGCTTCATCAGAAATGGAAATGGAAATGAATAGAATAACCAAAAGGATATTCATTTCCCTCAACGGACATTCTTCAGAAACGAAAATGAACAGACGGAGTCATTTTCAACGGGTGCTTCATCAGAAATGGAAATGAATAGAATAACCAAAAGGATATTCATTTCCCTCAACGGACATTCTTCAGAAACGAAAATGAACGGACGGAGTCATTTTCAACGGGTGCTTCATCAGAATTGGAAATGAATAGAATTAACTCAAAAGGATATTCATTTCCCTCAACAGACATTCTTCAGAAATGAAAATGAACGGACGGAGTCATTTTCAACGGGTGCTTCATCAGAAATGGAAATGAATAGAATTAACTCTAGACACATGACAAAACTTGCTGTGGTTTCTGTGCACTAAATTCCATAATTATGTATGCATCCATAATTACGTAATTTCTTGAACAGTTCGCACAGTTTGTTTTATAATGTGAAAGGGATAGAATTTGAACAAGCTTGAGACAACTTTGATTGGGTCAGCACATAAACACATAAACAAGTAATTGTTTTCTTGGTTATTAATTTGTTATCAGTTTGCTATTAATTGTTATTAATATGTTGTCGATTTGAACTTGGGTATTCAAGGTATATCAGGAACCCAGTCGATGGACTTCAATGTCCTCAAGAATCTATCTGAAAAGATAGGATGATCTTCCAAAAATTCGATTTCGTTTACAAGGAAACGTAACATTCGAACTAAGGTACCCAAGGAATCCAATCCGTGGATTTCTTTTGGCACTTTAAACATCTTCAAGAATCTATCTATGAAGATAGGAAGATCTTAATAGGAATTCGGCTTTTATCCTTATTGAATCGTAATGTACGTATTAAAGCATACAAAGAATTCAATTAAGGGCTCCGATGAGCGATAATCATCCACAAGGATCTAATTATGTGGATAGAAAGATCCTATATAGATTTTGGAATTTGTGTAACGAGAGGTGTTTCAAAACCTTGCACTAGACGTGCTTAAGTCGATATACAAGGTAGAAAGTTCATGAAGTTGAGGTGCTAGATATGCCAAGGCGACATATGAAGCAGAATTTGGAGGTTGAGCAGCGGCAGGATTTGTAACATTGGACAGCAAAACGGCACATGATAACCAAATGTCCCCATCGTCCACAGTGGGTACATTTGAAACAGGGTATTTGATTTGGATGAGGACGGTTACATTGATTGCACCAAGGAGCAGTTCCCTTGTACGGCTTCATCCCTGAGGCGAGTCATGGTGATAGCTAAATCAACGGTCCTCTGGAGTACGACGCCTATTTGTTGGGCAATTGTAGCACCTGGTTCGGATACTTGAGTGTTGTTGCGATGAAGAGACATCTTGAAGATAATGGAAGGCATGGGAGGAGGTAAGCGAGATGTTATCGGATAATCAAAACAAGATGACAACGCATAAAAATTGCGATCATTTGTTTGTTACGTAAGGCAAACAAATGAGACGATGACTAATCAAAGTAAGCGGGTCATATTAATGCATCGCGAAGACATGCTTTAGCCTATAAGTGGACACTCACCCCAAGAGTTCCCAGGTAAGAGTGACTGGTCCGATTATGTGGATTTGTACGAACACTCTAGCCTTAGACAGAAAGCTCAGAGTACAGGCATCCACCCTTCCAGATTGCACGTGTTCACATTATAAGACCCAACCTTGACGAGATTTTGAAAACTTTGAAGGTTCAAAAACCTTATAATAAATCATCCTAGAACAGATGATTGGTTTTCAAAGCAGATTCGAAATTTGTGTTCTTGTTGTGGTTGTCACCTAAGGATAAGTGACTGTATTGTTTTAAGATCTAAACACAAGAATCTTGTGTTAGGGTCCTAGGAAGGTTATAGACTAGGTCAAAGCATTATTAATAACCTAATTCCCTATAACCATGAGCTTGATACCAACTTTTCTGTCACACCCCGACCACGTAAAACAATAAATCGTGGCGGAAATGTCGGGGAGTGTTGTAACAGAATCATTGTTTCATAACACATGGATTGAAGTTCTGTTTTATTGAATTAAATGTATTACATTACATTGAAATTAGAAACAAAACATGAACAAATAGACTTTTATTGTTATTAAGTCACTAAGGCCTCGTCCGTTCCTATATGAGCATGCATCAATATCATCATCAAACATCACCAACTATGGTACCTGAAACACATGTGAAAATACGTCAGCATAAAAATGCCGGCGAGTACATAGGATTTTTTGTGAGTGTCAGATTCATGGTTCGTTTATATTTTGAAAATAAATTGAACACCTTTGTAAATTGATAATTAGAAAACCAAGTTTTGTAAAATGCTTTTAATGTAAATTGAAATAACCATGTCAAAACAGATTTGTTTTATAAAACCTCGATACCATGAATCTTACTCAAAACATTTGTTTAAGTAAACCCAAATTGTAAATCGTTTTTGAAATAAAACTCGAATGTTTTATATTGTTAGAAAAACCTTGTAATATAACTTTGTTTTGATAACCTTGCCCAAGTGATCTAGATAACGCAACGATATATAACGTGTTAAAAACACTTATATATAGGAAGTACCAGCGGCATATCCACCATGCTTTTAACACATTACACCCGCCCCGTTACCTAATCACTTCCCTAACCCAACGGTTCAAACAGTTTCAAACGGTTCATATAATTAATCAGTTTCAAACGGTTCATATAATCAATCAGTTTCAAACGGTTCACACAATCAATCAGTTTCAAACGGTTCATATAAATCAACAGTTTCAATTCCAACGGTTCAAACAGTTCAAAATGTAAAACAATGTGTCCATATGCTGGATGAACATATGCAACAAAATGTAATATATAAAATCAATGTGCTAGCATGCTAAGCGAACATACATAGCAAAACAAAATGAAATCATGTACTATATACGTACTAATGAACATAGCAAGCATATGATATAAAAACATGAAAAGCACGAAAGTAACAAGTAGGCACATGTGTATCACCCCAAAACATTTGAAAACGTAAAAGAGGGGAACTATGTACTCACTTGTGGATGCTTAGAAGTCTTGAATAACAACCAAGCAAAGCTAGAGGGATCACGGAAATTAAACGACACCTAATATAGGTAACTATGTTAATAAACCGGACCTAAATCGGGAGATCGGATAGGATGAGGTTTTGTAAACCAAATGAGTATTGGAACTCATATGATATGGTTTAACAAAGCCTACATACTAAAACAAAACCTAACCTAAGTGCTTACGACCCATTACGAGCCGTTTAGGTAGCTTACGCTACTTTAACGCGTCGTTCGCGCAAAGCGCGTTCGGAACGCCTAACTAGTCCTATGATAAGTATTATATTCCTAAACATGTTTAAATATGTTGCATAATCAGTTAAGTGACAAAAGTTTGAGTTACATATGCTTAAAATCCAATTATGCAAAAAAGGGCATTTTGGTCATTTTACCTAAGGCATATAATTATCTATCATACAACTAACTAAACGAAGTGACCATAAGGTATAACCTTGGAAGGTTATTCCCTATACAACTATGGTCACTAAACATGCTTGGTAGGATCCTAAACGTCGACCAAACGGGTCTAGTTCGAAAGTCTAAGCGGTTGTTTAGTCCGCTTATCTTACGACCCTATATAAGCACTAATCTAAAAGTGACGAGTTAAACATGTTAAAACATGTTTAACAAGGTTTGAAAACAAGTTTGATACTAAAACAAACGGTTTTGATACCCAAGAATAGTTTGGTTGCAAAATACACATAAACGCGTATTTTGACCGAAACTATGACTCGTCACTATGCCTAAATAACGTGGTAATCAGTAGGTATAGTCACACGGGACTATAACCATCGTGATTGTGCTCACGTTGCGAAGTTCAAACGAACTTCGTGTTGACCATTGACCGGTCAAAGCAGAAAGTCAAACATTGTTTGACTTTTCGTGCTTAAAAACGCATAAAAGAATGAAAGAATACTTACAAAGGGTCCAAGCAAGGAAATCTTGATCAAACTACTCAGGTATGAAGTTCTTGAACTCCAACTTAGAGTAATTCAATCAGATTTTGTGAGGAATGAGGAATGGAAGCTTGGGTATTTATAGAAAACCCATAACCATTAGGATCGTTCCTTGTAAACCGTGCTTGAATCATGACCTTACACTTGGGCCCAAGGTATTAGAATACAATGGGGACATAAAAACCATCAAATGGTATTGAAAACAAAGGTTTAAATCCATCAAAACAGCTGAAACAGACCAGATACAATGTTTCTGTCTGGCAAGACCTCGTGCCGCGTGTAAGAATAGACACCATCTTACGCGGCCCGCCTAAGATAAGTTTGGCAGTTTGGCAGAAAAGGCCCCTGCAGCCCAGAAACTTGATTTTGATGCATTTTTGACACGTTTAAGCGCCGTTAACCCCATTTCAAGGCTCTAAAATGAAGTTAAAGTATAGGGAACTTAAAATATGCTCAAAAACATCTCGGATGTCGGTTCGTTTGGTCGTACAGTCGCGTTGTTCGGTTAATTACGACGAAACATGAACGGACGCGAAAAACGATCCAAATTACGCGACTAATGGAATTTTATCATGCCAATTACTAAAATAAAATATTTTAATGATTACATAAACTTTTGGATGTCCGGATATATTCAGAACGTAAGATCTGCGCGCAAATGCAAACTTATGCACTTTTTGACGCTTTTAGTCCCTATTGATCAAGAAAGTTTATTTTTGCGCACCAAACATCTCAAAGCCTATTTCTAAGATATGTAAAGGATATTTAGGGCATATTTAACTTATGATCAAGTTCCGGAATGTTCGTCACAGTACGAATCGGCATACTTTCGCAGTTTGTCGAAATTAGTCCCTGTGATCGAAGAAACTTGATTTCGGCATACCAAACCCTCCAAAACTTATTTCTAAGTTATGTAAAGGTTATTTAAGGTATGTTAAGCCTATGTCACTGTTCCGGAGTGTTTGTTGCATTAAATTGGTTATATTTACGCATCAGTTCGCGTATAACCTTCCAGAAAGCGATTTAAAGCTCGAAATCGAACAAGAATTGATATGTGCACATGATACACATATTTATACAAATCCCAAGTATGAAACACAATATTTCATTGATTTGGTATTTGTTTGATGGTCACAGAGGCACAGATGTCACATATCATGATAAGCCAGGACATATCATGATTTTTGGTTTTTTAATTAAAATAAAAATACACTTAAAATGATCAATATACCCTTCAAATAAATGAGGAAAACCACAAAAAGCGGATAGGTTAACACAAATTTCTAACCTAGTTTGCCATGACAATAAAAAGAGTGAATTGCAAGAATTGTCCTTTATCTTTATACCCTTTTTCAGGCGCTGTCCTTTATATTTAAAATTGATAAGTTTTGTGCTTTATTTTTTAAGTATACACTGATTCACATGATGTATTTAATTTTGTTGCTGAATATCTGATATACACTATATTTAAAATTTATAGTGCACGTGTGGTGAACTTTGATAAGAGGACTTGTAGCTTCATGAGGTGGGAAATAACAAGTATACACTGATTCACATGATGTATTTAATTTTGTTGCTGAATATCTGATATACTAGTTAGGATTAACATTTATGGATGATGGTTCAATAGGTATGCCCTGCAGACATGTTGTGGCTGCATTATGGGTGATGGCTACTAATGGTGGAAGGGTTGGGGATTTGGAGCGTTGGGTGCATCCTATGTACACAATGAATAGGTGGTGGCTAGTTTACTTACACAGGGTCAACCCACTCAATGGAAGAACTTTATGGGTTAAAACACAGTTTCCTATAACCATTACCGCACCCAAACACCACACCCAAGTTAGTAGACCAAAAAAGGCAAGAAAAATGTCAACAGTGGAAATGGAGGACATGGCCCTTACTGGGAGGCTCTCAAAGAAGAACATTAAAGGAAAATGTACCATGTGTGGGGAGAAGGGGCATAATATCAGGACATGCAAGGGTAAGAAGAGTGGAGGAGGTGCAAAAGCTTAGTTGGTTGTTGGTTAGGTGTTTGGTTTGTGTATGTTATCTAGTTTAAAAAAACTTGTTGTCTTTAACTACTTAACAAACTTGGTTCTGTATGTTACTTTTGGTAGTTTGGAAACTGTGTAAACAACTTATCTACTGTATTTTGGCTATCTGATGTTATTCTATTATGTTTTTATGTTTATATGTGTTGGTTGATGCAGTTGATTTTTTTGAGATGTTTATGGTTCAGTGCAGGTTTAGGAGTTGATATTTTCAGTTGTTTATGGTTTGGTGCAGGTTTAGTGCATATTCTTGTTTTGGCCAAAAGTGAATGGGTTAAAAAAACAATTTTGTGCAGGTCCCTGTTTTGGCCAAACATTTTTTGTGCAGGTCCTTGTTTTGGCCAAATATGAATGGGTCAAACAAGCAATTATGTGCATATCGTTGTTTTGGCCAAAAATGAAAGGGTCAAATAAGGCATTATATGCATACTCTTGTTTTGGCCAAATATGAATGGGTCAACAAACCATTTACTGCACTATTGTTTGTACCATTGTCACACTTTGCCTTATTTAGTGTAGAGACCATATTAGCACATCCATTACAACATGGTTACAATACATCTTCAATTCACAGTACATAGATTAGGGTTTTTTTAATCTTATATTACACCACAAAAACTGTGCATATTTGCACTATAACCATATTATTCATTACAACCTACAACCATCAGTGTTTACAGCCAACAACCATCACCACTTACAAAACATTATAACCAACATAAACCCTATCCAACTACAAAGCAACATTTTCTTCCATTTCCTAGCATTATCTTCACTCTTCTTGAGCTTGTCTTCAGGAAATCTATTGGCAACTTCAGTTCCTTCAATTTTGTCCTCAAGAAATCTATTATCGGCTTCAAGTTTGTTCCTTACCCTAAGAAAACCTGGGATTATGTCCATGCATCTTTGACATTTGGTACGATCATATCACCCAATGAATCCACAGTTTGATCCTTGGTCTGAACATGCATAAAATCTATGACCTGGGTTGTTGTCGGTCCAAGATGTGAGAATTATTGCCTCTTTCCCACAACAGCACAACACCATCTTCAATTGGGGAATCAGTTGCGAAGAACTAGGGTTTTTAGTGGGAAGTCCGATCTCAATTTGGGGGAAGTCTAATAAACTAGGGTTGGGTTTATTTAATATCGAGGAGAATGTTCAGGGAGAGATATTAGTTGAGATATCTACCCTCACGTGACTTGCACATGGTCACATTTAACTGAAAAAACAAACTGGGTTTGGCCTAAAGGACAAAACATGATGGATTTTAAAACAAAAAGTACAAAACTATCAATTTTAAACATAAAGGACAGCGCCTGAAAAAGGGTATAAAGATAAAAGACAATTCTTGCAATTCACTCCAATAAAAATGAACTCTCAAGGACCTAGATACAAAAAGTGTCATTTTTGGACTGACAAAGATGACCTGAACTCAGGGACCATTTTAGCATTTTACTCTTGATTCTTTATGGTATTAACCCTAAATTATATATGAAGCCATGATCGATCCATCATAATAGAGGTTTGAAATTGTCAATTGAGGAGTATCCGAGATTGTGACAAGATTGTAGTGATTTTACGAAATTGACCCGGAAAATAGATATAAATTTTAAAATTTCAATCGTATCAAACTAGTGGTTTCTACTCGCGTTTCGCAGCGGGAACAAACCAATTTTAATAAAACTAAAAAGGGAATATATGAACAATTATTGACCAATCCACTATAATAATCAAGAAAAAATAAACAAAGAACACTAACCAACACAAAACAAATGTCAACCATAATAACTTCATTAGAATGAAAATACACTATAAAACCCATTTACTAAATGATCGATTTCAAAGCAAGAATTATGAATTCAATCCAATCATTAACATCACATATGGCGTGATGTCAAAGTACCAGTCTTCGCATTTTTGGACCACTAAAATTGTCTTTTTATTAAATGCAAATCACCGTTACCACCAAGTTGTCATGAGAATCCACATACATCCTTGAACCCACCCTGCAAGTATGAAAAGAAAAATAAAGGAACTAAAAAGATTAGAAGTAAAAAAAAATTCAAAAACAATAACAATTTTGATGGTTTTTCAAGTTTTCATTATCTTAACCTGATACATTGGATGAAAACACTTCTGCTTTAGGATGTCAAAAACATTTACTTTAAGCAACTTTCAATATCAAATTTGACCTGTTTCAGCCTGATGGTCTCATTAGAAATAAAATATAACAAATCAACACGTTGCACAAATCAAATAGGTTCATAATTTATAAAGATACCCACTCGAGAAAAGGAACTAATGATCAACATCCTAAGCAAGATAAAATACAAAACATCGCCAAACAGGTCAAATCGGAACGTCTAAGGATCAGAGCCAGCATTCCTGAAATCAAAATTAGAAGTAAAATGCATCTTTATGATTAAATAACATATAACTTTTTTAATTAGTGAAAAAAAATCAAGCTATAGTTACATATTTAAATTACCTAAGATGGTTGAGTTGGTTCCACAGTTGGCTGACAAAAATCTTAGGTCTTGTTGGGAGTTGCTTTTGGGTCTGTAATCGAAAACATCTCATCTAACTCTTTACCTATAAAACAAGATATAGAACATTCTTTATGAATAATATTTTTTTCTACATAATTAAGAAAACAGGCTCTTTAAACCATATTAGTTTCAAATAGGTTGGGTTTCAAATGATGATATGCAGATCCAAATCGTTTAATTTCATAAAAGTTGTGCCCTCAAGGGACACATGGCACATTGCAACTGGAAGGATGAGGCTAGCGTAATTGAGTAAAGGGAAAGCCGCCTCATTTGTTCCCTCGAGGGACAAGTGACGCGGTGTAACTAGAAACAGGGTGGCCAGCATAATTGAGCCGGGATAGGTGGAATTGGTTGAGTTGTGCCCAACTGAGAACATGCGTGACTTCTCATATTTTAGAGGAGAGGTGTAAGGCCAGAAAATTTATTTCTTTTGTACTTAATGAGAGTACATGTCAATCTGTAACACCCCAAAACTCGAATTATTAAATTCGTTAGTGGGTTACCTTGTGTAATTAGATGAAGTACAATAACTAAGTTATTAAGCCTAGTTAAATGTCTAATAAATAAGTAAAAGAATGAAGTTTGTGGAAATTGTGATGGTATGTTAAACTTGAGGGACTTAGGGTGCCAAAATGGAAACTTAAATTATTAAAACAAAATATCACACACACACACAAGGTGTGTGTGTGCGTGACTTCGACCAGGAGAAGGAAAGAGGGGTGAAAACCCTAACCCTCAAGAAACCATCAAATTGAAAGGAGTTTTCAGCCCAAATCTACTGCATGAACAAGGATTCTCGATCACTCAGCTCTATAAACCACTTGGTAAGTTGTAAATTCTGATTTGGTGATTTTGTAAGAAGTGGGTTTTCGATCAATCCACGAATCAGTATGAAATTAAGCGTTATTATGTGCTAGAATCGTCATACGGAACATGTGTTATGCATGATTTTGTTCAATTAGGTGTTTGGAGGTGAAACCCACCATGGATGATGGAAATGGCGACATGGGTATGTCACCCATGTCCAACCTTTGTTTGATTCTTGATATGCTATGTTGTATGTGACCAACTTGTTAGTTATATTGAACATGGTATGAAATTGAATTGTTATTTGTATTTTGGACAATTGAAAGCAAGAACTAGGAAGAAAAGTATGAAGGTTACTTGTACATTATGTTTAAAAACTAGTACGCACGCCAAGTGTTCAATGAAATGACTAGGTGAATTTAGAAGGTGAAATTGTATGCAAGAAAGTGGTAATTAGATATGGAATGTGATAAAGAGGCGTTTGATAGTAAATTAACATGAGAATTGAGTTTAGATATAGTTCGTTACTAAGTATGGATCATGGTGCAAGTGTAGAATTATGGAGGTTTCTAGTATGGTGTGTACATGTAAACAAGTGATCATGTGCTTCAATGAGTATCTCACCATGAGTGTATCATATGCTTGTTGAAATGATTAATGGAAGCCGAGGGTGAAATGTGAATTAATATGGTTGTTCTCACGTATAATTTCATATGCTAACAAGAACGTGAGTGTAATGAAACGAAAGTATGTGTGAGTGAATGTGTATGCGTGTATGATTATGTGGTTGTAAGTACATTTGCATCATAAGTATGAAATGTATATAGTGTCATATGTATAGCCTAATATGATGTCGCGAATATATGAGGTTGAGTCGAGAGTTTATACATTAAACCGTTGACTTTTGAAAGTCAACTGCACATAAGGGGCATAGCTAAAATTTTTTCACAATTATAAGATCTTAGAACGTCATATGGTATGTGTTAAATAAATATGCGTTTTATGCGTTAACATGATGGATTGTATGAGTTTGAAAAGATGTGATTTTGGGTGTATGCCTTATGTTTGTTAGACTTGACTATGAAAGTCAAATGCGAGTTATGCATTCGACATGATCATTTATATACAAAATCATGTATACTAACAAGGATGTGATTGCAGTGACACGAAAGCATTAGGGATCATGTGGAAATGGACTCGAGCAAGAAAGACTAACGGGTCAAGAGGAGACAAGGAAGCGAATGCGAAAACGGACGCTCAAGGTAAGTAAATTCTGACTCACTTATTAGTATGTATAGGGAGTTATTTAATGCTTATAAATGTGAGAAGGTCATGTATGATTAATTAATAAATGGAAATACTAAGGTAGGAATGATTGTCGGGGCCGAAAGTAGCTAGTTTCGGAAAAAAAAAATAGGGCAATCGAACGGGTCGAATAATGGCATGAAGGATCTTTAAGCCTTTTTCTTATAATTCAGCTTTTGATGTGAGTTAGGATGGTAAACGAATCCGTAATTAAATTACGGACGTGAAGAAACAAGAATTACACAAAACGGACGCTTAGCTCAAAAGTTATGTAAGTTTCAAGTTGAGTTTTGGTTGAAAACATAGCTGAGCACTTTATGCAGCAGTTAAGGGAAGTATTCTGTCAAAATAGGGCTGTCGCGCTATGCGACAACAATTCAGTTTCACCGTCGCGCAACGCGACAGATGTCGCGCCCCGCAATCGCCTGGGGTAGGGGATGTCGCGCCCCGCGAGAGCCAGTTAGCTGGCAAATCTTGTTTTTCTAGTTCGTTTCAGCAAGAATGTTCACTCAACAGTTGGAACGTTCACTTGTCAGCAAGAATGTCCACTCAACAGTTGGAACGTTCACTCGTCAGCAAGAATGTTCACTCAACAGTTGGAACGTTCACTCGTCAGCAAGAATGTTCACTCAATAGTTGGAACGTTCACTCGTCAGCAAGAATGTTCACTCAACAGTGGGAATGTTCACTCATCAGCAAGAATGTTCACTCAACAGTTGGAACGTTCACTCATCAGCAAGAATGTTCACTTATCAGCAAGAATGTTCACTCAACAGTTGAAATGTTCACTCATGAGCAAGAACGTTCACTCAAAGTATGTGTGGGAAAGAAATAAGTTTAGAGATATGTATGTGTATAGATCTACCTACATGTTAGTGACAGAATCCATAGGTAAACATGAATAGAAATGAACATGCACGTAAGTTTGTACGTATGAGACTTATTTATATGGATGTTTATGACTAGGATATGTTAGTAAAATTATATGGGAATGTAAGTGGTATGTAAGAGCTTGTACGTATGTATGTGTGCGTGTACGAATGTGTGCGTTTATATGTAGGTGTATATGTTTGTGTACATGTATGATTTATGAATGTATGCATTTATGGATGTAATATGCTATGAATGCATGTATGAATTAGTAAACATATATGAATGCGAATTGTTATAAATGTATGAAGGAATGGTTTCATTATGTTTGGGCATTGACGTTTGCTAATGGTGTGCCTTGAAGTTGAAATGTAATGCAGGTAAAAGAACATCGGGTTCATGAGGTATCGAAGTCGAACTCGGAATGAGAAAATACGAGAGGATATTTGAATGAATCAAAGTTTATATTGTTGAATGATATTTGATATTAAATTACATGAGAATAATGTCGTATGATGTTGTTAACGACTAATGGTTAAGTTGTATGTGATGTCCACAGGTAGTACACGGATTTCTTCTACCACAAACGAAGAGAAGCGGACATAGATCGAGTCGAGAGCAATGATTGTACGAAAAAGAACGGTCACATAGCTTTAATTATGTAACGCCTTAAAGTGTTAATTGAAAGCGAATGTTGTATATTTCTTTTAGTAAACGTTTGACATTCCGTATTTGAGCCTTCATGTAAGAAATGTGTCTAATAGAGAAAGAAATTTTTAAGGCTCTTTTTCCGCTGCGTCATTTTTAAGTTATTACGTGTGAGGGCGTTTCAAGTTGGTATCAGAGCCTTGGTTTGAGGGAAATCAAGTAGAAGAAGGTAGATACTTGAACTCAAACCTGTGTGCTCTTGTGACAAGGAACCCGTACAATCCGAGACTCGATCAAGATCTAAGGGTAGAAGCAAAGGTAAGTATGTACTTAAGTATGTAATTGAAGGAAACTAACAGTATGTTATGTGTAAGGTAAGCATAATTGCTTGGAGAGGATAATTCGTGAATGCGGTCTAGGACCGGCACTAAGGCGTGCAATAAGACAAATTGACCCAGGTACGTAAAAATTTAACATGTGAGTGTATGTAATGGTAAAATCTATCAAGTGAAGGAAAGATTTAAAATGAAATATAATACTAAAATGGTAATGAAGTTTTGAAAATGTTACACACGCTTAAACCTGATTCTTCGGACATAAGGTGACGTTTACACGAAGACACGAATCTAGTATGTGGATTGTGTACCTGGCCAGTACACAAGAAGCATATGACGTTCGTGAGACCGTGATAATTGTTACAGGTATGTCCGTTAGAATTAGGTATTAGGTGGACGTGTGGGTGAAGGGAAATGTAAGACTTTCAGGATTTTGAAAGTACCAAATACACCTGAGAAGTATGAATGATATGTTAGAATTCGCGAGATGGATTCGAAACATGAAAGGAATGAAAGCATGAATGATATCATAGAATCTGCGAGACGGATTCGAAATATGAAAAGAATGAAAGAATGAATGATATGCTAGAAACCGCGCGACGGATTCGAAGCATAGAAGGGAACGAATGATAAGAATAAAAAGTTTGAATGTGTAAGTAATTACAGATTAAGCAAGTAAATGTTCTTTAAAAAGCGGATATTATCCAAGTTACGTCTTAAATTTATATATGTATATATGTGAATATGTATATGTACAAATATGTTTGTATGCAAGAATGGTTAAAGGGACGAATTAGTCATGCGGGTCAAATGGTAATCGCCATTTAAACCATGTAATTAATGTTTTGTTTTGACAAGATTTATGCATATAGGTAATGTAACACCACGTAAAAACGTGTCCAATTATGTAAAGACACGTGTCCTAAACTCTAAATATGTGAAAGATCGAGCTTGAAGGACTAAAGTTGACAAATGATGAAATTATGTATGCGAAGGGACTAAAAGTGTCAACATGCCAAACTTGTGCCTCTGAATGACCATGCATGGAAAATATATTCTTAAATGAGTAATTAATTTGATATAAGAAGCCGTTTACGAAAATAATCGGAAGATTTTGAACTACTGGGGTTAAATGTGTCAACATGTTAATTCTTACCTCTGAGTGACCTTTTAACGAACCCGAGGCTTCGAAATATTCAAATACACTCTCAAGAATAAATGATTTAAATTTCATGAGGTTTCAAAATCGTTATACGTTGATTATGCAAATTCTCAAGAATTAGGGTTTAAAGTGTCAACGAGGCGAAACTTATGTTTTCGATGATCAATTAACGAAACCGGGCCTCACGGAGTTTGGTTATACTCCCTAGAGCATCTACAAACTAACTTTAGGGGCCATTTGTGTCAAAAATGAAAGATATATAAGGATATAAAAGGGCAGGGACTAAAAGTGCAACAATCGAAACTTGTTTAACTTGTGCCACACCTCCACACGGGCCGCGTAGCCCTTGATGAATCCTTACGTGGGCCGCGTGGCAGCTGCCAGCATCCAAAAAACTGGCAGCTGCATGTTGCAGCATGTTACACCGACTTTGGAGCCAAAATTTCGATTCCAGCAGCTATTTGTTGGTTTTAGAATACCACTAGGACACCTGGGGTGATCTTAGATGCCTCCAAAACACCTGCCTTGATCTCCTTGCATGCCATTTTGCTATATAAAGGCTCCTAAGTTAACGTGGTCATTTTCTCATTCACTTGCAACAACCAAAACACTATTCTCTGGAGTCTCCTGGCCTTAGAAGAGGATCCAGAAGTGTAGAAAAGATAGCTAGGACCTTATGTAAGTGTGTTAGTCCTTTCTTAGTTCAGTTTATTAGTCTAAAAACCGAAAAGTCAAAGATATCGTAAATTAGCTTTGATCTTTGGTTTAATCATAAATGGTCCAGCCACTGACCGAAATAAAAGTGGTTATGTGACCATATTAATATAGGTGATTAACCCTAAAAAGGGCACCTCCTAATTATTTCGTTTGACAAGTTAATTGTCGGGTCAAACTAGTTAGTCAAAAAGTCAAACTGGACAGAAACTTTAATAATGATTTAAACTAATAAAACAGAAGTTATAAATTATAATTTAACATTCTAATAACTTGGTAATTAGTATTAGAACATGTTTAAACATGTCTAACCCGACAATTGTCAGTCTAAGGTCGATTCATAACCGAAAGTCGCAAAAGCTTGACTTTTGCTTTGACTTTCAGTTCTGACCCGATTAAGCTTAATTCTCCAATGTTTTAAACTTCCATTAGGACCACATTATACAGTAGTATAACCCTCTGGAGTTATATTGCTTGGTCCTTAGTAGTTTGAATTATATGCTCTTGTTTGTTATTATGTTTATAAATGCCGTAAATGCCCTTTTGACATATAAATGAGATTTTTAGAAATGTGAGTGGACAAAAACCATTGCTACTGATATATAAGCTTGTCTCGAAAATTTGACATCGGTTCTTGGTCTCAAACTGAAGTTATGCTCGATATCGTAATTAGAAGCTTTTTACTAATTAAATTGCGATATCTTGCATAAGACATGTTTAAACTTGGATTTTGAACCAAAACTCATTACCTACTATTAAGATATTATTTTTAAGGATTTTTAGGATTTTTGGTCAGATTATAATCTGATTATATCATAGAGTTCTTGTGTAATTCGGTAAATGACGGTAATACCCTTTTTATGCATAAAATGAGATTTACAAATGATTTGAATGCCAAACCTTTTCCAACTGATTTCATACATTAAACAAATTATTTTGGGCACTTAAAACTGATCAAAATCTCAGATTTCCACAAAACACTTTAATTATCGTCAATTAGCGAATTTACGCTAATTAGGTGCATAGTATGGTTTTAAACCATATTTAACACCTAAGACTTGTTACCTACTGAACTTTCAAGTAAATTTTAATATAATTATAGTAAGTGTTAGTCATAAACTCCGACTTCCAAAAATGTCCTTAAAAGCATATGTGAAATGACCAAAATACCCTTTCGGGGCATAGTTTGCCCATAAATGGTAAACCTCACACATATGTAATATCTTACTGATGTAATGTGATAAAATAAATATTTTTACTGATTACCAAAGACCAGAACCTCAGTTTGTTATAAAATCTCTTTTATAATCATTAAAATGACCAAAATGCCCTTACGGGACTTAAATTGGTTTTATTTACTTTTCGGGCATATATGTTAACATCCTACTGATGTATTAACATATTTTAAGAATAATAACATTTGAGACCCGTATATAATTCATTTGGTTACCCGTTATGCAATTATGCGTTCGGATCGGTTTATGTGACTAGTTTACGTAAAATAGCCGAAACGGGTTTAACCTTATCATTAAATCCTTAAATTCCAGAATGTGTTTAGTTTACCCATATTATACAAGTACCCAAACTTGTCGGGTCTAAACCACATTATATTCCGGTCTCCGCTTAATCTAGCGTTTAGAACCGTAAAGTTTCTTTCTAGCTAGCCGGTCTAAGTCCTTGACTTAACTAAAGACCCGTTAGCATCCTAATAGGTTATTAAACCTTCCTTACTGATTGAGTAGCTTCAGTAGAAGGTATTATCATAAAGCTTTAGGAATATACAGCTGAGTTACTTCTCACACTTAGCTCAGGTAAATACTTTTAACTTATTTTCCCTTATACAGGCTTGGGATATGGTATTATAATAATACCACTTGGTCGGGTATGAAATCATTTAATCGGATTGTGATTAATAAATTTGCATAACCCGTTTTAATCTGTCTTGTTTGATAACATAAGCATTGGGGGTTAATACGACCGTGTCCTGGATATCCTCAGCTCATTTCATTTGAAAATGGCCACGACCTATGCACGGGGTGTAGGCATACACCTGACAGATGCAAATGCTAAAATATAAACCCACATGTTGGGGAATAACTCCTTGTGGGTTCTATAAGTGGTGAGTCGGTTAATCACGACCGGCTTCCAACCGGCCCCAATTGTATGACAAACATATAAATCTGTATACAAGATTATCTTAAATAATTGTCCCAAGTGATAAATGACTTGTGCCTTGTGCACTTAAATCAAATTTCATAAACATTTTCAAATGAGTCAGTTAATTGTATTTACCAGTGTAAACTGACGTATTTTCTAAAGACTGATTGACAGGTACTTCTCGTAAATAGGCTGGAGCTACTAGGTGTCATATAAGAGGATCTTGCAAATCCCCAGATACCTGAAGTCTGTTATTTTCCGTTTCTTGTATTTTATTTATCATCCGCCTGTGGATCTTATTACAACCAAGTCTGTATATTCTTTCATTCGGACACTCAGACATTATGGTTTGTAATAGTTTATTCACCAAGCCTTCCGCTGTGCTATTATATTGTGTGTATTGACTATGATGATATCAACTACGTCACGATACTCCCCGCTGGGCCCACCAGTAATATGGGGAAATATCGGGGTGTGACAGGTTGGTATCAGAGCCAACATTGAGTGAATTAAACACTAACCTTTTGTGTTTAATCTCAATGACACAATAAGCACATTCCTTAGACTTCCGAGTCTAGGCAAATGACCTAGGATTTATTCTTAACTTTCCTTTTGCTGTTTATATTTTGTTTTAATTATTTTGATAGGATTATAAATCGAAGATGCCGCCGCGTGTACGAGGCAAGGGAAAAGGTCCAATGCGAGGAGGACCACCAGGCCATGCAGGACCTTCCCATAAGCGTACTCCATCCGCGACTTTTTCTAGCTCGGATTCGCGTGACCATTGGGGTCATTCTTTTGAGCCTGCGAGACACTCGATCTCGTTGAGTTCATCACCCTCGTTTCATCCATCATTTGGGCCGCCTATTCCAGACGAGCCCCAGCATTCCCATCATTCACAAGAATCACACCATTCTCACAATTCGCACCAATCCTACCATTCGTTACACTCCCATTCCTTTCATCACTCCGATTCCACTTATTCCCCAGCCCAATTCAACCTAAACGACTATGTCAACGATTCATTGGGCTTTAATCCTTTAGGACCTGAAGATCACTTCTCCCAGGAGATGGAGATGGATGACGACCCTGATTCAGAACTGCAAACCGAGACACCAAGTCACCCTATCAGCATCTCCAGCGGTTCTCCATACCAAGGATCGCCATACCAAGGGCCCGACTCATTTGCCGAAAGGTGGGCCAAGTATGAATGAGAATTCACCCCTTCATATCATAACTCTCCTGCTCAACCTCCTTTGAATGAGACGTATCTTCAAGCGGTTACTCCTCCACCTCTACCTGTTGAGGAACCACCACAACCACCTCCCGAGCCGCCAAGGCAAAGGAGGAAAGCACGGATGTCCGTGCGAGGGGGACCACGGTTCAGTTCCCCTCAAGGTTCAAGCTCATGCCCTCCTATCCCCGAGGACCCACAAATGGGTGGACCCTCGCACGCGGTGCCGGAATTCGATCCTCCGCCGGTTTCTTATGCACCACCGCCACCGCTAGTGAGTTTTGACAACCCGATACCGACTTATGGTTCATCTGGGTATAACCCTTTTGAATATCAAACTTCTACGGGTTATGGAGCCCAAGATCCATATCTTACGGCAGCTCAGTATAATGCACTTTATCCTTCATCTTATCCTCCAGTTTACCCAACTGGATATCCAGTGCAAGGGTATCAATACCCACCTTACCAGCAACCTCCTCCTCCCCAACAGGAGCAAACTCAAGAAATTCTGCAGAGGTTGGACAGAGTTGAGCGAAGAGCCGATGAAACCAATAAGAAGCATACCAGCTTTCTCAAGGGCCTTGCGAGTCTCATCAAAGGCAAAAAGAAATAAAAGTTGTTTACTTTATTTTGGATTGTATTTCCAATCAAGTCCCTGCGAGGACATTTTATTTTCTGTACCTAGTCCCTGCGTGGACTTATTTCAATTTCTGTAGTCCCTGCGTGGACAGTATGTTATTTCAAGACCCGTTTAGGGCATCTTTGTATTAGTTTTATGATTTAATGGAATTTCTTTTTGGATTTTAAATATGTATTTTATTACATCAACATGTATTATCATTTCAATTTTAAATTGATCTGCTAAAGAAATTCTTAAAGGTATAACCTAGCCAAAATATTAATGGCTATGATGGTACAACCTTTTTAAGACAATAAATTGCTTGTTAACATCTGAAAACATGTTAACATTCCTGGCTGGGTGGCTCGAGAGACCACCCAAGCTTCCAAATGTACTTGGACTTTCCCAAGTCACTTTCATAGCCTATATGATCAACATGAATCATGGCTAATAAACATCAATATGATGTGTACACCAAAACATCCATTTGAGATGTATGCTTATAAGCAAGGGTGTATTAATGACAATGATAGTTTTGTTTTACAAATTTCTTGTCAAAAAGGGCAATGAACTATGTTCAACCCTTAAAAGATCACTGATCCAAGAGATCATTGGTTATATTCTAATCGTCCTTGTGACAAGGCTTTTGTGCCATCTAAATGTCCTTCGAGACGAGCCTTGTGCTATATGAAAATGTCCTTTATGACATTGACAGTTGTGAATTATATTCCCCCTGTCTAATAAATATAAAGGACTATATCCTATTGATTGTTATTTATTACTTAAATGGTCCATATGGTTTAATAATACCATGATCATCTAATCATCAATGCGATGATTCATTATATAATTTAAATATAACATTATTGTTTGATATAGTACTCAAATCATGGCTGGCTCTGACGAAGCAAACAGTCATCCGCGAGAAGAAAACAATAATGAAGCAAGAATAAATCTTACAAATGCTGAATTGCAAGTAATGATTGACACCGCAGTTGCTCAAGCGGTGGATAAAATATTCAAAGAACCGAGTCATGTTCGGTCCAAAACTCATACAAAACCCTTATCGCATTCGCATGCATCAAAAAGGGATGAATCTAAGCATTCATCCAACCAAAGATCTGAATCTCAGATGGTTGTGTTAAATCAGACTCCCAAGTACAACAAAGGTTGTACCTACAAATACTTCGTCTCGTGTAAGCCAAGAGACTTTACGGGAGAAAAGGGAGTGATAGATTGTATAAAGTGGTTAGATGAAATGGAAACTGTGATTGACATCAGTGGATGTGCTAAGGAAGACATAGTTAAGTTTGTGTCTCAATCCTTCAAGGGCGACGCCCTCACTTGGTGGAAAGCATTGGTACAATCCACTGGAAAGGTTCCTCTGTATAACCTTTCGTGGAACAAATTTGTTGATCTTGTGAAGGACACTTACTGTCCTCAACATGAAGTCGAGAGAATAGAAACTGACTTCCTCACTTTGGTGATGAAGGATTTGGATTGCAGGTCCTATGTGACCAGCTTCAACTCGATGTCGAGGCTTGTACCATACTTGGTCACACCAGAACCCAAACGCATTGCGCGTTTCATCGGTGGTTTAGCACCTGAAGTGAAAGGAAATGTCAAGGCTTCTAAGCCTGCTACTTATAGAACTGCTGTAGATCTATCTTTGTCCCTTACTCTTGATGTTGTGAGGAGTAGGGCAAAAAAAACTATCGATGACGGGAAAAGAAAGAGGGAAGAAGACAAGTCCCATCAGTCAAACAAGAAGAGCAAAGGGAACTCTGGTTCCAAGAAAGGGCAGTCAGGTGACAAGCCCAGATGCAAGACTTGCAACAAAAGGCACTTTGGGAAGTGCAATCAGGACCCACAAGCCAAACCATGTGGGATTTGTAAGAAGAAAGGGCACAAGTCTGTAGAGTGCCGAAACATTAAGGATGCAACCTGCTACGGCAGCAACGAAAAGGGGCACATCAAGACTAATTGTCCCAAGAATGCTAAGAAGCCCGAGGAGACAAAGAAAACCAATGCTAGGGTTTTTCAAATGAATGCAAGGGGGGCGGTGAATGACGAGAACGTCATAACAGGTACCTTCCTCATTAATAATAATTATGCTATAGTTTTATTTGATTCAGGTGCTGATAAGTCCTTCGTAGACCATAAGTTTTGTAAGTTACTGAAAATGCCTATTAAGACTCTAGACATAAAATATGAGGTAGAGCTTGCCGATGGTACCTTAGAAACAGCTTCAACTCTTCTTGATGGATGCTTCATATCCATTAAGAATCATTCTATCCCACTATCCCTCTTGCCAATGAAATTGGCTGGTTTTGATGTGGTCTTAGGCATGGATTGGTTGTCGCATAACCAAGCCCAAATCGCCTGCGACAAAAAGCTAGTTATCATCTAAACCCCTTCTGGTGAATCCGTCACTATCCAAGGAGATACACAATATGGTTTGCCGAGCAATGTGTCTATTCTCAAAGTATCAAGGTGTTTGAAGAACGGATGTGTCATTTACCTGGCACACGTGACAGTGAATGACCCGAAACCCAAGATTGAAGATATTCCAATTATCTCCGAGTATCCTGATGTCTTTCCTGATGAATTACCTGGATTACCTCCTGAGAGGCAAGTTGAATTCAGGATAGACATTCTACCAGGATCTGCACCAATTGCACGAGCTCCTTATCGTCTAGCGCCTACTGAAATGAAAGAGCTCAGGATTCAATTGGATGACTTACTGGAAAAGGGTTTCATACAACCCAGCTCTTCGCCTTGGGGAGCTCCAATTTTGTTTGTGAAGAAGAAGGACGAATCAATGCGCTTATGCATTGATTACCGTGAGTTAAACAAGGTAACGATCAAGAATCGTTATCCTTTTCCCAGGATCGACGACTTATTCGACCAACTTCAAGGGGCAAGCTATTTCTCGAAGATTGATCTAAGATCTAGGTATCATCAGCTCAAGGTTAGAACTGAAGATGTACCAAAGACAGCGTACAGAACAAGGTATGGACATTACGAATTCTTAGTGATGCCTTTCGGGCTCACTAATGCACCTGCAGCATTCATGGACCTCATGAATAGAGTCTGCAAGCCATACTTAGATAAGTTTGTCAGTGTCTTCATAGATGAAATACTTATCTATTCTCGTAGCCAAGTTGATCACGAGAAGCACCTTCGATGTATCTTAGGATTGCTTCAACAGGAGAAGCTGTATGCTAAAGTCTCCAAGTGCGAGTTCTGGCTTCGCGAAGTCCAATTTCTTGGACATGTTGTTAGTGAGCGTGGCATCCAAGTAGATCCCTCCAAGATAGAAGCCATTATGAACTGGGAGGCACCAAAGACGCCAACTGAAATTCACAGCTTTCTGGGATTAGCTGGTTATTACAGAAGATTCATTAAGAAATTCTCAAGGATAGCTGCACCATTGACTTCTCTGACCCGCAAGAATGTAAAATTTGATTGGGGTCCAAAACAACAAGAATCTTTTGAGATTCTTAAGCGGAAATTGAGCAATGCTCCGGTGTTGACATTGCCCGAAGGAATTGAAGAATTTGTTGTGTACTGTGATGCTTCACACACCGGTATGGGTTGTGTACTTATGCAAAAAGGCAAGGTGATTGCCTATGCATCGCGACAATTAAAAGTGCATGAAAAGAATTACACCACCCACGATTTGGAGTTGGGTGCCGTTGTCTTCGCACTTAAGTTATGGAGGCACTATCTATATTGAACTAAATGTGTGATCTATTCTGATCACAAAAGTCTCCAAAACTTATTCAATCAAAAGGATCTCAATATGAGACAACGCCGCTGGATGGAAACTCTAAATGACTATGATTGCGAAATTTGCTACCATCCTGGTAAAGCGAATGTGGTCGCTGATGCTCTAAGCCGAAAGGAAAGAGTTAAACCTATCAGGATTAATGCCAAGAGCATTGAACTGAAGAATAGCCTGAATGAAAGGCTATTAGTTGCACAAAAAGAAGCTGTTTTGGAAGCTAACCTTCCAAATGAAAAGTTAGGTGTAACTGCTGAACAGTTAGCACCTGGCAAGGACGGAATCCTTAGACTGAATGGAAGATTTGGGTTCCCATTCATGGAGGGCTTCGTGATATAATCCTCCAGGAAGCTCACAACTCCAAATACTCAGTTCACCGTGGAGGTGACAAGATGTATCAGGATTTGAAAGCTAATTATTGGTGGATAGGTTTGAAGAAGTCTATTGCCACACATGTAGCTAAGTGCCTGACGTGTGCTCAGATTAAAGCTGAACATCAAAAGTCATCGGGTCAGCTTCAACAACCAGAACTTCCCACATGGAAGTGGGAGATGGTAACCATGGATTTTATAACCAAGTTACCAAAAACAAGGCATGGAAATGATACTATATGGGTCATAGTTGACAGACTGACTAAGTCAGCCCACTTCTTACCCATCAAGGAGACTCATAGCTCTGACAAGCTAGCTCAATTGTACGTGGATAAGATTGTATCTCTCCACGGAGTGCCGGTATCTATTATATCCGATAGAGATACTAGATACACCTCTCACTTTTGGAAAAGTTCCCAACAATCTGTAGGCACTCGTCTGAATTTTAGTACTGCTTACCATCCCCAGACAGATGGACAAAGTGAGCGTACAATTCAAACTTTGGAAGACATGCTTCAAGCATGTGTTATTGATTTGGGAGGTAGCTGGGATGATCACCTACCTTTGATCGAGTTCTCCTATAATAATAGCTATCATACTAGCATTCAGGCTGCGCCTTTTGAGGCATTGTATGGAAGAAAATGCAGAACGCCTGTTTGTTGGGCAGAAGTAGGAGAAGCTCAGTTATCAGGACCTGATATAGTCCTTGAAACAACGGACAAGATTGTCTAAATTCGTGATCGCCTGAAGCTGCCAGGGATAGGCAGAAAAGTTATGCTAATAAGAGGCGAAAACCTCTAAAGTTTGAAGTGGGCGATAAAGTCTTACTAAAAGTATCACCCTGGAAGGGTGTGATGCGTTTTGGTAAGAAGGGCAAAATAAGTCCTAGATATATTGGACCATTCGAGATTATCGAATGTGTCGGCAGTGTAGCTTATAAGCTAAACTTGCCTGAGAAGCTGAGTGGAATACATAATGTGTTCCACATCTTTAACTTAAAGAAATGCCTAGCTGATGAATCTCTAGCAATGTCTCATAAAGACGTACAAATTGATGAAAGCCTGAGACTCGTTGAAAGACCTATATCGATCGAGGATCGTCAGGTTAAAAAGCTTCGAAGAAAGCACGTGCCTATAGTGAAAGTTAAATGGGATGCCCGTAGAGGCCCTGAATATACGTGGGAAGTTGAGTCCAGTATGCGACAGAAGTACCCTCACTTATTCCAGTAAATCTCAGGGTCGAGATTTCTTTTAAGGGGGTGAGGATGTAACACCACGTAAAAACGTGTCCAATTATGTAAAGACACGTGTCCTAAACTCTAAATATGTGAAAGATCGAGCTTGAAGGACTAAAGTTGACAAATGATGAAATTATGTATGCGAAGGGACTAAAAGTGTCAACATGCCAAATTTGTGCCTCTGAATGACCATGCATGGAAAATATATTCTTAAACGAGTAATTAATTTGATATAAGAAGCCGTTTATGAAAATAATCGGAAGATTTAGAACTACAGGGGTTAAATGTGTCAACATGTTAATTCTTACCTCTGAGTGACCTTTTAATGAACCCGAGGCTTCGAAATATTCAAATACACTCTCAAGAATAAATGATTTAAATTTCATGAGGTTTCAAAATCGTTATACGTTGATTATGCAAATTCCCAAGAATTAGGGTTTAAAGTGTCAACGAGGCGAAACTTATGTTTTTGATGATCAATTAACGAAACCGGTCCTCACAGAGTTTGGTTATACTCCCTAGAGAATCTACAAACTAACTTTAGGGGCCATTTGTGTCAAAAATGAAAGATATATAAGGATATAAAAGAGCAGGGACTAAAAGTGCAACAATCGAAACTTGTTTAACTTGTGCCAAACCTCCACACAGGCCGCGTAGCCCTTGATGAATCCTTACTCGGGCCGCGTGGCAGCTGTCAGCGTCCAAAAAACTGGCAGCTGCATGTTGCAGCCTGTTACACCGACTTTGGAGCCAAAATTTCGATTCCAGGAGCTATTTGTTGGTTTTAGAATACCACTAGTACACCTGGGGTGATCCTAGATGCCTCCAAAACACCTGCCTTGATCTCCTTGCATGCCATTTTGCTATATAAAGGCTCCTAAGTTAATGTGGTCATTTGCTCATTCACTTGCAACAACCACAACACTATACTCTGGAGTCTCCTGGCCTTAGAAGAGGATCAAGAAGTGTAGAAAAGATAGCTAGGACCTTATGTAAGTGTGTTAGCCCTTTCTTAGTTCGGTTTATTAGTCTAAAAACCGAAAAGTCAAAGATATCGTAAATTAGCTTTGACCTTCGGTTTAATCATAAATGGTCTAGCCACTGACCGAAATAAAAGTGGTTATGTGACCATATTAATATAGGTGATTAACCCTAAAAAGGGCACCTCCTAATTATTTCGTTTAACTAGTTAATTGTAGGGTCAAACTAGTTAGTCAAAAAGTTAAACTGGACAGAAACTTTAATAATGATTTAAACTAATAAAATAGAAGTTATAAATTATATTTTAACATTCTAATAACTTGGTAATTAGTATTAGAACATGTTTAAACATGTCTAACCCGACAATTATCAGTCTAAGGTCGGTTCATAACCGAAAGTCGCAAAAGCTTGACTTTTGCTTTGACTTTCCGTTCTGACCCGATTAAGCTTAATTCTCCCATGTTTTAAGCTTCCATTAGGACCAAATTATACTGTAGTATAACCCTCTGGAGTTATATTGCTTGGTCCTTAGTAGTTTGAATTATATGCTCTTGTTTGTTATTATGCTTATAAATGCCGTAAATGCCCTTTTGACATATAAATGAGATTTTTAGAAATGTGAGTGGACAAAAACCTTTGCTACTGATATATAAGCTTGTCCCGAAAATTTGACATCGGTTCTTGGTCTCAAACTGAAGTTATGCTCGATATCGTAATTATAAGCTTTTTACTAATTACATTGCGATATCTTGCATAAGACATGTTTAAACTTGGATTTTGAACTAAAACTCATTACCAACTGTTAAGATATTATTTTTAAGGATTTTTAGGATTTTTGGTCAATTTATAATCAGATTATATCATAGAGTTCTTGTGTAATTCGGTAAATGAGGGTAATACCCTTTTTATGCATAAAATGAGATTTACAAATGATTTGAATGCCAAACCTTTTCCTACTGATTTCATACATTAAATAAGTTATTTTGGGCATTTAAAACTAATCAAAATCTCATATTTCCACAAAACACTTTAATTATCGTCAATTAGCGAATTTACGCTAATTAGGTGCATAGTATGGTTTTAAACCGTATTTAACACCTAAGACTTGTTACCTACTGAACTTTCAAGTAAATTTTAATATAATTACAGTAAGTATAAGTTATGAACTCAGACTTCCAAAAATGTCCTTAAAAACATATGTGAAATGACCAAAATACCCTTTCGGGGCATTGTTTGGCCATAAATGGTAAACCTCACACATATGTAATATCTTACTGATGTAATGTGATAAAATAAATATTTTTACTGATTACCAAAGACCAGAACCTCAGTTTGTTATAAAATCTCTTTTATAATCATTAAAATGACCAAAATGCCCTTACGGGACTTAAATTGGTTTTATTTACTTTTCGGGCATATATGTTAACATATTTTAAGCATAATAATATTTGAGACCTGTATATAATTCATTTGGTTACCTGTTATGCAATTATGCATTCGGATCGGTTTATGCGACTAGTTTACGTAAAATAGCCGAAACGAGTTTAACCTTATCATTAAATTCTTAAATTCCAGAATGTGTTTAGTTTACCTATATTATACAAGTACCCAAACTTGTCGGGTCTAAACCACATTCTATTCTGGTCTCCGCTTAATCTAGCGTTTAGAACCGTAAAGTTTCTTTCTAGCTAGCCGGTCTAAGTCCTTGACTTAACTAAAGACCCGTTAGCATCCTTATAGGTTATTAAAACTTCCTTACAGATTAAGTAGCTTCAGTAGAAGGTATTATCATAAAGCTTTAGGAATATACGGCTGAGTTACTTCTCACACTTAGCTCAGGTAAATACTTTTATCTTATTTTCCCTTATACGGGTTTGGGATATGGTATTATAATAATACCACTTGGTCAGGTATGAAATCATTTAATTGGATTGTGATTAATAAATTTACATAACCCGTTTTAATCTGTCTTGTTTGATAACATAAGCATTGGGGGTTAATACGACCGTGTCCTGGATATCCTCGGCTCATTTCATTTGAAAATGGCCACGACCTATGCACGGGGTGTAGGCATACACCTGACAGATGCAAATGCTAAAATATAAACCCACATCTTGGGGAATAACTCCTTGTGGGTTCTATAAGTGGTGAGTCGGTTAATCATGACTGGCTTCCAACTAACCCCAATTGTATGACAAACATATAAATCTGTATACAAGATTATCTTAAATAATTGTCCCAAGTGATAAATGACTTGTGCCTTGTGCCTTGTGCACTTAAATCAATTTTCATAAACATTTTCAAATGAGACAGGTACTTCTCGTAAATAGGCTGGAGCTACTAGGTGTCATATAAGAGGATCTTGCAAATCCCTAGATACCTGAAGTCTGTTATTTTCCGTTTCTTGTATTTTATTTATTATCCGCCTGTGGATCTTATTACAACCAAGTCTGTATATTCTTTCATTCGGACACTCAGACATTATGGTTTGTAATAGTTTATTCACCAAGCCTTTCGCTGTGCTATTATATTGTGTGTATTGACTATGAGGATATCAACTACGTCACGATGCTCCCCGCCGGGCCCACCGGTAATATGTGGAAATATCGGGGTGTGACAGGTAAGCGTAATGAATGGGCATGCGTTGTCACAATTGGAAAGGAATAACCATCGTAAGTTATGGATAACGAGTCAAAGGTTTTGATTCGCGCAAGGTATGTACAAAGGTTTTGTTTTCTTTTAAGTAGGGGCTTATAGCTCGACTAGAGAGGGATGTGCTAGAAATGTGTAGTTGGTAGATATATGGTCAGAATGTATTTTACAATTGGATTTTCGAACAAGTTAAACAAAGTAAGTGATAGTTGCTAAGCAGGTATTAGTAAAATTTAGTACGAAGTAATTGATTCACCAAGTAGATAAAACCGAGGAAAGCTATTGTAGTGGCAAGGAACCTTAGTTGAAAGAGGTAAGCTTTGAAATGAGTTACATGTAAGACATGTTATTAAATTGACTTTTGGGACATGGAATGAATGACGGTTATGACCCAAGTGAATGGCTCGGGTATGGACTAGGATGAAGGGCTTTTGCAAGAAAACGTTAAAATAATGAAATAATTTTGTAAGAATGTTCGAACGGAAAGTGAGTACAACGCGTACTATGATACTTGTATACATTAGGTGCTGAGTGGCAGTTGACCTCGAAGAGTCAAATTGCAGCTGTCGGTAAATAATTATTTATGAAAGTTGAAAAGTATTATGTAAGAAAAGCAATGTGTAAAGTGAAATACTAGTAGTAAGGGATTCGAAAGAACATAGGTGATTCAAGGCTGAATGCAATGAAGGACCGAGTGGAAAATAGTATGCTAAGGAATGGTCATGTATCGACCTGTTATGAATGAGAAGAATAAGGGGAAATTAAAGTGTTAGAGAATGGTCATGTATTGACCCGCTATGAATAAGTCAAACGAACTACAGTTTTAAAAAGAATTTTGGAAATGGCTAGTATGTAAATAAGTTAATTTGATAAACACCATACTCGAGGAAATTTGAATGATATGTGCTAACCGTTAATGTTACAGATGAGAATGGTGAAATTCTTGGTGTGATAAAAATAGTACAGCTGATGAAAGGATGCTCAAGAGCAGGAACTTAATACATGAATGAATGAAATAAATCCTGGTACGGAAGGTACTACGAAGAAGCGGGTTGACCCGGCTTACGGATCATTGAATTACGCAATGAAAACGAGGTTAGTAAAATGTTTAATTCTGAATTGAAAGATAAGAATCTGTAAATCATTTGTACATATGAATGAAATGAATGGTAGGACAAATAGGGTATAATATGAAATACTGACAGGCAATGGCCATCTTTAGAAAGTATACCTTGAATGAAAACTTGGAACTAGTTGATTTAATGCTCGTATGGTGCTCTTGCACGACATGCCGGGTTAGTATAATGAAGTATTGTGAAATAATAAAATTAGACGGGTTAAAGAAGAAGTGAAAGAGGTTTCGGGGACGAAACCTTCTTTAGGGGGGGGGGGTAGATTTGTAACACCCCAAAACTCGAATTATTAAATTCGTTAGTGGGTTACCTTGTGTAATTAGATGAAGTACAATAACTAAGTTATTAAGCCTAGTTAAATGTCTAATAAATAAGTAAAAGAATGAAGTTTATGACAATTGTGATGGTATGTTAAACTTGAGGGACTTAGGGGTGCCAAAATGGAAACTTAAATTATTAAAACAAAATATCACACACACACACACACACACGGTGTGTGTGTGCGTGACTTCGACCAGGAGAAGGAAAGAGGGGTGAAAACCCTAACCCTCAAGAAACCATCAAATTGAAAGGAGTTTTCAGCCCAAATCTACTGCATGAACAAGGATTCTCGATCACTCAGCTCTATAAACCACTTGGTAAGTTGTAAATTCTGATTTGGTGATTTTGTAAGAAGTGGGTTTTCGATCAATCCATGAATTAGTATGGAATTAAGCGTTATTATGTGCTAGAATCGTCATACGGAACATGTGTTATGCATGATTTTGTTCAATTAGGTGTTTGGAGGTGAAACCCACCATGGATGATGGAAATGGCGACATGGGTATGTTACCCATGTCCAACCTTTGTTTGATTCTTGATATGCTATGTTGTATGTGACCAACTTGTTAGTTATATTGAACATGGTATGAAATTGAATTGTTATTTGTATTTTGGACGATTGAAAGCAAGAACTAGGAAGAAAAGTATGAAGGTTACTTGTACATTATGTTTAAAAACTAGTACGCGCGCCAAGTGTTCGATGAAATGACTAGGTGAAATTGTATGCAAGAAAATGGTAATTAGATATGGAATGTGATAAAGAGGCGTTTGATAGTAAATTAACATGAGAATTGAGTTTAGATATAGTTCGTTACTAAGTATGGATCATGGTGCAAGTGTAGAATTATGGAGGTTTCTAGTATGGTGTGTACACGTAAACATGTGATCATGTGATTCAATGAGTATCTCACCATGAGTGTATCATATGCTTGTTGAAATGATTAATGGAAGCCGAGGGTGAAATGTGAATTAATATGGTTGTTCTCACGTATAATTTCATATGCTAATAAGAACGTGAGTGTAACGAAACGAAAGTATGTGTGAGTGAATGTGTATGCGTGTATGATTATGTGGTTGTAAGTACATTTGCATCATAAGTATGAAATGTATATAGTTTCATATGTATAGCCTAATATGATGTCGTGAATATATGAGGATGTCGCGAATATATGAGGTTGAGTCGAGAGTTTATACATTAAACCGTTGACTTTTGAAAGTCAACTGCACATAAGGGGCATAGCTAAAATTTTGTCACATTATAAGATCTTAGAACGTCATATGGTATGTGTTAAATTAATTTGTGTTTCATACGTTAACATGATGGATTGTATGAGTTTGAAAAGATGTGATATTGGGTGTATGCCTTATGTTTGTTAGACTTGACTATGAAAGTCAAATACGAGTTATGCATTCGACATGATCATTTATATGCAAAATCGTGTATACTAACAAGGATGTGATTGCGGTGACACGAAAGCATTAGGGATCATGTGGAAATGGACTCGAGCAAGAAAGACTAACGGGTCAAGAGGAGACAAGGAAGCGAATGCGAAAACGGACGCTCAAGGTAAGTAAATTCTGACTCACTTATTAGTATGTATAGGGAGTTATTTAATGCTTATAAATGTGAGAAGGTCATGTATGATTAATTAATAAATGGAAATACTAAGGTAGGAATGATTGTCGGGGCCGAAAGTAGCTAGTTACGTCGGAAATAAAATGGAGGAATCGAACGGGTCGAATAATGGCATGAAGGATCTTTAAGCCTTTTTCTTATAATTCAGCTTTTGATGTGAGTTAGGATGGTAAACGAATCCGTAATTAAATTACGGACGTGCAGAAACAAGAATTACACAAAACGGACGCTTAGCTCAAAAGTTATGTAAGTTTTAAGTTGAGTTTTGGTTGAAAACATAGCTGGCAGTTAAGGGAAGTATTATGTCAAAATAGCGCTGTCGGGCTACGCGACCGCAATTCAGTTTCACCGTCACGCAACGCGACAGATGTCGCGCCCCGCAACCGCCCGGGGTAGGGGATGTTGCGCCCCGCGAGAGCCAGTTAGCTGACAAATCTTGTTTTTCTAGTTCGTTTCAGCAAGAATGTTCACTCAACAGGTGAAACGTTCACTCGTCAGCAAGAATGTCCACTCAACAGTTGGAACGTTCACTCGTCAGCAAGAATGTTCACTCGTCAGCAAGAATCTTCACTCAACAGTTGGAACGTTCACTCGTCAGCAAGAATGTTCACTCAACAGTGGGAACGTTCACTCGTCAGCAAGAATGTTCACTCAACAGTTGGAACGTTCACTCATCAGCAAGAATGTTCACTCAACAGTTGAAATGTTCACTCATGAGCAAGAACGTTCACTCAAAGTATGTGTGGGAAAGAAATAAGTTTAGAGATATGTATGTGTATAGATCTACCTACATGTTAGTGACAGAATCCATAGCTAAGCATGAATAGAAATGAACATGCACGTAAGTTTGTACGTATGAGACTTATTTACATGGATGTTTGTGACTAGGATATGTTAGTAAAATTATATGGGAATGTAAGTGGTATGTAAGAGCTTGTACGTATGTATGTGTGCGTGTACGAATGTGTGCGTTTATATGTAGGTGTATATGTTTGTGTACATGTATGATTTATGAATGTATGCATGTATGGATGTAATATTCTATGAATGCGAGATGTTATAAATGTATGATGGAATGGTTTCATTATGTTTGGGCATTGACGTTAGTTAATGGTGTGCCTTGAAGTTGAAATGTAATGCAGGTAAAACAACATCGGGTTCATGAGGTATCGAAGTCGAACTCGGAATGAGAAAATACGAGAGGATAGTTGAATGAATCAAAGTTTATATTGTTGAATGATATTTGATATTAAATTACATGAGAATAATGTCGTATGATGTTGTTAACGACTAATGGTTAAGTTGTATGTGATGTCCACAGGTACTACACAGATTTCTTCTACCACAAACGAAGAGAAGCGGACATAGATCGAGTCGAGAGCAAGGATTGTACGAAAAAGAACGGTCACATAACTTTAATTATGTAACGCCTTAAAGTGTTAATTGAAAGTGAATGTTGTATATTTCTTTTAGTTAACGTTTGACATTCCGTATTTGAGCCTTCGTGTAAGAAATGTGTCTAACAGAGAAAGAAAATTTTAAGGCTCTTTTTCCGCTGCATCATTTTTAAGTTATTACATGTGAGGGCGTTTCACAATCCTTACTTCTGCACTATAAAAACTTATTATTCAACAGTAAAGCATGAGTTACACAATTCAACAGATTAAATTTCAGAATCTTCATATAACATAAAGGAAACCAATAACAACCTATAAACATCAACCCAAATACACACAAACAAATTCAAAATCTTACAGATTTCATATATCCCAAAACCCTAAAACAATAAATACCCACAAAATTAAACAACCATAAACCCACAAATAATGAAGAACTGAACAATCGGAGTCCATTACTAATCAAGAATTGAATTTTCAAAAAACCCATAACTAATCGAGAACTGAACAATCAGAAGCGTGAATCAAACGCAGGCATCATATACGATAAAGTTAATAGTATAAAAAAATTAAATCTTTTTACCGTGCAATTTGTAACATCCCAAAAAATGGGTTTGGTAATTAAACTAAATTTACTAGGGATGAGCGGGTAAAATGCCTTTGGTGGTAAAAAAAAATTAATTAATACGATAAACATTAGGATTTAAATAATAAACCTAATGTTAAATAAAAAAAGTGAATAGGTGTTTTATAAGATAAAGTTTATAAAAGGCCCGGGGTGATCGGGACTTAAATTTAATCGGGTCGTAACACCCCCAAATTTATGTAATTTAGCTAGGAACATTTAAACCTAGTTATGATAATGGTTAATTATTAGTAGTGTTATATGGGGTTTTAACCAAACAAAATAACTAACTAAACCTAAGGGGGCTAAAGTTTGACAATTGGGAAATAAGAAGATTAAAAAGGCCAAAACTAAAAAGAACACAGACACTAGTGTGTGTTCTCATCGACCAAACAGAGGGAGAAAAAAAGGAAAGCACTCAAACCCTAAATTGAAGAAAAGCTACTAAAATCAAAGTGTGAATCTAGTGATAGGCTTGCATGTTGGAAGATTTCAAGTCTCTAACAACATCTAAACATAAGGTATGTGATGAAATTATGTATGATGGGTTTTTATGTCAAATGGGTTGTATGATATGATGAAATTGATTATGAATATATGTTCATAATCATCATACTTGCTTACATGTGAATTACTTGAACAGTTTATAGATTTTGATAAGTATTCTTAAGTGACTAGAAGTGGGTTTTGACATGATAGTTGAGCCCATGAATTATATTGGTAGAAAGGATGAATTAGCATGTGATAATTGGAAGTTTATGTTGACTTGATGTTCTTAAGTATATAAACTTGTTGAATTGAAAGAAATGTAGTGATTTTGGTTGATAAATTTAGCTAAGAAGATGGCCTAAAAATGATGCCCACCAAGTATATGATAAAAATGCCTAAATGAGTTTCATGAACTTGTTAGTGCATTTATATATGTCAAATGGTAGTTAAGTCAAACTGGCCTATAATTGAATTGAATGAAAAAGATAGTATAAAAGTCCATAAGGTGATGGTCATGGTGTAGAATGGCTAATCTAACCATCTTATGGATATTATGTAATAGTTTAACACTTGACAAGCTAGGCGGGAGCTTGGAAAGAAATGGGTCAAACGGATCATAGACGCGAGAAGGCTTAAACGGACGCAAGGTAAGTAAAACGTACACTTCCTAGAATAGAATCACTATTTAAGAAATGAGATGTAGTTGGTTAAAAACAATTACTTGTTAAAGTCAAGACCTCATGGTGTAAACCATGAACGGGTCAAAATGGATAAAGTAGGACGTACTATAGTTAGAAATAAACAAGGACTGGTTAAAGTCGAGACCCCATGGTGTAAATCATGAAACGGTTTGAACGAGGAAAATGGTAAGTAACCATGTTTTGGGAGATGAACCAATGAATTTTTAAAAAAGACCTTTTAGTGCGAACCAAAACGGGTCAAACAAGTAAAAATGAGTTTTTGGTGTAAATACTTGCTGACGCGAACCAAAATAGGTCAAACAAGTAAAAAATGAGTTTTTGGTGGTAAACAATTGCTGACACGAACTAAAACGGGTTAAACAAGTAAAAAATGAGTTGTTGGTGTAAACACTTGCTGATGCAAACCAAAACGGATCAAACAAGTAAAAAATGAGTTTTTCGTGCTGACGCGAACCAAGCGGGTCAAACAAGTAAAAAATGAGTTTTTGGTGTAAATACTTGCTGACGCGAACCAAAACAGGTCAAACAGGTAAAAAATGAGTTTTTGGTGGTAAACACTTGCTGACGCGAACCAAAACGGGTCAAACAAGTAAAAAATGAGTTTTTGGTGTAAATACTTGCTGACGTGAACCAAACGGGCCAAACAAGTAAAAATGACTTTTTGGTGGTAAACATTTGCTGACGCGAATCAAAACAGGTCAAACAAGTAAAAAAATGAGTTTTTGGTGTAAATACTTGCTGACGCGAACCAAACGGGTCAAACAAGTAAAAATGTCTTTTTGGTGGTAAACACTTGCTGACGCAAACCAAAACGGGTCAAACAAGTAGAAATGGGTTTATGGTGTAAACACTTGCTAACGTGAACCAAAACGGGTCAAACGAGTAAAAATGAATTTATGGTGGGAAATCAATGAAATTTTGAAATAGGACCCTCTGATGTAAATCATAACGGGTCAAAATGGGTATGATGGTAAGTACGCACCTTTCAGCAGTAAACAACACATGGTTAGTTGAATCGCTAAAGGGGTAAGCTATGAACGAGTCATATAGACAAATGGGTCAAACAGGTTAAATGGTGATGTTATCACCATTTGAATATGATATTTAACGCTTTGTTTGTTAAGTCCCATACTTATAGGTAAGCATAATGTATGGGCATGTATTGCCAAGAATTAGGAAGTAAGAGTCACAAAGTATTGATAACGAGTGATGTATTGCCAGTTATGTGTAATGGCCAAGCTCCCGGTGAGGGTTTATGAATTGACTCGAGTTAGTTGAGTCAAGGGTGGACACTAGACCACCCTTAGTGAGGCATGTCTAGTATTCGGGTAAAACGACCATTAGAGCCAAAGACATGCCTATGATGCGCAAATACAACGAAACGAGTTTTAAAATACTAGACTATTGGAAAGCTTTTATGGTCTTAGGAACATAATAAATCTAGATGGGATAACGAGTTAAAAGCTCCCGTTAGTCTTAATCTAAACTATTAAAAGTTGTTTGGTTGTAAAAAAAGGCTAAATTTGAATAAAATACCCCCAGATAATGGGTTTGGGTAAAACGCCAAACCGAAAGAAAAGTTTGGGAAATAACGAGTCCGGACCTAGACACTGAAGCAAAGTGCACAGGTCAGCACACAGTGCACATTTTAGCAAAGTGCACAATGCATAGTTTAGAAAAGTGAACAGTTGAGCAAAAGTGCACACTTTATCAAGCTTCACAGTTTAATAAAGTACATAGTGCACAATTTAGTAAAGTCCACATTTTAGCAAAAGTGCATAATTTAGTAAAGTGCACAACGTACAATTTAGCAAAAGTGCACAGTTTAACAAAAGTGATAATTTAGCAAAGTGCACAGTGTACAATTTAGCAAAAGTGCACAATTTAGCAAAAGTGCACAGTTTAGCAAAAAGTGCACAGTTTAGCAAAAGTGCGCAGTTTAGCAAAAGTGCACAGTTTAGTAAAGTGCAAAGTGCAAAGGTCAGTGCACAGTTTAGAAAAGTGCACAGATTAGTGCACAACTTAGCAAAAGTGCACAAGTTAGTCCACAATTCAGCAAAGTGTCCAGGTCAGTGCACAATTTAGTAAAGTGCATTAGTCAATGTACAGTGCACGGTTTAGCAAAGTGCACAGTGCACAATTTAGTAAAGTGCGATGATCTTGCTAAAGGCGTTTCTGTTGCGATTCGCGACAGAACCTCAATCGTTCAAAACATTTTCCTTTGTCATTTGTCGATCCGTTAACACAAAAGAAATATAAACACTAATCGTTTTTGGTGTTTATGACAGGTTTATACAAAAGCTAGTACTGGGCGGACGATCAATCACGCGAAGAACCGAACACTGTTAAACCGCCACCTCCATGGGAACATCTTCTCAAAAAGATAAAATATGATCATGCGTGACAAAGTTTTGTGTATAAAATCTTATTATCTTTCACTGTAATTTAATTGTGTAATAACCTGTTAAGTCGATTCGTCTGGGTTATCAGTTAACTCTAGGGGCGGCAATTCTTGACACGACATGTTAACCCGACCCGAACCTGACACGAAAAAAACAGATTTGGGTCGACTAACACGACCCGTTTAAAAAACGGGTCGGGTTCGGGTTGACCCGTATAAAAACGGGTTGACCCATTAACCCGTTTAACTATTTAGATAAAAAATCTTTTATATTTTTGTTTTTGTTTTTTGGGTTTATATTTATAGTAATGTTAATTTTGACACATTATATCATTTATTTATCACATTCATACTCATCATTAAAAATGTTATCGCTAACCCGCTTAAAAACAAACAACTCGTTTATAATTCGTCAACTTATATCACTCATTTAAAAATATGGGTTAAACGGGTCGGGTTAGGGTTGACCCGAATTAATATGGGTCGGGTTAGGGTTGAAATCTTTGACCCGAGTAATAAAATGGGTCGGGTTTGGGTTGAACATTTCAACCCACCAACCCGTAACCCGTCAACCCGACACGATTGCCACCCTTAGTTAACTCTGACTCGTAAGATATTTGTAAAAAAATCTGGGACCTAATCCTACGAATATTTCAGATATTCAGTATGAAACGGGATAGAGTGTTACACACTTTGGAAAGGGTGATTGGAATTGAAAAGGGTTTGATGCGAGTGAAGAAAGAAATAAGGAGGATGATGGTCTCCGGCGGAGCGAGAATAGATGTATTAGCGGTGTTGTTAATGGAGCTTACCTCCGATCGATCTTCCTCTAATTTTTGGATACACCGATGTATTCCACCATGTGTAGGCTTCATAACACCATTTTGCCATGAATATGACGCTGGTGAAGAGAGAATAGAGGGATTTGCGGTGGTAATGACCGGCAGGTTGAGGTTAGAGAAACCTAGAGACCGGAACTATAGTTAAGAGAATACGCAAATTGTTATTATAGTATAATAAAAAAGACTTGTTATATCTACTTTATTTATCAAACATGATTGTCTTTTTCCCCTCCGGTAATTAAACAAAATACTAACCAGAAATTAAAGTTGAATTCTATATATTGAGAAAGATTATTTTGTACAAGGTTCACACTTATCAGGATAATTGAGCCGTTGACATACATTCAAATCCTTCCAACTCTCTTGAATGGCTTTTAAGTTATATATGTATGTTTTTTTGGGTCTATTTTATTTAAGGTATGTAACAACTATGTCGAATATTAAGCTTTTTTTTAACTTTAACGTCGCTGATATCGGTTCAAGAAAGTTGGTTTTATTTCCTTTTTTTTAACGGCAAGGAACGACGTGCCAACCACCGTGACACCGGATGCTGTGGCCAAGATCGACTACTCGACCGCCGCCAGCCCCTTGGCTCTCCCAGATGCGCAGAAATCAGACCTCCACCCGCCAGAAGGCACGACAGTGGAATAATCGGTAAAACCTCGCATCTCATCCAAAACGAACCGACGCCACCCGTATTCGCCATTCACCTGGATGCCGCAGAAAATAATGGGAAAAGTGAGAGTCAAACCCGTGTCACAAGTAACACCAAGTCTTTACCCAACCACTCCACCACTACCTCATTGGTTGTATTCCCTTTCTTATTCGTTAAAATTAAATGAATATGTCACAGAATAGTAACCAAGTTTTAAAAGTGTTCTAATTAGGTCACTCGTATCGTTTTTGTCCCAGTTAGATAACTTAACATTCAAATCGAGTCATGTCCTTTTTTCTATGTATCAAGAAAAAAATGAAGAATAAGATGTTGGGGTCGGATTATTTTAATATATGAAATTATATTTATTAAAAATAAAAACACTTTAATTCCATTAAAAATTTAAAAAACAAGTTACAATTCACGTCATCACTCAAAGTTAGCATCAAATAAAAGGGAAAAAAGAAACAAAAATTCACATCACCATGGTTACTTATGAAATGGATAAAAAAACCCTTAATTTTAATGAAAAATGAATGTTGAGTGACCTGATTGGAACACTTTTGAAACTTCAGTGACTTAATTGGAACACTTTTAAAACTTGGTTACTATTCTACAAAGTTACCCTTTTTTTTACCTCTCTAGGAACTATTGAGTAAATAACTTATATCAAGGGATTAAATGTGTAAAAAGATTAAAGAATAAGATATTAATTAAAAACTCACACTCTTTCTTCTCTCTCTCTTCTTCATCTCTACTCTCTCTCCTCTTCATCTCTCATCTGCCGACTTAGAATGCAAGACCACCACCCTCCTCCTCCACCACCACCACTGCAACCGGACCACCACCCCTCGCTTCCTCAACATCAAAGCCTTCTCCGCCCAAACCCCAATCCAACCCCTCACCCAAGACAATTTAAAAACAGTTGCAGCCAATAAGGCTGTAGAATACGTCAAATCCGGCATGGTCCTCGGTCTCGGCACCGGCTCCACCGCCGCCTTTGTCGTCGCCAAAATCGGTGAGCTTTACGCTGCAGATAAACTCAAAGACATTGTAGGCATACCCGCTTCAAAAAGAACCCAAGAACAAGCCGCATCTAAGATGGATATATATTAGGATTCTTCTCTGTTATGTTTTAATAATGATTTTTGATTTTGACACATTTATATACACATGGATATATATTAGCATTCTTCTCTGTTATGTTTTAATAATGATTTTTGATTTTGAACAGGAACGTTCCTGTTGGTATATCTAGAAATGGTTAAAGAGGAGAGTGTCCTTCAGACTTGAGGAAACGGCGGCAGTTGCAGGCTCCTAGGGTTCCGTCATGACAGGTACCAGCCACCACCCAACAGGCAACAAGTGGAATATAGACTCGAAGCTCGACCTCACCATCGATGGAGCTGACGAAGTTGACCCGGATTTGAATTTGGTCAAAGGCAGGGGAGGTGCTCTGCTCCGGGAGAAGATGATAGATGAAGAAGAGAGAGAGTAGAGATGAAGAAAAGAGAGAGAGAGATAGAGAGAGAGAGAAGAGAAAGTGTAGGTTTTTAATTAATATCTTATTTTTTAATCTTTTTATACATTTAGTCTCTTGACATAAGTTATTTACTCAATAGTCTCTAGAGAGGTAAAATTACAAGAATACACTCATGTGCAAGGCACATGACTATATTTAACAAAAAAAATCCGACTGAGTTAAGGCTAAAGGACATAACGTGCAGGATTTTGAAACGTTAAGGACAAAACTCGTAAAATTTAAATATAAAGGACACTGTCTGCAACTTGGTATAAACATAAAGGAAAAAACTTAGTAATTTACTCTTTATAAAATTTCAACAATAACAAATTAGCAGTTTAAGATCACTTCAAATGTTCACTCTATTGCCAATAATAATTCAATCTGTTGTAAAACAACTAAACCTAATAGCAATATAAGGAGAAGAATAAAAGAATGAGGGAATGTAAAATCTTATTGATATATCATACAAATACAATAGCTAGTATTTATAGGGCTTGACATTAATACAAATACATTAAAGGGGTGGGAGTTAAGCATGTGGAAAGTCACAATATTATAACTCATTCATAACACTCCCCCTTGACTATCCACATGATTATGTAAAATAACATATTATTCTTTTAATACGCTTGGTGATATATGCTGCCTCGTTAAAAACCTTGCTAGGAAAACCCATTGGGATAAATCCATAGCCAAGGGAAAAAGAGTGCAACGCGTATTTTCTCCCCCTGATACTTTTGTATCAAGTGTGTTTCCTCATTAAAAACCTTAATAAGAAAACCCAATAGGACAAAACTTAGTTAAGGGAAAAAGAGTGCAACTTGAATAAGCCTCCCCCTCATTTTAACTTGTAGCCTTTAAGTTACGTGTGTCCATCTTCCTTGATAGTCGAACAAAACTTTTGTAGCCAATGATTTGTCGCTTGATTCCTTAATGTGCAATCCTTTATGTTGAGCAATGTTGTGTTTTGTTACATTTCTGCATCTACAAGGCTAACCAAACTTGTTTTGATGGGTTAATAAAATATAATCAAATATCGTTTATACCTGAAATATTTCTTTGAACTCATTCCAATGTCTCTTTGCTTGACAAATGTTATATCATGACAATATGGTCAAGTGAAAGATATTATAACCATACATAGCTAGCAAAACATATTAATGCACTTATGCATTTAACGATGGTACTTCTAGAATGAGAATCTCTACTTTGGTAGGAGATGATAATATGCATTTCTTATAACAAATGACTTAACAACCTTTAACATACATTAAGGTTCAACTATGTCCATGCTAAAATATCCAAACATCATCTTCTAGATGTACTTTAGGGATTAGTAAAATATAATTACATATATACTCGAACTGCAGTTCGAGTAATAATTAGACCGTGCCAAGGTCATTCAAAAATTCTCCCTCTAAAAAGCTCGACAATTTCTCTCAATGATGCCTAGACATCATTACTGTAAATTGCGATTATAGTGAACTTTTAAAGTAGAATGTTCATAGAACATGGCTAATTTAATCAAACTTATATCCCTCTTTATGCGAATATCTCTAGTTGTACAACACTCGACCCAACTATTTTAGTACGTATTTTGTCAACTTCATATTATACGTTCTTGTGGTTTTGACATCATTAATTATTCTAGGATTATCAATCCATGAGGGAATTCTTTCCATCTTATCCAAATATGCATGTGCTTTCACTCTTAGAAGTTTTGCTATATAAACTTGCCCTTTTAACACATAGATATCTGTATCATATGCAAAAATATCAAGAACACTTGCTTTTATCTCCAAAATCCATATTGCACCATGTTTGTACACTATGTACATTGAGATTCCATAATAACCAGGTACACATTTTCTATGTATGTTTATTGGAGTATTGGTGCACTATAATTACATCCATAAGGTGTTTCAATTAGCTTCTTAAGCACTCAAATGCTTTAGGATACTCATGGGGAGTTCCAATTATATTCAATTCAATAACATATACAACATGTATATGTACTCAGATCTGAATGTATATAATAATCATAATATTCTCGAGAACTTATTTTATATGACTTAGTATCAAGTGATACATAACTTTCCTAAGACGCATGTCAATTCTCTTTTATATATTACCAGACTAATAAGATATTGGAAAGTCAATGCATCCACCACTAGAGAATACGTTTTCTCATAATCAATCATAGGTCTTTGTGAAAATTCTTGTGCCACCAATTTTGAATTATATCACTTAATTTGATTTTCACATAATTCGCATAAAAGACACTTTTGTATCCAACATATTTTACAACTTCAGTTGTATGGACTGTTGGTCCAGAAACTTTCCATTTCATTAGAGAACTAAACTCTGCCTTATTTGCGTCTTTCTATTTTGGCCAATCATTTCTTAATATTCATTCATAGGCAGATCTTAAATCTTGATCCTTATCATTTAATCATTTTAAGCGCTACATTATATACAAAAGTATCACGACGTCGATTTTATTTCGATTCCATACATATGTTAGACATGATACAACTTATCGAGATCTCTTTATTTTCAGGTACCTGAGGTTCTTCTTGAACCATCATGTCTATTGTCTCTTCAGGAGATCTTATTACTATAAACTCGACTTGACCATCTTAATTACTTGCTCCAATTTTCGAGGAATTTTATTTTTGGAATCAACTAGTCTACCACGCTTTAGGCGTGCAATAGACTCATTACAAAAACATGTGGTTGTCCTCTTGGGATACAAATATAACTGGAGCATAAGCAGTTGATTATGTGACTTACTTAGTCACTCTATTAGATCAGTGAACTTGTCTGGTAATGTGTTCTTTAATATTGGTAAATGAATTATACTTTAAACTTCTAGTTCATAGTTTATAGTTTGAGGATCAAGATGACATGATAATTCATTTCACTTTTCACTTTCCAACTGCTTGTTATCTCCCCCTAATGTTGGGAACATTCATTCACTAAAGTGAAAAACCAATGAGCCATAAACAAATTTATCACTAATGGCTTTAAGTATTCAATCATAAACGATTATTTATACCCAACATATTCTCAAACTTTTTAGAAGTCACATTTTTGTGCGGTGTGGTGGATGAGTTTCAATATATGTCGCACAATCAAAATCTTTGATGAGACATCTTTGGTTTCTGACCAAAAACCAACTGTATGGGGAGAACTATAACTTATTGGCTTGATGTGAATTGATGATACTATATATAAAATTACATGTACCTAAATGAACTTTTGCTCCTCTCATGATTATTGGCTTTGTAACCAATAGTAGACGTTCAGTGATCACAATAACATTTATTCCAATGATCATTAATAATTTGGGAATCAAATTCACTATTAACAAATAAATATACTAATCTGGATTAATATGCTTGCTATCACATTAGCTAAGTTACAATCACACAAGCTTTAGGTTGTGGATTTGATAACCATTTAGACGATGCATCGATTTAAAACACTAAATGGTATCATGTTGGGATATGCATATCCTTTAATCACTTCCAGAATATTTAGGTATACACACCCTCATTTATTTTGTAAATATATAATTTCCCTTGAGAGCAAACATTACATGCAAATTATTATCTTGAAGAATCTTCTAGTTCTTCATTATGTTTCACATCATCGTTGACTCGGTGTGGTCTAACCGGTCATGCCAACTAATTAAATAATTATGATCCATAAACTTCTGGTTTATGATCGTATGTGTATTACTTGCTCGTATGTAATACAAAACATATGATACGAGAGAATATATTATAACTTCAAAGTTAAAACCATCACGCTATGCAATCACTCATTAGTTTGCCACTTTTGGTGGTCCATCTCATTATTAAAATGGTCATCATTACAATTCTTATAGTCAATCTCATCATTACAAATGACTCAATTAGGTCCATCATTACATTTACAATGATTAATATATAATCACATTCACTTTGGGGAATGGAGTAGAACCAAAACAAGCTCCATAGCTTTTCATTATTTACTTTGTCACGTGAGTATAAAATCATTTCATTTTTTCATATCTCTTATATTGATATTGCTACTTTAGGAACATATGTCTTAAGTGTGACAAACGAAAAGAATTTAATCGATTTTTCCTTGTAAAAAATGTTTTCTTTGCTTACCATCAATTGAGAAGTAGTTGAGTCATATAAGATTTATCAATCTTATATCTTACGACCTTTATAACGATCATTGTATAGTCATCACATTATTAACATGGTTGATCTCATTACATGAGCATCATAACAATTTCCTCAAATACCATTATTACGAACTTTACACCAATTATTATATCATCACATTCAGTTAACGAAATGGATTATAACCAAACAACTATCATGGTGACATCATTACAATTTTCTTAGTTATGTACATGATCACCACCTTTATCCCAATCATTGTATCATCACAATCAACCTTACATAAACTTTAACAATCTTGCTACTTTAAATGCATATTTGAGGTTTGGCAATGGAAATTATTTTATTCCACGTGTATAAATAATCTTTTCATCATATAACATCAATTATATGACCGAATCATTAATATTTATCGCTCCAAACACGCTTCAATATATTTATAATAAGCTTTAGGGAGTTTGATACATCGGATGTCATATTATAAACCAACATGGATCACAATTCAATCATGTTTATAACGTGTGATGATATACCACAACTTTGGTCACTTTAATGCTCATCATATGAACACAATGTATACATAAAGCTAGATTATACAATGCATGACTTTATGACATGTAACCAAGTAAAACAAGTTATAATACAACCTTATGAAATACGATTTTTATCACTTATAATAAAATATATAATCAATACACTATAGTTAATATCCAATACTATTGTTAAGTATTATGACCAATCCCCTATTAGATGCATGAGATATCGTTATCACTATAAAATAACGCATGGGTTCCTCTTGTAAAAATAAAGGAAATGAACAACAGTAAACCATTACTTGAATATTATTGATACATTTTTTTTATAAATCCTGGTACAACCCATGCATAAATATCAAAGTTTTTTTTAAATACTGTAGCAATATGTTATTGTAATAATGTATTGCATTAAAGGCTTGTATAGTGTATGTAATACCGAAATCAATCAATGTTTAAAATCGTAGAAATGAATGTCGAATGTGTACTACGCACTAGATCTCTTTAACATCTTAACTGTGTAAAGGTATTTTGGCATGCCTTCTATACGCTAGCATGACTACTAAAGCAACAAGTTGAGATGAGTAAAAACATATCACACTTAAAACAAGTTATATAATGTCTAATTTAATAAGGTAATGGTGATAATATTGTGATAATAATAATAATAAAGGTGGTTAAAACTTAATATGATAATGATACATGCAAGATTTATTATATATTTCTAAAGTAGGTATAGTCATAAGAAATCACAAAGTTTTCAAACTTAAATCCAGTTATGATCTAATTAATCATATATTAAAATTTATAAATGTATTCACCATTTATATAACTTCATATTTAAGCATATTAAAATAGATATATTAAAAGTAGATAAAACATAAATGTGATATTAACATATCATTAATTCATAATATATAATATTAAATACTTTAGAATGCTAAAATTATGAATATGAAAGTCAAGTGGTCAATTAAATACGGCTAAATGGAAGGTCACCAATCAACTAAATTTAAATAAAATCAATAAATTCACTCAAATTAATTTCATAGGCTCACGTTGCTTCGATCGATTTATCAAAACGTTTATGTGTTACTCAAGATTTAAACAAGGGAATTTATAAAGGAACCTATTTTGTATATCTATTTTAAGCCATTTATACATCTCTACGACTTATCTATAAACAATTCAAAAGAAAATATTTTTTTAACTAAATTTGTGTAGTCGAATCCCATAGCTTAAATTAAATATAAGAACCAAATATTAAAACAAGGTATCAAGTTTTAGTTTCTTAAAATCAGGATTCCAAAATTAGTTTGTTTTATAAACCATATTCATTTATCAATTGCATTCAGTAATCAAAGTAAGATAGCAATAAATCACATAACATGAAAATCAACTGTATGAAATTTGATGTATGACAACTACCATAAAAATAATTCATGATGATAAATTTGATGAATGATAATTTATTATATTTAATTGATGAAAATTAACCTAGATAACGAATGGTCACTAAAATATGATAAGTATGAAATATATTTAAAGCTTGTTGATGGTTGACGAATCCACCGTTATATTAAATTAAATGTTGAGACAAAATTTATTATGGAAAACATTATGTAATATTGAAAATAAAAGTTAAATAAATATCTGAATAAATAAATAAACATAGCAATATAAAGAATTAGAAAGTTATGTAACCGACTTTTAGACAACTTGTTCCAGTTACCGATAGTTCTCACCGCATCAAAATCATTTGTTTTCGAATACAAAATCAAATCTATATTTTGCAGAATAAGGATATGGTTGTTGGAAAAACATATTATTTAAATCTATGCATTACCACTTTAAACACATATAGGATCGAAGGATACCTGTTTTGCGATTCAATATCAGTACCTTTTGGATAATGGTTAGATTGAAAGCAAACAGTTGCATGGTGAAGCGTCCAGCGATGGCTTGTAACAATGGTTGCTCTAGAAACTTACATAATGCGATTCAACTCCATAAACAACTCGTACTAATAACGTGTTGTAAAACAACTAAACCTAATAGCAATATAAGGAGAAGAATAAAAGAATGAGGGAATGTAAAATCTTATTGATATATCATACAAATACAATAGCTAGTATTTATAGGACTTGACATTAATACAAATACAATAAAGGGGTGAGAGTTAAGCATGTGAAAAGTCACAATATTATAACTCATTCATAACACAATCTATATTTTTAGAACGAAAAGCAACATTACACTATGTGGTGTGCTTGACTAATACACCAAACCAACTACTCAACTACCCACTACTTTAACAAACTATCCGTTACCTCACTAATAGTCTTTAACAATGTTTCACTTAAATTTTTGTTCGTTATAATAGTTTTTTTTGAACGGCCAACAAAATAAAAGTCTGGCCACTTAGAATAACCTAATAGCGAAAGGTGACCCCATACGTCTGCGACTGCAGACAACATTGGGTAGCCCAACATCTCTAGTTCTGGAGAAAACCCGCCGTCCGAAGGTCCACTACGCTAAAACTCAATTGGAATCAGATTCGAACTTAAAACCTATAGCCTCAAACTTAAATTTTCACTTCCCCTCCAATACCAATTGAGTTGTAGCTCGTTGGCCTGTTATAATAATTTTATAAATGTGTGTTTACATATGTAAAAGAAAAACTACACCATCAAATATATTTTCTTAACGGCAAAACATATATAAAACTAGCAAACTAAAAGAAAAGAAGCACAAAACTCACATTAGAAGAAAAGGATTTTGGATTCACCCCACCCAACTTACATTTAGCTTTCTATTATATTAACATACCACCAATAATTAAGAATATCATCAAATAATAATATCTTGAACTGATCATCATACCCGAAGACTATATCGTTTCGGAATCTCCAAATCACCCACCCAGTAGCGGACCCATAAATTATTTTCTGTGGGTGCAGATGAGGGGTTCAACCGTATTTTCAGGGGGTGCGATCAGGTTTTTCCCTGAAAATACACTAATTTTTTTTTTCAAATGGTGCGTCCGCCCACCCACCCATCAACATAGGTCCGTCCCTGCACCCACCATATCGTCAATATAATTCCATGAATTAATTTTCTTTTCTTTGTCGATATATTTAAAGAATCGAGTCAAATAATCATACCCAGTGGTCTAAGATCACCAATGTGCATAACATCTCTCATTTAAAAAAAGAACTCCAAACCCTTGTATCTTCCAAAAACAAGCTTTCTTTTCTTTGTCGATATATCCACAGATCAAACCATAGTATCTCCTTCTCCATCTAACACCTCACCAGAGAGCCATATATCGCCTTTACATGGTAAAACAAATAGAGAATTTATAAAAAAGCTGTATATATTTCATTTGGGTCTTTAACCCATTTTACGTATATCATTTTTATCATAGAATGATCCTTTTGCGTATTTGAAAAAAAAAAAATAAAAAATAAAAAATAAAATATATTAAACAAATTATCTACCTCTACATGGCAATTGTGATTTGTGATTGACTGATTGTTAACTTGGTACAACTTTGGGCTTGTAAAAGCTTTTTAATCTAACGGACAACCCAGTATCATTTTCTTTTGGACCCAATCAATTTTATGACCCATCTATATAATTTTTAGTTTTTATTGAAGACGGGCAATGTGGTGTAGAGACGGGCATAATAACCGGTTCCAAACCCGACCCGTTAGAACCTACCCGGAACCGGTTCCAGTCCCAACCCGGTATAAAGCATACCTGTTTCCGGGTTTAAAAAACCCGACGGTTCCTACCCGGTTTCATATTTAAAAAAAAATAAGTTCCATACCCGGTTCCAACTTGTACCCGGTTCCTACCCGTACCCGGTTTCCATGGGTACCCGGTTCCTACCCGTACCCGGTGCCACTTTAATTATTAAAGTTTTATAAAGCTGGGCTTTATACTCTCAAAACAGAGCCCATCAAGCAAAGCCCACATACTATCATACCGTTGGAATCGATTTCTGACCATTGGAATCGATTCTAACGGTCAAATTCAAAATTTAATACAAATCTTACCGTTAGAACCGATTCCTGACCGTTGGAACCGGTTCCGCCTATAAAAACATTGCCATTTTTTCAAGATTATCAAACAATTCTCTCTAATCTTCTTCTTCTAGCTTATTCTTCTATAATGGCTACCAAAAATTCCAAAGTTACAAACTCCACATCCGTCAACAATGGTGATCAATCCGCTCCATTTGTCGTTGGAACATTATCACACAATCGCAATATTGATGTGTGGTGTAATTGGGACTTGGTCGAGTTGAGTGATGGTTCGCAAAAGGCCCAATGCAAACATTGTGGCTCCTTGTTAAGCAAGGACTCTAACTCAACGTTAAAGGAGGCGACACCCGGTCAAGTGCAACTCTCAAAAGACGGTACGATATTCCGTTATGAACATAACATAACTGCCGATTGGACACTTCGACGACCCCAATCTTACCAATCTTATTAGAGAGACGTTTCAACCACGCTACAAACACGTAAGTCGTCGTACTTTAAAACGCCATTGTTTGAAGTTATGGGAAAATGCTAGAAAAGATTTAATTGTTTGTTTTAAAAATTTAAAAACTAGTGTTAACTTAACTAGTGATGTGTGGTCGGCTCCACATGGTTTACCCGAATCGTACATTTGTGTCACCGCCCATTGGGTAGATCCCGATACATGGCAAATGATGAAGCGTACGATTGCTTTTGACGAGTTTCCGCTCCTCATACGGGAGAAAATATTTATAAAATTATAAACACCACAATAATAAAATATTCTTTAGAAGATAAAAAAATTTCAATATCATTTGACAATGCTTCAAACAACACATTGGCGATCGAAAAATTAAAGTTGAAGTATAAACCGATTGTTGATGGTGCATTTTATCACACTCGTTGTGTTGCACATATTATTAATTTAGTTGTGCAAACCGGGTTAAAAGATAAATTTGTTTCGGATTTTATTAAAGCTTTTAGAGTTATGCTACAAGATGTTTTCAAAAGTGGAAAAGAAAGATATCAAGATTATAAAAAACTTTGTAAAGATGTTAACCAAAAAATGATTGGACCTAATTGGGATATACCAACTCGTTGGAATTCAACTTGTCATATGTTTGAAATGGCTTTAAAACAAATGGGCACTTTAAAAACATTTCATACAACTTTAAGTGATGATTACCAAGTCGACCCTTTTCCCGACACGGCTTGGTCAAAAATTAAAACATTAAGTACTTTTTTAAAAGTTTTCAAAACATCAACATCGGTGATTTCGGGTGTGTATTATCCTACAAGTTCTAGAGTTTTATCCGAATTGTATTTGATAGCAACGAACTTTAAAATCTTTGAAAATTCAAGCGACATGTTGAGGAACATGTTGAAACCTATGATTGAAAATTTTTAAAAATATTTTTTGGATTTACCACCCGTTTTTCTATGTGTCGCCGCTTTAAATCCAATTTTAAATGTGACGGGTGTTGAAGCTATTATTGAGGAGATTTACGACATTAAGCATAGATCAAAGTTCTTCCAAATAGCCTGGTTTCTTTTTGTTTCCAACACTGTAACTGTCACACCCCAACTGATGGCGGAAACATCGGGGCGCGGCACTGAGCAAAACAGATTGTCCAGAAGTTTCCATAACAACTATATTTACCAAATATTTAAAGCAACACGTCCCATACCATGTCATAAATGATAATACAATTATTACAGAAAAGATCTAGTCACATTGTTCTGTTCTAACAACTCAGATTTTTATTACAGACAATTGTTTATTGTTGACCTAGGTCCTTCCTAGCCTCGATTTCACAGCAAAGTAAGAAAATAAGCATCCTAAGCACCTGTCACATACGTTAAAATAAAAGTCAATACACATAGTGTAAAGGTGAGTATACAAGTTTGATAATAGCATATAGAGTTCGAAATCGTTACGCATAACCAGCACGTACACAGTGTAAAATGAGGCATGTTAGTTATCGACATGAACCTATCGATACCAATGACTTCGGGTTGACTGCCCAAGGCAGTTCGCGATACACACTCTCCACTGTGAGCCATGTAACTAATTGTCCTTAACTAATTGAGCCAAACTATAGTACTATCGTTGCTAAGGCAGGTAGACAGCATTCCACGTGTAAACATAACAAACAAGCATTCATTAAGTCACGTATAACATGCGGTAATGGTTAGCGTTAAAGTATTGCGTAGTGTGTTTGATGTGATTTAGTATAAGTAACGTATGTAACACCCAAAAGTGCGTAAAGCAAAAAGGGATTCGAGTATACTCACAGCGATTGATGGATTGAAGGGAGCGCTAGAGAGTAGGGTTAGCCTGAATAGATTGATAGCATAACGATAAGCGACGCGTAAAACGGAACAAGTGACAGTGGGTCGAACAGCAGTTCGATCGTGTGACAACTCGAGTTTCCAAGATTCCGTCATCACGTTAATTGTACGTCAACTGTTTAGTTGTTTACTTACATGACTTGTTTGCCTTGTAATTGTACACGTTGGACTATATGTTGAGATGTTTGTTTGATATGTTATCTATTTAATGTGATTAAAGTGTTTGGTTACATGAACTTGTAAACTGTTTGAGATTAGGAACTATACCCGACGAAACAATTAGTGTTTCGGCACACCTCATTCGACGAAACACATTCGACGAAACATGGAGTTTCGTCATAACCCACACGACGAAACAAGGAGTTTCGCCGGCCCACTGTTACGCCGAAGCCCATTAAAGGCCCAGTACGTTTATAAGGGTATTTGTTGCGTGAAACTGTTGCACTCGACATTCATCAGGCCAATTGGAAACCCTAGAGCTCTCCTTCCCTACTGACGGCGATCTTGTGTTCTCGAAGCCCTTTTAGACCGATCAAGTTAGTATTTCCGTTTTACCACGGTTAGTGTTTAACCCTTGCATGACTAATTGATTGTTATCATTGCTAACTCTTAATCAAAAACATGATTCATCGATGTTATGTAATGCTTGATCTTATGTTTGGATTCCCTTAGGATTGTTGATGATGATTATCATGTTGCGTAGACTAAAACCTTGCAAAGCTTATATGTTGCAGTTGACTGTTAGGTTAAAGGATGCTAGCATAGCGTCTGGTCATGCTGATTAGATCATAAACATATGATGATTTCTGATAACAAAGAACTAGTCGACCTAAGTGAATCTCGATTATATGTAATGATTGTGTGGATCGAAGGAATGTTAGCAAACTGTTATGTATAGGACACGGGCTACATGTATTATGTTCTATGATTTCTGTGGTGTATGATGACTGCATAATCGATGATAGTATGTAACGGCTGAGTATGATTGTTAGGTTAGGGTTTCTGGGAAATCATCAGTTACACGGCGTAACTGACCTTATGGACGAAACGCCAAGGTGGACGAAACGGGTGGGTTTCGCCGAAGGGGTTCACGACGAAACAAGTATGTTTCGTCAAGTTGTTAATCAAGCATAGTAACTTGGTTAATTCTGTTAGTAGTTAACTAGGTTAGTGAAGATTATGTTAACTGATAAGGATAGTACAAGTAACTGTTGATTGTAAAGCATGGTTGCATGAGCTTGTATAACTGATAAATGCTATGCGTTAGCGTTAGTTGTTACCCGCATGTACGTGATGATCTTGACTGTTAGTCGAACTTTGTGAATGTCAACTGATTGTGTATACGGGCATACCATAGGCCTTGACTGATTAATTGGAACCAAGTAATTAATCAAACCGAGCAAACCAAGGTGAGTTCACACTCCTAAGGCATGGGATTCCCGGTGGGTTGGGAATGGGATTGAGTAACTACGACAGAACTTGTACATATACCACTACTAGACTACTTACCACCGTCCTCGGATTGGGAAGGACGCCAGCGCTAAACCTACGTACTCGCTATGTACCACCGTCCTCGGATTGGGAAGGACGCCAGCGCTAAATCTACGTACTCGCTACGTACCACTGTCCTCGGATTGGGAAGGGCACTTACGTAAAACCTACGTAATCTCATACTTATCACTGTCCTCGGATTGGGAAGGACACCTATAGATACAACTAGTCTAGAATATACAACATGGGAAGCCCCCACTAAATATCGTAAAGGTTTGGGAAACAAGGATACTGGGTAATACATGACTCTGAAACAAACTTACGGTTTCTGAAACGAACTCAATAACTGAACAATCAACTGTGAACTCGCTCAACTTTGTTGTTGACTCGTTGTTACATGCCTTGCAGGTCGATAGGTACTCATGGAGCTTGCACAGGGAGGCGCGGTCGTTGTGGGACATGGAGAGTGGGTGCCATGTTAAAAACATTATAACATTTCAAACTTAATACTTATGTTGGGTTTTCACATTTATGCTTCCGCTAAACACTTAACTATGTTTTGTTTTGAACACCTTTCGTATTGTTGGATTGAATTTTATTTATTACTTACAATGTTCAATATGATTGGTGGCTTGATCTTGGTCAGTCACGCCTCCAGGCGGTGATACTCCGCGTGTGGATTTTGGGGTTGTGACAGATTGGTATCAGAGCCATTGGTTATAGTGAACTTGGTTTTAAAAAGGGGGAAACTTTTGGGATAAAACCAGACTATAACCTGAACAGTGCTCAACGATCCACAACGACGCTTCGCTCCACGTACAAGACTCGACATTATAGGTGATATGATTCATGTTTATATTGCTTACTTGTTAATTACATAGTACATTGCTCATAGTATGCTTAGATAAATGTAACAACTATTGCTTGAAACACATGCGTGCTTACTCTTTTCTGTCATCGCACTTTCGCGAACCTCTCTCACTCATGTTTCCTTTGGTATGAAGATCATGAGTGGACGTGTCAACATGACTCAAGCCCAGCTGATGGCTTTAATCAACGAACAAGTTGCTGCGGCACTTGCAGCCGCTCAACCAGGAGGTATACCCTGCAGTCGCAACTCACTCTAGGATCTTTAGATCCTACCCTCATAAACCAACTCTTGTGAATTAACTTTTTCCTGTTCTTATACACGCAACAGGTCAGCATGCTCAGCCGCCTGTGTGCACGTTCAAGACTTTTATGGACTGTCGTCCTAGTACTTTCAGTGGCACTGAAGGGGCCGTTGGACTCCTCCACTGGTTCGAGAAGCTCGAATCGGTCTTCGAAATGTGTGAATGCCCTGAGGCTCGTAGGGTGAAGTATGCCACTGGTACTCTCGAAGGCGTTGCGTTGACTTGGTGGAACGCGCAAGTTCAAATGTTAGGGCTGGCAGCTGCAAACGCCACCCCAAGGAACGACTTCAAGGAACTGATCAAGCGAGAATATTGTAATCGTGATGACATCCACAAGCTGGAAGTGGAGTTCTTTAACCTGAAGATGATGGGGTCAGAGATAGAGGCGTATACGAAGCGATCCAATGAACTGGCAGTGTTATGTCCAACTATGGTGGATCCTCCCATCAAGCGTATCGAGCTGTACCTCAAAGGCTTAGTACCAGAGATTCAAAGCCATGTGACTTCTGCTAACCTTGCTACCATCCAGGATGTTACTCGTCTTGCTCATCGTCTCACAGACCAGGCAGTGGAACAGAACAAGCTGCCTAAGCGTATAGGTGCTACCGATACTACTACTTCTGCTATTCCCAGTGACAACAAACGAAAATGGGATGGAGCCTCCAGCAAGGGTTCAACTACAGTTCAGTCCCAGGCACAGCAGCGAAAGATTGATGACTACCAGAGTCCTGGTCAGCAATCTTCTGGTAGTCAAGGGCAGAGTGGATATCGAGGAAACCACCCAAAGTGCAACAAATGCAACAAGCACCACAGTGGTCAGTGCAACAAGGGACGTTGTCAGAGGTGTCTCAAGATGGGTCATGAAGCCAGGGATTGCAGGAGCTCACGGCCTGCAAATCAGAATCGTCAGCAGCAACAGCAAGCACCTCAGAATCAGCAACAGCAACAGCGGATGCTTTTAGTGTGGCGCTGAAGGTCACTTCAAGAGACACTGCCCGCAGTTAAATCAGAATCAGAATCACAACCAAGGAAACGGGAACAATAATGGGGGCAACAATGGGGGAAACAATGATGGCAACGGTGCCAGGGGTCGAGTGTTCGTGCTGGGTCAGGGTGACGCAAGGAATGATCCTAACGTAGTGATGGGTAAGTTCCTTCTCGACGACTTTTATGTTACTGTTTTATTTGATTCGGGTGCCGATACCAGTTATGTGTCTCTAAAAGTTAGTCAAATGCTTAAATGCATACCAACACTTTTGAACTCCAAGCATGTCGTAGAGTTAGCAAATGGTAAAAGCCTAGAGGCCACGCATATAATTAAGGGTTGTAATCTCGTCTTAGCGGGTCAGACCTTCTCCATCAATCTTATTCCTATAGTTCTGGGTAGTTTCGACATCGTCATTGGGATGGATTGGTTATCCCAATAGCAAGCAGAGATCCTGTGCAAGGAAAAGATTGTTCGTATTCCCCGTTCTGGCAAAGAACCTCTCGTGATTCAAGGCGACAAGAGTGGTGCTGTTGTGGGCATCATCTCTTTCCTAAAGGCCCAGAAGTGTTTGCGAAAGGGCCACACTGCTATTTTAGCACTTGTTACTGACGCATCATCAAAAGAGAAGAAAATAGAGGATATTCCAGTAGTACGTGACTTTCCTCAAGTGTTTCCCGAGGAATTACCTGGCCTACCGCCTCATCGCCAGGTCGAATTCCAAATCGAGTTGGCTCCTGGAGCAGCACCCATAGCTCGAGCACCTTATCGCTTAGCTCCAACCGAACTAGAAGAACTGTCCAAACAATTGCAAGAACTCTTGAATAAGGGTTTCATTCGTCCTAGCTCTTCGCCCTGGGGAGCTCCAGTGTTGTTTGTGAAGAAGAAAGACGGTACCTTCCGTATGTGCATAGATTACCGTGAACTCAACAAGGTGACCGTGAAGAATTGCTATCCACTTCTACGTATTGATGACTTGTTCAATCAGCTGCAAGGGTCGAGCTACTACTCGAAGATTGACCTGAGGTCAGGTTACCATCAACTGAGAGTCCGAGGCGAGGATATCTCTAAGACAGCATTCAGGACTCAGTATGGGCATTACGAGTTCCTAGTTATGCCTTTTGGATTAACCAACGCACCTGCAGTCTTCATGGATCTTATGAACAGAGTGTGCAAGCCCTACTTGGATAAATTTGTTATTGTATTCATCGACGACATCCTAATCTATTCTAAGAGTCAGGAGGAACACGAGCACCATCTACGGCTTATTTTAGAACTCCTTCGAACAGAACAGTTGTATGCTAAGTTTTCGAAATGTGACTTTTGGCTTCGTGAAGTCCACTTTCTAGGCCACGTGGTAAACAAGGATGGGATTCATGTTGATCCATCCAAGGTAGACTCGATCAAGAACTGGCCTGCACCCCGTACACCAACAGAAATTCACCAATTCTTGGGTTTGGTGGGCTACTACAGAAGTTTCATCAAAGACTTTTCCAAGATTGCGCAGCCGCTTACTTTGCTAACTCAGAAGGGTGTCACCTATCGTTGGGGTGATGCTCAAGAATCAGCGTTCCAACATTTGAAGAGTATACTATGTAGCGCACCTATTCTTTCATTGCCGGAGGGCACAGACGATTTCGTGGTTTATTGTGACACATCAATTCAGGGTCTTGGTTGTGTATTGATGCAACGGGATAAAGTCATTGCTTACGCCTCGCGCCAACTTAAGATTCACGAAAGGAATTACACTACACACGATTTGGAGCTGGGAGCTGTTGTTTTCGCACTTAAGATATGGAGACATTACCTGTACGGTACTAAGTGCACCATTTACACTGATCACAGGAGTCTCGAGCATATCTTCAAACAGAAGGAGTTGAACAGGCGAAAACGTCGATGGGTCGAGCTATTGAATGATTACGAATGTGCCATCAAGTACCATCCGGGCAAAGCCAATGTTGTGGCCAACGCCCTCCGTCGAAAGGATACTACGCCTAAGCGTGTGCGAGCATTACAACTCACCATTCAATCTAGTCTTCCTTCTCAGATACGAGATGCTCAGGCAGAAGCATTGAAACCAGAAAACGTCAGGGCTGAAGCCCTACGCGGCTCAAGGCAATGGTTAGAACAAAAGGAAGACGACGCCTACTACGTAACATGACGCATTTGGGTCCCACTCTATGGCAATTTACGAGAACTTGTAATGGATGAAGCACATAAGTCTCGTTACTCGGTACATCCTGGCTCGGATAAGATGTACCACAATCTCAGAACTACGTATTGGTGGCCTAGCGTGAAAGCTCACATAGCAACTTACGTTAGCAAGTGTTTGACTTGCGCAAGAGTCAAGACCGAATATCAGAAACCATCGGGCCTACTCCAACAACCAGAGATACCACAATGGAAATGGGAGCAAATTTCCATGGATTTTGTTACTGGCCTGCCTAGATCTCAACGTGGAAATGACACTATTTGGGTGATCGTGGATCGACTCACAAAGTCTGCACACTTCTTGGCTATCAAGGAAACGGATAAGTTCTCCACCTTAGGAGACGTTTATCTAAGGGAAGTGGTTTCGAGGCACGGGGTGCCAACCTCCATTATTTCCGATCGTGATGCACGTTTTACTTCTGAATTGTGGCAAGTTATGCACAAATCCTTTGGCTCACGTTTAGACATGAGCACCGCTTATCATCCACAAACGGATGGGCAGTCTGAACGCACCATTCAAACTCTTGAAGACATGCTTCGTGCATGTGTGATTGATTTTGGCAACGGCTGGGAAAAACATCTACCGTTAGTGGAATTTTCGTATAATAATAGCTACCACACCAGCATTCAGGCCGCTCCATTTGAGGCGTTGTACGGGCGTAAATGCCGATCACCTCTTTGTTGGGCAGAGGTGGGGGATAGTCAGATCACGGGTCCAGAACTTGTAGCAGACACAACGGAAAGGATTGCACAAATACGACAATGAATGGCGGCAGCTCGTGACCGTCAGAAAAGCTACGCTGATAAGCGTAGGATACCTCTAGAATTTCAGGTCGGGGACCGGGTTCTACTTAAAGTCTCACCCTGGAAGGGTGTGGTTCGCTTTGGAAAAAGGGGCAAACTCAATCCGCGTTACGTCGGACCGTTTGAAATCATAGAGAAAATAGGCAAAGTGGCCTACAAACTGAACCTACCAGCAGAACTCAGTGGAGTTCACAACGTTTTTCACGTGTGAAATCTGAAGAAGTGTCTGTCAGATGAGACCCTCATAGTTCCTTTGAAGGAGCTCACTATCGACGATCAGTTGCGATTCGTCGAGGAACCAGTCGAAATCACAGACCGAGACGTGAAGGTTCTCAAGCGCACCAGAATACCTCTTATTCGAGTTCGTTGGAACTCCCGTCGCGGCCCAGAGTTCACCTGGGAACAAGAAGATCAAATGAAACTCAAGTATCCCCAGTTGTTCGAGAACAGTGCAACCACTACTGAGGCTGAAGCTACTACAGAATTTCGGGACGAAATTCCAAACCAACGGGGGGATGATGTGACACCCCAGGAAAACCAGTAAACCACACAACTTAACTAGCTTCCTCAGTAACCGCATGCTAAATTTCGGGATGAAATTTCTTTCAAGTTGGGGATAATGTGACAACTCGAGTTTCCAAGATTCCGTCTTCACGTTAATTGTACGTCAACTGTTTAGTTGTTTACTTACACGACTTGTTTGCCTTGTAATTGTACACGTTGGACTATATGTTGAGATGTTTGTTTGATATGTTATCTATTTAATGTGATTAAAGTGTTTGGTTACATGAACTTGTAAACTGTTTGAGATTAGGAACTATACCTGACGAAACAATTAGTGTTTCGCCACACCTCATTCGACGAAACACATTCGACGAAACATGGAGTTTCGTCATAACCCACACGACGAAACAGGGAGTTTCGCCGACCCACTGTTACGCCGAAGCCCATTAAGGGCCCAGTACGTTTATAAGGGTATTTGTTGCATGAAACTGTTGCACTTGACATTCATCAGGCCAATTGGAAACCCTAGAGCTCTCCCTCCCTACTGACGGCGATCTTGTGTTCTCGAAGCCCTTTTAGACCGATCAAGTTAGTATTTCCGTTTTACCACGGTTAGTGTTTAACCCTTGCATGACTAATTGATTGTTATCATTGCTAACTGTTAATCGAAAACATGATTCATCGATGTTATGTAATGCTTGATCTTATGTTTGGATTCCCTTAGGATTGTTGATGATGATTATCATGTTGCGTAGACTAAAACCTTGCAAAGCTTATATGTTGCAGTTGACTGTTAGGTTAAAGGATGCTAGCATAGCGTCTGGTCATGCTGATTAGATCATAAACATATGATGATTTCTGATAACAAAGAACTAGTAGACCTAAGTGAATCTCGATTATATGTAATGATTGTGTGGATCGAAGGAATGTTAGCAAACTGTTATGTATAGGACACGGGCTACATGTATTATGTTCAATGATTTCTGTGTTGTATGATGACTGCATAATCGATGATAGTATGTAACGACTGAGTATGATTGTTAGGGTTTCTGGGAAATCATCAGTTACACGGTGTAACTGACCTTATGGACGAAACGCCAAGGTCGACGAAACGGGTGGGTTTCGCCGAGGGTAATCACGACGAAACGGGTGGGTTTCGCCGAAGGGGTTCACGACGAAACAAGTATGTTTCGTCAAGTTGTTAATCAAGCACAGTAACTCGGTTAATTCTGTTAGTAGTTAACTAGGTTAGTGAAGATTATGTTAACTGATAAGGATAGTACAAGTAACTGTTGATTGTAAAGCATGGTTGCATGAGCTTGTATAACTGATAAATGCTATGCGTTAGCGTTAGTTGTTACCCGCATGTACGTGATGATCTTGACTGTTAGTCGAACTTTGTGAATGTCAACTGATTGTGTATACGTGCATACCATAGGCCTTGACTGATTAATTGGAACCAAGTAATTAATCAAACCGAGCAAACCAAGGTGAGTTCACACTCCTAAGGCATGGGATTCCAGGTGGGTTGGGAATGGGATTGAGTAACTACGACAGAACTTGTACATATACCACTACTAGACTACTTACCACCGTCCTCGGATTGGGAAGGACGCCAGCGCTAAACCTACGTACTCGCTACGTACAACCGTCCTCGGATTGGGAAGGACGCCAACGCTAAATCTACGGACTCGCTACGTACCACTGTCCTCGGATTGGGAAGGGCACTTACGTAAAACCTACGTAATCTCATACTTATCACTGTCCTCGGATTGGGAAGGACACCTATAGATACAACTAGTCTAGAATATACAACATGGGAAGCCCCCACTAAATATCGTAAAGGTTTGGGAAACAAGGATACTGGGTAATACATGACTCTGAAACAAACTTACGGTTTCTGAAACGAACTCAATAACTGAACAATCAACAGTGAACTCGCTCAACTTTGTTGTTGACTCGTTGTTACATGCCTTGCAGGTCGATAGGTACTCATGGAGCTTGCACAGGGAGGCGCGATAGTTGTGGGACATGGACAGTGGGTGCCATGTTAAAAACATTATAACATTTTGAACTTAATACTTATGTTGGGTTTTCACATTTATGCTTCCGCTAAACACTTAACTATGTTTTGTTTTGAACACCTTTCGTATTGTTGGATTGAATTTTATTTATTACTTACAATGTTCAATATGATTGGTGGCTTGATCTTGGTCAGTCACGCCTCGAGGCGGTGATACTCCGCGTGTGGATTTTGGGGGTGTGACAGATCGGATGGTATTCCGATCGGACAGCCGGTCGTTCGGGTGACAGTCCGCTCGGATGGTCATCCGGTCGGGTGACCTTTAGAGTGGATTGTTTCTTCCTTTGTGAAGGATGTGTTTGTGTATGATGGTTTGACTTTTGAAGTTTTCGTTGCAGCATTTGAAAACATGGAAGTATCACTACCTTTCAGGTCGGTCGATCGATCGGACGTTCGATCGGACAACAACCTGGTCGGTTGGACACTTTAGTGAGAACCGTTCACAACATTTTGTCACTCGATCGGACGATTGTTCGATCGGGTGGCAACCTTTGTGTATCGAACATGTTGAAAATTGTTTAAGTGTTGAGTTCCAGACATCACATGGTCGAAGGGCCGGTCGTTCGGGTGGCAACCCGATCGGACGGCAGTCCGTTCGGTGTCCAAAACTCTTGGAGTTTGAAATGATGGTTAAGTGTGGGGCCAAAGTGCAAGTCGATCGGGTGAAACCTGATCGGTTGATAATCCGATCGGACGGCATTCCATCCTGGTCGGACAGAGAGTGCCAAAAATAGTAAGTTTGATGGTGACATGGGGTATTTATAGGGTTTCCCAAAAAGGAAAGGGGAGGAGAGGGGCTGGTCGATCGGTTGGCAGCCCGATCGAACAGCTGGCCGATCGAGCGGCAACTCGATCGAACGGCTGGTCGATCGGCTGGTCACTTGATCGATCAGTTGCTGGGTTTGAGTGTTCGGCGTGACACGTTTTGTCGTTTTGATTGCGAATGCGAGTGTTGCGATGCGATAGAGTTTCCTAGTCAAATTACTTTTAATCCCAACTACTATATCAACATACAATCATCCTTATTTCGTATTCGTTTAGCGTTTGCGATTTGATTGCGATTGAGTTTCGATTGATCACCACAACATATCATAAATAAACACGCACAAGTAACACATAAGGCACACACACACGTATAACAATAACCAAAATGCGTAAATTCGAGTTGCGAGCGCGATTGCGATAGCGATGAAGCGATAAAATATGCGATAAATATCAAATAAACCTTGATTAATAATAAGTACTCCACATAATACAACTAAAGCGGTAACATAATTAGACTAATTACAAGTCAAAGAAGTCAAAACAGGAATTGAGCAAGGAACGACAGATCGCAATTAGCAATCTTTTCTTCCTTTCACTTCAATCTTGACTTTGACTTTGACTTTCGAAACACGGGGTGTTACAGCCTCCCCTAGTTGAGGAAATTTTGTCCCGAAATTAGGCCAAAGCCGTAACAAACAACTGCGGGTACTTCGCCTTCATGTCGCTTTCGAGTTCCCAAGTGAACTCCGCGCCTCGTTTGCCTTCCCATCGGACTTTCACAATGGGAATGCGCGAGCGTCTGAGCTGCTTGGTTTGGCGATCCATGATTTCGACAGGCTTCTCCACGAAGTGTAGTGTTTCGTTTACTTGGAGGTCATCGAGAGGTACAATTAAATAATGCTCAGCCAGGCACTTCCGGAGGTTCGACACATGGAAAGTCGGGTGAACGTTACTAAGTTCCTCCGGTAGTTCGAGTCTGTAGGCGAATTTTCCGATCCTTTCCAGAATCTTAAAAGGTCCAACATATCAAGGCGCTAGTTTCCCTTTCTTGCCGAATCTGACCACACCCTTCCAAGGTGATACCCCTAGGAGTACGTAGTCACCAACGTCAAATTCAAGGGGCTTGCATCGTCTATCGGCGTAAGTTTTCTGTCAACTCCGAGCTTTCAGCAGGTTGTCTCGAATTTGGAGGACTTTTTCAGTCATTTCTTGCAATAGCTCAGGACCGGTTAATTGCGAGTGCCCGATCTCGTGCCATACAATAGGCGATCGACATTTTCTTCCGTATAAAGCCTCGAATGGTGCCATCTGAATGCTGGAATGATAACTGTTGTTATACGAGAATTCAACTAACGGAAGGTAAGCATCCCAATTACCACCGAAATCTATGACACACGAACGGAGCATGTCTTCAAGAGTACGGATCATTCTCTCAGTCTGACCGTCGGTTTGAGGGTGGAATGCGGTACTCAGATTACGCGTAGTATCGAGAGCCGCTTGAAACGTTTCCCACAGTTGCGAGGTAAACCGAGCATCACAGTCAGAGATGATGTTGCAAGGCGTCCCATGTCGACAAATGATCTCATTGGTGTAGATTCGGGCTAATCGTTCTACTTTGTAGTCTTCCCGTATTGGCAAAAAGTGAGCTGATTTGGTCAAACGGTCGACAACAACCCAAATGTTGTCGTGACCTGATGGCGTGCACGGGAGCTTTGTTATGAAGTCCATAGCTATACTTTCCGACTTCCACATAGGGATCGGGGGTTGTTCGAGTAAGCCAGAGGGTCTTTGGTGTTCAACCTAGACTTTTGAGCAAGTCAGGCACTTCCCAACGTAGAGAGCGATATCCCTTTTCATACCTAGCCACCAGTACTTGTAACGAAGGTCCTGGTACATTTTATCGGCACCGGGATGAATAGAATACCGGGATTTTTGGGCTTCGTCCATCAAAATCTATCGTAAATTGGTCCGCTTAGGGATCCAAATTCGGTCCAGAAAGTGGAATATCCCATTCGACTTATTCACAAGTTGGGCTCCATCGTGATAGATTCTTTCCTTCTTCAAAGTGCGTTCATTGAAACATGCATGCTGGGCTTCGCGGATGAGGGTTTCGAGATCGTATTGGGCTTGGACATCACGAATGCTGAGCAGATAGCTCCGCCTACTGAGGGCGTCAGCAACGACATTTGATTTGCCTGGGTGATAACGAATCTCACAGTTGTAATCGTTGAGAAGTTCTACCCATCGGCGTTGACGCATATTAAGTTCCTTCCGGTCAAAGATATGTTGTAGGCTCCTATGATCGGTGAAGATCGTACACTTGGTTCCATACAGATAGTGTCGCCAAATCTTTAACGCAAAAACAACTGCGCCTAGCTCGAGATCATGGGTTATATAGTTCTTCTCGTGGATTTTGAGCTGACGAGATGCGTACGTAATGACCTTGTCCCGTTGCATGAGGACACAACCAAGACCAAGGTTCGAAGCATCACAATAGACAATGAAGTCGTCGCTTCCGTCGGGTAGAGTGAGGATAGGAGCATTGCAAAGCATGTGCTTGAGGGTTTGTAAAGCAGACTCTTGTTCAGTTTCCCAAACAAAAGGCTTGTCTTTATGCGTGAGAGCGGTAAGCGGCACATCGTTTTTTGAGAATCCTTCAATAAATCGTCGATAATAGCCCGCTAATCCGAGAAAAGAACGGACTTCAGACGGGTTCTTAGGTGTAATCCAACTCTTAACTGCTTCAATCTTCGCGGGATCGACGTGAATACCTTGACTATTGACGATGTGACCAAGAAATTAAACCTTCCCCAGCCAGAATTAACACTTGGAGAACTTGGCATAGAGTCGGTTCCCCTAGAGTAGCTCGAGAACCAAACGTAGATGTTGCGCGTGTTCGGCTTTCGACTTGGAATAGATCAAGACATCATCGATGAACACGATGACGAAACGGTCGAGATAAGGTTTACGCACGCAATTCATTAGATCCATGAAAACCGCGGGTGCATTAGTTAAACCAAAGGGCATAACAACGAACTCATAGTGGCCGTATCGAGTGCGAAAAGCGGTTTTGGGTATGTCCTCCTCTTGAATGCGTAACTGGTGATAGCCTGAGCGTAGATCGATCTTCGAGAAACACGTAGCGCCTTATAGCTGGTCAAACAAATCATCAATGCGAGGCAGGGGATAGCGATTCTTGATAGTCAACTTATTCAATTCCCGATAGTCGATGCATATCCTAAACGACCCATCCTTATTTTTGACGAAAAGGACTGGCGCACCCCAAGGAGAGGTGCTCGGGCGAATGATGAATTTATCAAGTAATTCCTGAAGCTGGCTTGAGAGTTCACGCATCTCGGAGGGAGCGAGTCGGTAAGGGGCTTTGGCAATAGGGTTTGCTCCAGGAATGAGGTCGATACGAAAGTCGATATCACGACTTGGCGGAAGTCCGGGAAGATCCTCAGGAAAAACGTTAGGAAATTCACGAACCACAGGAACGTCTTTCACTTATGTCTTTCCTTTTTTTTCCTTCTCCGCTACTACAATGTTAGCTAAGAAAGCTCTGTATTCCTTGCGGAGATACTTGCTAGCTTGGACACATGACATAAGCTTGAGACCTTTCGAAGCAGTTTCACCATAGACACACAATAGATCACCATTCGTGAGCGACAATCGAATCATTTTGTCGAAGCACACAACTTCAGCATGGTTTTCACGAAGAAAGTCCACGCCAACTATGACGTAAAAACTTACGAGTTGCATCGGGATAAAGTCAATTGGGAAGATGTGATTGTTGAGCTCAAGAGTACAATCACGAAGAACAGAATTAACGGCGACAGTTCTTCCGGTAGCGACTTCAACATCGAACGTCAAGGGGATATGAGAGCGCTTACGACTAAGGAGTTTCTCGAATTCAAACGACACAAAGCAGTTATCGGCTCCAGTATCTAACAAACACGATGCATAAATACCATTCACAAGGAACATACCATTGACCACGTTGTTGTCAGCCTGGGCTTGGTGCACATTGATGTTGAAAGTTCTGGCATGTGCGGCTTGCTGTTGCCGCTGAGGTTGTTGCTGCTGTTGAGGTTGCTGCGGCTGGGGCTCTTGTTTCACAACCCTATTCGGACACATGTTCGCGAAGTGGTTGCGATCACCACACGCGAAACAGACTCTGGCGTTGACCGCGGGTGCCTGAGCCGCTTGTTGGCCTTGTGGGGCTGGGAGCAGAGCTTGATGAGCAGGGGCTTGAACTGGTGCTTGTCGACGACCAATACGGCAATTTCCAGTGAAGTGGCCGTACATATTGCAGTGAGCGCAAAAACGGCAAGCTAGACCCACCGGGTGATGATAAGTGCATGTCGGGCAGGCAGGGTGAGGGTCTATGTATGCACGCTTTGCAGGCGGTGCATAGGTAACTGGTGCTGGTCGGTGCTGAGTCTGCTGCTGAGCCGGTACAACTTGTAGTGGAGCAGTAGCGATAACACCTAGCCACTGTTATTTCTTGCCGGAGGGGTAATTATCATTGTATTTCTCATAAATAGAATCTTCTCAATTCATGATTAAAATGAATCTTTTATTAGAGCTTTTATCAAAGAACAAGGTAATTAGTATTCACACGATGGATCATATTCTAGAACCCAGTAGTACCAATAAACAAGAAATAACAGTGGCTAGGTGTTATCGGTTATTTACCATACTTTCAACGTTCTAGTCATCATCCTCACGGCATACTAACACCCATCACATTTTATCTACGCAAGTAATTAGCTTATCTCAAAGCTTATACTAAGGCATCTTTCTTAAGTTCAAGTCTAAATACTATCCTTGTTGCTACCAGTTAATAACAATTTACTAACTCTTTCATTTAAGCTTAGGTATTATTACAACACCTAATTGCTTAAACCAGTGGCTCTGATACCACCTTTTTTCACGACCCCCGACCATACCCAAGACAGGAGCCGCGAGCAGTCAAGTGGTACCGGTGATTATTTAAAAAAAACATTGCAGCGGAAATGTTCATCAGGATCGTCAGTTAGGAAAAATATCAGAGTTTAGAAACACCGGATTTTATTTATTAAATAGATGGGATAAAACCCATGTTTTACAAAGGTAGCTTTAATAAGGGATAATCCCGAATATATGAAACCATGTTTTCTTAATTTAATTCAATTGATAAAATAAGCCACTTCTTTAAGCCTTTCGGTGCCGTATCACCACTCTTATTCCAATCTACTGTCATTACCTGAAACGCATTTTAAAAAGGTTTGGTAAGCAGGAAATACTGGTGAGTTCATTCATTTTTGTACAAAACGACACTTTGTTATAAATTACAGCATAAGAGCGATTACAATGGCTACTATCTTATTTTTATCTGGCGCCGTGTCACACCCTGGTGACGATGGTCATACCACTATTGAGTCCTTTCACCCAAGTAGTGATGATTATCACTGTTAGGTTGATGAACCTAACCGTGAGAGATTAGTAATGTGCACAATACCCCACTTGCCAGTGATTCAAGATAACAAAGACTTACTCCCTGTAATTATAACTTTTTGAAAACAATTTAGGTATAGTAAAACATTGTTGATAAAAGAGAATGACTCACCTTGTTAGCATATAGTCTTTGATTAAACAAGCGTCTTGATTCTATGCCTTCTGATAACTAAGCATCTACTTTATAGTTCTGAATCTTCTGATGATTAGTTATCTTGTTTGATTGTAAGTGTAGGGTGTGGAGTTTTCTGGTAGTTAAACATTTAGTTTAACAGAGTGGAATACGTATTAGTGTTAAACCCAATCAAACCTAACGATGGTCACGAGATCAGAACCTTAACGAAATTCACAAAGTATAGTCTTATTTAGACAGTACTTTGGCATTCGTTTCAGAACAAAATTCACAAAGTATAGTCTTATTTAGATAGCACATTGGCATTCGTTAGTTGGTTCCCGAATCGATCGGACAGAATATCGCATCGGTGATTATTGGTTAGAATGTCGCAACCCCCGATCCCTGACCCCCGGAAACGGGCGGACGCGAACTCAGTGACGGTGGTATCAGGTTGTTTTAATTTGGCAGCGGAAATTACATCAGGACCGTAGTTAGGAAATGTTTATCAGAGTAAAACCACCATATTTAATATTAATAATTACATGGGCAAAACCCAAGTTTCTTATTACAATACTTTTATAGGGATAAACCCTATTTTATTGAATTTAAAACATCGTCTTTTAGGTAACTTTTATAGCCACATTTTTCCCAAGCCTTCAGTGCTCTCCAGCTGGCTTTTTTTACTAATTGGCTTTCATATTGTGTTACCTGAAACGCGTTTTTAAAAACATTTGTCAGTGGGAAATACTGGTGAGTGAATCCCAGTTTAATCAAGTTTAAATAAAAAGTCACAGTGAACAGTATTGAGAGCGATCACATTGTTTATTTCTACACAATTACTCCATTAGTACTGTCAATCCTGACTTGTGGGTCATATTACCCATTGGCTAACTCATTGTCCAATGGTAACGTATTGTCATCCCGACTTACTACTCACAGTGTAGTAAATTTTGTATACAAAACCCCAACATACCGGCAGTAATTGAAGAACTACAAAGACTCAATCACCGCTTAATCGCATTGTAAAACATTTAAGGTTTTGTAAAACATTACAAAAAAAGATTAACAAAAAGAGGATAAACTCACATTGCTATCTTAGACTTTGCGTAAGGGTTTCCTGGATATAATCTATAATTTATACAAATGTACATTGGTTAGTGTCATAACCCTTTGAAAATATTAATGATACCCTCCCCGAGACGGCATTCCAACAACTACGTCGGGCAGAACCACGACAGTTGTTACGGAACCCTAAATCAATCGGGCAGCGTATCTATTATGAAACCGGGGTTATAATACTTACAACGGAGCAGAACCTCGCTAATTAGGGGGATATAATACCCGTGTATTAATTCTACTACTTCAGAATTCGTTTAGAAAGAAAAGATGTGAGCGACGGAAAGTGAAATCCCGATGCTTTCTTATATAGGGCCTGATTCTGAGTCTCACGCGCCCCGCGTAAAGGTAGCCTTAGGGCTACGCGGCCCGCGTCAACCCTGGTCAACAGGGTAGCTTGTCCCGGTCATGATCTAGACCTGCCACGATGTCGACACGTGTCGGCTCAGGGTGTTGCCGTGTTGTTCATCTCTCACGGCCCGCGTTAACTAAACGGGAACTCTTATGCGGCCCGCTTGAACTAAAGAAACCAACGATATCAGTTTTCAACCCTGATACCGCCCGCGTAAAAGCTTGGGGTGGGTCTACGCGGCCCGCCTCAGCTTAATTTTTATTGTTTTTAATTTATTTTATATGTTATAATATATTTCGAGCTCGGTTTTAACATACGGGGTGTATTTAAAGACATTTTTAAGGGTAATTTAAAATATACTAGAGTGTCGGTTTTACCGAGGGTTGTTACATTCTCCCCACCTTGTATTAGAGCTCGTCCTCGAGATCTTACTGGAACAAGTACGGATATTTCCTTTGCATTTCCGATTCGAGTTCCCATGTGTACTCAGGTCCTCTTTTGGAGTCCCATTTCACTTTGACCAGAACTAGTCTCTTATGCTTGAGATTCTTGATTTTCCTGTCTTCAATTTGTAGAGGCCTTTCTACAAACTTAAGTTGTTCATTTACCTCTATATCCTTAAGAGGCACTATTAGTGATTCATCAGTTAAACACTTTTTGAGATTTGATACATGAAACACATCATGTATTCCTGCCATTTCCTCTGGCAGTTGTAGCTGATAGGCTACGGGTCCTATTCTTCTAATAATCTCAAAAGGTCCAACATACCTGGGACTTAGTTTTCCTCGTTTGATGAATCTTACTACTCCTTTCCAAGGAGAGACTTTTAACAATACTTTATCTCCTACTTTAAACTCCAATGGCTTGCGTCGGTTATCAGCATAACTCTTCTGTCGATCACGTGCTGCTTTCAGTCGTTCCTTGACTTGAATAATCTTATCAGTTGTTTCTTGCACTATCGCAGGTCCAGATAGTTGCTTTTCTCCAATTTATGCCCAACAGACTGGGGTTTGGCATTTACGTCCATAAAGTGCTTCGAATGGTGCAGCATTGATACTTGTGTGATAACTATTATTGTAAGAAAATTCTATTAAAGGTAAGTGATCGTCCCAATTACCTCCAAAATCAATTACACAAGCTCTAAGCATGTCTTCCATCGTCTGAATAGTTCTTTCGCTTTGTCCATCCGTTTGAGGATGATAAGCTGTGCTTAGTTTTAACTTGGTTCCCATTGCCTTTTGGAAACTTGACCAAAAATGAGAGGTAAATCGGCTATCTCTATCAGAAACAATTGATAAAGGAATGCCATGTAAAGAAACAATTTCATTTACATATAATTTAGCTAATTGTTCCATACTGAAAGTTTCTTTCATTGATAGGAAATGAGCTGACTTGGTTAGCCTATCTACAATCACCCAGATTGTATCATTTCCTTTCTTTGTTTTGGGTAATTTAGTAACAAAATCCATTGTTATCAATTCCCACTTCCACACTGGCATTTCTAATTGCTGTAACAAACCTGAGGGTTTCTGGTGTTCAGCTTTAACTTGTGAACAAGTTAAACATTTAGAAACATAGGCTGCTATGTCCTTTTTCATTCCTATCCACCAGAATTTTTTCCTTAAATCCTGGTATATTTTATCACTACCTGGATGCATCGTATACTTAGATTTATGGGCTTCTTCTAAAATACGATAACGTAGATTTCCTAATTTAGGTATCCACATTCTCTTTTCATGGAATCTCCAAATTCCGTCTGTTCCTTGTTCTAATTCTTTTAGCATACCTTTTAATTTTTCAGCATCATCCTTGATTATTGATTCTTGTGCTTCTCTTATCTGATCATTTAAATCTACTTGTAGATTTAATTTAAGAGAACGTACTCTTTTTTGGCTTTTCATGATACTTTCGACTTAAAGCATCTGCTACTACATTTGCTTTTCCTTCATGATACTGGATATCACAATCATAATCACTAAGCATTTCCATCCAACGTCTTTGTCTCATATTCAACTCCTTTTGCTTGAAAATATACCTTAAACTCTTATGATCAGTGAATATGGTAAACCTACTACCATAAAGGTAATGTCTCCAAATCTTAAGAGCAAAAATTATAGCTCCTAATTCTAGATCATGGGTTGAATAATTATCTTCATGATTCTTAAGTTGTCTAGATGCGTAAGCTATAACCTTTTGTCGTTGCATCAACACACATCCATAACCTAATTTAGAAGCGTCACAATATACTACAAAGTCTTCAGTTCCTTCTGGTAACGCTAATATGGGTGTATGGGTTAATCTTTGCTTAAGAATTCTAAAAGCTTCTTCTTGTTTTAATCCCCATTCAAACTTAACAGATTTATAGGTTAGCTTAGTTAAGCGAATGGCTATTCTAGAAAAATCTTGAATAAATCTTCTATAATAACTGGCCAATTCTAAGAAACTTCTAACCTCAGTTTAGTAATCGCCTCGATCTTTGTTGGATCTACATGAATTCCTTTATGATTGACTAAATGTCCGAGAAACTGTACCTGTTCTAACCAAAATTCGCACTTGGAAAATTTAGCATAAAGCTTTTCCTTTCTTAATAAACTTAAAAGTGCGTGCAAATGCTTTGCATGATCCTCCTTATTCTTAGAGTAAATGAGAATATCATCTATAAAGACGATTATGAATTTGTCCAAATATGGCTTACATATTCGGTTCATCATGTCCATAAATGCAGCTGGGGCATTGGTTAAACCAAATGGCATGACAGTAAATTCATAATGACCATACCTTGTTCTGAATGTGGTTCTAGGAATATCCTCTTCCTGTACCTTTAATTGATGATATCCTGATCTTAAATCGATTTTAGAGAAAAATCGAGCTCCTTGCAGTTGATCAAACATGTCACACCCCGACCACGTAGAACATCAAATCGTGGCGGAAACGTCGGGGAGTGTTGTAACAGAATTATTGTTTCACAACCATGGCATACAAAGTTATATTTTATTTATCAAACAAGAGTGTTACATTGTCTCAAAACAGGAAATAAAGAGTTCAGAACATAATTAAACTAGTTCTATCTTTATTTTAAGTCTCTAAGGCACAGGTCCGCCCTAGTGTCACGATCATCATCCTAAGCGACTGCTCCTGAAAACACATGTGAAAATAGGTACGTCAGCATAAAAATGTCTGTGAGATACATAGGTTTTGTGAAAATAGGATTCATGACTTGGGTTTTAGAAGAAAGGTTTAATAAAAGTTAGTCATGAATCTTGTTAAGCGTTTTCTTTTATAAATCATATGAAAACTCGATAAGAAATCAGATTATATAAAAGAAAGGTGTATGGTTAATGAAATAACCAAGTAAAATGGGTTGTATAAAATAAACCGTTTTGTAAAACAATGTCTTGTGAAAAATATGTTATTTGTGTAAAATGTAATACGTCTATACTGAAATGATTTAATTAACGCTACGATATGTAATATTATACAAGCACTTATATATAGGAAGTACCAGCGGCGTGTCCACCATGCTTGTATCATATTACACACGCCTCGTTACTCAAATCACTTACCCAAACCAACCACCAATGTAAATTGTTCATGTATAAATTAATTGTCAAGTGTTATTGTGTAAACCATATCAAAATGTCCATGTCTAATGTAAATCACTGAAGGTGTATATCAATGTCAAAATGTTTATGTTTAATGTAAATCATGAATTGAGTATCCAAAAATATCATGTATGGCAAGTGAAATACATCAACTAAACCATAGGTAAAATGCACAAAAAAATAGTATTGAATTAAACTTAGTGTAAATCAAAGTTATGTTTTGTGGAACAAATGCATGCTATACTGATACAAACATCTATGCGGTATTGTTATAATGCATACATCCAAGCCTTGTGACTGTGGTGATAGACCTTTAAACAAATTAAAGGTTTATCTGTGTTATGTTTATCGAATTCGGTCATTCCTTCCACCCAAACAAACCTAGGGTTCAGGAACGGGAGTTGTCAAGTCCTATGGTACCATTACCTACTAACGAGCGGCGTAGCTAATGTTAATGAATGTATATTGTCCCATTTGAACAAACCAAATGTCATACCAAAATGTAAGCATGTGATGAATAACAAATGTACTAAGTATGCACACAATGGGCATACATAGCATAAAATGTAATGTAAAACAATGTACTAAGTATGCACACAATGGGCATACATGGCATAAAATGTAATGTAAAACAATGTACTAAGTATGCACACAATGGACATACATAGCATAACATGTAATGTAAAACGATGTACTAAATATGCACACAATGGGCATACATAGCATAAACACAATGAAATCATGTACTATAAGTGTACTATTGAACATAACAAGCATATGATATGAAAACATGGAAAGCATGAAAGTAACAAGTAGGCACATGTGATTCACCCCAAAACCGTTTGAAAATAGTAAAAGAGGGGTCTATGTACTCACTTGAGATTGCTTAGTAGTCCTTGAGTAACAACCAAACAATGCTAGAGATCACGGATATCAAACGGCACCTAATATAGGTAACTATGTTAATATACCGGACCTAAAATCGGAGGATTGGATAGAATGAGGGTTCGTAAACCAAACGAGTACAATGAAATCATGTACTATAAGTGTACTATTGAACATAACAAGCATATGATATGAAAACATGGAAAGCATGAAAGTAACAAGTAGGCACATGTGATTCACCCCAAATCCGTTTGAAAATAGTAAAAGAGGGGTCTATGTACTCACTTGAGATTGCTTAGTAGTCCTTGAGTAACAACCAAACAATGCTAGAGATCACGGATATCAAACGGCACCTAATATAGGTAACTATGTTAATATACCGGACCTAAAATCGGAGGATTGGATAGAATGAGGGTTCGTAAACCAAACGAGTATGGAGAGTCGTGTAATATGGTTTAACAAAGCCTACATACTAAAATGAAACCTAACCTAAGTGCTTACGACCCATCACGACCCGTTTAGGTAGCTTATGCTACTTTAACGCGTCGTTCGCGTAAAACGCGTTCGGAACGCCTAACTAGCCCTATGATAAGTAAAATATGCCTTAACATGTCTAATATTGTTACCAAATCAGTTTAGATACCAAAAGTTATGTTACATATGCTTAAAATGAATTTTGGAGTAAAAAGGGTATTTTGGTAATTTACTTAAGGCATATATACTACCTATCATACAACTAACTAAACGTCGTGACCATAAGGTATAACCTTGGAAGGTTATTCCCTATACAACTATGGTCACCTAATGTGTTTGGTCAGATCCTAATGATCGACCAAACGGGTCGGGTTCGAAAGTATTAGTGATTGTTTAGATCGCTTACCTTACGACCCTATATAAGCATTAAACTAAAAGTGACGAGTTAAGCATGTTAAAACATGCTTAACTAAGTTTAGAAAACAGGTTTGGTATCAAAACAAACGGTTTTGATACCTAAGAGTAGTTTGGTTACAAAATACGCGTAAATGCGCATTTTGGCCGAAACTACGACTCGTCACTGAGCCTAGATTACGTGGTAATCAGTAGGTATAGTCACTAAGGACTACAACCATCGTGATTACGCTCACGTTATGAAGTTCAAACGAACTTCGCGTTGACCATAAACTGGTCAATGCCGAAAGTCAAACAAAGTTTGACTTTAACGCTAAAATAATAAAAGAATAAAAGAACGAAGGAACACTTACAAAAGGTCCAAGAATGGAAGGTTTGAATCCAAATACTCTCAGGTATGAAGTGTTAAACACAACAACTTAGAGAGCAAATTCAGATTTCAAAGGTGTGGGTTTTTGGGGTTGAAAGGGTTGGGTATTTATAGGATATGCAAGACCGTTAGGATCGTTTCTTGAATAACGTGCTTTGATCACATCCCTACACTTGTTGGTAAGCTCATGTATATCATATTGGCCCCCCATAAGCAGGAAACAACACTTGGAATTGAGGGGGGAGTGCTTAACAGCTGTTAAATTCAGTTAATCTGGTCTGGGAGACTGACGTGGGCCGCGTAAGGATACACACAAGACTTACGCGGGCCGCCTGGCCTTGTGTGATCAGAACCAACTTTGCCATATTGACAGTTTCAGTCCCTGATGGTGTTTTAGGCCATTCCCGACACTTCTAAGGCCCGTAAAGCCAACTTTAAGGCCCTAAAATGATGCCTAAACATTGTGGACATGAAACATGCTCGAAAATATTCCAGATCTTGGTTCGTTTGGTCGTACGATCGCGATGTTCGCTTAATTACGACGGAATGCGCATGAGCGCGAAAAACGATCTAAATTGCGTGACGAATGGGTTTTTCTCATGCCAAACACTAAAATAAAATATTTTAGTGCTTACATAAATTTTTGGATGTTCGGATGTATTCAGAACGTAAGTTATGTGCGAAAATGCAAACTTGTGCACTTTTTGACGCTTTTAGTCCCTGAATGACCCAAAAGTTTATTTTAGCACACCGAACACCTCAAAGTCTATTTCTAAGCTATGTAAAGGATATTTATGGTATGTTTAACTTATGGTCATGTTCTGGAATGTCTTTTATAGTCCAAATTGGCATACTTTCGTAGTTTGTCAAATTTAGTCCCTGTAGGCGAATTAACTTGTTTTTGCCATACCAAAGCCTTCAAAACTTATTTCTAAGTTATGTAAAGGTTATTTAAGGTATGTTAAGTATATGTTGATGTTCTGTAGTATTTTTCGCATTAAACTGATTACGTTTACGCACCAGTTTGCGTATAACCCTCCAGAAAGTGATATAGAGTTCGAAATTGAACAAAAGTCAAAACATGAAAAATGTAAAACATAAACAAACAAACATTGGGATCAAATAACTTTGTTTTATTGATAATTGAACTGTTCAAAATGATTACAAGCATAGATGTTACAGTCTCCCCTACTTGTGGAAATTTCGTCCCGAAATTTATTTAGAGGAAACTTGTGGGAATAGATGCGGATACTTTGCCTTCATTTGATCTTCGCGTTCCCAAGTAAACTCAGGTCCATGTTTAGGTTCCCAGCGAACTTTGACCAATGGAATGCGCTTGCGTTTGAGCCACTTGACTTCACGTTCCATGATTTCCACTGGCTTCTCAACAAATTTCAGTGTTTTATCAACATGAATTTCGTCAAGTGGTATGTGGAGGTTCTCATCAGCTAAACACTTCTTGAGATTGGACACGTGAAAGGTTGGATGAACATTTCCAAGTTCAGGAGGTAACTCAAGTCTGTAGGCTACCTTACAGATTCTTTCGACGATCTTGAATGGTCCAACGTATCTAGGTGCAAGTTTTCCTTTCTTTCCAAAGCTGATCACACCTTTCCAACGTGAGACCTTAAGTAATACATGATCACCGACTTGAAAATCCAAGGGCTTGGGTTTTGGGTCCGCGTAACTCTTTTGACGGCTTCTAGCTGTCTGAAGGTTATCACGAACTTTCTTAATCTTATCAGTTGTCTCTAAATTGAGGGCAGGTCCAGTAAGCTGAGCCTCACCAATCTCATTCCAGTAGACTGGTGAACGACATTTTCGACCATAGAGAGCCTCGAAAGGAGCCATGTTGATGCTGGAGTGATAACTATTGTTGTAGGAGAATTCAATCAACGGAAGATGTGAATCCCAACTACCACCAAAATCGATCACACAAGCTCTAAGCATATCCTCCAGAGTCTGGATTGTTCTTTCAGATTGACCATCCGTTTGCGGATGATAGGCTATGCTCAGATTAAGTTGGGTCCCCATAGCAGATTGCATGGTTCTCCAAAAATGAGAAGTGAAACGAGCATCTCTGTCAGAAATGATGTTCAAAGGAACACCATGTCGAGCTACAATTTCATCCACATAGATTTTAGCAAGTTTGTCAGCAGAAAAATCCTCACGGATTGGCAAGAAATGTGCCGACTTAGTAAGACGATCAACAACTACCCAGATGGCATCATGACATTTCTTTGTGCGCGGAAGTTTGGTAATGAGATCCATAGTAATGTTTTCCCATTTCCAAACTGGGATCTCTGGTTGCACCAATAAACCAGAAGGACGCTGATGTTCAGCCTTAACCTTAAGACAAGTAAGGAATTTTGATACATATAAGGCAATGTCTTTCTTCATTCCAGGCCACCAATACTGAATACGAAGATCCTTATACATCTTATCTGAGCCAGGATGAACAGAATAACGAGACTTATGGGCTTCATCCATAAGTAAGGTGCGAAGGTTATCTTGGCTTGGGACCCACAAACGGTCCATGAAGTAATATGATCCATTGTCCTTCAGTTCAAGATCAGGTGTTATGTGATAGGGAAATTCCTTATCCATCAAACCTTGTGAAACACAAGTGTGTTGAGCCTGAGAAATGCGTGCTTGGATATCGGATCGAGCTTGAATAACAGATTGAACACGAACACAATGAAGCTTAGTACGTTCCTTGCGACTCAAAGCATCGGCCACGACATTCGCCTTACCAGGGTGGTAGCGAATTTCGCAGTCATAGTCGTTTAGAAGTTCAACCCAACGTCGTTGCCTCATGTTGAGTTCTTTCTGATTGAAGATATGCTGAAGACTTTTGTGGTCCGTGAAAACCACACATTTTGTACCGTACAAATAGTGTCTCCAGATCTTGAGAGCGAAGACAACTGCACCCAACTCAAGATCATGAGTGGTGTAGTTCTTTTCATGTATCTTCAACTGCCTCGATGCATATGCTATGACTTTGTTTCTTTGCATCAGAACACAGCCAAGACCCAATTTAGATGCATCGCAATAAGCGACGAAATCATCATTGCCCTCAGGCAAAGTCAGAACAGGCGCGTCACAAAGCTTCTGCTTCAAGTTTTGAAAAGCTTCCTCTTGTTTTAATCCCCAATTAAAGGGCTTGTTCTTCTGAGTTAGAGCAGTTAGAGGAACTGCAATCTTTGAGAAGTTTTCAATGAAGTGGCGGTAATAACCCGCAAGACCAAGAAAAGAACGAACTTCAGTAGGAGTAGTAGGCGTATCCCAATCCTTAATCGCACTGATCTTGGAGGGATCTACATGAATACCTTGTTCGTTGACAATATGTCCTAAGAATTGAACCTCTTTAAGCCAGAATTCACACTTGGAGAATTTGGCGAAAAGTTGCTCTTTCTTTAGGAGTTCCAAAGTAAGACGAAGATGTTGCTCGTGATCAACTCGCGTCTTAGAGTATATCAAGATGTCATCAATAAAAACAATGACGAACTGATCCAAATAAGGCTTGCAGACCCTATTCATTAAGTCCATGAAAACAGCAGGAGCATTAGTCAAACCAAATGGCATGACTGTGAACTCATAATGCCCATAACGAGTGCGGAATGCTGTCTTGGGAATGTCTTCTTCATGCACCCAAAGTTGATGATATCCAGATCGCAGATCAATCTTCGAAAAATAAGAAGCACCTTGTAATTGATCAAAGAGATCATCGATGCGAGGCAGGGGATATCGATTCTTGATGGTAAGCTTGTTAAGCTCACGATAATCGATACACATCCTAAAAGATCCATCCTTCTTTCTGACAAAAAGAACGGGAGCACCCCAAGGTGAAAAGCTAGGACGGATAAATCCTTTGTCAAAGAGCTCCTGAAGCTGCTTAGACAACTCTTGCATCTCAGACGGTGCAAGACGATATGGAGCTCTGGCAATGGGGTTTGTACCAGGTACGAGATCAATACGGAACTCGACTTGGCGTGCTGGAGGTAGACCATTGTTGGGCAAAGCAGACTCAACTCCTCAAACCTATCAGTATACGCCCTGTGCACGCCACTGTCATGTTTCAAGTCATCAAACTCTCTCTCCAAAGCTCGTTGTTCATGACGAGGACAAAACTCCCTCATCATAAGAGCTCTAAGTTCAGCCCAAGGCTGTGCTAGAGCAACTTCTGCACCCCGGTCTCTCATAACCCCGTTCCACCACGTAAGAGCCCTCTTCTGAAACACACTCGAAGAAAACTCGACCTTGCGATTATCAAGACACTGCACGTGACGGAAAGTATTCTCAATGCTCTCGAACCATTGAAGAAGCCCAGTTGCTCCTTCAGTACCGCTAAACTTGAGCGGTTTAGCCGAGCTAAAACTCTTGAAATTGCATGGAGCATGATTGTTGTTGTTGGCTTGGTTCCATTGAGCAAAAAGATTTGGGAAAGCAGCAGCCATTTGCTGCGCGATGATTTCTGCCAGTTCGGCAGTCGCTATCTGATTCTCGCGTCGAGGAGGCATTCTAAAAGAGGAAACATGAAAGGAAACGAGTGAGATGATTGGGTGAAAAGAATGAGATGATACAAAAATTGACAACAGCAAAGATGGTGGTCATTTGTTTGTTACCACAAGGTAAACAAATGACACATTGTGACTAATCAAAGTAAATGGGTCAAAGAAATAATGTATCGCGAAGACATGCTCGCCTATAAGTGAACACTCACCCCAAGAGTTCCCAGGTAAGAGTGACTGGTCCGATTATGTGGATTTGTACGAACACTCTAGCCTTAGACAGAAAACCCAGGGTACAGGCATTCACTCTTCCAGTTTGCACGTGTTCACACTATTTAGGACCCAAAACTTTGACGAAATTTTGAAAATTCAAAGGGGTTCAAAACCTTACAATAGATGGTTCAAAACCTAGTAATCAATCATCCAAGAATAGATGATTAATTTTCAAAGCGGATTCGAACTTGATGTTCCCGTTGTGGTTATCACCTAAGGATAGGTGAAGTGCATGTTTTAAGATCTAAACACAAGATAACTTGTGTTGGGGTCCTAGAAAGGTTATAGTCTAGGTCAAAGCATTACTAATAACCTAATTCCCTATAACCATTGGCTCTGATACCAACTTTTCTGTCACACCCCGACCACGTAGAACATCAAATCGGGGCGGAAACGTCGGGGAATGTTGTAACAGAATTATTGTTTCACAACCATGGCATACAAAGTTATATTTTACTTATCAAACAAGAGTGTTACATTGTCTCAAAACAGGAAATAAAGAGTTCAGAACATAATTAAACTAGTTCTATCTTTATTTTAAGTCTCTAAGGCACAGGTCCGCCCTAGTGTCACGATCATCATCCTAAGCGACTGCTCCTGAAAACACATGTGAAAATAGGTACGTCAGCATAAAAATGCCTGTGAGATACATAGGTTTTGTGAAAATAGGATTCATGACTTGGGTTTTAGAAGAAAGGTTTAACAAAAGTTAGTCATGAATCTTGTTAAGCGTTTTCTTTAATAAATCATATGAAAACTCGATAAGAAATCAGATTATATAAAAGAAAGGTGTATGGTTAATGAAATAACCAAGTAAAATGGGTTGTATAAAATAAACCGTTTTGTAAAACAATGTCTTGTGAAAAATATGTTATTTGTGTAAAATGTAATACGTCTATACTGAAATGATTTAATTAACGCTACGATATGTAATATTATACAAGCACTTATATATAGGAAGTACCAGCGGCGTGTCCACCATGCTTGTATCATATTACACACGCCTCGTTACTCAAATCACTTACCCAAACCAACCACCAATGTAAATTGTTCATGTATAAATTAATTGTCAAGTGTTATTGTGTAAACCATATCAAAATGTCCATGTCTAATGTAAATCACTGAAGGTGTATATCAATGTCAAAATGTTTATGTTTAATGTAAATCATGAATTGAGTATCCAAAAATATCATGTATGGCAAGTGAAATACATCAACTAAACCATAGGTAAAATGCACAAAAAAATAGTATTGAATTAAACTTAGTGTAAATCAAAGTTATGTTTTGTGGAACAAATGCATGCTATACTGATACAAACATCTATGCGGTATTGTTATAATGCATACATCCAAGCCTTGTGACTGTGGTGATAGACCTTTAAACAAATTAAAGGTTTATCTGTGTTATGTTTATCGAATTCGGTCATTCCTTCCACCCAAACAAACCTAGGGTTCAGGAACGGGAGTTGTCAAGTCCTATGGTACCATTACCTACTAACGAGCGGCGTAGCTAATGTTAATGAATGTATATTGTCCCATTTGAACAAACCAAATGTCATACCAAAATGTAAGCATGTGATGAATAACAAATGTACTAAGTATGCACACAATGGGCATACATAGCATAAAATGTAATGTAAAACAATGTACTAAGTATGCACACAATGGGCATACATGGCATAAAATGTAATGTAAAACAATGTACTAAGTATGCACACAATGGACATACATAGCATAACATGTAATGTAAAACGATGTACTAAATATGCGCACAATGGGCATACATAGCATAAACACAATGAAATCATGTACTAAAAGTGTACTATTGAACATAACAAGCATATGATATGAAAACATGGAAAGCATGAAAGTAACAAGTAGGCACATGTGTTTCACCCCAAAACCGTTTGAAAAAAGTAAAAGAGGGGTCTATGTACTCACTTGAGATTGCTTAGTAGTCCTTGAGTAACAACCAAACAATGCTAGAGATCACGGATATCAAACGGCACCTAATATAAGTAACTATGTTAATATACCGGACCTAAAATCGGAGGATTGGATAGAATGAGGGTTCGTAAACCAAACGAGTATGGAGAGTCGTGTAATATGGTTTAACAAAGCCTACATACTAAAATGAAACCTAACCTAAGTGCTTACGACCCATCACGACCCGTTTAGGTAGCTTATGCTACTTTAACGCGTCGTTCGCGTAAAACGCGTTCGGAACGCCTAACTAGCCCTATGATAAGTAAAATATGCCTTAACATGTCTAATATTGTTACCAAATCAGTTTAGATACCAAAAGTTATGTTACATATGCTTAAAATGAATTTCGGAGTAAAAAGGGTATTTTGGTAATTTACCTAAGGCATATATACTACCTATCATACAACTATGGTCACCTAATGTGTTTGGTCGGATCCTAATGATCGACCAAACGGGTCGGGTTCGAAAGTATAAGCGATTGTTTAGATCGCTTACCTTACGACCCTATATAAGCATTAAACTAAAAGTGACGAGTTAAGCATGTTAAAACATGTTTAACTAAGTTTAGAAAACAGGTTTGGTATCAAAACAAACGGTTTTGATACCTAAGAGTAGTTTGGTTACAAAATACGCGTAAATGCGCATTTTGGCCGAAACTACGACTCGTCACTGAGCCTAGATAACGTGGTAATCAGTAGGTATAGTCACTAAGGACTACAACTATCGTGATTACGCTCACGTTATGAAGTTCAAGCGAACTTCGCGTTGACCATAAACTGGTCAATGCCGAAAGTCAAACAAAGTTTGACTTTAAAGCTAAAAGAATAAAAGAACGAAGGAACACTTACAAAAGGTCCAAGAATGGAAGGTTTGAATCCAAATACTCTCAGTTATGAAGTGTTAAACACAACAACTTAGAGAGCAAATTCAGATTTCAAAGGTGTGGGTTTTTGGGGTTGAAAGGGTTGGGTATTTATAGGATATGCAAGACCGTTAGGATCGTTTCTTGAATAACGTGCTTTAATCACATCCCTACACTTGTTGGTAAGCTCATGTACATCATATTGGCCCCCCATAAGCAGGTAACAACACTTGGAATTGAGGGGCGAGTGCTTAACAGCTGTTAACAGCTGTTAAATTCAGTTAATCTGGTATGGGAGACTGACGCGGGCCGCGTAAGGATATACACAAGACTTACGCGGGCCGCCTGGCCTTGTCTGATCAGAACCAACTTTGCCATATTGACAGTTTTAGTCCCGGATGGTGTTTAAGGCCATTCCCGACACTTCTAAGGCCCGTAAAGCCAACTTTAAGGCCCTAAAATGATGCCTAAACATTGTGGACATGAAACATGCTCGAAAATATTCCAGATGTTGGTTCGTTTGGTCGTACGATCGCGATGTTCGCTTAATTACGACGGAATGCGCATGAGCGCGAAAAACGATCTAAATTGCGTGACGAATGGGTTTTTCTCATGCCAAACACTAAAATAAAATATTTTAGTGCTTACATAAATTTTTGGATGTCCGGATGTATTCAGAACGTAAGTTATGTGCGAAAATGCAAACTTGTGCACTTTTTGACGCTTTTAGTCCCTGAATGACCCAAAAGTTTATTTTAGCACACCGAACACCTCAAAGCCTATTTCTAAGCTATGTAAAGGATATTTATGGTATGTTTAACTTATGGTCATGTTCCGGAATGTTTGTTATAGTCCAAATTGGCATACTTTCACAGTTTGTCAAATTTAGTCCCTGTAGGCGAATTAACTTGTTTTTGCCATACCAAAGCGTTCAAACTTATTTCTAAGTTATGTAAATGTTATTTAAGGTATGTTAAGTATATGTTGATGTTCCGGAGTATTTGTCGCATTAAACTGATTACGTTTACGCACCAGTTTGCGTATAACCCTCCAGAAAGTGATATAGAGTTCGAAATTGAACAAAAGTCAAAACATGAAAAATGTAAAACATAAAAAAACAAACATTGGGATCAAATAACTTTGTTTTATTGATAATTGAACTGTTCACAATGATTACAAGCATAGATGTTACAAAACAGATCATCGATTCTCGGTAATGGGTACCGGTTTTTAATCGTAACCTTGTTTAATTCACGGTAGTCAATGCACATACGCATTGATCCGTCCTTCTTTTTAACAAATAGTATCGTCGCTCCCCATGGCGACGAACTTGGCTGTACAAATCCTTTTTCCAACAATTCATCTAATTGTTTCTTTAATTCTTGCATTTCTGCAGGTGCCAAACGATAGGGTGCTTTGGCAATCGGTGATGTTCCTGGTATCAAATGGATCCTGAATTCAACTTCTCTATTTGGTGGCAGTCCTGGTAATTCTTCTGGAAAAACATCTGAAAACTGAGATACTACTGGAATATCTTTTAAATCCTTTCCTTTAGTGTTAGTGATTATAGAAATCAAATACACTAATGATCCTTTTCTTATATAACTTGCAGTTTTCATTACAGAGATGAATTTTGTAGATTTAGATGGTTTATCTCCTTTTATTGTGATCGTTTTACCTTTTGGTGAATTTATTTGGATTGACTTTTGATCATATAAAATACTGACTTTATTGGCTATTAACCAATCCATTCCTAAAACAACATTAAATCCTGCCAGATTCATAGGATAAAGAATTGCAATAAATTTCTGATTTAAAATTTCTATACTTGCTCCCTGCAAGATTTCAGAAATTCTAATGGTTTCTCCATTAGCTGTCTCCACTAAGCATTCTTGTGGTAGTTTAGTTAATGATTGATTTAGAAATCTGCAAAATGACGTATTAATAAAACTTTGGTTCGCACCAGAGTCAAATAATACTTTAGCAAAAATATCATTAACTAAAAACGTACCAGCTATGACATCTGGAATCATCTTGACTTCATCTGCAGTCAGAACAAATGCTCTAGCATTTTTGGTATTCTTGTTGTCTGCAGCTGGAGCTAATTTCGGACAGTTTGGCCTGATATGACCTTTTTTCTCCACAGTTGTAGCACAATCCATTACTGGATTTCTTCCTGCAATTTTCTTCCTTGTGTCCTGGCATCTTGCAATAATTGCAAAGAGTGGAGCATTTTCCCGAATGCTTTTTCTTGCAGACCTTGCAGAAAGGTGCAGAGGTAGAACCCATATTTCTACGGTTGTAATTCCCAGAATGGAATTCTTGAGTAAGCCTTTGGGTTAGGTTTCTCCTTTGTTCTTCTTCTCTAGTACGGATTAATTCATCTGTCAAGGTATTTGCCAGTTCTACAGCTTCTTCTAGAGTTTGAGGTCTAGCTGCCTTGACTACGTGTCTAATCTCTCCAATTAATCCCCAGATGTAACGGGAGATTAACACTGGCTCTGGTGACGCAAGGGTTGGCACTATTCTAGCATATTCGAAAAATATTTTAGTGTATCCCTTACTATTCACACCAGTCATTCTAAGGTTTAGGAATTTGTTTGCTATCTGTTCCTTCTCATTGGGTGGGCAGAATTTCCTTTCTACCTTATTCTTAAATTCTTCCCATTCCATATTGTAAGTTCTATCACTTCCTCTTGATTGGAGGATAGTGTTCCACCATTCTAGTGCTGAATTCTTAAACAAATTAGAAGCAAACAGTATCTTATCTTCTTCAGCACACTTGCTTATTCTTAAGACTGCCTCAGTTTTCTCTATCCAGCGTAGGGTTGCAATGGCCCCTTCATTGCCCGAGAATTCCATTGGTTTACAAGACCAGAATTCTTTATAAGAACAACCGTAAGACACGGTTCTTCTCCTTTTGGGAATAGGCATTTGAAGTACAGGTCCATTGTTCACGCTGTTTTCAGGTTCGATGGGTCGCTTACTGCTATGCTTACTTTTATTATTCACTTCTTGAATAGTTTGAATAATAAATGGCATGGCATCTATGATTTCTTGTGCCACTATGTGTTGAACAGCACTATTATCCATTTGGTTTCCATTGTTATTGATACTTGGATTCTCATTAACCACGTTAATGTTACTTTGGTTATCATTATTCAGATTCCCTTGGTTTCCTTCGTCGGCCATCTGAATTTTAAACACTTATCCCATATTAATATCTCAAGATAATATTTAATATAATTAATCACATGATACGCAATCTAGCCAAAAACGTCGATCATTGCGACTTTTACTCTATTTTCATATACTATTATGCATCTATTACATTCTAGTGCTTAAATAAAATTACAATACCAACAGAAATAGAATCACATTAATAGTAATATGCATCCGTACACACATATTTTATTTTATTTTTATTTTATTATATTATATTATTCTTACTATTACTGTCTCCTTCATCACATCACGGATATGGATTTATCCAAAAATCCATATTGCGTTCATCGTATTTCCATACGAGACGCTCTCCCACCTGTCTCATTCTCTCACTGCTTTCTAAAATTTCCTCCCCAAAAGTCCTAAGTTCTTGCACGTTTTCTGCACTCATTGGGGGTGCAGGTTCTAGGACTGGGTTTGGAATCTGGGGTGCGGGTTCCTGATATGGGGGTGAAAGTGCCTGAAATCGATAAGGATCTTCTAAGATCTCCTTAATATATTCATCGTGGTAATAGGGATCTAAAGGGTCCATACCTGGGTAGGCTTCTATGTTCTGTATAGGTGTGTCTTCATGAATTGGGTAACGTTGCACAAAGTCCCTATTATCGTCCCACCAGGGGTCGTAATTTGGATCTAGGGGGTTAGGTGCTGGTACCCTAGGGATTTCTTCTAGGTTGAAGTCATGCATCTCCACTTGGTTTTCTGGGTTTCCTATCTCCATAGGTTGGTCAGGGATTTGCAATTGTGGTTGGGGTGCTATTGTTTGCTCCAGATTAGGCTCAGCAGCAGTTGTGGCAAGGATATGGAAATTGGCTAGGCTTCTATTCAGCATATCCTGTGTATGGGCATCTGTCTCTTGCTTAATAGCTGCTAAGGCTCTCTGCTGTTGCAACTTTCGCATTCTTTTCCTACGAGCAAAGGCTTCCTTACTGAACCATCCTCGTTTCTTAGGAGGGAATGGCTCTTCTGACTGAGCTTTAAAAGCAAACATCCCGTCTTCCTGATCAGCAGAATACCCAGAAAAGGCAGGCTGTGATGAGGTACCTTCACTCCTAGGTGAATCAGACAACTGACGACTTATTTCTGAAGGTCCTTGATCACTCATACTGTAAACTAACAAATAGTCAAATAACACATAACAAATAAATACAGTTATGCACATATCTCCGTAATTTATTTCCTAACACAAAATTTAAATTTTAAGTGTCAGCAGAACACTTCTTTGGCTCAGACCAGGGGCTAGGCTCTGATACCACCTCCTGTCGCAACCCCCGATCCCTGACCCCCGGGAACGGGCGGACGCGAACTCAATGACAGTGGTATCAGGTTGTTTTAATTTGGCAGCGGAAATTACATCAGGACCGTAGTTAGGAAATGTTTATCAGAGTAAAACCACCATATTTAATATTAATAATACATGGGCAAAACCCAAGTTTCTTATTACAATACGTTTATAGGGATAAACCCTATTTTATTGAATTTAAAACATCGTCTTTTAGGTAACTTTTATAGCCACATTTTTCCCAAGCCTTCAGTGCTCTCCAGCTGGCTTTTTTTACTAATTGGCTTTCACATTGTGTTACCTGAAACGCGTTTTTAAAAACATTTGTCAGTGGGAAATACTGGTGAGTGAATCCCAGTTTAATCAAGTTTAAATAAAAAGTCATAGTGAACAGAATTGAGAGCGATCACATTGTTTATTTCTACACAATTACTCCATTAGTACTGTCAATCCTGACTTGTGGGTCATATTACCCACTGGCTAACTCATTGTCCAATGGTAACGTATTGTCATCCCGACTTACTACTCACAGTGTAGTAAATTTTGTATACAAAACCCCAACATACCGACAGTAATTGAAGAACTACAAAGACTCAATCACCGCTTAATCGCATTGTAAAACCTTTAAGGTTTTGTAAAACATTACAAAAAAGATTAACAAAAAGAGGATAAACTCACATTGCTATCTTAGACTTTGCGTAAGGGTTTCCTGGATATAATCTATAATTAATCAAATGTACATTGATTAGTATAATAACCCTTTGAAAATATTAATGATACCCTCCCCGAGACGGCATTCCAACAACTACGTCGGGCAGAACCACGACAGTTGTTACGGAACCCTAAATCAATCGGGCAGCGTATCTATTATGAAACTGGGGTTATAATACTTACAACGGAGCAGAACCTTGCTAATTAGGGGGATATAATACCCGTGTATTACTTCTACTACTTCAGAATTCCTTTAAAAAGAAAAGATGTGAGCGACGGAAAGTGAAATCCCGAGGCTTTCTTATATAGGGCCTGATTCTGAGTCTCACGCGCCCCGCGTAAAGGTAGCCTTAGGGCTACGCGGCCCGCGTCAACCCGGGTCAATAGGGTAGCTTGTCCCGGTCAAGATCTAGACCCGCTACGATGTCGACACGTGTCGGCTCAGGGTGTTGTCGTGTTGTTCATCTCTCGCGGACCGCGTTAACTAAACGGGAACTCTAACGCGGCCCGCTTGAACTAAAGAAACCAACGATATCAGGTGTCAACCCTGATACCGCCCGCGTAAAAGCTTGGGGTGGGTCTACGCGGCCCGCCTCTGCTTAATTTTTATTGTTTTTAATTTATTTTATATGTTATAATATATTTCGAGCTCGGTTTTACGGGGTGTATTTAAAGACATTTTTAAGGGTAATTTAAAATATACTAGAGTGTCGGTTTTACCGAGGGTTGTTACATAGAACACCAACGTATAGAGAGAAGAATAGAAGGAATGAGCAAAGAAAAATGAATCCTAAGCTTCCTATTTATAAGTAGGAAATATGAAATTTGTAGGAAGTTTCCTTTGTATTTCTAGGAAATTTCATATAGCTTTTCTAGGAAGTTACCTATGCATTTTCTAGGAAGCTTCCTACCTACATATATATCCTCTTACAACTTCCTTGCACCTTCCTCATATATATCTATCTCATATATATTTATTTTCATGTATATCTATTTAGGTGCTTAATTAATCTTACTTAGCTTAATTAATCTTGCTTAGATTAATTAATCTTGCTTAACTTAATTAATCTTGCTTAACTTAATTAATCTTGCTTAGCTGATTAATTAATCATACTTAACTTGATTAATCTTACTTAACTGATTAACTAATCTTACTTAACTGACTAATTAATCTTACTTAACTGATTAATTTTCCTTAACGCTTTAATTAAGTAATTTACTTAGCCGATTAATTAAATAACATAATTAGCTGATTAATTAACTTACTTAGCTTGCTTAACTGCTAAGTTTCCTTTCCTGTTAAGTTTCCTTAGCTATTAAGTTTACTTAATTACTAAGTTTACTTAACCATTAAGTTTTCTTAATTATTAAGGTTTCTTAATCGCTAAGTTTTCTTAATTGCTAACTGTTACATAACCATTTTACTTAACTATTAAGTTTGCTTAATTACTAAGTTTACTTAATTGCTAAGTATTCTAGTTTAGCAGCTTCCTAGTTACGAATTCTAATTTCTAGATACAAGGGAACTCGTAATAGTGTATTAACTTAATTCAACTTTAACGATAATCACGAGATCGAAACCCTCACAACGAATGACAAAGTATAGCCAGATATTGGCAGCACTTAAACATCCATTGGATCGGTTTTAATCGATCGGATAAAGTATCGTACCAGTGATTAGAGTTATTACCCTAATACGGGCAGAGTTTCGGGCTTTAGAAGTTCTGACATTATAATGACAGAACAAGAGAACAAGAGAAAGAAAAGAATTGAACGATTTAAAATGAAACTCGAACTCCTTATTTATAGGGCTGGAAATGGGGCGCGTCGCGGCCAGCGAAGCACATAAGCTTCTTCTACGCGGCCCGCGAGGGAGTCTAGGTTGACACGTGTAACGACGCGTGTCCCTCATCCTTATCCGGTTACCCTTGAGCTGTCGCGCCCCGCGTAAGCTTCGGTTAACTCTTACGCGGCCCGTGAGCGATCCATAAAATTGAATTTCTTGATTTTTCACAAGGATTAGGGTTTTAGGGGTCCGGGTTTCCACTTACGGAGTGTTGTGGTACATTTTTGAAGGTCCTTACATCCTCCCCACCTTAATTAAAATCTCGTACTTGAGATTTACTGGAACAAGTAAGGATACTTCCGTCTTATTTTCGATACCCAAGTATATTCTTGTCCACGCTTTAAGTCCTACTTCACCCTGACCAGAACTAATCTTGCATGTTTTTGGAATTCTCATGATTGACTGATACGGTCTTGCATTTACTTCTATATTTTAAGGAGGTATAACTAAAGATTTCTAAGTATTTCATGAAATGTATCATGTATACTTGCCATTTTAGCTGATAAGCTACTGGTCCACTTTGCTTAGTTACTTTAATGGTTTGACATTCCTCGGACTTAACTTTCCTTTCCAAATACAGAGAGACTTTTAGTGATATCCTTTCTCTGATTTCAATGGTTTGCCGATCTCATGGCCTGATAGTTGTTTTTCTCATATGTATGTCTAACATACTGGATGATACTATCATCCATAAAGTGTTTTAAACGGTTAACACTAATACTTGTAGACCAATTATTGGAGAATCTTATGAGTGATAAATGATAGTTATATTTATCGCATATGCACTTAGCATGTCTTTCTATGTTTGTAGTGTTCCTTTATACTGCTCAAAATAGGTCGGGTTAAAATCTTCCCAAAAATGAGAAGTGAAATGATTATCTTGATTTAATACAATAGATAATGGGATTCTATGTAATGAGACCATTGGATCCCTACACAACTTAACTAAGCATTTTATGCTAAAGGTTTCCTTCATTGGTAGGGATTGAGCAGACTTGGTTAATCGATCCACAATCTCCCTGATTGTGCGTTACATTTTCTTATGTTGGGTAATTTGGTAACAATATCCATTTGTTACCAATCCCCTTTCCATACTGACACTTCTAATCATTGAAGTCAACCTAAAGGTTTCTAACGTTCAGGTTTAACTTGCTAACAGATTAAATACTTAGAGACATAACTTGCTATTTATCAGTAATTCCTATAAACTCTTGATACCTCATATCACTTACACGATGCAACAATTACTTAGTTCTATGAGCTCCTTCAAGAATTCTTTCTCATAGGTTTCCTTGATTAGTACCCAAATTCTTTTCTTATGGAATCTCCAAATTCCATTAGTTCATTTTTTTTCTAATTCCTTCATTATTCCTTTATAATCCTTCAGCATCATCCTTGATTGCTGTTTCTTGGGCACTCTTCAATTGTTTTATTAAATCTATCCGCAATTTTAATCTAAGAGCACGTACTTGGTTCGACTTCTTATGAAACTTATGGCTTAAAGCATCAACTATAACATTAGTCTTAACTTGTAATCGGTGTTGTTCCTAGTCTCAGATGAATTTTGAGTTTCTCCTCACGATCGAGTGATAGTCCAAGTAGATCCTCTGGGAAAACGTCGGTCGGAATTTCTTTCAGTTCCATATCTCTAGCGTTGATGAACTCCGAGACCATATACGCTATGTCTTATTTTCGTGCATAACTCACAACTTTCATCACAGAGACGAACTTTGTCGGCTGGTCTGTCTTGTCTCCTTGTGGTCACTTCTCCGGTTGGCTTGCAAATCTCAACCTAATTCAGCAATCACCTCAGGAATCATTGTTTCCATTTGTTCATTTTTATGAAACAGATAGAATTTCCTTTCTGTCAGTTCTTTTCATTTCATGGCATACGTCGTGATCAGGTGTTTCGAAGATCGGTCTTACTATCTTAATGTCTAAATTTTGAAGCATACATTACTTCATTCTCCTTAACACATATACTAATGGTTTGGACAACTTTAATCCTTTGCAGCCCATGTATTTCGTAACAGCTTCTTTATTACTGGAAAGCTTACTAGGATTATAGGTGAAGAGAGTCTTTGTAAGTGCACCTAGTCGTGGTTACTCTTATCTTTGCAAGAGTTCTTAAAGAAAGTAGAATTACTCTTGTTAGTGCAAGTTTTTAGACGTTTTGTACCTTGCACAACTTTTCCTAATGCGTTAATAATCTAAGGTAACGCAAAGGGAATTCTTATACTTTCGATGGTGTCCCAACTTTAAGGGTTCACGTCGTTCATCTTGTCGCACGAGTTACGAGACGGGTGATCAAATGGAATAGTTTTCGATGTTGGAATTATAGATGTATACGAGAGATTCCTGATAAAAATTCTAGAATTATTATTGACACACACGCTCGTGATGTATTTCAAATTATCAATCCTTATGGTTTTTGGATTTCCTTATAGATATACATATCTATATAATCATATATTTCACATATTGTAATATACATACCTTGCATAAGGTTAATGTATTTAAAAGATTCATATTTCGAAAAACAAGCCAGATATCAGGTCATGATACTATTTAGGGAATTCTGTCACTTGTTTGACATATCATATACCCCATCTTACCCGGTTCTTGCCGGAGGGGTAATTATCATTGTATTTCCCATAAATAGAATCTTCTCGATTCATGATTAAAATGAATCTTTTATTAGAGCTTTTATCAAAGAACAAGGTAATTAGTATTCACATGATGGATCATATTCTAGAACCCAGTAGTACCAATAAACAAGAAATAAGAGTGGCTAGGTGTTATCGCTTATTTACCATACTTTCAACGTTCTAGTCATCATCCTCACGGCATACTAACACCCATCACATTTTATCTACACAAGTAATTAGCTTATCTCGAAGCTTATACTAAGGCATCTTTCTTAAGTTCAAGTCTAAATACTATCATTGTTGCTACCAGTTAATAACAATCTCCTAACTCTCTCGTTTAAGCTTAGGTATTATTACAACACCTAATTGCTTAAACCAGTGGCTCTGATACCACCTTTTGTCACGACCCCCGACCATACCCAAGACGGGAGCCGCGAGCAGTCAAGTGGTACCGGTGATTATTAAAAAAAAACATTGCAGCGGAAATGTTCATCAGGACCGTGAGTTAGGAAAAATATCAGAGTTTAGAAACACCGGATTTTATTTATTAAATAGATGGGATAAAACCCATGTTTTACAAAGGTAGCTTTAATAAGGGATAATCCCGAATATATGAAACCATGTTTTCTTAATTTAATTCAATTGATAAAATAAGCCACTTCTTTAAGCCTTTCGGTGCCGTATCATCACTCTTATTCCAATCTACTGTCATTACCTGAAACGCGTTTTAAAAAGGTTTGGTCAGCAGGAAATACTGGTGAGTTCATTCATTTTTGTACAAAATGACACTTTGTTATAAATTACAGCATAAGAGCGATTACAATGGCTATTATCTTATTTTTATCTGGCGCCATGTCACACCCTGGTGACGATGGTCATACCACTATTGGGTCCTTTCACTCAAGTAGTGATGATTATCACTGTTAGGTTGATGAACCTAACCGTGATAGATTAGTAATGTGCACAATACCCCACTTGCCAGTGATTCAAGATAACCAAGACTTACTCCCTGTAATTATAACTTTTTGAAAACAATTTAGGTATAGTAAAACATTGTTGATAAAAGAGAATGACTCACCTTGTTAGCATATAGTCTTTGATTAAACAAGCGTCTTGATTCTATGCCTTCTGATAACTAAGCATCTACTTTATAGTTCTGAATCTTTTGATGATTAGTTATCTTGTTTGATTGTAAGTGTAGGGTGCGGAGTTTTCTGGTAGTTAAACATTTAGTTTAACAGAGTGGAATACGTATTAGTGTTAAACCCAATCAAACCTAACGATGGTCACGAGATCAGAACCATAACGAAATTCACAAAGTATAGTCTTATTTAGACAACACTTTGGCATTCGTTTCAGAACAAAATTCACAAAGTATAGTCTTATTTAGACAATACTTTGGCATTCGTTAGTTGGTTCCCGAACCGATCGGACAGAATATCGCATCGGTGATTATTGGTTAGAACACCAACGTATACAGAGAAGAATAGAAGGAATGGGCAAAGAAAAATGAATCCTAAGCTTCCTATTTATAAGTATGAAATATGAAATTTCTAGGAAGTTTCCTTTGTATTTCTAGGAAATTTCATATAGCTTTTCTAGGAAGTTACCTATGCATTTTCTAGGAAGCTTCCTACCTACATATATATCCTCTTACAACTTCCTTGCACCATCCTCATATATATCTATCTATCTCATATATATTTATTTTCATGTATATCTATTTAGGTGCTTAATTAATCTTGCTTAGATTAATTAATCTTGCTTAGCTTAATTAATCTTGCTTAACTTAATTAATCTTGCTTAGCTGATTAATTAATCATACTAAACTTGATTAATCTTACTTAACTGATTAACTAATCTTACTTAACTGATTAATTAATCTTACTTAACTGATTAATTTTCCTTAACGGTTTAATTAAGTAATTTACATAGCCGGTTAATTAAATAACGTAATTAGTTGATTAATTAACTTACTTAGCTTGCTTAACTGCTAAGTTTCCTTTCCTGTTAAGTTTCCTTAGCTATTAAGTTTACTTAACCATTAAGTTTTCTTAATTATTAAGGTTTCTTAATCGCTAAGTTTTCTTAATTGCTAAGTGTTACATAACCATTTTACTTAACTATTAAGTTTGCTTAATTACTAAGTTTACTTAATTGCTAAGTATTCTAGTTTAGCAGCTTCCTAGTTACGAATTCTAATTTCTAGATACAAGGGAACTCGTATTAGTGTATTAACTTAATTCAACTTTAACGATAATCACGAGATCGAAACCCTCACAACGAATGACAAAGTATAGCCAGATATTGGCAGCACTTAAACATCCAATGGATCGGTTTTAATCGATCGGATAAAGTATCGTACCAGTTATTAGAGTTATTACCCTAATACGGGCAGAGTTTCGGGCTTTAGAAGTTCTGACATTAGAATGACAGAACAAGAGAACAAGAGAAAGAAAAGAATTGAACGATTTAAAATGAAACTCGAACTCCTTATTTATAGGGCTGGAAAGGGGGCACGTCGCGGCCCGCGAAGCACATAAGCTTCTTCTACGCGGCCCGCGAGGGAGTCTAGGTTGACACGTGTAACGACGCGTGTCCCTCATCCTTATCCGGTTACCCTTGAGCTGCCGCGCCCCGCGTAACCTTCGGTTAACTCTTACGCGGCCCGCGAGCGATCCATAAAATTGAATTTCTTGATTTTTCACAAGGATTAGGGTTTTAGGGGTCCGGGTTTCCACTTACGGAGTGTTGTGGGACATTTTTGCAGGTCTTTACATCCGCTCTGTCGCAGGGTGACTTCGATTGAGTCAAACCATTGAAACAAAGCCGTAGGGCCTTCTTCACCGGTGAACTCTTTCGGTCCACATGCCTTGAACTGGTTGAAGCTGAAAGCAGCTTTGGGAGTCTCGGTCCTGGATTCTTCAGACGATTTGCTCATGTTTTCGTACAGTTCACTGATGACTTGGGGTACAACCTTTGCCATTTGTTTAGTAATCATGGCAGCAAGGCGTTTGTCTGCTTGCTTTCGGCGAGCATCTCGTGTAGCGCGAGATCCAGATGACGACATTGTCTGCAACAGACATCGCCACAGGACTCAACACAATATAATCGAATCTCACCTCACAGCCCTAATACTACTCAAGCTCGGGAACACGTTTACGTAATATATAGGCACATAATCACAATTCACATAAGCACAGAAGCACATAAGCACATAAGCACGTAACGCACAGAATCACAGAAGCACATGAAGCAGTCAAAATACAGAAACCTATCATTCAAAGTTCGCGAGCATTCGAGAATAGCGATCGCGATTAACATATCGGGTAGTATAGTATAAGCATATAGTATAGCATAAAGTCGTCCACAATTTTAGCTATTTATCAGCGTTTTGAGGTAGATATGCAATGCGAGTCGTGTGTGTCGATCAAAGTGAAAGCGAGAAGCGAATAAATCACCAAAAATCATAACACTTAAACAGATAAAGTCACCTAAAACACACAAAATTCACATAAAATCGACAAATATTAGAGTCGGCAGTAGCGAGCTCAGATTCGAAACACATAAAAATCGAGAAATAGATCGTCTACGGCTATATAGACGTTGACTAACCAAAGTGATTCGACTATTCACAAGGACCTGTTGTACACATTCTGACCTTCAGGACTGTGCTTTTGCCTCGATCCTTGGGCGTCTGGCATGCATCCTTTTAGTCATATCGTGACTTCAAGTCGTTGGTGTCCGCTGAGACTTTGGTGAGAGTTTTGTAAAACCAAGTAAAGGTCGGAACAAATCGTCAAGGTTAGGGTTTCACCCCTGACTTAACAACTTCGTTCCTGTTTTGTTAAAATAAAAGAGAATTATGCGTCAAAGTATGGATTTCACTCCTATTTCAACGCAAATTCTCGTGTTTATAGATAAAAATATGGGTTGAACAAGCAATTTAGTCGAGATTTTACGGTTTTCACACCTCATCTCAACTTAATCGCTAATTCATATTTGGAAATTCGAGTGCAGTGGTAGTGTAGTGTAGGCGAGAATAACGAGAAATAGCAGTAAGCTCATACATAATCCCTACTGGACATGCACGAGTCGGTCTGTTGGTTCCTAACTATAGACTAGGTCTCTAAGACATCGAGCCGGACTAGGTCGAATCTTGTGTAGGACCGAGTTTCGAGACCGAAACCGTGATTATCATGATTATGTTCATAGACGGGAAGATTATAGACGGATGAAATACTTACTTGTATAGATTTGATAACATAACAAAGCAAGCCGGCCCGATTAACAAGATAATCGAACCTTTACCAGAGCCGTTTGGTTCCGGGGAGAGATCAAGTGGTGATCTCTCCCTGGTGAGGACTTGAACCTCCTAAAATCTACAAGTGTTTGAAATGGCAAAGGGTTGCTATTTATAGCTACACCCCTTTGTCTTTCAAACACACACGGTCAACCGAATAACCCTCTCGTTTGACCACTTCAAACGAGCGGGTCTATACACGTTCGATAGACCGTTTCACTAACTATTACAAATTCAGCGTAAAATAATAAATCTAATCTATTCGACAAGCATCGGACACAAATCTGCATCAACAAATTCCCCCTTGTCCGTTGCTGTCGAATGCTGAAAATGCAACTGCAATCGATCTTCAGTCAAGTATTCATCTTCTCTGTGTTAACAAATTCCCCCTTGACCGATGATCCAGGTAAGTAGTATCTTGACGCTTCTTGTATAATAGTTCCCCCTCAAAGTACGCGTATCCGTGTTGGGCGTTGTGCAATTTCCTCAAAAGGCTCAATTGACCGATCTTCCGCTGATCTTCCAATACTCCAACCGGCATTTGATAAGGGTTCCATTCTTTTAAAAACTGCATCAAGTCTTGATCTTCAAGCATACTACATTGGTAGAGGTTTCTGGTGAACTGTCTTCTGTAAACCGTCTTTGTGTCACTAGAAAATCACAAACTCTACCACCTGTGATTGCGTTTAGAAATTTACCGAAGAAATTCAACATACGAAAATTTTTATTCCCCCATTTCTTTGGTAAGATCTCTAAACCTCAATAAGTGATCAACAATCACATGTCCAAACAAAATAAGTGATAATTTATCACAGATTCTTCCGGGAGTCAAGTTCGTCTCTTTGCTATACGAAAGTACTGACCTGTTCACGGACTTGCTCCTGTGCCCTCATGCATTTGAATATCAAGTTCCTCATCAATAAGTGATTCTATCACATAGGGCTTGTTTTCAATCAAAATAAGTGAGTTTCTCACATCTTTTATACGGTCAAACAGATGATAAACAGTATACTCACCGGTAAGATGAACTCTCGCGCATGCCTTGATACGGGAATGTGTCGTGTGTGGTTGAACACCGGTCGGTAAGTATAAATCATACCTTAACGTATCCCCTCGCCATGATTACATCTGATAAGTTGAGCTTATGTGGACAACAATACCGATAATTGTTATAGGATGCTTATCTAAATGTTAACTAATTGAACAAAAAGAGCGTTTTGGCATGACCGCACACTGATATGATTCTCTTACCCACAAAACTCGCAAAAAGAATGTCTGTAAATATTTATTTACTGTTTTCAGTTTCTGCATCTTTGTATATATTTATTTATTGCTTTCCGTCTTTACATTTGAAAAATGAAAAATTCCAAAAAGATTTTAGATGTGTTTTTAATTTAAACTTTATAAAATCCAAAAAGATTTTGCTTCTAGTTTATTTTTGATTGACTGATGTTGGAACTCGAGTCTATCCTACCCAAAATCCTGATCGTAAGCCGGAAAACAATTGCACCTTCATAAACTGTCAAAGTTAACAAGTTTTGAAAGTTAAAGGACTAAAATTGAATAATTTGTTAATCTTTCAAACTGTTGTCGGTTGGTGTTTGATTGAGATTTGATCTCATTTGTGTCATTTGTTTAAATGTTAACTATATTCCAAGCGGTTGTTCTCATTATGCGTTTAGCTTTCTTGCATGTGCAGATGCTAAAGGCGAGGAGAACATGTTCGATGACAAGCTTTGGAATGAAGACACGAAGTGGAGGCACTCAAAAGATAAAATGATCGAGTTGCCGCTGACCCTTCATCAACACCACAAGGATCTGAAGAATTGACAAGTCAAAAGATTCACGAGCATAACTCAATGGAGAGTTCATTCTAAGGGGGAGTTTGTTAACACACTACCTAAATGAAAAGGGAGTTTGTTGATACACTTTCTTCTTTCGAAGCGTGAAGACTTTGAAGATCCTTCGACACAAAAGACACAGAAGACGAACCTCACGAGTAGCGTCCAAGGGGGAGATTGTTGGTACACTTTATGTGGACGCGACTCGGCTCGGTTCGACTCGGCTCAGTTCGACTTGGTTTCGACACGGTTAGGTCCGGCTCAAGCCCGACGTCACGACATTCCTCCGTCGTGCGCCCCAGAGTTCGACACGCGAAGCACGGAGCGCCGCGGCCTTTCCCGCCAACACATCACCATGACATCACCTTAGTGATGTCATGATGATGTCATAATTGTCAAAGTTTGCAACTCTTTCCTGTTTCGTCAAACGAAACACATGTTGGGCCGAAATCTATGAAGTGGGCTTTGTCTTGTGAATTGGACTTTGTCATCAGTTGGGCTCATATTGCAAACGACGAAACAGAATGTAATTAATATGTATGTCGACGAAACAGAATGTGTTTCGTCGACTTTTATTTGTTTCGCCATGTAACTGTTTTGTTTCGTCAAGTCTGTGTCTGTTTAGTATAAATACCCCTCTCAGTTTCTGTGTGAAGATGATGAGCTGTGAGACTTTGAGAGAGAGTCTTTAAACATTGTTTGTATATGTTTGTTCTCGGTTTTCATCCCGTTTAATCAATAGAGTGTGTATCATTGATTAAAATTTTTTTTTTCTTGTAGGACCGAGTTTCGAGACCGAAACCGTGATTATCATGATTATGTTCATAGACGGGAAGATTATAGACGGATGAAATACTTACTTGTATAGATTTGATAACATAACAAAGCAAGCCGGCCCGATTAACAAGATAATCGAACCTTTACCAGAGCCGTTTGGTTCCGGGGAGAGATCAAGTGGTGATCTCTCCCTGGTGAGGACTTGAACCTCCTAAAATCTACAAGTGTTTGAAATGGCAAAGGGTTGCTATTTATAGCTACACCCCTTTGTCTTTCAAACACACACGGTCAACCGAATAACCCTCTCGTTTGACCACTTCAAACGAGCGGGTCTATACACGTTCGATAGACCGTTTCACTAACTATTACAAATTCAGCGTAAAATAATAAATCTAATCTATTCGACAAGCATCGGACACAAATCTGCATCAACAAATTCCCCCTTGTCCGTTGCTGTCGAATGCTGAAAATGCAACTGCAATCGATCTTCAGTCAAGTATTCATCTTCTCTGTGTTAACAAATTCCCCCTTGACCGATGATCCAGGTAAGTAGTATCTTGACGCTTCTTGTATAATAGTTCCCCCTCAAAGTACGCGTATCCGTGTTGGGCGTTGTGCAATTTCCTCAAAAGGCTCAATTGACCGATCTTCCGCTGATCTTCCAATACTCCAACCGGCATTTGATAAGGGTTCCATTCTTTTAAAAACTGCATCAAGTCTTGATCTTCAAGCATACTACATTGGTAGAGGTTTCTGGTGAACTGTCTTCTGTAAACCGTCTTTGTGTCACTAGAAAATCACAAACTCTACCACCTGTGATTGCGTTTAGAAATTTACCGAAGAAATTCAACATACGAAAATTTTTATTCCCCCATTTCTTTGGTAAGATCTCTAAACCTTAACAGATTCCCTTCCACTTTAAAGGAACTGTCGTTAAGTTTCAAATGTTCACCAATTCCCTTCACCTAGCGGAACTGTCGTCAATCTTTACTGAACAAACCCTCTCCACTGAGTAGAATCTTTCAAATGTTCTCGGTTTTTCGAAAAATCACGAAAACGGCTTTCTTCTTTGCATATTCTAGTTGAATAAGAACGTCCCCTAATACCCCGTAGGATCCGACTTGTATCCCCCCAAGGTTCTGCTAACGCCTAATCTGAAAACTTTCATCATAGGCATATACTCTTCGACCTTTTGGATTCGTTAGGACCGGTATTGACATTCTAGGTTCATACCTTCGTTTTCAAATGCGAAAATATGACAATAAACAAAATGCTTTCGAACATCTTCGAATAACCGATAACAAACATAAATACTGACGTGCGGAAGTGAACATACCGTTTTGTTTTTGGTTTTTGGCCCATAATAGTCGCGTCACCATTTTTGACATTTTCATCGGTAACCGTGACTACCCCACAATTTTTTTAAAGTATCATCATCTTTTGTTTTCTTTTCATCATGCCGCATCATCCCGCGCGCTCCCGAACCCGTGCAAATTTTGACCTTGACAGCGCGATTCAGATAAACTATGCGAACACCCGACCTCTAATAATCCAAGCTCTATAGTTCGTGGCCCAAAGCTGAATCAAAACATGTTTTGTTGATCTATACCAATTCGGCCCAAGACATAATTTGTCAAACACTATTATATGCTCCATCATTAAGTCAATGGCCCAAATAAAAATTGTTAAAACAAAATAGGCCCAAATGAAGTTGTCAATTATACGGCCCATGTCATTTGAATGGATCTACCGGAGCCCAAAGGTCAAACCCCTAAACTTTTCTTCAGCCGTTAATTTTTATCCTTGTCTGACCCTTTTCTTCTTCTTCGATAACATCAAGCAGCAGCTCTATCTCTCTCTGTGATAACACTTCAGCCGACAACAACATCCTTCTTTATTCAAAAATACCAGCCGAGATACCATCTTCTTTCTCAATTTCTGCGATGTACAACATATATCCAAACAGATTTCAATTTTCATGAAAACCTAACCTCGATTATCACAAATCTGCTTCTGCTCTTGGTGAAAGATTGTGCAGGAAGATGGGTGTAATTTCACGGAAATTATGTCCGGCATGTGTGAACATGTGTCTGTTGTCCGGCTCTGCGGTCGCGGTCTCGGAAGCCGGTGAAGAGATACAAGAAGCTACTTGCAGATTCCAATACCCATCCGATTCCTCATTCAGCCGATTCCTTGTCTTCGATACCCAGCAACAGCAACCATTTAGCCGATTCCTAAATCAGGTTGATGTATGTCGACGAAACAAGATTAAATTTAAGGTCCGATGAAACAGATGTGGGTGTCGACGAAACTGAAATGTTAATGTTGACCGACGAAACTGATTTCTTGTAACCACTTGTCGACGAAACTGAAGTTGTATTGTGACGAAACAGATGTTAAAGATGCCGACGAAACAGATGTAAAAGATCTTGCCGACGACGAAACTGGAGGAGGTGTTTCGTCATGGGGCCTGTTTCGTCGGAACTGGGTATGAAGAAACCCTAGTATCTTTAAGCAGTCGCCAAGAACATCTTCAAGAACACAGCGTACTGTTCTTTTGCAGATTTGACGAAAACATTGTATATTTGATTTTTGATGATGATAACTTGATTATTTAGGTGTAAAACATAAAACTTAACCCTCTGGTCATCACAGATCTGCATATTCGGGACAAGATCTGGATTTTTCTTCTTTTACACCCTTTTAACATCTTGAACAAAAATCATAATAAACTCAGATCTAGAGCACATGTGATTTAGCAAACTGTTAGATTCACTAAATCGGGCACCATGGCTCTGATACCACTTGTAGGACCGAGTTTCGAGACCGAAACCGTGATTATCATGATTATGTTCATAGACGGGAAGATTATAGACGGATGAAATACTTACTTGTATAGATTTGATAACATAACAAAGCAAGCCGGCCCGATTAACAAGATAATCGAACCTTTACCAGAGCCGTTTGGTTCCGGGGAGAGATCAAGTGGTGATCTCTCCCTGGTGAGGACTTGAACCTCCTAAAATCTACAAGTGTTTGAAATGGCAAAGGGTTGCTATTTATAGCTACACCCCTTTGTCTTTCAAACACACACGGTCAACCGAATAACCCTCTCGTTTGACCACTTCAAACGAGCGGGTCTATACACGTTCGATAGACCGTTTCACTAACTATTACAAATTCAGCGTAAAATAATAAATCTAATCTATTCGACAAGCATCGGACACAAATCTGCATCAACATCTTGCCTAATTCCCTATAGTTATGGCTCTGATACCAATCTGTCACACCCCAACCGATGGCGGAAACATTGGGGCGCGGCACTGAGCAAAACAGATTGTCCAGAAGTTTCCATAACAACTATATTTACCAAATATTTAAAGCAACAGGTCCCATACCATGTCATAAATGATAATACAATTATTACAGAAAAGATCTAGTCACATTGTTCTGTTCCGACAACTCAGATTTTTATTACAGACAATTATTTATTGTTGACCTAGGTCTTTCCTAGCCTCGATTTCACAGCAAAGTAAGCAAATAAGCATCCTAAGCACCTGTCACATACGTTAAAGTAAAAGTCAATACACATAGTGTAAAGGTGAGCATACAAGTTTGATAATAGCATATAGAGTTCGAAATCGTTACGCATAACCAGCACGTACACAGTGTAAAATGAGGCATGTTAGTTATCGACATGAACCTATCGATACCAATGACTGCGGGTTGACTGCCCAAGGCAGTTCGCGATACACACTCACCACTATGAGCCATGTAACTAATTATCCTTAACAACCCCTGAGTGAACAGGTGCTGAGTCCAAACTATAGTACTATCGTTGCTAAGGTAGGTAGACAGCATTTCACGTGTAAACATAACAAACAAGCATTCATTAAGTCACGTATAACATGCGGTAACGGTTAGCGTTAAAGTATTGCGTAGTGTGTTTGATGTGATTTAGTGTAAGTAACGTATGTAACACCCAAAAGTGCGTAAAGCAAAAAGGGATTCGAGTATACTCACAGCGATTGATAGATTGAAGGGAGCGCTAGAGAGTAGGGTTAGCCTGAACAGATTGATAGCATAATGATAAGCGACGCGTAAAATGGAACAAGTGACAGTGGGTCGAACATCAGTTCGATCGGATGGTAGTCCGATCGGACAGCCGGTCGTTCGGGTGACAGTCCGCTCGGATGGTCATCCAGTCGGGTGACCTTTCGAGTGGATTGTTTCTTCCTTTGTGAAGGATGTGTTTGTGTATGATGGTTTGACTTTTGAAGTTTTCGTTGCAGCATTTGAAAACATGGAAGTATCACTACCTTTCAGGTCGGTCGATCGATCGGACGTTCGATCGGACAACAACCCGGTCGGCTGGACACTTTAGTGAGAACAGTTCACAACAGTTTGTCACTCGATCGGACGATTGTTCGATCGGGTGGCAACCTTTGTGTATCGAACATGTTGAAAATTGTTTAAGTGTTGAGTTCCAGACATCACATGGTCGGAGGGCCGGTCGCTCGGGTGGCAACCCGATCGGACGGCAGTCCGTTTGGTGTCCAAAACTCTTAGAGTTTGAAATGAGGGTTAAGTGTGGGGCCAAAGTGCAAGTCAATCAGGTGACAACCCGATCGGTTGACAGTCCGATCGGACGGTAGTCCGGTCGGACGGTAGTCCGGTCGGACGGCATTCCGTCCTGGTCGTTCCGTTCGTCTTACACTTGGTTGTTTTGATTGTTTGTCGTTTTATCGAGACGTTTTGATAACGTATTAAGCAACAGAAACCTCGTCAATACTTGGTACTCCTGATCGGACATGAATCACCCAAATCCGACTAGTTAACTGTTCGAGACGGTGTTCCATGTTTAACCCGAAATCGGTAGTCTCGTGGATAGAATCCAGATCTTGAACCAACACAACCACAAGGATGAGTAGGAAGTCGGTACAAGCTCCGATTCTATCGGTTTTGAATGCATTGAGTGTAAAAGAGTTGAAAGAGAGTTGGAAAACCATATTTCAATCCTTTTCATGGTGAATATGTTTAGATCTACGAAAGATCTTTGTTTGTTTATGTGGAAATCGGTTAGATCTAAGTAGTTTTCAGCGGATTGAGGCCAAAACATGAAGTTCTCAAGAACACCATGATGACATCATCCTAGAGCACCTCAAATCCAGTGATTTCACGGTTAAAAGTTAAGATTTAAAAGATAGAAAGGTGTAGAATCAAGTGTAGATCAAAGAAGTACAAGATTTAGGTTGAAATCTTACCGGAATCGCGAGAAATCGAAGGAAAGGTGAGATTGGAGCGCTGGTTGGACAGAGAGTGCCAAAAGTAGTAAGTTTGATGGTGACAGGGGTATTTATAGGGTTTCCCAAAAAGGAAAGGGGAGGAGAGGGGCTGGTCGATCGGTTGGCAGCCCGATCGAACAGCTGGTCGATCGGCTGGTCACTTGATCGATCAGTTGCTGGGTTCGAGTGTTCGGCGCGACAAGTTTTGCCGTTTCGATTGCGAATGCGAGTGTTGTGATGCGATAGAGTTTCCTAGTCAAATTACTTTTAATCCCAACTACTATATCAACATACAATCATCCTTATTTCGTATTCGTTTAGCGTTTGCGATTTGATTGCGATTGAGTTTCGATTGATCACCACAACATATCATAAATAAACATGCACAAGTAACACATAAGGCACACACACACGTATAACAATAACCAAAATGCGTAAATTCGAGTTGCGAGCGCGATTGCGATAGCGATGAAGCGATAAAATATGCGATAAATATCGAATAAACCTCGATTATTAATAAGTACTCCACATAATACAACTAAAGCGATAACATAATTAGACTAATTACAAGTCAAAGAAGTCAAAACAGGAATTGAGCAAGGAGCGACAGATCGCAATTAGCAATCTTTTCTTCCTTTGACTTCAATCTTGACTTTGACTTTGACTTTCGAAACACGGGGTGTTACAGTAACGACTTCATCATTGCATGCCATGTCTCTTAGCAAGTATGAAACTATGAATTAGAGAGGTTTAATAGTGGGTTTTTGGTAGAGGTTTGAAAGTATGAAATGAAACTATGATTTAGAAATATTGATTTAAATAACACAACCGGTTATAATATGACAGAACCGGTTCCTCTAGTTCCAAATTCCAACATATTGATTTGAAGATTGATTTGACTGGACATGACTGTTGAGAACCGGTTCCATGCAGTAGTGTCAGCCCTTTTCCTTCACATATACGACAGAACCGATTCCGACCCGAACCCGGTTCTGTTGAGAACCGGTTCCACACTACCAATAACCGGGTACAACAGGTTCTGGTTTTTGGGCAAATACCCGGGTATGACCCGGAACCGGTTTTAAGAGGAACCGGGTACGGTCAGCTTTGAGGGGAACCAGGTACGGGTAGGAACCGGTTCCGGGTATTAAAAATACCCGATTATGCCCATCTCTAATGTGGCGCACCTTTTATTTTTCCCAGTTTACAGTCTTAAAATCCATATTAAACTCAGAAATCAATTTTTTCTTCTGTTTTTGGCCCCTAAACAACCCAAATGACACACAAGAAAAAAAAACAGCAACAAAACAAAACAAAAAACAACCATGGATACAAGAACTTTTTAATAGCATGAAAACCTTTATTAGTAAACTAGGTTATCACCCGGGTGCTACCCGGGTTGGAGAAAACTATTAAGATAAATATCAAGTGTATAAATAAAATAAAATACAAAGTCTCATGTTACATAAATTAGTGATACAGTGGATATACAATTTAAAGATAGTCGAGTCCCTTTGAAGATGCATATCCTTCGAGTTACCAAAACCTTTCCCGTAGTAAATTGAGTTCCCTCTACGAAAAAAACAACCAAATTATAAGTGTTAAGATATATAATATAAACTTTAGTGTCGATACTATATAATATAAACTTTGATGTCGATACTAAGCTTGCTGAGATATTGGGACAAAAACGCACCAAGTTACTTAGGTATATATAATTCTTAATACAATCACACTATTTCAATCATAAAATCAACTAAACTTTATATAATTGTTTCACATCAATCTTAAATGAATCAAATACTCTAATTGACAATATGGTTTGAAACATGTACAATCATATCTTGATAACTTGATGTATTTCGATGATCAACCTCCAACTTCAACAACTTCCCTTTGATATGTTGCTTCAAATCCCATAATTGATTACCAGTTGGACCCATTCCAAATTATCTGACCAAACTAAGTCTATGGTAAATGTGTGCTTGTAAGTGAAAAAACACATCCATTATTTGTGCTCGTTAAATCTGCACGCCACAATAAGTCTAAGATAAATATAGACCTTTTACACCCTATGGATTATTTCAAATGTAAACATACCTATGAGAATCCATCCCCACTACAAATAACACACATATATTGTAAACATACCTATGAGAATCCATCCCCACTACAAATAACTGATATTGTAAAGCTTGTTTTCGAGCCACGTGCCTGAAAACGAAGCAAAGAAATCATATTGTTAATGAATACAGACACTATTCATACATTTAATTTGTTTAGAACACTTCATAAAGTTTTATGTTTTAACTTTATGAATGTAAACTAAACTTCCACATCAGTGATTTTGTTCCCATCTTGATCATTAACATTAAAAACTATGAAAGAAAGAACTTATTAAAAACTTAAAAATACTAAAAAACTCGACTCAGGTTAGAAAAAAAGAGATTAAAAACCGAAATATATACCATCCATGAACCACCCTCCATCAGAACTTATGTATGCTTTTGTGAAGATGAAAATACGTTTACTAAGAACTTGTACAAGTTCCAAAAGTATGCCATGTCTCTTAACATTATCCACCTGTTACACCAGCACAGATTATACAACTAATAAACAACACACACTTGAACATATATCATCCATTAAAGAATCATTTACATACATAACTGATAACTCCAATGAAAATGTAGATAGAGTAGCAATTGTTTAAGTATTTATTTATAATAATACTTAAACATTACTTGTATATAAAAGATCAATAATTGGAAAAGACAAAAGTGTCCAAGGGTTTGTGTGACCCGTCCTGACGTATTTTGACCCCTTAACAAATCCTTCCGGTTCGGCCATTTTCCATATCAATGTTAAACGTATATTATCATTGAAATATTTTTTCATAGATATTGAAAAAATTTGATAATATATCTTTGTAAAGTACATTTGTATTTTTTTAGTAACATCAAACGGCTTGTCCCCTGAAAATACCATTTTAACCCTTTGGCCAAACCACCTAACCTGTGTTTGGAAATTTGAGGTGAACAGTGTAAGTACCAAATTAAAATTACAAAATGCTCGGGTGGCCACATGCACAAAACATAAAAAGTCTTACATTTGATGAATTACGTTGAATGGTAAGTGTCACAAAAGTAAGACCTTGTATTATCAATAAAAAAAGATAAAATTTGTCATTCCAAAGCAGCTTAGTAGCTTTAACAAAACATCTTTCTTAAAACACATATATACCCATTGATGCAATCTACGGTAATGCTTAGCCTCTTTTTCGGATAAGCCAAGTAAAGTAGTATCAACCATATGCAAAAACAGAACAAAAGGTCAAGAAAATGACTTTAAAATCATAAGTGTTAATTATTTACCTGATGTATACTCACCATAGCATGAAACTATTCACGTTTTGTTTTTTTAGCAAATTAGATAACTTTACCCTTGTTATCAAAATTTAACGGTCCAAAATTAGATGCTCGACTGGAAAATACAACACCCCGTTTCAGATTCGATAAATTAATAAGAAAACAAATCAGATGAAGAATATAAAGTTTTAGATTAGTAGACCTTTCACCAACCTGAAAACCCGTTTAAGAGATAAAAATGCAGCCACGAAGTTACTTAAAGTGATCCATGGCAACCTGACAACCCGTTTAACAAATAAAAAATTAAAAACATAAAAAATAAAATGCACCCGTAAGCATAAATGCAACATTACATGGTTATAAATAAGTAAACTTGCCTCACATCTTTATAAATCTATGACAGTTGTGATTTAAGTTCTCCAGGAGGGTGGTCAATCTAAAAATAAGATTGGGAGGTTAAACAGGCAATGCAACTGATCCCACAATGCCATGCAACCTTACACTGGACGCAAAATCACCCTTTTTTGTTTAGTAATTTACAATCCAAACAAATGCCCTTTAACCTCTTATTATACAAAGTAAGAAATCAAAAACGCTCAATCAATATTTTAAATTAAGCCGAATGCAGAACACTTACACAGGCCTTATATGGTGGTGTTGAAGAGCAGTTCCAACATGACCCTGTTGCACCAATGCCATAATCGGTACCGGTTGCGGCTGCCTCTTTACCAGCGGTTCCTATCACCCATTTGGTGTTGGGGTCAAGACACTTGTAACTTCAGTTCAAAGCTCTTATTTTTTGTTGAGTAATTTTTCGAGTAAGTCTTTAATGAGACCCCGAAAGGTTGATGCAAATAAATAAAAGTTTGTATAAATAACAAAAAGTAATTAGAAAATAATGAAGAATCGAACTCGAGCTTGAGAAATTTCTTACCAACTCCTAACTGGTATACACCATAGTTGAAACAGTATTTGAGTTTAGCTTGACCAGTTATTGCAGAAAAAGATTAACCAAAAGTAAATATATAATGAAAGAATACCTACCTAGGCTATGCTTCTTAACCCAAGGCTTATGCACTCCTCACCAAATTGAGGACTGCAAGCATTTTGAGCCTGTCTTTCGACCGACCGACTACTGTTGTTGCTGCAAATAAAGATTTACAATTGGTTAGGGAGTTCTAATTGTATAAGAATTCCATGTGTAAAAATTAATCTAATTCAAACTTTGAAATTTCCTATTTATTTTCAAAATTTATTAAAATTCGTTGATCATAGTAAATATATTAATATATTATAGGAAAGTCATTTAGCTATCTAAATAAAAATTAAGGAAAGTTATTTAAATTATCTAAATAAAAATTAATGAAATAAACATGAACATTTAAAATTTAAATTAAAATCATTTCCAAAAATAATGGAACATGCTTTAATTACGGTAAATATATTGTAGGAAAATAACTTCTTATTTAATTGAAATCTCAAAATTTGACTTCAACAAAAGTTTAACAAAAGTTATTTTATATATAAATAATGACCGTCTTTATACATTTAAAAAGAAAATTTAGCAAAAGTTATGGAAATGAAAGAAATTCATTTTAAAACTTACCTAAATTTTGTTAAGTTAACAAAAATATAACTATAAATTTACCATAACAATGTACACGGAAGAATGACGACTTGAAATTAACAAAAATACTCTTAAGTTTCTCTAGAAAAAAACTTACTATAAGTTTAGTCAAAAGCGTTAAAAGTTTGACTAAAATGTCAAAATTATAAATAATGAGACTATTTACTATATTTTAAAAAACTTAAATTCTGGATAGATAATATTTACCATATTTAAAAAACTTAAATTCTGGATAGATAATATTTTAGAATGAAAATTATTAGTAAATTCTACCATAAAATCTGGCGACCCCGCCGGTCCATCTGCTACCATACTACGGTTGGTTTAGTTGTCGTTTCCGATGCATAATTCTTTTAAACGTTAACACCATCGCCATCGCAGCTAGATTGAATGAAATAGCTGTTGATATTCAATTTTCTTCTCCGGTACGACATCTGTCCACCACTACAACCACCACTATCGTTACTAAGACATCAAACAATACCACCATCAACGTCCGTTAGTAAGAACCCTAAAAACACATTGATACACATATATACACAAAAAACCGTACCTCAATCGTCGTGGTATAAGAGATTACTTATTATTATTTCTGCTTAATGCAATATCCAGTATTGTATGACTTCTACAATGAAAGGGAAAACAAATAAACAACACCATCTATACATAATATTAATAGCAGAAATCGTCTGAAACACCAGGTCACAGAACTGAAGTTGTCCCAAAAATACATAACCAAAAAAAAATTATTTGATGTTACTTTAGACATATATTGGTTACCTGATGTTTGGATCCTTTCGAATGGATTTGCTTGAACCAAAGGGCAATAAGGAGATTGCAAAAATCAGATCTGGAAAAAAAATTATAAACACAGGATAATCTAAAACGACCCGAATGATACAAATCCAATCAATACGGTAGAATCGACCAATTATCTCTACAATATACAAACAAAATCTATTAGACGAACATCAAAACCTGAATAATATATCAATATTGAAATTATACCTTTGTGCAGACGACATTTGTTTGTCAGATAAGAAAACAAATCGAAGATCAACAAACCCTAGGTTATAACGAATGAAAATCAAATGAATGAACAATCAGAACGAAGATTGGATGTTAAATATTGATAGAATCATCGTGTTTAGTTGAAAGTATTTGTGATCTGACCTTGATTTGAAGCCTTGATATGAACTCCAACTTTTAAGACCAAGTTATGATTCAATCAGAGTGGAACTTGTCGGAGAATGATTAGGGTTTAATTAGAAAGTTTGTAAGAAAATAAGAAGACATATAATCAAGAATCAAGAATTGACTGATAAAAAGGAGAATTGTACCTTGTTGATTGGATTCAATTTTGAGATGGATGAGAGGGAGAAGATGCAGAAACCCTAGAGCCAGATGAAAAGTGAACTGATATTTTTGTGTATATTATGAACAAAAGATCTATTATATACGGATCCATTTTCTTTGATGGCGGGTCGGAATCAAGCTATTCGGATGCCGCGTAAACCCGAATAAAAAAGATGGAATTTTTTGGAGCCAAAACCAATTTCAAGAAGCCCTATGGTGATGCCACCTCATCTCTCAAGCCCTCATAACATGACACCTAAGCCCTTATTTATCATGTTTATATATATATATGGATTATACCCATAGCAAACAGCTGCCAAACCCTAAAAGAATTAACACAAATTTATGAGTTCTTCAACACAATGTAATCGTTTTATCTAAGACGATCGGTAGGGAAAAAATATATACAACGAATTGAGATGAACTAACCAAATGAACAACACGATACAGACGAAAGAATCTAGAAACCCTAAAACGAGTGTGCGATGATGGAGAATACAAAGACTCACACTAGAAGACTACGAGACTCGTTTTTAGAACTGATAGAACACTGTAATCTTCTCATTCTAAAAAATACGAGATCAATATGTATATAAGCCAATCTTCTAGCTAAGAGCTCCAAGTTCATTGATCAATGGTTGGCAATAGGTAACCAGTATAAGACACGATTAGATATGTTTACTGGAAAGTACACTATGTGATTTTTCACTTTTTTAAAAAATAATTAAAATTAGAAGGTTAGGATCTATCATTTCTCCTTCTTAGTACATAAAACATACAACTGTGTTATAAATATAAAGTAGTTAAACAAGTCATATTCATATTTAGAACGTGTGTTGTTCGCGTCGTCAAAGACCTAATAAACCCGCTAAAACACGATTTGTCAGCCAAATTCCAGATAGCTACATATTTAGCTTAAACATGAAATTTCCAACATTGCCCCCTCAACTTTCCAACATTGCCTGCTCAACTTATAAGGGGGCGTTTGGTCCGCGGAATGATTTGGAATTGGAATTGGAATTTGTATAGGAATTAGAATTTGAAGAAATTGGATTTGGAATTTAAACATTTCAATTGGAATTGGAAATTGTTGGAATTGGAATCTCAAATCCATTTTTGTTGTGTTTGGTTGTCAAATGAATTAGAATCCATCACCCCGACATCCACAACCATCAGTTCGGGTCGAAACGGTACGGGTCGAAACGGTTCACGTCGAAACGGTTCGGATCGAAACGGTTCGCGTCAAAACGGTTTGATTCGAAACGGTACAGGTCGAAACGGTACAGGTCGAAACGATTCGCGTCGAAACGATTCGCGTCAAAACGGTTTGAATCAAAACGGTTCGATTAGAAACGGTTTGGGTCGAAACGATACGGGTTGAAACGGTTTGCATCGAAACGGTTCGATTCGAGACGGTTTGGGTTGAAACGGTCAAAGATTCCAACGAATTTACTTTAATTCCTTCACATATAGGAACGATTTTGAATTCCTTTAGTTAAGGGAATTTGAAGGAATTCATGCCTAATTCCAATTACAATTCCATAGTCAACCAAACAAATGAAGATTGGAATTGGGATTCCAATTCCATCAAATTCTGTGAACCAAACATATTAAGAGATGAAATTCTAATTCCAATTCCCTTAAATTCCATTGAATTCCTACGAACCAAACGCACCCTAAATGTCCATATGCGGTAACAAATATCATTATGTTTGTTATATATTAAAGATATTTTTTAAAGGTAATCCCTTTGAGTATTAAGTGACGACTTGAATACGACTCGTAACTTATGTGCATTTCGAGTTCAGTCACGTGCATTTCAACTGTGTTATTCGACTTACAAAACGCTACAATTACAACTAGAACAAAAATATATAATGATCATAATACACTATAAACTTAAATATCATGACTTATGGTTAGGGCTGCAAACGAACCAAACAAACACGAACACGACCTTGTTCGTGTTCGTTTGTTAAGAAATATATGTATTCGTGAACCGTTCACGAACACTTATCGAACGAGATTTTATGTTCGTGTTCGTTTGTTATGGAAATGAACTTGTTCGTGTTCGTTTGTGTTTGTTTGTTAATTTTAGGCAACGAACGTTGACGAACACAAATGAGCACAAACTAATGTCCACGAACACAAATGGAAACAAACGAACACAAACAATCGTTCATGAACATAATATATAATACACCGACACTTATTAAATATTTAATTTTTCAGAATTTTGAAGTATTTAAATAAATATAAAAACTAAAAACACTAATGAAGTATTGAACACAAACAAACATTTTACTGAACCCGTTCACGAACATAAACGAACGAACACGACCTCTGTTCATGTTTGTTCATTTAACTAAACAAACGAAATTTCTTGTTCGTGTTCGTTTGTTTAGTAAACAAACGAACACAAACGAACTTCCCACCGAACGGTTCACGAACTGTTCGCCGAACGTTTGGTTCGTTTGCAGCCCTACTTATGGTTGCAAAAATGTTTTATGATTCTTTTATTTTCTGTTTCTTTCCGGCGGTGCATGTGTTAGCTACTTTTTAGATGATTTATCATCTTTTTCTTTCCTTTTATGTTGTTCTATTACAAATATATGCTTTATGTCGTTGTTTCTATACTGTAAATAAAGTTTGTTCTCAACCAACTGACAAAGGTGCCATTGAAAGTAGTGTTTATATCTCTTATATAGAAATAAGGTTGCCTATAGCATCATCTTCATAGTCTACTTTCTCGGTGGGATATATAGGGCTGGAAACGAACCAAACGTTCGGCGAACAGTTCGTGAACCGTTCGGTAGGAAGTTCGTTTGTGTTCGTTTGTTTACTAAACAAACGAACACGAACAAGAAATTTCGTTTGTTTAGTTAAATGAACAAACATGAACAAACATGAACAGAGGTCGTGTTCGTTCGTTTATGTCCGTGAACGTGTTCGGTAACATGTTTGTTTGTGTTCAATACTTCATTAGTGTTTTTAGTTTTTATATTTATTTAAATACTTCAAAATTCTGAAAAATTAAATATCTAATAAGTGTCGGTGTATTATATATTATGTTCATGAACGATTGTTTGTGTTTGTTTGTTTCCATTTGTGTTCGTGGACATTAGTTTGTGCTCATTTGTGTTCGTCAACGTTCGTTGCCTAAAATTAACAAACGAACACGAACACGAACAAGTTCATTTCCTTAACAAACGAACACGAACATAAAATCTCGTTCGATAAGTGTTCGTGAACGGCTCACGAACACATATATTTCTTAACAAACGAATACGGACAAGGTCGTGTTCGTGTTTGTTTGGTTCGTTTGCAGCCCTAGGGATATACTAATGGGTATGTGTTTATTTGAAGTTGCAGAAAAGTAAATAAATAAGTCATTATAATGACTTAAATTTATGCGAAATTTTCTTATTTTCTATCGCTGACCAAATATTTCAAATCTATTGAAGATATGCATCTGGGGTTGTTTAAATTGCTCGCCGCTCGAGACTTGTTTGCCCCTTGATTGATTTTTTTTTGGAAAATGCTTGTTCGATTTTTGCTCGGTTGTAAATGAGCCGATCAACTTGGTTCGATGTGAAAACGAGCCAGGTATGAGCAAAGATCTGCTCGCTCAGTTGGCTCGTGTATACACCCACACACACACACTATCTATACATATTAATAAAATCTATACAATCTTAGCCACGCGACAACCTCTTAATCCACCTTGATTGTGTTTAGGCGCTAAAACATTTTGACTATATCCACTGTTCCTTCATTCGCTTCTTCCTACACTCAAACCCTAGAGCGTATCTTCTCCTTCACGCCGCTTTCTTCTTCCTTCTGTCTGATTTGAAGTGAACCAATTGATTAGGGTTTCCACTTCTTGAGTGTTCAGCCACAAAGTTACAGTTGTTGATTTGGGTTTTTGATTTATGGCTTTAAACGAAACCTAAAGAAATCTTGATGGATTCAATAAATCGGAAGTTAAAATGTATTGGAAACATCGGTTTACAGAAAGAACAATATGAGATTAAAGTTACCTAAAATCGACGGTATAACAAATGAGGATGATGATCAGAAGAATGTTGACGTTGATTTTCCAGGAATCCACTAAGGGTTTGTGATAGGATGGAGAGCATGTGCAAAGCTTTTAAGGGGCGGGAGGGGCGGCCGACCCCCCAAACTTTTCGCTCGGTGGTAGATAGTATTTAGTTTTCGTATAGAAAAGAGATCAAAATATAAAAAAACCATCTTCCCGAGTTTTTTTAAGGATAAGAGGGGAGGGAAAAGAGAAGAAAATTTGTCCATATATTCATCCTCCCAAATTGGAGAGATTAGGAGAGAAAATATTATTAATTACTAAATTGCCCTCATATCTAATTAAAACGTTTTATGTTTAAAGGGTATAATGGTAATATTATTCCTTTCTTTTCTTTTACTCCTAACTCGGGAACACATAAAATGCTTGATTTCTTCTCTTTTCCTTTACTTTTCATTAAACTCGGGAACACGAAAAAAATCACATCTTTTCTTTCCTTTTCTCTCTTAATTTATTTTCCTTCCCCTGTCGGAAATCTCAAGCTTCGCCACTGATGGAAAGGTCGATAGTTAGGGTTTCGCTGAATGAGAAAATAATAAAAGGGGATCAGATTAAAACAAGATATAAAGGATCCGTATATGATGCATTCGGGTCATTAAAATGGGTTCGGGTCCCGTGATTTTTTGATGTAAGCAGTAAGCTTGGTCAAATGGTCAACACAATGTGAGACTGTATGAGGGAGTGACACATGCCTCTCATGTGTTTTACTTTATTAGTATAGATAGAATAGAAGATAAGATAGATTACTATTGTTCACATACAGTATGTGTTTGTAGGCTTATATAGTATTGTACAATGTAGCAAATATACTTTTGAAGCGGATATAAATTTGCTTTTTAATGAATATAGTATTGATTTTTTTTTAAACAATTTGTTTCATACCCCAACTAGCTCAACAACAACAACAACAACCATAACCAGTAAGTCCCACAAATAGCAGAGCAATACCCCAACTAGCTCATGGCAAACAATTTCCTGTTCGTAATTAGCTCGGCAAGTGCTCACTCAAAACTCAACTCGAGCTACTTGGCACATATAACGACAAATTTCCTGGCGTTTTTTAACGACAAATTTCATTTTGAACTCCTTGTGAGACTTGAACCTATGAGATTCTCAACTTAGGTGCTCCTAGTAGCTTTGCTTTTCTCATTGGGCCACCAACCCCAATGGACATTAAGCTGAAGTTAGCTCGCTTAGATTAATTTTCTTACTTAATTTTTATTGTATGTAGATTTTTTCGTGAATTTAGTACCATGTTATTTGAGGCTTGTATAGCGTGAGATTGTTACTATTGTTTTTGATTGAGACTTGTGTCGAATCCCAAAAGAATGGATGACATGTCCCTCGTCTGAGACACATTGATGTTCGCCGCTTACCAGAACTGATCTACAAAAAAAGAACATTGTTAGCCTCGTCACATAGAGTCCGTGGGGGATCCGTGACCAAGCTCCGACATGAGAATAAGTCTTGCGCCTTGGGCTGAATTCGAGGTAAATGAGAACAATAAATGGGTCGGAATGTTATATTTGAGATCTCAGAATTGAATGTGAGAATTCAATGTTGTTGTGAGCCTTTTCTCAGTTCTGGTTGTGTGTGATTGTGACAACTTGTGCAACTTATATAGGATGATCTTGCTTCACGAGGCCTCTTTTTCTCTCCTCAGGGCCTAGGAGAATGTTCCATCGGATAACAGGGTTATCCGAGTATAACTCTGATTCCTATATCCATAGAAGGACCCTTACATATTTCTTCTTTAATGCATGCTTCTTGGCCACGTAAATATCTTTCTTTTTACAGTATCATAGACCCTTGGGCAGCCGGAGAACATGAGGCATTTAATGCCAAGGACAGGTCACGTCTTCTCCTTTCTTATCGGAACAATAACGTTCCCTTTTGCTCTCAGGCGGGAAAACCAGAGACCATTGACCTGGTCTCATTCTCATAAGGGTCGTTAATTGAGATATAGCACCATGGGCTTGGACCCAACTCTCAGTCGGAACTCATAAGTCTAGACGAGGGAACCCAATGGGTGACCCTCGTCGTCAACTTGTAAAAACATATACAATTATCAAGAACTCAAAATAAATGACTTAGCTCACATAGTTGAATACAAGCTTTGTTTTCCAACTCGAAAAAAATTATCGGTTATACTTATTAAATAATCCCGATCATTAAGCAACCATGATCCCATAATAAAGGAATTTCACTACATGTATGTCAGTTATTTGATACACATAACCTCTTTCTACAAGGCCAGTAAGTGAATCAAATGTTCAGTGAATTATTCTGCGAGAAGTTCGTCTTTAGAATAAACGAACAAATATATGAACAAACAACTTTTTGTTCATGTAGTTAAGCAAACGGACATGAGCAAATATCTCGGTCTTTCAATTTTGTTTGTCAACGTTCTCTTACGTTAATTAATTCAAATTGGTGTATGTTTGTTTGTTATTTGTTTAAGTTCGTATGTTTACGTTCACTAATATATTCACTTTAATTTGTTAGGCACATTACATTTAGTGTAGTTTTATGAAACTAAAATATCACCCATTACAATTTAATTCTAAAACCATACGTTGGCGTTTGCGGTTGATAGTATTTTTGGTTCGGACCGTATTGTGATGGAGGTAGAGACGACATCCATCATGGGTTGCAGTATTCGTGTTTGTTGGGGTCAATTTCTTTTTTCAAAGGTTTGAAGAGAGTGTTTAAAAAGTATTTTGAGATAGCGGATTACTTTTATTTTTTTTTTATATAAAAGTGGTATAATATATATAGGAGGGAGACATGTCGTGGAGATCGCCACGCCAACCCACCACGCTCATGGTCCAGCGCATGTTGCGCACTGTTTCACGGTGTGGCTGGGTGCCACATCCGGCCACACCTACACTTCCATACCACGTGGTGCAAGTGTAAGAGGATCCTAGGCATTTTGACCCCATCATGCCTTACAAAATCAATTATTTATGTGAAGTAGGTCAAGATATAGGAAATGACACTTTGTCTCTTACACTATAACCATACCATATTCAATCAATCAATATATTACATGACCTAAATAGCATCATTCTTTCAGATTCCCATGTGTGTGTTTCTGACTTGACTGACTTCACTACAATTAGCAGAGTGTGGGTGCCATTGGAGCCCTACAATACTCTTCAACTGTAGCAAGACATAATCATCAAACATTTTGCTTGTTATGTCTCTTTCTAAGGTAAGTTTTTGAGTGTTTTTGTGTATTTTGCTTTATGCATCAGCACTAACAAAAGTGAAAGTTTAAAGTTGATTATGATGAGCAGATGATGGAGACGTGCCTCTGCCTTCCCCTTTGATACCCTAAAAAGAAACAGGATGATTATAGAAATAATAGAATTTATCATTGTCATTTTTAATGCGTGTATTTCCTTCCCGAATTGCATTCCCTAAACATATTATATACAAATATATTCTGGTGTATAACCTACACAACCTTTTGTTAGCATAGGTAAAATTCCGGTGTAAATTTTCATTCTCATTTTTAATAAAATTTTCACTTCATGTTTAAGTAAAAATGAATGACTAATCAACTCAATACAATGTAAAGAGTTTTGTTGATTCTAAATAATACTTGTGAGGGATATGATACCTACATTCCGTAGTAAGTTAGCTTTGATGTAAGGTCTAACCACATAACCGTATTTTACATTAAACATGTTAACAACCAAATTTCTTTGTCCAAGCACAAACTATTCACACATCCAAGTATCTACATACTTTAGAGTTTATGTAGGTCACGTACAGACCGGTACGTGGTGTATAGAAGTACATAAAATTTAGTGTCTGACACAAGTCAAGCACATAATTTCAGAGGGTATATATGTCACGTATAGAGTTGTATGTGGCGTATATAAGACATCAATATTTAGATTGGAGAACTTGGTGAATTGGTGTTATAAACCCTCGTCCGGTTCGAACAATAAATCGTTTAAAATATTATACCATTAATTATTTTGAAACACTCTGGTGTGGTTCGAATATATTATACCGTATTTTTTAACTTTCCTCTGGTTCGAACATTTAGCCGTTTCAACATTATATCGTTTAAAATATTATACCATTATATTGTTTAATAAACTCCGGTACAGTTCAAATATTATACCGTTTCAATACTATATCGTTTAAAATATTATACCGTTTTTTTACTCTCGTCTAGTTCCAACACTATACCGTTTCGATATTATATTATTCAAAAAATTATACCGTTTCAACGTTATACCATTCTCACCCTTATACCGTTTCAATATTTCCTTTTCAAATATTACATCGTTTGAATGTTTACCTTTTGAAAATTACATCGTTTCAGTTTTATCGTTTCAAATATATTACATCAAAGCAATTTTACTGTCTAAAAAATAAAAATAAAAAGAGTAAACTGCCATTTTGGTCCCTGTGGTTTGGGCACTTTTGTCATTTTAGTCCAAATCTCAAACTTTTTAAATCTGGGTCCCTGTGGTTTCACTTTTATTGCCATTTTAGTCCAAAATCCAAAAACCCTCTATTTTGACTGTTGAAAGCTGATTATTTTGTCCTTTAGTGCAGTGGCATTTTGGTCATTCTGATTTACTCTTCTAATAAATTAAAACAAAATAAATTATATATTATATATTATATATATAACTCTCTCTCTCTCTCTCTCTCTCTCTCTCTCTCTCTCTCACTAACACAGATAAACTCTCTCATCTTTCTCATTTCATAACAAAACCCTAACCTCATTCTTCTTCTCTGCAAACCACATCCACCACACCCTCTGCCACTCTCTCTCGACTGAGCCCCGGCGACGGGAACCCACAACCACCTCTCCATACACACCCACACCCCTCCTTCTCCGATAACCACACACCCACACCCAAATCAGACCGGTAGCGGCGGCACGATAACGAAATCAGGGGAGGAGAGAGAGAGAGAACCGGCGGAGCCTGTGTCGTCTCTGACGACCGTGGAGTTACAGGTGATGGGGTTTCACGATGTTGATGTCGCTGATGATGATGACGGCAATCACAAGTCAGTCTGGTAAGCATTTCACGATGTTGGGTGTTTATGGAAGATTCAGAGTCTGTGTTGTTCAATTGTTCCATGTGATTTTAATCTGATTAACGGTATGGTGTTTGTTACACTTGATTTGAAAACGATGTTTTGTTTAGTTGCTTTTGAAATTGATGTTTTGTTTAGTTGATTTTGAATTCAGATCGGTGATGTTTTGGCTTCCAGTTGTATGGAACGAGTAACTCCTTTTTGCGATTGTGTAGATTTTAGGTGAAATGCGTTATTTGGATTAAGTTTGTGCAGGAGTGGGAGGTGGCAAGTGGCGGGAGGCGGTGGTGGTAAGTGGCCGGAGGTGGTGGTGAGGATGTGTGTTTTAGAGAGAGAGAGAGAGAGTATGTGTGTTTTAGAGAGAGAGAGTTATATATATTATATAATTTATAACTAATTTTGTTTTAATTTATTAGAATTATTAAAATAGTTTTTTTTAAATATTAAAATTAGAATGACCAAAATGCCCCTACACTAAAGGACAAAACAATCAGCTTTCAACAGTCAAAATATGGGGGTTTTGGATTTTGGACTAAAATAGCAATAAAAGTGAAACCACAGGGACCCAGATTTAAAAAGTTTGAGATTTGGACTAAAATGGCAAAAGTGCCTAAACCACAGGGACCAAAATGGCAGTTTACTCAAATAAAAATATTATGAGATATTATGTAATACAAACAAACATCACGTAAACCGACAACATAAAAACGACTGAATATGCTATATACAACATAAGTTTGTACATACATTAAAAAAGATAAAATATAACTGAATATTAAATACAAAAACAAAAACAACAGGCTCGTATATGGTTGCGGACCCTGATGCTGCTGTTGTGGATCCTCTCGTCTAGGAGGCGAACGGTACGGCTGTGGATGTAACCCCTCACGCTATCGGCCCTCCCGTGCCTCCTCAACCAACCACTGCAGCGCATAAGACATCGTACCAGTCGTATCAGTAAGTCGGTCAACATCAGCCCTGAAGAAACAGTGGTTCGAATGACCGGAATCAGTCAGAGCAGTGGTTTAGTTCTGCATAAAAGGGTTAGTCCTCTCGCTTGATTCAGGGTTAAACTGAGCTTCTTCTCCGGTGATTTCTACAAAACAGAAAGCCGTTAGACTCGCCACGGGGAGAATGGGGGTTCTCTCCGTGACCACCCTCCGGCGTGAGAATAAGTACAGATCTCAATGACGAAGAAGAAGTAGTGAAAGTGAAGTGAATGTAACTTGAGAGATTATACCTGACTTAACTTATTTATAGTTGGATTTGGGTGGGAAAATCTGTTGACGGAGATAGTAACGGAAAGCATTTTCCGTGGGCGGTTATGCCCTTTTCCGTTGATCGCTAACTTCACGTCCATGTACACGGATCGTGAGTGTGATCGACGGCTGGGGAGATGCCACGTGGAAAGTAGATTTATATTGATCCTTCTCCAAGTTAGTGCCATCATCGTGACTTAGATGAGCGTCCAGGATGATGCCACGTCACCATTCGGTTGTAACTGAATGGTGGTGCACAATGAAGTCTTCCAGAAGGTTTACAGCTGTAACTCTTTATGCCCTTGCCACGTGTTAATTCTATTACAACAGAAAGGAACACTTTTGCTTAAGTCTTGGTTCCAAGTGTGCGGAGATGTTTTAGGCTCTCGACTTCAAGTCTAACTATACCCTTGCGCGAGCCCGTGCAGGGGTGTTAGTTGAATGTTGGTTTTGACCTTTCTCTGGCGCACGGTTATCAAGGATTGTTTTCATCTATACCTTTGTTTAGAACCGCTGCGAAGCCGCGCAGGGTTCTGTTTAAGGATGTTTATGTGATGAGGTTGTGGTATGGTCCAATACGCCTGCGCAAGGTTTTTGGGACCATACCCCTTCAAGTCCCCCCAGTCCAGTGTTGCTCTTATGCAAGTAAGTGGGGCACTGGACCTGGACTATATAAAATGAAGTGTGCGCTTTTTTCTTTGAGAAGTTTTTGGCGCGAAACATGGAGAATCTTTTTGTGGAAGATATTTTATCTTTAGGTTGAAATGTTCATGATTTCAAATTTTGAAAAATTTGACTCCTGGCAGGTGAAAGGTACTGCTCTGACTGTTGACGTGTGACGTTTTGATGACAGGCTGTCAATTGTCAGTTATTCATTAAATGTGTGTCGTCAAACGTTGATTGCACGCGCGCGTGAGATTGTGATGTGTGCGGTGTGTTATATATTTTTATGTATATTTTAAGCCATTTTTAACACTTTAGTCTAGTTTTAAATTTATAAAACACGATATTTACTAACACTAAACACACCTATGGGCAAGTGCACCCATCGTGAGCATAGTATAGTGTTGGTAAGATACCTAGGTCGTCCAAGGACACAAGAGCTTTTAGTACCGGTTTATCCTCAACGTCTAATCAAATCAAAAATTTAGAAAAAAAAGGTTTTTAGACTAAAAAAAACTAAATATACTGAAAAATAAAAATAAAACAGATAGACAAGATGAATCACTTGGATCCGACTCGCCTTTAGTGTAACCTTTGATTATTTCCGCACTTTTGCACTTTTTAAGAGATTATCTTAGTTATAGTAGTAGGCCCCTCTTTTGAAGGTGACGTTACCCTCAACCCAGTAGTTTGAGTCAGCAAGGATACAATCCTAAAGGGTTGGATTATTGAAAGATAATTAATTAAGTTATTAATGCATATTGTGGTAGGCCCCTTTTTTGAAGGTGATATTACCCTCGGCTAAGTAGTTTGAGTCAGCAGGGATACAATCCTAAATAGCCGGGTTAAAGTTTTAATAGTAGTTTACATATGAGGGGATCAAGGAATTCGGACCCCCGCCATCCAATACCAGTGGGTATTGAAGGAGGTCCTACTAAACTTGACCCAGGTCCTTGCAGGATCTATACACTGAACAAGGCAAGACGCTTACCAAACCATTCCCTTAACCCCCGACCAGGTAACCAACATATCTCCATATAGACCGTGGAGATATGAATGGTGAAAATCTTTTATTTTATATAGACAGTAAAATAATGCCAAGACACCACGGACAAATGATAAGGAAGATTCACCTTCAACATAAGAAACTAGTTATTAAAGTCATTAATACATAACCAAATAAAAAGTGCGAAAATATTAAAAATAAAAAGTATTACACTAAATGCTTGTCTTCACCAAGTGATGTAAGAGACTTAGGCAAACATGGCCTTTGATTGTCAAGAACTCTTACGATCAATCTTGGATCCCGAATCTACTCACACACTCTATGATGGATGATGGATGATGGTGGTGGATGTGGGTTGTGATGGTGGTGGTGGGTGGGTGAAGTGTGAGAGAGGTGGTTTGCCAAGGGATGGTTTGCAAGTGAGCCAAGCACCCCTATTTATAGCCGGCACAGAAGCCTGGACACGGCCCCGTGTCCATTGGGCACGGCCCCGTGTCCACCCATCTTCTCTTTCTTCATTAAATGCAGTTTGTCTGCATTAGTTAACCACACCCTCGTGTCCGCTGGGCACGACCCCGTGTGCAGAAGCGTATCTGTACTATCAAGATTTGCCTAGATTCTGCGAATCTTAGCGTTGACCACGGCCCCGTGTCCGCTGGGTACGCCCCCGTGGTGGGTGATAGAAGCTTCTACAACTTTGTCTTTTCTGCAGACACTTGGGCACGCCCCCGTGCTCACTGAGCACGGGGCGTGTTCAGCCTTCCGTTCTCTTGTTTTTGCTTGGGGAGATGTTGTCGAGGGGTCGGGCATGCCACATTTATTCGTTTTCTTGTATTATTGTTAGATTTGGCTGCATTTTTGCTTCATTTGTTCATTTGAGCTCATTTAATCCTGAAAATACAAAAGGAAGACAAAAACACACCTTTTCCAACATTAGTACTAAAAAAGGGTTAGTTTTATGCCACATTTGATGTAATTTATATGTTGCATTTTGCACACATCAAATACCCACACACTTGAATTTTTGCTTGTCCTCAAGCAAAACTCTTTACAATGTGGCTTACACTCCCAAATGGAATGGGTAGAAGAGAAGGTTTTTGGGCTTGTCATAGAGTGTCGGGATTCCAAGATTCTTTATTAGGTTTTATTTTTATTTATTTACAATCCTATTCGTCATGATTTATTTGGAACATTACATAAGATAAATTACTTATTAGGGCATAACATGCCTCTTTAAAATTCCATTTATATACACGTTCACATACCTCACGGGGGATCACTCAACACTCGGCCGAAGGTGTATTTTTGTGAAGCACTCGAGAGCGGCATGGGACTTACTCCTACCATAAGCTTGCCAAGCAATCAATCCTCCTCCTTTTTAACTATAAACATTTGTAAATATCAAGAGGACTTTTGGGGGAAGGGTTAGGCTTGGGTTAAAGGTAGGTGATTGGGTTAGTGGTTAGTAGAAAAGGGCGAAAGGCGTAAAAAGCGTCGGTTTTCGTAAAACATTTTGTTTTTGTGACTTTTTATTCTAATGAAGCATTATTCAAACAAGCCTTCTTTTGATGAGCTTTGTTTGTTTATTGCTAACTTCATTTTTCTTTTCTTCTCTATGATTTTTTTTTTTTTGATAAGGAAGTCACAAGAAAACATAGCTTTGTTACTAAAGTAAAGGGTTTAAAATGAAAAAGGGTTTTGGTGGGTAAAAAGGGTGTTTTGATTTAGGTTAAGAAATGAAAAGGTTTAGGCTCAAAGGGGTTAACTAGGGGGATTTTGGGTAGGTGGTAAAAAAAAATAATGGTGTTGAAAGAAAAAGGGTTAGTCCTAATGCCTCCATCATTTACTTACTTGGGTTTAAGTTGGTAAGGACCGGGAATGTATCGTCATGGTAAGTTCTAGAGTCGTAAGAATCAAGCGGCTATTCACACAAGAAACGAAAAATGAGCATTTAGTTTAAAGATGTGTATTTATATGCTCAATAAATGCTCAAAACTCACTTTTGTGGGAATGGGTTTTTATATGATCAAGTATATATAATCAAATTTTAACTAGATTTGTCATGCCGTTTCATAATTTTCTTATGTTTGTTCTTTTTATCACAACGCTATCGGTTATAAATTTGTAAAAGTATAACCTTTTTAGAACTTGTTATTCCCAAATTAAACCAAGACAAGTAAAAAAAATGAAAAGATTTTGAAAAAAAATTGGGGTGTTTAGCGGTTCCAATAGAGTTTTGTGTAAGGCTTGTAATTAGGACTTGCAAAATTCAAGGTTTTAGCATCCCCCCACACTTAAATTACACATTGTCCTCAATGTGTCTCAAAAATAAGTTTTTAGGTTGATTGAATGTGTAAAAGTGTGTTTAAAAACAAATTTTTATGTTACTGGGCATCTGGACACGGGCCCATGGTGTCCGGGCACAGCCCCGTGTTCAGGTTGCCAGTAACAAAAAATCATTAAAAAGAAACAGAAGCCTGGGCACGGGGGCGTGTTCAGCGAACACACCCCGTGTCCAGTTACCTGAACTGGGCTATCCTCTGCAGATGGTTCAGCACGGGGCCGTGTTGGCTGGACACGGCCCGTGCCGAACTTGCTGTAATGAAGAAAAATTTGCGGGAGGCTCTGGTTTTGTGCATAGGGCGTTGGTTCAAGTTTCCCTTGGTATCCTTCACCATCCCGAGTGTGTTTTACCCATTACAACATCATCCAAACACCAAATAATTTATAAAACCATCATTCATTCGATAGAGAAAGTTACATAATATTCCTAATAAATTAAAATTCTAGATAAATAGGTCAGAAAACACAAGAAGTCTAAACCAAGAAGTTCTAGCCTAAAGTTTATTCTATTAGCAAAATTTCTGAAAAGATAATTCTCTCGGTTAGATGCGCCTCGAAGAACTTCTTCCTCCGGATATGGGTCCCTCACACGTCGGCGAGCCATTCTTCCATCTCCCTAGGGAGAAGAAAGGCGGGCTCATTGGCATCATTATTTTGAGGGGGTGTAACTTCCACCGGGACTTCTTGCAAATTGTCAAGAGGCGGTTCCGCGGGGATGTCATCCCACCCGGTGGGATTATTGACTCCAAGTGCTAGGTTCCAATCCTCTTGAGGGAGGATTGGTTCCATGGGAGGTGTCACAAGAATGTTCAACCTCTGGTGCAAGAGGTTGATTTCTTGAAAACTGTTTTCCAACCTCACCGTAAGATAATTTATACGGTCTATCAGGACCTCCTCTACCGATGTCATCTCATCAAGAGCTTCACGTAATGCAATCACGTAGCGTACGAGAGTTGCTTCGATTGAGGACCTCCGTTCTCTTCGACTGTTTCTGGAATGTGCTGACGAAGTTCCACTGTTTTGGCTCGATATTCTACGAAAATAAACTGAGGAGAGTTCATTTTAATGAAACACTAACCTCGGACACGGCCCCGTGCTCAATGAGCACGGCCCCGTGTTCACCTGTCTGCAGATTTTTGAAACAAAGAATCTTGGAGTTTTAAATTATTTTTCTGTTTGTTAAAGCATTTTTAAGCAGGAATAACTTAAAACAATGTTGTAGAACTTATTTTTAACAAGATTCCTTGAATAAAAACCTAACAAACATCTCAATAAAGCTTGGAACCATGTTGATTTCAAGCTTCAATGGAGGTGTTTTGAGGTGGAAATGAAGAAGAAGGTAATAGACAAAAGTAGAAAAGACAAGATGGTTGTTGGGAACCTTCTTTAGAATATACCTAGGATGGTATGTGTGAAGATCCACAAAATCTCTGTCTTTTGGAGTGGTCCAAATGTGCAAGAATCTTGGATGTTTTATAGAAAACGACAGCATGCTGCACACGGCCCCGTGTCGGCTGAACACGTCCCCGTGTGCAGACAAGATCCTGATACATTTTGTCCGTATTCTGACAAAAAGTCAGACGGGAATCTTTTGGTGGACACGGGGCGTGCCCCGTGTCTAGAGGCTGTTTATGAAGTTTCGTCTATTTCTAAGGAATTTATCCGGATCGGGTGGTTCCTTACTGGACAGAACAACACCGAAGTGCCCTAGATACCTTAATTGCTCTAGATTTAGATGAGAACGCAAGAGGTTGTCGGTAAGGGTGATTCCTATGCTAAATGTAGGTGGACAAGTCCAACCCTTTCCCGGGCTCTCGTTAAAGAAGGTGTATGCCGAATCGCTCAGGTCTATGTATGCATCGAAAGAAGTCGATGGGGAGTCCTTCACGGCATAATCGACACAGGGACGACTATCGCTCAAGTCTTTATGAGAGTTAGAAGTGGTATCGGGAACAACGAAGTTTTTTTTATTCGAATGTGATCCCAATAATTCTTCTTGGGTATCGTCTTGAGGTGAATTAATGAAATCCAATTCAAGTTCTTTTACCCAATTAAGAATTAGATCTTCCATTTGAAATAATTTATCAAGAAGCATTTCTCCTAGAAGGGTCGATTGAGAGCATTCGAGGGAGAGATAAGGATTATTTTTACTTTCGCCCCTCTTAAGGCTACAGGAAAACAATGGGTCTATATAGTGGGGCTTGTAATTTAAAAAATAACATTCTAAATCTTTATGATTGCCACCACATATTTGACACCACGTACCATAAGAGGGCCGATAGTAAAAAAATCAGTATCACTCATGGTTGTGTAAGAAATTACCAACCGTCGGGATCTTACGTTTCTGTTTTCAGTAACTGATACTTGGGCACGGGGTGTGTTGAGTGGGCACGGCCCCGTGTTCAGCTACTGTCTGACTTAAAACAAGATTGCCAGTACCAAAGATTGGGCACGGGGCGTGTTCAGCGGGCACGGCCCGTGCTGAGTTCTGCAGAAGCTGAAAATTTAATAAAAATCCTAAAAAAATAGAAAAATAAGAAAAAAACGATTAGGCCGTTGATTCCTAACTTTCTTAAAATCCTTGTATCCCCGGCAACGGTACCAAAAACTTGATGTGTGCGGTGTGTTATATATTTTTATGTATATTTTAAGCCCTTTTTAACACTTTAGTCAAGTTTTAAATTTATAAAACACGATATTTTCTAACACTGAACACACATATGGGCAAGTGCACCCATCGTGAGCGTAGTATAGTGTTGGTAAGATACCGAGGTCGTCCAAGGACACAAGAGCTTTTAGTACCGGTTTATCCTCAACGTCTAATCAAATCAAAAATTTAGAAAAAAAGGTTTTTAGACTAAAAAATAAAAACTAAAAATGCTGAAAAATAAAAATAAAACAGATAGACAAGATGAATCACTTGGATCCGACTCGCCTTTAGTGTAACCTTTGATTATTTCCGCACTTTTGCACTTTTTAAGAGATTATCTTAGTTATAGTAGTAGGCCCCTCTTTTGAAGGTGACGTTACCCTCAACCCAGTAGTTTGAGTCAGCAAGGATACAATCCTAAAGGGTTGGATTATTGAAAGATAATTAATTAAGTTATTAATGCATATTGTGGTAGGCCCCTCTTTTGAAGGTGACGTTACCCTCGGCTAAGTAGTTTGAGTCAGCAGGGATACAATCCTAAATAGCCGGGTTAAAGTTTTAATAGTAGTTTACATATGAGGGGATCAAGGAATTCGGACCCCCGCCATCCAATACCAGTGGGTATTGAAGGAGGTCCTACTAAACTTGACCCAGGTCCTTGCAGTATCTATACACTGAACAAGGCAAGACGCTTACCAAACCATTCCCTTAACCCCCGACCACGTAGCCAACATATCTCCATATAGACCGTGGAGATATGAATGGTGAAAATCTTTTATTTTATATAGACAGTAAATTAATGCCAAGACACTACGGACAAATGATAAGGAAGATTCACCTTCAACATAAGAAACTAGTTATTAAAGTCATTAATACATAACCAAATAAAAAGTGCGAAAATATTAAAAATAAAAAGTATTACACTAAATGCTTGTCTTCACCAAGTGATGTAAGAGACTTAGGCAAACATGGCCTTTGATTGTCAAGAACTCTTACGATCAATCTTGGATCCCGAGACTACTCACACACTTTATGATGGATGATGGATGATGGTGGTGGATGTGGGTTGTGATGGTGGTGGTGGGTGGGTGAAGTGTGAGAGAGGTGGTTTGCCAAGGGATGGTTTGCAAGTGAGCCAAGCACCCCAATTTTTAGCCTGCACAGAAGCCTGGACACGGCCCCGTGTGCAGAAGCGTATCTGTACTATCAAGATTTGCCTAGATTCTGCGAATCTTAGCGTTGACCACGGCCCCGTGTCCGCTGGGCACGCCCCCGTGGTGGGTGATAGAAGCTTCTACAACTTTGTCTTTTCTGCAGACACTTGGGCACGCCCCCGTGCTCACTGAGCACGGGGCGTGTTCAGCCTTCTGTTCTCTTGTTTTTGCTTGGGGAGATGCTGTCGAGGGGTCGGGCATGCCACGATTATTCCTTTTCTTGTATTATTGTTAGATTTGGCTGCATTTTTGCTTCTTTTGTTCATTTGAGCTCATTTAATCCTGAAAATACAAAAGGAATACAAAAACACACTTTTTCCAACATTAGTACTAAAAAAGGGTTAGTTTTATGCCACATTTGATGTAATTTATATGTTGCATTTTGCACACATCAGGTTGTTTGTTGTTCCCCACTCGCCCTTGATGCTTCGATAACCATGTTTTTACTGCAAAAGGGGCCATTACGGTTTTCTAGGGCATTGATGGCGGTGAGTATATAAGCCCTTTTAGTGCCTCTGTTTCGTTATTTGTTCTTTGAATTCCACTCGTCTTCCCCAATATTTCTTTGAAGAAAACCTGCAAATTTTTCCCTTTATGTCTACCGGAGAACGTCACGTGGATTCTTCAGAAGAAATGTCTGCCGGCCTTCCACCATTGAAGTGGTCGAAAGAAGTGTTTGACGGCCTAGTTCAAAATTTTAAATTTCCTGATAGTTGGGGTGTCCGATACCCAGATGACGGTCAAACGGTTGCCGACGCTCTGGCCGGTTATATCACTTTATTCTGGTATTATTTTACTGAAGGCAACTTCCGATTACCGGTGACAAGGTTTTTTCTTGATATCCTTGCATATTACAAGTTTCATATTTCTCAACTACACCCCATCGGAATGGTTCGGATTTGTCACTTTGAATTCCTTTGCCGGTCCATGCATATTGAGCCAACGGTTAACCGTTTCCGAGTGCTTTACCAATTCCACTACTCCCAGGGTTTTATTCTTTTGCCCAGCGTTTGTCGGTGAAGAAAATCTTGTTGCATCCCCCAAAATCCTTTCACGATTAGAAGCCGAAATTTTTCTTCATCAAAGCCGGTGTGATTCCGATGAAAATGTCCTTTAGGGGTATAGAAGACATTGTGGTAGATAACATGAAGACTCCTCAATCGGAGATTTGGTACCAGGATCTGAAAGATGTTCCGTCGATTGAACTTTCGAAGAGAGCCCTGGTTGCTGCTGGTATGAGTCTTTACTGGAAGATGGATCGTGAAGACAAACCAGTGTACATGGAGGGTGATAAAAGTAAGATTTGGTTTTCTTGTTTTTGTAAATAATATGAATTTGTTTCCTTTTATGTTGTTGCATACAAGAGGGAGAACGGGAGGATGGCCACCATCCCGAAGCGTGCTGATGAGGAACTCTGGTACTTACAGATAGTTAGGAATTTTGCCCTTCCACGGAATGAAGATCTGGCCGCGCAACCGCCGACTGGTGCCGGTAAGTTTACTTTTGGTTTTTGATTAATATTGCAATATTACTCTTTGTTGTCTTTGCGCGTGGGGTAATATTGCAATATTTCCTTTTAAATAGGTGTGTTGACTAACCTAGGCATAGGCCCTGAGAAGAAGAAGAAACAAGGTGTACCGGCTGCTGTTACTACGCCGAAGAAAACTGACGCGCCGAAGGCTCAATCTTCAAAGGCCAAGAATGTCAAGGGAGAGAAGAAAGGTACGCGCCATTCCTCTGACTCCTGGTGTGATTATGTAGTGGTGTCTGATACGTTGGAAGGACTTGCTCCTGTAGTTGCAAAGAAACCAAAGGCGGAGCCTCGGGATACCGCTGATATCCCAGCATCGAATCCTGATGACCCCATTGATTTGGAGTCAAGTCTGGAGCCTTTAGTGAAAACGAAGGCGGTAAAAAGGAAACAAGTTGAAGTTGAAGCTGAGGCGCAGCCCGCTAAGAAGGCGCCGAAAAGAAAAATTGGTAAAAGGGGCAACCTGGATGCCTTTATTGAAAAACCTCCCCCAGGTGAGTATCTTCTTTATTTGTTATTTATGCATACTGTACGTTAATATAACCTTTGTTTTTGCAGAAAAACCAGTTCCTTCTGTGCGCGCGGAGCCATCATCTGTTTTTAATGATGATCTTCCGCCTTCGTCACCTCGCGCATCTATTAGGGAGCAGCTAGAGGGTACAAAAGCTGTTGAAACTGAGGTGGAGAAGGTTGTTGAGGTGGAAAATCCTGAAGTTGAGGAACCTGTTGAGGTTGAGATGGAAACGGAGAAGGTTGTGGAACCAAAGACTACGGATGCTGATGTTGCTCGGCCCAAGTCTCCTGAAGTTGTGGCGCGTGATCCAGAGAAAGGGAAGTCCGCTCATGAAGACCATGTGGTAACTATCCCTATCTCTGCTTCTGCTTCTGCTTCTGCTTCTGCACCTATAAACATTGAGAGGAGCCCAGTTGGTGATCAGGGCTCTTTTGCCCATGATGAAGTAAACTCCCCCATCTTCCCAGAGGAAACTCCGGGGGATTATTATTATAGAACTTACTCAGAGAAGAAGGCTTCTGAGATTCATGCTCCGGTGTGGAAGCTGAAAAAAGACGACACTTTTTCAGACTGGCGGGTTTGCCGTGATTAGTTACAAGGTACCTTTCTGCCTGCTGAAGTGAAGTTTCAAGAAGATCGTTCTCACGATCAGTCTTATCATGCCTACCTTGAAGAAGCTGCGAGCTTTACTTCCATGACACACCGCATAGTGCGCGAGTGGCGCAGTATGTATAAAGAATGGTCTACTATTGAAGCATCCAAGAAAAAGGCTTCTGAAGAGGAAGCCCGAGTTACCCTGTTGAGGGCTAAGTTGGAGGCTGGTCGGGCCAAGTTTGAGAGCGATCAGAAAACTGAAGAGTGGCCTGCCGCGGGATGGAAAAGAAAAGCGGAGGCTGAAGCTGCTCTACTTTCAGAGGAGCGTAAACGTTGGAGGGAAATCTGTGAAAAAGACAATAATGAAAAAATGGTTCTTCGCAATGCCATCAACAATCTCAAGGCAGAGGTTGAGAAAGTGAAGAAGCAGGATGCGGAGATTGAGAAGTTGAAGAAAGAGAAGGCGGAAGCTGAAGCAGCCCGTGATGAAGCACGTTCTCATCGAGAGAAGAGTGAACAGAGAGAGGTACGAACTTGCGCCACACTTGCCCTTAAGAATAAGGAGATAGACGAACTCACCTCTTTATTATCTGACCAGGAACAAATTAAGGCGGAGCTCAAATCTGCTAAAAAAGATTTGCAGCTTGAGTGAGTTGAAAAGGCTGAGACTTCCCGCCGCCTGAGTGAAACAGAAGAAAAGTTAGAAAACTCTGAAACTTCTCGAGTGACGGCGGAGAGTCAGGTTGAACCGTTGAAGAATGACATGCTCTGGATGAAGCATCGTGGGATCATAAGTGTAAGTGTGTCAGTTTTCTGCAACATTTTGATGTGGTTGTACGTCGTCTTACTTGCTGTTTTGTACAGGTTGCAAATTCTGTCCTCAATTTTGATAAGCTGGATCAAACGGTTGCGCATCTGCTGGTTACTGCGCGTAATGATGGATATGCCCAAAGGTACACAGAATGTACTCAGCATGTTAATAATGCTTTAAAGGTTACTTGGGATACCAGCAGGTCTGCCACGCATGGAGTTGATACCGAAGCTGCTCATGCTGCCGCCAAGGCTGAATACAACACTTTACACCTTCCAGTGATGGACCTAGTCACTACTGCGCTTCAATCGGATGACTTTGTTGCTCAATTGAAGAAGGTGTTTCCCGATGAAGGAGATGACGATGAATACCTAGAGTAGGTTTCCTGTGTACTTTTTTTATGGTTGTTGAATAGTTGTAGTTTAAATAGGTTTAGGATGTGAATCCCTATTATTGGTTTGTTAATGCGCTGCGGCGCAAGTAACTTTGTTGATGCACTGTTGTGCATGTAAGTTTTTTGTTAATGCGCTTGGTGCGCAAGTAACTATTGCGAATATAAGATATGTTTGAATTACAATGTCTTGCATGGGTACAATTACTTTGTTTAGGTAAGGCGAATAAAGATGGTATAAAGCTCATGTGTGAACGTAGGGCCGGACCATGCGTGTTGCTTGTGACCGCTGACCGTTCATGAGACTTGTATTAGGTTACCATAGTGGTTTTGCGCTTACCAAAAGAAATTTCATGCATTTTGTAATAAACATAGAAATAATATAACGAACTTTGTATTGATTGAATAGGGCGTGGAGGCCGTGAGTTACAAAGTTGTGTTTAGGATAAATAGTAAGACTTAATTTACTTGCGCATGCAAATAGTCCTGTACCATAAGTTGGTAAGTTGAAGAACTTAGCCAAATATGAAGGAAAGCTATTGCATGCGTGTTGATCTGACTTGGGCTCAAGCTTGTTTAGCTTTTTTGCTCGGCCCTTCGTCTCCGCGCGTGATCTGCTTAATGTCTTTGCGCACGTTTTGGACCAGGTGGGTGAGTTCTCCACTCTTTAATGCTTTCTCTATTTCTGTGCGGAGACTTATGCAGTTGTTTGTGGTGTGGCCATTGTCTTTATGGTACTCGCAGTAAAGGTTTGGATCTTGTCCTCTTTTGTTTTTCATCGGCGGTGGTGTTTTGAATTGGTAGTCCTCAGTGCTGAGTACTTTCGCCGGTGTCTTTGTGAGAGGAGTCCACGGCCTTTCGCGGTTCTCTTGCTTAGCCTCTTTCTTCGCTGCAAGCTTGTTAATTGTTGCGCGAGCGTCATCGGATGAGTATGCTCCTGACGCTGAGTCCTTCCAACTTTTCTTGAATTTTCTGCCACTGTTCCCACTCATGTCTTGTGGGTGGTTTTGTGGTAGCGGTGGCCTGTTGGAGCTTAAATTTCGCTCTGTTTGAGCATAAACTTTGGCAGCGGCCATCAATTTTTCCCAACTTTTTGGCAGGCCCTAAGTTCCTGATAGGACTTTAATCATATCATCACACCTTACCGCGTATTTGAATTGCGCGCGGATTAGATGTTCATGTACATCGCCGATTTCCAGCACTTCTTTGTTGTACCTTGTTATGAAATCTTCCAAACTTTCATCATCTCGTCTCCAAATGTTCATTACATCTGCCGTGTCTCTAACGGATCTGCGCTGTTGGCTGAAATGGACCAGGAACTTATCCCTCAAATCTACCCAGGATGTTAACTTACCCACTGGTAAGTTGTCAAACCATAATCGTGATGCGCCTGTCAAAGTTTGGACAAATAAATGACACCACATAGGTAATGTCCATCCCCCGACTAATCCTGCGTTGGTGAACACACATAGATGGTCATCTGGATCTGACATTCTGTTGAACTTCCCCACATTTGACGGTAATATCGCCCTCTCAAGGGGAGCTAGAGCAATCTCGCTAACAAACTTTGAGTTTTCCGCTGCTTCCGCTGGTTGGTAAATTAGATTGTAATCATACTCTGCGTCTGGGTTGTAAACCGCACGGGTTTTTGGTTTGTAATTTGCATGATCTCGCTGCAATCGAATGAAAATGCTTGTGTTGTCACCTTCCTGATATGTCTTGTCATATTCATCGGCTTGGGTGCCCCACCTCTGGTAAGAACGCGGGCCCAACCGAGAATGGACTGACTGACGTCTAAGCGAATATTGTTCATCACGGTAATCTCTTCGTCTGGACTCAGAATGAGTAGATTCGTACCTAGTAGGAGATCTGGAGAAGACTTCTGTATCATCCACGGATATTCATGATGGTGCATCGTAGTGCGATGCACGTGGTGCAGACGGTGCTCGTACTTGAGGTGCAGATCTCCGTGATTGAGTTACAGGTGGAGCAGCCTGTGCACAGAGCTGTGCATAGACTGCGTTCAATGCACCCTGAGATCTTACATACCATGAAATCGGGGTTTCACCAGGAGGTAAGATCGAACTTATCGGGATCTCGGGTTGTGCTCTTGGTGTAACAGGATCATTTGGATGATTAACATTGTGCTGGATATCGTTATCATCGGATGCTTCTTCCACAATCCCCTCGACACGAGGATCATGAGTAAAATTCGCTGGTCAAGGGCCTGATGGACGGTTAGACGGAGTCTCTGCCATGGAAAACAGAGAATGAAAAGAAATGAATCGAAACGAGAAGAAGAGAATGAAATTTGAAGAATCGGTGGGCGCCAATGAAGAAACAGTGGTTCGAATGACTGGAATGAGTCGGACCAGGGGTTTAGTTCTTTATAAAAGGGTTAGTCCTCTCGCTTGATTCGGGGTTAAACTGAGCTGCTTCTCCGGTGATTTCTGCAAAACAGAAAGCTGTTAGACTCGCCACGGGGAGAATGGGGGTTCTCTCCGTGACCACCCTCCGGCGTGAGAATAAGTACAGATCTCAATGAAGAAGAAGAAGTAGTGAAAGTGAAGTGAATGTAACTTGAGAGATTATACCTGACTTAACTTATTTATAGCTGGATTTGGGCGGGAAAATCTATTGACGGAGATAGTAACGGAAAGCATTTTCCGTGGGCGGTTATGCCCTTTTCCGTTGATCGCTAACGTCACGTCCATGTACATGGATCGTGAGTGTGATCGACGGCTGGGGAGATGCCACGTGGAAAGTAGATTTGTATGGATCCTTCTCCAAGTTAGTGCCATCATCGTGACTTAGATGAACGTCCAGGATGATGCCACGTCACCATTCGGTTGTAACTGAATGGTGGAGCACAATGAAGTCTTCCAGAAGGTTTACAGCTGTAACCCTTTATACCCTTGCCACGTGTTAATTTGTTACAACAGAAAGGAACACTTTTGCTTAAGTCTTGGTTCCAGGTATGTGGAGATGTTTTAGGCTCTCGACTTCAAGTCTAACTGTACCCTTGCGCGAGCCCGTGCAGGGGTGTTAGTTGAATGTTGGTTTTGACCTTTCTCTGGCGCACGATTATCGAGGATTGTTTTCTTATGTACCTTTGTTTAGAACCGTTGCGCAGCCGCGCAGGGTTCTGTTTAAGGATGTTTATGTGATGAGGTTGTGGTATGGTCCAATACGCCTACGCAAGGTTTTTGGGACCATACCCCTTCAAGCCCGTAAATGCTGATACGCCGCTACTCCCGAGGCAGGACCTAGAACTACGTGATGTGGAAACTGAGGCGCCCGGGCGATGGTCACGGATGTGGTAGCTCTGGAATGTCCATATCGGGAGCATGCTCCTGGACGACCCCAGGCAGGGGTGGCGGATAGACCAGGTCGAAGTGTGCCAGAAAATGAACCGGCACGAAGCGATCTCCGCCCTTAGTTCGGAACCGCTTTCCTAGGAGGGGGAACTTCTTAATAATTTCATCCCCCCATATCGAGGGCATCCTTATCCTCCTCGGCTCTATCGCCGGTAGTAACTAGGGATCAGCGTGAGGGTGATAGCCAAACGAATGGGCTATCACAGTGACGTAGGAGCCGCCGTACAACTTTCTATGCTCCTGCCGATGATGTGTGGAGGTGAAGTAGTGCGCCAAACCGTGTACGAGAGCGCATGACCTCTTGTACAAGAAGCAATAAAAGAAAAATAGATATTCGCACGTACACCACTCTTTGCTCTTCCCACGAGTAGTGATAGAAGAGGCTATCAGCCTGTGTAGGTAACTGCCAATAGAGTGTCAGTAATAATAATTTAATTATAAGTAATATTAACAATAATGTTAAACGTACCTGTGGAGCGGGTCAAAAATAGTTGAAACCCTCCCCTTGGAGAGTTCGTGGTCCCGAGTGTCCTTTTTTTCAACCACATCCCAAAATCCTAGAAGTGTGGGTTTATCAACCACTACCATTCCCTGTTTACACACATGTTTCTTAGTTAGCTGTTATATATTAAAATAATAATAATAGACACAATACAAATATTAATAATAAATGTACCTACATATAAAGATTTGTAGTGATCTTATCCTCCATGTAAAAGCCGCAGCGGACCGCAAAATCTGCAAGCGTCATAGCACGCTCCACACCGGCTAGGCGGAAAGAAACCTCTGCAGGAAGGGGTTGCGCCTGGTCCTGTGATTGGCCCAATCCATGAATACCCAAAACCCTAACCCCCAAAAAACATCAGATTCACTCAAAACACACCTAATCTACGAATGAAATACGATATAAACATGAAATTATTGAAATGGGATTGAATCTGTACCTTGGGTTTGCTAAAATACGCTCCAAATATGGTCCTTTATACGAAATCGTCATAGGTGTGTGTATATAATGTATGTGGCGTATACAGGGGTCGTCTAGACCTGGCCCTGGTATATACGACAACATCTACGCCACGTACAGCTCTGTACGATGCGTACATAACAAAGGGGAAATGACATTATACCCCTAGAATGGTCATTTCATATTTGTGTTAATTTTTGAAATTCTGATTGGGGGGATTTGGGCCCCCTTTATGTATGTTGGTTGCGTATGTAAAGTGTCAAATTCCTTTTTTGGCCTTCCTATGGGGTTGTACGCAACTGGATCCATGGGCAGTTTGGTCACTTGGGCAAATCTATATAATAATAATAATAATAATAATAATAATAATAATAATAACAATAATAATAACCCGATATAATAATAACAATAACAATTTTTTGTTTAATCTTCGATAAGATTTACGCTCGTGTCTGGGTCTGGCTCCCGATCCATTATCGATGTGTACCATTGTAACTGCGGCCTATATATTTCTTTTCGATGTTTCATAGCGAATGTTCGGTGGATCAACCATAGTTAGTTCGCTGAAGGCATGGGATAGTCCTCTTCTAGCTTTACATGTATGAAGTGTCCCATGTGAACATGTACGAGTGTTATCACTTGAGGTTGTGGCTCACTATGAGGGTCCAATGACGGGAAGAGAGTACAACTCCCATCGATGCTTAACAAGTGAGCGACGACAAAAATACTTTTGCGCTACGAGAAGCCCTGTGTGGGGCATTTCCATCCAGTGACTTCGGGACAAGGTTCCACTGAATGCCAAGTTAGGCTCCTACGTAGCTGGTTAAATGTCCTTCACCCCATGTTCAAATATATGCCACCATGTCGATAAGTTTTGATCTATCTCTTTTACATGATCCTTTCAAACATGGGTCCATAGGTGTTCTCCAAAACCTAACCCGACAGTCGCAGACCGAAACCCACAATGACCGTCCGGCCTCACATCTTGAGATTCCAGGATCTGGGGAGTTTGATGGAGTTTTGGCCCCGATAGAACCGATTTGGTAGAATATTATTGATAAGAAAGGAGTAGAAGCAGAATAATCATAGGTTGAATGCTTGCTTCATTCATACCGAAAGAGTTTACATCTTTTACAAGCTGGCGAAATTCTGGAGAAATTTCGCCAGCATTTCTCCTCTAGGAACTCCAAAACTACTCAAATGAGGAGCCCAAGTCCTATATTTATAGGCAATGCCCATTCGTCTGAAAGCACCTGGGACGAGTGGGCTCCTCTCATGCGAATGGGCACTTGGCTCCTCTCGGGTTTACTGGAAAGAATCCGAGAGGCGCAAATTGAAGCGGTAAAAGAAGAGAACTGGAAAAAGGAACGAATAATAGGCTAATTAAAAGATTTAATAGATGGCGATAACGGGTTGAAGACCCGATTCGGTAGAATATGGGTTCCAAACACGTGTGGTTTAAGGATCTCCTTCTTGATGAAGCACACAAATCGCGATATTCGATTCACCCGGGGGAGACCAAGATGTATCGAGACTTGAAACAAAATTATTGGTGGCTCGGGATGAAGAGAGATGTGACGAAGTATGTCGAAAAATGCTTAACTTGTTTACAAGTAAAAGTAGAACATCAAAAGCCTTATGGTAAACTTCAACCATTAGACATACCGGTTTGGAAATGGGAACATATTACCATGGACCTCCTAACCAAATTACCCAAAACGGCTCGTGGATTCGACACCATTTGGGTAGTCGTGGATAGACTGCCAAAGAGCGCTCACTTTATTCCTATTCGTGAGACATATACTTCTGAAAAGATGTCGGAGGTGTATATGAATGAAATCGTAACGCACCATGGGGTGCTGGTATCCATAGTATCTGATAGAGATACACGGTTCACTTCAGATTTTTTGCGCGATTTCCAAGAGCAAATGGGTACCAAGCTGTTTATTAGTACGGCATATCACCCTCAAACCGACGGGCAAAGCGGGTGAACAATTCAAACATTAGAAGATATGCTTCGGGCATGTATCATTGACTTTGGCAGTAGTTGGGTTGCTTATCTACCGTTAGTCGAATTTTCTTAGAACAACTACCATTCAAGCATTGGTATGGCACCATATGAAATGCTTTATGGTAGAAAATGTCGAACCCTAGTGTGTTGGGGTGAAGTGGGTCCTAGAGAACTCACCCACAAGAACGTGATTAGGATCACGAACGAGAAGACCAATGCAGCCCGCGCTCATTTGAAAGCGGTCCAAGATCAACAAAATTCTTATACGGACCGAAGGCGGAGGCCTATTGAGTTTCAGGTCAGTGACAAAATAATGCTTTAAGTGTCCCTATGGAAAGGGGTCATCCGATTCAGAAAAAGAGGAAAATTGAGTCCGAGGTTTATTGGTCCTTTTAAAATAATTAATAAAGTCGGCAAGGTGGCTTACCGCTTGGAATTACCTGAACAATTAAGCGGTACACATAACACATTTCATGTTTAGCACCTTCGCAAATGCTTGGCGGATGAGGCGGCTTATGTACCACTCGACGATATTGAGGTCAATGAAAAACTTAGCTACATAGCTAAGCCGATTGCAATCTTTGACCGAAAAGTCAAAGGCTTAAGGAACAAGGAAATTGACCAAATTAAGGTGAAATGAGAACATCAGAAGGGATCGAACACCACTTGGGAGTCCGAAGAAGGGATGATGCGGCTTTACCCTTCTCTTTTCAGTACGTAAATACGTTTCGAGGACGAAACCCTTTGAAGGGAGTGAACTTGTAACACCCCAAAAATATTAAATCAATATATATACATATGTGGGTTATAACCTCATGAGAAATAACTAGGAACATTTAACCTAGTTATTAATAAGCTGCTAAATAATAAAATCATGAATTATGGCCCTTTTTGTAACAAAAGGAACATGAGGGCCAAAAATGGTCAAGTGGGTAAACTAGTTTTAATAAAAACAAAAAATTAAAAACACAGCACACATATATGTATGTGTGCGCGACCAAAAAAGGGGGAGAACATGAAATCCTCTAAAAACCCTTATTCATCAATTTCTTCAAATTGGAGGGTGGATTGGGTCCAAAACATATGCATAAACTCGAAATCTTGATCATCTAAACTTGATATTCAAAGGGTATGTTGAAATTTCATCTTTGGTTAAGATTTCAAGTTGTGAGGAAACTCATGTAGAGATGAATTAGTGATTGAAATGTATCAGTTAGGATGTTTTGTTGATTGTAGAGGTGTTCTTGGGTATTTTGATTGTTAATTTCATGAAGTTAAAGATACATGTGAATCATTGGTGTTTACTCAAGTAGTTAACCAAGTGGGTTTTGATTTTAGTATGAAAAGCCCCATGTTCTTGTGTACATAGTAAAAGTAATGACTTGAGTTTGTTGAAATTGCATGTTAATATGAAATATGATGAGTAATTGAACTTGTTATGCTGAGATTCTTGGTTAGCCAAGGTTTAATTGAACTAAAATGGCTAGCTAAAATATATGCACAAAAGGTGCTTGACAAAATGCCTAAACGAATTGCCAATTTAAAATAATGAACGAAAATTGTTGATGAGAACATGAAGAAGTGTGATTGGCAAACTTACATGCCTTAGCTATGGGACGAAAGGTTTCTAATGACATTTGGCTTGTACACTTTAGGCAACACAAGTGAAGCATCGGGAAGTCAAACCGGAGCAAACGCACGGTTGAAGGAAAAGCTATAAGGTACGTGGCTTTATGCTTCGTAGAACATTCATTGATATTTTGTATTGATATATGTTGAATAATAATGGTATATTCATGAAGTTCGGTTTGTTCTTAAGCGGTGGATTTCGTATGAATAAACCGAATGGATAGATAACGAACTAACGATAAGTTTGAATGTTTGAAAGTGATGGACTTCACTAAAACATTCAAGAGGGTCAAAATAAGGCATTGGTATTAAGTTTGAATGTTTCAAAGTGATGGATTTCACTAAAACATTCAAACGGGTCAAACTAAAGAAATAATAAAAGTTTGGTTGTATAAAAGCGATGGATTTAGCTAAGGGAAAGCCAAACGGGTCAATTAAGGGTAGGTGCAAACCGGGTAACGGGAGCACTTATTCCGTAAATATTAAGCCCGGGTGACGGGTAATGATTCGTACACGCAAATCGGTAATGGAAGCGTGAATGTCGAAAGTAACGACCCCGGGAAAGAGTAGAAGGGATATGTGTAATCCTAAGTAATATTTATGTAAGTGGTCTAAGTCTACGCACTTAGATCACTAAAGAGTCAAATGTTTTATGGGAATGGGAGCGTGAGATAAGTAAGATAAGGACGTCGGGAATGGGTCATCATATATTGAAATAGATCCCATCCGTAATGGTATGGATTAAATAGTCTTGAAAACATGTAAAGTGATTTTACAAAAGTGTTTCTGGAAGTCCCGAATCGTGTTTTAATGTATGGGACTTGAAACGGGCCGAACGGACGAACAAAATAACACAGCAGCAAAACTGATGCAGCATGTGGCGTCGCCGACGCCATGTTTGGTCGTTGCCGACGCAGTATTGACGTCTGACGCCCTAATTTACTGCCTACGGCAGTTTTGTCCCGACTCAAAAAGGCATGCAGCGTCGCCGACGCGGCTATATGATGTCGCCAACGCCGACCAAAAGTTGTTTCTTCTATTTTTTTTGTTATTTTGTTAATTTAGTTATGTTATACATTCCATTAATCGTTATAACACTAACTAATTGTAAATTTTCGGTTTAAGGTGATTTGCAAGTACTTTTGGATGATGATCAAGCCATTATCAAAGAACCGAACACGATGAAGATCTAATTTCCGCACCTTTTGTAAATCATGTGATTATAATAAAAAAATTAAGTTGTTTTGGAATACTTAATGTATCTAAGTATGTTTTTAAACAACCAAATTATGTAAGGACTTTTACCATATAACTTTATGGACATTTTTGTTTAAACTTCATAAGTTAGTTTAAATACTAATGAAAAGATTGTTTATAAATTATGGGTCTTACATTATAAGTATTGTACTATAAGCATAAAAACTTGTAATTACTTAAATTTTACAATTATTCTTCTAAAATTTATTATAATATAGTATAGATAATAGAGATAAAATTGTTAGTGCTTAGAAATAGTGTTTTTTGTTTTGTCTTTTTAGTGTGAATAATACCCTCACACCCCATTCAAGGTTAATTAGAGGGTTTTTTTCTTTTATTTTAACCAATTTTAGTTTTATACCCCTTGACTTTAATAAAATTATCATATAACCTCTAAACTTTAACTAAATGAAACTTTAACCATTGTTTTTTACCCCTCAACTTCCAATAATGACACTTACACCCTCCTAAGTTTCTAAGAACTTTGTAAAATGTTATTTTGACCCCCCCCCCCCCCCCCCCCCGGTCTTAGGTTTCTAAAGTTTCAAGGTTACCCAACGTACTATCATTCTTTAACTTAAAAACACATAATTTTCTTACGTGCTTATTTTTATGTACGTGTCAGTATAAATTATAGTTGGTTTATGTTTCGACGTAATTTTTTTTTCGAAAAACCAGTTAGGTCAAATATAATACATTTTCATGCTTATCTTATGTACATTTTCAATGGGTCTATTTTCTTATGTGATTATATTTATATACGTTATGTACGTGTCGGATTAAATTTAAGTTGGTTTACATTTCAACGTAACTTTTTTTTCAAAAACAAGTCGGGTCAAATACAATACTGCGTGCTCAGTTGGTCTACGTTTTTACATCAATTTTGTTCGAAAACGAGTCACGTCAAATATAATACGTTATCATTCGACGGCGTAAATTCAAGTTAATGTACATTTTGACGCCGTCGCAACCTAGTGTGGGTAAAATTACTAGTTTTACGTAATTTTTAAAAAGAAATAGATAATAAACAACAAAGCTACTACACTATGTAAAAGATTCTAAAGAAATATCACCCTGATAATAAAAACTCCAAATGAGAGGACCCAACTTATAATAGATTTTTTAATAATGGCCAAAATATACTACCAAATATGTCAAAATCTTGACAATGATGACTAGTATATGATTGGAATGCATGTATATCTACCAAGAGACATGATCACATGATTCATGGAAAACCAACAACTAAACACAGGCTTTCTTTTTTGTCACTTGTACCAGAAACTTGCAATCATATCCCTTATAATAGAATAAAGAAAACAGAGATATTTATATTATACAATGCTACACCCATAACCAATCAAGCAACAAAATTACAAAAGGTGGGGTACAATTTACCACACACCATTGTCTACTTTTGAGGTGGCTAAGGCAACCCCTTTTCCCAAAACTTGATGTACAAATCTTGTTGCATGAAGTACAAGACTTTGATAATTGTGATTATGGGAAACTAGTTGCTTCAAAAGAATACTTCTAAAGAGGAATATGCTTGCTGCTTCTTGAAGGTGAAGTAATACATTGAAAGATATAACAAAAAAAATTCCCAAATCTGCAAAAAAGAAATCACATATTGCTTTGCTTATTCCTTCTGAGATCATCTTCATAAAGAGTAGACACTAGACAGAAGACATTTTTCCACAAATACCGAAATGGGACCGAGACTTTCTTCAGCCAATCCTTGCTTGCCATGTGTCAAAACGTCTTGTTAACTTCCTTTTCTTTTACGGTTTGTCGATGATGCATTCGTTGCCGACAGATATTCTCCCGGAGCCACAGCCCACCATTTTCCCAAACGAGGGTACACCCGATAGACCCTTGAAGCTGCTACTTCCCTCACTAAAGTTTCTGGATTTTCTCGTTTTTGGGAGTTTTGGAGAGGAATAGAGGTCAAGTTCATGATCATCGGCGTTGACTTTGACTTTTGCAACCACCAACTGGGCAATGTTGCTTCGGCAAAACGGGCAGACGGGTGCGCTAAGTGAAGCAGTTGTCGGGTTCGGTTTGTTGTGGCAGCATAAGGCTAGGGTGCATTGAGCACACATTTGGTGACCACAATCTTGGACCTCAATTGTGCATACTTGGTCAAAACATATGCAACATAACTCCGTTTCACTTACCTGCAAGTAAAGCATGTATTTTTATAGTTTAAGCTTAAGCCCATTATTAAACTTTAATAATACCACCAAGAAACACCAAAACCGAATTAAAATTGCATTTTTTATGTTTAAACGAAAACCCATGATTAAGTTTAGATAATACGACCAAGAAACACCAATAAACGAAAGTTTCAGCAAAACCGAATTAAAATTGCATTTTACGCCCTTTAAGTTTCAACAAAATTTCAGGTGCTATCGTTTAACTAACGAAATTACAAGGGATGTCCTTTATATTTTGATTTCTTTACAACAGATGTCCTTTATGTTTTAATTTCTTTGCAACGGATGTCCTTTATTTTTGTAATCTTTTTTAGGGAGAAAGGACACCGCCTCTAAAGAAATTAGAACATAAAGGACATCTGCTGTAATTTTGTTATTTAAAGGGCAACGCCTGAAATTTTGATTTTGATGAAACTTAAAGGACGTAAAATGCAATTTACCCTACCCTTTTGAGCGAATACCCCGTGATCAAGTTAGATAAACCACCAAATTTCACCAAAATGCAAGTAAATTAATAAATTATTGTTTTTCAAGCAAAAAAACCCATGATTAAATTTGATAATACCACCATTAAACACCAAAAAATAAGCATCTTTCTCAATCAAAATTTCCATATTGCATCGAGTCAACAAAGATATGTGAAAACAAAGTCAAAAGTCATCAACTTTGACCATTTCAAATCCAACCTTTTGCATAGTATTTAATGGTCCCATTTTCTTGACTTTCTAAAGATAGAATAAAGAAAGGTAAAACTTATTTAAATTACCTCAGAGATATTATCATCGGTAGTTCTAGCATCCGAATGTGATGGAGATGGTGGTGAATAGCCCATGCCCTTTAATATCGTTTTCTCCCTCTCCCTATTAGCATCCATTAACGCTTGCTCCAACAAAGCTTTTGCATCTTGATTAAGTTCACTAATGAATTTTAACGGTGATGGCCATACCAAAGGCTCTGCAGACGATGGATTTAATAAAGCTGCGCATGTGTCGTTTTTATGCTTTAACGCGACCAAATATGGAATTCTCCTGCATTTAGTTGTAAGATAAAAGTTGGAAAATTACAAAAAGATGCCACAAAAAAAAATATTCATTGCAAGCTGCAAACTTTGCACTGGATCCAATAAATATCTTTTTTTGAATGCTTTGCCACTAAAATATTTCTCAATAATGCAACATGCATAACTTAGATTTTCGCCCAAAGTAGGCACCATCATACCAAATCTTATTTTGGGATGCACTTGAAAAACAATATTTTTTTTAATCCTTTTTAGAGTAAAATGCCATTTTTGTCCCTGACGTTTGGTCACTTTTGAGACATTCGTCCAAAGGTTTGTTTTTCCGAATCTGGATCCAAAAAGCTTGAAATCTTGCTATTTTCATCCGACTCGTTAACTCAATCCATTTTTTAAAGTTAAGTCAAGGACATTTTCGTCATTTTTACCTATTTGCATAAACGTGTACTTTAGTTAAAAATACCAAAATACCCTTCAAGTTAACGGAATAAACAAACAAAGTTAGCTGGGTGGATGAAAATGACAAGATTTCAAACCTTTTGGATCCGAATGCAGAAAAACAAACCTTTGGACGAAAACCACAAAAGTGGCCAAACCTCAGGGACGAAAATGGCATTTTACTCCTCTTTTTACCGTTCTAGAGTAAGAAAAATTTTCAGAATATGCACATGCATAACCTTGTTTCAGTATATTTAAACTTTTCGATCTGAATGCGTAATGCACTACCAAATGAAATCTTTTGAGATGCACTTGATAACAATTTTATACAGTAACACGTAGTTCAAGATATAAACATGCATCACCTGACTTCAATATAGTGATTCAGAAATTGTTTAACTACAACAGCAAATAAAGATTGATATAATGCGGAAATTAAATGTTGTACCCAGATGCATCTCTGTGAAGTCGATCTGCACCCCATGCCAATAGTTCTCTGATGCAATCTATTGAACCCCCTCTTGCAGCCAAATGAAGTGGTGTACTACCGGGGAAACTGTAAACAATAACAAGACACATTAACATAAGCTATAATACTAGAGGGGAATATGATCGGGTCATAGTGACTTGGTGAGTAACTCTGGTATGCGATGAAACTGATCTTGTCAGGTTGGATTGACCCGAAACGCTTTTAGTCCACCTTTATATAAGATATTTATCAATATATAAAATATGATTACAGAAACTAGAGTCTTAAAATATCTACATGATTTCTAATATTTGGCTAATATAGGTGGTTCAAATTTGGCACCTTTCGACCTGTATGACCGGTTTACATAAATCTAACATTTGTTTACAAAAATGTAACATTTTTACAAAAATGATAAATAAAGAACCATTTTTGACAGCTAATTTGTTGCATACAAAATGACCCAAAAGGAACCAACTCGTCTTTTAATAATTTAAATCTACAAGCGAAAGGTACAATACCTAAAACGTGACAAATGAACAAATATACCTTGGTAGTTATGCAAAGAGGGTCAAAATTGAAAGTTCTACTAAATACGATATATAAAATAAGTTATTTTTCCAAGAATTCATACCCGTAGCCACCGGTAGAGGCACATACAAGAGCTCCACTATCTAGAAGTATATGAACACATTGCGGTCGTCTTTGACGGGCAGCCAAATGCAAAGGTGTTGCCCCTTTACCATCTCTAATATTCACAAATCTTGAGAATCCCCTGAAACCAACAATACAATTCACAATATTTAAGTACTGGTCATAAGAAAAAGTATCATAAGTCATAAGTGCTTGAAATTAAAATAAAGTTCATAGATCAAAGAAACACACCAAGAAGCTGCAACATGAGAGGTCCGGGCCGCGAAAAGAATGGTTTCGAGACAATCAGAATGACCATAATAAGCAGCATAGTGCAAGCATGTTCTTCCATTTGGTGAATCAAACATCAAAATCTAACAAATTGCACATAATATTAATATTTAATAGTAATTCCACATAATCAAGAAACTATGCAAAGGTAAAAGTGAAAAATGAAAGAACTTGACATACATTAGCATTAGCTTCAATGAGCTTTTTAACACAATCAATCTTCCCATGCATTGCAGCCAGCATCAATGGAGTCTACCAAATTTGACCCAATTGTCAAAGTAAACCCAATTAGTCAAACCATCAAAAGGGGGAAAGTAAAGACATTAACTTCAATCAAGACACAATCACACCTGTTTATGACGATTCAAAGAATCAGGATTCACAGATCGGTCTTCCAATAGCATAGAAACAATCTGACAAAACCCACATGTAAAATGTCAGGAGATCCATCAGATTACACAAAAAGCTTAACACTTTACAAAAATCTTGAATCTTGAATTCAAGAATACTTGAATCTTGAAATACCCACATGAAAAATGTCAAGAAATCCATCAAATTTCACAAAAAAAGCTTAATAATTTACAAAAAAACTTGAAATACCCACATGAAGAATGTCAAGAAACCCATCAAATTACACATAAAGCTTAAAACTTTACAAAAATCTTGAATCTTGACATACCCGCATGAAAAATGTCAAGAAATCCATCAAATTTTACTAAAAGCTTAAAACTTTACAAAAATCATGAATCTTGAATTAAAGAAATCTTGAATCTTGAAATACCCACATGAAAAATGTCAAGAAATCCCCCAAATTACCCAAAAAAAAAGCTTAAAACTTCACAAAAATCTTGAATCTTGAAATACCCACCTCGATCTGGCCATTGGCAGCAGCTATATGAAGAGCAGAATGACGATCATAAGCAGTTGTTTGTTGAATGAGAGATGGATCTTTCTCAAGAAGAGTCTTTACAAGCTCAAGATCACCAAACTGTACGGCTGTAAACAACCCATGTTCATCTTGCACCCTACAACTTAACCCCTGCCCCATCTTATAAATCTTTAACTTTTGGGTATGATTGCTACGGCGGAGAGCGGCGGAGATCCGCCGGAATCATCCACAACCACCCGGAGGGAGGGATAGGTGATGGGGGTGGTGAAGAAGAAAGTGGTGAAGCATTCACATTTAAGCAGAGTAGAGAGAAATGGGGAGTTCGGGCAGGTTAAGAGGGTGAGGAACGGGCAGATGGAAAGGGTAAAGGAGGGACTGTTCTGACAACGGGCAGTAGTCAGATATTTTACGGGCAGGTTAGTGGTTTATATTTTTTTTTTTTTTTGAGTAAAATGCACGGATAGTCCCTGTGGTTTTGCAAAGTTTCACCTATAGTCCCCAGATTTTGGAAATTACACTCCTAGTCCCTGTGGTTTAACAGTTTGTTACTCGGATAGTCCCTGGAGTGGATGACGGTTAGTTTTCTCTGTTAACTCTATCCGAAATTACTTATTTACCCCTTGCTTTTATTAAAATATAAAAAAAAATCACACACGCATATATAAACACCAGTCTATCTCTATCTCTATCTCTCTCTCTCTCAAGAAAAGCCCCACCCCACCTACCATCACCAGCACCACCACTGCAACCACCACCTGCCGTCATTCATTTCACCCATTGATTTCATTCAACTTAGAGACAGTTAGAAAGAATCTAGAGAGAGACAAGAGATGTGGGTGTGTGTGTGACCGGGCACTGTCGTTGACGACTCCAATCAACTAAAGGCAATGGCAGGGGTGGACTCAACAGGTGGAACGGAGACGAGGTGGTGGTGTTAGGTGGTGGGTGGTGTGTAACTGCTAAGAAGGGAGGCGTTAGGTGTGTCTGGTGGCAGCGACGGGAGGCGTGGTGATGTCGTGGGAGGCGATGTTGTAGTGATGATGAGGGCGGCGGTGCTGTGGTGGTGTTTGATGGCGTGTTAAAGTCCGACAGGTGGTGGATACTGGTGGTTCGAGTTGGGTTCGAGTCTACGCACCTTTTTTCAGCCACAAACATGCAGTTCTGGTCGTTTTGGTTAAGAGTTCATCATGAACAGTGAAGAGAGCGACTATGGTGGCGAAGGATGACGATGGGGGTGATGTTGGAAGCCAGTTTAGAATCTTTCGTACTGAACAATACCAATTCTCCTCTGCAAACACCCCCAATCTTTCATCGATTAGATGCTTCAACGGTATATTCTATTCATTTTCGGTAATCATTTTTTTGATGCATCTTGTTCGTTTCTGTACTCAGATTAAAACCCCCAATGTAATTCACAAGATCATTCGCTGAAATATGATTTATTTGTGGATCAAAGGAATTAGGGCTTGAATTTGGGAATTGGGAATTGTAGCTCGCTGGTTGATGCTTGTCGTGTTGCATCAGGTGGTGGTGGTGTGGGGTAGGTGGTGGTGTGGGGTGGGTGGTGGTAGGTGGTGGTGGCAGTGGTGGTGCTGGTGACGGTAGGTGGTGGGGCTTTTCTTGAGAGAGAGATATAGAGACAGAGAGAGTCAGAGTGTGTGTTTATGGAGAAGATGAAGGGTAAATTTGTCATTTCACATCCACTTAACAGAGAAAACTAACCGTCATCCACTCCAGGGACTATCCGAGTAACAAACTGCTAAACCACAGGGACTAGGAGTGTAATTTCCAAAATCTGGGGACTATAGGTGAAACTTTGCAAAACCACAGGGACTATCCGTGCATTTTACTCTTTTTTTTTTGAACGGCGGCTATTTTATATAACACATAAAATAGGACAAGGGGCCAACAAGAAGCTGGGGAACCCAAACAAGCGAAAAAAACGAATTACAAAATGATGTCGCTAACGTTAAAATCCCGCCATCTCTCCCACACGAGCTCGCTAAACTTGCTTCTAAACTTAATCCACATGAACGAATCTTCTTTGATATCTTCAACCACTTTTCCGACGTTAAACTGAATTCCTTCGAAAATAACCGCGTTCCGAGCCTTCCAAATGCGCCATAAGGTAGCGTGGAAAATAACTTCAATCACTCTTTTCCAGCCGGCTGAACCTTTAATCTTAGATAAGCCATCCATCAGGTCTTTAAGTGAACTAGGCTGAGTATAGATGGGAATTTTAATCCAAACACACACGTGCCACCAAACAGCTCTCACCAAGACGCAAGACGCCGCTAGGTGATTACTTGTTTCGTCTCCGTAGCCACACAAGCAGCAGTTTGTGTTCAAAAGTGGCACACCGCGTCGTGATAGGGCTGATTTAGTTGCTATGCAATCCAAAGATAACTTCCACACGAAGTACAACACCATGCCCGGAGTCCACGCGTTCCACTTGAATCCATCAGCTTTGACCTCACTGCCTAAAATCTCAGCCACTTTCCACCTGAATTGCGCCACAGAAAATGACCCGGCGGAGTCAACCACCCCCAACGAATCTGCCCCTTGAACACCCGCCTTCACCAAGTCATTATTTGCTGAAATAATATCCTTCCAGCAACCCGGTTGATCAGGTCTAACCGGGACTAAATCATCCCGGTTTTGCGTACCATGAACCGCTTTTACCACTTGAGCCCAAAGCTCCTCCATATTGTTCAAGTATCTAAAATTCCATTTCAAAAGCAAAGCCCAGTTAAGGGTTCGAATTTCACCCAGACCCAAGCCACCCATCCTCTTGTGAGCTTGGACTTTCCACCACGCCACCCACCTTAATTTACATCTTGTACCCGTGAACCCCCAAACAAAGTCGCGTCGAATGCCTTCCAATGTCTTCAGGACCTTGACCGGAGCTTTAAAAATGGACAAAAAGTACGAAGGAAGGTTACCTAAAACCGACTTGGCAAGGGTAATCCTACCTCCCATAGATAAAGTCTTCGCCTTCCATCTAGAAAGCTTCTTAGAGAATTTGTCGATAATGGGCCGCCACTGCTTTATCCGTTTCATATTCTCGCCAATAGGAAGACCTAAGAACATAAATGGAACCTCGCCTTTTTTGCATCTCATAACATTTGCCAAGTCTTGAACCTCATCATCTTTCACTCCGACCCCCATTAAACAACTTTTTGCCAAGTTCACTTTGAGCCCCGACACGAGATAAAGGCAACGAAGGATTCTATTAAGATTAACCACATTCTTCTTTGACCAACTCCCCATAAATATAACATCGTCGGCATAACACAGGTGTGTTAGAACCGGGCCATTATTCGGAAGTTGTACACCTTCAAAATACCTCAGACTAACCGCTCTTTTCATAAAAACTTCAAGGACTTCCAACACGAGAATAAAAAGGAACGGGGATAGCGGATCACCTTGCCGAAGCCCACGTTTGAGGTCAAATTCACTTGTTGGGGAACCGTTGACTAGCACAGACGCCTTGCTTGAGGCCAGACAAGCGTTGATCCATCTTCTCCATCTTTTAGGAAAACCCATCATGTTCATATTATCGAGAAGGAACCCCCAATTAACCGAGTCGTAGGCTTTGTCAAAGTCTACTTTGAATAACATAACTTCCTTCTTTTGCTTCTTGGCCCACGATACCACTTCATTCACTATAAGCGGCCCATCAAAAATATTCCTTTTTTCCACAAAAGCAGATTGGGTTTGAGAAGACACCGAGTTCATAACACATTTGAGGCGGTTAGCAAGCGTTTTTGCTATCACCTTATATACAACTCCAATAAGGGAGATAGGTCTATAATCTGTCAGCTTTTGTGGGTCTTGCACTTTCGGGATAAGCGTGAAAAAAGACGAATTACACCCCGAACTAATATTACCCGAAACGTAGAACTGAAACATTAGTTCCAAGAACCATGGTTTCAGAGAATCCCAAAAACGCTTGATAAATTTAAAGGTGAACCCATCCGGCCCTGGCGCCTTCTCGCCACCACACCCCCAAATAGCCTGCTTTATTTCTTTAGCTGAGAAAAGAGCAGTCAATCCCCTAGCTTGATTCTGCGAGATTTTTCGAAAATCATTAACTAAAAGCTTAGGTCTCCTCTTCATTGGTTCATCAAATTTGGATTTGAAGGCTTTTCTGATCTCCATCTTCATGATTTCCGGGTTCGACAAGCTCTCCCCATCAATGATGACAGAATTGATACGCTTGCTAGCCTTGTTTAAATTTACGAACCTGTGGAAAAAAGATGAATTTTCGTCTCCGTATTTCACCCAACTAATTTTCGCCTTTTGTCTTAGTTCCTTACACTTCATTTTTTCCAGCTTTTTTACTGTACCTTTCCACTTAATTCTAGAGTGTTTTTCGATCTCCGAGAGCGGTCTGGTTTGGGCGATACTTTCAATCGCAGCCAAAGCTTTGGACGCCTCCTCCCTACTCGCCACCTCTTTATTCCTCCCACTGACTCTCCAAGCTTTAATTTTATTCTTCAAGCCTTTTAACAAACCCATAATAGCCTTGTCTCCATTCCTAAAATCCCCAGCTTCCTGAATCGCTTCATAAATCAAATCTGAAAACCCGTCCAGATCCATCCAGTAATTGTACAACTTAAACGGACTCGGGCCAAAGTCCACTTGCGAGCAAGATAGAATCAGGGGGCTATGGTCAGAGAGCTCGCGAGTCGAAGCCTTAAGAACCGCAAAAGGCCACCGCGCCATGAACCCATCGCACACCAAAATCCGATCGATTTTGCTAAATTTGAAGCCGTCATCCGTTATGTACGTAAAATTATCTCCAGTCATAGGGTATTCCACCAAACCCCCAACTCGAATGAAATTGTTGAAAACAAAAGCTCCATTCTCGTCGAAATTCGAATTCAACCGCTCATGCTGGTAACGAACTTCATTGAAGTCCCCCATCATAATACATAAACCTTTCAAAAGGTTCCTGAAATTAAGGATATCCTCCCACAAGCGCCTTCTCATAGTCAGCGTCCGAGGGGCGTAAACATTGAAGACGTTTACCGGATCCTCGACCCCGTTAACAAACCCACTGACAATAATAAAATTACTCCGCTGAACTACCGTCGTGTTTACAAACACACAAGGTTAGTGGTTTATATATATTTAAGATGGATGAATAAACAAAGTCAAGTTGTGTTGACTGTTTTCATTACCATTAACCAAATCATACCAAATACATGTTAAATATTATTTCGGTTTAAAGGGTGGTATCAAGGATTTTAAAATATGCTTATGTTGTTTATGAGTTGATACCCTAAGAAAATATCTTGTTAAGAACAAGTTTTCTGTTTGAATGTGCTTACTTCAAACAAGAAATGTGTGTATGCTAATTAGTTTTGATATAATCAATTAGAATAAAACACATTTAGCCTGGTGTAAATTGTGGTACATTTTATAAAATAATATGCTGTTAAAATAAACATTCTTATAGTGTTATACTGTAAGGCATATAGGAATCAAGGACATCTCTTGAAATTCATAGACACTGTTCAACTAGAAAAAATGGGTTTTTAAGACTATGGGGCTTGGGTTGGGGAAAAACGCCTAAGCCACCACCCCAGGTGGGCTTGGGTTTGAAGTCGGGCGTGGGGCGGGCTAGCGATCCGATGTGGCGGCCTCCTATTCGCTTTTAGGGTTTTTTTTTAAGTTGTGTATTTTTTTTAATTTTTTGTATTTTTTTTTTTGTTAATAAACTGCCAAGCCACGCCTCAACCCAAGCCCCGCCATACCCCACGGACACGTCACTCACCGGTAGGATGGCTCGAACTCCACGTGTCAACTCATGCCCCCAACCCAAGCCCCACCATACCCCACGGTCTAACAACTAAACTTATATATTAAAAAAAAATAGTCTTGTCAAATAGATTTTGTTATTTAATTGGGTTTAAAATTTAAGTTTTTCTACTTGAGTTACATTAGTTGGGTTAAATGAAAAATGAGTTTAAATTTTGACCAAATTAAATAGGTTAATAGGTTTAAAATTTATACTGGGTTGTGAATATTAGTGGGCTTTTAATTTTATAGACTTTTGTTTTCAAAAAAATAAATTTAAAAAAAGAAATAAAAATTTTGGTTTACGGGAAAGTGAGTCTTTGACAGTCGCCCATTTTTACTTTGCTAAGGACCGGCCCTAATAGGCACGTGGTTGATATGGATACGTTCAAATATGTGTCCTAATGTAGCAAGAATTGTGACACCACCTTGAGCAATTCATGTGAGCACATATCATATGGTGTAAATGCATAAGCCGAAGCCTGCCAAGGGAGTATGGAGCAATTGAATGTGCGACTTCAAGGCTAGAAGAGCTTCTCAACCATCCTATTTTATTTGTTTTTTTTTTCTTGTAATCATTAATTGGTAACAATGGTTTACATCATTTATATGTTTTTGTATGATCCTTGGTTGAATTATGGTTTAATGTCCTTTTTTTAAACTCTTTTGGGGAGGCTAACCTTAACGCTTGACGATTTCTTTTGTATAATGCATACATGGATTATCCTTATAAATACACATTTTCATCATGATAATATAAGATTATGTAATGGAAATGTTACTTATAAATGAGTGTATGTTCACAATCTATTATTCTGATGACAGGAGCAACATATATTTAAGAACTTAAACACGTTTATATATTTATAAACTTATTTTATGTTCTAAACTTTAATCACAATTTATACATTTGTACAAGTAAGAGAATTTTGGAACTATGACACACACTCTTAGTCGTCTAACTCTTCCAAATTGTTCTTACTTTAGATTTTTTCTAACTGCAATTGACTATATATTGATATAGCAAAAAAAACAGCAAGTAGCTGCAGATACACACAAAACGAAACAAGTTATACAAATGAAGAAATGTCAAAATCTTGCCAACTTTTCCAGTCTAACGATCCGCCCCTAGTCCTGTGTTTAAACCAAAGGAAGGTATTATCCTTTATGAGCTCCACAATCTTGTTAACCGAGACCATCTTACCATTAAACTCCTTTTCATTCATGGCCCTCTCTTCCATCTTTGCAAGCCGATTTGCGCCGCTACATGAGCAGAAACCTCGGCGACCATCTACGTATCGCATAGGACCGGGATCTTCATCGACCTTAGGACATTCCACCACACGCTTCTCGCCCAAATACACTATGCAAAAATATGATTACATGATTCCTCACACATAGCCGGTCTTTAGATGAAAAAGCAACTTTAAGAAAATAGAGTTGTAAGAAATTATGAACCTAGGATTAAGTTTTGATTGTGGATTAATCGCCGGCAGTCTTGGTATTTGAAAATGGAATATTGGATTTTAATAATCTCAACTATTCGTCGTTGGCCACCAACAGTCCTAACTTCAAAAATAACCACTGGCAGTCCCAACTATTGACATATTGGTCACCAATAGACCCTGACTAACAGAACCCTAACGTCATTAGTCTCCGGTAGCCGGAAAACCGTTTTTGGCCAGAAAAAGGTTTAGGTCCGATCTAAGGTTACAAAGAGGTTTGGGACGAAAATGTTGAGTTTTCCGGCCAAAAATAAGTTTTTCGGCGAAAAATGAGCTTTCTGTCGACTTCAAAAATTAGGGCTTTTACTAGAAGAAGGTTTCTAAAGGTCCGTAATAAGATTACAAAGAGGTTTGAGATAAAAATGTTGAGTTTTCCGGCCAAAAATGAGTTTTCCGGCCAAAAACGTTTTTCCGGCGACCGAAGACTAACGACGTTAGGGTTCTGTTAGTCAGGGTTCATTGGTGGCCAATATGTTAATAGTTGGAATTGCCAGTGGTTATTTTTGAAGTTAGGACTACTGGCGGCCAACGACGAATAGTTGGGATTATTAAAATCCAATATTCCTTTAAAAATTGATAATTCAAGACTTTGATCTCACTTGCAACTAAAGGGCTGTTTAGCAAAATCTGAATGGTTAAGTGCTGAACCAGTAAGATGTCTGAATCATTAAGTGCTGAACCAGTAAGAGGTCTGAACCATTAAGAGCTTGTATAATGCTTAACCGTTCAGAGGCAAATGTCTGGCCAATTCAGATTAGAGGTCTTAACCATTCAGACTCTGTATAAATCTTAACCATTCAGAGGCAAATGTCTGAACCATTCAGACATCTGCTCGTGAAACAAACAGTCTGAACCATTAAGTGTTGAACCAGTAAGAGGTCTGAACCATTAAGAGCCTCATTAAGAGGTAAACAAACAGCCCCTAACACTTTTTTAAAAATGAAAACCTAGAAACTAAAATTCACTCCTAACACATTATTTTACAAAATCAAAGACGAAGATTAAAAGATTAAACACGAAGATATTATTTGTCATACATTGTAACACTTATTACCATGGGCGGCCCTGAGGGTGGGCTGGAAGGATTACCTACAAGGGTTCGATATTTCAAAGGGCACATTATTTAAAAAAAAATCGGATATGTATATGTAAAAAAGAAAGAAATTAATAGGGTATACCCATACAAACACCAACATAGGTGTCACACCCCCGAATTACCACATGCGGTGACCCCGCTAGGCGTGTGACATTCCAGGATCTAGCCACCAATCACATTGAACTAATACCAACTTATTAAACAAGTTTCCATTTATCATGATAAAACATTCATAACATAATCCAATTTTAACATGTTCAGCGGAAGCAAATAGTAAAACATTGTTTAAACGTTTCAAAACCAAATGTATGTGAAATCAATAAACAAGCCATGCATATCCAAGATGTGTGACCCATGACCACTCCAGCAATCCCAGATAGCAAGTTCCTTGTCCATAGTACCTAATGACCTGCGAGCATGCAACAAGTGTATCATACAATGCTGGTGAGTTCATAGTTTTACGAAAGCGTTAGTTACCAAGTGTTTAGTTCAGTTCATTGATTATAATGTTGATAATAACTCGAGTACCGTACAAGATGGCTTCCAGATTATTTTTCCTGTCCCCAATGCCCCCTATCTAAGCATTGGTCATGATTAAGGTCATTAGTTCACGCCCGTCCTCTTAGGTACGGTGTGAGGTTGCCAAGCCTAATAGCGCTATCAACTAATACCCCGTTACCTCTCAGGTAACTATTTGGTAGAAGATGGGACTTAAGGTGATAGGAAATGAGTGTATTATCTAACATTCCAATTTTTACCCAAAAGACTTATTCCTCTCAGGAATACCCATTTGATTGTCCCACCCACCGGGACGCATGCTCAAGAGAAGTGAACTCACCTTAGGTTTGCTCGGTATGTTACGTTACCCGTCCAAGTTGGTCAACCCAATCCCTACCGTGGTTACCAATCTAATCAGTTTCACAATCAATTAAGTCACGTATTTAACACAGATTGCATTCATCACAAAGATCACTATATAACATGTATCAATTACCCAATTCTCATACAAGTCCACATCCCATGTGAATATTACAAACCAACACATAACAGATGATTGTTATAACCACACATAACACGCCTCTTATTCTTAATCAGTATTGTTATTATGCAACAACTAGTATTTGCAAACAAAAGTGTCCATCATCACATACACCTTAACCTGTTCACTGTACTGACCATTTACTCTCATGGCGAAGTATCCCTATGGCGAAGGTTCATTCTTCGCCTGAGACGAATGTGACGAAGAATTTAAGGAGTTCACCAACTCCAGACGATGAATAATCAAATATTCGTTGTGGATGCGCACGGCAAAAAACCAAGGAGGTTCGTCCAGAGTCAGTCGACGAATAATCCATCCTTCGTCGGGCCAGATTCTTCGTCGTGGATGGTCTTCGTCGCCCTCACCAAACAGTTAAACACATAACAGCAGTTAACACTTTTTCGGCATGATTAATGGATCAAACAACAGTTATTCTAGGATGTTCATACTGTCACACCCTGACTTTTGCGGAAGCGTATGATGTGTGACTTGTTTAATACCATTGCATTCAATCATAATAAACAACTATATGATCAAAACGATGTTCATCCATTCATTAAGTTTAAAGTATTACAAGCACCATTTATTTAAGCCTTAAACACAACCTTCGACTAAGTTACGAATCGACAAAAGTGGATGACATCTAAACATGGAATTTACTTCTAGAAATAACACCAGCGCCCAAGATCCAACTTGTTGCCTGAAATACATGTAAGTTTGGAAAACATCAACAAAAGTTGAGCGAGTTCATGCATTTTGTATGAGTACTGAAAACCTTGTAAACCTTTGTGAAACTCCTTTGAAAACAGGTATGAAAAGCATTTATGAACAAATTAAATTAAAGTTTTTCAAGGACATTAAAACATGTGAAGGCATAGGGAGCACTCGAAATGAGTACGCTTATACCCTCGTCGATTCCCTCGACTATGTCGAATTCCCCTTCGACTATGTCAATTTACCTTGACTATTGTCGATACACCTCGACCGGGACACCGAAGCACTCAAGTGGTCACAAGTACCATGAGTGGGGTTCGGCCGTACCCGTTAGATCTAACCTTCGTCGCTAATTAAGAATTAATGGCATTTCAAATTTAGTCTATGCTCACATGATCTAATAGTTCATTTCATAGTCAATTCATACCGTTTAAACATTCGTAACATGTATTCCACCCCCGAGAGTTATAAAACCAAAAACAATTAAGAGAAAAGGGGGACATGAACTCACAGTTTTAGCGTTTTAATAAAAGTTCACCAATATATATTTCCAAAATATATATTTCAATAAATATTACTTAGGAAAATTACTTATAATTTTCCTTTGGCAAAATATTTGTATATTCATATAAGTTCCAAAAGTAATATATTTTCAAGTCTAACTTATAAAATATATATAAACTTATCTTTCTCCAAAAACGATATATTTCATATTTAATTGAGAAAACATATCTTTCACCAAAAAAAATTGTATTTCATGTATGTTGAGAAGATATATATTTCTTTCAAAAATAATATATCTTCTAAAAATTTCCAGAAAAATATATATTTATACTTGCCAAAAATAATATATTTTTCTCTTGTCATAAATATGATATATTCTTGTAGTAATTGTAAAAATCATATTTTTATTCACTTGGTGTCCAAAATATTATTTACCAAAATATACATATGAATATTATTTCCGGAGTATTTTGTAAGTTATATTCTCTAGTTCGGTTTCACCAATATTTTGTGTATAACTTGTATATTCATATTCTTGGAATTTTGGTAATATTTTGGATTGTAATTTTTGGGTATTTTGATGATTTATATTATTTCATGTCCTAAAATAATATAACTAAAACACAAAATATACAAACAATCACACACATGGTTTCTGAATATATATTTCATAAATACATATTTAGTCACTTTTATTTATAAAAACAAACCTCCAATATTTATATTTTGTAACAAAAATTATGGCAAACTTTTATGTGAAAAATTCATGGTTTAAAATACACTTGTAACTATTTATTTGGAAATATTTTTCTAATGGTTTAATTTTTAGAAAAATTTTGCCATAGTTTCCCCTAAAAATGGAGGTTTCCATGCTTTCAAGGCATATCATTCTCTTTTAAAATCATCATCATTCATCAACAAATCATTCAAGACTTACCATGTGTCAAAAATAATATATTTACACTATGATATGAACTTTAATATTTGAAAAAATTGTAGTAACTTAGTATACTATTTAGTAGGTTAAGTTACCCTTAAAAACATAGTTTATAGTTTATGAAACTCATTCTTGAAGATTTTAGTCCTTCACAACTTGTATGAAGATTTTCTAAAAATATTTCTTCTTGTATTTTTCTTGTTAACAATATGTTTCTAGCTTTGATTTAACACTTAAAACATGTTTACTTCCTTTAAACACCATGGTCATGTTAAATCTTGTAGTAACTTTAGTTTCTTGAAAATATTATTCTTGAAATCATCATTTTACAAGTCTTATAACATGTTTCATACTTTATTATTCATAAAAACAACTTCATTGTTCAAGTTCATGTTTACATAGAGGATGATCATTATGATTTTCTCAAGATCTATCCTTATACTTGCTAGATCATGTGTTTAATCATCATCTAGCAAGGTTCTTATGATGATCAACATCATAAACACAAGAGATCATCATTCAAGTACACTACATACACTTAAAACAACTTGATCTTCATGTTTTAGAGCTTTATGTTCATGTTTATGCTTATGTTTCTTCATGATCTTTATGTTTAGCAACTTATATCATCTTTTAACCAACATAATATGAAGTAAAATGAGATCACAAGAGTCTTACTACTAGCACAAGGCTAGGGATGAACAAGAGAAGAAATGAGGTGGATAAAAGCACTAGAGAGAGGTCCTTCAAGTTCCGTTGCTTGTAACCTTCTTAGATAGGCCCAAGACACCTTAGAATCACCTTGGATTACTTGGAATTGGATTGAAAATGAGAGTGGTATGGAGGGTTGTTGTGGCCGTGAGCTAAGCGAGGAAGAAGAGGGAGTTTTGGGTGTTGGAAGATGATGAAGATTTATGTTATTAATTTAGTGGCTTTTATAAAATTCTAGTAGCATATGGGATATTATGTTGGAATATACTCCAACATAATCTTATAAAATATAACAAGAAATCAAGTGTGGGACCCATGTCCCCTAACCGGCCATCAAGAAATAGGGGGGTAAAGTGTAACTTTTAATGGTTAGTTACTTGATTTAGTTGGAAAGTAATGGTGCTAGTTAGGTATTTTATGTATTTAATATTTATAAGATGTGTTACGATGTTCGGTGACCATAACTAGCTTTGTAACACTAAAACAATGCTTTTAGTGAAAATTTGATGTTTCGGGTAGTGTCCGGTTGTTCGTTTCGTTACTGTTCGTTAAAGTGCTGAATTGCGCAGTTTAGTGTGCTTTATGTTGTATTTTATGACAGTTTCGGTTCCCGATACTTAGGAAAGTATTATGGACCATTAAACCACTTTTCTGCATTATATTTAGATGTTAAATCGCTGAAAATTGCCGAATTTGTTTAAATTTTGAAGACTTTTGCAGTTTTAGTGTGTTTCTAGCACTTTCCGGTACCTAAGTCATTACTAGGAAGGCAGTTTTGTAATCCATACTTTCCTACACACTATACTAGTGTGACACTTGGTCCTGGGGCTTATTTTGTGTTCTAACATCATGTCTGTCTAAGTACTGAACTCTCGTCAGTACCTCTAGTTTATCTGATAACTGTGCTAACTCTGCTCTGTGCATTCATAGATCTATATTGGGTTGCATGCTGTAATGACAAAAGTCTTACAACATGAAATGCCATTGTATGTATATAACAGAAATCAGAAATTCATTCGTCTTATAAACTAGATCATGCACAGTCATTAAAGCACAGATTACTATTTAATTATTGTACGGAATGCATGGAAAAGTGCCAGTTGTCACATTCTCCCCCCATTAAAAGAATTTCGTCCCGAAATTCAAGCAATGCCATCGGTTGCCGGGGAGTTGTGAACCAAATGTGGTCACTTAGGCTTAATTTGGTCTTCATGCTCCCAAGTAAACTCTGGGTCATGATAAGAAATCCAACGAACTCTAACAAATCAATTACGACTTCTCCGGGTCTTGCGGACTCCCAGTCTGCAACCTTAACAGGTTCTTTAATAAATTGGAGTTTGTCATTGACGTGAATCCTATTTGCAGGAATAATGACTGTTCCCAGAGTGAGGCTCCTCTAGAGACCAGACACGTGGAATGTGTCGCGATCACTACTGATCTTCTCTGGAAGTTTCAGCTTGTGAGCAATGGTCCCGATCCTTTTCAGGATCTCGAAAGGTCTAATATACCGTGGGTCCAACGTCCAACACTTTCCAAATCATACCACGCCTTCCCAAGGCGAGTCTCTCATTAAAACCATACTTCTTATCTCAAATTCCAACGGTTTCCGCCGCTCGTCGGCGTAGCCTTTCTGTATACCGCGTGCTGTCTTGATATGATCACATATCTGAACGATCCTGCCTATAGTTTTCCTGAACCAATTTGGGCCAGTAAATCGTTTATCTCCGGTCTCCGTCCAACACAATGGGGACCGATACTTACGTTCCTATAAAGCTTCACACGAAGCGGCTTAAACAGCGGTGTGATAAATACTATTGTAGGAAAACTCCACTAAGGGCTAGTGAGTGATCCATCTTTTCATCAAAGTTCATCACACAAGCACATAGCGAGTCCACCAAAGCTTGTATCGCCCGCTCTCTCTGGTCGTCTATCTGCGGGCGAAATGCAGTACTAAGGTCCAATCGTGACCTAAACGCCTTTTTGAAACGTCTGCCATATCCTTGGCACAAAACGACCATCTCGGTCGGACAAGGTAGGATCAGGCACTCCATGACGTGCCACAACCTTTCTAGGCTAAATCTCTGCTAATTCCCTTGCGCTGTCTTCCTCACTGTTTGGCAGGAAATGTGCAGTCTTGGTGTGTCGGTCAATACTCACCCAAACCATATCGTGACCTCTTTTGGTTTTTGGTAGCTTGTAATGAAATCCATTGAGATTCGTTCCCACTTCCATATGGGAATATCAGGCTGTTGCAGTAGCCCTGATGGTTTCTTGTATTCCGTCTTAACTTTGACACAAGTAAGGCACTCACCCACATATGTAGCTATATCAGCTTCCATCTTGGGCCACTCATACTAATCCTTCAAGTCTTGGTACATCTTGTCGGATCCTAGGATGGATCGAGTACCTTGACCTATGAGCCTTGCCCCAAAACAAGCGTACATAAGTGCTGCGAAACGAAACCCAGAGTCGTTCCAGGAAGTATAAGGTTCCGTCTCTCATAGGCAATACTGCACTTCCATTTCATATAACGCTTCAGCTTGAAGGTTCTCTGGTTTGAGCGCTCCTTGCTCAGCTTCACGAATCCAGGTAGCGGGATTAGTTTGTATGGTCATCTCTAAGGCTTGCACCCTTAGAGGCTTTGCGCGTTCCTCGCGGCTCAAGGCGTTTGCTACAACGCTTGCCTTGATCAGGGGATACTTAATCTCACAGTCGCAATCACTCAGTAGCTCATTCCATCTAGTTATCTCATGTTTAAGTCCTTCTGATAACGGTGTGCTGCAAACCCTTGTGATCAGTAAAGATCGTGCAGCGTTTGCCTATACAAGTAATGACGTCAAATCTATAACGCGCAGTTACTGCACCTAGTTTCAGGTCTTTTCTTACGATTCCTTAATCAACGTGACGCGTATGCGATGACTTGGTCTCGTGGCATCAATGCGCAATCGAGACTTTGTCGAGAAGCGTCACAAGAACCGCAACTCTATTGGTACTGTTAGGTGAAGACAAGATAGGTGTCGACTATGTTAGGGATGCTAGCGGTTGAGCAGTCTTTGAAAGGTTTTCTAGGGGTCGTCTAATACAGCCTATAATCCCGAAAATTCTTAGTTGCGTCCTTGAGACTCCTTAGCTCTTGACTGCAGGGTTAACATAAATCTCATTCTTATCCATCACGTATCCTAAAAATCTTACCTTGCGAATCCCAGGTTCGCACTTAGACATCCTAACACACAACTGTTCTTTCTCTAAGAGTCACAAGATAAATTGCAGATGTTGCTCATGACCTTCCTTGGTCGTTGAACATATAAAAATGTAGTCAATAAATATAATCATGATCTATCCTGGTATGGCTTACACATTCGATTCATGAGGTCCACAAATACTGTCGATGCATGTGTTAAGCCAAACGGCACGACAAGGAACTCGTAATGCTTGAAGCGAGTCCTAAAGGTCGTTTTAGGGATATTTTCTTCCTGCATTTGCAGTTGAGGACATCCTGACCTCAAGTCGATCTTCCAGTAGTAACTAGAACCTTTCAATTGGTTGAACAGGTCATCAATCATTGGCAATGGATACCGGTCCTTGATATCCAATTCTCTGAAGTTGATGCCAATTGGAAACTGCCAACTTTCTTCTCGTGTCCTTACTGAGGACGTCATGTCCTCAATTCCATCTTGGAATAGTAGCTGGGACCTTGTAGTTGATCGACAAGTCATCAATTCTCGGTAAGGGGTACCGATCCTTGATGGTTAGTCGTCTATCTCCATGTAACTTATGCGTATTACTTTTCCATATTAATTCTTCTGAGTTCCTTTCAGATTAGGCTGTGTACGCGCATGAAAACTGTCGTCCTACTTCCTGATGAATATCACCGGGGGCTTCCCACGGTGAGAGGTTCGGCCTGGTAGATTTCCTCTGTCTAGCAGCTCTTGTAGTTGCACTGGAGGCTCATGTATCTCGGACAAAGCTAGTTGGTAAGGCGTCATCTGTCTCCGGTGTTGCTCCTGGTACTAGGTTTATCCTAAAGTCCTCTTGTTGCTATGGAGGTATTCCTGGCAAGTCTTCAGGAAAGGCTTCTAGAAATTCCTCCACCACGAGGTTGTCTTCTAGCTCCAGCTCCTTGGTCTCCTTATTGGCAACATGAGCTAGGAAGGCCATGCAGTCTATTCGGAGGCGCTTCTGTGTTTCTATGGACACTGTGAGGTGTCGTAGATCCACTGCCTTATGGGGCCTAGTGCCCTTGCATCTATTGTAAAAAGATTGTGTACTATGAGTGTTTCATTATTCGCAAGAGGGATGCGAATGATTTTTCCTCATGTCGAACAACTTCAGCTCTAACCTTGGATATCCATTCCAAGCCAACTACAATATTGTGACTTCCTAAGTCAACGGTAGTGGAAGGTTCCTGCCTCCTAAGTTCTGAAGGACAATCTTTAATTATCTCATTCGCTTTAACTAACCTTCTATATGCCAATTCTACGGAATACGGGGCGTCTATTCTACTTGAAACTAGGCCAAGTAGTTTCTTAAGTTCTAAGCATACAAGGTTAAAGTCGGTGCCAGTATTAATCCATGAATAGATGCATAGAGTTGGTTAATAGGGAACGTACCCGTAACCGCATCTGGATCCTGGCGTGCTTCACGGGCTTCGATCGTGAAGACCCTTCCTTGTTTGGTTCTTCCTAGGGCAATCTTTCCTAAAGTGCCCTACTTCACCACACCTGTAACAACCTGGAACTTTACCATTATCTCTTCCATCTGGATCCTTCGCCCAACAGGCATCCTTGCTGTGCCCTTCTTTTCCACACTTTCCACACTTAGGCTTCAGACATCGACCTTCATGATAAAAATTGCATTCCTCGCATCTCGGATTATTCCCCAAGTATACCTTACCACCGGCCTTATTAGTGGCTCCATAAGCCTTCCTGCCACGGGGCGGGTTCACTTCTTTTCTTTTGTTTGCTTTAGAGCTTCCATAGCTGACTTGGGTGCCTATCTTTAGGTTCGAAGACTTCCTTTTCTTATTGCCCGAAGACTCCACATGAGTCTCTTTCTTGTTTGTCTCAGATTTCGAAAACCTTCCCATACGTAAAGCTTCTTCAGTAAGTGTGACACTTAAATCGATAGCCTCTGTGATGGTTGGAGGCTTTGAGGTAGTATCCACGCTCATGATTTGTGGTGCAAGTCCATAAATGAATCGCTCAATCCTCTTGAATTCCAGCTTGACCAAGTAGGGAACGACCCTAGACAAGTCGTGAAATCGTTGGACGTACTCAGCGATCTTCGGCCCGTCCATTTTCAAATTCCAGAACTCAGTCTCAAGCTTCTGGATTTTGGCCCTAGAACAGTATTTCTTCTCCATCATTTCCTTGAGCTTGTCCCAGCTCAATGTATAAGCATCATCTTCACTAAGGGTCTGAACCTGAAGGTTCCACTAGGAGAGTGTGCCATCCAAAAGCAACCCTGAGATAAAGGTAACACTCCGCTGGGGCGAACAGTTGCTCATTCTTAGCACGGAGTCAGTCTTTTCTGCCCAACGAACAAATGCAACGGCGCCTCCTGTGCTGTCAAAGTTCAATGGCTTACAGTCCAGGAACTGTTTATAAGTGCAGCCAGTTGGAGGGTTATTTCCGGGAGTGCCACCGCTGCGTCCAGAGCGGTGGGCTTCATACTGCGCTATAGCTTGGGAAATGCGCTCATTGAGTTCGGCCTCAGTTCTTGGTAACGTACTGGTGTCTGTGTCACGTCTGGGCGGCATTCCTTCTGGAAAAAAGGTACGGGGTAGGTTAGACAACATTCCATAATTGTCTATGAGGTACATATTACCACAAGCAAGCATGTAATCACTCAATATCACATGCATATATAATCAACAATGCATAAGTAAGGAAACAACCACTGGGCTTTCATATAGGCTTGACAACTTGACTTATTGTTTGTGATGGGGAAAACAAAATGAACTCGAGGTTACATCACCCCGGTCATACAAGTTTCATAATATGAAAGTGGTAGTTATTTTCCTTCTACATTGGTTTTCTTAGGTCTTTAGCTTCACAAGACGGGTATACTTCCCATGAGATGGGGGTTGTTCATGTAGGGGTGATAGGGAGTGTGACATCACTGAATCCTTCCTGCGTGTTAGCCATCTTCACTTGCTTAACTATCGGTCTCCAAACGGCTCGTAGACGGGTAGAAGTGTCTGACACGATGTAAGTAAAGACATGTTTCCTACTTTGTGAAGTGCTAAGGCAATTGTCTAGGTATTGTTCTACCAGATGAAGGTATGAACACCTAGAGATTATTTTTGGAGGGATGGTGATCATCAGCCTGACCCGTAGAGTCCACCAGGATTTCCATGCACTACAAGTCGTTATTACGTGGGCCCCCGTAATAATAAATTGTCTTGCACAGTTATCCCAATTTTCTCTCATCCAAGCAGATGATCAACCAAAGAGGGGACACTGCTGTCTTTATACCTCTGACATGGAAATGACCATTGCGGTGGTCCACGCGCTAACATTTGTCATCGTTACGCGCGAATAAGCACGATGATTAATCGTAATAGGAATAAGGAGAATTCCTAGTAGTTGGAGGGGCACCTTCAAGATGAGTTCTTCATCTTTCCTTGTCTGGTCAAGTGTGTCGTCGATCTTGCTTCGCCAAAAGCCACAGGGACCTCGTCCTGCTGATAAGGGTGTGGTCCAAGGTAGCCTCCCCCGTCTCGCCGTCACTACCGTAGTCAGGCACCTTCACTTTCGGGAGGGAAGAGCAGCCATCTTCTACGGAACCAGCTCAGGGTCTCGATTGGTAATCACTCCAGTCATGAGCTTCGTAATAGACGCGAGGTCGACAGTCTCATCGTGCGAGTCAAGAGCAATAATAGGATTCAAAGTCGAAGGTATCTCATTCACGTCAATAATTATTCCGTACACTTATACGTATATATTTATATCAATAAATAAATACGTTACTTAGCATAAACAGGCAAATATATGCATAATATCACATATAACTCTCGTTTGTCCTTGGGGGGGGGGGGTCATTTTGTCTTTGGCAAGTCTATCCCACATAGACTATTCCTTAATTGGCACTTTAATTTGGGGTATTCTCTTCCCTACTAATGTCCTTGCCTTGTCTTTTCTTTGAAAAATGTTTGACTCATGGATCTTGACGCTTACGTGAATGCAATGAAAAACCTTTTGTAAAATGTTTTCGTGAAAGAGTCCTAGTGATTGTAGTATAGACTCGAGAAGGAATCCTAGTTCACTACAATCGAAGCTCTGATACCAAACTGTCACACCCTGACTTTTGCGGAAGCGTATGATGTGTGACTTGTTTAATACCATTGCATTCAATCATAATAAACAACTATATGATCAAAACGATGTTCATCCATTCATTAAGTTTAAAGTATTACAAGCACCATTTATTTAAGCCTTAAACACAACCTTCGACTAAGTTACGAATCGACAAAAGTGGATGACATCTAAACATGGAATTTACTTCTAGAAATAACACCAGCGCCCAAGATCCAACTTGTTGCCTGAAATACATGTAATTTTGGAAAACATCAACAAAAGTTGAGCGAGTTCATGCGTCTTGTATGAGTACTGAAAACCTTGTAAACCTTTGTGAAACTCCTTTGAAAACAGGTATGAAAAGCATTTATGAACAAATTAAATTAAAGTTTTGCAAGGACATTAAAACATGTGAAAGCATAGGGAGCACTCGAAATGAGTAGGCTTATACCTTCGTCGATTCCCTCGACTATGTCGAATTCCCCTTCGACTATGTCGAATTCCCCTTCGACTATGCCAATTTACCTTGACTATTGTCGATTCACCTCGACCGGGACACCGAAGCACTCAAGTGGTCACAAGTACCATGAGTGGGGTTCGGCCGTACCCGTTAGATCTAACCTTCGTCCCTAATTAAGAATTAATGGCATTTCAAATTTAGTCAATGCTCACATGATCTAATAGTTCATTTCATAGTCAATTCATACCGTTTAAACATTCGTAACATGTATTCCACCCCCGAGAGTTATAAAACCAAAAACAGTTAAGAGAAAAGGGGGACATGAACTCACAGTTTCAGCGTTCCTCAATCCGACGTAACTCACGCGACTACTAGTGTGCACGACTACCTTCAACGTACTACGGTCTATCAGACGAGCGGGTCGTGCCTTGACTTAGTATTAATTAGTGTCTTTGAGTTACGTTTCTTTGTGTCTTCAACATTATTCCAATTTATATAATTATTTGTTAAAATAATAAATATTTTAACTTAAATTATATTCATTAAATTTTGGAATAATTGTTATAGCAATATATTTTAACTTAATACTTTTCAAGTTTTTATACTTGTAATTTCCTTCCCAAGGATGGGGGTATCTTATACATGTATATTTTTGCCATGTATTTGGGGTCGTATTCCGGTGTGTATTTATACGTACGAGAATACGTATCTTTATTGTATTTATTAAGTATTCTTATACTTAATTTCGTATTAATTATTCCAGAATATTATCTTTAATAAAAGTTCACCAATATATATTTCCAAAATATATATTTCAATAAATATTACTTAGGAAAATTATTTATAATTTTCCTTTGGCAAAATATTTGTATTTTCATATAAGTTCCAAAAGTAATATATTTTCAAGTCTAACTTAGAAAATATATATAAACTTATCTTTCTCCAAAAACGATATATTTCATATTTAATTGAGAAAACATATCTTTCACCCAAAAATATTTTATTTCATGTATGCTGAGAAGATATATATTTCTTTTAAAAATAATATATCTTCTAAAAATTTCCAGAAAAATATATATTTATACTTGCCAAAAATAATATATTTTTCTCTTGTCATAAATATGATATATTCTTGTAGTAATTGTAAAAATCATATTTTTATTCACTTGGTGTACAAAATATTATTTACCAAAATATACATATAAATATTATTTCTGGAGTATTTTGTAAGTTATATTCTCTAGTTCGGTTTCACCAATATTTTGTGTATAACATGTATATTCATATTCTTGGAATTTTGGTAATATTTTGGATTGTAATTTTTGGGTATTTTGATTAGTTATATTATTTCATGTCCTAAAATAATATAACTAATACACAAAATATACAAACAATCACACACATGGTGACTTCTGAATATATATTTCCTAAATACATATTTAGTCACTTTTATTTATAAAAACCAACCTCCAATATTTATATTTTGTAACAAAAATTATGGCAAACTTTTATGTGAAAAATTCATGGTTTAAAATAAACTTGTAACTATTTATTTGGAAATATTTTTCTAAGTGTTTAATTTTTAGAAAAATTTTGCCATAGTTTCCCCTAAAAATGGAGGTTTCCATGCTTTCAAAGCATATCATTCTCTTTTAAAATCATCATTATTCATCAACAAATCATTCAAGACTTACCATGTGCCAAAAATAATATATTTACACTATGACATGAACTTGAAACTTTGTAAAAATTTGTAGTAACTTAGTATGCTATTTAGTAGGTTAAGTTACCCTTAAAAACATAGTTTATAGTTTATGAAACTCATTCTTGAAGATTTTAGTCCTTCACAACTTGTATGAAGATTTTCTAAAAATATTTCTTCTTGTATTTTTCTTGTTAACAATATGTTTCTAGCTTTGATTTAACACTTAAAACATGTTTACTTCCTTTAAACACCATGGTCATGTTAAATCTTGTAGTAACTTTAGTTTCTTGAAAATATTATTCTTGAAATCATCATTTTACAAGTCTTATAACATGTTTCATACTTTATTATTCATAAAAACAACTTCATTGTTCAAGTTCATGTTTACATAGAGGATGATCATTATGATTTTCTCAAGATTTATCCTTATACTTGCTAGATCATGTGTTTAATCATCATCTAGCAAGGTTCTTATGATGATCAACATCATAAACACAAGATATCATCATTCAAGTACACTACATACACTTAAAACAACTTGATCTTCATGTTTTAGAGCTTTATGTTCATGTTTATGCTTATGTTTCTTCATGATCTTTATGTTTAGCAACTTATATCATTTTTTAACCAACATAATATGAAGTAAAATGAGATCACAAGAGTCTTACTACTAGCACAAGGCTAGGGATGAACAAGAGAAGAAATGAGGTGGATAAAAGCACTAGAGAGAGGTCCTTTAAGTTCCGTTGCTTGTAACCTTCTTAGATAGGCCCGAGACACCTTAGAATCACCTTGGATTACTTGGAATTGGATTGAAAATGAGAGTGGTATGGAGGGTTGTTGTGGTCGTGAGCTAAGGGAGGAAGAAGAGGGAGTTTTGGGTGTTGGAAGATGATGAAGATTTATGTTATTAATTTAGTGGCTTTTATAAAATTCTAGTAGCATATGGCATATTATGTTGGAATATACTCCAACATAATCTTATAAAATATAACAAGAAATCAAGTGTGGGACCCATGTCCCCTAATCGGCCATCAAGAATTAGGGGGGGGGGGTAAAGTGTAACTTTTAATGGTTAGTTACTTGATTTAGTTGGAAAGTTATGGTGCTAGTTAGGTATTTTATGTATTTAATATTTATAAGATGTGTTATGATGTTCGGTGACCATAACTAGCTTTGTAACACTAAAACAATGCTTCTAGTGAAAATTTGATGTTCCGGGTAGTGTCCGGTTGTTCGTTTCGTTACTGTTCATTAAAGTGCTGAATTGCGCAGTTTAGTGTGCTTTATGTTGTATTTTATGACAGTTTCGGTTCCCGGTACTTAGGAAAGTATTCTGGACCATTAAACCACTTTTCTGCATTATATTTAGATGTTAAATCGCTGAAAATTGCCGAATTTGTTTATTTTTTGCAGAATTTTGTAGTTTTAGTGTGTTTCTAGCACTTTCCGGTACCTATGTCATTACTAGGAAGGCAGTTTTGTAATCCCTACTTTCCTACACACTATACTAGTGTAACACTTGGTCCTGGGGCTTATTTTGTGTTCTAACATCATGTCTGTCTAAGTACTGAACTCCGGTCAGTACCTCTAGCTTATCTGACAACTGTGCTAACTCTGCTCTGTGCATTCATAGATCTATATTGGGTTGCATGCTGTAATGACAAAAGTCTTGCAACAGGAAATGCCATTGTATGTATATAACAGAAATCGGAAATTCATTCGTCTTATAAACTAGATCATGCACAGTCATTAAAGCACATATTACTATTTAATTATTGTAAGGAATGCATGAAAAAGTGCCAGTTGTCACACATACAACCCTAATTATGAACAAACATCAACAATTCAACCATAGTTTCATATCATGATCAATCACATATTCTAGCCGTACGATCCTGTAAACGAAACCCTAGTTTTCATGTCACATCCAAACCACAATAATCAATGTGCACTCTCTAATCATCAACAATTTATGTGCAACAGTTGTGGATCATCAATGATCATCAAGCATACTTCTAGGTTAACTATAAATACTCACACAAGGATCATCATTACATGAAATCACATATTGAGTAATAACCCAATGAACGAAAATAGTGCACTAACCTTGAGACAAGATTAATCAGTGATATTGTTCGATTAGCAAGCTTCGAAATAAGGGATGGAGACTGCCGTCAAACGTTTGAGAGAGAGGGAAAGCTAGGGTTTGCAATAGGGTGGGTTTCGTGAACCTTGTGCGTGTATATGATCAAACAGGTGAGTTGGGCCTTACTGGGCTTCGAAAGATCTAGGCCGGCGAAGAATCATTCTTCGCCATATGTGGGGGTGACGAACAATCAACCTTCGTCGAAGGTTGAATGTGACGAAGAATCATTCGTTAGAAGATGCATGTAACGAAGGACTTAAACATCAAATAGTTTCTAACTTTCATATAACAACCAAACATAATAGTATTATAATCATTCACAATTAAAACACATGGTACAACGGTAAAAGCGAATTGTAAAACAGGACTTGTGAAACAAGTGACGCATAGAGAAAGACCTTGAAGGTTGTCACAATAGGCCCACTTACAAAACTATTTTTATGGTTTAGATTAGTTACTAATCCATTGGCGTTAGGTTTAGACCTTTAGTAAGCCCAATACCCAATTTCGTTAAGGCCTAAGGGCACGTTTTTTCGAGCTCGAACAAGGTACAAGAATTCTTAGGGTCGACCCTGCCTATAACCAAATCTTATATATGTGTTTTTCAGAAAAGCATGTGATCATTTCCTTGAATAGTTATCCCCCACTTGTGGCCTAGTGGTAGGAGACTTGGGTTTTCCAATGGAGACTCAAGTTCAATTTCCACTTATGTCATATTGGGGTGGATATTGGGCAATGATGGTGACAAATCCACCGAAGGGGGTTCGATCCTGAGCCACACCCCGGTTTTCATCCGGCTGTTACTTCAGCGAGGCTTCTCGTGTGGAGGCAGTACGGTTTTCGGGGGAACGTCGTAACCAAGTCTGACCAACCCAGCGCGGGTCCGGTTAAGACAACGTAGTCTGGGCAGATCTTGGCTAGGGCAGCCGTTTAGGCGGTGTGACATTGGGTCACTAAAAAAGAAAGTCACCGCTAAAAAAAACTTAATGAGAATAGTTGGTGATCTGTATCATCTTTGGTAGATGAGTTGTATATGATGATCTGAGAGACGCTATTGAATAACTCTTGATGGAAACCAAAGGGTTAACATAAGGTGTAATATTCAGCATCTCGTATCACGAATATTGTCTGCTTTGCACATAAAGAGGGCACAAATTTATTTATTTTTTGTTTCTCAAATGGATACTTCTTAACTCATCCTAATATTACTCTCGCCTGAGTACACTTGACTGTGAAATTATCCACTTATCCACAACCATTGCGCTCAAAAGATGTTGGTGATATTTGAGGCATTCCTTATGAACTCAACATATCTTATGTTCATAACCGATATGAGGTTTTTCTAGGGTGTTATAATCACTTCCTTATGAAGTCATTGTTTTTTATGAGGTTTGGCCCATATCCAATCTGAGATGTGGGGTTTGCCTAATGGGTCTCTCCCTGAATACCATCGAGGACTCATCATTGTTGATGAGGTTTCTCCATTGAGGAGGTTTATCCACTATCCTGAACAACATAAGAGTGACTTTAAAACCATCTATAATATCCGGCCTCTCGTACACTAACGTTGTTTCCTTTGTGCACAAAGAGTTGACGAATATACTTTGGGTTGCCTAAGTGGAGCCTTCCTAAAAGGTCACACATCCCAGTAGCGGCTGGTACTACTCTCACTAAGCACACTTAACTATGAAAGTCTCTTTTCATCCACATTCATCTGCCTAAAATGCGTTAGTGGTATTTAAGGCAATCTATTCCTAACAAACTCAACGTCTCATATCCACAGTCAATGTGGGATTTGCCTAAGGTGTTACTACATTTTTTAACAACAATTTTTAGATTTTCTAGGATAAATACATTGATACCTAGACCCCTTGCAAGATTTAAACTCCTAATCTTTTAACCGTTTTAGATTACAAGGTGTAAAGGTTTGTCATGATATCCCTAATCTTTTCATAAATAACATACATAAATAAATGCGTTGCTTTTTCTTTACGTGTATACACTTGATATTCGGATTATAAAGAAACAAAAATTCAGTTTTTTTAAAACTTTTTTTATGTACAAAGAAGCATACACCTTTTAGCATCAAATAATCCTTTGTATTTGATTTGATTTGATTTATATTTATGTAAAAGTTTAGGATATGTATGATTGGTGACATGAACAAATAAAGTAAGACATAATGCAAGAGTGGGAAAGTATACAGTTTTATTATGACTTTAAAAAAGATACATATTGGTATTTTGGGAAAATAAATTGAGGATCAATTTTTATATTAGATTCTAATGAGTAAATAAATTGAAGATCAATACATAGGTAATGTGTTTATCAGGTTAAAACTAGAACAAGTCTATATTACCCTAATAAAATCACAACTATTTCTATATACAACAACAACCATACCCAGTATATCCCACAAATAGCAACGCTACTTATAGGGTCTGGGGAGGGTGGGATGTAGACAGACATTGCCTCCATCCCTAAGGATAGAGAGACTGCTTCCAGAGAGACCCCCGGCTCTAAAACCATCAACATACCAACGCACCAAGTCACAAAAAATATATAAATATATAAATAAGAAGTCAGAGAGTATACCAACATAGGGATGAGCATGTCGGTATTCCGTCCCGTACCGATACCGATACCGACTAATACCGATACCGATTTTCACCCAAACTAGGTACCGATACCGAAACATGTCGGTTAGGTATCGGTACGGTACGGTATCGGTATTATACCGTATTTTGAGGGTCGGTATCGGTATAATACCGATACCGTACCGTACCGATACCGAAATCGCCAAAATGTGGATACCGATCGGGATACCGATACCGATACCGATCGGTACGGGATCGGTATGGGATCGGTATTGGTATTCATATGCTCATCCCTATACCAACACACAACAACTATTTCTATATGAAACTAAAAATTTATAGCTAATACAATCACAACTATTTCTATATGAAACTAAAAATTTATAGAAATGGAATCAAACCAATAAACTTTTTTTTTCAAACGTCGAATATCGCAATTCTCTTGAGAAACATTCTCCATGTTAATGCAACGACTTTTTTAAGAAATGAAAATGGCCTACACGCTTCTTGTCAAATTAAAAAGTATCATTTTTACCTATTGATTTTTTTTTTTGTATTAGTTTAAATGATTGCATTCATATATGCAATGTTAACTAGGGATGAGCATATGAATACCAATACCGATCCCATACCGATCCCGTACCGATCCCGTACCGATCGGTATCGGTATCGGTATCCCGATCGGTATCCACATTTTGGCTATTTCGGTATCGGTACGGTACGGTATCGGTATTATACCGATACCGACCCTCAAAATACGGTATAATACCGATACCATACCGATACCTAACCGACATGTTTCGGTATCGGTATCGGTACGGGACGGAATACCGACATGCTCATCCCTAATGTTAACATGTCGTTACTTAAGTTTTGATAAAGTTATTTAGAGTTAAATGCCATTTTAGTCCCTGTGGTTTGGGTCATTTTGCCAGTTTAGTCCAAAGGTTTCATTTTTAACCTGTGGGTCCAAAAAGGTTTCACTGTTGCCATTTTAGTCCACTGGGTTAACTTTATCCATTTTTTCTGTTAACCAGAAGGGCAATTCGGTCATTTTATATGTAATTCTGTTAACTAGAAAGACAATTCGGCCATACAAAATGACCGAACCGCCCTTCTCGTTAACAGAAATAATGAATGAAGTTAACCCAGTGGACTAAAATGGCAACAGTGAAACCTTTTTGGACCCACAGGTTAAAAATGAAACCTTTGGACTAAACTGACAAAATGACCCAAACCACAGGGACTAAAATGGCATTTAACTCAGTTATTTATTACTTAAAGGGATATTGGATTTAAATAACTCCAACTTTCACCAATTGACCGATAATACTCTCACCTTTCGATTTGTCCACAAGCACTCTCAACTTTCAACTTATTAGCCGATAACACTCCCTAAATAACTGAACCCTAACATAGTTAGCTGATGTCAGATGTCACGTCATCAAAAATGTCATGTCAGCTACCACATCATCAAAAAAATGTCACGTCAGCTGGCACATCATCAAAACATGCCCCATTGGCTGTCACGTCATATGCCACATCAGCAACAGGGTCACATCAGATGTCACATCAACAAAAACTAACTGGATTAGAGTTCAGTTAGTTAGGGAGTGTTATTGGCCAATAAGTTGAAAGTTGGGAGTGTTAGTGTACAAGTCGAAAGTTGAGAGTGTTATCGTCCAATAACCAATTACCAAACACAGATATAATTTATAAATTCACATATTTGTTAGAGCATATAAGTCAGATAATAATATGTTCAATAAAAAAGTATCCTTTAGTAGTTAGATAATAATATGTTCAATAAAAAAGTATCTTTTAGTACCATGTCTATTTGTAGTTGAAAGGCTTGTCTCAATTTCTACTTACAACCTAACAGAATAAATTAAATTTTTCATAAAAAAATAAGTATTGTTATCAAATTTTTTTGTTGAGCATTAAATGAATGCTAAATTTTTATTATTTTTTTTCAATAAGAAACTAAGTGGTAAATGATTTTATATATATACGGGTGGCAAAATGATATACGACTTTTAATACAACCTAAATTTCACTTTTTGTCCTTTGTGTATTATCTGAATTTTGAAGCTCTTTAAAAGTTTTAATTTTAGTTTATGTCCTTAAATCACATGTTTTATATCACTTTAAGTCCTTTACACCAAACAAAATTAAATTACTCAGGTTTATTTAATGCAAGGGTATTATTGGTATTTTACATTTTTACTTTATTACTCGCACCTTTTTATCCTCTCTTCTGCATCTTCTTCCTCAATTAGGGTTTCAATTATCTGCATCTTCTTCCTCTTATCTGCATCTTCTTACTCAATTAGGGTTTCATGGTGCTTTGTGGGTGTGGAAAGGAAGCAGCGATTCCTCTCCCCCTCTCTCTCTAGAACACCACCATCACCATCACAACCACCTCACATCACCATCACAACCACCTCACATCACCATCACCACCTCACCGGTAACAACCAGCCCCACTGCAATATTGGTTTCTCCAACTTCAGGCACCGACGGTTGCCCCTAACATCTAGCAAGGAACTTCAATCATCATCCTCTGCTTCACATTCATAACTCGCCCCTTTATATCAAGAAAATCACAAACCCAGATCATATATGTGGATTACAATGGTGAACCAGTATCTATCTTTGAAAGAAACTTTTTATATTTGCATAAAACAGGGAGAGTGATCTTTGCCTGAAATACTTATTACACACATACATACATACCTTCTCATGCATAAAACAGGGAGAGTGATCTTTGCCTGAAATACTTATTACACACATACATACATATCTTCTCAAATTTAATTCGCTAGTAAACACCAAATCTGTCTTCCCCTTCAAGCCCTTCAAATCTATGGTGCAGTAAAAGAATAATGGCCAGTTCTTACTAGATTTCATTCATATCCTTGCTTAATTCTAATTTAAGCATTATACTTTGTAAAAGTCATCAACTTTTTGTCGATCTGTGTGTTCTTATTGCAATTAGTCCTAATAATTGATGTGGGTTTTCTTTTTCTTTCTGATTCTTCTTGTTTGTGTCGGTAGGAATTGAGTTCGTATCTGTAACAAATACTAAGGTAGTGCACATTTACAACTGAAATTGCAACAAGATCTTGTATCAGTCATGAAATTAATAGTATAGGTTTGATATTGTTCTTGATTTGCGTATCTACATGTTTAATCAAACCTGCACAAGTGATTTCTTTTAATGTTTTCTGTGATATCAAATGAGAATCAGCAATGCAGGTTCTTTTTTGAATATTCTGCATTTTTTAGTCAAAGATTAATAGTTTATCTTTTGTATTATTAATTAAAGTAAATTTCATTAAAATACCAATAATACCCTTGCATTAAGTAAACCTAGCTGAGTAATTTAACTCAGTTTGGTGTAAAGGACTTAAAGTGATATAAAACATGTGATTTAAGGACATAAACTAAAATTAAAACTTTTAAATGGCACGTTTCAAAATTCAGATAATACATAAAAGACAAAAAGTGAAATTTTCTCAAAGAATAATATATGTATATATATATATATATATATATATATATATATATATATATATATATATATATGTAGGGGAGGGATAAAAAGAAAACTCACTTGAGTTAAGAAAACCTATGTAACAATTTTTCATTCTAAAAAAATTAGGGAATGTAAGTTATATGTTAACAAAAAAAACAAAGAAAAAGCGCCGAGTGGATTTTTTTATAAAAAATTAAAAATTCAGTTATATATATATATATATATATATATAGGGTCAAGATTTAGGGAAAACGGTGAAAAGTGTGAGAATTGCGAGAACGATTTTGGTGTTGAGATGTGACATTGATGCTAAATTAATCTAAGGGGTAATATTGTCAAAAAAAACCCACTCACATGAACTGGGTGTTCAAATAAAACGCCATAAAAACGCCCAATTCAGAAAAACGCCATGAAAATACCCAGTTAAAAACGCCATAAAACACTCAGTTCAGAAAAAAGCCATGAAAATACATAGTTAAAACGCCACAAAACACCTAGTTCAAAAAAACGCCATGAAAATACCTAGTCTAAAAATCCATAAAAACACCTAGTTCTGAAAAACGCCATGAAAATACATAGTCTAAAAAGCCATAAACATCCAGTTCAGAAAAACGGCATACAAACCCAGTTCATTTTTTTCGAAAAGTATATATCAATAGTATACTCGTTGGAAAGATAAAAAACGCTGAATTTTATGGTGTAATTTTTTTCGAAAAATAATCACGTATAAAAAAGTTATTGTCGTTTAAATATGATGGGGGAAAATGGCATGTGATTAGCATATGCACCTTTTTTTGGATCTTCCTATTTTACCCCTCCTGGTAGTTCCAAGGCCCCTATTATTTTTAAAAATGCCACCGCATCAATCTCAGCCACAAACCACTAAGATCTTGTGGCTGAGAATCGTTCTCACCGTTCTCACACTTTGAGGCGTTCTCTCCTGATCCTGTTCCTATATATATATAACACTGAATTTTTTTTTAAAAAAACTCGGCACTTTTTCTTTTTGTTAAAAAACGTTCGGTAACATGTAATTTACATTCCTTAATTTATTTAGAAAAAAAAGTTTTTACATAAGTTTTTCTTGAGTTTTCTTAACTTAAGGTTTCCCTCTATAATTCCCATATATATATATATATATATATATATATATATATATAGGCTTTGGTTCAATTAAGAACCATCAAGAGTTGTGAGAACCATGAGAACGCATACTTCCCGCGCGAGTTGGGCCACAATTTTTTTGCACAAACGTAGATGAAAATATTATAAACACATCTGTTAAAAAAACAAAAAAAAAATTGCCGAGCCGGTAGTTTTGCCTGATGTAAGTTTTGTTGATGCGCTGATGTAAATTTTGTTACGACGATGATTTTTTTACACCTCATGTAAATTTGTGTATACGGCATTTTTTGAAACTTTTTTTTTTTGCTGAAACAAGTCATTTTTTTAAGATTTGAGAAAAAAAATTGGAAAACCCTTTTGGAAGGCCTAGTTCTCATAGTTCTCACAACTCAAGATGGTTCTCTTTTTATCCTAACCCTATATATATATATATATATATATATATATATATATATATATATATATATATAGTGTAAGGCTCATTGGGGAACACTAAAAAAGTGGGGAACCGACTTAAACGAACTCCGGTAGACTCATTCCAGCGGCGTTGGAACCGGCTCATCGAACCTTAACTAAGATCTCTTAACCATAAATCCTAACCCCTAAATTCTAAATATATCAGGGTCTTATATTAGGGTTTAGCTTTAGGGTTAATCATTAGTATTTAGGGTTTAGGGTTTAGTTTAAGGGTTTAGTCTTTTGGGTTTATTGTTAAGATTTTACGGTTTAACTTAGTTTTTAGCGTTATTATTTAGCTTTAGGGCTTAGGTTTAGGGTTTTGGATTTAGGGTTAGGAGATCATATTTAAGGTTCGACAAGTTGGTTCTAATGCCACAGTAATGAGTTCAATCGAAGTTCGTTTGAGTCAGTTCCCCATTTTTTTAGTGTTCCCGAATTAATCTCCCCATATATATATATATATATATATATATATATAGGGGTCCGCTAAAATGAAAACCACCTCTAGTTGTAAGAACTGTGAGAACTACACCGTACGGGGCGAGTTGGACCAAATTTTTTTTTTCATAAACGTAGATACGTGTAATATAAACACATTTGTAAAAAAAAAATTCAAAAAAAAAAGTCGTGTGTGTAGTTTTGTTTGTGTTTACGGGTACCGTAAATTTTAAACCAAATTTACGGTACCCGTAAACGCAAACTTGTGGTGCTCAAAACTACACACACGGCATTTTTTTTTGAATTTTTTTTTACAAATGTGTTTATAATACACGCATCTACGTTTATGAAAAATATTTTGGTCCACCTCGCCCCGTACGGTGTAGTTCTCACGGTTCTTACAACGAGAGGTGGTTTTCATTTTTGCGGTCCCATATATATATATATACATATATAGGGTAAGGTTCATGCGAGAACCACCCTTATTGCGAGAACCAATGTGAACACAAAATAAAATCTAAAAAAAATCAAAAAAGCACTCAAAATTTTTTTTTTATTTTTTTAAATATTTTTTTAAAAAAAATCGCTATATGTCGTTACTAAAAAAAAAAAAAAAAAAATTTTTTTTTTCGAGTAACAGTTATCCATGCACATGTGCATATGTATCATTACTTCAACAAATTTGGTAATACGTTATCAGGAATAGACAATTGCACTTTAATTTACAATACTATTAGTAATACACTACTTTTTACATTACCAATATTCAAAATGCACATGTGCATAATTAGGTATAACCATGATATAACGTGTTTTGGTACAAAAAGTTTGTGATTTTGAATTGAGAAGTAGGCCCATATACATGTTTTTTGGTTAGTTATATATAGTGGTTGATGGTTTGGTTATAGTTGTCAATTTTTTATGTAATATGTTGATTGGATGGTATAAATGGTGTTCATACATGTAATAAAGTGAAAATATTGTTAATGATATTGTATTATGGATGGTATGAGGTAATGGTATTGTATTATGGATGGTAGGAGGTAATGGTAGTGTATTATGGATGGTATGATAGATGAAAGGGAAAGTGTATTCAAAGTGGTGTACCAAAACACCTTATTTCATGTTGATACATATAAATGCACATGTGCATTTCTAATATTGGTAATGTAAAAAGTAGTGTATTACATATGGTAGTGTAAATGAAAGTGCAATTGTCTAATATGTGTAATGAATTACGGAATTTGTCAAAGAAATGAAAAAAATGCACATGTGCATGCTTGTGTATTATGGGTGGAATGATAAATGAAAGAGAAAGTAGTGTACCAAAACACCTTATTTCATGTTAATACATATATATGCACATGTGCATTTCTAACATTGTTAACGTAAAAAGTAGTGTATTACACGTGTTAGTGTAAATGAAAGTGCAATTGACTATTATTTGTAATGAATTACGGAATTTGACAACGAAACGATACATATGCACATGTGCATGGATCAATGTTACTCGAAATTTTTTTTTTTTTTTTTAAAAAATTTTTTTTTTATTAACAAAATATAGCGACTTTTTCAAAAAAAATAGTAAAAAAAAAAATTTGGGTGTGTTTTAGATTTTTTTAGGAATTACTGTTTGTGTTCACACTGGTTCTCGCGGTTCTCGCAATAAAGGGTGGTTCCTAACGGATCTTTGTCCTACATATATATATACATATATATATATATATATATATAAAGTTAAGGGTTGTGGTGGCCTCTTAATAATTCAATTAATTAAGATGATACCCATGAATCAGTTAGATTATATAGGAAAGCTCTGAATCAAACAACAAGCCTCTTACTCATTAAGTTTCAAAATGATGTTGAATGGAAATTTGACCTCTTTGTCCCTTTACATGTTTTCATAACCCTCACTTGACCATTCACACACCACTTCCACGACCCACCATGTAACACCTCGTAAAATCATACCCAATAAAATAAAGACACGTGTCATATATGCAAACGTGTTATAAACCCGGATCAAATCGAAAGATGTATGGTAGGTTTAAAAATGTCGACATGTTAATTGATACCTCTGAACGACTTAATTATAAATCACAAACCATGATGTATTTTGTAAACATCTGATTTGTATAAATTTCAAGTCCGGTTGTACTTAATATTAATTAACTAAAACCTCAAAAGGAATATTATGAGAGTCTACGACAAATCTTGCATTCATGACCTTCCCACAAGAGTCCAAGATGGAAATAATGCATGGCAACACATGCAGAGACATGCAAAGCCTGACTTCATGGTCCCTACACTTAAAAGAAAGCATGAGTTTCGGATTTACAAAGTTGCATGGTCAAGACCTCAAAGCTCACAAGATTTTGTCTTCTTGTCAACGTTTAGGGACCGCAAGGCGTCCCCCATACGGTCCGTAAGGTGGCAAGGCTGGACGGAGATAATAAATAAAAAGCGGATACGGACCGCAAAGCCAAAGGCTTACGGTCCGTAAGATTGTAACTGGGCATTTTGATCAAGGTCGGTTACGGACCGCAAAGCCAAGAGCTTACGGTCCGTAAGGGGTGCTTATGGGCCGCAAGGCTTCTTGCTTACGGTCCGTAAGACCGTCGCTGGCAGCAGATTTTGGACAGCTGCCTGTTCAGCCTGTTACACCGCCTCATTAGCATGGTATTCGAATACAGGAGTGTGGCCAACAGATTTTCATGCATAGGGACACATGGGGATCACCAGGGAACACTTGTAGACTATTGTGGCAAGATCTTATGACTTATTTTTGAGTATATAAGGAGTTGAGTTGCAACCATTTTGCTTGCTCATTCAAGCACATTTCAAGGACTTCTCTGGAGCTCCTCTGATCAGCCACAAGTTTCCTTAGGCTACCTAATAGTGCTTAGGACATTTGTAAGTGTTCTTAACTTCCTGAATTCAGTTTTAATTAGCTTAATGACTATAAGTCAAACCTATCGTAATTAAGGTTTGACTTCGAGATTAATCAATAATTGTTCAGTCAAATCTCGAATTAAAAGTACCTATAAGTAGGTAATTATGTGGGTAATAAACCCTCAAAAGGGTACTCTCTGATTCCCACTCAAACTAGGTCAATTGTCGGGTCAAAGTTAATCTTAAAAAGCCAACAGAAAGCTTATTTTCAAATTAACACATAATTGGCAATGTAGAAGCTATGCAACCTGTTTTATCATTAATATAACTTGGTAATTAATGTAAGAACATGTCTAAACATGTTCAACCCGACAATTTTCAGTTTAGGCTCGGTTCGGAACCGAAAGTCGCATAATTTGACTTTTGCTTTGACTTTCAGTTCTGACCCATTGTAGCATGTTTTAGAAATGCCTTAGAGCCTTATTAGGACCAGGTTTCATATAAGTATAACCCTCTGTGATTATACAACTTGGTTCATTAGTTATCCGATTCATATGCATGTTTCGTTAAATGCTTAAATGTTGACTATTATGCCCTTTTAACCCTAAAACGTGATTTTTGAAAATGTAGAAGAATAGAAACCTTAGTTACTGATTTATAAGCTTGCACCTAAAATTTGACATCAGTTTGAGATGTAGATTAGGAGTTATGCTCATTAGCGTAAATGAGAAGCTTTTTATTAATTAAACGGCGTAATTAACGTATAGCCTATCTAAACCCCATTTTTGATACCAAACTTTTTACCCACTGATGTAAAATAATATTTTGGGATTTTTGAAGATTTTTATTTATTTTTAGGCTGAGCATAACTTAGAGTTCTAAGCTTGATTCGGTAATTACTGGTTTTGCCCTTTTAAGCTATAAAATGAGTTTTACAAATCCTTTTGATACCAAACCTTTTTCTACTAATCCAATATGATAAATAAAGTATTTTAAGCCTTCTGGAATGATAAAAATATCAGTTTTTCTTATAAAACCCAGAAATAGCTTAAAGTCGCATTTTTAAGCGTTTTTAACGCATAGTATGTATAAAAACTATTTCAAACATATAAGGGTTGATGCCTATTGATATTTTCAGAAAATTTTTATATTTTAACAGTAAGCAAAAGTTTTAAACTCAGGTTTCCAGTTTTGACCTTTTAAGCCTATGTGAAATTACCAAAATACCCCTAAGGTGCATAGTTTGATCATAAATGATAAATTTCACATATAGGTTTTACCCTTCTGATATCATTTAGTAAATTAAGTGTTTTTACTGATTACATCAGACCCGAAACTCAGAATTATATTTAAACACTTTTATAACCTTTTAAATGACCAAAATGCCCTTAGGGGGCATAATTTGAGTTTAAATTCATATGGGGGGCATAATAGAAGATATCTTACTGATGTCACAACATATTTAAGGCATATTAACTTAGGAAAACTTGTATATGACTCATATGGTTACCCATTACGCACTTTTCGCGTTCGGATCGGCTTATGTAACTAGTTTGCATAATTTAGCCGAAACGGGTCAAAACCATATCGTTTTCATCTCAAAATTCAGAATGTGTTTAAGTTACCCATATTAAGCAAGCATACAAGCTTGTCAGGTCAAAACCACATTCTAAACCGGTCTTCGCCTTATCATGCGTTTGAACCGTGTCTTCCTTTTTGAAAACTAACCGGTCTAAGTCTAAGCTTAATTAAAGACCCGTTAGGATTCTAATAGGTTATTAAAAACCTTCGTTCCAGATTAGGAGCCCAGTAAAAGCTACATGTACTTGCTTGGTGGTGTACGGCTGGGATAAATTGTATAAATTTGCTCAAGTAAATACTCTTAACTTATTTTCCCTATACGGGCTTGGGATACGGTACTATAAAAGTACCGCTTGGTCGGGTGTGTGTAGTCATTTAAATTGGATTGTGATTAATGTATTTGCATGACCCGTTTAATATGTATTATTTGGTGTATGGCCTTTGGGGGTTAAATGACTATGTCCCGGATATCCTTGGCATCATTCAAAGAAATGGCCACGACCTAAGCACGGGGTGTAGGCGTACACCTGACAGATGCATATGTAAAAACTGGTAGCCCACTTAAAGGAAATAACCTTGTGGGTATTATACCTGTGGCGTGTCAGTTAATCTAGACCGGCCCTAATGGACGAAAAATAAGTAAAACTGTATACAAGATTATATATAAATAATTGTCCCAAGTTATAAAGATATTTTTGCCGAAGTGCATTAAAATCAATTTTCAAACTCTTTTCACAATGAGTCAGTTAAGTTGTATTTACCAGTGTAAACGGACGTATTTTCCAAAAAGGCTAAGTGCAGGTACTATACGTAATAGGCTGGCTACTCCAGGCATCAATAATCAAGTCTCGCAAGCTCTAGATGTCAAAGTCTGCTGAACAGTTTTCCTTTTTATTTGATCCGCCTGTGGATCTGTTTCAACTGTTTTGTGATACTTAATATTACAATTTTATTCGGTTGAAATGAATCTATCTTTTGCTTCTGCTGTGCATTTAAAATTTGTGTTGTTTGACTATGATGATATCAACTACGTCACGATACTCCCCACCGGTAATACGTGGAAATATCAGGGTTTGACAGGTTGGTATCAGAGCCAACACTGAGTGAATTAAACACTAGCCTTTTGTGTTTAATCTCAGTTACACAATTGCACATTCCTCAAATTTTCGAGTCTAGACAAAGAACATAGGACAAATCCTGATTTTGTTTTATTTTTATCTTTTATATTATTCTTTGTTGTTATCTTTGGTTATGTTGACAGGTTTAAATATGCCGCCAAGATTCTGTAGAAGAAAGAGAAAGGCACCTATAGCAGGCCACGACCATGAGGCCGGGCCGTCTCAAAGACGAACCTCACCCGTCAACATGCGTATAAGTCCCCAGGGGGACTGGAGGACACATCTGCAGCCAGCGAGGCGGTCCGTCTCGTTAAGCTCGTCACCGTCTTATCTTCACTCTTTTGGACCCCAATCAGAAAATGAGCCCGAAAACCCACAGCCTTCATTTATCCCTTTCCTGAGGTCCAACTCTCGTCACTCCTTTGATAACCCCTCCCATATCTTCCGAAGCCGGTTCAACCCGGCAAACTACCTCGAGGAACCAGTGGGTGTTAACCCATTGGGACCTGAAGATCACTTTTCTGGAGATCACGCCATGGATATGGACGAAGATACCGACCCTACCGAACCACCGACCGGTACCCCTACACATCCCATCGAAATTTCTGATGGGTCATCTTTTCATGGATCACCCTACCATGGTCCTGACAGCTACCAAGCAAGATTCAACCAGTATGAATGGTATTTTACACCCTCTTATCATTCATCGCCTCATCAGCAGCAACAGCAGCAGCAGGATCCTTTCGAGGATTCACGCTTTGTGGCAGTTACCCCGCCACCACCACCATCTCAGCAGCAGCCTCCTGAGCCACCAAGGCGAAGGAGATCAAACGCACGAATGTCCGTGTGGGGAGGAGTGCATATCAGCACCCCCCAACCATCGAGTGGCAGCCACTACCCGCCGCTCCAAGAAAACCAGTAGATGGGGGGACCTTCAAACCCCATCCCGGAAGTGAACTCTGCACCTATCGTGCCACCACCATTGGGCTTTGGCAACCCAATTCCCACGTACGCTGGCTCAGCGGCGTATAATCCCTTTGAGCAGCAGTCTCACACCAGCTTCAATTATGCTGAGATCGACCCATACCTGGCGGCGTGGAACTACAATGCTCTTAACCCCGAAGGGCCCTACGGAACTCCTTGGGGAGTTGGATACCCAGCTTACGGATACCAACAACAACCGCCTCTTCGACCTGCACATCAGCCGCAGCCGAAGATACCATGGTTTTCCCCGCCAGAACAGGAGGAAATTCTCCAAAGATTGAGCCAAGTGGAAAGGGTAGTCCGTGAGGACCGAAGAAACAACCAGGGATTCTTTAAGGGATTGGCAAGTTTAATAAAAGGAAAAAGCAAGAAGGACCATTGAATCCTTTAAATTGTTGGTTGTATTTCCTTATTTCCAATCCAGCCCCTGCGTGGGCATACCTTTTTGTTTAACCCCTGCGAGGGTATGTCTTTTTGTATTCTGCCCCTGCGTGGGCATGTTTTTCTGTAAACCACTGCGTGGGTATGTTTGTTGTTTAAGCCCCTGCGCGGGCATGTTATTTTAGTAGAAGTCCCGTTTAGGGCAAAATTGTACTCGTTAAGTTTTTTTTATGGAATGGTTAATTTAAATTTTTATTTTATTATGTGCATAAATATAAAATGTGAAATAAACAAAATAACATTCCCACTAAAAGATCTACCATTATAATAAAATGGCAAAATCTAAAAAGGACAAGACCTAGCCATATGTCACCTTAAGACAGGGCCAAGATGGTAGTTCCTCAATTAGATTCAGATCTTTATTAACCTCTCTATTTAGGGTTGTTCTGCGTTAAATACTAAAAAGAATCTTAAAGGTAAAACCTAGCCTAAATGTCATTGCAGACATGGCAAGATGGTAAAACCTATTCAAAAGATTCAAAACCCTGTAAACATCTGAAAGCATATTAACATGCTTGACAAATGTGATTCGATAAAATCACATAAGTCATTTTTAACTTGGGTTACTCTAAATTCCCTTATTTATATAATCATCCCTTAAGGATGAAGTGCCCACGGGCTATAATTAACGTCCTCTAGGACTAAAGACAGTGGTAGCCTACAACTCTCTGTCAAGAAAAGGTAATGAACTTGGATTCAAACCTTAATGCCTCGGTTCCATAAAAACCTGGGCTTACAAACTAAACTTGTCTACGTGACTAGGCCTTTGTACTATTACTAACTTATAAATTAGGATTATGATAAAGATCCTGAATAATTATATATTTAACAAATTAACTGATATGGCTATTAAAAACCATGGTTAATAAATTGTCAAAAACAATAAAACTGTATAAGCTTCTATATAAACCTTGCCCTTATTTGATTTTATGTAGCAATTAAAGCTACATGGCTAGGTCAGAAGAGGTAAACAGTCATCCAGTGGAAAACCATGAAAATACTAAGATACATGTGACCGGTGCGGAGCTGCAAGCATTAGTAGATAATGCTATTACAAAAGCTATAGAACGGCAGTATAATGAATCTAGCGGGACTCGAAGTAGGACCCTATCCGCATCGCATTCCAAGCCTAAGACTCATTCGGAGGCTCATAGCAAGCCACCCTCTAAGAAAGATGAGCCAAAGAAAGATGATGATCGACATTCATCTAATCAAAACAGTGTTCCATCTAAAAGGATTGTGTTTGATGATAAACCACGTACCAAGTCCTGTACTTATAAGTACTTTGTTTCCTGCAAACCCAGGGATTTCACTGGGGAGAAAGGGGCAATTGATTGTATGACCTGGTTGGATGAGATGGACAAGGTAGTCGACATCAGCGGTTGTGCTGAAAGGGATGTAGTGAAGTATGTATCCCAATCGTTCAAAGGAGAGGCACTAGCATGGTGGAAGTCTCTCATTCAAGCTGCTGGAAAGATCCCGCTCTACAATTTGTCATGGGATCAGTTCGTTGCTCTCATTAAGGAGAATTATTGCCCACAGCATGAGGTTGAAAGAATTGAATCAGATTTCTTATCGTTGGTGATGAAGAATTTAGATTGTCAAGCTTACCTCACCAGTTTCAATACCCTATCTAGGCTAGTTCCGTATCTCGTAACCCCGGAACCTAAAAGGATTGCTCGCTTCATTGGGGGTTTAGCCCCGGAAATCAAAGCCAGTGTTAAGGCGTCCAGACCTGCTACTTTCAGATCAGCAGCTGACCTATCTCTGTCTCTTACCTTGGACGCGGTCAGGCTAAGATCCCTGAGAAACTCGGAAGAAGGCAAGAGAAAGCGTGAGGATGATAACTCACGAAGATCTGAAAAGAAGCATAAAGGTAGCACTGACTTCAGGAAGAAGTCTGGATCCAACAAGGGTAGCCAACAAGCTGAGGAAAAGCCAAAGTGCAAAACTTGCCAAAAAGCCACTTTGGAAAATGCAGACTTGAGTCCAAGTCTCAGTCAGGACGAGCTGCATGTGGGTTATGCAAGTTTAAAGAACACAAGACTGTTGATTGCAAGAAGATTAAAGATGCCATGTGCTACAACTACAATGAGAAAGGGCATATCAAGACCAATTGCCCTAAATACGCCAAGAAACCTGAAGAGGTCAAGAAGACCAATGCAAGGGTCTTCCGAATGGATGCAAAGGAAGCTGTTCAGGACGACAATGTGATCACAGGTACCTTCCTCATAAATGATGTCTATGCAAGGGTGTTATTTGATTCAGGAGCTGATAAATCATTTGTAGATATTAAGTTTTGTAAATTGCTGAATTTACCTGTTAAAACCCTAAGTGTGAAATATGAGGTGGAATTAGCTGATGGTACCTTAGAAACCGCGTCAACGGTGTTAGATGGATGTTTCATATCCATTAGGAACCACTCTTTTCCATTGTCCCTACTTCCTTTGAAGTTAGCCGATTTTGACATAGTTATAGGCATGGATTGGTTATCTCGTAACCAAGCCCAGATCGTTTGCAATAAAAAGCAAGTGGTAATCAATACTCTGTCTGGTGAATCACTTACCATTCAGGGAGATACCCAGTATGGACTGCCTGAGCAAGTGTCTACGCTCAAGGCCTCTAGATGTCTGAAGAAGGGTTGTGTCATTTATATGGCACAAGTAACTATTGATGAGCAAAAACCCAAGATTGAAGACATCCCCGTCATTTCTGATTACCCGGAAGTTTTCCCTGAAGAACTACCTGGTTTACCACCAGATAGGCAAGTAGAATTCAGAACTGACATCATCCCTGGAGCAGCACCTGTTGCGAGAGCGCCTTATAGGTTGGCACCAACAGAGATGAAGGAATTAAGGACACAACTAGATGAATTGCTAGCCAAAGGTTTCATTAGACCTAGTTCGTCTCCTTGGGGAGCGCCAATCCTATTTGTCAAGAAGAAGGATGGTTCGATGCGTCTGTGCATCGATTACCGTGAGCTTAATAAGGTCACTATCAAGAATAGGTATCCTTTGCCCAGGATCGACGATCTGTTCGATCAATTACAAGGGGCAAGCTATTTCTCTAAGATCGATTTGAGGTCAGGCTATCATCAATTGAAGGTTAAGGATGAAGATGTACACAAGGCCGCATTTAGGACTCGTTATGGTCATTACGAGTTCCTAGTGATGCCTTTTGGGCTCACTAATGCACCTGCCGCATTCATGGATCTCATGAATCGCGTCTGTAAGCCTTACTTGGATAAATTTGTCATCGTTTTCATCGACGACATTCTCATTTACTCAAAGAGCCAAGATGACCATGAGGAGCATCTTCGATGCATTCTGAAACTGCTTCATCAAGAAAAGCTCTATGCCAAGTTTTCAAAGTGTGAATTCTGGCTTCGTGAAGTCCAATTTCTTGGACATGTGGTTAGTGAGCGTGGTATCCAAGTAGATCCCGATAAGGTTGAAGCTGTCATGAATTGGCAAGAGCCGAAGATGCCTACGGATATTCGCAGCTTTCTAGGACTAGCAGGATACTATAGGCGATTTATTGAAAACTTCTCAAGAATTGCAGCACCCCTGACTTTACTCACCCGCAAGAATAGCAAGTTTGACTGGGGGCCTAAGCAGTAAGAATCTTTCGATATTTTGAAGCAGAAGTTGAGCAATGCTCCTGTACTATCATTGCCTGATGGAATTGATGAATTCGTAGTATATTGTGATGCATCACACACCGGTATGGGTTGTGTGCTTATGCAGAAAGGCAAAGTCATTGCCTATGCTTCAAGACAGTTAAAGGTGCACGAGAAGAACTACACCACCCATGACTTGGAGTTGGGTGCCGTTGTATTTGCACTAAAACTATGGAGACATTATTTGTATGGAACCAAATGTGTGATCTATTCTGATCACAAGAGCCTTCAACACTTGTTTAATCAGAAGGATTTAAACATGAGGCAACGACGTTGGATGGAAACTCTGAATGATTATGACTGTGAGATAAGATACCATCCTGGTAAGGCAAATGAAGTTGCCGATGCCTTAAGCAGGAAAGAAAGAGTGAAACCTATAAGAATCAATGCTAAGGGCATTGAGATAAAGAATAGTTTGAATGAAAGGTTGTTAGCTGCACAGAAGGAAGCTGTGTTGGAAGCTAACTATCCTGATGAAAAGCTAGGAGTAACTGAAGAGCAATTATCCTATGGAAAGGACGGAATCCTAAGGTTAAATGGACGAATATGGGTTCCAGTTTATTGAGGACTTCGGGATGTTATCCTCTAGGAAGCCCACAGTTCCAAATATTCTGTTCATCTTGGAGCTGATAAGATGTACCAGGATCTGAAGGCAAACTATTGGTGGATAGGCTTGAAGAAGTCTATAGCCGCCTATGTAGCTAAATGTTTGACATGCGCGCAAGTCAAAGCTGAACATCAGAAGCCGTCAGGTTTGCTACAACAGCCTGAACTTCCCACATGGAAGTGGGAAATGGTGACAATGGATTTTATCACCAAGTTGCCAAAGACAAAGAAAGGAAATGATACTATATGGGTGATAGTAGATAGACTGACTAAGTCAGCACATTTCCTACCCATAAAGGAGACTTTTAGCTCCGACATGTTAGCTTAATTGTACGTAGATAAGATTGCATCTCTGCATGGCGTACCAGTGTCTATTATCTCTGACAGAGATACCAGATACACATCACATTTTTGGAAAAGTTTCCAACAATCTTTGGGCACGCGTTTAAATTTTAGTACGGCTTACCATCCTCAGACGGACGGACAGAGTGAGCGTATAATCCAAACTTTGGAAGACATGCTTCGTGCATGTGTAATTTACTTAGGTGGTAGTTGGGATAACCACCTGCCATTAATCGAATTCTCCTACAACAATAGCTACCATACCAGCATTCAGGCTGCACCTTTTGAAGCTTTATATGGTAGGAAATGCAGAACGCCTATTTGTTGGGCAGAGATAGGAGAAGTTCAGTTATCAGGACCTGACTTAGTCTTTGAAACGACGGACAAGATTGTCCAGATTCGTGACTGCCTGAAAGCTGCCAGGGATAGGCAGAAAAGTTATGCTAATAAAAGGCGAAAACCTCTAAAGTTTGAGGTTGGTGATAAAGTTTTGCTTAAAGTATCACCCTGGAAGGGAGTGATGCGATTTGGTAAGAAAGGTAAGTTGTAACACCTCGTAAAATCATGTCCAATGATGTATTGACACGTGTAATAAACCCTAATGAAGTCAAATGTTGAATTTAATGGACTAATTTTTTGAAAAATCAAAAACTTTGATTATGAAAGGACTGGAAGTGTTACCATACCTAAAATAAGTTTCTAAATAACCTCTCACGATGATTATATTCACAAATGAGCCACTTGTCGATCGAGTGTAGCCGTTTGCGTAAATAATTGAAAGTTTGCGCAATAAAGGGTTAGAAGCGTCAACATGTTAATTCTTACCTCTGAGTGACCTTTTTACAAACCGAGAGCTTCATGATATTCGATTATACTCTCTGGAATGCCACTTATTGGCCATCTAAGGTTTTTATGCATATAAGTAAAGTTACGCGCAACTTTACAAGTTAGAGGGACTAAAAGTGTCAATATGTTTAATTATACCTCTGAATGACCTTTTAGCGAACGAAGCATCGTGATGTTTAATAATGCTTTCAAGAATGTATAATATGAATTAGATAAGGCTTCAATGCTATTAAATGATGAGATGCGCAAGTTTGCGCAATAGAGGAACCTGAAGCGTCAACTTTTAAATCTACGCCTTTCGGTGACCATTTAAGCAAACAGGAGTGTAGTAATATTTAAGTATATGCTTGGGAATGCCCATTATGGGCCATGGAAGGCTTGGATGTCAGTAAACGACATTTCGCGCTACTTTGCGCAATTAAAGGACTAATTGCGTCAAACTGCAAAAGTATGTCGATTCGTAGGGTATCGGACCTTCCGGAATATGACCATGAGTTAAACATACCCTATTTATCCTTTATATAGCTTGGATATAGGAATAGAGGTGTTTGGTGCGCAAAAATAAACTTTTAAGTCATGCAGGGACTAAAAGTGTCAAAAAGTGCACAAATTTGCATTTACGCGCATATCTCACAATCTGAATATATCCGGACACCCAAAAATCTATGTAAGCACTAAAATATTTCATTTTAGTGCTTGGCTTGATAAAATTCCATTCGTCACGTCGTTTGGATCGTTTTTCGCGTCCGTCCGTGTTTTGTCGTAATTAACCGAACAAGGTGAACGTACGACCAAACGAACCGACATTCGACATGTTTTTGAGCATGTTTCATTTTTCCCCATGTTTAGTCATCATTGTAGAGCCTTAAAAATGATTTAACGGGCTTTAGAGGTGTCAGAAAGGACATTTGGAAATGTAGGGGCCAAAACTGTCAACAAAGGAAAGTTGCATGTGCTGACCAGGTCCTTACGGACCGTATACCCTGGACCTTATGGTCCGTAAGCATGTGCCAGCATCAGAAAATTCACATCTGCCTGTTCCAGCCGGTTACACCGACTCATTTTGCCATTTCTTGATTCTAGGGACTTGTTTAATGATTTAGAAGGACCTAGGGACACTTGGGATGATCCCATAACACTTATAGACTTGTTTGTAATGATCTAAAGGCATCAAGAACTCCTATATAAGAAACCATTGTTGCATCATTTGATCACATTCTTTTGAAAACTTCACAACTTGGTTTCTGGAGGTTCTTGGAGCTCAAGCACTCTTCCTAGTGATCATTAGTCGTGCTTAGGACCTTGGTAAGTATTCTTAACCTTCCTTAATCGTGTTTTGATTAGTTTATTAGTTTAAAGTCAAACCGTCGTAATTAAGGTTTGACTTCGTCATTAATCTTAAATTGTCCAGTCAAATTACAAATTGAAAGTACCTATGAGTTGGTAATTATGTGGGCAATAAACCCTTAAAAGGGCACCCTCTGATTCTCTCTCTAAATAGGTCAATTGTCGGGTCAAACTTGATCTTAAAAAGTCAACAGGAAGCAATTTTGCAAATAAACTCATAATTAGCAATGTAGAAGCTATGCAACCTGTTTTGTCATTGATATAACTTGGTAATTAATGTAAGAACATGTCTAAACATGTTCAACCCGACAATTTTCAGTTTAGGCTCTGTTCGAGATTGAAAGTCGCATAGTTTGACTCCTGCTTTGACTTTTAGTTCTGACCCGTTTGAGCATGGTTTAGAAATTCCTTAGAGCCTTATTAGGACCAAGTTTCATATAAGTATAACCCTCTGTGATTATACTTCTTGGCTCGTTGATTGTCCGATTCATATGCACGTTTCCGTTAAATGCCTAATGTTGACCAATACGCCCATTTGACCTTAAAACGAGAATTTTGGAAATGTAAGAGGACAATAACCTTAGTTACTGATTTATAAACTTGTACCTAAAATTTGACATCAGTTTGAGGTCTAGAATAGAAGTTATGCTCGTTAGCGTAAATGAAAAGCTTTTTAGTAATTAAACGGCGTAATTAGCGAATAGCCTATCTAAACCCAATCTTTGATACCAAACTTTTTACCCACTGATAAAATATAATATTTTGTGATTTTTGAAGATTTTTATTTATTTTAAGGCTGAGCATAACATAGAGTTCTAAGCTTAATTCAGTATTGCCGGTTTTGCCATTTCGGGCTATAAAATGAGTTTTACAAATCCTTTTGACCCCAAACCTTTTTATACTAATCTAATATGATAAATAAAATATTTTGAGCCTTCTGGAATAATAAAAATATCAGCTCTCCTTTGAAAACCCGGAAATGGCTCCAAATCGCCTTTTTAAGCGTTTTTAACGCATAGTATGTATCAAGACCATTTTATAAATATAAGACTTGATACCCTACTGATATAACTTATTAAATTAAGTATTTTTACTGATTGGATCAGACCTGAAACTCAGATTTATATTAAACCTCTTTTATAACCTTTTAAATGACCAAAATACCCCTACGGGGCATAAATTGGTTTTAGATTCGTTTTGGGCATAATGGAAGGTATCCTAGTGATATCACAACATATTTAAGGCATATTAACTTAGGAAACTTGTATATGACTCATATGGATACCCGTTACGCACTTTTCGCGTTCGGATCGGCTTATGTAACTAGTTTGCATAATTTAGTCGAAACGGGTCAAACCATATCGTTTTTATCTCAAAATCCAGAATGTGTTTAGTATACCCTTGTTACACAAGTATACAAGCTTGTTGGGTCTAAACCACATTCTAATCCGGTTCTCGCTTAATCATGCGTTTTGAACCATATCCTCCTTTAAAACTAACCGGTCTAAGTTTAAGCTTAATTAAAGACCCGTTATAAATTTAATAGGTTATTGTAAACCTTCGTTCTAGATTTAGGAGCCTAGTAAAAGCTATCTGTACTTGTTGATTTGATATACGGCTGGGATTGAATTTATATTTAGCTCAGGTAAATACTTTTAACTTATTTTCCCTATACGGGCTTGGGGTACGGTATATAAAATACCGCTTGGTCGGGTATTGAATCTTTAATCGTATGAAGGTTAAATCATTGATATATCCCGTTTAAATTGTTTCGTTTGCTTAAAGACTTTGGGGGGTTAATGACCATGTCCCGGATATCCTTGGCATCATTTTACGAAATGGCCACGACCTAAGCACGGGGTGTAGGCGTACACCCGTCAGTGCCTAAATAAATAATGTGGTGTGTCTATTGATCTTTAACCCGGCACGAACCGGGCTACTGAACGCATAAGAAACATGTAATTCTTTTACAAGTATTATATTCAAATAATTATCCCAAGTTATATAATGTGTGTGCCTCGTGCATTTAAATCAACTTTCTAAACCTTTTCAAAACGAGTCAGTTAATTGTATTTACCAGTGTAAACTGACGTATTTTCCCAAAAAGATTAAGTGCAGGTACTAAGCGTAATTGGCTGGCCTCTCCTTCGCATCATTAAGAGTCTCGCAAGCTTGGATGCATTAAGTCTGATGAACTATGTTTTCCTTTTTACTTGATCCGCCTGTGGATCTGTTTCAACTACATTGTGATACTTATTATTACAATTTTATTCAGTTGAAATAAATCTATCTTTTGCTTCCGCTGTGCATTTAAAATTGTGTTGTTTGACTATGATGATATCAACTACGTCACGATACTCCCCACCGGGCCCACCGGTAATACGTGGAAATATCGGGGTGTGACATAAGTTAAGCCCAAGGTATATAGGACCATTCGAGATTATCGAATGTGTTGGATCAGTGGCTTATAAGTTAAACTTTCCTGAAGAGCTCAGTGGTATTCACAATGTATTTCACATCTGCAATCTGAAGAAATGTCTAGCAGATGAATCGCTAGTCATACCACATACAGATGTGCACATAGACAAGAGGTTGAAATTTGTGGAAAACCTTTGTCGATTGAGGATCGACGGGTTAAGAAGCTTCAGAGGAAGCATGTACCTATTGTAAAGGTTAAATGGGATGCCCGAAGAGATCCCGAGTACACGTGGGAGGTAGAGTCCACAATGAAAGAAAAATACCCTCATTTGTTTCAGTAAATCTCGAGGTCGAGATTTCTTTTAAGGGGGTGAGGATGTAACACCTCGTAAAATCATACCCAATAAAATAAAGACACGTGTCATATATGCAAACATGTTATAAACCCGGATCAAATCGAAAGATGTATGGTAGGTTTAAAAATGTCGACATGTTAATTGATACCTCTGAACGCCTTAATTATAAATCCCAAACCATGATGTATTTTGTAAACATCTGATTTGTATAAATTTCAAGTCCGGTTGTCCTTAATATTAATTAACTAAAACCTCAAAAGGAATATTATGAGAGTCTACGACAAATCTTGCATTCATGACCTTCCCACAAGAGTCCAAGATGGAACTAATGCATGGCAACACATGCAGAGACATGCAAAGCCTGACTTCATGGTCCCTACACTTAAAAGAAAGCATGAGTTTCGGATTTACAAAGTTGCATGGTCAAGACCTCAAAGCTCACAAGATTTTGTTCTTTGGTCAACGTTTACGGACCGCAAGGCGTCCCCCATACGGTCCGTAAGGTGGCAAGGCTGGACGGAGATAATAAATAAAAAGCGGATACGGACCGCAAAGCCAAAGGCTTACGGTCCGTAAGATTGTAACTGAGCATTTTGATCAAGGTCGGTTACGGACCGCAAAGCCAAGAGCTTGCGGTCCGTAAGGGGTGCTTACGGACCGCAAGGCTTCTTGCTTATGGTCCGTAAGACCGTCGCTGGCAGCAGATTTTGGACAGCTGTCTGTTCAGCCTGTTACACCGCCTCATTAGCATGGTAGTCGAATACAGGAGTGTGGCCAACAGATTTTCATGCATAGGGACACATGGGGATCATCAGGGAACACTTGTAGACTATTGTGGCAAGATCTTATGACTTATTTTTTAGTATATAAGGAGTTGAGTTGCAACCATTTTGCTTGCTCATTCAAGCACACTTCAAGGACTTCTCTGGAGCTCCTCTAATCAGCCACAAGTTTCCTTAGGCTACCTAATAGTGCTTAGGACATTTGTAATTGTTCTTAACTTCCTGAATTCAGTTTTTATTAGCTTAATGACTATAAGTCAAACCTATCGTAATTAAGGTTTGACTTCGAGATTAATAAATAATTGTTCAGTCAAATCTCGAATTAAAAGTACCTATAAGTAGGTAATTATGTGGGTAATAAACCATCAAAAGGGTACTCTCTGATTCCCACTCTAACTAGGTCAATTGTCGGGTCAAAGTTAATCTTAAAAAGTCAACAGAAAGCTTATTTTCAAATTAACACATAATTGGCAATGTAGAAGCTATGCAACCTGTTTTATCATTAATATAACTTGGTAATTAATGTAAGAACATGTCTAAACATGTTCAACCTGACAATTTTCAGTTTAGGCTCGGTTCGGAACCGAAAGTCGCATAATTTGACTTTTGCTTTGACTTTCAGTTCTAACCCATTGTAGCATGTTTTAGAAATGCCTTAGAGCCTTATTAGGACCAGGTTTCATATAAGTATAACCCTCTGTGATTATACAACTTGGTTCATTAGTTATCCGATTCATATGCATGTTTCGTTAAATGCTTAAATGTTGACTATTATGCCCTTTTAACCCTAAAACGTGATTTTTGAAAATGTAGAAAAATAGAAACCTTAGTTACTGATTAATAAGCTTGCACCTAAAATTTGACATCAGTTTGAGATCTAGATTAGGAGTTATGCTCATTAGCGTAAATGAGAAGCTTTTTATTAATTAAACGGCGTAATTAACGTATAGCCTATCTAAACCCCATTTTTGATACCAAACTTTTTACCCACTGATTTAAAATAATATTTTGGGATTTTTGAAGATTTTTATTTATTTTTAGGCTGAGCATAACTTAGAGTTCTAAGCTTGATTCGGTAATTACCGGTTTTGCCCTTTTAAGCTATAAAATGAGTTTTACAAAGCCTTTTGATACCAAACCTTTTTCTACTGATCCAATATGATAAATAAAGTATTTTAAGCCTTCTGGAATGATAAAAATATCATTTTTTCTTATAAAACCCGTAAATAGCTTAAAGTCGCATTTTTAAGCGTTTTTAACGCATAGTATGTATAAAAACTATTTCAAACATATAAGGGTTGATGCCTATTGATATTTTCAGAAAATTTTTATATTTTAACAGTAAGCAAAAGTTTTAAACTCAGGTTTCCAGTTTTGACCTTTTAAGCCTATGTGAAATTACCAAAATACCCCTAAGGTGCATAGTTTGATCATAAATGATAAATTTCACATATAGGTTTTACCCTACTGATATCACTTAGTAAATTAAGTGTTTTTACTGATTACATCAGACCCGAAACTCAGAATTATATATAAACACTTTTATAACCTTTTAAATGACCAAAATGCCCTTACGGGGCATAATTTGAGTTTAAATTCATATGGGGGGCATAATAGAAGATATCTTACTGATGTCACAACATATTTAAGGCATATTAACTTAGGAAAACTTGTATATGACTCATATGGTTACCCGTTACGCACTTTTCGCGTTCGGATCGGCTTATGTAACTAGTTTGCATAATTTAGCCGAAACGCGTCAAAACCATATCGTTTTCATCTCAAAATTCAGAACGTGTTTAAGTTACCCATATTAAGCAAGCATACAAGCTTGTCGGGTCAAAACCACATTCTAAACCGGTCTTCGCCTTATCATGCGTTTGAACCGTGTCTTCCTTTTTGAAAACTAACCGGTCTAAGTCTAAGCTTAATTAAAGACCCGTTAGGATTCTAATAGGTTATTAAAAACCTTCGTTCCAGATTAGGAGCCCAGTAAAAGCTACCTTGACTTGCTTGGTGGTGTACGGCTGGGATAAATTGTATAAATTTGCTCAGGTAAATACTCTTAACTTATTTTCCCTATACGGGCTTGGGATACGGTACTATAAAAGTACCGCTTGGTCGGGTGTGTGTAGTTATTTAAATCGGATTGTGATTAATGTATTTGCATGACCCGTTTAATATGTATTATTTGGTGTATGGCCTTTGGGGGTTAAATGACCATGTCCCGGATATCCTTGGCATCATTCAAAGAAATGGCCACGACCTAAGCACGGGGTGTAGGCGTACACCTGACAGATGCATATGTAAAAACTGGTAGCCCACTTAAAGGAAATAACCTTGTGGGAATTATACCTATGGCGTGTCAATTAATCTAGACCGGCCCTACAAACCGGCCCTAATGGACGACAAATAAGTAAAACTGTATACAAGATTATATATAAATAATTGTCCCAAGTTATAAAGATATTTTTGCCGAAGTGCATTAAAATCAATTTTCAAACTCTTTTCACAATGAGTCAGTTAAGTTGTATTTACCAGTGTAAACTGACGTATTTTCCAAAAAGGCTAAGTGCAGGTACTATACGTAATAGGCTGGCTACTCCAGGCATCAATAATCAAGTCTCGCAAGCTCTAGATGTCAAAGTCTGCTGAACAGTTTTCCTTTTTATTTGATCCGCCTGTGGATCTGTTTCAACTGTTTTGTGATACTTAATATTACAATTTTATTCGGTTGAAATGAATCTATCTTTTGCTTCCGCTGTGCATTTAAAATTTGTGTTGTTTGACTATGATGATATCAACTACGTCACGATACTCCCCACCGGGTCCACCGTTAATACGTGGAAATATCGGGGTGTGACAGGTTGGTATCAGAGCCAACACTGAGTGAATTAAACACTAGCCTTTTGTGTTTAATCTCAGTTACACAATTGCACATTCCTCAAATTTTCGAGTCTAGACAAAGAACATAGGACAAATCCTGATTTTGTTTTATTTTTATATTTTATATTATTCTTTGTTGTTATCTTTGGTTATGTTGACAGGTTTAAATATGCCGCCAAGATTCTTTAGAAGAAAGGGAAAGGCACCTATAGCAGGCCACGACCATGAGGCCGGGCCGTCTCAAAGACGAACCTCACCCGTCAACATGCGTATAAGTCCCCAGGGGGACTGGAGGACACATCTGCAGCCAGCGAGGCGGTCCGTCTCGTTAAGCTCGTCACCGTCTTATCTTCACTCTTTTGGACCCCAATCAGAAAATGAGCCCGAAAACCCACAGCCTTCATTTATCCCTTTCCTGAGGTCCAACTCTCGTCACTCCTTTGATAACCCGCCCCATATCTTCCGAAGCCGGTTCAACCCGGCAAACTACCTCGAGGAACCAGTGGGTGTTAACCCATTGGGACCTGAAGATCACTTTTCTTGAGATCACGCCATGGATATGGACGAAGATACCGACCCTACCGAAACACCGACCGGTACCCCCACACATCCCATCGAAATTTCTGATGGGTCATCTTTTCATGGATCACCCTACCGTGGTCCTGACAGCTACCAAGCAAGATTAAACCAGTATGAATGGTATTTTACACCCTCTTATCATTCATCGCCTCATCAGCAGCAACAGCAGCAGGATCGTTCCGAGGATTCACGCTTTGTGGCAGTTACCCCGCCACCACCACCACCTCAGCAGCAGCCTCCTGAGCCACCAAGGCGAAGGAGATCAAACACACGAATGTCCGTGCGGGGAGGAGTGCATATCAGCACCCCCCAACCATCGAGTGGCAGCCACTACCCGCCGCTCCAAAAAAACCAGCAGATGGGGGGACCTTCAAACCCCATCCCGGAAGTGAACTCTGCACCTGTCATGCCACCACCATTGGGCTTTGACAACCCAATTCCCACGTACGCTGGCTCAGCGGCGTATAATCCCTTTGAGCAGCCGGCTCACACCAGCTTCAATTATGCTGAGATCGACCCATACCTGGCGGCGTGAAACTACAATGCTCTTAACCCCGAAGGGCCCTACGGAACTCCTTGGGGAGTTGGATACCCAGCTTACGGATACCAACAACAACCGCCTCTTCGACCTCCACATCAGCCGCAGCCGCAGATACCATGGTTTTCCCCGCCAGAACAGGAGGAAATTCTCCAAAGATTGAGCCAAGTGGAAAGGGTAGTCCGTGAGGACCGAAGAAACAACCAGGGATTCTTTAATGGATTGGCAAGTTTAATAAAAGGAAAAAGCAAGAAGGACCATTGAATCCTTTAAATTGTTGGTTGTATTTCCTTATTTCTAATCCAGCCCCTGCGTGGGCATACATTTTTGTTTAACCCCTGCGAGGGTATGTCTTTTTGTATTCTGCCCCTGCGTGGGCATGTTTTTTTGTTAACCACTGCGTGTGTATGTTTGTTGTTTAAGCCCCTGCGCGGGCATGTTATTTTAGTAGAAGTCCCGTTTAGGGCAAAATTGTACTCGTTAAGTTTTTTTTATGGAATGGTTAATTTAAATTGTTATTTTATTATGTGCATAAATATAAAATGTGAAATAAACAAAATAACATTCCCACTAAAAGATCTACCATTATAATAAAATGACAAAATCTAAAAAGGACAAGACCTAGCCATATGTCACCTTAAGACAGGGCCAAGATGGTAGTTCCTCAATTAGATTCAGATCCTTATTAACCTCTCTATTTAGGGTTGTTCTGCGTTAAATACTAAAAAGAATCTTAAAGGTAAAACCTATCCTAAATGTCATTGCACCTATTCAAAAGATTCAAAACCTTGTAAACATCTGAAAGCATATTAACATGCTTGACAAATGTGATTCGATAAAATCACATAAATCATTTTTAACTTGGGTTACTCTAAATTCCCTTATTTATATAATCATCCCTTAAGGATGAAGTGCCCACGGGCTATAATTAACGTCCTCTGGGACTAAAGACAGTGGTAGCCTACAACTCTCTATGTGACTAGGCCTTTGTACTATTACTAACTTATAAATTAGGATTATGATAAAGATCCTGAATAATTATATATTTAACAAATTAACTGATATGGCTATTAAAAACCATGGTTAATAAATTGTCAAAAACAATAAAACTGTATAAGCTTCTATATAAACCTTGCCCTTATTTGATTTTATGTAGCAATTAAAGCTACATGGCTAGGTCAGAAGAGGTAAACAGTCATCCAGTGGAAAACCATGAATATACAAAGATACATGTGACCGGTGCGGAGCTGCAAGCATTAGTAGATAATGCTATTACAAAACCTATAGAACGGCAGTATAATGAATCTAGCGGGACTCGAAGTAGGACCCTATCCGCATCGCATTCCAAGCCTAAGACTCATTCGGAGGCTCATAGCAAGCCACCCTCTAAGAAAGATGAGCCAAAGAAAGATGATGATCAGTGTTCCATCTAAAAGGATAGTGTTTGATGATAAACCACGTACCAAGTCCTGTACTTATAAGTACTTTGTTTCCTGCAAACCCCGGGATTTCACTGGGGAGAAAGGGGCAATTGATTGTATGACCTGGTTGGATGAGATGGACACGGTATGTATCCCAATCGTTCAAAGGAGAGGCACTAGCATGGTGGAATTCTCTCATTCAAGCTGCTGGAAAGATCCCGCTCTACAATTTGTCATGGGATCAGTTCGTTGCTATAATTAAGGAGAATTATTGCCCGCAGCATGAGGTTTCGTTGCTCTAATCAGATTTCTTATCGTTGGTGATGAAGAATTTAGATTGTCAAGCTTACCTCACCAGTTTCAATACCCTATCTAGGCTAGTTCGGTATCTCGTAACCCCGGAACCTAAAAGGATTGCTCGCTTCATTGGGGGTTTAGCCCCGGAAATCAAAGCCAGTATTAAGGTGTCCAGACCTGCTACTTTCAGATCAGCAGCTGACCTATCTCTGTCTCTTACCTTGGATGCGGTCAGGCTAAGATCGCTGAGAAACTCGGAAGAAGGCAAGAGAAAGCGTGAGGATGATAACTCACGAAGATCTGAAAAGAAGCATAAAGGTAGCACTGACTTCAGGAAGAAGTCTGGATCCAACAAGGGTATCCAACAAGCTGAGGAAAAGCCAAAGTGCAAAACTTGCCAAAAATGCCACTTTGGAAAATGCAGACTTGAGTCCAAGTCTCAGTCAGGATGAGCTGCATGTGGGTTATGCAAGTCTAAAGAACACAAGACTGTTGATTTGTAACACCTCGAAAATTCACGTCCTATAATGTGTTGACACGTGTCATAAAGTTTGAACGTGTGAAAGGATGTTATAAAAGGACTAAAGTTGACAAACATGGAAAGTATGTGATTATACGGGTTCTAAGTGTTAAGAGTGAATAAATATACTTCATAATAACCCTACATGATGTTTATGACATCAATCGAATAAATCATGGATCATGCGAAGCTAAAAGTGAGAGATTACAAACTACAGGGGTTAAATGTGTCAACATATTTAAAGATATACCTCTGAGTGACCTTTTGACAAACCCGAAGCTTTGTAACTGTTAATTATGCTCACTAGAATGCACGATATAAATTTCATAAAGTTTCGTAATCGTATGAGAAAGTTATGATCAAATTCGTGTGCGAGGGGTTAAAGCGTAAACATTGAAAGTTAAGACTTTTCGGGTTAACCGGAAGTGTCCAGGGACTTGGCAAAGTGGGTGTAAGTCCTAAAGCCCTTGTGGGTAAATAATAAGGGGTCAAATTGCAAGTAATTAGCTCAATTGACCTTTCGAAAGGGCCAAGAGGTGTGATGCAACAACTCAAAAACGTTTTGTCTGATCAGAAGGGCCATGCGGCCCACCTAGACATTAAAGAAACCTTAGGCGGGCCGCGTCAGGACGCCAGATGCAGAAAACGTGGACAGGCTCCTGTATTCGCGGGTATTCGATCTTTAAGCGATATTTTTGCATTATGGGCGACCCCTAAACTGTTCTAGAGCACTAGGGACACATGTTGGAGGATTGTGGTCAGTAATAGAGTTGTGTGTCAAAGAATTGTGGTGAAAAATTCACTATATAAAGGCCTTAACTTGCAACTCATTGATCACACCTTCATCTGCACATTTGGAGCACTTCTGGAGCTAAGGATCTTTCTCTAAGCATCACATCTCGTGCATAGGACTTCAGTAAGTTAGCTAATCCTTCTTTAATTTAGTTTAGCTTAGTTATTTAGCTAAAAGTCAAACCGTCGTAATTACGATTTGACTTCGAGATTAATTAATGATGGCTCAGTCAAATCTCGAATTAAAAGTAGATATAAGTAGGTAATTATGTGGGTAATAAACCCTTAAAAGGGTTCCCCCTGATTACCACTCTAACCAGGTCAAAAGTCGGGTCAAACTAGTTTATAAAAAGTCAACAGGATACTTAAAATGCCATTTATGCATAATTAACATTATAGATCATATACAACCTGTTGGATCATTGTTATAACTTGGTAATAAGTGTAAGAACATGTCTAAACATGTTCAACCCGACAATTTCCTGTTTAGACCCGGTTCGGAACCGAAAGTCACATAGTTTAACTTTCACTTTGACTTTCAGTTCTGACCCGTTTAGGCATCTTTTAGAAATGCCTCAGAGCTTTAATTGGACTAGGTTACATGTTAGTATAACCCTCTGTGATTATACACCTTAGTTCGTTAGTTATCCAATTAATATGCATATTTCCGTTAATTGCTCATATGTTGACCATTATGCCCTTATTACCTTAAAACGTGATTTTTGGAAATGTAAAAGAGTAGAAACCTTAATTACTGATATATAAACTTGTATGCAAAGTTTGACATCAGTTTGAATTGTAGATTAAGAGTTATGCTCATTAGCGTAAAATTAAAGCTTTATGTTAATAAAACGGCGTAATTAGCGTATAGCCTAGTTAAGCCTACGTTTTGGTATCAAATATTTTACCCATTGATGTAATATATTATTTTGGGATTTTTAAAGATTTTTAATTAATTTTAGGCTGAACATAACTTATAGTCGTAGGCTTAATCCGGTAATTGTCGGTTTTGCCCTTACGGGCCATAAAATGAGTTTTACATATCTAAACAACTCCAAACCTTTTGCTACTGATTAGACATGTTAAATAAATTATTTTAAGCCTTCTGGAATGATAAAAATATCAGCTTTATGTATCGAACCCGTAAATGGCTTCTAATCGCCTTATTAAGCGTTTTTAGCGCATAGTATGTACTAAAACTATTTTTAAACATACAAGGGTGGTACCTACTGATATTTAAGGCAAATTATAATATTTTAACAGTAAGCAAAGGTTGATAAACTCAGACTTCAGTTTTGAGCTTTTCGGCTTATGTGAAATTACCAAAATACCCCTACGGGGCATAGTTGGTTATAATTGATAAATTTCACTTATATACTTTAACCTACTGTTATAACTTAGCAAATTGAGTATAATTGCTGATAACATCAGACCTGTAACTCAGGTTGTTACTTAAACTCTTTTATAAACTGTTAAATGACCAAACTACCCCTACGGGGCCTAGTTTGTGTTTAAACACGTTTAGGGAATAATGAAAGACATCTTACTGATGTCACAACTTATTTGAGGCATAATTAACTTAGAAAACCTGTATATAGCTCTCATGAATACCCGTCACGCTTATTACGCGTACGGTTCGGTTTATGTAACAATTTACATAAATTAGCCGAAGCGGGTCAAACCTTAACGGTTTTATCTCAAAATCCAGAATGTGACTAATAAACCCATATTAAACAAGTCTTCAAACTTGTCGGGTCTAAATCACATTCTACCCGGTCTTCGCTTAATCGTGCGTACGAACCGTGTCTTTGAAACTAGCCGGTCTAAGCTTAAGCTTAATTAAAGACCCGTTAGGATTCTAATAGGTTATTATAAAACCTTCGTTCCAGGTTAGGAGGACCAGTAAAAGCTACGTGCATTTTGCTAATTGTGAATTATACTTTGCTCAGGTAAATACCTTTAACTTATTTTCCCTATACGGGCTTGGGTTACGGTATATAGCATACCGCTTGATCGGGCATCAAATCCTCCACCGTTGAGTGGGTAATTGAATAAATTTGATCAGCTCGTTTAAACAGTCTTGTTACTTAAAGCCTTTGGGGGGTTAATGACCATGTCCCAGATATCCTTGGCATCATTTTACGAAATGGCCACGACTTAAGCGCGGGGTGTAGGCGTACACCCGTCAGTGCACAAAAGAATAATGTGGTGTGTCTATTGATCTTTAACCCGGACAAGATCCGGGCTACTGAACGCACAAGGAACATGTAATTCGTTCACAAGATTATATATTTAAATAATTCTCCCAAGTTAAAATAAAATGTTTATGCCACGTGCATCCAAACCAATTTTCCATCATTTTCCAAAATGAGTCAGTTGATTGTATTTACCAGTGTAAACTGACGTATTTTCCCAAAAAAGATTAAATGCAGGTACTAAGCGAAATTGGCTGGGATTTCTCCTTAGCATCATTAGAAGTCTCGCAAGCTTAAGATGCCTGAAGTCTGTTGAACTATTGTTTCTATTTTGTTTACGATCCATCTGTGGATAAAACTTTCGAATATTGTGATGTTGATATTACAATATTAAATTCGGTTGTATTATATCTTTTTTTTTAAATTTGCTTCCGCTGTGCATATTAAATATTGTGTTGTTTGACTATTATGTTGCCAACCACGTCACGATACTCCCCCACCGGGCCCACCTGTGACACGTGGAAATCGGGGTGTGACAGGTTGGTATCAGAGCCAACACTGAGCGAATTAAACACTAGCCTTTCTGTGTTTAATCTCAGTCACACAATTGCACATATCTAAACCTTCGAGTCTAGACATATAACATAGGACAAATTCCACTTTGTTTGTGTTGTCCTTTATTTTTGCATATATTTGTTTGTTTTGTTATCTCATGCTATACTGACAGGACAAAATGCCACCAAGATTCTTCAGGAGAAGGGGAAGAGGCAAGGGGCCGATCACCGCCCCCAATGACAACGAAGCTGGACCATCACATGCGCGAGCTCCGTCTACTACCGAGAGTGACGACCCTCGGCAGAACAGGAGGAACTTGTTTGAACCAGCCAGACGATCGGTATCCCACAACTCTACACCTCCGGTCCAAAACCCTTATGGACCACAACCGGAGTACGAGCCCAACAACCCTCAGCCCTCGTATATACCATTGCAGCGATCTTTATCGCATCATTCTTTCGGGGACCCCACACCAGTTTTTCAGGGCCGGTTTAATCCGGTAGGCTACGTGCAAGAACCCGTGGGTTTTAACCCACTGGGGCCAGACGATCACTTCTCCGGTGATAATGCGGATGACATGGACGAGGATACGGACCCCGTCGAACCTGCAAGTGGTACTCCGAACCACCCGATAGAGATCTCGGACGGATCTTCGTTCCACGTATCACCCTATGTTGGTCCAGATAGCTTCCAAGCCATGTTCACCCGGCACGAATGGTACTATACACCTCCTCACCATTCATCTTCTCAACAGCAGTAGCCGCAGCAACAACAGGATCCCTCTGTGGATTCCAGATTCGTGGCAGTCACACCACCGCCTCCACCGCCGCCAGTGCAGCCGGCACCTCCACAACCGCCGAGGCGAAGGACAACCGGTGCGCGCATGTCGTCACGAGAAGGGGACTTCCATTTCAGTTCCCCACGTCAATCCAGTGGCAGCCACTATCCGCCACATCAGGAGGACCCCCAAATGGGTGGACCTTCACAACCAGCTGTACCACAGCCACCGCCGATGGGTTTTGATAACCCAATTCCAGCATACACGGGTTCCATGGCATATAACCCGTTTGAACCGCCAAATCACCACAATTATGGTTACGCGGAGGCCGACCCTTACATGGTAGCGGCGAACTACAACACCCAAGGACCCTATGGAGATCCATGGGGAGTAGGGTACCCAACACATGGGTACCAGATACCTCCTAGGCCTATTATTCGAGCTCAATCGTAGCCGCCTAGGTTTTCCCCACCTGAGCATGAAGAACTCCTTCAGAGGTTGGATCAAGTTGAACGGGAAGTCCACAGGGACCGAAGGGAGAGACAGACTTTCTTCCAAGGATTAACAAGCTTGATCAAAGGGAAGAATAAGAAGGATCATTGAATCCTTCCAATTATTGTCGAGCCCCTGCGTGGGCCAGTCTTGTTGTATGAGCCCCTGTGTGGGTGTATTTGTTTAAGCCCCTGCGTGGGTATGTATGTGTGTTGTTTTGGACCCCTGCGTGGGTCTATTTTCCATTAACCCCTGCGTGGGTATGATGTTTGTTTGTTTAAGGTCCCTGCGTGGACTAGTATGTTTGTTTAAAGTCCCTGCGTGGACTAGTATGTTTAAACCCCTGCGAGGGTAAGTTTGTATTTGAAAAGACCCGTTTAGGCAGCATGTAATATTAAAAAAAATTAATGGAATGTTTGTTTTATAAATTTCATGTTTGCCATTATGTGCATATTTAAATTATAAATGAAATAAATAAATTAAAATCATTCCTTTTGAAATAATAATTTGTCTATGTAAATTTTTAACAAGAATCTTAAAGTGTGAAACCTAGCCTTCGGGTCATTTTAAGGCCGGGCCAAGATGGTAAGACCTGTTCAAAAGATTCAAATCCCTGTTAACATCTGTATACATGTTAACACTCCTGGCAGACATGATTCATTAAAAATCACACACGTCAGTATTATTAAAGGATTCTTCAAAAGATTCCTAACCCAATTATATGATCTCTGAATCATGGGTTAAATCATCAATTAAGATGATCATAATTGACCATACGTTGGTAAAATAGTGCCTACGGGCCCTGCTCATTTCCATATGAGCCAACAGACAGTGGTAGCAACGACCCCCTGTCAGATAAAGGTAATGAACTAGGTTCAAACCTTCATGCTTTGATTCTCTGAAATCATAGCTTATAATTTATAAGTGTCCTTGTGACCAGGCCTATTGTGCCAGTATACCTTAATGTTTTGATTCTCTGAAATCATAGATTAAATAAAAATGTCCACGTGACTAGGCCTTTGTGCCACAAATAAAACTGTTATTGTTTTATAATTAGGATAAATTATTATAGAAATCCTAAATAAATATGATTAATAAATTAACCAAATATGGTCTCTGTTTACCATGGTTAATGAATTTCCCTACGGGGCAATTCCATATTAAACTCCCAAATAAACTATTGTCCTTGTTTTCTGCAACAGTTCAATTAAAATGGCTAACTCGGACGAGGGTAATAGCCATCCAATGGAGGTTAATAATGACGCCCGAATTAATCTAACGGGTGCGGAATTGAAAGCGATCATAGACGGCGCTGTTACACAGGCTTTGGAAAGGCAGTACGAAGAGTACAGTGGGACTCGTAGTAGGACCCAATCTACACAGCCTTCAAAGCCACCGTCCAAGAAGGACGACTCGAAGAAAGATGATGATCGACGCTCCTCGAACCACAGTGCTCCATCTCAGCAGGTTATACTAAATCAGGGACCCCGTGACAAGGGTTGCTCGTATAAATATTTCGTTTCTTGCAAACCCCGGGATTTCACTGGGGAGAAAGGAGCCATTGACTGTATGACGTGGCTGGATGAAATGGATACGGTAGTAGATATCAGCGGATGCGCTGAAAGAGACGTGGTCAAGTTTGTGTCACAGTCTTTTAAGGGTGAAGCGTTAGCATGGTGGAGATCTCTGATTCAAGCCACCGAAAAAATCCCATTGTACAACATGTCGTGGGAACAATTTGTTGCCCTTATCAGGGAAACTTACTGCCCTCAACATGAGGTGGAGAAGATAGAGTCTGATTTTCTATCATTAGTGATGACAAACCTTGACTGTCAAGCTTACCTAACGAGCTTCAACACGATGTCCCGGTTGGTTCCTTATCTGGTAACCCCGGAACCAAAGAGAATCGCTCGTTTCATCGGTGGTTTAGCCCCGGAAATCAAGGCAAGCGTAAAGGCTTCTCGGCCAGCTACGTTTAGGTCTGTAGCTGACATTTCCTTATCCCTCACTCTGGATGCGGTCAGGCAGAGATCGCTGAGGAATAAGGAGGCTGAGAAGATAAAACGTGAAGATGACGGTTCACGCAGATCGAACAAGAAGCACCGTAGGAACGGTGATAACAAGAAAGGATCTGACTCAAGGAAAGATGGGCATAATTCTGGTGAGAAGCCCAAATGCAAAATTTGCAAGAAGCAGCACTTTGGAAAGTGCAGACTTGAGTCGAACTCACAGACTCAGTCAAAAACCTATGCTTGTGGTATATGCAAGTCCACGGATCACAAAACCTTGGATTGCAAGAAGATGAAAGACGCAACGTGCTACCGTTGCAATGAAAAGGGCCACACTAAAACCAACTGCCCTAAATATACCAAGAAGCCTGAGGAGGCCAAGAAGACTAATGCTAGAGTCTTCAGAATGGACGCAAAGGAAGCGGTTCTAGACGACAACGTTATTACAGGTACTTTCCTTGTAAATGACGTCTTTGCTAGAGTACTTTTTGATTCAGGCGCTGATAAGTCTTTCGTTGATAAAAAGTTTTGTGAATTACTGAAATTACCTATCAAAACCTTAAATGTGAATTATGAGGTGGAGTTAGCAGATGGTACACTAGAAACCGTCTCAACGGTGTTAGATGGATGTGTTATATCCATTAAGAACCATTCTTTTCCTCTGTCTCTGCTTCCCTTTAAGTTAGCTGGTTTTGACATAGTTCTGGGTATGGAATAGTTATCTCATAACCAGGCCCAAATCGTCTGCAACAGAAAACAAGTGGTGATAAAGACTCCGTCTGGTGAATCACTTACCATTCGGGGAGATACCCAGTATGGGCTGCCTGAGCAAGTGACTATGCTCAAGGCTTCAAAATGTTTAAAGAAGGGTTGTGTCATCTACATGGCACAAGTGATTATTGATGAGCCCAAACCGAACATAGAAGACATCCCTGTCATCTCTGAATTCCCAGAAGTTTTTCCGGAAGAACTACCTGGTTTGCCACCAGATAGGCAAGTGGAATTCAGGATTGATATCATCCCCGGAGCAGCACCAGTTACCAGAGCACCCTATAGGTTGGCTCCAACGGAGATGAAAGAATTGAGGACACAGCTAGACAAATTTCTAGCCAAGGGTTTCATAAAACCTAGTTCGTCACCTTGGGGAGCGCCAGTCCTGTTTGTAAAGAAGAAGGATGGATCGATGCGTCTGTGCATCGACTATCGTGAGCTTAATAAGGTCACGATAAAGAATAGATATCCTTTGCCCAGGATCGACGATTTGTTCGATCAATTACAAGGAGCAAGTTATTTCTCAAAGATTGATTTGAGGTCAGGCTACCATCAACTGAAGGTTAGAGATGAAGACGTGCATAAAACATCATTTAGGACTCGTTATGGGCATTACGAGTTCCTAGTGATGCCTTTCGGGCTCACTAATGCACCGGCCGCGTTCATGGATCTCATGAATCGCGTTTGCAAGCCATACTTAGATAAATTCGTCATCGTTTTCATCGACGACATTCTTATCTATTCGAAGAATCAAGCTGACCATGGGAAAAACCTTCGATGTATTCTCAAGCTCCTGCATCAGGAGAAGCTAGTTGCAAGAGCACCCTATAGGTTGGCTCCAACGGAGATGAAAGAATTGAGGACACAGCTAGACAAATTGCTAGCCAAGGGTTTCATAAAACCTAGTTCGTCACCTTGGGGAGCGCCAGTCCTGTTTGTAAAGAAGAAGGATGGATCGATGCGTCTGTGCATCGACTATCGTGATCTTAATAAGGTCACGATAAAGAATAGATATCCTTTGCCCAGGATCGACGATTTGTTCGATCAATTACAAGGAGCAAGTTATTTCTCAAAGATTGATTTGAGGTCAGGCTACCATCAACTGAAGGTTAGAGATGAAGACGTGCATAAAACAGCATTTAGGACTCGTTATGGGCATTACGAGTTCCTAGTGATGCCTTTCGGGCTCACTAATGCACCGGCCGCGTTCATGGATCTCATGAATCGCGTTTGCAAGCCATACTTAGATAAATTCGTCATCGTTTTCATCGACGACATTCTTATCTATTCGAAGAATCAAGCTGACCATGGGAAAAACCTTCGATGTATTCTCAAGCTCCTGCATCAGGAGAAGCTCTATGCCAAATTCTCCAAGTGTGAATTTTGGCTTCGGGAGGTCCAATTCCTTGGACACGTGGTTAGTGAGCGTGGTATCCAAGTGGATCCCGCTAAGGTTGAAGCAGTTATGAACTGGCAAGAACCAAAGACGCCTACAGAGATTCGTAGCTTCCTGGGATTAGCAGGATATTACCGGCGTTTCATTGAAAAATTTTCAAGGATTGCTGCACCCCTAACTTCCTTGACCAAAAAGAAAGTAAAGTTCGTTTGGGGCCCTAAGCAGCAAGAAGCTTTCGATATTCTAAAACAGAAGTTGAGCAATGCTCCTGTGTTGACATTTCCTGATGGAGTCGAAGAATTTGTAGTTTATTGTGATGCATCACACACCGGGATGGGGTGTGTGCTTATGCAGAAAGGCAAGGTTATTGCCTATGCATCACAACAGTTAAAGGTGCATGAAAAGAATTACACCACTCATGACTTGGAGTTGGGTGCCGTTGTATTCGCACTAAAACTGTGGAGGCATTATCTTTATGGAATTAAGTGTGTGATCTATTCTGATCACAAGAGCCTCCAGCACCTGTTTAATTAGAAAGAGTTAAACATGAGGCAACGCCGTTGGATGGAGACTTTGAATGATTATGATTGTGAAATCAAATACCATCCCGGCAAGGCGAATGTAGTCGCCGATGCCTTGAGTCGAAAAGAAAGGATGAAACCCATCCGAATCAATGCCAAGCGCATGGAGATAAAGAATAATTTGATTGAAAGATTGTTAGCTGCACAGAAGGAGGCTGTGTTGGAAGCTAACTATCCTAATGAAAAGCTAGGAGTAACTGAGGAGCAGTTAACTCTTAGCAAGGACGGAATTTTACGATTAAATGGACGAATATGGGTCCCAATTTATGGAGGACTTCGAGATGTCATCCTCCAAGAAGCACATAGTTCCAAATACTCCGTTCATCCTGGAGCTGATAAGATGTATCAGGATCTAAAGGCAAATTATTGGTGGATAGGCTTGAAAAAGTCTGTAGCCACCCATGTAGCTAAATGCTTGACATGTGCACAAGTCAAAGCCGAGCATCAAAAGCCGTCAGGCTTGCTACAACAGCCTGAACTTCCTACGTGGAAGTGGGAAATGGTAACCATGGATTTTATTACCAAGTTACCCAAGACAAGGAAAGGAAATGATACGATATGGGTTATAGTTGACAGACTGACTAAGTCAACACATTTCTTACCCGTCAAGGAGACTTATAGCTCCGACATATTAGCCCAGTTATACGTTGATAAGATTGTAGCCTTGCATGGCATACCTGTGTCTATTATCTCTGACCGAGATACTAGACACACGTCACATTTTTGGAAGAGTTTCCAACAATCTTTGGGCACACGTTTGAATTTTGGTACGGCTTATCATCCTCAGACTGACGGTCAGAGTGAGCGTACTATTCAAACGTTGGAAGACATGCTACGTGCATGTGCGATCGATTTGGGTGGTAGTTGGGATAAGAACCTACCGTTAATCGAATTCTCCTACAACAATAGCTACCATACCAGCATTAAGGCTGCGCCTTTTGAGGCATTATAGGGTAGAAAGTGTAGATCGCCCGTTTGTTGGGCGGAAGTTGGAGATGTCCAATTATCAGGACCAGAGATAGTCTTTGAAACGACGGACAAGATTGTCCAGATTCGTGACCGTCTCAAAGCTGCCCGAGATAGGCAGAAGAGCTACGCTAACCCAAAGCGTAAAGCTTTTAACTTCGAAGTAGGTGACAAAGTCCTACTTAAAGTATCACCCTGGAAGGGGGTGATGCGATTTGGTAAGAAAGGCAAGCTAAGCCCGAGATACATAGGACCTTTCGAGGTTATCGAACGTGTCGGGTCAGTTGCCTATAAGTTAAACTTACCGGAAGAGCTCAGTGGAATTCACAATGTGTTCCACATCTGCAATCTGAAGAAGTGCTTCGCTGATGAATCACTGGTTTTACCGCATACAGATGTGCATATAGATGAGAGCTTAAAATTTGTGGAAAAACCTTTGTCGATTGAAGATCGACAGGTAAAGAAGCTTCGAAGGAAGCATGTACCTATTGTAAAGGTCAAATGGGATGCCCGTAGAGGTCCCGAATTCACGTGGGAGGTTGAATCCACGATGAAAGAAAAGTACCCTTACTTATTTCAGTAAATCTCGGGTCGAGATTTATTTTAAGAGGGTGAGGATGTAACACCTCGAAAATTCACGTCCTATAATGTGTTGACACGTGTCATAAAGTTTGAACGTGTGAAAGGATGTTATAAAAGGACTAAAGTTGACAAACATGGAAAGTATGTGATTATACGGGTTCTAAGTGTCAACAGTGAATAAATATACTTCATAATAACCCTACATGATGTTTGTGACATCAATCGAATAAATCATGGATCATGCGAAGCTAAAAGTGAGAGATTACAAACTACAGGGGTTAAATGTGTCAACATGTTTAAAGATATACCTCTGAGTGACCTTTTGACAAACCCGAAGCTTTGTAACTGTTAATTATGCTCACTAGAATGCACGATATAAATTTCATAAAGTTTCGTAATCGTATGAGAAAGTTATGATCAAATTCGTGTGCGAGGGGTTAAAGCGTAAACATTGAAAGTTAAGACTTTTCGGGTTAACCGGAAGTGTCCAGGGACTTGGCAAAGTGGGTGTAAGTCCTAAAGCCCTTGTGGGTAAATAATAAGGGGTCAAATTGCAAGTAATTAGCTCAATTGACCTTTCGGAAGGGCCAAGAGGTGTGATGCAACAACTCAAAAACGTTTTGTCTGATCAGAAGGGCCATGCGGCCCGCGTAGACATTAAAGAAACCTTAGGCGGGCCGCGTCAGGACGCCAGATGCAGAAAACGTGGAAAGGCTCCTGTATTCGCGGGTATTCGATCTTTAAGCGATATTTTTGCATTATGGGCGACCCCTAAACTGTTCTAGAGCACTAGGGACACATGTTGGAGGATTATGGTCAGTAATAGAGTTGTGTGTCAAAGAATTGTGGTGAAAAATTCACTATATAAAGGCCTTAACTTGCAACTCATTGATCACACCTTCATCTGCACATTTGGAGCACTTCTGGAGCTAAGGATCTTTCTCTAAGCATCACATCTCGTGCATAGGACTTCAGTAAGTTAGCTAATCCTTCTTTAATTTAGTTTAGCTTAGTTATTTAGCTAAAAGTCAAACCGTCGTAATTACGATTTGACTTCGAGATTAATTAATGATGGCTCAGTCAAATCTCGAATTAAAAGTAGATATAAGTAGGTAATTATGTGGGTAATAAACCCTTAAAAGGGTTCCCCCTGATTACCACTCTAACCAGGTCAAAAGTCGGGTCAAACTAGTTTATAAAAAGTCAACAGGATACTTAAAATGTCATTTATGCATAATTAACATTATAGATCATATACAACCTGTTGGATCATTGTTATAACTTGGTAATAAGTGTAAGAACCTGTCTAAACATGTTCAACCCGACAATTTCCTGTTTAGACCCGGTTCGGAACCGAAAGTCACATAGTTTGACTTTCACTTTGACTTTCAGTTCTGACCCGTTTAGGCATGTTTTAGAAATGCCTCAGAGCTTTAATTGGACTAGGTTACATGTTAGTATAACCCTCTATGATTATACACCTTAGTTCGTTAGTTATCCAATTAATATGCATATTTCCGTTAATTGCTCATATGTTGACCATTATGCCCTTATTACCTTAAAACGTGATTTTTGGAAATGTAAAAGAGTAGAAACCTTAATTACTGATATATAAACTTGTATGAAAAGTTTAACATCAGTTTGAATTGTAAATTAAGAGTTATGCTCATTAGCGTAAAATTAAAGCTTTATGTTAATAAAACGGCGTAATTAGCGTATAGCCTAGTTAAGCCTACTTTTTGGTATCAAATCTTTTACCCACTGATGTAATATATTATTTTGGGATTTTTAAAGATTTTTAATTAATTTTAGGCTGAGCATAACTTATAGTCGTAGGCTTAATCCGATAATTGTCGGTTTTGCCCTTACGGGCCATAAAATGAGTTTTACATATCTAAACGAATCCAAACCTTTTGCTACTGATTAGACATGTTAAATAAATTATTTTAAGCCTTCTGGAATGATAAAAATATCAGCTTTATGTATCGAACCCGTAAATGGCTTCTAATCGCCTTATTAAGCGTTTTTAGCGCATAGTATGTACTAAAACTATTTTTAAACATACAAGGGTGGTACCTACTGATATTTAAGGCAAATTATAATATTTTAACAGTAAGCAAAGGTTGATAAACTCAGACTTCAGTTTTGAGCTTTTCGGCTTATGTGAAATTATCAAAATACCCCTACGGGGCATAGTTGGTTATAATTGATAAATTTCACTTATATACTTTAACCTACTGTTATAACTTAGCAAATTGAGTATAATTGCTGATAACATCAGACCTGTAACTCAGGTTGTTACTTAAACTCTTTTATAAACTGTTAAATGACCAAACTACCCCTACGGGGCCTAGTTTGTGTTTAAACACGTTTAGAGCATAATGAAAGACATCTTACTGATGTCACAACATATTTGAGGCATAATTAACTTAGAAAACCTGTATATAGCTCTCATGAATACCCGTCACGCTTATTACGCGTACGGTTCGGTTTATGTAACAAGTTTACATAAATTAGCCGAAGCGGGTCAAACCTTAACGGTTTTATCTCAAAATACAGAATGTGAATAATAAACCCATATTAAACAAGTCTTCAAACTTGTCGGGTCTAAATCACATTCTACCTGGTCTTCGCTTAATCGTGCGTACGAACCGTGTATTTGAAACTAGCCGGTCTAAGCTTAAGCTTAATTAAAGACCCGTTAGGATTCTAATAGGTTATTATAAAACCTTCGTTCCAGATTAGGACCAGTAAAAGCTACGTGCATTTTGCTAATTGTGAATTATACTTTGCTCAGGTAAATACCTTTAACTTATTTTCCCTATACGGGCTTGGGTTACGGTATATAGCATACCGCTTGATCGGGCATCAAATCCTCCACCGTTGAGTGGGTAATTGAATAAATTTGATCGGCTCGTTTAAACAGTCTTGTTACTTAAAGCCTTTGGGGGGTTAATGACCATGTCCCGGATATCCTTGGCATCATTTTACGAAATGGCCACGACTTAAGCGCGGGGTGTAGGCGTACACTCATCAGTGCACAAAAGAATAAGTGGTGTGACTATTGATCTTTAACCCGGACAAGATCCGGGCTACTGAACGCACAAGGAACATGTAATTCGTTCACAAGATTATATATTTAAATAATTCTCCCAAGTTAAAATAAAATGTTTATGCCACGTGCATCCAAACCAATTTTCAATCATTTTCCAAAATGAGTCAGTTGATTGTATTTACCAGTGTAAACTGACGTATTTTCCCAAAAAAGATTAAATGCAGGTACTAAGCGAAATTGGCTGGGATTTCTCCTTAGCATCATTAGAAGTCTCGCAAGCTTAAGATGCCTGAAGTCTGTTGAACTATTGTTTCTATTTTGTTTACGATCCATCTGTGGATAAAACTTCCGAATATTGTGACGTTGATATTACAATATTAAATTCGGTTGTATTATATCTTTTTTTTTTAAATTTTCTTCCGCTGTGCATATTAAATATTGTGTTGTTTGACTATTATGTTGCCAACCACGTCACGATACTCCCCCACCGGGCCCACCGGTGACACGTGGAAATCGGGGTGTGACATGATTGCAAGAAGATTAAAGATGCCATGTGCTACAACTACAATGAGAAAGGGCATATCAAGACCAATTGCCCTAAATACGCCAAGAAACCTGAAGAGGTCAAGAAGACCAATGCAAGGGTCTTCCGAATGGATGCATAGGAAGCTGTTCAGGACGACAATGTGATCACAGGTACCTTCCTCATAAATGATGTCTATGCAAGGGTGTTATTTGATTCAGGAGCTGATAAATCATTTGTAGATATTAAGTTTTGTAAATTGCTGAATTTACCTGTTAAAACCCTAAGTGTGAAATATGAGGTGGAATTAGCTGATGGTACCTTAGAAACCGCGTCAACGGTGTTAGATGGATGTTTCATATCCATTAGGAACCACTCTTTTCCATTATCCCTACTTCCTTTGAAGTTAGCCGGTTTTGACATAGTTATAGGCATGGATTGGTTATCTCGTAACCAAGCCCAGATCGTTTGCAATAAAAAGCAAGTGGTAATCAATACTCCGTCTGGTGAATCACTTACCATTTAGGGAGATACCCAGTATGGACTGCCTGAGCAAGTGTCTATGCTCAAGGCCTCTAGATGTCTGAAGAAGGGTTGTGTCATTTATATGGCACAAGTAACTATTGATGAGCAGAAACCCAAGATTGAAAACATCCCCGTCATTTCTGATTACCCGGAAGTTTTCCCTGAAGAACTACCTGGTTTACCACCAGATAGGCAAGTGAAATTCAGAACTGACATCATCCCTGGAGCAGCACCTGTTGCGAGAGCGCCTTATAGGTTGGCACCAACAGAGATGAAGGAATTAAGGACACAACTAGATGAATTGCTAGCCAAAGGTTTCATTAGACCTAGTTCGTCTCCTTGGGGAGCGCCAATCCTATTTGTCAAGAAGAAGGATGGATCGATGCGTCTGTGCATCGATTACCGTGAGCTTAATAAGGTCACTATCAAGAATAGGTATCCTTTGCCCAGGATCGACGATCTGTTCGATCAATTACAAGGGGCAAGCTACTTCTCTAAGATCGATTTGAGGTCAGGCTATCATCAATTGAAGGTTAAGGATGAAGATGTACACAAGACCGCATTTAGGACTCGTTATGGTCATTACGAGTTCCTAGTGATGCCTTTTGGGCTCACTAATGCACCTGCCGCATTCATGGATCTCATGAATCGCGTCTGCAAGCCTTACTTGGATAAATTTGTCATCGTTTTCATCGACGACATTCTCATTTACTCAAAGAGCCAAGCTGACCATGAGGAGCATCTTCGATGCATTCTGAAACTGCTTCATCTAGAAAAGCTCTATGCCAAGTTTTCAAAGTGTGAATTCTGGCTGCATGAAGTCCAATTTCTTGGACATGTGGTTAGTGAGCGTGGTATCCAAGTAGATCCCGCTAAGGTTGAAGCTGTCATGAATTGGCAAGAGCCGAAGACGCCTACGGAGATTCGCAGCTTTCTAGGACTAGCAGGATACTATAGGCGATTTATTGAAAACTTCTCAAGAATTGCAGCACCCCTGACTTTACTCACCCACAAGAATAGCAAGTTTGACTGGGGGCCTAAGCAGTAAGAATCTTTCGATATTTTTGAAGCAGAAGTTGAGCAATGCTCCTGTACTAACATTGCCTGATGGAATTGATGAATTCGTAGTATATTGTGATGCATCACACACCGGTATGGGTTGTGTGCTTATACAGAAAGGCAAAGTCATTGCCTATGCTTCATGACAGTTAAAGGTGCACGAGAAGAACTACACCACCCATGACTTGGAGTTGGGTGCCGTTGTATTTGCACTAAAACTATGGAGGCATTATTTGTATAGAACCAAATGTGTGATCTATTCTGATCACAAGAGCCTTCAACACTTGTTTAATCAGAAGGATTTAAACATGAGGCAACGACGTTGGATGGAAACTCTGAATGATTATGACTGTGAGATAAGATACCATCCTGGCAAGGCAAATGTGGTTGCCGATGCCTTAAGCAGGAAAGAAAGAGTGAAACCTATAAGAATCAATGCCAAGGGCATTGAGATAAAGAATAGTTTGAACGAAAGGTTGTTAGCTGCACAGAAGGAAGCTGTGTTGGAAGCTAACTATCCTGATGAAAAGCTAGGAGTAACTGAAGAGCAATTATCCTATGGCAAGGACGGAATCCTATGGTTAAATGGACGAATATGGGTTCCAGTTTATGGAGGACTTTGGGATGTTATCCTCCAGGAAGCCCACAGTTCCAAATATTCTGTTCATCCTGGAGCTGATAAGATTTACCAGGATCTGAAGGCAAACTATTGGTGGATAGGCTTGAAGAAGTCTATAGCCGCCTATGTAGCTAAATGTTTGACATGCGCGCAAGTCAAAGCTGAACATCAGAAGCCGTCAGGTTTGCTACAACAGCCTGAACTTCCCACATGGAAGTGGGAAATGGTGACAATGGATTTTATCACCAAGTTTCCAAAGACAAAGAAAGGAAATGATACTATATGGGTGATAGTAGATAGACTGACTAAGTCAGCACATTTCCTACCCATAAAGGAGACTTTTAGCTCCGACATGTTAGCTCAATTGTACGTAGATAAGATTGCATCTCTGCATGGCGTACCAGTGTCTATTATCTCTGACAGAGATACCAGATACACATCACATTTTTGGAAAAGTTTCCAACAATCTTTGGGCACGCGTTTAAATTTTAGTACGGCTTACCATCCTCAGACGGACGGACAGAGTGAGCGAACAATCCAAACTTTGGAAGACATGCTTCGTGCATGTGTAATTGACTTAGGTGGTAGTTGGGATAACCATCTGCCATTAATTGAATTCTCCTACAACAATAGCTACCATACCAGCATTCAGGCTGCACCTTTTGAAGCTTTATATGGTAGGAAATGCAGAACGCCTATTTGTTGGGCAGAGATAGGAGAAGTTCAGTTATCAGGACCTGACTTAGTCTTTGAAACAACGGACAAGATTGTCCAGATTCGTGACCACCTGAAAGCTGCCAGGGATAGGCAGAAAAGTTATGCTAATAAAAGGCGAAAACCTCTAAAGTTTGATGTTGGTGATAAAGTTTTGCTTAAAGTATCACCCTGGAAGGGAGTGATGCGATTTGGTAAGAAAGGTAAGTTGTAACACCTCGTAAAATCACGTCCAATGATGTATTGACACGTGTAGTAAACCCTAATGAAGTCAAATATTGAATTTAAGGGACTAATTTTTTGAAAAATCGAAAACTTTGATTATGAAAGGACTGGAAGTGTTAGCATACCTAAAATAAGTTTCTAAATAACCTCTCACGATGATTATATTCACAAATGAGCCACTTGTCGATCGAGTGTAGCCGTTTGCGTAAATAATTGAAAGTTTGCGCAATAAAGGGTTAGAAGCGTCAACATGTTAATTCTTACCTCTGAGTGACCTTTTTACAAACCGGGAGCTTCATGATATTCGATTATACTCTCGGGAATGCCACTTATTGGCCATCTAAGGTTTTTATGCCTATAAGTAAAGTTACGCGTAACTTTACAAGTTAGAGGGACTAAAAGTGTCAATATGTTTAATTATCCCTCTGAATGACCTTTTAGCAAACCCGAATCATCGTGATGTTTAATAATGCTTTCAAGAATGTCTAATATGAATTAGATAAGGCTTCAATGCTATTAAATGATGAGATGCGCAAGTTTGCGCAATAGAGGAACCTAAAGCGTCAACTTTTAAATCTACGCCTTTCGGTGACCATTTAAGCAAACAGGAGTGTAGTAATATTTAAGTATATGCTTGGGAATGCCCATTATGGACCATGGAAGGCTTGGATGTCAGTAAACGACATTTCGCGCTACTTTGCGCAATTAAAGGACTAATTGCGTCAAAATGCAAAAGTATGTCAATTCGTAGGGTATCGGACCTTCCGGAATATGACCATGAGTTAAACATACCCTATTTATCCTTTATATAGCTTGGATATAGGCATAGAGGTGTTTGGTGCGCAAAAATAAACTTTTAAGTCATGCAGGGACTAGAAGTGTCAAAAAGTGCACAAGTTTGCATTTACGCGCATATCTCACAATCTGAATATATCCGGACACCCAAAATCTATGTAAGCACTAAAATATTTCATTTTAGTGCTTGGCTTGATAAAATTCCATTCGTCACGTCGTTTGGATCGTTTTTCGCGTCCGTCCGTGTTTCGTCGTAATTAACCGAACAAGGTGACCGTACGACCAAACGAACCGACATCCGACATGTTTTTGAGCATGTTTCATTTTTCCCCATGTTTAGTCATCATTGTAGAGCCTTAAAAATGATTTAACGGGCCTTAGAGGTGTCAGAAAGGACATTTGGAAATGTAGGGGCCAAAACTGTCAACAAAGGAAAGTTGCATGTGCTGACCAGGTCCTTACGGACCGTATACCCTGGACCTTACGGTCCGTAAGCATGTGCCAGCATCAGAAAATTCACAACTGCCTGTTCCAGCTGGTTACACCGCCTCATTTTGCCATTTCTTGATTCTAGGGACTTGTTTAATGATTTAGAAGGACCTAGGGACACTTGGGATGATCCCATAACACTTATAGACTTGTTTGTAATGATCTAAAGGCATCAAGAACTCCTATATAAGAAACCATTGTTGCATCATTTGATCACATTCATTTGAAAACTTCACAACTTGGTTTCTGGAGGTTCTTGGAGCTCAACCACTCTTCCTAGTGATCATTAGTCGTGCTTAGGACCTTGGTAAGTATTCTTAACCTTCCTTAATCGTGTTTTGATTAGTTTATTAGTTCAAAGTCAAACCGTCGTAATTAAGGTTTGACTTCGTCATTAATCTTAAATTGTCCAGTCAAATTACAAATTGAAAGTACATATGAGTTGGCAATTATGTGGGCAATAAACCCTTAAAAGGGCACCATCTGATTCTCACTCTAAATAGGTCAATTGTCGGGTCAAACTTGATCTTAAAAAGTCAACAGGAAGCAATTTTGCAAATAAACACATAATTAGCAATGTAGAAGCTATGCAACCTGTTTTGTCATTGATATAACTTGGTAATTAATGTAAGAACATGTCTAAACATGTTCAACCCGACAATTTTCAGTTTAGGCTCTGTTCGGGATCGAAAGTCGCATAGTTTGACTCCTGCTTTGACTTTCAGTTCTGACCCATTTGAGCATGGTTTAGAAATGCCTTAGAGCCTTATTAGGACCAAGTTTCATATAAGTATAACCCTCTGTGATTATACTTCTTGGCTCGTTGATTGTCCGATTCATATGCACGTTTCCGTTAAATGCCTAATGTTGACCAATATGCCCATTTGACCTTAAAATGAGAATTTTGGAAATGTGAGAGGACAATAACCTTAGTTACTGATTTATAAACTTGTACCTAAAATTTGACATCAGTTTGAGGTCTAGAATAGAAGTTATGCTCGTTAGCGTAAATGAAAAGCTTTTTAGTAATTAAACGGCGTAATTAGCGAATAGCCTATCTAAACCCAATATTTGATACCAAACTTTTTACCCACTAATATAATATAATATTTTGGGATTTTTGAAGATTTTTATTTATTTTAAGGCTGAGCATAACATAGAGTTCTAAGCTTAATTCGGTATTGCCGGTTTTGCCCTTTCGGGCTATAAAATGAGTTTTACAAATCCTTTTGACCCCAAACCTTTTTCTACTGATCTAATATGATAAATAAAATATTTTGAGCCTTCTGGAATAATAAAAATATCAGCTCTCCTTTGAAAACCCGGAAATGGCTCCAAATCGCCTTTTTATGTGTTTTTAACGCATAGTATTTATCATGACCATTTTATAAATATAAGACTTGATACCCTACTGATATAACTTATTAAATTAAGTATTTTTACTGATTGGATCAGATCTGAAACTCAGATTTATATTAAACCTCTTTTATAACCTTTTAAATGACCAAAATACCCCTACGAGGCATAAATTGGTTTTAGATTCGTTTTGGGCATAATGGAAGGTATCCTACAGATATCACAACATATTTAAGGCATATTAACTTAGGAAACTTATATATGACTCATATGGTTACCCGTTACGCACTTTTCGCGTTCGGATCGGCTAATGTAACTAGTTTGCATAATTTAGTCGAAACGGGTCAAACCATATCGTTTTTATCTCAAAATCCAGAATATGTTTAGTATACCCTTGTTACACAAGTATACAAGCTTGTTGGGTCTAAACCACATTCTAATCCGGTTCTCACTTAATCATGCGTTTTGAACCATATCCTCCTTTAAAACTAACCGGTCTAAGTTTAAGCTTAATTAAAGACCCGTTAGAAATTTAATAGGTTATTGTAAACCTTCGTTCCAGATTTAGGAGCCCAGTAAAAGCTATATGTACTTGTTGATTTGATATACGGCTGGGATTGAATTTATATTTAGCTTAGGTAAATACTTTTAACTTATTTTCCCTATACGGGCTTGGGGTACGGTATATAAAATACCGCTTGGTCGGGTATTGAATCTTTAATCGTATGAAGGTTAAATCATTGATATATCCCGTTTAAATTGTTTCGTTTGCTTAAAGCCTTTGGGGGGTTAATGACCATGTCCCGGATATCCTTGGCATCATTTTACGAAATGGCCACGACCTAAGCACGGGGTGTAGGCGTACACCCGTCAGTGCCTAAATAAATAATGTGGTGTGTCTATTGATCTTTAACCCGGCACGAACCGGGCTACTGAACGCATAAGAAACATGTAAATCTTTTACAAGTATTATATTCAAATAATTATCCCAAGTTATAAAATGTTTGTGCCTCGTGCATTTAAATCAACTTTCTAAACCTTTTCAAAACAAGTCAGTTAATTGTATTTACCAGTGTAAACTGACGTATTTTCCCAAAAAGATTAAGGGCAGGTACTAAGCGTAATTGGCTGGCCTCTCCTTAGCATCATTAAGAGTCTCGCAAGCTTGGATGCATTAAGTCTGATGAACTATGTTTTCCTTTTTACTTGATCCGCCTTTGGATCTGTTTCAACTACATTGTGATACTTATTATTACAATTTTATTCAGTTAAAATAAATCTATCTTTTGCTTCCGCTGTGCATTTAAAATTGTGTTGTTTGACTATGATGATATCAACTACGTCACGATACTCCCCACCGGGCCCACCGGTAATACGTGGAAATATCGGGGTGTGACATAAGTTAAGCCCAAGGTATATAGGACCATTCGAGATTATCGAATGTGTTGGATCAGTGGCTTATAAGTTGAACTTGCCTGAAGAGCTCAGTGGTATTCACAATGTATTTCACATCTGCAATCTGAAGAAATGTCTAGCAGATGAATCGCTAGTCATACCACATACAGATGTGCACATAGACAAGAGCTTGAAATTTGTGGAAAAACCTTTGTCGATTGAGGATCGACGGGTTAAGAAGCTTCGAAGGAAGCATGTACCTATTGTAAAGGTTAAATGGGATGCCCGAAGAGGTCCCGAGTACACGTGGGAGGTAGAGTCCACAATGAAAGAAAAATACCCTCATTTGTTTCAGTAAATCTCGAGGTCGAGATTTCTTTTAAGGGGGTGAGGATGTAACACCTCGTAAAATCATACCCAATAACATAAAGACACGTGTCATATATGCAAACGTGTTATAAACCCGGATCAAATCGAAAGATGTATGGTAGGTTTAAAAATGTCGACATGTTAATTGATACCTCTGAACGACTTAATTATAAATCCCAAACCATGATGTATTTTGTAAACATCTGATTTGTATAAATTTCAAGTCCGGTTGTCCTTAATATTAATTAACTAAAACCTCAAAAGGAATATTATGAGAGTCTACGACAAATCTTGCATTCATAACCTTCCCACAAGAGTCCAAGATGGAACTAATGCATGGCAACACATGCAGAGACATGCAAAGCCTGACTTCATGGTCCCTACACTTAAAAGAAAGCATGAGTTTCGGATTTACAAAGTTGCATGGTCAAGACCTCAAAGCTCACAAGATTTTGTCTTCTGGTCAACGTTTACGGACCGCAAGGCGTCCCCCATACGGTCCGTAAGGTGGCAAGGCTGGACGGAGATAATAAATAAAAAGCGGATACGGACCGCAAAGCCAAAGGCTTACGGTCCGTAAGATTGTAACTGGGAATTTTGATCAAGGCCGGTTACGGACCGCAAAGCCAAGAGCTTGCGGTCTGTAAGGGGTGCTTACGGACCGCAAGGCTTCTTGCTTATGGTCCGTAAGACCGTCGCTTCAAGGACTTATTTTTAGTATATAAGGAGTTGAGTTGCAACCATTTTGCTTGCTCATTCAAGCACACTTCAAGGACTTCTCTGGAGCTCCACTGGTCAGCCACAAGTTTCCTTAGGCTACCTAATAGTGCTTAGGACATTTGTAAGTGTTCTTAACTTCCTGAATTCAGTTTTAATTAGCTTAATGACTATAAGTCAAACCTATCGTAATTAAGGTTTGACTTCGAGATTAATCAATAATTGTTCAGTCAAATCTCGAATTAAAAGTACCTATAAGTAGGTAATTATGTGGGTAATAAACCCTCAAAAGGGTACTCTCTGATTCCCACTCTAACTAGGTCAATAGTCGGGTCAAAGTTAAACTTAAAAAGTCAACATAAAGCTTATTTTCAAATTAACACATAATTGGCAATGTAGAAGCTATGAAACCTGTTTTATCATTAATATAACTTGGTAATTAATGTAAGAACATGTCTAAACATGTTCAACCCGACAATTTTCAGTTTAGGCTCGGTTCGGAACCGAAAGTCGCATAATTTGACTTTTGCTTTGACTTTCAGTTCTGACCCATTGTAGCATGTTTTAGAAATGCCTTAGAGCCTTATTAGGACCAGGTTTCATATAAGTATAACCCTCTGTGATTATACAACTTGGTTCATTAGTTATCCGATTCATATGCATGTTTCGTTAAATGCTTAAATGTTGACTATTATGCCCTTTTAACCCTAAAACGTGATTTTTGAAAATGTAGAAGAATAGAAACCTTAGTTACTGATTTATAAGCTTGCACCTAAAATTTGACATCAGTTTGAGATCTAGATTAGGAGTTATGCTCATTAGCGTAAATGAGAAGCTTTTTATTAATTAAACGGCGTAATTAACGTATAGCCTATCTAAACCCCATTTTTGATACCAAACTTTTTACCCACTGATGTAAATTAATATTTTGGGATTTTTGAAGAGTTTTATTTATTTTTAGGCTGAGCATAACTTAGAGTTCTAAGCTTGATTCGGTAATTACCGGTTTTGCCCTTTTAAGCTATAAAATGAGTTTTACAAATCCTTTTGATACCAAACCTTTTTCTACTGATCCAATATGATAAATAAAGTATTTTAAGCCTTCTGGAATGATAAAAATATCAGTTTTTCTTATAAAACCCGGAAATAGCTTAAAGTCGCATTTTTAAGCGTTTTTAACGCATAGTATGTATAAAAACTATTTCAAACATATAAGGGTTGATGCCTATTGATATTTTCAGAAACTTCTTATATTTTAACAGTAAGCAAAAGTTTTAAACTCAGGTTTCCAGTTTTGACCTTTTAAGCCTATGTGAAATTACCAAAATACCCCTAAGGTGCATAGTTTGATCATAAATGATAAATTTCACATATAGGTTTTACCCTACTGATATCACTTAGTAAATTAAGTGTTTTTACTGATTACATCAGACCCGAAACTCAGAATTATATTTAAACTCTTTTATAACCTTTTAAATGACCAAAATGCCCTTACGGGGCATAATTTGAGTTTAAATTCATATGGGGCATAATAGAAGATATCTTACTGATGTCACAACATATTTAAGGCATATTAACTTAGGAAAACTTGTATATGACTCATATGGTTACCCGTTACGCACTTTTCGCGTTCGGATCGGCTTATGTAACTAGTTTGCATGATTTAGCCGAAACGGGTCAAAACCATATCGTTTTCATCTCAAAATTCAGAATGTGTTTAAGTTACCCATATTAAGAAAGCATACAAGCTTGTCGGGTCAAAACCACATTCTAAACCGGTCTTCGCTTTATCATGCGTTTGAACCGTGTCTTCCTTTTTGAAAACTTACCGGTCTAAGTCTAAGCTTAATTAAAGACCCGTTAGGATTCTAATATGTTATTAAAAACCTTCGTTCCAGATTAGGAGCCCTGTAAAAGCTACCTGTACTTGCTTGGTGGTGTACGGCTGGGATAAATTGTATAAATTTGCTCAGGTAAATACTCTTAACTTATTTTCCCTATACGGGCTTGGGATACGGTACTATAAAAGTACCGCTTGGTCGGGTGTGTGTAGTCATTTAAATCGGATTGTGATTAATGTATTTGCATGACCCGTTTAATATGTATTATTTGGTGTATGACCTTTGGGGGTTAAATGACCATGTCCCGGATATCCTTGGCATCATTCAAAGAAATGGCCACGACCTAAGCACGGGGTGTAGGCGTACACCTGACAGATGCATATGTAAAAACTGGTAGCCCATTTAAAGGAAATAACCTTGTGGGTATTATACCTGTGGCGTGTCAGTTAATCTAGACCGACCCTACAAACCGGCCCTAATGGACGACAAATAAGTAAAACTGTATACAAGATTATATATAAATAATTGTCCCAAGTTATAAAGATATTTTTGCCGAAGTGCATTCAAATCAATTTTTCAAACTCTTTTCACAATGAGTCAGTTAAGTTGTATTTAACAGTGTAAACTGACGTATTTTCCAAAAAGGCTAAGTGCAGGTACTATACGTAATAGGCTGGCTACTCCAGGCATCAATAATCAAGTCTCGCAAGCTCTAGATGTCAAAGTCTGCTGAACAGTTTTCCTTTTTATTTGATCCGCCTGTGGATCTGTTTCAACTGTTTTGTGATACTTAATATTACAATTTTATTCGGTTGTAATGAATCTATCTTTTGCTTCCGTTGTGCATTTAAAATTTGTGTTGTTTGACTATGATGATATCAACTACGTCACGATACTCCCCACCGGGCCCACCGGTAGTACGTGAAAATATCGGGGTGTGACACACCACCACTTCCTCTACCATCACATCGGCGTATTCTTACTGACTCAACACTTATTGATTTAGAACCTCTTACCCAATCAAATCATCTCTTAGTATTCACCACTTATTGGTGTCAAAATTATCAAACAACCCCGTAATAACTTTTTCCTTGCCAATCAAACAAAGTTTGGTTTGGATCCAGTCAACACGTTGATACAAAAGGTTTTTTTTTTTTTTTTTTTTTTTTTTTTGTCTCGGGACTTATATTTATATATATTTAATACATGATAATAAATGTATTAATGTAAATGTCTTCTTTTCCTAAGTTTTGTGTGTAAACCATGCTAAGAAACAAACGTATAAAGTTTGAGTTGGAATTTATATGATCTCACCTTAATTGATCCATGAGTGTATGAAACTTTATGATTTTATAATAATTGGTTAATAGTTTAAATTATTGATAATCAGTGTATGGGTGTAACTCGTATGGTCCTTTTAGTCTCACTTATTTTTTGTACTTTTGGATCTTTATATAAATTAAAAATAACTATTCTTGGAAAAATTTGCTTAGTTTTAATAAAGTAGTTTATTATTTACTTGTTCGAATTATACCAATTACCCAACACAAACATAATTTGTAGAATTATACGTATATTTGTTATAACTTATGAGTCAGATAATATAAGTTAAATAAAGTTTCCTTTCTAAAAAAATAATGTTATGTTATATAAAAAAAGTATCATTAATATCATGTCTATTTGTAGTTGAAATGTTTGTCTCAGTTTCAAAGTTAGCTTGTGTTTGGGTGAGTTAGGTTGTGTTTTCAATGAGTACCATACTTGCAACCTACCCTAATAAATTAAATTCTTCATAAAATCCAAATTTAAGTATATTGCTATTAATTTTTTGTTGAGTATGAAATTTTATAAAACTTTATTAAGTAATAAATGAATATATAGATAGATGGGTGGCAAAACGACGGATGACTTTTGTCACGTTTTTTTTTTCTTGACAAAATAACAACTTAGAGCACCCATAACGGCTCATCCAAATCACTCGTCCAAAATCAAACCTTCAATCCTGAACAACTCCCACCCCTAGGTGATGACTAGGATTCGTCCGGTTTGTTCCACGGGACGGGGTCCGGTTATTACAAGTGGGTCACCCCATATTAAACCTTTTTAAAACTAAAAAAACATGGTTGTAAAAGTTTCGACTAGCTTCGATTAGTCGCCTCTTAATCGCTAGTCGAAGGCTCATCGAGTAATTTTTAACTAATCGGCCAATTAATCAGTAGGTAGTCAATAGTGGTTGAATCTATACCTAATTGGCCAAAAATCGGTGAAAGTCTAACAATTTTGTCCAAATTCCGACCAGATTCTTGACCAAAGCCTGTAAATTCCGGTAGTTAATGCTATCTACTTGAAAATATGGCTTGAAATATGTGTTAAAACATGTCTACTTAAAAAAACACAAACAAAAATGTGTGTATATACATATAAAACTGAAAATTATATATAAAATTCCAATTAATCGCTAGTCGCTACCTCACAAACCGACTAACGCCTAACGATTCTTACAACACCGATTTTTTTGCATTAAATTAAAAAGGGTTAAAATTATTTAAATTAATAACATAAATATATAATTTAAAAATAACATAAATTTAAAAAACAAACATATAAAATAAAAATAACATAAACTAATAAAAAAATTTATTAAAATTAAAAGCATTGCACAAACTAGATAATTAAGGTGCATTTTGTTTTTTAAGAGGTAAAATGTCTGCAGTTTGCAAACCACATCCGCAGACATCTGTAGAAAAGGTGAACCAAAACTCTGCAGTTTGCAAGAAGAAGTCAGTTTGTTTTTTATCGTATGTAGACTTATAAATCAAACTGGTGGTGGTGTACGGTGGGTGGTGGTGGTGGTGGGTGATGGACGTGGGTGGTGGTGATGGGTGGTGGACGTGGACGGTGGGTGGTGGACGTGGACGGTGGGTGGTGGTGGTAGACAGTGGTGGTGTTTAACCCTATGCAGACCTTAGAAGATCTTAAAAGTGGTTGGGCTAAGTCTGCACCAAGAAGAGCTTGCGCAGACGTTTTTTAATGAGCCGTCTTCGGAAAAACAAACAGTTTGTAGATGACAATGTCTGCGCAACGCAGATAGAAGAGCCTGTACATATTATTTTAGAAAAACAAACACCACGTAAAGCTAAACAAACTAGACAAATAAACTTAAACAAACTACATATTTAAACTAATCATTGACCTCTGAACCATCGGAGTCGGCATCCGGATGCATAGTTAGTTGCATACGAATAGGGATGAGATTTTTTATCGAAATACCGGTACCGTACCGGTGCCGTACCGGTGCCGTACCGTACCGATCATAAACGGTACCGGTATCGGTAATAGATTTTTTGAAATTCGGTATCGGTAAAAAACGGTATCGGTACCGGTATTTTTCGGTAAATACCGGTATTAATACCGAATTTAATAATGACTTCAAGTATTTTCCTATTATCTTAGATCCCATTATATTTTCTTGAACATTGTTTTACAAAAACCAATATCAAATTTCTTTTGTTTGGTTATTTTTAATCAATTATGATGATTTTTTAGAAATGTTGGAATTTGGATGTTAAAAGTCGAACCCATGGATGTTTACCTTTTGATTTTTTGACTACTTAATATGTTTGCCCTTTGTTTACATTCCTCTATATATTACTCTAGTTCAATTAATAATGGATGAATGAGTTGCAAACGAAATGTTTTTTAGGTAAAACAATGGATGACACCAAAGCAGTACCAATATGGTAAAGTACCGAAATACCGGTACCGGTACCGTACCGGTACCGAATCTATAAATACAGTACGGTATTCGGTATCCACATTTTCTCTTTTCGGTAACGGTATTTACGGTATCGTACCGATCTCATCTCTACATACGAAAATGGTTCATAGTAATTGTCGACAGTATATAAGTAAATCTTCTATTGGTTCTATCATGGTATTCCTGAAGTGTCTCGGCAATCGCTTCTGCCTCTGTTATGTCGTCACCGAGAGCCATCACGATGTTGAAGAGTTGATGAAATGTGCAAGCATCCACGAACAAGGCACTAAACCTTGAAAAACTTTGGTTCGAACAATGATTAGTTTCACCTACACGTTGAGAAAATTCTTGAAATAAGGTTGTTCTAAATGTAACGACTTCTAGTTTGTTCTCAGACACGTCCAACCAAGTGGTGAACAAAGTTTTATCATTATCTTCAGTCCAAGGTCTTCTTGCAATCTTTTATGAGAATTTTGTAGTGAATCGTGAGGAAGAATTATAAAGGGACGTTGGAAACCGATCCCCCTTTATAATTCCTCCTCGGCGAATCACAATTCAGCAAGGTACAATGATTCTTTCTGCAATGTGATCGATCATCGATCATCATAGTAGTTTTTGTTGTTTTAAAGAGTACATGTGATCTCATGTTCTGCTAATAATCTTAAATTAAAAAAATTAAACCCTAGTTTCATATTCTATGTTTTCCTTAATTCACTTTTCTGCAAATTTCTATCCACTTTTGTCAAGAATGTATTGTCATGTTCATTAAAATTTTCTGAGGTTTTATTTGATAATCCAGTGTATGGATCGATCTACTCATTTTTTTTGTTAACAATGATTTATTACATGAATGGTCCCTGCAGTTATGTGGGTTGGGGATTGTTTTGTTTTTATATTTATTAAGAATTTACACAAATGGTCCCTGTAATTAACAATGATTTATTATATAAATGGTCCCTGTAGTTACAAAAGGGTATTTTAGTCATTCTACTCAAATTTAACAGAAGTTAGTGTTAATACCCAAACTCGTTTCAAACTGATAATCACAAGCCCCAAACCTATTAAAAAAATAAGTTAGTACCCAAAAACGAAACTAACTACAAACCACAGGGTCCATCTGTATAATTAACTCTATATAGATATAACAAATGGCAACAGTGACTTTTTTGTTAATTTATTATAAAGTTTTTTTTTTATTATTATAATTAACTTTTAATATATTTTGTTTTACTATTATAATTTTTACTATACAATACTTAACAAAATTTCAGATATTCTTTTTCAACATGCTTATCTTTTTTATACATCTTGCTATAAATTTTACTTAAAATCGACTTGTGAATGGTAATATACAATTAATCGAAGCACAACCTTACATGCCATACATACTTTTCGTCATTCAAATAATATATATTGCGTTACAAATTTTATATAAACTGTTGCGACATGCTTACTGTTTTCTACATTTCGACAAGAGTTTCATACAAAATCGAACAGGTCAAATATAACACTTTTTTTTTGTTCATTACCGTAAAAAACCGAATGTTTGAACAACATAGGTACCGGTATTCATTTTTTATGGTTGTCTCGATGTTCTAGTGTAAATTCAATTGAACAGAAAGTTGTATTCGGAATGCTATTTGTTTTTATCTCTTACGGTTGCTATAACTAGTGCCTATTTCGTACCGGTACCTTAACGAACCGAACCAATGCTAACCAAAAGCCTACCGCGAAGCACGGAAATCCGCTAATTTATTAACAATATGCGCTTTAATCATTTGATTTGAATTTGAATTTTATAAACCAACATGTAGTTTCCAAATTTAATTTATTTTATTGAACGAAATAAACATTAACACACGATTAGGTTGATGTCAAGCACGAATCCTAGTATTTCTATATTATAATTATACTATACATACTATACATAACAATAATAAAAAAATCATAGAAGCCATTGTCATCTACAATCTATCTTGTGAGCTTGTGCCACTACCCATCTTCCACTTGATGTATTAAAGATCTAAAGGTAAAGCAAGGACTATGACCTTTTATTCATGGATATCGCATGACTACACCCACTAAAGGCTTTTCTAATAGTTCTCGTCATCAAATATTTATTATATTTACCTTCAATCTTTCTTATGTTATTATACAATATAAAAAAACTAAAGCCTTGTCAAACTTTCTCCCCGCAACCGGACGATTTGAATTTCAACCTTCTCAAAGAAAAAAGTTAAAAAATATTTGTAAACAACTAACTTCCTTTGTGAATAAGTGCGCAAATGTGTTCTCGTTCATCGTTCCTATTCCAAAATAATTGGATTCTTTAAAATAATTTGAAATAGGGATGATAATATGACGGGTTTGATGCGAGTATTGGTAATCTTGTCTCGTGTCCAATCATAAAATCGCGTCACGTATGTGTTAGGTACCCGGTTATGTTGAAGAAAACTGAAGTCAACAGAACTTCTGTGATGGTTTAATAAGGTGTACATAAGTTAAAGGGGTCTTTGTATCATTTTCTTAAAGTTCGGTGTAATAGTGGAATAAAGTTGTTAAGGATAGTTGTAATGACTGTTAACAGATTGGGGATATAATTAGGTCAGTGGAAGTTGTTGAAGTTAGGTTTTTCCAATTTCGTTTTCACATTTTCAATTCTTTGTTGTACTCTTAATCAGTAGTTGAGAATCATTGAATAAAAGAATCATTCGCTGGTGATCTCTTGATTAGGGTTAATCGTAGTTCTAAATATCAATCATGGTGTCAACAAAGTCGAAATAGAAAAATTCGATGGGAAGAATGATTTTGGGTTATGGAGGTTGAAGATGCAGGCATTGTTGGTTCACCAGGGGGTGGTGGATGCACTTGTCGGAGAAGCAAATCTCTGGGCGATCTCACAGACTAAGAGAAGCAGTATATTTTGGAAAAGGCTCACAGTGCAATTGTCTTGAGTCTTGGAGAAATGGTAAGGGAGGTATCGAAAGAGACGATTGAAGCAGTGGTTTGGGCAAGATTGGAGAGTTTGTACATGACCAAATCGCTTGCAAACCTTATACCTCAAGAAATGGTTATACACATTTCGTATGACACCTGGAAAATCTATTGAAGACCATAGTGATGAATTTAATAAGTTGGTCTTAGATCTTGAAAATATAGAAGTAACCTTAGAAGATAGATCAGGCTTTCATTTTTCTGAACTCACTTCCACGAACATTTAAGCATTTTGTCGATACTCTTATGTATGGAAGAGACACTTTGTCGATGGAAGAAATACTTGCTGCTTTAAATTCCAAAGAACTCAAAAAACGGTCAGATGCAAAGGAAGAAACTGGTGAAGGTTTATTTGTAAGAGGGAGGCCAGATCATAGAGAGCAGAGATCTTTCAAGTCAAAAGGTGGTTCAAGATCAAAGTCAAGATTCAAACGAAAGTGCTACATTTGTAACTCTGAAAAACATCTAAAGAAAGAGTGTCCAGACAGAAAGAAGAAGAAGTTTGAAGGTAACTCTTCAAAGAATCAGGGGAATTATTCTCCAGATGCTTCTCAAGATGGTTATGAAAGTGCAGATGTGTTAGTGGTCTCAAGAAGTACCAAGAATGAAGACTGGATCATGGATTCAGGGTGTTCTTATCACATGACTCCACATAGAGAATATTTCAAAGATATTAAGATGGAGGATCAAGGTGTCGTCCAATTAGGTGATGATAAACCTTGCAGAATTAAAGGGCATGTAACTGTAGTCTTGAGACAAGACAATGGTGAAGTGATGAATCTCACAAATGTGAGATATATCCCAGAGTTGACAAGAAACCTTATTTCACTTGGAACTTTTGAGAAATTTGGATATGGAATAAGTCTCAGAAATGGAAAGGCCAAAATAGTGATAGGTTCTATGGTGGTGATGTCAGGAATAAGATAAGAAAATAATACTAATATCCTGGATGGGAAGGTTAGTCTTGGTGAGGTCTCTGTAGCTGAAGAACAAAAGGCCATTGATACAGTGTTGTGGCATTAGAGGTTATGTCATATTAGTGATCAGGGTTTGGCTGAGTTAAGAAAACAGAAACTCACTGAAGCTATAAAAGAGTCTGGGGTTAGATTATGTGATCACTGTGTGATGGGAAAGGCTCACAGAGTCAAGTTTGGAATAGGAGTGCATTCTACAAAGGGAGTGTTAGATTATGTTCATTCTAATATGTGGGGGTCAACTAGAACACCTTCTTTAGGTGGAGCAAGGTATTTTCTATCTATAGTTAATGATCACTCTAGGAGAGTTTGGGTTTATATCTTAAAACATAAGTGTGAGGCTTTTGATAAGTTTAAACAATGGAAGAATTTGGTAGAAACTCAAACTGAAAGGAGGGTTAAGAAACTTAGAACAGAAAATGGGCTAGAATTTTGTAATGAAAAGTTTGCAAGATTGTGCAAAGATAGTGGAATGGCTAGACATTTGACTGTGCCAGGAACCCCACAACAAAATAGGTTGGTAGAAAGAATGAACAGGACCCTGTTAGATAAAGTAAGGTGTATGCTATTGATGTGTGCAAAATGCAACATATAAATTACATCAAATGAGGCATAAAACTAACATTTTTTTAGTACTAATGTTGGAAAAAGCGTGTTTCTTTCTTCCTTTTGAATTTACAGGATTAAACGAGCTTAAAAGAACAAAAGGAGCAAATAAGCAGCCAAAACCAACATAAATACAAAAAGAAGGAATAAACGTGACATGCCCTATCCCTCGGCAGCATCTCCCAAAGCAAAAACTGTTGGTGCATACGTCTGTCGACTTTGTCTTGTATCGAGTCTTGCATTGTTCATGGCACGAAGATCGAGAAAATAAGATAAAAGTTAATTCCGCTTGAAGCTAGTAATTCCGCTTGAATAGGACATCTGGTAATTCCAAGCGGAATTAGTCATGTAATTCCGTTTGAACTAGCTGATTTCACTTGAGTTGGCTGATTTCGCTTGTATTATGATTCCGCTTGAGTCATGTTCAAGCGGAATTAGAATGTCTATATATAGGAGTGTTTCCGGTTCATTTGAAACGGAATTAGTGTGTGTGTTTTCGACGGCGAAGCTCTGTCGAAGTGTCTTCAGAACTGTAATCATATCAGAATCAATATACAAGACAGTTTTAATGAATATCTTGCTGAATTCAACTCATCATGTCTGTTTCCGCCTTTCATTTTGAGTAGAACGCCTCTGATCGACTCGTCTCGGGTCAGCATAAGATCCTACAAGTGGTATCAGAGCTCAGGAGGAGGAGTTCTGCAGATTTCAGCTTGATTTCATTGTGTTTTCTTACTTCTACACCTTCTTTTATCAATTGAACAAGTTTTAACGGTTAAAATGGCCTGAATTTTTCACAACATAAGCGTAATCCTGTTTTAACAAACCCTTGAGAAAATCAGATCAATATTCATAGTAAAAGTGACAAAAATGGGTCAAACAGTTAATTCCGCTTGAACGAGTACCTTAATTTCGTTTGAAAATTTGAAACGGAATCAGTGATTCCGCTTGAAAACCTATTTCCGTTTGGTGATTCCGCTTGAAAGTTTCAAGCGAAATTAGTTATTTCGTTTCAAGTTGTTGATTCCGTTTGAAAGATTAGTGTTTTCAAGCGAAATTAGATATTTCGCTTGAAAGGGTATTTCACTTGAAGTTGGAATTCCGTTTGAAACTGTTTGAGTCTTAATTCCGTTTGAAGTTGTTGTTTCAGGTTAATCTCACTTGAAGGTGATTTCGCTTAAGTTGTAATTTCTCTTGAAAGACCTTATTCCATTTGAAAGTTACTGTTTTGTGAAAAAGTTTACCGAATCATGGAAGAAGAGTTCTATAACGCGTTTGCTACATGTCCGACTACTCTGGCTACCATTGCTCATAACATGAACTTGGAAAACGAAACTGGAACTTTACAAAACCCCCCCGAAACTTATGGGAATTGAGGAGTACCATGGCTGAAAAAATCGTTTTGAGAATTGGGCTCAGGCAAACCATCTGAGAGCTTGGGAAAGCATTGAGACAAAATATGTTAGACCATAGACTGCTTTGAATGTTGATAAAATTATTTCAGAATTTTCAGACAACGAGAGAGATAGTTATAAAGGAGAGAAAATGATGATTAGTCTTTTACAACAAGCTGTCAAAGAAGACATATTTGTGTTACTTCAGCATGATGGAAGTGCTTATTCAATATGGGAGGCACTTAAGAAGAAATTCGAAGGAAGTACGGAAATGATCAACAGCAAAAAATCATTACTAAAGAAAGAATTTGAGTTGTTTACAAGTATGCTAGGTGAATCTACAAAGACTCTCATTGAGAGATATTGTCATCTTGTGCGTACCATGTCTCAGTTGAAAATTACTAAAACTCCAGCAGAATGGGTTGAGAAGTTAGCTGATGCTTTACCTCAGAAAGAACGGGGTACATATCTCATGATCTTAAAGAATACAGGAGAGTTTAGTAGATTATCAATTGCACAATTCATTGAGAAGCTTGAGGGACAAGATCTTGAACAGCAGAAAATTGCAAGAATGAATAATTCAAATGTTCAACAAGACATCAAGCTATATTACAAAGGAAATGTTGATAAGTTTGAAGCAAGTCCAAAGATCCAAACCGCTTTTAGTGCAGGAAATTCATCTGGATCAGTCAGTCAAAATTCAATCAACACTAGTGGATTTTCAAATGTTAATCCTCCAAGTGTTCAAAATGCAAATGTTGGTAATGAACATATGATTCAGTGCAATGTTGCATTGCATCTTCAAAATGGTCAGAATTTTTCTGAAGAAGTTGTTAAAAGTCATATGGCATTACTGGTTACTGCTTTGGAATCGTATGAAGGATTGATTGCTGGAAGAATTGGTAATCCTATGCTAACCAAGGAAGATTATGACCAGATTGATGCAGAGGAATTGGAGCTTATGGATATCAAATGGTGCTTAGCTAGTGTCTTGAGAATAGCTGAAAAGTTCAAAATGATTACAGGAAGAAATGATTTCTTGGATGCACATGTTTCTACTTTGGGTTTTGATAAATTTAAAGTTACTTGTTTTCGATGCAGGGAGAAAGGTCATTTCAAAAGAGAATGCAAAAATCAAGAAGCAAATGGAGCAAAGAATCCATTTGGTGGTCATGATTACTATCGGAAAGCCATATATCAACAAGTCGCTCATCAACCGCATCAACAAAAAGATTCACAAACTGCTCATGGGAAAATGATCGAAGATGCAAACAAGAAAGCTTATTATGGTATCATTGATCAAGACGATGAGAAGATGGCTGAAGGTTTTAGCTGGGACAAATACATTCCAACTGATTCCAATCTTAAAGCTTTCATTGCTCAAATTGTTCAAAAGCCAGAATTGATGAAGGAATGGATAGCAGTGTTAACTGATGAAGAGAAAAGTCAAGATGAAGAATCTGTTTCTTCTGAAAACAGTTCAACAGATACTAGTGATGATGATGAAGAAATTGAACAGATAAACATTGGAAAAACTCATTTATCTTCTGACAGTTTTGAATTTTATTTTGCAGATAAATTGAAGAAACTTAAAAAGAGAAAAACTGCAAAAGAAATGGAAGAAGTTAAGGTTGTTGTGAAGATAGTTGAAGTGGAAAAGGTAGTTGAAGTTGAGAAGATAGTTGAAGTGGAAAAGGTAGTTGAAGTTGAGAAGATTGTGGAGAGTGAAAAGATTGTTGAAATCACAAAACCTTGTCTTACATGTTTGGAATCGTGCAAACAATGTGAAGATAAAGATGAAAGGTTTAGTGAGCTTGAAAAGTTGAAAGAGAAGTTGCTGTTTGATGTAAAGAATGTGAAAGAGTCGTACGATGTTTTGAACAAAACTGTGAATAGTTTGCAGAAGACAAACTCTGAAAGAGAAGATGCTTTGACGATGATGAATGCAACAATGATGTCCAAACAAAAGGAGATAAATTACTACATTGAAGAGTGTGCTAAGTTGAAGCAGTAGTTGGAAATTGAAAAAGTTGAAAATGAAAGAATCAGACGATTACTGAAAAGTTATTCAAGTTCTGATTACTTAATTGACAGAATTTATCCAACTGTTGCAGGTTTTGAAGACAAGAAGCCGAAGAAAAAAGATACTGGTAAGAAACAGAGTGTCTGTTATAACAACTGTCCGCCTCCAATTTGGGAAGGGTATTCATCTAGAAAACCGAATGAGGAACGAGTAAAAAAGGCAGTCAATATAAAGTTGGAGTCCGAGATAACCGATGTATTACCAGACAATATTGACATCACATTCACAGCGTCCGACATAGATCATGAGTCTGAGTTAATAAAAAGGATGGTCGATCAGGTGTTAGATAAGGATGAGGAGTCCGAGTCAATGTCTGAGTCCAGGAGTTCGAGTTCGTCGGTCAGGAGATCAAAATCATCGGGAAAACGGGTTTATAGTAAAGAATTTTTGTTGTCAAAATCTAATTTGAATGATGAAACATTTGAAGTTGCATATACTTTGAATGATTCTGACAAATTATATTTTGATAAAGAATTTCCAATAAGAGGTGTTAAAACTGAAATGATCAAAAAGGTTTTCAAAATGACAGAAATTAATATTTCTGAAATAAAAGATGTAAATCTTAATGAAAAACCTAAAAAATACACCTCAAGAGTTCAACAACGTTTAAACAAGAAAAAGGGTTACAGTTCTGGTTCTGGTTTTCAAAAGAAACCAAACCATAACGGTAATTTAAAAAAGAAAGGTCTTGGATTTATTCCACCAGAAAATTATAAAAATGAGAAAATTTCTAAAACAAACACAAAATTTGTTTCAGGAACATTTGCTGAGGATGAAAAAAAGAGCTTATTTTGGAGACAGTCAAATCAGGAATTTCTTGCTGAAAAGAAGAAAACTGAAGCTCATCAGAGAAAAGAGACTTGAACCTGTTACAGATGTCAAGAAGTTGGTCACATTGCCTGGAACTGTCCTAAAGCAACCAACACAAAACAGGGAGTCTCAGAAAAACTCAAAGAAATAGTTGTTGATAAAACCAAACCACCAACTGAAAGGTTTAAAATTTTTAAAAATTCAACATATGAAGTTGGTGAGTGTTCGAAAAGGTTTTACAAGAAAAAGGGGAAATCTTGACAACCAAGCTTGGGTTGTTAAGAAATCAGATGTAAAATTTGGCAATGAATCTGAATCCACAAAGTCAGAAGAGCCACTAGTTGTTAAAAATGGTGAAAACTCAGTGCCTCCAATGGATGATGTTCATTTTCCACCATTGAGGACTGAGAACTTTAAATCAAAGGTTGGGAAAGTTGAGATCTCAAATCAATTTTATTCTGAAAAGAATGAATTTGATGTTGAGAAAACGTTTAATGGAAATGTGAAGAAGATTTTTGGGAAAATGGTCGAGGGAAAGGCAAAAGGGGTAAAAGATTTTTATGCTACAAAGAAAGCAACTTACACCCCAACTAAAACTGAGGAAGTTACACCCAAGGAAGGTCAGGCTTGGGTGTCCATATTATTTGTTTGAAAAACCTGACTTGCCGGAGCTTCCAGGTTGGTAAGTGTGGAGCAGGAATCGGCATTTTTCTTGAGAAATTCACGATTGTGATATTTCGACTTTCAAGTGGTAAATGAGGGACATTAATTTGTACTTGATTTTCTACAAGTTATATTGTTGATTAAATCTAAAATTGTTAAATTTTTCAAGAGATATTGAGAATAACAATGTGATGAACCCCTACTCTCCAAGTGGTAAAATCAACAAAACTTATTTTCCGGAAAAATCATTTTGGTTAAAACAAACTTAAGTGTTTTGAAATCATAATGAGAAAATAGTTTGTTGAAAGGGGGAGTTTCTGATTGTTTATGCCAAGGATGGCGAATTGAAGTGATTCGATATCAGTTGTCACTTTACTTGTATAGTTTGTTTTCAAATTTTTTTTTAAAATGATTTTGCATTTTAGGGAGAGTAAGAATTTTCAGAAAATCCAAAAACATTTGAAAATTTGAAAAAGCCAAAAACATGATAAAAGAAAAAAAGAGTTTTGTTGTGAAAAAGAGGAAATGATAGTACATCAGTAGACAGTTACAGTATGCTAAAGAAATGTAATGATTAAATAGCGTTAAACGGTCTCACTGATGATATACCGATAGGTTTTTACACATTTAGTAAGCTTTTTCGGGATATAAACTTAAATTCAAACTTGCTTATTTCGTGGGGAATACTACTTGGATATATAGGTAACCCCTGAAATTTCGTTTGAAGGATCCCTCTTTCTGAGATACTAGGTCTTTATGCTCAGTGATATCTGGGGTATTATCCCGGGACTTCTGATTTTGCGGAAGCAATGGCCTAGTCCCCGGAGAATACTTTACGCTTGCTTGAAATAAAAGTCTGCCCTCAGCATAAAAAATGATAAAACATTGCAAAATGCTAATCATGTGCTGTTGTAAAAAAGATCCTCTAAAGGGGAAGGGGACCCACCAAAAGTCGAATCCGTCATCTCTCTGCTGAACGGAAGTTCTGACCTGAGCTCTCACGGTTTTCGCATCTAACCCCTTACAGATATCATCTGTGGTATACTCACCTGTAAGACTGAATATTGGGATCTGGATACGGGAGTATATTCAAGAGGTGGGACACATGAATGAGTATAAGTCCTTAATACACTTAATACATATCCTGAATCAGTTGAAATTTGTGTGAGAATTAAAGTGGATCAGTATATCGGCAATCTAAGTGAATTGTTTAATTCTTAACGTGTAACTAAGCTCAACGGTACTTGTGACTTGTCAAAAATTGATATGATCCTCTTACACAAACTCACAAAAATATTGTCTGTAAATATTTCTTTACTGCATTTCATTTCATTCAAAAAAAACCAAAAAGATTTTTAGTGTGTTTTAGCATAATTTTTTGAAAAATACAAAAAGATTTTCGACAACTGATGTCGGAAAGCTGATTTTCAAAATTCCAAGTGCTAAACATGATGAGCATGTGGTGAGGGGGAGTATGTGTTCTAAATAAGAAAATATTTTGAATATGTGTTCACAAGTAGTTCATCAGAGTTTAAAATTTTTATAATCATATCTACCTCACAATAAATGTGGTGCTGTTAAAAGAATTCTATGAGTAAATTTTAAAATTGTCAAGTTGAAAATATGAAAATTTACTTTTGGGTAGAGGATGTGCAGGATAGCATGGATTCTGAAGTCTGAGTATAGAGCCAGGACACAATCCTGATCCTGTGAAAGCCAGATTGCAATCAACATCCGAAGAAAGATTATTTGTCCGAGGGGAGTATGTTGGTGCTGAATAGAAAAAGAAGATTGAAGAAGTTTTACACTGTCAAGATACTTCAGAGAGCGATCAGACTGATAAAGACTGAAGATGTTGAAGACTCGACACTTAAGACTCGTCAACATCCGAGGGGGAGTCTGTTGGTGCATACGTCTGTCGACTTTGTCTTGTATCAAGTCTTGCATTGTTCATGGCACGAAGATCGAGAAAATAAGATAAAAGTTAATTCCGCTTGAAGCTAGTAATTCCGCTTGAAGAGGACATCTGGTAATTCCAAGCGGAATTAGTCATGTAATTCCGTTTGAACTAGCTGATTTCACTTGAGTTGGCTGATTTCGCTTGTATTGTGATTCCGCTTGAGTCATGTTCAAGCGGAATTAGAATGTCTATATATAGGAGTGTTTCCGGTTTATTTGAAACGGAATTAGTGTGTGTGTTTCCGACGGCAAAGCTCTGTCGAAGTGTCTTCAGAACTGTAATCATATCAGAATCAATATACAAGACAGTTTTAATGAATATCTTGCTGAATTCAACTCATCATGTCTGTTTCCGCCTTTCATTTTGAGTAGAACGCCTCTGATCGACTCGTCTCGGGTCAGCACAAGATCCTAAAAAAACAAGGCAACAAAGACTGACCACGGGGCCGTGCCCAGCTGGGCATGGGGCGTGGTCAGTGGCTTGCACAAAAGACAAACTTGTAGAAGCTTCCACGCCCACTACGGGGGCGTGCCCAGCTCAACACGGGGCGTGGTCAACCCTAAGATACACAGAATCTTGATAGTACAACAAAGAGTTGACCAAGGGGCCGTGCCCAGGAGACACGGGGTCGTGTGGGGCCCTCTGCTGACACTTGCAATTAATGAAGGAAGAGAAGATGCTGGACATGGGGTTGTGGCAAGAGCTCTATTCTGGCTATAAATAGGGGTGTTTGGTTCTCTTGAAAGGCATCCCTGGCAAACCACTACTCTCCCACTTTGCCATCACTCCACCACCACTACAACACCAACACCCACCACCATCATCCATCATCAATCTTTAGAGTGTGTAGTAGTCTCAGGATCCAAGATTGATTGTAAGGGTTTTTGCCAATCAAAGGCCATGTTTCGTTAAGCCTCTTACATCACTTGGTGAAGACAAGTCTTTTTTGTATTTCTTTTGATTTTTAATCTATCGGCACTTTTTATTTGGGTTTGTATTAATGACTTTAATGACTAGTAATATAAGGTGAATTTTCTTTATCATTTTCTCGTGGTGTCTTGAGGTTACTTTACTGTCTATATAAAATAAAAGATGTCACCATTCGTGTCTTTACGGTCTATATAAAGGCGCGTTGACTACCTGGTCTGGGGTTAGGGGGATGGTTTGGTAAAGTTCTTTTCTCGATCAGCGTATAGATCCTGCGAGGACCTGGTTCAAGCTTACTGGGACCTCCTTCAATACCCACTGGTATTGGATGGCGGGGGTGCGAATTGCTTAATCCCTCATATGTAAACTACTATTAATACTTTAAACCAGCTTCTTTAGATTGTATCCTTGTTGACTCAAACCACTTAGCCGAGGGTAATGTCACTTTCAAAATAGGGGCCTACCACTTTTCGCATTAATAACTTACTTAATTGTCTTTCAATATTCCGACCCTTTGGGATTGTATCCCTGCTGACTCAAACCACTGGGTTGAGGGTAACGTCACCTTCAAAAGAGGGGCGTACTACTATAACTAAGATAATCTCTCAAAAAGTCCGAAAGTGCGAAAATCATCAAAGGATACATTAAAAACGAGTCGGATCCAAGTGATTCTATCTTGTCTATTTTTTTTTCATTTTATTTATCTTTTCATTTTTAGTTTTATTTTCGTGTTTCAAAACTTTTCTCAAAAATTTAGATCGATTAGACGTTGAGGATAAACCGGTACTAAAAGCTCTTGTGTCCTTGGATGACCTTGGTATCTTACCAACACTATACTACGCTCACGATGGGTGCACTTGCCCAAGTGTGTATTTAGTGTTAGTATAATATCGTGATTTATAAATTTAAAACTTGAATAATGCGTAAAATGAGCTTAAAATATTAATAAAAATATATCACACCGAACGCACACCAAGTTTTTGGCGGCGTTGCTAGGGACACAAGGATTTTAAGAAAGTTTAAAATCAACGGCCTAATTATTTTTATTTATTTTTCTATTTTTTTAAGATTTTTCTTAATTTTTTCAGTTTCTGCAGAACTCAGCACGTGTCGTGCTCAGCCAGACACGGGGCCGTGTCCATCATCGTTACTGGTAATCCTGTTTTAAGTCAGGCAGTAGCTGACTACGGGGCCGTGCCCACTTGCCACGCCCCCGTGTCCACCCCAGTTGCTTAAAACAGAACCATAAGATCCCGACGGTTGGTAAATTCTGACAAAAATATGAGTGATATTGATTATTTTTACTTTCGCCACTCTTACGGTAAGTGGTGTCAAATATGTGGTGGATTCCATGAAGATTTAGAATGTTTTCTTTCTAAATTGCGAACCCCACTATTTAGACCCATCGTTTTCCTGTAATCACCTTAAGATGGGCGAAAGTAAAAACGATCACTATCTCTCGCCCGAATGCCCTCAACCATCTCTTTCAACCGACATAACCTCTGAAGAATTATGTCGACTCGAAGAAATAATTCTCCTAAAATTAAAAGAAATATATCTTGAGATGAAAACGAGGTATTCATCACAAGACATCGATCAAGGAGAATTGTTGGGGTCGCATTCGGATTCTACCAACATCGACGATACCAAAAGTACCTCAACCTCTTGTGAAAACATGAGCGATAGTCATCCCTGTGTCGATTGTGCCGTGAAGGACTCTCCATTGGCTCCCACCGATGCGCTCATTGACCTGAGCGATTCGACATATACCTTCTTTAACAAGAGCCCGGATAAGGGGAATAAAGGTTGGTTTCGCCCACCGGTATTTAGTTTAGGTTTTACCTTTTCCGATAACCTCTTGTGTTCTTGTTTAAATCAAGAGCAATTAAGGTACCTTAGACACTTTGGTGTTGTATCCTCCAGTAAGGAACCGCCCGATCCGAATAAAAACCTTAAAATAAGATGCCGTTTCATAAAAACTCTAGCCAAGGGGTCGTGCTCAGGTCAACACGCCCCGTGCCCACCTTAATTCTGACCACGGGGTCGTGTCCAGGCCAACACGCCCCGTGCTTATAATACAGACAAAATGTGTCAGAACCTTGTCTGACCACGGGGCCGTGTCCAACCGACACGGGGCCGTGGTCAGTGTGCTGTCATTTTCTATAAAGTCAGCCTTGTTCCTGCACATTTGGATCCATTCCAAAGACAAAGATTTGTTGGGATCTTCACACATACCTTAAATGGTATATTCCAAAGAAGGTTTCTCACCAACCATCTTGCGTTTGCCACTTTTGTCACTTACATTCTTCTCCAAAACTCCTCAACCTCCATTAAAGCTTGAAACATTCATAACTTAAAGCTTTATTGTAATGTTTTAACCAAGGAATCTTATTAAACATAAGTTCTATAACACTGTTTTAAGTTATTTATGTTCAAGAATGTTTCAAAATACAGAAAAATAATTTAAAACAATAATATTCCTTGATTCAAAAACCTACAGAGGTGTGACCATGGGGTCATGCCCAGCGGGCACGGGGCCGTGGCCGGAGTGTCAGTTTCATATTTTTGAAATTTTCGTCTTGCTTTTTTAGAATGTCAAACCAAAATAGTTGAACATCTTCAGCTCACTCAAGAAACAGTCGAAGGGGGAGATGACCGTCAATAGAAGCTACCCTTGTCCGATACGTGTGTGCATTAAGGGAAGCACTTGATGAAATGACATCGGTGGAGGAGTTCCTCATTGACCACATCAATTACTTGACGGTGGGGGCTGGAAAATAGCTTTAAAGAAATCAATCTTATGCACCAAAGGTTGAACATTCTTGCTATGCCACCCATGGAACCAATCTTCCCACAAGAATATTGGAACTTGGAACAAGAAGTTGTCAACCCAACCGGATGGGATGACATTCCTCCGGAACCTCCTCTAGACGCATTACACGAGTTTTCGGTGGATGTCGCACCTCACCCATAAGAGGTTGTGGACAATGAGACCGTCTTCCTTCTCCCTCGGGAGATTGAGGAGTGGCTCAATGATGTTTGAGGAGCACCCTCCGGGTTGAAGTTCTAAAGAGCCCTTATCAACCGAAAAAATCATTTTTTGGGTTTTTGTTGTTCTTGTCATGAAAACATCTAGCGTAGAACTTCTTCATGGTTTAAATTTCTTGCATTCTAGGACCTACCTATCTATCTAAAATTTTAGTTTGTAATTTTAATTTTAATTTTTAGGACCTATGTATTTTGCACTCTTAATAAGGGATGGTTTAAGTTATTCTGTGGTGTTTGGATGTTTTATAATGGTTTATCACACTCAAAAAGATGCAAATTGCCAAGTGAACGTTAAAACCATACCCTATGCATGAAAACAGAGCCTTCCGTTAACTTTTCCAGCATTACAGCATGTGCAGCACAGGGCCGTGCTCAGCCCAACACGTCTCGTGCCCAGGCTCTGCGGAAAATTGTCCCACATGTAACCGACCACGGGTCGTGCTCGCTGAACACGCCCCGTGGCCAGCTTTCTGTTTAATATTGATACTGACAATCTGACCACGGGGCCATGCCCGGACCACATGGGGCTATGGCCAGACGCCCAGTAATAGAAAAGTTAGTTTTTCAACACCTTTTACACATTTGAATAAACCTAAAAACTTATTTTTGGGACACATTAAGGACAATGTGTAATTTAAGTGTGGGGTGATGCTAAAACCTTGAATCTTGCAAGTCCTAATAACAAGCCTTACACAAAACTCTATTGGAACCGCTAATCACCCCAATTTTTTTTCAAAATTTTCATTTTTTTACTTGTCTTGGTTTAAATCGGGAATAACAAGTTCTAAAAAGGTTATATTTTTACAAATATACAACCGATAGCGTTGTGATAAAAAGAACCAAATAAGAAAATTATGAAAAGTCATGACAAATCTAATTAAAATTTGATTATATATACTTGATCACATTATAAACTCATTCCCACAACAAGTGAGTTTTGAGCCTTTATTGAGCATACATGTAGATATCTTTAAACTAAATGCTCATTTTTCATTTCTTGTGTGAATAGCCGCTTGGTTCTTATGACTCTAGAACTTGCCAAGACGATTCATTCCCGGTCCTTACCAACTTGAACCCAAGTAAGTAAATGATAGATCCATTAGGACTAATCCATTTTCCTTTCAACACCATTATTTTTCAACTTTTTTATCACCTACCCAAAATCCCCCAAGTTAACCCCTTTGAGCCTAAATCTTTTCATTTCAAAACCCACAAAACAAACACCCTTTACCCACCAAAACCTATTTCTTTTTAAACCCCTTTGTTTTAGTAAAAAGCTCGGTCATCTTGTGACATGAAAAAAAAATGAAAGTCTTGCAATAAACAAACAAGTTCCTCAAAGAAATCTTGTTTGAATGTGCTTAGTTTGAATAAAAGTCACAAAAACAAAGAGTTTTACGACGGCCGACACTATTTACGCTTTTCGCCATTTTTACTAACCACTAACCAAAAACCACCTACCCTTAGCCTAAGCCTAACCCTTCCCCAAGTCCTCTTGATATTTACAAAGGTTTATAGTTAAAAAGGAGGAGGTTTGATCGCTTGACAAGCATATAGTAGAAGTAAGTTCCATGCCGGTCTCGAGTGTCTCACAAAAATACACAAATCGGCCGAGTGTTGAGTGATCTCCCGTGAGGTATGTGAACTTGTATGTAAATGGAATTTTAAAGAGGCATGTTATGCCCAAATAAATAATTTTTCTTATAAAATGTTCTAAATAAATCATGACGAATAGGATTGTAAATAAAATAAAAATAAAACTCAATAAAGATCTTGGATTCCCAACACTCAAGGTAAGCCCAAAACTTCTCCTCTACCTCTTCCATTTGGGTGTGTAAGCCACATATTAAAGAGTTTTGCTTGATGACAAGCAAAGATTCAAGTGTGGGGGTATTTGATGTGTGCAAAATGAAACATATAAATTACATCAAATGAGGCATAAAACTAACCTTTTTTAGTACTTATGTTAGAAAAAGCGTGTTTCTTTCTTCCTTTTGAATTTATAGGACTAAACGATCTTAAAAGAACAAAAGGAGCATATAAGCAAAAACAAGGCAACAGAGACTGACCACGGGGTCGTGCCCAGCTGGGCATGGGGTGTGGTCAGGGGCCTTCACAAAAGAAAAACATGTTGAAGCTTCCACGCCCACCACGGGGGCGTGCCCAGCTCAACACGGGGCATGGTCAACGCGAAGATACGCAGAATCTTAATAGTACAACAAAGAGTTGACCACAGGGCCGTGCCCAGGAGACACGGGGTCGTGTGGGGCCCTCTGCTAACACTTGTGTAGGATCGTGTTCTGACCCGAAACGAGTCGATCAGAGGCGTTCTACACAATATGAAAGGCGGAAACAGACATATTGTGTGTGATTCAGCAAGATATTCACTTTAACTGTTGTTCTGATTAACTTGGCAAAGTTTTACAGTGAAACAACACTTCGGCAGCACTTCGACTCCGGAAACACACATACATGAAATCCTCAAACGAAATCAGGACTCATCTATATATAGGCCAGCTAATTTCGCTTGAACATGACTCAAGCGGAATTACTTTCATGCGGAATTACGGTTTCAAACGGAATTAACAAGCTAATTCCGTTTGAAATGACATGATCATTTCAAGCGGAATTACATCTTATAATTTCGTTTGAACTTGCCTTTTAACCTATTTTTGACAGTTTTCTCGTTTTTCGTGCCCTGATATACCTAATACAATACAAGACTCGATACAAGACGAAGTCGACAGACGCATGCACCAACAACTTGCAAATAATGAAGGAAGTGAAGATGCTGGCCATGGGCCTTGCCCACTGGACACGGGGCCATGGCAAGAGCTTTGTTCTGGCTATAAATAGGTATGGTTGGTTCTCTTGAAAGGCATCCCTTGGCAAACCACTACTCTCCCACTTTGCCACCACTCCACCACCACTACAACACCAACACCCACAACCATCATCCATCATCCGTCTTTAGAGTGTGTAGTAGTCTCGGGATCCAAGATTGATTGTAAGGGTTCTTGCCAATCAAAGGCCATGTTTGGTTAAGCCTCTTACATCACTTGGTGAAGACAAGTCTTTTTTGTATTACTTTTGATTTTTAATCTTTCGGCACTTTTTATTTGGGTTTGTATCAATGACTTTGATAACTAGTTTCTTATGTTAAAGGTGTCTTGAGGTTACTTTACTGTCTATATAAAGTAAAAGATGTCACCATTCGTGTCATTACGGTCTATATAAAGGCGCGTTGACTACCTGGTCGGGGGTTAGGGGGATGGTTTGGTAAAGTTCTTGTCTCGTTTAGTGTATAGTTCCTGCGAGGACCTGGTTCAAGCTTACTAGGACCTCCTTCAATACCCACTGATATTGGATGGCGGGGGTGCGAATAGCTTGAAACCCTCATATGTAAACTACTATTAATACTTTAAACCGGCTTCTTGGGATTGTATCCTTGCTGACTCAAACCACTTAGCCGAGGGTAACGTCACCGTCAAAAGAGGGGCCTACCACTTTTCACATTAATAATTTACTTAATTGTCTTTCAATATTCTGACTCTTTGGCGTAACACCTATATTATTTAATTGGGACTTTAATATAAAATACGCATTTTAAAAGATAATACTTCATTCCTAAAGTTATACAAAACAAAAGTTTACATGATAACCGTATTCAAATTAACTACCAACTAATTTTTAACATCCCAAAACTTCAAGTTAAGTGATTATAACATAAAACATTGTTTTCAACAAGATTAGACAAGCGTGGAAGCTTCAAAAGATAGTGTTCGGTTCTTGAATTGTTGCTTGATCGTCATCTGAGCATGATCAACATCACCTAAGGTCAAAACGACATCAAATGTTAGTTTTGATAATGTTAGAATGGGTATAAACAAGTTCTGAAATTAAACAATGAAATCGAAACAAAATTCTGCACATTTGGGTCTGTCGCGCCCCGCGACGGATCCCATGCTAGCCTTCGCGGCCCGCGACTGACGTCGCGTTGCGCGACGTTGTGCCATGTTTGGTGTCGCGTGACGCGACACCCTGTTTTTCACAGTCTGTTTCTTGTTTTGAGCTGCAGATTCCCTGCTCTTAAGTTTGGCACAATTCTAGCTTCAAACATTCATAACTTTTGATCCGAAAGTCCGTTTTAGGCGATTCTTTTTCTTATGCGTCCGTAATAAAATTACCAACACGTCTATCATAATCATTGTGTCAAAAATAGAATGTACGGGCTGGAAGTCTATAAATGCATAATGTATTTATTTGACCTGTATAGTTTTGCACTAATTTAACCCCTAACAAATTTTATGACCGCAAGGCGTATTTACCCCAACATCCGGGGCTTACGATCACCGGCGTTTCATTACCAAATCTATGGTTTCGCGCTCTTGTGATCCGTCATCGCCAGATGCTATTCAAAACATACTTTTACTACATACTAAACAATTATTCGACCCGTTTGTCTCATTTATGGAATCCTCCATTTCTAATGACTACCAAACGTTTCTCTAAGCTAATTTGATTCGTTCAATTAGGTAGTGATCATCATCACCTCAACTAGTACATTTCCTTATTCTAGAATACAACTACGAATGATTTCAATATCAAATTTGCATAATGTAATGAAACAAGTTACATACCTTCAAAGCACGCCCTTCAAACGCGTGTCACCACCGGCTTGTCCACTTGACACTCCGGTTTCCTTTCCTATAGAGTTCAACCACAACCCGTTTAGAACTCTTTGCTTAACATATAATGCATAGTTTGCCATAATTCTACAAACACGCGCTTTAGCTTAAATTTCTAGTTTTAAGCCTTCTTTTAAGTATTTTCTCAAACACCTTAAGGGCATATTTTCTCACAATTTATTATTAAATTCAATTCTTGTCTGTTGGCCAAGATTAACATTATCTAGGAAAGTTCACATCAATTTCAACATCAACAAATCATAAATTACTTCATAGAATTCAGATTACACTAGAACAACAATCATAACCCTAGTGTTTATCATGTTTCTACAAAACCCATTAATCACCTACAATGGTGATTATGAATCTCACAAGTATTAAGAAAAATTCCAACAAGAAATTGACTAGGGTTTATCCTTAGACACTATTTCATTCCTATTTCATCTAAGCAAGCATCATGCATCATCAAATTCGAATTTCAAGTATTGATTCAGAATTTTAATTGGAATCATTCAACGAAATTTCACATACCTTATGATCCCTTTACTAAGGAGATCACCAATCTATGCTCGGATTTTGTTTTGGAACAGATTTGTGCCTTCAATTTGTGAATTTTGTGTGAGTTAGGGTTTTGGAGATGTCTGGTCGCCCCCTCCTGTGTTCTATTCGATCCACACACACCAGTGTGTGTTGGATTTTTAATTTTTTTGTTTTTAATAAAACTTATTTCACATTTGGAACTTTTAACCCTCTTACTTTCATGAGGTTTTTATTTTAAGTGTTTTTAACACTCTAACTTATTATCACTAAACTCTTATCTAACTAGGTTAGTTTTATTCCTAGTTAGTTTATTTCATTTAATATTAACGTCGGATTTATAATAAAAGGATTTATATTTTAGGGGTGTTACATTTGGGATTGTATCCCTGCTGACTCAAACTACTGGGTTGAGGGTAACGTCACCTTCAAAAGAGGGGCGTACTACTATAACTAAGATAATCACTTAAAAAGTCCGAAAGTGCGAAAATCATCAAAGGACACATTAAAGACGAGTCGGATCCAAGTGATTCTATCTTGTCTATTTGTTTTTTCATTGTATTTATTTTTGCATTTTTCGTTTTATTTTGTAGGTCCCGTTTTTCCGGTGAGGATCGATAACGAACACCTATCCTTGTTTATCATGAACACGGTAACGGGTGCGGAATCCCCGTGACGGTGCAAACCAAACAAAGTGTAAAACACACGCGTATAATCAATGATACACACTCTATTGATTAAACGGGATGAAAACCGAGAACAAACATATACAAACAATGTTTAAAGACTCTCTCTCAAAGTCTCACAGCTCATCATCAGTTTCACATGGATGAATCATACAAGCCACAATTTCCCATCTATCAACCGATCAAGTTTACTCTTGATCCTGACACCAACACTTGCAGATACAAGCTTGTGTAGCAGCCTCTGAGGGTCGTAGATAAAATCCCTTTGATGCCTATGCAGCAGGATTTTCTTGAAGACATGGCATTATGGTGCTACGACTCGGATACTCATGAAGCTGTAATTGTGTTTAGAGATAATCGTGCAAATTACCGGATGTTGGATCCGATGTGGATCGTCAACATGTCTGAGGCTGACATCAGCAGATTATATCGTCATGATATTTTCTATGAAGATCAGGACGCACGTCAAGCTTGCTACTACCGGGGCATACATTCGGGCAGTTCGTGGTCCGAACAACACTGAGATGGAAGATTAGAAGACCGAAGACGAGTAACAGACAAGGGGGAGTTTGTTGATGCATTTTTAGTGTCTGTAACTAGTCTTGTTTAACGATGTATTTTGTACGGTCTTTTATTAATTATCGAGTATGTATTTGATGTCGACCAAGTCGGATATCCTCCTATCCACTTGTGTCTGACTTGTTTGTCTCCGTTTAATATGTAATGCTATTCGAACAATGCATGTTGCATACAAAGGGTAGAATGGTCATTATAAGTTGTTTATATGTTGCTGTTGTTACTGTCTGTTTGCAAAAACAACCACAACAGTTGCAGACCTCGACGAAACAGGTTTGTTTCGTCGAACACATCATGACGAAACAGACCAATGTCCATTATGTCTGTTTCACCGACAGTCATGACGAATCACACTTGATTCATCGTCTGTTGGGCTGCTTCAAGCCCAATGTTTAGCCCATATTCTGTTTCGCCGAGACACCTTGTGTTTCATCGACTGTTGGGCCCAGGGGCTATATAAACACATCTGGTTTCACTTAGAAACCAGATGAGAGCATAACAGTAAAGAAACTCTGTCAAAATTCTGTTAAACTGTGTTTGTATCAGTTTGTAATCGGTTCTCATCCCGTTTAATCAATCGAGTGTGTATCATTGATTATACCGTGTCGTTATTGTTTTACATGTTTGATTTGGCATAGTTACGTGGATTCCGCACACGTAACCGTGTTTGCTATAAACAAGTGATTTGGTTCATTATTGATCCTCAGATTACGGGACCTACACCAGTCACTCTTACCTGGGAACTCTTGGGGTGAGTGTCCACTTATAGGCTAAAGCATGTCTTCGCGATACATTAATATAGCCCGCTTACTTTGATTAGTCACCGTCTTAATTGTTTGCCTTAGGTAACAAACAAATGATCACGATTCTTATGCATTGTCATTCTGTTATGATTAACCGTTAACATTTCGCTTGCTTCCTCCTATGTCTTTCATTTCCTTTAGGATGTCTCCTCATCGCCACGACACTCAGACATACGAGCAGGCTACCAAATTTGCCGAGCGAATAGGCGAAGTAATCCTGAAGACTGTTGAATTAGCTATTGCCATGTCTCGTCTCCAGGATGAAGCTACCCAAGAATCACCACAGGTAGCAGAAGCCAAGCCTTCACCAAAATCGAAGAAACGTAAAGCTTCAAAGGATCCCGCAGCCGTGCCACCAAATCAAGCAGAACCTAGCCAGGTGGCAGCACCACCAGCCAAGAAGTCGTACTTGGGAACTGCTCCCTTGTGCAATCAATGCAATGGTCATCATCCAGTTCAAACACCATGTTTCAAATGTACCCACTGTGGACGATGGGGACAGTTGGTCAAAACATGTCGTTATGCGATCCAAAATAAAACTGTTACAGATCCTACTGCTGCTCAAGCAGATCCAACACGAGCTCGTTTTCCGCCTGGTACTTGCTACATCTGTGGCGAGATGGGTCATTTCAGGAACAAATGCCCAAAGTTTGTCAATGCAAATCTGACCCACGGATGAGCATTTGGCTGATTAGAAGATGCTGCTGCTTTGAATAATTTGAATCTTATGCTTTTGTTTCTTTTTTGAATTCTGAAACAACCGGTTTTGTTTATAAATAAATCTTTGTTCACAATTCTGATGTACAAATATAGTTGCATGTGTGTATGGCATACCCCTACGATACCTACACCAAAGAACCATATTTGTAGTTCTCTCGTTCATGTGATCGCTCATGATTTCCTCGAAAATTCTAAGTGCTCGTTTCATTCTAAGAAACGAAGTACAGAAAATAAGTGACATTTTAAGTAATCACTTTTAAATCCTTGGTTTGATAACTAAGGGTATTCTTCGATCTCATACCCATATCATTACATTCTAGTTTTTATAACAACATACATAGTATAGATTTTCAAAACAACCTTCATGATTTCAAAATATTTCATATAGTTTGAAAACGATTTTAACACAGTACATTTACTTAATATATCAAGTGCATGATTTCAAAAAGCATTATTCATGTTTTCAAAAATCTTATACATAATTACAAAATCCATCTCGCATGATTTTAAAACATTTTATAAATATATTTACCTGATACACCTACCTTACGATTTTAAAAGTATTATGTAAGATTTCAAAAACATTAAACATATTTCTACAGAACCCCATGCATAGTTTTTGAAAAAGCATTCTGCTCGTATTACCCAACCTTCAAATTCTGCTTCATATGTCGCCTTAGCATATCTAGCACCTCAACTTCATGATGATTCTACCTCGTGTGTCTACTTAAGCACGTCTAGTGCAAGGTTTTGAAGCGTCTCCTGCTATTCGAATTCCAAAATCCATATAGGATCTTCTTATCTTCATAATTAGATCCTTGAGGATGATTATCGCTCAAATCGGAGCCCTTGATTGGATTCTTTGTTCGTTTTAATACATACATTACGATCCAATAAGGACAAAGCCGAATTCCTATTAAGATCTTCCTATCTTCATAGTTAGATTCTTGATATGTTTAAAGTGCCAAATGAAATCCACGGATTGGATTCCTGGTGTGCTTTAAATACCCGTGTCCAAAGATAACAAATTGAAGGTCAAAATTAAACAATTATGCGATTACGAGATTATGTGTTTATGTGTTTTCTTTTATGTTTTTGTGTGATCCGATTTTTCGTTATCCAAATCCTCGTAAAATCTTCCATATCTCCATGTGAAGGATTCATAGTAGGATATTCAAAGGTACTACCTTAAATCCTTAATAGGGGCTTCTACGTAATAGTTAAGACCCTTGGATTATATAGTACCATTCCATGATTCGAAAGAGACCCTTTGAGTGGTCTAGTTAAAAAGATTGATTTAGAATCTGGTTAAGAATGGCATGTGATGATATAACTGAAAAGACTCCTTGGTGGTCTATTTAAATAAATCATTTATTGATTTAATTAAAGGGACCCTAGGGTGGTCTAGTCACACTCATCACAGGTTTGTTCATTTGGTTTTCCCCTACACATTTTAAAAATGCACTGTGCGGACTATGCAAGGAATTACGTAATTATGGACGCGTACATAATTATGAAATTCAGTGCACAGGAACCCTAGTAAGATTTATCATGTGTAAGAACCTATAGTGGCAACAATAACGAAACGTGAACAATGTAATTGAGGTACGGTGGACGCACCAATGGTGCTTCATATACTTGTATATAAGTGTCCCTCTTACATTGCAAGCATGACGTTATTTAAAGTTACTAGAAGTTCAGAACCCTAACCAGTGTTGTTTAAATCTTTTCGACTTCATGTTTCGGGCTCTCACAAGTTTCCTATAAATAAATTTTGGGACGAAATTTCCTGAAGTAGGGGAGATTGTGATATCTGTGCCTCCACGGCCATCAAACAAATACCAAACTAATGAAATATTGTGTTTCATACTTGGGATTTGTATAAATATGTGTATCATTTGCACATATCAATTCTCGTTCGATTTCGAGCTCTAAATCGCTTTCTTGAAAGTTATACGCGAACTGATGCGTAAACGTAATCAATTTAACGCGACAAACACTCCGGAACAGTGAAATAGGCTTAACATACCTTAAATAACCTTTACATAACTTAGAAATAAGTTTTGGAGGGTTTGGTGTGTCGAAATCAAGTTTATTCGCTTACAGGGACTAATTTCGACAAACTGCGAAAGTATGCCGATTCGTACTGTAACGAACCATCCGGAATATGATCATAAGTTAAACATGCCCTAAATATCCTTTACAAAGTTTAGAAATAGGCTTTGAGGTGTTTGGTGCGCAAAAATAAACTTATTTGATCAACAGGGACTAAAAGCGTCAAAAAGTGCCCAAATGACCAGATTCATTGTATCTAGTCCAATTTTGATGTTTTGATGGTTTGATGGTTTTGATCATAGTTTTTCAATACCATTTGATGGATTTTGCTTGTTTTTGATGTTCCCATGGTTTAGAAAACCATGTGCCCACTTGTAAGGTCAAGATCAAAGCACGATTTGCGAGAAACGATCCTATCGGTTCTCCGAAATCTATAAATACCCAAGCTCCCATTCCATTTTCCTCACACCTTGATCTGATTTTATGCTCTAAGTTAAAGCTTTATGCTTCATACCTGAGTATTTAGATCAAGTTCTTCCTAGCTTGGACCCGTTGTAAGTTTCTTTCATGCTTTTATGCGTTTTTAAGCACGAAAGTCAAACTGTGTTTGACTTTCTGCTTTGACCAGTATTTGGTCAACACGAAGTTCATTTGAACTTCGCAATGTGAGCGTAATCACGATGGTTATAGCCCCTTGTGACTATACCTACTGATTACCACGTTGATTAGGTGTAGTGACGAGTCATAGTTTCGGTCAAAATGCGTATTCATGCGTATTTTGCAACCAAACTATTCTTGGGTATCAAAACCTTTTGTTTTGATATCAAACTTGTTTTCTAACTTCGTGCCGTTTGGTCGATCGTTAGGATCCGACCGAACATGTTTTGTGACCATAGTTGTATAGGGAATAACCTTTCCGAGGTTATACCTTATGGTCACTTCGTTTAGTTAGTTGTATGATAGGTAATTTATATGCCTTAGGAAAATGACCAAAATGCCCTTTTTACGTATAAATTCATTTTAAGAATATGTAATCTAAATTTTATATCTAAACTAATTAGGTAACATTATTAGACATATTAAGGCATATAACACTTGTCATAGGACTAGTTAGGCAGTCCGAACGCGTTTTACGCGAACGACGCGTTAGAGTAGCGTAAGCTACCTAAATGGATCGTAATGGGGGAGCACTTAGGTTAGGTTTCGATTTAGTATGTAGGCTTTGTTAAACCATGTCATATGAGTTCCAATACTCATTTGGTTTACGAAACCTCATCCTATCCGATCTTCCGATTTAGGTCCGGTTTATTTACATAGTTACTTATATTAGGTGCCGATTGATTTCCGTGATCCCTCTAGCTTTGCTTGGTTGTTATTCAAGACTTCTAAGCATTCTCAAGTGAGTACATAGTTCCCCTATTTTACTGTTTTCGATTGTTTTGGGGTGATTCATATGTGTTAAATGATTTCGATGTTTTTAACAATGGTTTCGAAAATGATTAAAATGGTTTATATTAAATTAATAACGATTTCGATAATGTGAATAAACTTGTTGGGCGTAATTACATAACGAATAACATTCAATAGTTTTGGCCGAACCGACAAGTATTAGGTTATGGTACCATAGGATCTGACAAATCCCGTTATCAGACTGCACGCATGTTTATGTGTGGGTTAGGTGGGTAACGACTGAATCTGTGATTGTTAATTTACCCTTTGGTGGTTTATTAATGCGAGTTTCGAGATAATCGAGTCACGAAGGTTTGGATGTTATTAGCGAGACGACCAAAAGTAGTTTTCACAATTTAAAACGAGAATGATTTAAACGACTAAAGCGATTTTTAACGAATTAAACGATTTGGGTAAACGATTGGGTTTGGTTAGTGTTTAGATAACGGGACGGGTCTAATGTGATGAAAACATGGTAGATACGCCGCTGGTACTTCTTATATATAAGTGTTTTCATCATATTACATACCGTGGCGTTATTTAGTTCACCTGGGTAAACGATTCTGAAACGATGTCACACAATGATGTTTTCTGAATAATATAAACCATACGAGTTTTATTAACGAGTTTTTACGAGATGTTTTACAATTTGATTTAATTAAATAAATGTTTTGGGTTAAGAATCATGGCTACGAGATTTTATAAATTATAACCAACTTGATTTGAGTTGGTTAATTATGTCGCAATACTATACTTTTCAAAACAAGGTTTTTAATTAAGTATTGCAACATGTAAACTAGCCATGATTCCGACACTCTCATAAACCTATGTGCTCGCCAGCATTCCTTTGCTGACTTTGTTTTTACATATGTTTCAGGTGTTGTTGAATGATGTTGATTGCTAGGTTGCATGCTCACATAGGACTGGACGAGGCCTTAGTGACTTAATAACAATGATAGACTATGTTTAACTTGTTTGTTTAGATTTCAAGATGATGTAAATGGTTAATCTTTAAATAAAACGAAACTTCAAATTTCCATGTGTTATGAAACAATGATTCTGCCACGACACTCCCCGACGTTTCCGCCGCGATTTGTTGTTTTACGAGGTCGGGGTGTGACAAAAGGGGGAGCAGCTGAAGCTGAAGACAGATCCGTGAGGAGTCTGTTCGAGCAAGAGGGAGTCTGTGGTTGCTGAAGATGTCAAACCTTCAAGAAGACTCAGAGAGAGAGAGAAAAGACAAGATGCTACGAGATTGACTGCAGCAATATCCCAGGGGGAGTCTGTGAGTGCACTAATGTCTATCGCCTCCGTCAATCCAAACCGTAGCAGAAAACTGTTAAAGACATGGTTTTATGATGATAAATATAGGAATAGTCAAGGTGGCATTATTGTAATTACTTTAATCTTCTTTTAGAAGCCTTACCTATAAATAGGAGGCTTAGGGTTATGTTTTAGGACTTTTATGCTCATTTGTGACTTGGAAGCTTTGAAGCCAGAGAGAGAGTCTAGAGAGAGAAAGTAGCAATGGTGATTGTCACACCCCGATATTTCCACTTATTACCGGTGGGCCCGGTGGGGAGTATCGTGACGTAGTTGATATCATCAGAGACAATTAATCACAGTTTAATGCACAGCGGATGTCTAAAAGTAATTTATACAAACCGAGTTGAAAATAACATAAAATATTACACAACGGATTGTTGTGGATCCACAGGCGGATCAAAATAAAATAAGTAATGTTCAACAGACTTAAAGTGATAAAAGCTTGCAAGACTCTTTATTTAATCACTCAGGAGTTCCAGCCCATTACGCTTAGTACCTGCACTTAACCTTTTTTGAAAATACGTCAGTTTACACTGGTAAATACAATTAACTGACTCTTTTTAAAATTATTTATAAAAATTGATTTGGATGCTCAAGGCATAAAATCTTTTATAACTTGGGATAATTATTTAAAATAATCTTGTATACAGTTTTACATGTTTGTCGTCCATTCGGGACTCGGTTAGAAGAGCCGGATTAGATTAATAGACACGCTACAAGTATAAGCCCACAAGAGAGTGAGATACCGTTTATACATACGCAACTGTCAGGTGTATGCCTACACCCCGTGCTTAAGCCGTGGCCATTTCTAATAAATGAGCCGAGGATATCCAGGACATGGTCATTAACCCCCCCTAAAGGCATTGCATCAAACAAAACAGATTAAAACAGGTTAAGTAAATGTATTAATCACAATCCGATTTAAATAACTACATACCCGACCAAGCGGTATTATTATAATACCGTATCCCAAGCTCGTATAACGGAAAATAAGTTAAAAGTATTTACCTGAGTAAAATATAATTTTAATCTCAGCCGTATAACAATCAGCAAGTGCAAATAGCTTTTGCTAGGCTCCTAAATCTGGAACGAAGGTTTTAATAACCTATTAGATTCCTAAAGGGTCTTACTTAAGTTTAAACTTAGACCGGTTAGTTTTAATGAAAGGTTTACGGTTCAAAACGCAAGATTAAGCGAAGACCGGATTAGAATGTGATTTAGAACCTACAAGTATGAAGACTTGTATAATATGGGTAAACTAAAAACATTCTGGATTTTGAAGTAAAAATGATAAGGTTTGACTCGTTTCGGTTAATTTATGCAAACTAGTTACATAAACCGTACCGAACGCGAATATGCATAACGGGTAACCAAATGAGTCATGTGCAGGTTCCACAAGTTAATATGCTTAAAATATGTTATGATATCAGTAGGATATCTTCCATTATGCCAAAAACGAATTTAAAACCAAATTAAGCCCCGTAAGGGTATTTTGGTCATTTTAAAGTTTATAAAAGAGGTTAAATAGCAATCTGAGGTTCTGGTCTAAAATAATCAGTAAAAATATTTATTTTAATAAGTTATATCAGTAAGATATTATATATATGTGAAATTTATCATTTATGACCAAACTATGCACCGTAGGGGCATTTTGGTCATTTCACATCTGCTACAAGGGTCAAATTTGGAAATCTGAGTTCAAAACTTTTACTTACTGTTTATGTATAAAAATTTATTCATAACATCAGTAGGTAACAAGTCTTAGGTGCTAAATATGGTTTTAAACCATACTATGCGCCTAAATCGCATAAAAGTCGGTATTTGACAGTATTCGGGCTGATTAAGGAAATCTGAGTTTTTGATCAGCCTCTACAGTTTAAAATAATTTATTTAATGTATAAAATCAGTAGAAAAAGGTTTGATATATCAAGGATGTGTAAAACACATTTTATTAGCAAAAAGGGCATAACCGTCAATTACTAAGCCTATGCAAGAACCCTATGTTATGATCAGTTTAAAAATTTACCAAAAATTTCCAAAAATCCCTAAATATTATATAATAACAGTAGGTGGCAAGTTTGGTGTCAAAATTTGGGTTTAAATATGATTTATGCCAAAAATGCCAATTAATTAATAAAAAGCTTTCATTTTACGATATCGCGCACAACTTCTATTTTAGACCATAATCTGATGTCAAACTTTTAAGACATACTTAAATATCAATAATAAAGGTTTTTGTCCTCTCACATTTTCAAAAATCTCGTTTTAATATCAAAAGGGCATAATGGTCAACTTTTAAGCATTTAACGGAAACATGCAATGAACTAGGATTTCTATGGAACCATGATGTATAACCTCAGAGGGTTATACTAACCTATAATATGGTCCAAATGGAACCCTAAGGCATATCTAAACTAAGCTAAATCGGGTCAGAACTGAAAGTCAAAGCAAAAGTCTACTTTTGCGATTTTTGGCTTCGAACCGAGTCTAAACTCAGAATTGTCGGGTTGAACATGCCTAGACATGTCCTTATATTATTTTCCAAGTTATTTTAATGTTAAGACATATTCCATAACCTCTACATTGTTAGTTATGAATTTATTTGTAAAAATTGACCCGTTTGACTTTTTATTATAAAGTTTGACCCGACAATTGATCAAGTAAAATTGATAATCAGTAGGTGCCCTTTTGAGGGTTTATTACCTACATAATTGCCAACTCATAGCCACTTTCAATTCGAATAATGGCTGGACCGTTTGTGATTAATCACAAAGTCAAAGCTTAATTACGATAACTTTGACTTTCAGTCATTAAGCTAATAAAACTTAAACTTAGAAAGCTAAGAACACTTACTATAGTCCTTAGCACGAGTTTATAGCTGAAGGAAACTTTCTTGAACACCAGGAAGCTCCAGAGAAGAGTTTTGAAGTGAAAACCAAAGTGTGTGCAAGAACAAGAAACAAACAAGGGCCTTTATATAGGAATTTCTACTTCATATGATCAACCCACATGTCCCTACATTGATCCCAGATTATTCCAGGTGTCCCTAGTGCATGAAAAACCATTTGATCAGTCCCTGGTGTCGAATTCAGGCATGCATAGGTGGTGGAACTGACTGAACCTACAGCTGTGCAGGTTTTATGCATCTGGCACTATTACGTGGGCCGCGTAAGACTTATAAGAAGTCTACGCGGGCCGCGATAAAGGAAGAATCCGATAACAAGTTTCCAAACTTTGCAATTTCAGTCCCTGGTCCATTTTAAGTTTATTTAACTTCCATTTATTGCACTTAGGACCCCCATAGTTAACTATTAAGGGCCTTGGGTCACAAATTAACTCCGTTAAGCTCCCGGTTAGATGTAAGATCACCCGAAAAGTCTTGTTTTCAACGAAACTCCACAAAACTACTATCAATTATTCTTGAGAGCGAAAATATACAATTATTACAATGTTTTTGGGATCGTTAAAAGGTCACTCAGAGGTAACATTTAACATGTTAACACTTTTAACCCCTATGTTTCGTAAGATCCTTAATTTAAACACAAACGACTTTCTATGTTCGAAAATTTATTCGTTAAAGAATGCGAACGTCGTGTGAGGTCAATCAGAGGCATAAGATTGGCCTGTTGACACTTTGGATCCTTTTACTTACATATTTACATTGTTTGACAATTTTAGTCCCTCAAGATCAATCCATCACACGTTTAAAGTCCATGACACGTGTCTTTATAATATTGGGCATGATTTTGCGAGGTGTTACATCCTCACCCCCTTAAAAGAAATCTCGACCTCGAGATTTATTGAAATAAATGATGGTACTTCTGTTTCATTGTGGATTCAACCTCCCACGTGTATTATAGGCCTCTACGGGCATCCCATTTTACCTTCACAATCGGCACATGCTTCCCTCGAAGCTTTTTGACCTGTTAATCCTCGATCGACAAAGGTTTTTCAACGAATTTCAAGCTCTCATCTATCTGCACGTCCTCATGCGACATTGCTAGCGACTCATTGGCTAGACATTTCTTTAAGTTGCAGATGTGGAATACATTATGAAATCCACTAAGTTCTTCTGACAGATTTAGCTTGTCAGCTACAGTTCTGACACATTCGACGATCTCGAATGGTCCTATGTATCTAGGGCTTAGCTTGCCCTTTTTGCCAAAACACATTACCCCTTTCCAGGGTGACACCTTGAGTAATACCTTGTCGCCCACCTCGAATTTCAGAGGTTTACGCCTTTAATCCACGTAACTTTTCTGCCTATCCCCGGCAGCTTTGAGACGATCGCGGATCTGGACAATCTTATCTGTCGTCTCTAGGACTATATCAGGTCCTGACAGTTGGACATCTCCAACTTCCGCCCAACAAACCGGCGTTCTACACTTTCTTCCGTACAAAGCTTCGAAAGGTGCTGCTTGAATACTCGAATGATAGCTATTATTGTACAAAAGTTCAATCAACGGAAGATGGTCATCCTAACTCCCTCCTAAATCAATAACACAAGCTCGTAGCATATCCTCGAGTGTTTGTATCGTACGCTCGCTTTGGCCATCCGTCTGAGGATGATAAGCAGTGTTGAAGTTTAATCGAGTGCCTAACGATTGCTGAAAGCTTTTCCAAAAATGCGATGTGTATCTTGTATCCCTATCAGAGATAATAGGTACTGGCACCTAGGGCTGTAAACGAACCGAACGAACACGAACGAGTCCTTGTTCGTGTTCGTTCGTTAAGGAAATAAATGTGTTCACGAACGGTTCATGAACACTCACCGAACGAGATTTTATGTTTGTGTTCGTTCATTAAGGAAATGAGCGCGTTCACGAACGGTTCACGAACACAAGCGAACACAAATAAATTTGGCGAACGCGATGAAGGATAAAGGTGGATGACCCAGAGAGTAGCACTAGAAGTTGAATCCCTTATTGTGGAACGGAGGTAGATCATATTCGTCGATGTAAGTAATAGGGAAATGGTAATGATATAAATAAAAGTTTAATAATATAAAAAGTATAGATAAAATATATGAAAGTATAAAAATCTTTAATTAAAACACGAACATACGAACATAAACGAACGTTCACGAACACCTTACCGAACGTTCACGAACACAATTGAACGAACGAGACCTTTGTTCATGTTCGTTCATTTAACTAATCGAACGAAATTTCTTGTTCATGTTCGTTCGTTTATTAAACGAACGAACATAAACGAACTTCCCGCCGAACGGTTCACGAACTGTTCGCTGAACGTTCGGTTCGTTTACAGCCCTACTGGCACCCTGTGAAGAGATACAATCTCATCCATGTACAGCTGAGCTAGCTTGTCGGAGCTGTGAGTTTCTTTAATCGGCAAGAAGTGGGCTGACTTGGTCAGCCTATCGACTATGACCCAAATAGTATCATTCCCTTGCTTTGTCTTTGGTAACTTAGTGATAAAATCCATGGTTACCATTTCCCATTTCCATGTGGGAAGTTCAGGCTGTTGAAGCAAACCAGACGACTTTTGATGCTCTGCTTTAACTTGTGCGCACGTCAGACATTTAGCTACATAAGTGGCTATAGATTTCTTCAAACCTATCCACCAATAATTTGCCTTTAAATCCTGGTACATCTTATCACTGCCAGGATGAACTGAATATTTCGATCTATGAGCCTCTTGAAGAATCATATCTCTAAGCCCTCCATAGATTGGAACCCAAATTCGTCTATTCATCCTAAGGATTCCATCCTTGCCATATGATAACTGTTAAGCAGGTACGCCCAACTTCTCATTCAGATAGTTAGCTTCTAATACAGCTTCCTTTTGAGCGGCTAACAACCTTTCATTCAGGCTGCTCTTTAATTCAATGCTCTTGGCGTTGATCCTAATGGGCTTAACCCTTTCTTTCCTGCTCAAGGCATCAGCGACTACATTCGCTTTGCCTGGATGATATCGGATTTCACAATCATAATCGTTTAATGTCTCCATCCATCGGTGTTGCCTCATATTAAGATCTTTTTGGTTAAACATATGCTGATGGCTCTTATGATCAGAATAGATCACGCACTTTGTCCCATAAAGGTAATGCCTCCATAGCTTTAGTGCAAATACAACGGCACCTAACTCCAGATCGTGGGTGGTGTAATTCTTCTCGTGTACCTTTAACTGACGGAAAGCATATGCAATAACCTTGCCCTTCTGCATAAGCACACATCCCATACCTGTGTGCGATGCGTCACAATAAACCACAAATTCTTCAATTCCTTCTGGCAATGTCAACACAGGTGCATTGCTTAACTTTTGCTTAAGAATATCAAAGGATTCTTGCTGCTTGGGACCCCAGTCAAACTTGACATTCTTGCGAGTTAATGATGTTAAGGGTGCAGCAATCCTTGAAAAGTTCTCAATGAAACGTCGATAGTATCCTGCTAGACCCAAGAAGCTGCGTATCTCTGTAGGAGTCTTAGGCTCTCGCCAATTCATAATCGCCTCAATCTTAGCGGGATCCACCTGGATACCACGCTCGCTCACCACATGTCCAAGAAATTGGACTTCACGAAGCGAAAACTCGCATTTTGAAAACTTGGCGTAGAGCTTTTCTTGCTGTAGAAGTTTAAGGATACACCGAAGATGTCTTTCATGATCAGCTTGACTCTTCGAGTAAATAAGAATGTCATCAATGAAGACAATGACAAACTTGTCCAAGTACGGCATGCAAACGCGATTCATGAGATCCATGAATGCTACTGGTGCATTAGTGAGCCCGAAAGGCATCACCAAGAACTCGTAGTGTCCATATCGAGTTCTGAATGCAGTCTTATGCACATCTTCATCTCTGACCTTCAGTTGATGGTAACCTGACCTTAAATCAATCTTGGAGAAATAACTTGCCCCTTGCAGTTGATCTAACAGATAATCGATCCTGGGCAATGGATATCTGTTCTTGATTGTAACCTTGTTTAGCTCGCGATAATCGATGCATAGACGCATTGAGTCATCCTTCTTCTTCACAAACAGAATCGGTGCTCCCCAAGGGGACGAGCTAGGTCGAATAAAACCCTTCTCTAACAAATCATCCAACTGAGTCCTTAACTCTTTCATCTCAGTTGGTGCCAACCGATAAGGTGCTCTTGCAATTAGTGCTGCTCCAGGAATAATATCGATTCTGAACTCCACTTGCCTATCTGGGGGTAAACCAGGTAGTTCTTTAGGAAATACTTCTGGATATTCAGAAATGACGGGGATATCTTCAATCTTGGGCTTTGGTTCATCAATGGTTACCTGTGCCATGTAAATGACACAACCCTTCTTCATACACCTCGATGCCTTAAGCATGGACACTTGCTTAGGTAACCCGTACTGCGTATCTTCTTGTATTGTTAACGGCTCACCATAGGGAGTCTTGATAACCACTTGTTTCTTATCACATACGATTTGGGCTTGGTTATGAGATAACCAATCCATGCCTATCACTATGTCAAATCCTGCTAATTTTAACGGAAGCAAGGACAACGGAAAAGAGTGATTCCTAATGGATATAAAACATCCATCTAGAATGGTTGAAGCCGTCTCTATGGTACCATCGGCCAATTCTACTTCATACTTTATGCTTAGAGTCTTAACAGGCAGATTTAATAACTTACAAAATTTATTGCCTATAAAAGACTTGTCTGCACCCGAATCAAACAACACTCTAGCATAAACATCATTGATAAGAAAGGTACATGTTATCACATTGTCGTTCTGAATGGCCTCCTGAGCATTCATCTGAAAGACCCGTGCATTGGTCTTTTTAGCCTCTTCAGGCTTCCTTGCAAACTTGGGATAATTGGTCTTAATGTGCCCCTTCTCGTTGCAACCGTAACAGGTTGCGTCCTTCATCTTTTTGCAATCCAATGTCTTATGTTCCTTGGACTTGCAGATCCCACACGCAATAGGCTTTGATTGTGACTGCGATCTTGACTCGAGTCTACATTTCCCGAAATGATGTTTCTGGCAGGTCTTGCACTTGGGTTTCTCACCCGACTGTTGGTTATCCTTTTTAAACCCGGAATTCTTCTTATGATCAGAGTTCCCCTTATGTTTCTTATCAGATCGGCGCGAGTTCTCCTCGTCACGTTTCCTTTTTCCTTCATCGGAATTCTTAAGCGATCTCTGCCTAACCACATCGAGAGTAAGAGACAACAATAGATCAACCACTGACCTAAAGGTGGTAGGTCTAGATGCTTTCACACTTGCCTTGATTTCCGGAGCTAGACCTCCAATAAAACGAGCTATACGTTTCGGTTCCGATGTGACCAAGTAGGGAACCAATCGAGACATGATGTTGAAACTGGTAAGGTATGCTTGACAATCTAAGTTCTTCATGACCAAGGTCAAGAGGTCAGTTTCAATCCTTTCCACCTCATGATGAGGACAAAAATTATCTTTGATCAACGCAACAAACCGATCCCAAGACATGTTGTAAAGTGGGATCTTTCCTGTCGCTTGGATTAGGGACCTCTACCAAGCTAAAGCTTCGCCTTTAAAAGATTGTGAAACAAACTTCACAATGTCCTGTTCGGCACAACCACTAATATCAACCACTGTATCCATCTCATCTAGCCATGTCATGCAATCAATGGCTCCTTTCTCCCCTGTGAAGTCCCTGGGCTTGCAGGAGACGAAATATTTATAAGAACAGGTCTTAACATGTGGCTCTTGATTGAGCACAATCTTCTTAGACGGGACACTCCTTTGGTTTGATGAGTGATGGGAATCGTCTCTGTGCGATACGTGCGACTTGGATAGTGGTTTTGAATGAGCTACAGATAGGGTCCTGCTACAAGTACCACTAGATTCTTTGAATTGTCTGTCCATGGCTCGAGTGACATCATTATCTATCATTGCTTGCAAATCCGCACCGACTACATTAATCTTGGTGGTACCATTCCTTTCCCTGGGGTGACTGTTAACTTCTTCTGATTCTGCCATGTAGCTTGATTGCTACAAAAAAAAATGATGACAATATTTTATTCAGAAATCTTATTATGGTATTGTCATTTTGACAATTCATTAACCATGGTAAATATAAACCATATTGGTTATTTTATTTAGTATTTTCTTTATAATTTATCCCTAGTTATAAATCATTAGAGATATTAGAGTGGCACAAAAGGCCTAGTTACAAGGACAGTTTCAAAATGTAATAGCCATAATTTTATAAAATCAAGGCATTAAGGTTTGAACATAGTTCATTACCTTTTCTTGACAGGGAGTCGTAGACTACAGCTGTCTTTTTGTCTTATAGGACAATAAGTATGGCCCGCAGGCACATCATCACTAATGGATGTTTAAGTAAAAATAGAGAAAAGGAATTGGAAGAATCCAATATAAGGATGACTTATGTGATTTTATCGAATCATATTTGCCAGGAGAGCTAACATGTTTTCAGATGTTAACTAGGATTTGAATCTTAAAAAGGTCTTACCATCTGGGCCATGTCTAAAATGACATATAGACTAGGTTATACCTTTAAGATTTTCTTTCAATATTTATTGGCGGATCAAATAAAAAGGAATGATATTTTTGATTTATTTCATATAATATATTCTTACATATAATGACAAATGAAATTTAAAACATTCCATAAATAAATGAAAAGAAGTACATATTTGCCCTAAACGGGACTTTTAAACAAATAACATTGTCCCCGCAGGGACAGAAATAGAAAGACAAGTCCACGGAGGGACCAAGTACATAAATAAAATGTCCACGCAGGGACTTGATTAAAATAAAAAAAATTACAACACAAATAAATAAGGAATTTTCAAAAATCCCTCTTCTTCTTCTTCTTCCCCTTGATCAGATTTGCCAAATCCTTCAGCAGACCCCGGCGGCTCCTACACTCCTCCTGGACCTGTTGCTCCACCTCCTGAAACCGTTGAAGGATTTCCTGCTACTGCGGAGGCGGGATCTGAGGCGGCTGCTGCTGCGGAGGTTGAGGAGGTGGCGGGTATTGATACCCGTAGGCTGGGTACCCCGTTTGGTATGAAGCTGCGTAGGGTCCTTCAGGGTGGAGAGCATTGTAGTTGGCCGCCTCAAGGTACGGGTTGACGGCAGGGGCATTGTAATAATTGTAACTCGGGTAAGTTGGCTGCTTAAACGGGTTATACGCCGCTGCACCGGCGTATGAAGGAATTGGGTTATCATAACCCATTGGAGGTGGTGGTGCGAATGGAGCTGAGCCGACTTCTGAAACTGGGTTTGAAGGCCCACCCACCTGCGGGTCTTCATACAATGGCGGGTAGTGACTGCCACTGGAGTGTTTGGGGGTGCTGGAGTGTTCGGGGGTGCTGAAGTGAAAACCCCCTCGCACGGACATCTGTGCACCTGATCTTCTTCGCCTCGGTGGTTCTGGATGCGGCTGTTGCTCTGGCGGCGGCGGTGGCGGTGGCGTAACCGCCTGGAAACGTGAATCCTAAGAGGGATCCTGCTGCTACTGTTGAGGTGGGTTGAAATGGGGTGTAAACTCCCAGTGGTAAGTGGCCCATCTCTCGGCAAAACTGTCTGGGCCCCGGTATGGCGAACCATGAAAAGATGACCCGTCAGAAATCTCGATGGGATGCGTTGGCATCCCAGTTGGCATCTCCGGATCCGGATCTTCATCCATCTCCATATCCTGCGTCTCAGGATAGTGGTCGTCTGGCCCCAAAGGGTTTGGACCCTCGGGTTCTGGAATTTGGTTCATAGGATTGAACCTGCTCTGAAAGTACGGGGTCGGGTCCTGGAATGCCCGATGTGAACCTGACCGCTGCAGCGGGATGAAGGAGTGGTGTGAGTGGTCGGACTCATTGTTCTGGTGGAGCCCGAATGAGTCGTGGTATGATGGTGAGGAATTGAGCGAGACAGAGCGTCTCGCAGGCTCCAGGTAAGTCCTCCAATCCTCCTGGGGACTTGAGCTGAAAGTTGCTGAAGGAGTTCGCCGGTGTGAAGGCCCGGCTTCATGATCATTTGGAGCAGTTATCGGCACCTTGCCTCTTCCACCTCTTCCTCTGAATCGTGGCGGCATTTTCTTGTCCCTATCAAAACAAACAAAAGAAACCAACAAAAGAAAAACAATAAGATTAGGATTAGTCCTAAGTCATTTGCCTAGACTCAAAAGGCTAGTGTTTAATTCACTCAATGTTGGCTCTGATACCAACCTGTCACACCCCGATATTTCCACTTATTACCGATGGGCCCGGTGGGGAGTATCGTGACGTAGTTGATATCATCATAGACAATTAATCACAGTTTAATGCACAGCGAAAGTCTAAAAGTAATTTATACAAACCGAGTTGAAAGTAACATAAAATATTACACAACGGATTGTAGTGGATCCACAGGCGGATCAAAATAAAAGAATTAATGTTCAACAGACTTAAAGTGATAAAAGCTTGCAAGACTCTTTATTTAATCACTCAGGAGTTCTAGCCCATTACGCTTAGTACCTGCACTTAACCTTTTTTGAAAATACGTCAGTTTACACTGGTAAATACAATTAACAGACTCTTTTGAAAATTATTTATAAAAATTGATTTGGATGCTCAAGGCATAAAATCTTTTATAACTTGGGATAATTATTTAAAATAATCTTGTATACAACTTTACATGTTTGTCATCCATTCGGGACCCGGTTAGAAGAGCCAGATTAGATTAATAGGCACACCACAAGTATAAGCCCACAAGAGAGTGAGATACCGTTTATACAAACGCAACTGTCAGGTGTATGCCTACACCCCGTGCTTAAGCCGTGGCCATTTCTAATAAATGAGCCGAGGATATCTAGGACATGGTCATTAACCCCCCCAAAGGCATTGCATCAAACAAAACAGATTAAAACGGGTTATGTAAATGTATTAATCACAATCCGATTTAAATAACTACGTACCCAACCAAGCGGTATTATTATAATACCGTATCCCAAGCCCGTATTACGAAAAATAAGTTAAAAGTATTTACCTAAGCAAAATATAATTTTAATCTCAGCCGTATAACAATCAGCAAGTGCAAATAGCTTTTACTGGGCTCCTAAATCTGGAACGAAGGTTTTAATAACCTATTAGATTCCTAATGGGTCTTACTTAAGTTTAAACTTAGACCGGTTAGTTTTAATGAAAGGTTTACGGTTCAAAACACAAGATTATGCGAAGACCAGATTAGAATGTGATTTAGAACCTACAAGTATGAAGACTTGTATAATATGGGTAAACTAAACACATTCTGGATTTTGAAGTAAAAATGATAAGGTTTGACCCGTTTCGGTTAATTTATGCAAACTAGTTACATAAACCGTACCGAACGCGAATATGCATAATGGGTATCCAAATGAGTCATGTGCAGGTTCCACAAGTTAATATGCTTAAAATATGTTATGATATTAGTAGGATATCTTCCATTATGCCAAAAACGAATTTAAAACCAAATTAAGCCCCGTAAGGGTATTTTGGTCATTTTAAAGTTTATAAAAGAGGTTAAATAGCAATATGAGGTTCTGGTCTAAAACAATGAGTAAAAATATTTATTTTAATAAGTTATATCAGTAAGATATTATATATATGTGAAATTAATCATTTATGACCAAACTATGCACCGTAGGGGCATTTTGGTCATTTCACATGTGCTTAAGGGTCAAATTTGGAAATCTGAGTTCAAAACTTTTACTTACTGTTTATGTATAAAAAATTATTCATAACATCAGTAGGTAACAAGTCTTAGGTGCTAAATATGGTTTTAAACAATACTATGCGCCTAAATCGCATAAAAGTCGGTATTTGACGGTATTCGGGTTGATTAAGGGAATCTGAGTTTTTGATCAGCCTCTACAGTTTAAAATAATTTATTTAATTTATAAAATCAGTAGAAAAAGGTTTGATATGTAAAGGATGTGCAAAACTCATTTTATTAGCAAAAAGGCATAACCGTCAATTACCGAGCCTATGCAAGAACCCTATGTTATGATCAGTTTAAAATTTACCAAAAATTTCCAAAAATCTCTAAATATTATATAATAACAGTAGGTGGCAAGTTTGGTGTCAAAAGTTGGGTTTAAATATGATTTTTGCCAAAAATGCCAATTAATTAATAAAAAGCTTTCATTTTACGATATCGCGCATAACTTCTATTTTAGACCATAATCTGATGTCAAAATTTTAGGACATACTTAAATATCAGTAATAAAGGTTTTTGTCCTCTCACATTTTCAAAAATCTCGTTTTAATATCAAAAGGGCATAATGGTCAACTTTTAAGCATTTAACGGAAACATGCAATGAACTAGGATTTCTATGGAACCAAGTTGTATAACCTCAGAGGGTTATACTAACCTATAATATGGTCCTAAAGGAACCCTAAGGCATATCTAAACTAAGCTAAATTGGGTCAGAACTGAAAGTCAAAGCAAAAGTCTGCTTTTGCGACTTTCGGTTCCGAACCGAGCCTAAACTCAGAATTGTCGGGTTGAACATGCCTAGACATGTCCTTATATTATTTACCAAGTTATTTAAATGTTAAGACATGTTCCATAACCTCTGCATTATTAGTTACGAATTTATTTGTAAAAACTGACCCGTTTGACTTTTTATTATAAAGTTTGACCCGGCAATTGACCAAGTAAAAGTGATAATCAGTAGGTGCCCTTTTGAGGGTTTATTACCTACATAATTACCAACTCATAGCCACTTTCAATTCGAATAATGGCTGGACCGTTTGTGATTAATCACAAAGTCAAAGCTTAATTACGATAACTTTGACTTTCGGTCATTAAGCTAATAAAACTTAAACTTAGGAAGCTAAGAACACTTACTATAGTCCTTAGCACGAGTTTAGAGCTGAAGGAAACTTTCTTGAACACCAGGAAGCTCCAGAGAAGAGTTTTGAAGTGAAAACCAAAGTGTGTGCAAGAACAAGAAACAAACAAGGGCCTTTATATAGGAATTTCTACTTTATATGATCAACCCACTTGTCCCTACATTGATCCCAGATGATTCCAGGTGTCCCTAGTGCATGAAAAACCATTTGCTCAGTCCCTTGTATCGAATTCAGGCATGCAAAGGCGGTGGAACTGACTGAACCTGCAGCTGTGCAGGTTTTCTACATCTGGCACTCTTACGCGGGCCGCGTAAGACTTATAAGAAGTCTACGCGGGCCGCGATAATGTGAGAATCCGGTAACAAGTTTCCAAACTTTGCAATTTCAGTCCCTGGTCCATTTTAAGTTTATTTAACTTCCATTTATTGCACTTAGGACCCCCATAGTTAACTATTAAGGGCCTTGGGTCACAAATTAACTCCATTAAGCTCCCGGTTATATGTAAGATCACCCGAAAAGTCTTGTTTTCAACGAAACTCCACAAAACTACTATCAATTATTCTTAAGAGAGAAAATATACAATAATTACAATGTTTTTGGGATCGTTAAAAGGTCACTCAGAGGTAACATTTAACATGTTGACACTTTTAACCCCTATGTTTCGTAAGATCCTTAATTTAAACACAAACGACTTTCTATGTTCAACAATTTATTCGTTAAAGAATGCGAACGTCGTGTGAGGTCAATCAGAGGCAAAGGATTGGCATGTTGACACTTTGGATCCTTTTACTTACAGATTTACATTGTTTGACAATTTTAGTCCCTCGAGATCAATCCATCACACGTTTAAAGTCCATAACACGTGTCTTTATAATATTGGGCATGATTTTGTGAGGTGTTACAGTGATTCACAGTGCTTGTACTTTGTCATATCATCTATAGAATCACATATTATATTACGTTCTTGTGTTCTGTCCACGCACGTGCACAGAATCCGCACATCGCACGTGTCGTTTCGCAATCGTTCGGGAGTCGTTTATGGTCCTACAATGCGTTCACATATCAGAATCATACTTTCTTTAGTCATGGTTCTGGATTTTAACTAGAACAGTTGGATGTAAAAAAAACATTCCTACATGGAAACTTGGAAGAGAAAGTATACATGAATCAACCTAAAGGGTTTGAAGAAGAGGGAAATAAAGATAAGGTGTGTTTATTACAAAGATCTATTTATGGCTTGAAGCAATCACCAAGACAATGGAACAAGAGGTTTGATGGATACATTGTATCTTCTGGTTTTACTAGAAGTAAATATGATTCATGTGTGTACTTTAAGGAGTATAGTACTGGAAATTATGTGTACTTCTTTATGTAGATGATATGTTGTTAGTTTGTCGTGATAAAAAAGTGATAAAGGAGGCTAAAGCATTGTTAATGGCAGAGTTTGAAACGAAAGACCTGGGAGAGGTAAAGAAGATTGTTGGAATGGAAATTACAAGGGATAGAGATAGGAGGTACTTGAAGTTGTCTCAAAAATCTTACATACAAAAGGTGTTAAACATATTTTCTATGCAACACTGTAAACTGTTAAAACATCTATGGCACATCATTTTAAACTGTCAAAGTAGGATTCTCCGAAGTGTGAAGCATATGCTAGCCATATGGAGAAAGTGCCTTATGCAAATGCTGTTGGTAGCTTGATGTATATGATGGTGTGTACAAGGCCAGATCTTGGTTTTGGTACAAGTTTGGTTAGTAGGTTCTTAACAAATCCTAGAAGTTACACTGGGAATCTGTTAAGTGGATTCTGAAATACCTGGCAGGAACTCAAGAAACGGGTTTGAATTTTGGAGGTGAATATTCTGGTGAAAATGATATGATCATAGGGTATGTGGATTCAGACTTTGCAAAAGATTTGGATAAAGGAAGGCCAATAACATGATACATATTCAAAGTCTTGGGGTGTACAGTTAGTTGGAAAGCTAGTTTGCAGCATGTTGTAGCTTTGTCGTCCACAGAGGCTGAGTATGTTGCTTTGACTGAGGCTATAAAGGAGGTAATATGGATCAAAGGGTTTGTGTCTGAGCTGGGTGTGAAGACAGACAAAACTGTTGTGTTCTGTGATAATCAAGGGGCAATGCAGCTGTCTAAAACCCCATGTATCATGAACAAACGAAGCACATTAATGTAAAGTTACATTTCATCAGGGATATTGTTAATTCGAAGGAGGTGTACGTTGAAAGCATTGATACTGATGATAATGCAACACACATGCTCACTAAGGCTCTACCAGGTCCAAAGTTTAAAGGTTGTTTGGATTTAATTGGTGTTGGTTAATGATATAAGTTGTTTTCAGCTTTGGGTGGAGTTTGTTGAAGAAAACTAAAGTCAACTGAGTCAACAGAACTGTTATGGTGGTTTAATAAGGTGTACAAAAGTTAAAGGGTTCTTTGTGTCATTTTCTTAAAGTTCAGGTGTAATAGTGGAATAAAGTTGTTCAGGATAGTTGTTAATGCCTGTTAACATATTAGGGATATAATTAGGTCAGTGGAAGTCGTTGAAGTTAGTTTTTTCCAATTTTGTTTCACATTTTCAATTCTTAATTTGTTGCACTCTTAATCAGTAGTTGAGAATCATTGAATAAAAGAATCATTCGCTGGTGATCTCTTGATTGTGTCTCTGTTTTTTTTTCAATTTCTGTAACAGGTTAGTTATTATCCATAACAGCCGAAATGTTCAGTTAGTTATAACAATAATAGATATGTGTTATTTAAAAGGTGACTTTTAGAGACAAGACAACTGAGTGTGATTATAATAAATGTTTGAATCTAAACAACTAATAGGAAATCTTTGGAGTTTTAGTTTGTTGAACATAATCCACATTAGACGTCATAGATATGAGAAAGCTTGGAAATGAGGTAACAACTAATAGGAAATCTTTGGAGTTTTAATTTGAAACAGATTTATAACGCGAATAAGTAGGGAGCGTACAAAATGACAATCGTACCCCTGCATATCATTTAGCGCCCTCTGCCACGTGTTGGGCCAGGATCCGTTCTCACCGTTTTCACACTGTAGGCCGTTTTCTCTTGATCCCGTACATACATATATATATATATATATAGGGGACCGCTAAAATGAGAACCACCTCCAGTTGTAAGAACCGTGAGAACTACACCGTACGGGGCGAGGTGGACCAAATTTTTTTTTCATAAACGTAGATACATGTATTATAAACACATTTGTAAAAAAAAATTCAAAAAAAAAAATGTCGGGTGTATAGTTTTGAGCACCCAAAGTTTGCGTTTACGGGACCCGTAAATTTTATTTAAAATTTACGGTACCCGTAAACACAAACTTATGGTGCTCAAAACTACACACACGACATTTTTTTTTTGAATTTTTTTTACAAATGTGTTTATAATACAAGCATCTACGTTTATGAAAAAAAGTTTTGGTCCAACTCGCCCCAGATCAAAAAGTTCTCACGGTTCTTACAACTGGAAGTGGTTCTCATTTTAGCGGTCCCATATATATATATATATATATATATATATATATATATATATATATATATATATATATATATATATGGGAGGGTTATCTTGAGAACATGTCTTTTTGTGAGAACTGTGAGAACCATTTTAATCCATTGATCAATTTCAATCAAGGGCTAAGATTAAAGTGGGGAATAAATTTAAAGTGGGTAATTAAAACAAATTAACATAACTAAAAGGGGCACCATTGTAAAAACCCATGTATCATGCTTTGAAAACCTTATCACACAAAACTACGCACCCAGAAACCCTGTTCCTTCCCCCCACTAAATCAAATCTCGAATTCCAATACTAAATCGGAAGAATCGAAGGCTATGAGAAAGAAAACGGAAGAATGAACACTAAACGAAGCTTGTTGAGGAAGAAGCAAGAAGAAACAACAATGGTAAACAATGATTTACATGTTCATAATTTTCTACCCTCGAATAACAATTAAGTTTTTGTTCGTGCCTAAGGCGATCAGAATCATCAGGGATATCTATTAATGAAATCGACAACAGAGGGTTTTGAGTGCACTTAACGAGGCTAATCTGTAAATACAAGAACATGGTATTGGCCGATTTAACCATATGTACTGAAGTCCAGAACTAGATAAGAAAAGTAGCATAATTAATTGTTATGTTATATGAATTATAATATTTTATAGAAGAATTGTAATTATTTCAACATGTTAGTCTATGAAAACTTAATAGAATGCATTATCAACTTCTAATGGAGAAGATAAAGTATGAAAAAACATTAAAGAAAGCTTTTTCTCTGTTTCTAAGAAATGTGCTGATATTTTTTTGGTGGAGCTGTACAATACTATATATAGATCTTGATTATGAAATTGGATGAGCAAACACGAGGATCATAAAAAAGTCTCCTGTTGATGATAAAGTGGATGAATCATATCCCAACTTTAGCATTAATCCATTTAAAAATTTCAAAATGCCATGATATCATGGTTTACACATGTGTAAACCAAGGGCGGACCGACAACCATCCAAATTGGGGAGGGGGGGTGTTGAAAATTAGACATCGCCCCCCATGATATCATGATTAGAGTAGAGTAGTGAATGATAAAAAGGTAAAAATGAGGTAAATTGACTCTCATTTTCGGCAATCGGAGTAATTTTTTCATGAATGTGAGCAGAGTATAAATGGAATTTTAGGTGAAGAAGATGATGGTAATAAATTACCTATCTAATAAAAGAAAGTCTATAGTGCAAATCAAAGTCAATGTCTTTTTTCTTGTCAATTTATTAATATACTAATAATGGTCTACACATGTGTAAATCAAAACATTAAAAAAATAAGCATAGATATCAAGGTTTACACATGTGTAAATCGTAATAATTAAAAAATAAGCATAGTTATCAATGTTTACGCATGTGTAAATCTTGATATTAAAAATATATTAAGCACATATATAGATGTTTACACATGTGTAAATCAAAACATTAAAAAAATAAGCATATATATCAAGGTTTACACATGTGTAAATCATAATAGTTAAAAAAATAAGCATAGTTATCAATGTTTACGCATGTGTGAATCTTGATATTAAAAATATATTAAGCACATACATAGATGTTTACACATATGTAAATCAAAACATTAAAAAATAAGCATAGATATTAAGGTTTACACATGTGTAAACCCTAATATTTAAGAATAATAAGCATAGATATAGAAGTTTACATGTGTGTAAATCATAATAGTTTAAAAAAACATATATATCAAGGTTTACACATGTGTAAATCATAATAGTAAACAAAGATTCTTATTAAAGAGCAATTAGTAGTATATGATATAGTGGATAATTTAGGTGTATGTAAGTCAACAAGTAATCCAAACTCTTGTTATTATACTATTTACACATGTGTAATTTAGCAAGCTATTACAAATGTGTAACTTGGATCTTAAATTACAAATGTGTAACTTGAATATGGAAATTATAATAGAAAAAAATTTAGAATGATTATCTGAATGCAATTGAAAAGCTGTGGCATTTTATTAAAAAGAATACATGGATAGAAAGGAACCTGGTGATTGTGTACATAACATTTAAAACAGATTGATAGAGAAAATAAAAAAAGTATCTTAAACATGACACTATTTGATTTGGCTTGTGAGCATTACCACCAGCACTAGTTGCTAATTGATATGAATTAGAAGAAAACAAGAAATAACCTAGGGGTGAGCAAGAAAACCGAAATAACCGAACCGTAACCGAATAACCGAAATAACCGAACCGAAACAAAAACCGACGGTTCGGTTTTCGGATTTTTAATAACCGAAAATTTCGGTTCGGTTTTTGGATAAACGTTTTCAATAACCGAAAAAAACCGAACCGAACTGATAAGTTACAATCCATATATTTTTATGTTTAAGTTTAAATTGTTTAAGTGTTTAACCCAATGCTAGTAGAAAATGTTAATTTTATTCTTGAATGTAAAGTGTTTATAATAAAAACATTATAACTGAAATGATTTATTATTACCTATAAGATATAACAAAATTTAATATAAAAATTAAATTTAATAAAACTTTGAAGAAACATAAAAATATATTAAAATGTTAGGTTTTTGTAAACAATACTAATTAAAGAGGTGAACTATAATAACTTAAATATAAACATATAAAAAGATTGTTATAATATAAATTATACTTTTTATTTTTTGAATCTTACATAATTTTGTTCCAAAAACCGAAATAACCGAAAAACCGAACCGAACCGACGTAAAAACCGAAAAACCGAAGAAAACCGAAACCAAACGGTTTTTAAAACCCAAAAACCGACATTTCGGTTTCGGTTTTGATTTTACCCAAAAACCGAACCGAACCAAACCGTGCACACCCCTAAAATAACCCCTGCACCTATAGCAAAATTTTAATCCAAACGTTGATGGGTTAGATGTGAAATAAGTCCCTGCTTCTGTAGCAAAATTTGAATCCAAACGTCTTTGGTGACCTTCGTCACCTTATCGATTCCTTGAGCTATAGTTTATCTTGGACCTGGAAATCATCTTTGTCGGTTCTTTTTCTCGTTAAAAGTGTCGTGTTTCAAATCAAGCTAGAAACGAACGACATCGAGTGTGAAATCAGCACGTACGTTGGGTCTTCGGCTTCTTATTTGACTCAACCACCATTACATAGTGGCCTTCTTTTACAATCACCTCACAGTGATCATCATGGTGAGCCGGAATCAGAGACGCACTGTTGTTGCTAACAAGAAGTAAACAAAGAAAAGCATGTTTCTAGAAACTACATTTACAATTACCAATTTACCCTTATAATTTAAATGAAAAGGAAAGGAATTGATTGGCTGAGAATTGTTCTCATTGTTCTCATAAAAGATGGGTGTTCTCATTTAAACTCTCCCATATATATATATATATAGGTAGCCGCTAGAATGAGAACCACCACGAGTTATGAGAACCACGAGAACCGCGCCCCGCGGGTGGCCGTTGACCACGAAATTTTTTTTACACCTAGATCCGTATATTTTAAGACCGGGTGTAAATTTTGGGTTCAAACGGCGCGCCCGAGGGGGTAGTTTTTTACGCCCAAAGTTTGGTAAAAAAAAAAAATTAAAAAAACCCAAACTTTGGGCGTAAAAAACTACCCCCTCGGGCGCGCCGTTTGAACCCAAAATTTACACCCGGTCTTAAAATATACGGATCTAGGTGTAAAAAAAATTTCGTGGTCAACGGCCACCCGCGGGGCGCGGTTCTCGTGGTTCTCATAACTCGTGGTGGTTCTCATTCTAGCGGCCCCCTATATATATATATATAGGGAGGGGCTCATGCGAGAACCACCCTTATTGTGAGAATCTTGATAACCAATGTGAACACAACCTAAAATAGCTAAAAAAACCTAAAAAAAACCTCACCCCCACCCCCCCCCCCCCCCCAAAAAAAAACCTAACCCCCCCCCCCCCCAAGCTAAAAAAAACCTAAAAAAAACCTAAGCCCACCCCCCCCCCCGAAAAACCTAAGCCCACCCCCCCCCCCGAAAAACCTAAACCCCCCTCCCCCACCCCCCAAAAACCTACCCCCCAAGCTAAAATGCTAAAAACTAAACCCACAAAAAACCTAAAAAAATCAAAAAAAAATCCAAAATTTTTTTTTTGATTTTTTTAATATTTTTTAGGTTAAAATCGCTACTTTTCGAAGCAAAAAAAAAGAGTTAATTACATAGTTAGTCCCTGTGGTTTGCACAAAATAACAAACTTAGGTACTAATAGTTTCTAATAACATTCTAGGGTATTAACTTTTCATTTTGTAACGTTTGAGGGTATTAAGCTTATTTGTAAGCTTAAAATCACATTTTGTTAGTACCTAAGTATGTTATTTTGTGCAAACCACAGGGACTACCTATGTTATTACCTTAGAAGTTAATACCTCCAAACGTTACAAAATGAAAAGTTAATACCCTAGAAGGTGATTTTAAATTATTAGTACCTAAGTTTGATATTTTGTGCAAACCACAGGGACTAACTATGTAATTAACTCCAAAAAAAATTAAAAAAAAAAAAAAGTTTTAAAATTTTTTTTTTTTTTTTTGGTTCGAAAAGTAGCGATTTTAACCTAAAAAATATTAAAAAAGTAGCGATTTTTTTTTGTGTGTGTGATTTTTAGCTATTTTTAGGCATTTTTTGTGTGTTCACATTGGTTCTCGCGGTTCTCACAATAAGAGGTGGTTCTCGCATGATCTTCTCCCTATATATATATATAGGGGAGGGTTATCTTGAGAACGCTAAATATTGCGAGAACCGTGAGAACGAATGAAAAAACCAATCAAAACCAATTTTTTTAATACAAAACCCATTGTAATTAAGATACAACATCAAAAAAAGAATTTACAACATCAAATAATTCATTTCTCCTTTTAAAATAACTCTTTTTAGATTTTTTACACATGTTTAAATATAACAGATTTACACATGTGTAAATGGCAAACTTACACATGTGTAGATTTTCTTTATTTACGAATTCACGTAAATTTAAACGTGTAAATTAAATTTCTAACATTGTATTCGAATAATAATGATAAGTGTAGAAATTTTTTTTGAATTTGATTCGTTTTTGGCCAAGTTTTTGCGGTTTTTTCATTTGTTCTCACGGTTCTCACAATATTTAGCGTTCTCATTTAAACCCTCCTATATATATATATATATAGGAATAAGTTAAAATGAGAACCACCTCGAGTTGTAAGAACCAGCGAGAACCACCCCCGCGGGGGGCCGTTGACCACGAAATTTTTTTTACACCTAGATCCGTATATTTTAACACGGGGGGTAAATTTTGGGTTCAAACGGCGCGCCCGAGGGGGTAGTTTTTTTACGCCCAAAGTTTGGTAAAAAAAAAAAGAAAAATTAAAAAAATTAAAAAAACCCAAACTTTGAGCGTAAAAAACTACCCCCTCGAGCGCGCCGTTTGAACCCAAAATTTACCCCCCGTGTTAAAATATACGGATCTAGGTGTAAAAAAAATTTCGTGGTCAACGGCCCCCCGCGGGGGTGGTTCTCACTGGTTCTTACAACTCGAGGTGGTTCTCATTTTAACCTTCCCCTATATATATATATATATATATATATATATATATATATATATATATATATATATATATATATAATCTTATATAATGTCCAATACGCTAATACCCGTCAAATATATTTAGGGTTTTTTTTTAGTTTCCGGTAGAATTTGAGTTGCCATCCCTAATTTGAAACTCGGTGATTAGTTTGACATGATGTGCCTATAAGATTATTTCAAAGCTCCTTGAAAACGATTCAAAAATTGATTAATCTCAACCAAACAACATTCTTTGTGGATCGTCATAATTAAGACGAGGTCCCTATCGCTAATGAAAACATTGCTTGTTGATTTTAAAGTAGACCTTGACTCCTTGCGAAGACGTTGAAGATTACTAATTATTTCATGCTATATTGCAAATTCATTTAGCTTAAAGTGGTGAATCTAACTTATAATAAAAGACTTCAAATAATGTTACATGACATTCTCTTCTTCAACCTAAATTTTTTTATTTATTTTGTTTAATAATTTTTTTTAATATTAATATTAATTAATGAGTTAAATGCCATTTTAGTCCCTGTGGTTTGGGTCATTTTGCCAGTTTAGTCCAAAGGTTTCATTTTTAACCTGTGGGTCCAAAAAGGTTTCACTGTTGCCATTTTAGTCCACTGGGTTAACTTTATCCATTTTTTCTGTTAACCAGAAGGGCAATTCGATCATTTTATATGTAATTCTGTTAACTAGAAAGGCAATTCGGTCATACAAAATGACCGAACCGCCTTTCTCGTTAACAGAAATAATGGATGAAGTTAACCCAGTGGACTAAAATGGCAACAGTGAAACCTTTTTGGACCCACAGGTTAAAAATGAAACCTTTGGACTAAACTGGCAAAATGACCCAAACCACAGGGACTAAAATGGCATTTAACTCTTAATTAATAACCAATATATAAATATCACTTATTTTATCCTTATCTTTATTTAAAATTAATAAATAACTTCAATTTTGTAATTTAGACCCTTTGTTTTTTTACTTTAACCCAAAGTTTTTCATCTTTTCTAATTTAATCCCAACTCTTTTTTATTTTCAATTTTGGTCCACCATACTTTTCATCTTTTTCAAGTTTTTCGTTTCGTTCTAAATTTTGTAAGTTAACGCACCGTAACGTGCGTGTGGGGTTCAACATTTTTCCGTATGTTTTTTCCTGTTTGACTGGCCCGTTGCGTCACATCATTTTTTTTTTGCGTTTGACAAGTTCGTCCAACACGCGAGTCCTGGATAGACTTAGTTATATTTTCTATGTTTTACGTTTCAGTTTAATTTCTCAGCAACGAGCGTGCGTGTTTCAAATATTTTACGTCTGCTTTTCGCTCGACGTCTTTTTTCCCCATTTTTATATATTTTGTTTTTACGAGTGTTTCAAGTGCAATAGTATAGTATTGCTACTATTAACACAGTTTTATGACAATCGTTGCAACGCAAGTGCTTAATACTAGTGCAAGTTATATAGTAATATTGACCGATTCTTTCTTATAAACCGCGTTGCATTACATGTAATAGTGTGCAATTCTGCTTTTATTTAAATTATATTACCGATTTTAATCAGGTTATATTATAAGCGCATGTTTAATAGAAATATCAATATCAATTAAATCATTAAAAAGAATATCATTTCTAGATTACATGTATGAGAGTCAAAATAACTATAGTTTAATCTACATTATTTAGATAGATAATTATTGTTTTTCGTTTTAACTGATTAATAATGCAAAATACATCTTTATTCGCTGAAAATGGTGACACGCTACCTTCCAATCGGTTAGAAGGCCCATAGTAGACATTAGACACAACAAGATATATAATAACTACTCAATTATTTATTTAGTAACTTATAAATATCTAGTGCTTAAAATTTTACTTAAAAGGAAAAACCAGAAAAATGAAAAAGAAGCTATTGTCTATATATAAGTTTATTTTTCATAATATAAGATAGTCGATTATTTAAAATGCCTAAAAATATAATTTTCTACCATTAAACACTGTAGCAGATAAACATAATCTGATTTGGCATTTTGGTAAGTTGGACTATCATATGATTAACGACACAACTATCATTGTTTTATTGATTTATGGGTAAAGAGAAGAAATAAGATATTTATTTGTTTGTAAATTATTTGAATATTTAGGTTAGTGTTTTTTCAAGGGTCTAGAAATTGTTTTCACAAAACCATATTCCTTTTTAATTACTGAAAATAAGAAACTAGGTAACGATGGATTAAAGAACTTAACGGAATTGAAGTTACAGCATGTGTAGTCGAAGTTTTGAGCTTCACATACTACAGATGTGGAAGAAAGATGGTGGATGTGAAAGAAAGAAGAAGGGGTGTACGGTTTATGGAAGAACTAAAATATGTGAGAAACGAGAGGAGAGAAAGATGTGATCATTCGTGACTTTAGAGAGATGACATCATGATTCGTATGAGTTGGGCTGACATGGAGCCCTTCGTTTACCTGATGAATACAAATGGTCTTGTTGATATTACAACATTAGCGAAAATTACGCAGCTCAATATAAAGAAAATTATGACCTATGTTACACAAGTTGTAAAATACGAGTATTGAAAATTATGACCTATGTTACAACATTAGCGAAAATGGTCTTGTTGATATCAAAGTTGGTTGTGAATTAATAACTTCTAATCCACCTCTATATTTTAGGGTTATTGGATATTAACAATCCTAAGTTTCACATGTTGGCCGATAATAATCCAAAGTTTAAAAATTCCCTCAAATGATTCAAACTTGTAAAAGTTTGGCCCCCATTGATCCTTTTCGAACATATAAGAATTTGGTCTACTCAATAGATCCAAGTGCACCTGAAGACTCCTTAATTGATTTAAGTGCACCTATGTTAGAAAATGATCAATGAGGGCCAAATTCTTACAAGTTGGGATCGTTGGAAGAAATGTTTAAAGTTAGGATTATTATCGGCCAATAGGTGAAACTTAGAATTATTAAAATCTAATAACCCTATATTTTATGGACTAATGTATCGATCAGTGGTTGGTGTCCAAATATCTATTTTATAGTACAAGTTGGATTTCTTTTTAATAACATTTGTCACTCAAAAAATATATACAAGTTAGATATGTTGCATTTCCTTACAAGTTGTACAAATATCTGTTTCATAGTACAAGTGGTTGGTGTCCAAATATCTATTTTATTAATGTTTTGTCATCGTAACCTAATAAAACACTTGCATATAATAACTTTTGAGGCACAGTTTTGTGTTTTTAATATATTTTAACATATTAAGTTATAATATTATTATGATATTTAAAAACCTGATTATTCAAAGTTTATTTGAGAGTGCATGTCACCGATAAAGATTATCGTTTACACATTTCTCTCTAACATGATAGAAATCATTAAAGTTCTTGCTAATTATACTTTTTAGTGATTATTAATGAAAAAGTGAGGATTACGGATTACTTACTTTGGTAGTGAACAACACTATTGTTATTATTGGCGTCATTGTTTACAAAAGAGTCCTAATAATTCCACATTCTAAAATCTTAATTTCACACCCTATATATAGGCCGTATAACGTTATACGACCCGTATAAAATAATTTAACTTGACAAATATTTGACCGTATAATGTTATATGACTCGTATAAAGTTATACGGCTCGTATATATAGAGAAAATATTAGGCTGTATAACATTCTATACGGGTTGTATAACATTATATGAGGTTTGGGTCGCATAATATTATAGAGGTCGTATAACATTCTATACGGGTCGTATAATGTTATATGGCCCGTATACATGGACAAAAAACATTCCCTGACAATTTTGTTTGTGCAACAATCAGTTATACGGCCCGTATAACTCTATACGGGCCGGCCGTATACATGTAGGGTGTGAAAATAAGATTTTAGAGGTGTAAGAATAGTGAGACCCTTACAAAATCTGAATCATTAGAGATGTGCAAAGTATTTTTCTAATTATTTGAATTTAGATATTATAAAACATGAAGTTAAAATGAAAAAAAAAAAAAAAAAGACTAAATTGTAATAAAATAAAGCCTTATGTGTGGGTGGTAATGTATGTAAAATACCCGATAATACTGTAACAAATTAAAAGAACGAATAAATTCTTGAGTTAATAGCCAAAATGGTCCCTGAGGTTTGCTCACTTTTGCCACTTTAGTCCAAAATCCAAAATTTTTACATCTGGGTCCCTGAGGTTTGCATTTTGTTGCCATTTTAGTCCAAATTTGAAAAACCTCATTTTTTGACTGTTGCAACCAGTCTATTTTGTCCTTTTGTGCAGGGGTATTTTGGTCATTATTAAACAAAATATAAAACCCACCCCAACCCAACCCTACCCCTGACTCTCTCTATCTCCTCCCCCTTCTGTCTCTCTCTCTCTCTTCCCTCCTCTTTCTCTCTGCCGGACGCTCAGGCCAAGTTCCAGATGCCATCTTCTACTACGACGGGTCAAAATCTCAGACGCCATCTTCTACTACGACGAGGACGCTCAGGCCAAGTTCCAGCAAGAGAAACCATGGCTCAACAACCCTCACTACTTCAAACGGGTCAAAATCTCAGCCCTAGCTTTACTCAAGATGGTGGTTCATGCTCGCTCCGGTGGAACCATCGAAGTCATGGGCCTTATGCAGGGGAAGACTGATGGCTCCGGTGGAACCATTGAAGTCAAGAACTGAAGTGGGTATTACTTACAATCGCAGAGGGATTGAATTGCCATGGACAAAATGGGTGTGGTTTGACGAAGACGCCGCACCACCGCTAACACCGCCGCTGCTGCGCCGTCGTTCATCGATGATCTGATTAGAGGTTAACAGAAGGTTGAAATTGGTGCATTAAGATGGAGTTGAATCTGAAACTGGATTGGTGTAAATCCTAGCGGAGATAAATTTGTGAATTTTTGTGATTGGATTTGGGGATAGAGAGTTGGGGATCTGGATGGAAGCAGAGGTGGTGGTGTGGCGGATCTGGTAGTGGTGATGGTATACGTCCGCTGAATTCGGTGATGGTGGCAGATCTATGTAGAGAGAGAAAGAGAGAGAACTGAGAGAGAGAGAGAGTGTGTGTGTATCTACCATTTTGGTCCGTCTTCATCATCTGCATCTTGTGTTTCACCCTCTTGCTTTAATATATTGATTAATAATTAATAATTAGTTATAATAAAAGTATAATGACCAAAATGCCCCTGAGGAAAAGGACAAAAACCAGGGTTTTTTTAGAAATCTAACCTGATTTGAAATTTGGACTAAAATGACAACAAAATGCAAACCTCAGGGACTCAGATGTAAAATTTTTGGATTTTGGACTAAAGTGGCAAAAATGAGCAAACCTCAGGGACCATTTTGGCTATTAACTCAAAATTCTTATTTGACTTTTGCAAATTGCACAGTAATCTTTTTAAGTTGTACAAATTTGAATGTCGGCTTTTTGCAGCTGTTTTGGGCTGAATTCATTCGGAGTATTCTCTTTGTCATTATACACAACTTGGCTTTCCCTTATTAATTATTTCCAAACATTTCATTCAAAAAAAAAATATTTCCAAACATAAAATAAAATATACTGTGTTTGTATTATATATTTATCTACACTTGTAAGTTGTAACATTTTACTTCATACGTTTCAGAAAAGAATTTTTAACTTTTTTAATAATAAGAAGTATCCAACTAATAATTTTTCTTAAAGAGTGTTTAAAACTTAATTATGTGTGGAACAGATGGCCACTTCTAAAAGACAAAGTTGTCATTTTCTCATGTCTTATTGATTTTTCCCAATTGATTTTGTATATTTGTTAGGTGAAGTATGTGTCCATCCACCAACTAATAGTTGTAATCTTATATTATGATTTTAATGATTTGGTTCTAGAGCTCCAATTGCTCATTAAAGTAAATAATTTAAACTCTTACGTGCACATAATCGGGTATACCTTTATGGTAACGTTTGTGTAAAAAGAAATCTCAAGATAAAAAGGGAGGATCGCCAATGAGGTAGTGGTGGAGTGGTTGGGGAAAGAATTGGATTTTCTTGTGACCCAAGTTCGATTCCCACTCTTCTCATTATTTTATGTGGAATCCAGGTGAAGAGCGAATACGGGTGGCGCCGGTTCGACTTGAATGAGAGGCGAGGTTTTACCGATTATTCCACTGCCGTGCCTTCGGGCGGGTGGAGGTCAGGTTTCCACGCATCTGGGGAGAGCCAAAGGGGCTGGCGGCGGTCGAGTAGTCGACCTTGGCCATACCGCCCAGTGTCACGGTGGTTGACATGCCGTTTCTTGCCGTTAAAAAAAGAGGACGACTTTAGAATTGGCATGTCTTGATCTCTATTTTTATTTATTTATTTTAATTTTTTACACATGCACACACACACAAAAAAAAATCATCATAGCATCAATCTGACAAAGTAAGATGTTACACAAAGTAAGATGTTACACTAATATCGGGTTTACAGGTTAAAATTGATTAACTCGAGAACAATCTATGTATTTATTCATGTTGATTATATGAACCACAATTCAGGCAGGGCTAAGGATCAAACAGTTATATGGCGGTGGTCTGTATCTGTTGTTTTCTTGGTGTTTTGGTGGTTGTATTATAGTGCCCCCCAACACCTTGTTGGATGTTTTCCATTTTTTTTTTGTTGGCATTTTAAAAAAGAAAGAAAAGAAAATAAAATCAAAACATTAACTATGTAATGATGGGAAAAAAGCGTAACCAGCCACAAACGGTAAACTAAAAAACGCCGAAGCAAACTTCGTTTGACCAAATATTTTCCCAACTCGAATGAACTTGTGAGGATGCAAACAAATAGACAATAAAAATAACAATGAAGGGACACCAAATTTTAGCGTGGAAAACCTTTTAGTAAAAACCACAGGACTACTAGAGCCGCTTCAAATCCATTATCACCAATAATAGCAATACAAAGTCTTCCCTAGATAAAACTAGAGGTATACAAAATCATCATATAATTGACACAAACTAATTTCAATTATATAGAATAAAATCAAAACGAGTAAGCGAGCAAGAGATATCACCACGAGGAATTAACGATATCTGTACGTCTCTTATCTTCACACAAAAATTACTCAGCCAATAGAGCTCTAATTCTTGTATCTGTTGTCTCTTATGACGGCAGAATCATCATCGCAAAAGAAAACCACAAAACCATTATTTTCTTTCGGCAACTTGTTCAGCAAGAAAAAACACATATTATATTGTGTGTTACGATGACAAGCCCAACAAAAGAAATCCACAATTATGGCCCAATAGAAATCACCTTTGATTTCTTTCCTTTCATTATACCAACATTATTAACATGAAGCATAAATATATATGATTTCTTTCGTTTCTTTTATCACCCTAAAAATAATAATTATAAGACTCATGTATAATTTTGAGATGGATTGGGTTTTCTCATGGGCAAAAAATAACCCAACATGCAACCCATTTATTACTGCGAACATCACATTGGCCAAGGGGTGGACTCAACCATGGCCTCATGGGCCACACGTTATACAAAGGACCATTTAGTTGTTTGACACATTTAACTGTTTGGCCCAACCACAGAACCTAAATCCCAACCAGGTAGAGGTGCACAAAAGACCCGACCCGGAATCGGAACCGATAAAAAAACCCACAACCAGTTATTTTTGTACCCGGGTATTGTATACCCGTAACCGAACCCGACCCTACCCGTAGGGTATGGATAGAGTATACATTTGTACTCTATACCCGTAATCGAAACCGTACCCGATTTATACCCGAAAATACCCGGAACCGGTCATACCCTCCCTATACCCGAACCCGGTTATACCTTATACCCAATACCGGTTTTTTTGATACCCGATAGAATACCCGAATTTTTAAGGTATATTTTTATGTTTAATTTGCAACTTTTATATTTAAGTTTTTTTAAAAAAAAAAGCATATTATAAAACAAATAATTTGTATTTGAGTAAATTTATGTTATTGTAATTTGTTTTTAATTACTTTTACAAACCAAATTTAATTTCTAATCGCATTTATTTTTATGTAAAATAAAAAAACATATTTTTTAAAATCGGGTATTTATGCCCGGATCCATACCCGGTTCCAATACCCGGTTATACCCAAACCCGATTATAAGACCCGGGTACATAGGGTATGACTATTCTCTTCAATACCCGTACCCGAACCGGTTTTTCTTAATACCCCATTTTCCAATACCCGATCATACCCGGAACGCGGAACCGATTCCATACCTGGAACCGGGTATTAACAAAAACCCGATTTGTGCACCTCTACTACCAGGCCCATCATCCATAACATGTAACACACTTTTTCTTAAATTTCAAGAATTTTTGCTTTCTATTTCATAGTGAGGATTTCACTGAATCTATGGAGCATATTTTTACGGGATGTCAATTCTCTCAAGCGATTTGGAATGTGGTTTTTCAGTGAGGGAAGTCTCAACCGGTTTATATTTTTCAGTTTTCAGACCTTCTTAATGTGCATGATTTTCTGGGCGGCTCGAAGACTAGACGGAAAGTGACGCAAGCAATCATATATACGGTGATTTGGAGTATTTGGAGGGCCAGAAATAATGCCTTTTCAATGCGAAAATCCCTTCGGTAGCCAATGTCTTCGAGGAAGCAAGAACCCTATCGTATTTGTGGATAAATAATAGATCGAAGTGGAGGAGCCTTTCTTGGGAGAACTAGAAGAGTTTCAATATTGATAGTATGGGTTAAGTTTCCAGTTTGTTCGTTCTCTATTGTTTCGTTTTTCGGTTTGTTTTGCTAGCTCCTTGCTAGCAGTCGTGGTTGTTTTTTTAGTAAAGTTTTGGTTTTGTTGGCCGTTCAAAAAAAATATTGCAACTAAATAAATAAATTAAAATTTTAGAATTTCATAAACAAATTTTTATTTCATGACAAATAAAAAACACGTTACAAACTTATAGCTTCAGAATAACATTTCACACACCATTTTCACTCCCATGCACACACATTCTTATTATTCAACCATAATATAACATCATCCCCATAACACTCTCAAGGTTTAACTAGAAATATCAATAACTTTCACCTCAGGCTTTTTCACCTCCTGCTTTGGCACTGTCACAGTCAAGACCCCATTCTCCATTGAAGCCTTCACTTCATCCACCTTCGCATTCTCCGGCAACCTGAATCTCCTCACAAACTTGCCAGAGCTCCGCTCCACGCGGTGCCACTTATCGCCCTTCTCTTCGTTCTCTCGGCTTCTCTCCCCGCTGATCTGTAACACCCTACTCTCCTCCATCTCCACCTTCACCTCATCCTTCTTCATTCCCGGAAGATCCGCCTTGAAAATGTGAGCTTCAGGCGTTTCCTTCCAGTCGAATCTAGGCGACATTTTGCAAGCACTCGTTGGAAAACCGGAGAGTGTGGAGGTCAAGAAACCATCAAAAGGATCGAAGAAGCATGGAATGATAGACATATTTTGAAAATGTTTAATGGATTGCTAGTGAATGATTGTGTTAGAAGTTGTTTACAATTGTGAATGTTAATGGAGGTTGATGATTGTATTTGTAGGTGATAGAAGAGGGTTCTGCTAATTTCAAGAGTTGGGACATCTGTACATGTCTCCATTTTTCTTTGATTGGAAACCTCGTGAACCCTTGTTTTTTAATATATTTTTGAGAGTTAGATGTGTTTTAAATTTTATGTTCGAATTTTTTTCTACTTGTTTTTATGGTTAAATGGGGTTTACTGCAATAGACTTGAGTGTAGGCCTGTAAACGAATCGGACGAATAAGAATATGGGCATGTTCGTGTTCAATTCATTTAACTTTAACCAAACACGAATACAAACACGAACATATAACCGAACACATTTTTTTGTTCGTGTTTGTTCATTAAGAAATCGCACATGTTCGTGTTCGTTCGTTTAAAGCCTAAACGAACAGTTCACGAACATAAACGGACACAAACGATCATAAACAAACATAAATTTAACATGACCGAACAAACATAAACGAACACAAATGAACGTAATTGAACAAATATAAACAAACACAATTTAACATTAGTGAACACAAACAAACAAGTCTAATATTTTACGGTTGATCCGAAAACAGATCTAAATTTGGGTTCATAGATGCTAAAATTAAGTAGGGTTTTATATAAGTATTAAGTAAGTCATCAGTTACGATCTAAGAAAAAATTTAAATTTTCTTTTTTTTTACTAGAAAATTAATTACTAATTAGTTATATTTATATAAGTAGTTAGAAAAACTAATATTCATATAAATATAACTATTTATGTATTTACTAAGATTTAAACGAACATAAACGAACGTTCACAAACATGAATGAACGAATATTCACGAACATTAATGAACGAACACAAGGTGCGTTCATGTTCGTTCATTTAATTAAACGAACAAAATTTTTTGTTCGTGTTCATTCGTTTATTAAATAAACAAACTTCCCGCCGAACAAGTTCACGAACAGTTCATGAACGTTTGGTTCGTTTAAAGGCTTACTTGAGTGAAATTGACGCTACAACTTTTTAGCTAGTTTTTATTTCATGTCAACAACAGAACAACACAATATATTGTAACAATATCGTGTTTATCTTTATATTAAGATCTTGATTTTGATATCAAAAGCTTTCTGTTTTACGCGGTTATACAACCGAAACATATGACCTATGATATCTATAGATTTATGATCTTATAAGTGATCCCGATCTTAACTCATTAAAAGATCGTGATTATATCTGATCATACTTAGATTGATTTAGTGAATAAAAAAATGTTTTAAACATAACTGAAATGAGTTAACCAGCAAAGTGGCAAATCATGGACGGATCTAGACCATTTTTATGGGTTCTCAGGAACCCATTCGGTTTAGAAAAAATGAGAAAAACTAGTGAGAACCTCGTATAATTTGGAAAAAATAGTGAGAATTTATCAAAAGAAACACAGTGAAAAAAATTCTTAGATCCGCCATTGTGGCAAATAGAAGTAAATACCATGTAATTTTACAATTCAACATTTCAAAATCTAAATAACCTTAATTAATTTGCAAATTTCTATGTGTTGTACTCTTATCATTTATGTGCATTGTCTTAAGATAATATATAATACACATAAATCACAAAATTCCTTATTTTAATCAAATAATTCAAACATCAATAATTATCCTAAAATAATAAATACGGATTCAAGAGGTTTCTAGTGAAAGAAAAAAGAGACACGTACGAGTGCATGGCCCCTTGAAGGTGCCAGAACCCTATTTTATCACTTATAAATACCATCATCAATATCAAGCATATTCATCCATCAAATTCTTCCATAATCAATCACCATCAAACATATCCTTTTCTAGAAGATCAATGTCGATCATTCCAAGCTTCTTCAGTGGCCGAAGAACCAACGTCTTCGATCCATTCTCCCTAGACTTATCGGATCCTTTAGATGGTTTCTTCTCCTCCACCCTCCCCGATTTTCCAGCGAGTGCGTGTGAAATTATGTCGGCTAGAGTCGACTGGAAGGAGACGCCGGAAGTTCACATTTTCAAGGCGGATCTTCCGGGGTTGAAGAAGGAGGAGGTGAAGGTGGAGATGGAGGAGGGTAGGGTGTTACAGATAAGCGGGGAGAGAAGCCGGGAGAACGAAGAGAAGGACGATAAATGGCACCGCGTAGAGCGGAGCTCTGGCAAGTTTGTGAGGAGGTTCAGGTTGCCGGAGAATGCGAAGGTGGATGAAGTGAAGGCTTCAATGGAGAATGGGCTCTTGACTGTGACAGTGCCAAAGCAGGAAATGAAGAAGCCTGAGGTGAAAGCGATTGATATCTCTGGTTAAAGCTTGAGAGAGTGTTCATTATTTAGTGTTCATGAACAAAGAAGATGCATGGGAGGGAGGGAGGTCGTATGATGAAACTATAAGTGTGTAACTTCTTTTATTGTCGAGAAATAAAATATGTGTGTTTGTTGGTGTTTTATTATAACGTATTTACTATTTTGTGTTAATACTTAATAGTTTATGTTAGAAATAACCCGTTGATGTGGCCTTACGGATCATTTGAGTAACGTTAACAATGTGACATAACTAGTCTCCGACAATTACTTGATGGTAGTAATTGTAAATATTAAATAGTTTAAGGGGACAATTAAGATTTCCCTTTAGGTATCTTTTAATAAGAGAATGTATAGAGTTTTTATAACCTACCATCACTTATGATCATTATATATTGATCATGAGTATTGATAAAAAGGTATGGAAAAACTCATTAAGAACACCATGATCAATTCTCTCCAATGTGATCCATCAACACAAGGTACCATAACGAGAATCGTGGATTCAACATTCTTATCTCATATCTCTGTTCTAACAAGTAAGTTTTACTGATTTGATGTCTAATATCATATTCATGATTGAATAAACATGATTAGGGCTTTTATATTTGACCCATGTATAAGGATATAATCAACATGTGGTATCAGAGCAATGTTGATTATATCAGGTTGATCATGTAAATCGATTTGTTGCCATGTTTTATGTTTCGTGATCTTCTGACCTGCAAGTTGATTTAGAAGTTAAACCATGTAAGTCAATTTGTTAATAATATCACGAGCTCTTTTGGACAATTCAAATAACTGGCAATCATGATGTAATAGCTTTCTTATGGAAGTAAAATATATTCATTTTCAAATGATTCATTCTGACACTCTTGATAACCGAAAATATATGGCATACGATCCAAAACAAAGAATTGTCACTTTAACTATATTTACATCATCTTGAATTGCAATTGATGGTGATTTTAATTAGTGTCATATTTTTTATTTTGTTTTGGCTATTGGGTTTCACAATATTCTGTTGCAATTCTTATTGGTGGTGAATTAATGGTATATTAATTTTAAATTACGTAAATTTCCATGCCAACAAGAATCCATCAGTTGGATTATTTCTTTGATTGCATTTAGTTTTGCAAAAAGGATTTAATCAATTGAGATATTTTATTTTATAATCGATTTTTTTTGCACATCGTTTATATGCCAATCGGTTTTCATGAATCTTAAACATGCATAATTTGCGAATCACTAAATTAGTAGTATTTTTCATAAATCTATTGATGATCGATTAAATCAATTTATTCTAAATGCTGGTGACTTATTTCAATCACACACCAACAAACCTATTAATGGTGATTTAATTTGGTATAGATGAAAGGTATTGAAATCGACTAATTAGTTAATTATGTTGGCAAAATTATCTTGCAAATTATGAAATCGTTTTGCAAAGATGTCAAAACCGGTTTGCAAGCCTTAGTTATTTATTTACTTATTTTTGCTCTCATATGGGACTAACTTGTGAATGGCCCAACTTAAGTATGCAAATTAAATGGCGAACTTCAGTGATCAATGATTGAACCAACGAGATATCATTTGATTAAACATTGAAGCTTAAGTTATGCCATCTTATGTGATTATCTGTATTTGCCTAATTTACATAAATATTTCATTTCTGGCCCAAAGGTGTTATGTTATATTTATGTGATTTACTTTATTATTTATGTGTGTTCATAATATATGAATTTTGGTCAAAGCCAAAGCGAAGCCAGAGTTCATGTAGAACACTAAAGACGGTCTATTATTTATATTGTTCATAATGCCTGAATTTTGGTCAAAGCCAAAGCGAAGCCAAAATTCAGGCAGAACATTAAGTTGGTTTTATTTACATATGTTCATAATACATGAATTTTGGTCAAAGCCAAAGCGAAGCCAAAGTTCATGTAGAACAATAAGTCAGTCTATTATGTATGTTTATAATACATAAATTTTGGTTAAAGCTAAAGCAAAGCCAGATTTATGTAGAACATCAAGACAATCTGTTATTTATGTATGTTCATAATGTGTCCGAATTTTGGTCAAAGCCAAAGCGAAGCCAAAATTCAGGTAGAACCTTAGGTTAGTCTGTTATTTTGGTGTTATAGTAGACTATATCTTCAATATAATGATTTGTGTCTGCCTTACTTGATTACCCCATAATGTAAATCACTCCAAGCTTCTTCTTAGGTTTGTATCTCATCTATTTCATCCACTCTAATTTCAAAACCTAAAATTTTTGCTTACTAAAGAGTTTCTATAAAATTTGCTCTTATTGGATTGTTGATTATCTCTTAAGATATGACAATCCTACTGCTCTTTTTCTGATAAAAGTATCACAGAAGAAAATTAGAGCATGACTAGTGGGATAAGTCAAATATTATATCTCTTATGATAATCATGAACTAACTTAATTATTGCTATCATGTGAGCTATTCTAGATTCTAAGTTTCCTAAGACTAATTTGTTTTCTTTGGAAGAATCAAAATAACTCCTAAGACGCATGTATTACTCTAGATTCTTACTATAAAGTTAGTGTCATATGTGAATACATCATAATGTACAATACCATGACCCATAATTTAAAGGTTTACACATGGAAATCAGTACACTTTTCCGGTGCATTACATTTAACTTTTCCACTAATACCATAAGTTGCCTTAAGAATCAACTATACCACTCAAGAGTACCAAAGGAAAATGAGTGTGTTGATTAGCAGCATATGTACAGGAAATGGAATGCATGAAACTGGAAAATTAGATGTTGTTCATCTCACCGCCACTAAACCTAAAAGGAGGATACTTTTATGATTCGGAGAAAGTGGACAAGTACTGCTTCTAGCTATAGGTTTCTTCAAAGGAAAGTCTCATTGCAGATTTATGCCATTAAACCAGGCATGAGCATCGAGACTATCCATAATTCAATGGAACAACTGGCTAAGATAAGTAGTAAGATATTTATGTTATTTAAGTCTGCTAATGATAATATTTCAATCAACACATGACAGGTTGACTCTAGTTCTTTGTGTTTCCTTACCAAACATCAACAAATACTTAAGATGAGAGTTAGTGACAAAATTTATTGTTAAGACTATAAGAATCATAATAAACTGTTTCATAATTGGGCTTCATGATACCTTATATATTCTGTAGATAATTCAAAATTTAGTATCAATACGAAAGCTACATTATGACAGTTTTGAGGTTTGCATGGTCACGACAAAGTCACTCTTAACTTAAACTCTCATATTATTTGTCATCACAATCTGGATGGAAACTTTATAAGATAGAACTAGATGATACTACATTTTTCACAACTTTTGTTATCATGAAAATGAAAATTTAACAAAAGAAAAATGAGATTTACAAACTTCATCCATTAAGACCAAATTGCACGCGAAATTTGGACCAGGTTAATGAAGGATGAAATATTATCAAATCTCATTTTTAGTGACTTACGAGCATTTGTTAAAGACCTTAATATTTAAATGGCTAAGGGAATAAATCATGTTCCATCAGAAATTATATTTCATTGGAACTTATCCCAAAATGGAATATTCAGACATAAGTCATTTATCATTTCAAATAATATTTACTTGTGTCTAACATGTCCCTTATGGATCAAGGTATTAAAGAAATTAATTCATATATACTATGATTCCTTCTAAATATGTCCCTCAAATATTTTATAACATCTGGACATTAAGGAAATCAAGTCTAACATATATGAAAGGTTCCCACAACACGTACATCACTGAAACTTATCTTGTAGCATTCCTAGAGATCTAAAATGTTAGTGGGAGCATTAAGTGTCTTAATCTTAACTTGCGAGAGTTGCAAGAGGTAGGGGAGTGAAAACTCGTTGTTACCTCAATTTGTACCTCTTGAACAAGACATTGCTCCTTCACAACTTTTCTCTTTAAGAATCTACTGCTACTCTAACAAAAGTTTCATTTTTGCTTAAACGTGGACACACTCAGATTTCTTACCAAAATTATAATCATCAAACAGAGAAACTACAATGAGTAACATCATTAACTTGTTTCTTTACTAGAATTTATTGGTCTTCTAACGTTGACCATAAGCATGCTAAATTGTTAAAGATTTCTAAGTCAGTGGGAGCAGTAAAAGTCCTTATCAGGACTTGCCAGAAGTGCAAGAGGCCGGGGGAAGAGACCTATTAAAATTTACTCCGATTACACCTCTTGCACACCATAATGCACCAACTCTTACACACTTAGAATTATGAAAGTGATAGCAACTTAGGCAAGAGTTAATCCATAAAACTGAAACTCTTAATATAACCCAATAATCAACTACGGAGGTCATCTAGGTTTAACTTTGATGATTATGTATTCTCCTTGACTAAAGTTGAAATGGATATTAGAAAGTTTACTGATCCTACCTCTTCTAATTAAGTCATTAGCATCAATCAATTTTCTAAATGGAATAAGAATTGTTATTAGTAAATTTGATTTTATCTGTTAGAATAACGTTTGGGATTTGGTTGGATTACCTAAATCCAAATGCAAACGTTAAGACACTAAAATCAATATTGAGTGTTAATGGTTATGCTCAGAAGAGAATTATTTATCAAAGAATCATCTTACCTTTCTAACAAGATGTTTCTTTGAGGATCATTGTTTGTTCTAGTGGCTTATAATCATTTAGAGCTACATTATATGAACATTAAAACAAACTTTCCTTAAACAAAGACTTACATGTTCATAAAACAACCTGAAAGTTCTAAACTGAAGGTCAAGAACACATACTTTGTAAGTCAATTAATTCCATGTATGGGTTTAAGGCAAACATCAAAATGTAATGAAATCTTAATGCATTCTTTTCATCAAGAATTAAGTGGATTTATGTACTTACCTCAAGATGAGTGGGAGCAACTAATGTAAACTTGTCCTTGTATAGATAGCACTGTTGGATAAGTATATGTTACACAAGTCAAATAATTTCTCACACATATTTTGATATAATGAATCTCAGAGATACCACTTACTCGAGAGATATCAAAATATACCGAGATAGACTCAACAGGACATTAGTTTCGTCCCATAAGCTTTACTCTAAAGTGGGCTCTTACATGTGTAACAAACAATATAGCTCTCCTTTAGAGGATAAAATGAAAAATGAGATTACTTCCTTATGCTTCATTAATTAGAAGCCTTACGAAGGTTCAAGTCTATACTCGTTTAGATATTGCTCACATTGATGAACATTAGACTACTCTAAATTATCGTGAAGCATCTTACAATATCTTTAAGAAACGAGAAAGACTATAAGAAGAGGTTGATTATTCTTACCTTGATTTTATAATATTCAAAAGAAACTAAAAGTCAATTTGGGTAATCCTTATGTCTGCGGACAAATTTGTCTCATGGAGGAGTCATAAGAAACTGATAAAACAAAATAAGTTATATTGAAATAATATGTTGTTAATTAACAACGCAGTTGTCAATAAATGTTGTTGAAGATTTATTAGTGGACTCATAAACTTGTTAACTCCATATAAATACTATATTGAAGACTTACTGTGAAAAGTCAGCTACCTTATTTCCTCGAGCAGTAACAGTTCGAGAGGTGCTGCATTAAACTTCGATACAAAATTATTGTTCGTTTATGAACAAGAAGAGGAACCTAATTACTTGTATCGAATACATTTACATTCATGATATGCTTACGGATCCGATAACTAAGGTCTACACCCAAAGTCTTTTTAAGAGCTCATAATAAAGACGGGTTTTACTAAAGGCCTTACATAATAGCATATCGTACATATGAATGATTAGTTATTATTTTTCCTCAAAAATACAATTTTTTTGTCTATAAATACGTATGTGCACCTAATGACGTATAGACGGGAATTATACAAATTAATTTTAAAGGGCTTAACTTAGTCATTTTGGTCTTAAATTTACGTATGTTTTGATTTGGGGTTGTAACATGATTAATGGGGGTCTTGAGTTGATAATAACTCAATGACTGTATTTTTCTGTTACAATTTCAATTTGAAACATTGATTAATGTTTTAACTTGGCCAAACTTATTTATGCTTATCACAAATGATCACTCGGCCAAGTGGGAGAATGTTAGAAATAACCCGTTGATGTGGCCTTACGGATCATTTGAGTAACGTTACCAATGTGACATAACTAGTCTCCGACAATTACTTGATGGTAGTAATTGTAAATATTAAATAGTTTAAGGGGACAATTAAGATTTCCCTTTAGGTACCTTTTAATAAGAGAATGTATAGAGTTTTTTATAACCTACCATCACTTATGATCATTATATATTGATCATGAGTATTGATAAAAAGGTATGGAAAAACTCCTTAAGAACACCATGATCAATTCTCTCTAATGTGATCCATCAACACGAGGTACCATAACGGGAATCGTGGATTCAACATTCTTATCTCATATCTCTATTCCAACAAGTAAGTTTTACTGATTTGATGTCTAATATCATATTCATGATTGAATAAACATGATTAGGGCTTTTATATTTGACCCATGTATAAGGATATAATCAACAGTTTAAACTATTATATTAGACTATTGTCAATGAGGCTCATGTATGCCATCTTTGGATGATGTGGAAACGGGATTTGGTGGTGATGCATTGGAGAGTACATTTGAGGGGTGGTGTTTGTGAGGATGTGTTTTGTATCTTAGTTAATGTGTAAAAAACGGTGTATAAGGTCGATTACTCGTCAAATAATCGCTATAAGGTAGGTTATCGAGACGATTTTCTTCAGCTCCGCCTCATTACTCGGAATCGATCAAACATTGTGAACCTTGGCCATAATCGGATCTAATTGGTCAACTTGGGCAGAGTCTGACTTCAAAAAAAAAAAAAAAAGAAAAAAAAACGTAATTTCTATGTATATTGTTAATATCATTTTCAAGTAATGAATATCAATTTTTGAAATATTACACTATTTGAACATATATATGGATATTCACGTATTTTTGTTATACTTAAGATATGACATTGTGTTTTGGAAGGTTTAGATGTAAATGATAGCAAGTAAGAAGCTCTACATGTTGCATTCTTATTTTTGTCATAAGATGACTTTCGGGTGACTTTATTGCCAACTTTTCTCCATCGTTGAGCTATCATTCTGGTCCATTCAAAGCCCATGCGTAACGCGAATCACAAACACAAGTTTGAGAAGATAACCCTTGACCCGCATCAAGATCCAAGGTTTAAACCCAATTCTGAACACCATGAATGTTGGATTACTCTCTTCCATATGATAGTACTCCGAAAATAGTAAACGTAGGAGAAAACCGTGTGCGAAACGAAGTTATAACGAAGCGAGAATCGCTTAAACAAGTTTGGTGTTGCTGATTTGCGAGACGCGCGGACCCCTTTCTAAATTCATCCCACATCGCCCCAAATAACATTTTGGTGCTCCCTTTCATACCTGTAAATACCATTGCTTTGTTCCTTATAGCTTGCAACACCTAGTTTGAGTATAAACAAGTGGAATAACCAAATTTGGTGGTTACGCAAGTGCAATACCCCTTTGGGTGTTGTGCTTAGTAGTTTTTATTTCTGCTCTCGATGAGGAGGTGTTGCCCTTCAAGCTCTTCTCATTTTGTAAAGTTTTCTTTTAGTTAATTTTCCTTTCCTTTTTGTTATTCATTTACTTATGGTTTTCTTAGTTTATTTAGTTCAGTTTAGGTTCTTATTTAAGGAGCATTAAGCTCGTTTAGGTAGCCTTGTTTAGGCTCGCCTTTAGGCATGGCATAGCGTTGTAGAGGCTCGTTAGGCCCAACGAGTCCAACATATCGTGTTCGTTCATTTATGCCTAGCATAATGTTTACCCTTTCCTTGTTGCATTCGTTTTTCTAAGTTAAATCACGCTTGTCATTTGGATTTTCTCCTTATTCTCGTGCGGTTTTTCACTAAGGATTAACCGAAGGAGAAAACCGTGTGCGAAACGAAGTTATAACGAAGCGAGAATCGCTTAAACAAGTTTGGTGTTGCTGATTTGCGAGACGCGCGGACCCCTTTCTAAATTCATCCCACATCGCCCCAAATAACATTTTGGTGCTCCCTTTCATACCTGTAAATACCATTGCTTTGTTCCTTATAGCTTGCAACACCTAGTTTGAGTATAAACAAGTGGAATAACTAAATTTGGTGGTTACGCAAGTGCAATACCCCTTTGGGTGTTGTGCGTAGTAGTTTTTATTTCTGCTCTCGATGAGGAGGTGTTGCCCTTCAAGCTCTTCTCATTTTGTAAAGTTTTCTTTTAATTAATTTTCCTTTCCTTTTTGTTATTCATTTACTTATGGTTTTCTTAGTTTATTTAGTTCAGTTTAGGTTCTTATTTAAGGAGCATTAAGCTCGTTTAGGTAGCCTTGTTTAGGCTCGCCTTTAGGCATGGCATAGCGTTGTAGAGGCTCGTTAGGCCCAACGAGTCCAACATATCGTGTTCGTTCATTTATGCCTAGCATAATGTTTACCCTTTCCTTGTTGCATTCGTTTTTCTAAGTTAAATCACGCTTGTCATTTGGATTTTCTCCTTATTCTCGTGCGGTTTTTCACTAAGGATTAACCGAACGCAAATTGTGAGTATATCTTACTTTTTCCCCTTTTTATCACTTTAACTTTCTAGATAAATCATGTGTCAAAAATTTCTCAATGTTTCTTATTTATTTCAACATGCAAATCAAAGTGTCTTTATGTGCCCATTAATTGTATCATATGTTTCGTTACTTGTTTCATATATGCTCACTTACTTGTTTATCGCTTTGTGTCATTGGTTTCGTGTGGATCCACCTGGCTGGCCAATTCCCCACGGTCGTGGTTCGAACTCGGTATCGCCAATTCCCGTCTTTTTGGGGCTTGAATCGCATCATTGTTTCATTACTTATGTTTCGTTATGTTTCGTTTCATTAGTTGATGTGGTTGTTTTGAATTGTGATAGATGTCACATATACACTTAAAATTGCATGTTAATTATTTTTTTCTAAAGCAAATTAACTAAACTATTTAATCTCAATTTAAATCAAAGATCTATCACCAACTATTGTTGAACAAAATTTATTTTACACATGATGCATATACACAAGGTTGATTGCATGATGGGAAGACACATATGATTGTGCCTTAGAATAAATTAATCAAGACTTTTGTTTCGCATTTTCCTTAGATATTGTATTGAAGTTTATTTGAAATTATATGGTTATTTGTGACATTTAATATGGTTGAATTAATTACTTAAACTTTAAAAATTGTCAAAAGCTATGGGTAATCCATCATGCCCCGTACCATATCCGCTGCGGGCCGGGGTATGACAAATTGATACAGAGCCAGTGACTATAAGAAATTAAGATAGGTTATTAGACCCTAGACTTAGACTATAGTTTTTCTTTTAGGTACTTATGCGCTTACTTGTTTAATTGTTTATAGCTTATGAATATTTAAAGTACACATGCACAAGATCTCTTATATAATTGTTACGTGTTAAATGTGCATTACATGGTAGATTGTGTTATATTATTTATCTAAAGTATATTCCTCTTTTATTCTTATCGCGTTCAACACACTATATGATATATAAATATTATATCTTTTAATTTACAAACCATGTATCTATATATCCAAAGTTATTTTGATTTCATTATTTCATTTCAATATCGTTTGGATTTCATTTATTTCAATTCATGTTTCGAGTTTCATTTTTCGTCAAAGTGGGTTCACGAGACGGACATGTACTAACTGTAAGGGTTAGGTACCGGTAGTCAGGACGTCCTGTATATGCTTGGCATTCGTATAAATCCATTAAGGACCCGTTGCCTACTTGGGATTAATGATGCATGTACCAATACCCATTAGGCCAAAGCATGTCATACCAAACGTTATGTAAACCAACACCAGTTTGATAGGTCAAACGTGTCCATGTTAAGTCATGGATACCCTCCAACATTGTTTCGTATCACCTCAAATTTGGATCATTTATTATTTCATGATCTCTTTCTAGGTTAAGTGTATGTCAATGGGTAGACATTTGCGGACCATGTAAAAGATCGGTAATCGCGCGGGCCCATGTGATTACGAAAGTGATGCATGGAAGGCATAATAAACACTACAATACACCAACCCTGTATAATTTAATATTTCATTTTGAAATATTGTTTTATCCTAAGTTTCACTTTGATTTTCGTGGTTCATGTGGTTTTATGTGGGATTTTTGTTGTTTGTATTTTTTGGGTTATGAGATGTCACGGTTCGCATTTTCCTGTATCACAAGTTTCGAATTTCTACGTGTCACAAGTTTCACAACTATAATATCGTTTTACACTATGTGTCCACAAGTTCCTATTCACAAAAACTCGCAAAGTGTTTGTGTTAATTCTTGGGCAACCATTTTCAAAACCGTCATCAAATCAACACTCCCTGTCTACAATGTACTAGTTATGTTAGTTCGTATTTTGTTAACAGAATGAACTTTTGCTACTCTATAATGTCCTATGATGTTTCGCATGTGAATCGTATCCTTGAATTATAATTACCATAAATCCCATGGTTTCACGATTCGTATATTTTACTTATACGTCCTTTAATCTGCCAGCCATTCACACTACGAGTTGCACACCTTACTTGCGTTGTTCTTCATAAACGTATTCTAATTGTTATCGTAGCTCAAGAAACTCTTACCGCGGTTATCCCTGATATTGCCAATCAAGTTCGATGGATGCTCAACTCCAAAGCCTCCATAAACCAGTTCAAAAAGGTTGAAATTGAACCGTCCCCTCACAATAACAACCCCGATAGAGGGGAGAAAGGCTAAAACTATGCCATATCGGCAATTCTGAAAAATTCAAGTTGCCCCTCATCCTCAACCGAACGGAAAGTCTTATCATAGGACTTTTTCCATGGTGCATCACTTGCCGATACCATCATCCAATCAACTCTCGATGTCGGTGCCTCACAAACTGTGAGCGTTATGGCCACCTTATCATCACTAACCGGCATCTTAACTCTTAAGCTGGTCAACCTAGTGCTTCATCAAATGCCCCGCTCATGACTCCTTCACTGTCACACCCCGATATTTTCCACATGATCCGGTGGGCCCAGTGGGGAGTATCGTGACGTAGTTTATATCATCATAGACAATTAAACACAGTTATAGCACAGCGAAAGGCTTGGAAAGAAATTACTATTACAAACCGAATGCTCAAAGTTCAAAATATTAATTATCCAGACGGTTGTAGAAACGGATCCACAGACGGATCTAATAATATACAAAACGATGATTAACTGACTTTAAGGCATCTTAAGGACTTGCAAGATCCTCTATTGGACACCAAGCAGCTCCCAGCCTAATTTCGTGTAGTACCTGTCACTTAGTCTTTTGAAAATACGTCAGTTTACACTGGTAAATACAATTAACTGACACATTTGAAAATGTTTCGAAAATTGGTTTAGGTGCACAAGGCATGAAAAGTCTTTTATAACTTGGGACAATTAAGAATTTTAATCTTGTATACAGTTTTACATGTTTGTCACACATATGGGGACCCGTATAGAAATCGAGACATGATTAACTGACACACCACTTTTATGAACCCACCCCAACCTTGTGGGTATATTTTAGCATTTGCATCTGTTAGGTATATGCCTATACCTCGTGCTTAGGTCTTGGCCATTTGCAATTAAATAAGCTGAGGATATCCAGGATACGGTCGCATTAACCCCAATGTTTATGTTATATAACAATACGGATTAAAACGGGTTAAGCGGATTTGTTAGTCACAATCCGACCAAGTGATCTCATACACGACCAAGCGTAATAATTTACCGTATCCCAAGCCCGTATAAGGGAAAATAAGTTAAAAGTATTTACCTGAGTTATAACTTTGATTTTAAAAGCAAGGGTTAACTACTCAGCCGAATGATTTATTTAGACTCGCGAAGTTAGCTTTTACTAGGGCTCCCTAGTCTAGAATGAAGGTAATATTAACCTGTTAGAATGCTAACGGTTCTTATTTAAGTCGTAGACTTAGACCGGTTAGCTTAAAGAACGATTTACGGTATGATACGCTAGATTAAGCGATGACCGGAATGGAATGTAATTTAGACCCAACAAGTATGAAGACTTGTATAATATGGGTAAACTAAATACATTCTGGATTTTGAAGTTTAAATGATAAGGTTAAACCCGTTTCGGCTAATTTATGCAAACTAGTCACATAAGTCGAACCGAACGCGTATAAATATTAACGGGTAACCGGATGAGTCATATACAAGTTCCATATGTTATTATGCTTAAAATATGTTATAATATCACTAAGATATCAACATGTATGTCCATAAAGGTTTTAAAATCGAATTAAGCCTCGTAAGGGCATTTTGGTCATTTTATGACTTATAAAAGGAACTTGCAAGTAATATGATGTTAAGGTCATAAACATTCTGTAAAAATATTTAGTTTATGATATAATATCAGCAGGATATCAAATATATGTGTGGTTTATGCTTTATGGCCAAACTATGCACCGTAGGGCCATTTTGGTCATTTCACACATAGTTTTAAGGACTTATTTGGGATTCTGAGTTCATGACTTGTACCTACTGTAAAAATATTTAAAATGGTTTATAAAATCAGTAGGTAACAAGTCTTGGGTGCTAAGTATGGTTTAAAACCATACTATGCACCTAATTAGCGTAAAGTCGGTAAATGACGATGATTTTGATGTTTATGTAATTCTGATGTTATGACCAGCTTTGAATAGTCAAAGTATTTTATTTTTCATAATATATCAGTAGCAAAAGGTTTTGCATGTTTATTATGTTTAAAACCTATTTTAAATGCAAAATGGGTATTATCGTCATTTAAAAACTTTGTACAAGAACTTGAAATTAAACTAAGTATATAACCTGACTTAGCATCCCAATAATTCCTAAATATGATATCACAACAGTAGGTAATGAGTTTTATGTCAAAATTATGTTTAAAACTTAATTTGCATGCAAAAGGCATTTTAGTCCTTTTAAAATCATGTTTTACGACTAATTATGTAAACTTAGTTTATGACCAGAATGTTAATGTCAAAATATGCTAAACATGTTTACTAATCAGTACATATTTCATTTGCATGCTCATAAATACTTAAAACCATATTTTTACACAAAAGGGCATATTAGTCAATATTAAGCATAATAACGGAATCAAGTAAACGAAGTCGGATTACCATGTGACCATGTAATATAACCTCAGAGGGTTATACTATAACATAATATGGTCACAAAGTAACCTTAAAACAGAAAGAAACTATGCTAATTCGGGTCAGAACTGAAAGTGAAAGCAAAAGTGAAGCTTTTGCGACTTTCGGTTACGAACCGACCTTAAACCTGGAATTGTCGGGTTGAACATGGTTATACATGTTCTAATAACATTTACCAAGTTATTAAAGTGATAAAACTCATTTTATAACATCTACATTATCAGTTATGAATATTAATGAAAACTGACCTGTTTGACTTTTTATGTTAATAACTTTGACCCGAAAATTGACCAAGTAAACATGGTAATTAGGAGGTGCCCTTGTGAGGGATTAATACCTACCAAATTACGATCACGTGGCCATATTCACCTCGAATAATGGCTGGACCGTTAAGGTCTAAACCGAAAGTCAAAGCCTTTTATTGAAAACTTTGACTTTCGGCTTTTAAAAGCTTAAAAACCGAAAAGCAGAGGCTAGGGACACTTACAACAGGTCCTAGCTTGAAAATTTGAACTTGGGGGAGTCTCCTTATGATAAGGAAGCTCCAAGAGAGGAAGATAATAAAGATTTTTGAGATGAGCAAATGAAAATGGCAACCAAGGCCCCTATTTATACTAATTCATGAATTCACAAGATGAAGCCAGGTGTTAGGGATCATCCCTGATCATTCCAGGTGTCCTAGAGGTTTTAAAAACCATCCAATAATCCTTGGTTTCGAGTTCTGAGCCTGCATGGCGGCTTGTATGGGAAACAAGGCTGCAAACATGCAGCTGCCAGTTTGTTTTCGAGCTGGGCACTCTCTCGCGCCCCGCGAGAGAGAGAGAGAGAGAGAGGTGCGAGCCGCTTGAATTCAGGTAAAACAAGTTTCAAGTTTGGCAGAATCAGTCCCTGGTCCTTATAACTTATGATATGTTTCATTTTTGTCACAATAAGTCCCTCTAAGCCATTTTAAGGTTTATATTTGGCATTTTGATCATCAAGATAGGTTATAAATATTCCCGAGAGTGTAAATCGAATATTGTTAAGCTTCGGTTTTCGTTAAAAGGTCACTTAGAGGTATAATTAAAATTGACGCTTTTAACCTTTTGATTTACAAACTTATGATTTAAATCACAAATGGCATCGTATGTCCAACATGTGGCTCGTTATTAAATACGAATACCATAAAAGGTCATTCAGAGGCACAGGTTATGCATGTTGACACTTTTAGTCCTTCCACATACATCTTTCATCGTTTGGCAACAATAGTCCATCATAGTCAACATTTAACTTTATTAGGGTTTAGGACACGTGTCTTTACATCATTGGACACGATTTTACGAGGTGTTACATGCTCACCCCCTTAAAAGAAATCTTGACCTTGAGATTTACTGAAACAAGTGAGGGTACTTTTGTCGCATAGTGGACTCAACCTCCCACATATATTCGGGGCCTATACTGGCATCCCATTTGACTTTAACAATAGGCACATGTTTTGTACGGAGCTTCTTAACCTGTCGATCCTCAATCGATATTGGTTTCTCAACAAACCTCAGGTTTTCATCTATCTGCACGTCTTTATGAGACATTGCTAGTGACTCATCGTCTAGACATTTCTTGAGATTATAGATGTGGAACACATTGTGAATTCCACTGAGCTCCTCAGGCAGATTTAATTTGTATGCCACTGATCTGACACATTCGATGATCTCGAATGGTCCTATATATCTTGGGCTTAGCTGGCCCTTCTTACCAAAACGCATCACACCTTTCTAGGGTGATACTTTTAGTAAGACTTTGTCCCCTATTTGGAACTGAAGAGGTTTGCGCCACTTATCAGCATAGCTCTTTTGTCTACCTCTAGCGACTTTTAGACGATCACAAATTTGTATGATCTTATCTGTCGTCCTCAAGACTATGTCAGGTCCTGAAAGTTGGGCCTCCCTAACTTTTGCCCAACAAACGGGCGTTCTACATTTTCTCCCATATAAGTCCTCGAAAGGCGCCGCCTGAATGCTGGTATGATAACTGTTATTGTAGGAGAATTCAATCAGGGGAAGATGGTAATCCCAACTACCACCCAAGTCAATGACACATGCGCAAAGCATGTCTTCCAATGTTTGAATCATACCTCACTCTGTCCATCCATCTGAGGATGATAAGCCGTACTAAAATTCAAACAAGTGCCTAAAGATTGTTGGAAACTTTTCCAGAAGTGTGATGTATATCTAGTGTCTCTATCGGATACAATAGATACCGGCACTCCATGAAGGGACACAATCTCGTCCACATATAACTTTGCTAGTTTATCGAAGCTATGAGTCTCCTTTATGGGTAAGAAATGAGCTGACTTAGTCAGTCTGTCAATGATAACCCATATTGTATCATTTCCATGCTTCGTTTTAGGTAACTTGGTTATAAAGTCCATAGTTACCATTTCCCATTTCCATGTGGGAAGTTCTAATTGTTGTAGTAGTCCTGAAGGCTTTTGATGTTCAGCCTTAACCTATGAGCACGTCAGACACTTAGCTACGTGTGTGGCTATGGATTTCTTCAAACCCATCCACCAATAATTTACCTTCAAATCCTGATACATTTTGTCACCTCCAGTGTGAACTGAATATTTAGAATTATGAGCTTCCTGGAGGATTAAGTCTCTAAGTCCTCCATGAATAGGAACCCAGATTTGACCATTGAATCTAAGGATCCCATCATTTCCAGGTGACAACTGATCAACAGTTCCGCCCAGTCCTTCACCTGGAAGGTTAGATTCCATCATGGCTTCTTTTTGCGTAGTTAACAACTTTTCATTTAAGCTGTTCTTAAGCTTAATGCTTTTGGCATTAATACATATAGGCTTGATTCTTTCTTTTCAGCTTAATGCATCAGCGACTACATTGGCTTTGCCAGGATGGTAGCAAATCTCGTAATCATGATCATTTAACGTTTCTACCCATCGGCGTTGTCGCATGTTGAGATCTTTCTAGTTGAATAAGTGTTGGAGACTCTTGTGATCAGTGTATGTCACACATTTAGTTCCATACAGATAGTGTCTCCACAGCTTTAGTGCAAATACAACGGCACCTGACTCCAAATCATGGGTGGTGTAATTTCTTTTGTGCACCTTTAATTGTCGTGATGCGTAGGCAATCACCTTGCCCCTTTGCATAAGCACACAGCCCATACCAGTGTGGGAATCATCACAATAGACAACGAACTCCTCTATACCTTCAGGTAAGGTCAACACTGGAGCGTTGCTCAATTTTTGTTTGAGAATCTCAAAAGACTCTTGTTGTTTAGGACCCCAAATAAATTTAACGTTCTTACGGGTCAAGGTAGTCAAAGGAGTGGCTATCCTTGAGAAGTTCTCGATAATTCTTCTATAATATCCTGCCAATCCTAAGAAGCTACGAATTTCAGAAGGTGTCTTAGGCGCTTCCCATTTCATGATCACTTTTATTTTAGCGGGATCCACTTGGAAACCACGCTCACTCACAACGTGTCCAAGGAATTGTACTTCGTGAAGCCAGAATTTGCATTTGGAGAATTTAGCATAAAGCTTCTCCCGCTGTAGAAGCTCTAAGATACATCGAAGATGCTTCTCTTGATCAGCTTGATTATGAGAATAGATAAGTATGTCGTCGATGAAGATAATGACAAACTTATCTAAGTACGGCTTGCAGACTCTATTCATGGGATCTATGAATGCTGCAGGTGCATTAGTGAGCCCGAAAGGTATCACTAAGAATTCATAGTGACCGTATCTTGTTCTAAACGCGGTCTTGGACACGTCTTCAGTTCTAAGCTTGAGTTGATGATACCCCGACCTTAAATCAATCTTTGAAAAGAAACTTACCCCTTGAAGTTGATCAAACAGATCGTCGATCTTGTGTAATGGATAACGATTCTTGATCGTTACTTTGTTTAACTCATGGTAATCAATGCACAAATGCATTGAACCATCCTTCTTCTTTACAAACAGAATGGGTGCTCCACAAGGTGACGAGCTGGGTTGTATAAAACCTTTCTCTATAAGTTCATCCAGTTGTGCCCTTAGTTCCTTTATTTCAGTTGGTGCTAAGCGATATGGAGCTCGTGCAACCGGTGCTGCCCCAGGCATAATGTCGATCCTGAATTCCACTTGCCTCTCAGGAGGTAATCTTGGTAGCTCATCAGGAAAGACATCTGGGTAATCAGAAATGACCGGTATGTCTTCTATCTTAGGCCTTGGCTCATCCACTGTCACCTGTGCCATGTAAATGACACATCCGCTTTTCAAGCACTTGGATGCTTTAAGTATAGACACTTGATCAGGCAATCCATAGTGTGTATCTCCCTGAATGGTGACCGTTTCACCAGAAGGGGTTTTAATATCGACGAGTTTCTTATCACAGGAAATATGGGCTTGTTTATGTGATAACCAATCCATACCTAAAACTACGTCAAACCCCACCAATTTCATTGGCATAAGAGATAACGGAATCGAATGATTCTTAATGGATATAGAACATCCATCTAGAATGGTTGAAGCAGTTTCTAAGGTACCATCAGTAAGCTCTACCTTATATTTAATGTCTAGAGTTCTAATGGGCAGATTTAACAGTTCACTAAATTTAAGGTCTACAAAAGACTTATCTGCACAAGAATTGTAACGCCCCAAAACTCGAATGTTTGCATTCGCTATATGTTTCCATATGATATATCATGAACTAAATAAACTAGGTTATTTAACCTAGTTAAAATACTTAGTCAAAACAAGTAAAGAATGAATTTGGTGATAATTGTGATGGTGTGACAAACTAGAGGGACTAAACTTGGAAAAATTGAGTCAAGTTTAGTTAAATTAGAAAGTTCAGTATCATGTGGGGGTGTTGGTGGTGTGTGTCGACACCCACAGGAGAGAAGGAAGGAAGAATGCTCAAGTTGATGCAAATTGATCAAATCAAAAGGGAAATTCAACTCAAATCTAATGCATGAACTCAAATCCATGATCATCTAGACTTGCTATACATGAGGTAAGTTGTAGAATCCAGTTTGGTGAAGTTGTATGAAATGGGTTGTGTTCAATCCGTGAATTTATGTGAAATTAGAATGATAATGAAGTAGAATCATCTCCTTAAACATGAATCATGCTAGAATTTCTGATTATTTTGATGTTTTAAGAAAAACCCACTTATGGAAGTAATGTCATGAAGATGATGATGTTGCATATGCTAGATAGAGTATAGTTTCGATATGTATGAAGTTTGATGTTGTAGATTATTGTTAAATGACTCTGATTTAGAAGGAAAGTTATGAGAAATTAGTTGAAATTGATGAATGAAAGCAAGAAATGGGTAACAAAGCATGAATGAGTTGTATATTATGCTTAGAACGTTGTATGCACACCAAGTGTTCGATGAAATGCTTAAGTGACAATTATATGTGGAATTATATGCAAGTTGTGAGTAAATATGTTTAGAAAGTGAAAATGATGTAATTGTTAGCTAATTAATATGTGAAGTGTGTTTTAGATGGAGTTTATGTGGAAATTTGAATGGTTAGTATGATATGGTAGAAGCATGCATTAGGAGTTTGTACTCTATGCTTGAAGATACGGTACGCCCTATGCGTTTAGTTGATTTTGTGGTAGGGATTAAGGGGTGAAAGTGGTGTCTTTGTATGGTATGTGGATTTCTAGTAAGGATAATGTCGGGTTCAAGGATAGTGTTAAATTAGTTAATCTTGAATGATGTTTTTAGTTGTGGAATTATGAGATGACTAGTATGTAAGGAATTGTTTGTGTTGTGTGCATATACGATCTTGTGGTCATATGGGTGTTTTACTATGTGAGTAGGGAATGTATTTGATGGCCGTAGTATAATTGACTATAATGATGCGAATATATGGGATTAGATTGATAATTCATAAGATAGACAGTTAACTTTCTGAAAGTCAACTGTGCATAAATAGCGTAACAAGGCTTTTGTCACAAGTGTCATGCTATAGAAATCATTAAGTACATGCTATATCAATATGTGCGTTTATACTAATGAAGTGGCAACCATGATGACAAGAAAGTATATGATCATGTCAAGATGGGGGAAAGCATGTAAGGCTAACGGAAAGGATAGGAGGAAGCACGTACGAAACGGGCACTCGAGGTAAGTGATTTCTGAATCACTTCTTAGTTTGTTAAAGTAAAGTTATGTTCTAGTTAATTAATCATGATAATTGAAGTCAAATAAGGAAGGGTTGTATGAAATTGATGATTTACGTTAAGTAGGCCGAACGAGTCAAAATGTGGTTTTATTACTATACCAGAAGGGTTGTATAAGTAATGAATACGGTACTATAATCGAGTATGGGTAGAATTGTACATAAGTACGCTAACCAAGAATCGGAGACGCGAATTAATAGTCTAAAGACTCGGTTGTGAGTTATGGTTAATGGACAAACAATTTCGCGATTTGAAATTGTATTAACAAAGTTTGTTTTCCTATGAATGAATGAAATGAATAAGTTTAACGCATACCGGGTATCGGGTGCATAAATCCCAAGTACGAAACCCTGGATAATGTAAAAGTATTATAGTTATAATGTTCATGTAAGTTTTGGGTTAAAAAAAATGAGTAGTTTGATGAAATCATGAACGGGTCGAATAATCCGTGAATGAATATTAAGCCAAAAGCACGTAAGTTAAGAATTTCCTTAATCCGGATGTGGGATTTTGAGTCCATAGGGTAGAGGACCAATTTACGATCATGTAGGAAGAAACGTGAGGTTAAACGGATAAACGAATTGAAAGTTATGCGAGTTTTAGTGCGTACGAAGGACGAAAACGACACGGCAGGAAAACCCACTTTCGAGAGGCCGTCCCCGACGCCTCATGGAAAGTCGGTTTTTGCCGATGCCTTATTTCACTGCCTACGGAGGTTTTTGGCTAAGCGTAAATCCAAGGGCCGTCGCCGACGCCCTCCCCATGACCAAAAAGCTGAAATTTGTTATTTAAGTTGATTATGGAACGTAGGCTTCGTTATGTTAACCGTGGACTATGGCTGGCCTCCCAATCATGATTTTGATCGTGCCTTTGATGTTTATGGGCTATAAATATAAGTTTATGTCCCATGCAATTATTGTATGTGTATGTAAGAGGTATGCAAGATCTTGAACGTGTACGTAGGAGTGTATATACGTATGTAGATGTGTATTTATGTATATATGAAGATACGTAGGAGTATATGCATGTATGTAGAGATGTAGAAATGTAGGTACGTATGTAAATGTGTAGGTATGAATGCATGAAGGTGCGTATGAGTGTATGCATATATGTAGAGGTATAGGAAGGTATGTACGTATGTAGATGTGGATGTATGCATGTAAGAATGTAAGTATGCATGATTTAGATACGTTGAGTAATACGTTATTAATGGTGTGCCTTGAGGATGAAAAGTAATGCAGGTACATTATTGAAGCCTCACCAGGATACGGATACGCAGATGAAATGCTTAAAGTTAGAAAGATAACGAAATGGGGAGTGTACAGAAATAAATTTTGTTTATGTATTATGTGCTAATGTTATAATTGTATGTGGTGAGTGCAGGTTGTGCAAATCACGGGCGATTATCACGAGGAATAGAGATCGAAGACTGATTCACAAGATAGATTGTACGTGATTAATTGAATATGTACTTTAGCAAACAGGAGATTATGCTTTTGTTCTGTAAAACATATATTTTTAAAATGAACGTTCAAGTAAGTCAAGATGTTTGTAATGAAAGAAATTTTACGGCACAAATTTCCGCTGCGACTTTTGTCAAATATGTATTAGGGTCTTACAAGTTGGTATCAGAGCCCTGGTTTGAGGGAAATCAAGTATGAGGATGCAAATACTTGAACTCAAACCTTTGTGCTCTCGTGACAAGGAACCCGTAAAATCCAAGACTCGATCAAGATCTAAAGGTAGAAGCGAATGATGATCCGCGAGAGCGGTCAAGGACCGACACCAAGACACATAGTAAGATAAATTGGTTCCAGGTACGTAGATTCAATATATGTAAGTACATGTAATGGTATAACCTATCAACAGAAGAAGAATTTTAGATGTAAGATAGTAATGGAAAAGTAATGAAGTTTTGAAAATGTTACACATACTAAAAACTAATCCTTCGGACATAAGGTGGCGATTACACGAAGACACGAAACTAGTATGTGGATTGTGTACCTGGCCAGTACACAAGAAACATACGACGTTCGTGAGACAGTGATAATTGTTACATGTATGTCCGTTAGAATTAGGGAGTAGGTGGACGTGAGGGTGAATGGAAAATGTAAGACTCTCAAGAAATTGAAAGTACCAAACACGAAAGAGAAAGTGTGAATGATATGTTAGAATCCGCGAGAAGGATTCGAAACATAGAAAGAATGAGAAAGTATGAATGATATGTTAGAATCCGCGAGACGGATTCAAAACATAGAAAGGAATGGAAAGTGGAATGAAAGGTCCGAATTCGTAAGTAAATACGGACCAAACAAGTAAATATTCTTTAAGAGATATGATCCAAGTTATGTTCTAAACTTATATATATATATATATATATATATATATATATATATATATATATGTGCAAATGCATCGTATGCAAGAAAGGTCGAAAGGATAAATGGGTCATACGGGTCAGATGGCGATCGCCATTTGAACTCGGTAGTTAATGTTTTGATTTGTTAAGTTTTATTCTCATAGGTGAGCTTGATGAATGGTCACGTAATGTCACTAAGTGGAAAGGGATGACCATCGTAAGGAGCTTATGACTCAACTAGAGATTGATGTGTCAGAATAGAATGTATATATACAAAACCGTAATGCAAAAGTGGAGTGAATTTTCAAGAATGTTCACAAGGATCGTCGGGTGGTATTGTACCTGAATGCTCGTAACTGTGGAAATTCTGATAGAATATACGAGATGGCAAGTATCGTTTAGAAATGCTAACTTTGATGCTAGGCTTGTTGGCCATGTTCATTTGAACAAGACATTGTTTAAAAGATGCGCATAGGCGGAAATTCAACAAATGAATGGATGCGACTAATCCGGATATTGTATGAACTCATGAGGAATCGGGCTGATTCGGGTCACAAACCCTCGGTTATGCAATGAAATCAAGGTTAGCAAAATGTTTAGCTCATAATTATGAGTAAGAATTGGTATATTGAATGTTTAGCTTTGATGGCTTCATAAGAAAGGAATTATGTTATTAGCAAGAGAGTTTCAAGACCTTCGAGTAAAAGTTTAGGGTATTGGTTAAGCACCCACACATCATGCTTGCTTAGTAAGGAAATGTAGTGCGTGAAGGGAGCTAGTAGTAAAGTGATATGAATGAGATGATTTGAGGCCAACTTAAAGATACGCATGGTATAAATAACAATAGTAACCATGGAATGATGCTTAATCTTCGTGTCAAGTAAGTTTAAGAATGGTGGGTTTGGTTGTAATAATAAGTCTTTGAATGTTTATAGTATGCGTATGATAATAAATCGACCCCTCGTATGAGCTTAAAGGTAATCAGAATGGAATGTTTAGGATGGCTCATAGTGAACAAAATGAAAGGTCATATATGACGTATGAGTAGAATGAAATAAATCAATTTATTTCGAATAGTAAATGTATGAATGTAATATGCTTAAATAGGAAGTTAGAAACAAGTCGTAGACTTAGGTATGTACGAGTAATAATTGTGTACATTTGGAATAAATTCAATGAATGAAACGCTAATGATGATATGTGCTAGGAGCTAGCATTATAAAGTAAAAGACACTAATAAGAGCTCTGGATCAGACCCTGACCCTTGTATGATTATGAAAGTAAATTACTAAATTAAGAAGATAGGGACAATGCGTACGATTATATTTATTCATGAAAAAATACTTTTGCAAAGACCCCGAATGAATTATGTTGTAGTGTGCCCTTTGAATGAGTACATTAGAAAGGTAAGAGTAGGAATGAGAAAGGTTTCGGGGACGAAACCTCCTTTAAGGGGGGTATACTTGTAACGCCCCAAAACTCGAATGTTTGCATTCGCTATATGTTTCCATATGATATATCATGAACTAAATAAACTTGGTTATTTAACCTAGTTAAAATACTTAGTCAAAACAAGTAAAGAATGAATTTGGTGACAATTGTGATGGTGTGACAAACTAGAGGGACTAAACTTGGAAAAATTGAGTCAAGTTTAGTTAAATTAGAAAGTTCAGTATCATGTGGGGGTGTTGGTGGTGTGTGTCGACACCCACAGGAGAGAAGGAAGGAAGAATGCTCAAGTTGATGCAATTTGACCAAATCAAAAGGGAAATTCAACTCAAATCTAATGCATGAACTCAAATCCATGATCATCTAGACTTGCTATACATGAGGAAAGTTGTAGAATCCAATTTGGTGAAGTTGTATGAAATGGGCTGTGTTCAATCCGTGAATTTATGTGAAATTAGAATGATAATGAAGTAGAATCATCTCATGAAACATGGATCATGCTCAAATTTCTGATTATTTTGATGTTTTAATAAAAACCCACTTATGGAAGTAATGTCATGAAGATCATGATGTTGCATATGCTAGATAGAGTATAGTTTCGATATGTATGAAGTTTGATGTTGTAGATTATTGTTAAATGAATCTGATTTAGAAGGAAAGTTATGAGAAATTAGTTGAAATTGAAGAATGAAAACAAGAAATGGGTAACAAAGCATGAATGGGTTGTACATTATGCTTAGAATGTTGTATGCACACCAAGTGTTTGATGAAATGCTTAAGTGACAATTATATGTGGAATTATATGCAAGTTGTGAGTAAATATGTTTAGAAAGTGATAATGATGTAATTGTTAGCTAACTAATATGTGAAGTGTGTTTTAGATGGAGTTCATGTGGAAATTTGAATGGTTAGTATGATATGGTAGAAGCATGCATTAGGAGTTTGTACTCTATGCTTGAAGATACGGTACACCCTATGCGTTTAGTTGATTTTGTGGTAGGGATTAAGGGGTGAAAGTGGTGTCTTTGTATGGTATGTGGATTTCTAATAAGGATAATGTCGGGTTCAAGGATAGTGTTAAATTAGTTAATCTTGAATGATGTTTTTAGTTGTGGAATTATGAGATGACTAGTATGGAGGGAATTGTTTATGTTATGTGCATATATGATCTTGTGGTCGTATGGGTGTTTTACTATGTGAGTAGGGAATGTATTTGATGTCCGCAGTATAATCGACTATAATGATGTGAATATATGGGATTAGATTGATGATTCATAAGATAGACAATTGACTTTCTGAAAGTCAACTGTGCATAAATAGCGTAACAAGGCTTTTGTCACAAGTGTCATGTTAGAGAAATCATTAAGTACATGCTATATCAATATGTGCGTTTATACTAATGAAGTGGCAACCATGATGACATGAAAGTATAGGATCATGTCAAGATGGGGGAAAGCATGGAAGGCTAACGGAAAGGATTGGAGGAAGCACGTACGAAACGGGCACTCGAGGTAAGTGATTTCTGAATCACTTCTTAGTTTGTTAAAGTAAAGTTATGTTCTAGTTAAATAATCATGATAATTGAAGTCAAATAAGGATGGGTTGTATGAAATTGATGATTTACGTTAAGTAGGCCGAACGGGTCAAAATGTGGTATTATTACTATACCGAAAGGGTTGTAAAAGTAATGATTACGGTACTATAATCGGGTATGGGTAGAATTGTACATAAGTACGCTAACCAAGAATCGGAGATGCGGATTAATAGTCTAAAGACTCGGTTGTGAGTTATGGTTAATGGACAAACAATTTCGCGATTTGAAGTTGTATTAACAAAGTTTGTTTTCCTATGAATGAATGAAATGAATAAGTTTAACGCATACCGGGTATCGGGTGCATAAATCCCAAGTACGAAACCTCGGATAATGTAAAAGTATTATAGTTATAATGTTCATGTAAGTTTTGGGTTAAAACAAATGAGTAGTTTGATGAAATCATGAACGGGTCGAATAATTCGTGAATGAATAATAAGCCAAAAGCACGTAAGTTAAGAATTTCCTTAATCCGAATGTGGGATTTTGAGTCCATAGGGTAGAGGACCAATTTACGATCATGTAGGAAGATACGTGAGGTTAAACGGATAAACGAGTTGAAAGTTATGCGAGTTTTAGTGCGTATGAACGACGAAAATGACACAGCAGGAAAACCCACTTTCGAGAGGCAGTCGCCGACGCCTCATGGAAAGTCGGTTTTTGCCGACGCCTTATTTCGCTGCCTATGGAGGTTTTTGGCTACGCGTAAATCCAAGGGCCGTCGCCGTCGCCGACGCCCTCCCCATGTCCAAAAAGCTGAAATATGTTATTTAAGTCGATTTATGGAAAGTAGGCTTTGTTATGTTAACCGTGGACTAGGGTGGGCCTCTCAATCATGATTTTGATCGTGCCTTTGATGTTTATGGGCTATAAATCTAAGTTTATGTCCCATGCAATTATTGTATGTGTATGTAAGAGGTATGCAAGATCTTGAACGTGTACGTAGGAGTGTATATACGTATGTAGATGTGTATTTATGTATATATGAAGATACGTAGGAGTATATGCATGTAAGTAGAGATGTAGAAATGTAGGTACGTATGTAAATGTGTAGGTATGTATGCATGAAGGTGCGTATGAGTGTATGCATATATGTAGAGGTATAGGAAGGTATCTACGTATGTAGATGTGGATGTATGCATGTAAGAATGTAAGTATGCATGATTTAGATACGTTGAGTAATACGTTATTAATGGTGTGCCTTGAGGATGAAAAGTAATGCAGGTACATTATTGAAGCCTCACCAGGATACGGATACGCAGATGAAATGCTTAAAGTTAGAAAGATAACGAAATGGGGAGTGTACAGGAATAAATTTTGTTTATGTATTATGTGCTAATGTTATGATTGTATGTGGTGAGTGCAGGTTGTGCAAATCACGGGCGATTATCACGAGGAATAGAGATCGAAGACCGAGTCACAAGATAGATTGTACAGGATTAATTGAATATGTACTTTAGCAAACAGGGGATTATGCTTTTGTTCTGTAAAACAGATATTTTTAAAATGAACGTTCAAGTAAGTCAAGATGTTTGTAATGAAAGAAATTTTACGGCACGAATTTCCGCTGCGACTTTTGTCAAATATGTATTAGGGTCTTACATGAATCAAATAAAACTCTAGCATAAATATCATTTATGAGGAAGGTACCTGTTATAACATTATCATCGTTTACTGCTTGCTTTGCATTCAGCTGGAATGCCCTCATGTTTCCCTTTTTGGCCTCATCAGTTTTCTTAGTATTCTTAAGGTAGTTTGTTCTGATGTACCCTTTTTCGTTGCAGCCATAGCAGACTGCATCTTTTAAGTTCTTGCACTCAAGGGTCTTGTGACCCTTCTTTTTGCAAATCCCACGGGGTTTGGCCTGCGAATCTATGGTGCACTGCCCCCAGTGCTTCCTGTTGCAGTTTTTGCATGTGGGCTTTTCGCCCGATTGTTTTTGGTTCTTTTTGAACCCAAAACTCCCTTTCTTCTTCTTGTTTGAACGGTGTGAGCTATCATCTTCCCTCTTTCTTTTCCCTTCGTCAGTGGCCTTTCCAGACCTACTCCTAATCACATCCAGTGTAAGCGACAAAGATAGATCTACAATAGATCTATAAGTAGTAGGCTTTGAAGCCTTAACATTTCCCTTAATCTCTGGTGCCAAGCCACCTGTTGGATCGTCGTGTGACCCGAACGAGTCAATCAGAAGAGTTTATGATCCATATCAAAGGCGGAATCAGTGATATAGACGTGAAACAACTTGATTCTCCTCAATTATCCTTTTATTAATGATTTCAAAGCAATCCTGATCGTTTGACAAACTGGCAGCACCTCGGCTCTGAAATCTCGAACGTTACAAATGACTTGGCACACCCAGTATTTGTAGGCAAGCTAATTTCGCATGAACCTGTTCACACGAAACCACTTTTAAGCGAAATAACTAATTCAATGCGAAATTACCATGTAATTTCGTGTGGAATTACTAGTTGTAATTTCGTGCGAAATTACCTCCCAACCTATTTTAACATATTTCTCGTACTACGTGCCCTGATCTATTAATTCTAATACAAGACTCGATACAAGACGAAGTTAACAGACATTTATGCACCAATAGACTCCCCCTTGGATGTTGACGAAGTCTTTGGGATCGAGTCTTCAATCTTGATCAGTCTTGGGCTTCTTCCAAAAAATCTGACATTGAAAGCATCCTTCAATCTCTTTATCTTCTAATCCTCTTGATCAGATCTCTTGAATCTTTTGACTTTAACAGCATCAGCAGCTAGCACTTGAACCTTACTTTGACAATCATCAAACTCCCCCTTGAATGTTGATCCAGAATGCATCTTCAGACTCCCCCTCTCAATAAGCTGGGATCTCGTATTCTGGTTCAAGATTTGTTCAGATTTAGCCACAGGGATCTCGCTTTGCTGCTGTAACCTGCTTCTCAGAAATTTGACATTACAATGTATTCCCTTTTTTAACTATATTTTGAAGTTTTTATCAGTTTTTAGAAATCCACTTAAGTAACTAGGTTCAAGTTAATGACCCTAGGAACTTAATTTATCTACCAAGTCCATCTTAATGACCTTGGTTGATCCAAGACGAAACAAAAACTGACTTTTGTTCAACATTTTTTCAAAACATTTTCTTGAAAATTACAAGTTTCAACTTAATGAACTTGTTTTGACTTTTCATATTTCACAAGTTTAACATAATAAGCTCACAACTCTTCTGTCCAGCTCAGAAACTTCCTGCATCTTCTTCAAACTGCGAATCTGAAGATTAGCTTTCCACTTTGGTTTGTCGGGAAAAATAAAGCAGAAATGAAAAATCTTTTTGGATTTTGAATAAAGTTTCTATACTAGAATGCTAAACAGAAATGAAATGCAGTAAATGTAAACTATTTACAAACATATTTTTGGTGAGCGTGTTAGGGAATCATATCAGCTGTCAACAAGTCACAAGTACCGTTAAGCTTAGATTTCATACTCAGAATTAAACAATTCGCTTAGATTGTCGATATACTGATCCACTTAAATTCTCACACTAAATTCAATCTGTCCAGGATACGAATTAGATGAATTAAGAACTTAAACTCCTTCATGTGTCCCACCTCTTGAATATACTCCCGTATCTAGATCCCAATATTCAGTCTTACAGGTGAGTATACCACAGATGATATCTGTAAGGGGTTAAATGCGAGGGCCGTGAGAGCTCAGGCTATTGCTTCCGCAAAATCAGAGAGATGACGGCTTTGACTTTAAGTGGGTCCCCTTTAGAGGATCTTTTTTACAACAGCACATGATTAGCATTTTCCAATGTTTCATCATTTTTTATGCTGAGGGCAGGCTTTTATTTCAAGCAGCAGTAAAGTATTATACGGGGACTAGGCCATTACTTCCGCAAAATCAGAAGTCCCGGGATAATACCCTAGATATCACAGAGTATAAAGACCTAGTATCTCAGAAAGAGGGGTCCTTCAAACAAGATTTCAGGGGTTACCTATATATCCAAGTAGTGTTCCCCACGAAATAAGCAAGTTTGAATTTAGGTTTATATCCCGAACAAACCTACAAAATGTGTAAAAACCTATCGGCATATCATCAGCGAGACTGTTTAATACTTTTTAAACTTTCCATTTCTTTAGCATACCGTAACTGTCAAGCTAATGTACTATCATTTCCCCTTTTACACAAGCTCTTTTCCGGTTTTCTATTGTTTTTGTATTTTGAAAATATCTCATGTTTTTGGATTTTTGAAATTTTTTACTGTTTTTGTATTTTCTGAAAATATTAACCTACCTCCCCTTAAATACCAAAACAAGTAAAAAATCGACAAACCATTGCAGATTGCGTCTCAACATCATCTACAGTGGTACCTTCATCTACGCCAAGAATCTCCTCCAACACCGATAAAAGCTTCATACCGTTCAATTTTAACAAATATTTAAAATGAATTTTATCAAACGCTTTGGTATGTAAATCAGCTTTTTGTTCATCAGTGTGGATTTTCTCAATTCGTATCAACTTCTTCTCGAAACAATCGCGAATGAAGTGATGACGAATTTCAATGTGTTTCGTTTTAGCGTGATGAATAGGATTTTTAGTGATGTTTATAGCTGCCTCATTATCAACAAAGATAGGGATGTTAAGAAATTGCAAACCGTAGTCTCTCATCTGTTGCTGGATCCACAAGATCTGAGAGCAGCAACTGCTAGCAGATACATACTCGGCTTCACATGTGGATAAAGCTACAGAGGTCTGCTTCTTGCATTGCCAGGTGACCAATCGTGGTCCGAAAAACTGGCACCCCGCTGTTGTTGACTTAGCGTTAACTTTGCAGCATCCGAAATCAGAATCAGAATACCCTTCGAGCGTGAAATCGCCTTCTCTTGGATACCACAACCCCAGTGATGGAGTTCCTTTCAGGTAGCGTAATATCCGTTTCACAATCACCATATGCGAAGCTCTGGGGTTTGACTGAAACCTAGCTGCGAGGCAGGTTGGATACATGATATCGGGTCTTGAAGCTGTCAAATACATCAGCGATCCGATCATGGAACGATACATCGTTTCATCTACCTTCTCTCCGGTGAGATCAGGGTTTATCCCATGGTTCGTCGCTAATGGGGTGGAAGCTGGAGTAGTCCCGGACATCCCAAATTTCTCTAAGATATCATGAACATACTTCGTTTGATGTATGAAAATTCCCTTGGGCAGTTGATCAACCTGAAGTCCCAAGAAGAATTTCATTTCACCCGTCGATGACATTTCAAATTTTTGCTTCATAACTCTTTCAAAATCTTTGCATAGACATTCATTTGTTGACCCAAATATAATGTCGTCCACGTATATCTGAACTATCAGAAGATGTCCGTCGACTTCTTTGGTGAAGAGAGTGGCATAACCTTGTCTTTGTGGATTAGATCGGTGAAGCCCGGTGGCTGTCCGACATATACCTCCTCTTTTACCTTCCCATAGAGAAAAGCCGATTTAACATCTAGCTGATAAACTTTAAATCCTTTCCAAGATGCAAATGCTAGGAAGATTCTGATCGCTTCAAGTCTAGCAACCGGAGCATACACTTCAGTGAAATCTATACCCTCCTGCTGGCTAAAGCCCTGGACTACGAGTCGAGCTTTGTTTCGAATAATGACTCCTCGATCATCCCTCTTGCACTTGAACAGCCATTTGGTGTTTATCTTCCTTTGACCATCAGGCAAGTCTACCAATTTCCACACACCCAACTTCTCAAACTGACTCAGCTCCTCTTGCATCGCGTTGACCCAAGAATCTTCATTTAGTGCTTCCTTATATGTTGTAACAACCCGCACTTTCGTGCGTTGTTACTAATCGCTATACTCGTTACGCCTAGCACCAGAGATTCGGATCATAATGTAACTATATCGCATAAATCGCTAAATCGCAATATTTTCCCATATTATCGCATATTTTATCACATTTCACTTGCTGACAACCACGAAGATGTCAAGTGAGGACCTATTCTACCTTCCTTGATAGCCGTGATGACATTGAGAGAGGAACTATTCTACCCTCCTCATTAACACACAATAACGTTCACGATGACATCGAGAAAGGACCTATTCTACCCTCCTCAACGACCGTGAAGCGTCGCAAAGTAATCGCATATTCGAAACGAGACCCGTTATTGTATCGCAACTTTGGATAATTAAATATAATATGAATACATACTTACGGCCCTTATGAATAATTAAATAAATAATAAATACATTACGAAACGGTGTAACGCTCAAGTCAAAACGATAAAGCCCAGACGGATGAAAGGTCCTGTCCGATCGGATGGACCTGTCCGATCGGATGACACTAGCCGATCGGATGACCCTGGCCGATCGGATGGCCCTGTCCGATCGGACGGCCCCCACTCACCATCCTCTCCTCCTCCTTGCCTATAAATACCCCTCAGTCACATCAAGAACACTTGATGTGACTGCTCTCGTTCGGCCAGACGCTACTTCGCCATTTATCGCTCGTTTTCTCGCAAATCTTGTAAGTTTTAAACTTAAACTTTGTACTTCTATGATCTACACTCGATTCCACACCTTTTTATCTTTTAAAAACTAACTTTCAACCATGAAATCTCCTGATTTGAAGTATTCAAAGATGATGTCATCAAGAGTTCATATGAACTTCAAAGTATGACTCCATCTCACCATGAAAAACTTGGATCTGAGTGATTTCCACGTGTTTTGTAACAAATTCACCGAAAGATCTAAGTGTCTAACCGAAGTTTTGCGTGATTTCAAAGCAAACATGGAGAAACCATCAATAACGGGCAAAACTGATGGAACGGGGTGGTTCTCGGCCGTTAGAACGGGTCGGAATTGGTGAAATTTCATTTGTTTAACATGATGACACGCCGAATCAGTAAATACGACCGGTAACTTTTTCAAAAACAATTGAGAGTGACTTAATCAAGAGGAATTGAACGAGTTGCCGTCCAATCGGACTGCTGTCCGGTCGAACGGCAGATCAACCTCAAACCAACCGATAGATTAACATGCCAACCGAACGGTCAGCATGTCAGCCGATCGGATAATATGTCAACCGAACGCTCAGCATGTCAGCCGATCGGATAACATGCCAACCGAACGGTCAGCATGTCAGCCGATTGGATAACATGCCAACCGAATGGTCAGCATGTCAGCCGACCGAGTAACATGCTAACCGACCGGTCAGCATGTCAGCCGATCAGATAACATGCCAACCAAACGGTCAACATGTCAGCCAATCGGATAACATGCCAACCGAACGGTCAGCATGCAGCCAATCCGGCTCATCCAATCGGGTTGCCACTAGCCCTATTATCCAACTTTTCACCGCACCTCGCTTACGCTACCATCCCGTGTTCATACTAAATCAGGCGCACTCCGAATTAACCCAGTCAAGTTGTGTCCTCGCTAGATACGCATTGTGAGTATACTCGAACCCCTTTTTAATCTCATTTTTGGGTGTAACATACGTTCCTAATAAATCGAACTTGTCAAACGAATTACTCAATCAAACTATTTATCACTTGCGAATGACTGTTATGCATATTTATACGTGATACTAGTTACATACGCGTTAGGACTCATACTCGCGAGGTCCCGCTTTAACTAGTATAGTACTATAGCACCCGACGGGGTCTAGTTAGGATGAATAGCAATCGCGGTCGAAGCTCGAGTGACTTAGCTGTAGTATCTGTCTTTATTCATGTATGTTGAGGTACCCCGTTTATGTATTTGGTAATTCGCAGCACTTTTTACTATATTTACGATACTCTATCAAAACTTGTATACTCGCCAATACTTTTGTATTGACGTTGTTTTAACGTATGTTGCAGGTTAGATTGCTATCTACATCAAATCAAGCTAGGAAGTCTAGAAACTCGCCTAAAATCTAGGTTGTCGGATTTGTATTGTTCGAGAGGACAAGAAATCTGTGATGACTTATGTGAATGTATTGTTTGTTAGTATGGGATAACGAATGTAATAAATATTATCGCAATATAGTTGTTATGGATTCTCTTGAGCAATCTGATTCGCCTAGTGCCGCGCCCCGATGATTCCGCCATCGGTTGGGGTGTGACAGATTGGTATCAGAGCCATAACTATAGGGAATTAGGCAAGACTCGACCTTTTCCGGGTCGACGTCTTAGAAATTGACCTAGTCTATAGTCTAAGTACCAACAGGCCGACTCGTACAAACCCAGTAGGGTTCGTATTGGGCTACTTGATACTCTCGATTGAAATTGCTAAAAACTACGACATTGTGTGAACACCGCGTACTACAGCTTCACACGAAGACGCCTTTCCTAAGGCTGAAATACTACTTAGCCTTTCCTAAGGCTGACACAATACACATGTTTTCGAAAATACTCGCATATCACAACTGAGTGATCCAGTCGAGACCAGGTGTGAAAGCCAAGAACTCTCGATAGGATTGCTCACTCAGCGCATTTTCTAGCACGAGAACCTTTCATCGAGTTAGGAGTGACATCCACATCTCGACGAAAAGTCTCCATTTCGAACTCTAGTGGAACTCACGAATTTATTCGAAGAGCATAACCACAATTAGGAACGAAGTTGTTAAGTCAGGGGTGAAACCCGTACCTTAATAAACTGTTCCACTCTTTAAAATGGTTTTCAAAAAGCTCTCACCAAGGACCCGACCATGACAACGACTCAAGCCACGTGATGACTAGGAAGACAAATGCCATGAGCTGCATCCCAGTGGAAGCATGAAGTCTTCTAGGTCAACGCGCGTGCACAAACTTGTTGAATATAGTTGGGTTACCTTGGGTAGTCGACGCCTAAACACCCGAGGTACTCCGATTATACGTTCGATAAACTTGGTTACGCTTTATGTGTTTATTTTACAATCTATCAATTTTCGCTCCCTGTTTTACAAAACGCACAACTCGCACAGCTATCACAATCTAAAACGAAGACCGAATTTTCGCAACAAAACAAATGCCAAATTACTCGCTTACGCTCTCGCTCACTACCTCTCATCGCGTCCTCGCGTATTCTACATCGATATGCGTGTGTATAAGTGTAAACTACAACTATCTATATCTAAATACAAACCAATCATTGTGTGAGAACCTAGGAATGTCGTGTCTCCTATGTGAAATCTATTTATATTGCACGCTACAAGTTTTGGATCGCCCTCAATCGCATCGCAAACTCAAAAATCATTATGATCGAATCTCATTCCAAATCTCTCTCTGTCTAGATGCCTTCCAACGACTCTACCTTGAGACGAACAACTAGGAGAAGAGCCAAACGAAGCGCCGATAAGAGGATTGCCTCACTTTTGACCAAGGAAGTGGTCAAGCTCATTCCTCAAATTGCCGCTCAAGTGCACTCTCTCAGCAACTCTCGAGCCTCGGAAGACTCTAAGACGGAAGCGCCGCAATCTGCTTTTCTCTAGAAACACTTCAAAGCCTGTGACCCGATGGAATTCACGGGTGAAGGAGGTGTGACTCAACTACTCCAGTGGTTCGATTCTATCGAAGTTACCCTTCGTCAAAGTGGGTGTCCCGATAGTTTCCGTACTACTTGCGCTACCGGAGTATTTCAATCATGAGCACTCGACTGGTGGACCGCCGAACGCAACAAGCGTGGGATCTCCGCAGCTTACGCTCTCTCTTGGGATGAGCTGAAAGAGCTCATGAAGAAAGAGTACTGCCCTCCCCACGAAGTTCAGAAGCTAGAAAATGAATTTTCGGAAATCAAGCAAGACGGAAGTGACAATGCTGGCTACACCGCAAGGTTTAAGCAGCTTAGCGTAATCTGCCCAAGTCAAGTCAACACTTCAGAAAAAGCCATTCCTAAGTACATTCGCGGCTTGCCTGAGTGTGTGGGTGATTTTGTTGAAGCTGCTAGACCTGCTACCATCGAAGAAACCTACCATTTGGCCACAGAGATCAACGACAAACGAGTCTTGGACGGATTCTTCTCCAAGAATCCTGTCAAACAAGCTCATCAAGCAATCATCATCAACTCGTCCGACAATTCTTCCGGTGGTTCTACCGATGTTCTTCTGAAGATTCCTCCGACGATGTCTCCAGCAAATCATCAGACGAATCCGCCGACAACGCCGCTTCATCTCAGGAAGCTCAGCCCAGCCACAAAAGAAAGACCATGAGCCTAGACTCTTTAACAACTGGACTGGCACAACCAGAACCTCTCCGAGCAGTTCCAGTTCAATCGAAACGCGCCTACAACGGAACTCATCCCCTGTGTTTCACGTGTACGTATCACCACCCGCCAGAAGCTAACTGTCGCTACTGCGCAAATTGCAACTGGTATGGTCATTTTACCCAGAACTGCCGTACAGGACCGCAACCTTGAGGAATTTCAGCAACAACTGCAGTCTCCGCAGAAGTACTCCACAGCAACGTTATTTTGCTTCTAATGTTGTTGTAATAATACGACTTTTTCGCCGTCAATTTCTTTTATGTGTGGGAACTTATTTTATCTCTCGACGAATGTGGATTCTATTTTCTCTCATATACTCGCGCACAATCTAAATGCTAGCATTATGTACTATATAATGTATTTTACCCCTATTATGCGTTCTTGAGATAAGGTACGATAAACGTGCAAGAATCAAATTAATCACGGGTGCACACGGGATTATTTTGGTTAGTGCACGGAGATCGTAGTGAGTTTCAATGATGCCTTAACGTTTAGGGCATGGTTAAGCGTGGTGGATACGCCACTGGTACTTCCTATACATAAGCGTCTTGACCATGTCTGACGAAAGGTGACACCTATTCATGGAACAGAGGCGCATGGTTGAAACATGACGGTGTTTCGCTGTGCCAACCGAAGTTTTGTGAAGAAAGTGCCATGTGGAGTTGGAACGTAGACCTATTATACTATTGTGGATAGTTTCGACACACTAAACTATACAATCGCAAGGCGTAACAATCTCAATCGCAACCCAAGGTGTGTAATCGACAGACTTTTCGTAAGTCAACACGCTTACAATCGCATTATCGCTAGAATCTATTTCGCATATCACAATCGTATATCATGTGTCTCACGCTATCACTTATGGTGTGTTCGCAATCTCAAACGCTTATTATGTGGCTCGAAATCGCAATCGCATATCGTGTGTATCACGCAATCTCTACCGCTGGTTATCGCTTCTTGTGTGAATCGCTATCGCTTTTAGTGTGATCTCGTTTAATCGCTTACGTGTCACTTGTATGCATCACTTATTACGCCTGTATCACTCTATCGCTTATCGCTACTGTGTATCGCATGCTGAGAATCGCGTATCATGAATCGCTTGACGAGTATCGCACATCACTCGTCGCTTTTCGCCGTAACGCTTCTCGCGCCTATCTCACCGCTTCGATATTATCATCGCCTATCACCATCGCCATGTGTGTCATTTATCTGTGTTATCTGCGTTATGTTAGCACACATGACCTCGCTTCACGAGACGAAACTAATAGGGCTAAGACATGGTGGTGTTTTAGCCGTATCAGCAGACTTTCGTGGAAAAAGGCCATGTGGGCTAATGCTAGTTTAAAAATTGTAGTGTTATTAAACCTAATCGAATCGCATGTCCCCATCGCTCACAACGCATCGGCTGTCGCTTATCGCTCGACGGTTGTTGCTGTCACTTGACGCTATCGCTCATCGCTTTTCGCTTATCGCTTTCTACTTATCGTCGCCACTTTCGCTCATCGCGTTATGTTGTGTTATTAATCGATTATTACCTCACTTGTATCGCTGAACGGAGTTCGAAAACGACTTCATCACCCAGTTCGCCTTTTCAAGACCTAATCCAACCCTTCTCGTTTGGATCGAGTCATCGCAATTCTGTCCGTACTATGTCGACACGGATGACACTGCCTCACGAGACGGAAGCCATATGAATAAAACATGGTGGATACGCCGCTGGTACTTCCTATATATAAGTGTTTTACCCATATTGTAGAACTTTCGTGGGAAAGTGCCATGCGGGGCCAACCTTAAATTAAATTTTTGATATAATTAAAAAGGCTTTGTTTACGCAAATTTTAAAACCGACCTTTTCTTACAAAACTTTTCTAAGAACTAATCAAAACCTTTGTACAAAACGAGATTTTCTTGAGACACTGGTGTGACAATCGACTCAAGTCAACGTCGTATGGCGAGAAGATTTCATGAAACGAGTTTTAATCACCTTGAAATCTTTTAAAAACCTAACAAAACCCTTCTCATAGCACTAGTGTGAACATCACTACATGTTAATGCCGCACCGTGAGAAGATTTTCATGAACAAGTTTTCCCAAATTAATCAACTTTTTGAAAATTTAAACGCTTTGGAGTCGCACTCTCGGTATGTATTATCGCTTTTGATTGTTCGAATCATATTTCTCGTCGCTCTCGCCGGTCTCCGCAAAGCTATCGCATGGTAATCCGCTATCGATCGCTCGCTACACTCGTCGTTTTTATCGCTACTCTAATTCGTATCAACTCTCGCAACCCTGTTGGTGGATTAATTTTGGGACGAAATTTCCTAAAGCAGGGGAGACTGTAACAACCCGCACTTTCATGCGTTGTTACTAATTGCTATACTCGTTACGCCTAGCACCAGAGATTCGGATCATAATGTAACTATATCGCATAAATTGCTAAATCGCAATATTTTCCCATATTATCGCATATTTTATCACATCACATTTCACTTGCTGACAACCACAAAGATGTCAAGTGAGGACCTATTCTACCCTCCTTGATAACCATAATGACATTGAGAGAGGACCTATTCTACCCTCCTCATTAACACACAATAACGTTCATGACGACATCGAGAAAGGACCTATTATACCCTCCTCAATGACCGTGAAGCGTCGCAAAGTAATCGCATATTCGAAATGAGACCTGGTTATTGTATCCCAACTTTGGATAATTAAATATAATATGAATACATACATACGGCCCTTATGAATAATTAAATAAATAATAAATACATTATGAAACGGTGTAACGCTCAAGTCAAAACGATAAAGCCCAGACGGACGAAAGGTCCTGTCCGATCGGATGGACCTGTCTGATCGGATGACACTAGCCGATCGGATGACCCTGGCCGATCGGATGGCCCTGTCCGATCGGACGGCCCCCACTCACCATCCTCTCCTCCTCCTTGCCTATAAATACCCCTCAGTCACATCAAGAACACTTGATGTGACTGCTCTCGTTCGGCCAGACGCTACTTCGCCATTTATCGCTCGTTTTCTCGCAAATCTTGTAAGTTTTCAACTTAAACTTTGTACTTCTATGATCTACACTCGATTCCACACCTTTTTATCTTTTAAAAACCAACTTTCAATCGTGAAATCTACTGATTTGAGGTATTCAAAGATGATGTCATCAAGAGTTCATATGAACTTCAAAGTATGACTCCATCTCACCATGAAAAACTTGGATCTGAGTGATTTCCACGTGTTTTGTAACAAATTCACCGAAAGATCTAAGTGTCTAACCAAAGTTTTGTGTGATTTCAAAGCAAACATGGAGAAACCATCAATAACGGCCAAAACTGATGGAACGGGGTGGTTCCCGGCCGTTAGAACGGGTCGGAATTGGTGAAATTTCATTTGTTTAACATGATGACACGCCGAATCAGTAAATACAACCGGTAACTTTTTCAAAAACAATTGAGAGTGACTTAATCAAGAGGAATTGAACGAGTTGTCGTTCGATCGGACTGCTGTCCGGTCGAGCGGCAGATCAACCTCAAACCAACCGATAGATTAACATGCCAATCGAATGGTCAGCATGTCAGCCGATCGGATAACATGCCGACCGAACGGTCAGCATGTCAGCCGATCGGATAACATGCCAACCGAATGGTCAGCATGTCAGCCGATAGGATAACATGCCAACCGAACGGTCAGCATGTCAGCCGACCGAGTAACATGCCAACCGAACGGTCAGCATGTTAGCCGACCGAGTAACATGCCAACCGAACGGTCAGCATGTCAGCCAATCGGATAACATGCCAACCGAACGTTCAGCATGTCAGCCAATCCGGCTCATCCAATCGGGTTGCCACTAGCCCTATTATCCAACTTTTCAGCGCACCTCGCTTACGCTACCATCCCGTGTTCATACTAAATCAGGCGCACTCCGAATTAACCCAGTCAAGTTGTGTCCTCGCTAGATACGCATTGTGAGTATACTCGAACCCCTTTTTAATCGCATTTTTGGGTGTAACATACGTTCCTAATAAATCGAACTTGTCAAACAAATTACTCAAGCAAACTATTTATCACTTGCGAATGACTGTTATGCATATTTATACGTGATACTAGTTACATACGCGTTAGGACTCATACTCGCGAGGTCCCGCCTTAACTAGTATAGTACTATAGCACCCGACGGGGTCTAGTTAGGATGAGTAGCAATCACGGTCGAAGCTCGAGTGACTTAGCTGTAGTATCTGTATTTATGCATGTATGTTGAGGTATCCCGTTTATGTATTTGGTAATTCGCAACACTTTTTACTATATTTACTATACTCTATCAAAACTTGTATACTCGCCAATACTTTTGTATTGACGTTGTTTTAACGTATGTTGCAGGTTAGATTGCTATCTACATCAAATCAAGCTAGGAAGTCTAGAAACTCGCCTAAAATCTAGGTTGTCGGATTTGTATTGTTCGAGAGGACAAGAAATCTGTGATGTCTTATGTGATTGTATTGTTTGTTAGTATGGGATAACGAATGTAATAAATATTGTCGCAATATAGTTGTTATGGATTCTCTTGAGCAATCTGATTCGCCTAGTGCCGCGCCCCGATGATTCCGCCATCGGTTGGGGTGTGACATATGTTCTCGGTTCAATTTGTGAAATAAAACAACTAAGTGAAAACTCAGTTTGTAACGGAGCAACTGTAGAATAAAAACAAGTAAGGCCTTGGTCAATTTGACGTCTAGTGCGAACGCCTGATTGTAATTCTCCAATAATCAACTTCTCTGGATGGTACGAAAGAGTTCTCGGCATCACCTCGCCTGGAACATCTACCTCGCCTTCCAAATTTGTGACATTCTGATTTGCACCTTGTTCACTGACTGGAATTGTTTGACTTGAAATCTGGATCTGCTCCCCCTCAGAATCTGAATCACCATGATCAAATACAGGCCTATCATCAGATTCTTGATTATCATTTACTGCCGTCTTATTGTTAGGAGCATGTTCTGAAGATTGTTGAATATCATCATGTTCACCAGCATTGCTTGGACCGGCTTCATCATCATTTGAAGTTTGCCATCTACTTCTAATATACTCAGCTGGAAACCTCTCTTGTGATGACTCATACTCTCTTAGAATATCCAACTCATCAAAGAACTCTGGTTCTTCTTCCATGTCAAACGAATCCCACAAAGTATCGTAGTTAAAGCGCCATAAGTCGCATGGGTTCTGTGGTGGCATTGTATAACCTTGGCATTCAACATTGTGTGCTTCAATAATTCGCTTCAAGCTTGGAACAAAGACTCGTTTTAATGGACTTGCATAACCCACGAAAATTCCTTCAATGCTCTTTGCACCAAATTTGCCATAAGGCTCTAGAACGTTGCAGGGAGACCCAAACAGTTCTAAATACTTCAGGTTTGGTTTGCGGTTGTTGATCAGCTCGAAACATGTCTTGTTGAATTTCTTCAATGTTAGAACCCGGTTGAGTGTATAGCAAGCGGCTGACACTGCTTCTGCCCAAAAGTTGACTGGTAATTTCGAATCAGCAAGCATCGTCCTGGCCGTTTCAATTAGCGTCCTGTTCTTTCTTTCAGCTACTCCATTTTGCTGCGGAGTGTAAGGAGCACTAAATTCTTGCAATATACCTCTCTCATCACAATACTCTTCCATCTTGTTGTTCTTAAACTCAGTACCGTTGTCACTCCTGATTCTTCTGATTCGAGTTTGGTACAAGTTTTCAATTTTTCTGAACAACGCCATCAAACTTTCAAACGTCTCATCTTTAGTCTTCAAAAATGATACCCTTGAAAATATCGAGTAGTCATCTGTTACTACTAGACAGTAGAGATCACCAGTTATACTTTTGACATTTACTGGACCAAAAAGATCCATATGAAGTCTCTCTAACGGTCTCGAGATTGAGTTTTCCTTCTTCCCAGGGTGAGATTTCTTCTTTTGTTTGCCTTTGACACAGCTAATGCACTCCCCCTCAAGATGAAAACCTTTCACATGAACACCAGTTACTAAGTCGTTATGCACCAGGTGATTCATTTTTCGCAGGTGAATGTGGCCCATCTTTCGATGCCACAATTGTGATTCTTTTTCCGTTGCTCTTGACATAAAACAATGAGCCTGACCCGTGGTAGTAGTTGCTACACTCATGTCCAATACGTACAGATCATTGACTCTGGGTGCTCTCATGATAACCCACTCTTCAGGAACAACAAATCCTGGTTTCAAGATCAAACATTATTTGTCTGTAAAGTGCGTTGTATACATACGATCACAGATCTGAGAGATGCTCATAAGATTGTTTTCAAGCTCGGCGATGTAGTTTACTCTTTCAAACGTGACAATACCATTCGATAGAGTACCTTCACCAACTATTCGACCACCTTGATTGCCTGCAAATCCCACATATCCTCCATTAAACCCTCGAACATCGTACAGCAGGGTTTTCTTCCCTGTTATGTGCCGAGAAGCTCCACTATCCATAATCCAACGTGAAACGGATCTTGGAAGCTCCTGCACATATCACAAATACTTAGTTAGATTTTGATGCCACCCAAGCCTCTTTCGACTCGGGTAACTTGACATTGAGGTGAGTTTTTGCAGTGTATAATGGCGGAAAATTCTTGTCATTCATCTTTAAGCTCTCTTCAGACCCAATCTCAACCTCTTTATATAAACAGAAATCATTTTTAGGAGGTTGACCAGATGATTGGTCTTTCTTTGGTACATACTTCTTTTCAGAAGTATTAGACTTTTGATTCTCAAGTTTCTCATAGTAATCCACAGGAACATTCATCTTTACCGGAACGGTAGAGAATGATTGTTTTTCTATCTCAGAAACCCTTGGTTTTGGAGAACTTGATTTATTTTCAACTGATTTTGGCTTCCATGCTTGTTGAGACGAAGCAACCCGTTTGTAAAATTTGTCAGTTTTAGTTACCACATTCTTTATGAGTTCAGTTTTGATCTTGGTGTTTTCATTTTTCAAAACTTTCTTCTCAACAACCATTGGAGCTTTGCCTTTTGCACCAGCTTTCCTTTTCTGACTCTCAACAGCTTCAGACTTAGGCTTTAAGTTGGTGCACTTTCGTGCAATATGTCCAACTTTGTTGAACTTAAAGCATGTACGAGTATCAACTACCCGACTTGTGCCTTCGGTCTGAGGCTGTGAGGCCTTTTCCTAAAAAAACTCTTCATTTGATTTTGAAAAAAAATCAGATTCTTGCTCAGAATGAGAACTCAAGCTTTTTACAAACACCTTTTTCTCAACAAACTTCTTGTTTTGAAAGTTCCTTCTTTGATAATTCTTACCACCCTTATAACCACCTGACCAATTGTTTTGATTGTTGTTAGAAAAACGCGGCGGTACAACAGGTTTTTTGTAGTAAGTTTATCTTTTTCAAAGTTTAATTGCCGTTCGGACATTTCAAACCTTCGATTTCAGATACATCAATCTCAATCAACTTGAACACATTTCTCAATTTACCAACATTCACATTCTCCAAAGGAAAATCACGATCCGAATACAACTTATCAGATCCCGCCATCTTGTACATCACAAGATTAGGTTCTTCATTTAAGTTGTTTTTGGATTTTGATTTTGGAATATATTTGTCCAAAAAGCATTCATCATCCTCAATAGTGTCACTTTCAGACTTTAAAACATTTTCAACCATGCTTTTCACAACTTCAGATTGGACACTATCTTCATCGGAAGATGAAGGGAATGTGACATCAATTGTGTCTGGAAGCTTAACTTCATTTTCTTTTTCATCATTAACCAACCCTGAATTTTTCTTTGAAAAATTGTTTAACACTGGTGGTGGAACCTGATGAAACCCAACCCCAGTTCCATCAAAGTATACATATTCGCCTGCTTTGTTCTTCCCAATTGGTTTAGGAACGATATGTTGAAGAACAAAACTTGCGGAGTTGTAACTGTTCAGTTTCAACTGCATGTCTTCATTTTCAATTTTAGCTTCTTGAAACTGAAGCTTCAACTTAGCAATTTCATCCAGTTGTTGGTTGATTTGCTCTTCTTTTACCCTAAGAACACCTGACAATTGAATATTTTCTTTGTTTGTCTTACCATTTCTCTCATCAGAATCTTTTACCGTTCGTTTTAGCTTCTCAAAATTTTCTGAAAGTTGACGATTTTCATGAATTAATTTTTCGTTTTCTTTCCTAATTCTTTCTACGTCATTTTTATCATTTTCAATTTTCTCAGTTAATTCTTTTAATCGTTCATTTGAAGCTTTTAACATTTTGTCACGGTTTAAAATCTGATTTTCAACGTCTCTAACTCTTCCTGTCAGTTCTTCGGTCCTTTTACCATTAAGGTAAGCAAGTGTACTATAAACCTTGCAGTCTTTCATGCAATTTTTGCAGTCGCTCTCAGTTTTAGCTTTCTTACCTGACTCATTGATTGCATCATTCTGACTGACCTTGCCTTTAGACTCATTTCCAGAACCAGAAACTACCTCTAGCTCTTTTGCAGCATGTACTTTGTCAGCCATCTTCTTCAAATTTTTAGCTGTGAATTCTTGTGACGTATCAATAATCCCGTCATCAGCTTTCTTTGTCTGCAGCTCCTTCTCTTTTTCCTTTTCCTTTTCCTTAGCTTTTTCTTCAGCTTCTCCTCCTCCCCACCATTCTCTCTGTCTGGCTTCTTCTTCTTCAGCAATTAGTTTGATGAGGGTTTCAACATCAATAGTATCTGGATCAACAGCAATGTTTCCCTTGGGATCTAGGTAACATTCTCTATCAGCATCCCATCTTTTTGCCTTTTTAGCTTCTTTGTATGTACGATGGATTCTGCTAATCCTGAATTGGGCTGTCATCTTTCTGTTGATGTATTTCTCTTCTTCTGTTCTGCTATCTTTGAAAGGAACAATCTTTGTCACAAACGCATAGCCCACTGCATCTTCTTCTGGTAGCAGTTCACTCCAATCAAAACCTTCGTCATCATGAATAACAACGAGAGCTCTTGATTTTTCTTTGGGGGTATCTTCTAGCTGCTTCATTCTGGGAGGTTCAGATTTGTTCTGATGATAGATTGCTCTTTTGCAGTAATCTTCATGGAATGGATTTGCAGTATCATCAGCAGGTGCGTTTCGATATTCACGTTTAAAATGTCCCTTTTGTTTACATCTGAAGCACATGACCTTTGACTTATCAAAACCAAGTTTTGTGAAGGTCCGCCAATAGAATGTCTGCCTGTAATCTCCATGAACCTTTGTGCTCGTCTGACTGCACTAGCCATACACCACCTGATATCGATCAACTCCATCTCTTTTGGGTCGATCTGGTCATAATCCTCCTTGGTGAGGTTAGTGTTTCCAATCTTGCCTGCAACAAGGCTCTCATAAGACTCTAACACAGACGCTAAAAACACCATTTGCTGCTTTGCGGATTCTTCACTGAAATTTTGAGCATTCTTTAGATCCACAGCAATGTTACATTGAAACAAATTCTTTGGAACTGATTGACTTGAAGTAGTTGACGATGAACCACTATGAAAACCACTGCTTTAACTTTCTTGATTTGATGTGTTAGAACTTTCACTTGAGAAAGCTGTCTTGGGAGACACAGTCTTCGGGATCATACTTCCTCGGTAATACAGCTCAACATTCTGCTGATATGAGGAATGATTGACTTTGTTTGATTTCTTGATTTCCAGTTCATGACTCTCCAATCTTTCGATTAACAGATCAACCATCAGATCCTCCGACTTTATTGTGTTCTTCAGCATCAAAGCAAAGTATTGCCAGTCTTTCTCATCTGGCAGCGAGTCAAACAGTTTGTCAATCAATTCTTCTTGAGAATAAATGATTCCATGTCTTGCCAGCTACATCTTCAAATGCCCGAATCTTTCCATCATCTTTGACACAGATTCATTTTTCAAACATCCAAACAAATCAAATTATTTTCTTAACAATTTCTTTTTGTTTTTAACTATCTCGGCACTACCCACACATTTTACTCTCAGTTTCTCCCATAGATCTTTTGCATTTGTGTACTCAATCAACGATATTATGTCGTCTCTCACAGACTGATGAAGCAAAGCAATGCACTTTTGTTCAGCAATAAAACTATCAACATCATCAGTATCTGTTATATTTTCATAATCTGATCTTCCCATATTGAAACCATTCTTCAAGCTTTTCCAGCTTGGATACGCAAACGCTTTTAGCCACTCTTCAAACCTTTTAGCCCATCTACTGTATTCTTCGATCGCCATCAGTTTGGGAGGTTTGTTGTATGTGCCATATGCACGCTCCACACTCAAAGCATCAGAAAGCGTTTTCTTTGCACTAGGAGCATTTTCATTTGTGTTGTTTGATGTGTCATCTCCAGTGTTTCCCGTGAAAGCAAAAGCATCACTAAACGGATTTAGAAAATCATCCATCTTCACGTATCTGAAACAATCAACAAACACTTAGAAAATTTTTGGATTTTAACAAAAACAATTTCAAACGAAATCAGTTCAAACGAAATATGAACTCAAACGAAATAACAACCTTCAAACGAAATATCAACTCAAACGAAATCAGAATTTTCAAACGAAATAGTAATTTCTTTCGAAACAGACCAAACGAAATATAATTTCGTGCGAAATTAGCTTGGTTTCAAACGAAATTAGCCTCTTTGAAACGAAATAGTGATTTTGTATGAAATCCTCAAACGAAATCTGATTTCGTGTGAAATCAACCAGCAATTTCAAACGAAATTAATCACAACTTGTAATTTTGTGTGAAATTAATAAGCTATTTCATGCGAAATTATGATGACATCATCATTTCGGCCACCATTTTGTCAAATTGATCCAGTTTTTGTTCGAATTTTGGTCCAATTCTTTCAATGATTCATTAAAACAGTGTTTTACATGATATATGTGAAATTCAATTCATTTTGTCCGTTAAATCTCGTTTAATTTTGAAAAGAATGAGTAGAAGTGATGAAAACAAGCTGAATTGGTATAAACTCTTCTTCCTGAGCTCTGATACCACTTGTTGGATCGTCGTGTGACCCGAACGAGTCAATCAGAAGAGTTTATGATCCATATCAAAGCTGGAATCAGTGATATAGACGTGAAACAGCTTGATTCTCCTTAATTATCCTTTTATTAATGATTTCAAAGCAATCCTGATCGTTTGACAAACTGGCAGCACCTCGGCTCTGAAACCTCGAACGTTACAAATGACTTGGCACACCTAGTATTTATAGGCAAGCTAATTTCGCATGAACCTGTTCACACGAAATCACTTTTAAGCGAAATTACTAATTCCATGCGAAATACCATGTAATTTCGTGCGAAATTACCCCCAACCTATTTTAACATATTTCTCGTACTACGTGCCCTGATCTATTAATTCTAATACAAGACTCGATACAAGACGAAGTTAACAGACATTTATGCACCAACACCACCAATGAAGCGCGCAATGCGCTTTGGTTCGGGTGTAACCAGATGTGGGACTAGTCTTGACATGGAGTTGAAACTAGAGACATATGTCCTATAATCTAAGTTCTTCATGACCAGAGTCAAGAAGTCTGTCTCAACCTTCTCTACCTCATGCTGAGGGCAATAAGTTTCTTTTACCAAATCCACAAATTTGGTCCATGAAAGGTTGTAGAGAGGAATCTTTTCAGTGGATTGAATCAGTGCTTTCCACCAGGTTAGGGCATCGCCCTTGAAAGATTGGGATACAAACTTAACCACATCCTCTTTTGCACATCAACTTATATCTACCACCGTTTCCATTTCATCTAGCCATTTCATACAATCTATGGATCCCTTTTTACCACTAAAGTCTCTTGGTTTACAAGAGACGAAGTACTTATAAGTGCAACTGTGACAACCCGGACTTTCAAGATTTGCATTACTCGATTCCCTGACTTCTAACTCGTATAACTAGACTTTTAGCTCGTATAACTATGTCTCATGTTTCACTACATGTTATAATCGTATAAGAATTTTATTTATTAGCATAACGTAAGTTAGTTTATGTTAAGTGATGGCTCCGTAAATCCTGTCGCACACCTCGTCGTGTCGCACACGACTTAAGGGACCGCACACCCTTCTCTTCCGAGTTGGATGGCCCTCGGCCCAGCTCCATTGAGCCCGAAGTGGATCCCAAGTAGGCCGACCCCTACAACTCGCACACAAGCATATACACAAAGTGGGGAACGGTGTTTATTTTCAAAACATAATATGGCAAAACCCTAGCACTCTCCTTCTTCACTCTTGAAGTCGACAGCAACCCCTCCCCCATGATTGAAGCTTTCTTCTCATCTCTAACACCCTTCTTATCGATCCATAATCAGGTTAGTGCACATACTTTGTGAGGATCGAATCCCTGTTAATTTTGTGGAAATTATTTCTGTTTGTATTAACTATTAGCCTGTATGAACCAAGGTGAGACATGTTTATGCATTAATGTGAATGAGATCCGTAGGTGATTTAGAGCTTTGTTTTAAAAGCCGAATTGAACCAGGCTGGCTATTAAACTGTGAATAAATGGTTAGCATCGTGTTAATAAATTTGTTAGAGTGTGACTCAAGGTGATCCATTGTGAAATCGATGTAACAGTGGGCATGATTTGGTGTCCATGAGTTTTGTTAATATTGATAGTGATGATTAGTTTATGTTAACGATTATGTGTGGATTGGATTTAATTATATATGACTAGATGAGAACTGATAGCAAGGATGAGTTCATGAATGGTGCTGCATGATCATACTGTTCGATTTGTGTGATATGTAAATGATGAAGCAATTAGTAAATAATTATTAGGTTTCTTTTAAACTTCAAGTGTGTAACTGATTTGGTCGAGATTGGATGTGTGCATTGTGGTTAATAGATGATTGATGGAAATAAACTGATTGAGCAATAATTAAAGAGTTAGGAGTGGACTTTGTAACTGATTCATTTTGGATTAATGGAGAATCAAAGAAGGAAATCACAACCATATGTTGATATGCTCGACGAAGAGTGGTCCTTCGCCACTAGGATTCTTCGTCGTACTCATACTCGATGAAGAATGGCCCTTCGTCACTAGGATTCTTCGTCGTACTCATCCACGACGAAGATTAGTCCTTCGCCGATATGATCCTTCGTCGCAACACTCCTAGACGAAGAATGATTCTTCTTCAATATGGTTCTTCGTCATGAGAACACCCCACGAAGAATAGATCCTTCGTGGAGATGCTACATGTGTGTAAACAAATAAAACAGTTTATGATGTTTACGATGATGGATATTTGTGCTTATAAGATCTATCTGTTGCATGTTAATAAGAATGAGAAATCTGGTTTGGCTTGTGTGAGTAGCAAACTTACATGTTAAATGTTATTATGTGTTATGCACATGGGATGTGGACTTTTATGCGAATAAGTAATTGCTATGTGAAACACTGTGATCTTTGCTTTGAATGCAAGCTGTGAAAATACGTGACTTAATTGATTATGAAACTGATCTTATTGGTAACTAATGTTTGGAACGTGAACTTGTGTTACGAACGTGTATAAAATCTAAGCGTTTGCTATGCGTTATGTGACAATGGTGTTACATTTGATTTGCTGAATATGTGAGTTGGATATGTGTTTACGAAACTGATCATTTTTGGTAACCTCGGTAGGGTTTGGTTGACCAACTTGGAATGGGTAATGTAACGTAACATACCAAGCAGTCTAAGGTGAGTTCACTTCTCTTGAGCATGTGTCCTGGTGGGTGGGACAATCAATGGGTATTCCTGAGAGGAATAAGTCTTTTGGGTAAAAACTGGAATGTTAGATAATACACTCATTTCCTATAACCTTAAGTCCCATCTTCTACCGAATAGTTACCTGAGAGGTAACAGGGTATTAGTTGATAGCGCTATTAGGCTTGGCAACCTCACACCGTACCTGAGAGGACGGGCGTGAACTAATGACCATAATCATGACCAATGCTTAGATAGGGGGCATTGGGGACGGGCAAAACAATCTGGATCCATCTTGTACGGTACTCGAGTTATTATGAACACTACTTTCGGAATTGTTATTAAACTGGTTTAAACACTTGATAACCAAACGTTTTCATAAAACTTTGAACTCACCAGCGTTGTCTGATACACTTGTTTACATTCTCGCATGTTGTAGATATGTGTAGATGTGGAACTTGCTGTCTGGGATGCTGGAGTGGTCATGGGTCGAGACTCACGAAACCACGAGACAAGTCTAGTAACTTGCATATGATTGGTTTATAAAATACATAACTAATGTTTATGCTTCCGCTGAAAATGATGAGTTGTACTTGATGTAATGTAACACTTTATCTTAATGAATGAAAGCTTTTGTTTAAAAACCTGTTTGAGTTCAATGTGATTGGTGGCTAGATCCTGGTACGTCAGACGCCTCGCGAGGGTTTTCGCTTGGGGTATTTTGGGGGTGTGACAGTTTGGTATCAGAGCCACTGGTTATACTGAATTTGGTTTTAAAACGTTTTTATAAAACCTGACTATAACCGAACAGTACTGAATACGACCATGACACTCAGCTCCAGACTGCAAGGTTCATCTCTCGTTTACTCATTGCACTGCATAACTAGTGAACACTTATGTATGATATTGCATGTGATAGCACTTTTAGCACTACAATATGAATTCATGAGTTACTTGCCTGTATATGTGATTGATAGTGTGTGGCGTTTCCCTTAGACATTCGTGACCCATGTTTTGTGATGTTATTTGTTTGCTACTCGAGTCTGAGGAACTATTTAACACGAGTTAGGAGGAGCTGAGATGAGCATGCAAATCATGTTATTATTGTGGGTACACACATAATAATAATGTGGGGTGTATGTGAGTCCCAGCGAGGCCTAACAAGTGTGAAAGGGGTTCCATTCCATTATTCGACCTAGTGTGGAACACAACGACCCATAGGGTTCATAGCAATGATTGTCTCCTATTTGAACGTGATCCTATCACTCTCATCTGAATCTTTACGAAACTCGATGCTATCGGGTGTTATCCGAACACTTATCTGAACGTCTAGCGAACCGTATAAGAATGTTGGGTGCTAGTGCAAACGTCTCTGAGTTAGTTGTTGAAGCGTCGAATGTTTGGTATATACTTCCTCACTTTTCTCGTTTACTTGAACTCAATGAGTTGGTGCCTCAGATCCAACAATAGGGTCACCTTTGTAATTCTTTAACGACTTATCGTGCATTATACAATCAACACACAAGACCGATGGAAAAGAAGTAGAACGTGATACTTTACCGACCCCAGTAATATGATGGCCCTAATTTCTGACAACGAACACCAGCAGATTAATTTCAATCGAGCCCCTAACCCCAGTCGGCGACCCTTGGGAGTCAACTCTTACGAATTAATTGGGGAATAAATGCTGACAATTGATTAGAGTAGGGAACGTGTAGTTATCAGTGACATGGGTAGTACCCTAGGACGTGACAAGAACAGCGAGAAGGTGGACCATGCTGGCAAAAGATCACAGAGAACTGTTTCCAAAGCGGAGACATTAGAGACAACGTCCACGGTGGCAACAAAGTGTTCGTACTCAAAATCTTCAGTATAGGAATAAAGGAGACTTCGACGATAACGATGACGATGAAAATGGTACTCGTGGAGGAGTACTTACGCCTGGCGTGGGTGACGCCAGGTATGATAACAGCATAGTGACTTATACGTTTTGTGAATAACCTTTCTTCCCCTGTTTTGTTGGACACCGACACTTCTTAAAACCAGACCTGTTGTGGAATCGGCCGATGGCAAGTCAGTTGAAGTCTTTTATGTTCGCAGGGATGCAAACTCAACCTTGTGGGTCAAGTGTTCGATAATCAACCTTCCTTCTGCTATCCTAGATAGTTTCGATGCAGTAGTTAGTGTGGATTGGTTATCCAGATATAACGCTGATATACCCTTTGAGGAGAAAATTTTGCGTATCCCTCTTCCTAGTGGAGAATCGTTGTCTATCCTAAGGTGTCAGAGTGGTGCAAAGGTTAGCATCATTTCAGCTATGAAAGCCAGAAGTGACTACGGAGGGATTACCCCGCTATGTTAGCACTCGCTACTGATGTTAAGACTAAGGAAAAGAGGATCAAGGATCCACTAACCATTCATGATTACTCCCGATGTGCTACCCAAAGAACTTTCAGGATTACTATCACAACTGTTAGATAGAATCTCAGTTTGACCGCATGCCAGGGTCAGCCCTGATTACCCGTACCCCCTTACCATCTTGCACCAGGAGGATTGTAAGAACTGTCTAATCAACTTCGGGAACTATTGGACAGGAGTTTTGTCGACCCTAGTTTTTCGCTTTGGGGAGCCCCAGTTATATCCGTGAAGATAGGCCTTCTCGTATGTGTACTGATTATCGAGAACTCAACAAGATGACTGTCAAGAACCGTTCACCTCGACCTTGTGTTGACAACCTGCTGACTAGTGGTGAGGGTCAAGCCCCCATTCGAGGATAGACTAACGAATGAACTATCATCAGATGGAAGCCCAAGGGGAGAATGTTCCTAAAACGGCATATCGAACGCCGTACGGCCATTACAATTTTGTATTCCATGACCTTTAAGTTATTCAACACACCAGCAGCCTTATGGCTCACATGAATCAACCGTGTTTATTGATGATGTTTTGAATCATTTCCAGGAGAAAGGAACACCATGAGCGGCACTTGTATCTTATCATGGAGCTCCTGATGGGGGGAGCCACTCCAGGCGAAGTCTTGTTAAGTGTGACTTCTGGATTCGAGAAGTACACTTTTTTTGGTCACATAGTCAACGAATTAGGAATACACGTGGATCCCGCTAAGATCTGTTCTAGTAGAAATTATTCACTAAAGAGTCCATCGGAGGTGCGGCAATTTCTTGGTCTCGCTAAGCACCGTCGCAGATTCATCAAGAGATTTTCGAAGATCATACAACTTTTATCGCTTTAACACAGTAGGGTACTGTGTATTCATGGAAGACAGAATGGGGGAACGTCTTTTCAGCTTCAGAACTAAACTCTGTAGCACACTGAATATTGTTCTTATCGATGGTACAAGTGATCTGGTAGTGTACCAAATTGTCTCGATTCAGGGTCTCGGTAGCGTGCGGGTGCAATGCGAGAAAGTGATAGCTTACGTTTCTCAACAATTGTAGATCTACAAGAAGAATTGCACGACTCACAGCCCGGGATGGAAGCCATGGCCTTTGGATTTGGAATCTGGAGGTGTTCCTTGTACGGTACCAAAGGCACTAATTAGACTGATCACAAGGGCCTTCAGTATATCCTTGATCAGAAAGAGTTAAACATGCGACGGCATCGCTGAATGGAACTTTTGAACGATTACGACCGTGAAACCTAAACGTGCACGAGCTTTGCAGCTCACCCTCGACTCTAACCTGCCTGATCAGATTCGATCTGCCCAAACTGAAGCATTCAAGGAAGAGAATCTTCAAGCTGAACCTATGCGGGGCATGTGGAAACAACTTCGGGCAAAAGTCGGACAGTACCCGCTACCTTATAGGGCGAGTATGGGCCCCACAACACGACAACTTTGGAAACTTGTGATGGGCGAAACACACAAGTCTCAACATTCCACTCGTATGGATTTTGATGGAATGTATTAGGATCTAAGGATCTTGTACTGGCGACTGGGCTTGAAGGCTCACGTAACAATGATAGTGAACGATGTTTGACATGTGCGAAGGTCGAAATGGAAACGGTATCACCTGGGTGATTGTGGATTGCCTCACTTAACCAACACACTTTCTTGCAATCAAGGGAACTGACGAGTCCTCACAGCTTGTGAATATTCCTCTGGGAGAGGTGGTTTCTAGGCACGAGGTGCCAACTTCTGATACCTCTGATTGTGATCTGCGTTATACCCGATCTGTGGCAGGCAGCACACAAATCCTGTGGCTCATGTCTAGACATGAGCACTGCTTATCACCCTCAGACAGACGGTCTGAGTGAGCGAACCATTCAGACACTCGAAGACATGCTGCGAGCATGTGAAAGACATTTACCTTCGATATGAGTTTTCCTACAACAACAGTTACCGTCCTAGTATTCAGGCAGCCCCGTTTGAGGCAATGTATGTACGGCAATGTCGATCCCTTTGCTGGGCAGTGGAGGGTGACAGCCAAATCACAGGCCTAAAACTTGTACCTAAAACTTCCGAGAAGATTGCTTAGATTGGAAATAGTATGGCGGCAGCACGTGATCATAAGAAAAACTGGTAAGCGTAAGGAAATCCTTAGGATTCGCAGTGGGTAATCGTTTGTGTTGGGAGTTTCACCCTGGGAGAGTGTGGAGCGCTTGGGAAGCGTGGCAAATCTGATCCACGATATGATAGTCCATTCAGAGTTCTGGAGGGAATCAGTAGGTGGCCTATAAACTTGAATTACATGAGGTATTGAGTAATGCTCTAGATGTCGTTTATGTCTCTAACTGCTCGCCCCATGAAACACTGGTAGTACAGTACCTTTATAAGAACCATAGATTGACGATAAGTTGCAGTGCTTAAGGAACCAAGGCTCAGTAGAATTCCATTTATGAGAGTTCATTAGATCTCAACACACGGACCGGAGTCCAAAAAGGAATACGGGATCAGTTGAGGCTCAAGATCCTCAAATGTTCAAAACTGCGAAATCAACTTCTATTGCGACTGGTGAATTTCGGGACGAAATTCCCTTTCAAGTTGGGGATGATGTGGCACCCGAGGAAATCCACAGCCATCCTAATCTGTCACTTCACTCTCATGAGACTGCTTATCAAATTTCAGGACGAAATTTCTTTCAAGTTGGGGATGATGTGACAACCCGGACTTTCAAGATTTGCATTACTCGATTCCCTGACCTCTAACTCGTATAACTAGACTTTTAGCTCGTATAACTACGTCTCATGTTTCACTACATGTTATAATCGTATAAGAATTTTATTTATTAGCATAACGTAAGTTAGTTTATGTTAAGTGATGGCTCTGTAAATCCTGTCGCACACCTCGTCGAGTCGCACACGACTTAAGGGACCGCACACCCTTCTGTTCCGAGTTGGATGGCCCTCGGCCCAGCTTCATTGATCCCAAAGTGGAGCCCAAGTAGGCCGGCCCCTACAACTCGCACACAAGCATATACACAAAGTGGGGAATGGTGTTTATTTTAAAAACATAATATGGCAAAACCCTAGCACTCTCCTTCTTCCCTCTTGAAGTCGACGGCAGCCCCTCCCCCATGATTGAAGCTTTCTTCTCATCTCTAACACCCTTCTTATCGATCCATAATCAGATTAGTGCACATACTTTGTGATGATCGAATCCCTGTTAATTTTGTGGAAAATATTTCTGTTTATGTTAACTATTAGCCTGTATGAACCAAGGTGAGACATGTTTATGCATTAATGTGAATGAGATCCGAAGGTGATTTAGAGCTTTGTTTTAAAAGCCGAATTGAACCAGGCTGGCTATCAAACTGTGATTAAATTGTTAGCATTGTGTTAATAAATTTGTTAGAATGTGACTCAAGGTGATCCATTGTGAAATCGATGTAACAGTGGGCATGATTTGGTGTCCATGAGTTTTGTTAATATTGATAGTGATGATTAGTTATATTAACGATTATGTGTGGATTGGATTTAATTATATATGACTAGATGAGAACTGATAGCAAGGATGAGTTCATGAATGGTGCTGCATGATCATACTGTTCGATTTGTGTGATATGTAAATGATGAAGAAATTAGTAAATAATTATTAGGTTTCTTTTAAACTTCAAGTGTGTAACTGATTTGATCGAGATTGGATGTGTGCATTGTGGTTAATGGATGATTGATGGAAATAAACTAATTAAGCAATAATTAAGGAGTTAAGAGTGGACTTTGTAACTAATTCATTTTGGATTAATGGAGAATCAAAGAAGGAAATCACAACCATCGGTTGATATGCTCGACGAAGAGTGGTCCTTCGCCACTAGGATTCTTCGTCGTACTCATACCCGACAAAGAATGGTCCTTCGTAACTAGGATTCTTCGCCGTACTCATCCACGACGAAGATTAGTCCTTCGCCGATATGATCCTTCGTCGCAACACTCCTAGACGAAGAATGATTCTTCGTCAATATGGTTCTTCGTCATGAGAACACCCCGCGAAGAATTGATCCTTCGTGGAGATGCTGCATGTGTGTAAACAAATAGAACAGTTTATGATGATGGATATTTGTGCTTATAAGATCTATCTGTTGCATGTTAATAAGAATGAGAAATCTGGTTTGTCTTATGTGAGTAGCAAACTTACCTGTTAAATGTTATTATGCGTTATGCACATGGGATGTGGACTTTTATGCGAATAAGTAATTGCTATGTGATACACGGTGATCTTTGCTATGAATGCAAGCTGTGAAAATACGTGACTTAATTGATTATGAAACTGATCTTATTGGTAACTACTGTTTGGAACGTGAACTTGTGTTACGAACGTGTATAAAATCTAAGTGTTTGCTATGTGTAATGTGACAATGGTGTTACATGTGATTTGCTCAATACGTGAGTTGGATATGTGTTTACGAAACTGGTCATCTTTGGTAACCTCGGTCGGGTTTGGTTGACCAACTTGGAATGGGTAATGCAACGTAACATACCGAGCAGTCTAAGGTGAGTTCACTTCTCTTGAGCATGCGTCCCGGTGGGTGGGACAATCAATGGGTATTCCTGAGAGGAATAAGTCTTTTGGGTAAAAACTAGAATGTTAGATAATACACTCATTTCCTATAACCTTAAGTCGCATCTTCTACCGAATAGTTACCTGAGAGGTAACGGGGTATTAGTTGATAGCGCTATTAGGCTTGGCAACCTCACACCGTACCTGAGAGGACGGGCGTGAACTAATGACCTTAATCATGACCAATGCTTAGATAGGGGGCATTGGGGACGGGCAAAACAATTTGGAGCCATCTTGTACGGTACTCGAGTTATTATCAACATTACTTTCGGAATTGTTATTAAACTAGATTAAACACTTGATAACCAAATGTTTTCTTAAAACTGTGAACTCACCAGCGTTGTCTGATACACTTGTTTAGATGCTCGCAGGTTGTAGATATGTGTAGATGTGGAACTTGCTGTCTAGTAACTTGCATACGATTGGTTTACGAAATACATAACTATTGTTTATGCTTCCGCTGAAAACGATGAGTTGTACTTGATGTAATGTAACTCTTTATCTTAATGAATGAAAGCTTTTATTTAAAAACCTGTATTAGTTCGATGTGATTGGTGGATAGATCCTGGTACGTCACACGTCTCGCGAGGGTTTCCGCTTGGGGTATTTGGGGGTGTGGCAGCAACCCTTGTTGAAACTGGGTTCTTGATCAAACTCTATCTTCTTGTATGTTTCACTCTTTTGATTTGATGAATTAACAGATTCATCCTTCTTAGACGTATGCAGTTTAGAGTGGGACTTAGAGTGAGACTTGGAGCGAGTAGCACTCGACTCCTTGAGTACTCTATCTACAACTTTGGTAACAGCTGTATTAATCATGGTCTGTAAGTCAGCGCCAGTTATATTAAGCCTTGTAGCATCGTTTGTTTCAGTTGTACGGCTATGTGCTTCATTGGAGTTAACCATGTTGAAGCTTTTAATGCTACATATCAAGTAATAACAACTGCTTAGTTGCCAAATAATGAATCATCATATTTGATGATTAACGAGCCATGGTGTTAAATGAACCACATAGGCTAATAATTATAACATTTCTAAAGAATGTTTATTTCAAAATTATTTTATTATATTTAGCCTAGGTTTCAGAAAAAACCATCAAAGGCATTTAAAATAGGACATAATCCTTTGTATATTAGACAGGGGAACATATGTAACAGCTATCATTGTCGTATTGACAATATTATATAGCACAAAGGCTCGTCTCGAAGGAGATTTATTATATGGCACAAAAGGCCTTGTCACCTGGACAATTTCAAATATAAGCCAAGATCTTATTAGATCAAGGGCTTTAAGGTTTGAACATAGTTCTGCACCGTTAGACAGGGAGTCATAGACTACGACTGTCATCGTTATGAAAAACGATATAACTTGACCCGTAGGCAAAACAAATAACATAACTATTGGATGTTTTAATATGATCATCATATTTGATGACATTAGCCATGATTCACTTTGATCATTTAGGCTATATAAAGGCTTGGAAGAAATCCAAATACCTTGACGGCTGGTGTGGTTTCTTAAATCACACTGCCAGGAGTGTTAACATGTTCCGGATGTTAACAAGGATTTATTGTCTTAAGAGGGTTTTACCATTATAGCCATGTTCATATTGACATATAGGCTAGGTTATACCATTAAAAAGATCTTTTGGAATTTCTTTAGCAGATCGATAAAGTTTCGAATAAACTCGAATTGATTGCTTGAACAATAATGTAATGGAATACATATATATAGTAACAACAAATATCAATTCCAAAAGAAAAGGTTTCATTAATTTAACTAGGGTTTACAAAATTTCCCAAATGGGTCTTAACTAACATACTAATTGCCCACGTAGGGACTAAAAGGAAAACAAGTCCACGTAGGGACTAATACAGAAAAAAAAGTGTCCACGCAGGGACTAATACTAAATGGAAATGTCCACGTAGGGACTTAATTCTAAATAAACAATACAAGACAAAGAAGTAAATTTTTAATCTTCGTCCTTCTTCCCTTTGATTAGCTTTGTAAGTTTCTTAAAGAACTTACTCGTTCTCCTCTCACCCCTGTCTACTCGAAGTCCACGTAGGGAATACATATATATAGGGAATACATATATATAATAGGTGCTTGAGGCTCAAATAAGTTTCTTGAAGAACTTACTCGTTCTCCTCTCAATTTCAAGAATGGTGGGGCCAGTGGAAATGGTAGTTTGCTCCCTTCTACCACAACACACCACAACAACCTTCACAAGATGAACCGTAATTTCAAGCGGTGACACCGTCACCACCACCTGTGGAGGAACAGTTACCTCAACCACCTCCACCACTTCCAAGGAGAAGGCGTAATGCACGCATGTCAGTGTGGGGGGGGGGGGTCGCGAATAAGCTTGCTCCAATCTTCACATAACTATCCTCCTATCCCCTAAGATCCACAAATGGGTGGACCTTCAAATGTCATGCCGGTAAATGACACCACACCGGCCACCTTTGCGCAACAACCACCTCCGATGGGTTTTGAAAACCCAATTCCCACCTACCCAGTTGCGACTGGGTATAACCCATTTGAGCCTCAAGCACCTACGGGTTACAATTATCAAGCAAACAGGGGTGAGAGGAGGATAGTTAGGTGATGCGTGTCGAGTGTGATAGGTTTTTATGTATATTTTAAGCCCTTCTTAACACTTTAGTCAAGTTTTAAATTTATAAAACATGATATTTTATTAACACTAAACACACATATGGGCAAGTGCACCCATCATGAGCCTAGTATATCGTTAGTAAGATACCGAGGTCGTCCAAGGACACAAGAGCTTTTAGTACCGGTTTATCCTCAACGTCTAATCAAATCAAAAAGTTAGAAAATGGTTTTAAACAAGAAAATAAAAACTAAAAATGCTGAATATAAAAATAAAATAAAAACAGATAGACAAGTTGAATCACTTGGATTCGACTCGCCTTTAGTGTAACCTTTGATGTTTTCCGCACTTTTGCATTTTTTAAGAGATTATCTTAGTTATAGTAGTATGCCCCTCTTTTGAAGGTGACGTTACCCTCAACCCAGTAGTTTGAGTTAGCAAGGATACAATCCTAAAGGGTTGGATTATTGAAAGATAATTAATTAAGTTATAAATGCGTAATGTGGTAGGCCCCTCTTTTGAAGGTGACGTTACCCTCAGCTAAGTGGTTTGAGTCAGCATGGATACAATCCCAAGTAGCCGGGTTAATGTATTAATAGTAGTTTACATATGAGGGGATCAAGCCATTCGCACCCCCGCCATCCAATACCGGTGGTTATTGAAGGAGGTCCTAGTAAGCTTGACCCAGGTCCTTGTAGGATCTATACACTGAACAAGGCAAGAACCTTACCAATCCATTCCCTTAACCCCCGACCAGGTAGCCAACATATCTCCATATAGACCGTGGAGATATGAATGGTGGAAATATTTTATTTTATATAGACAGTAAAATAATGCCAAGACACCACGGACAAATGATAAGGAAGTTTCACCTTCAACATAAGAAACTAGTTATTAAAGTCATTAATACAAAACCAAATAAAAAGTGCGAAAAGATTAAAAAACAAAAGTATTACACTAAATGCTTGTCTTCACCAAGTGATGTAAGATACTTAGGCAAACATGGCCTTTGATTGTCAAGAACTCTTACTATCAATCTTGGATCCCGAGACTACTACACACACTCTATGATGGATGATGGTGGTGGATGTGGGTGTTGTGATGGTGGTGGAGTGTGGGTGAAGTGGGAGAGAGGTGGTTTGTCAAGGGATGCCTTTGAAATGAACCAAGCACCCCTATTTATAGCCTGCACAGAAGCCTGGACGTGGCCCCGTGTCCATTGGGCACGGCCCCGTGTCCATTGGGCACGGCCCCGTGTCCATCCACTTTCTTTTTCTTCGTTTAATGCAGTTTGTCTGTATTAGTTGACCACGCCCCCGTGTGCAGAAGCGTATCTGTACTATCAAGATTTGCTTGGATTCTTTGAATTTTAGCGTTGAGCACGACCGTGTAGAGCTGGGCACGCCCCCGTGTTGGGAAATAGAAGCTTCTACGCTTTTGTATTTTCTGCAGACACTTGGGCACGCCCCCGTGTCCACTGGACACGGGGCTTGTTCAGCTTTCTGATGTTTTGTTTTTGCTTGGGAAGATGCTGTCGAGGGGTCGGGCATGCCACGTTTATTCCTTTTCTTGTATTTGTGTTAGATTTAGCTGTATTTTTGCTTCTTTTGTTCATATATGCTCATTTGATCCTGAAAATACAAAAGGAAGACAAAAGCACACTTTTTCCAACATTAGTACTAAAAAAGGTTAGTTTTATGCCTCATTTGATGTAATTTATATGTTGCATTTTACACACATCATTAGGCATCCCAGATGGTGGCATAATCGGATCTGGTTCTTCGTCCACATCTATGTCCTGGTATTCTTCTGGAGAATGGTCCTCAGGGCCCAACTAGTTATGACCAGCTGGAGAGTTTATGTAATCATTTAGGTCAACATGACCCTGAGATTGTGAATGATGCGAATGCTGAGAGTGGTGGGACCCATGAGGTTGTTGGGGCCCAAATGAATGATGTTAAGACGATGATGTGCTCAAAGAAACAGACCGCCTAGCTGGTTCAAGTGAGTGCCTCCAATCCTCGTAAGGATCAAACTGAATGATGCGGATTGTGTGTGGCGGTGTGATGGCCCCGCCTGGCTTGATGGTCCGCCTCGCATCGGACCTTTTCCTTTTCCACCTCGGACTCTTGGAGGCATCCTTTCGTTTTAACCTGTCAAAAAACAAGAAAACAATATATATAAACCAAATAAAGATTAGGATTAATCCTAGGTCATTAGCCTAGACTTGGAAGTCTAAGGAATGTGCTACTGTGTCATTGAGATTAAACACGAAAGGCTAGTGTTCAATTCACTCAATGTTGTCTCTGATAACAACCTGTCACACCCCGATATTTACCACATAATCCGGTGGGGAGTATCGTGACGTAGTTGATATCATCATAGACAATTAAACACAGTTATAGCATAGCGGAAGGCTTGGAAAGAAATTACTATTACAAACCGAATTTTCAAAGTTCAAAATATTAATTATACAGACGGTTGTAGAAACGGATCCACATGCGGATCTAATAATATACAAAACGATGATTAACAGTCTTTAAAGCATCTTAAGGACTTGTAAGATCCTCTATTAGACACCAAGCAGCTCCCAGCCTAATTTCGTGTAGTACCTGTAACTTAGTCTTTTGAAAATACGTCAGTTTACACTGGTAAATACAATTAACTGACACATTTGAAAATGTTTTGAAAATTGGTTTAGGTGCACAAGGCACGAAAAGTCTATTATAACTTTGGAAAATTAAGAATTTTAATCTTCTATACAGTTTTACATTTTTGTCATACATATAGGGCCTAGTATAGAAACCGAGACATGATTAACCGACACACCACTTTTATGAATCCACAAAGGAGTTATCCCCAACCTTGTGGGTATATTTTAGCATTTTCATCTATCGGGTATATGCCTATACCTCGTGCGTAGGTCCTGGCCATTTGTAATTAAATGAGCTGAGGATATCCAGTACACGGTCGCATTAACCCCCAATGTTTATGTTATCAAACAATACGGGTTAAAACGGGTTATACGGATTTGTTAGTCGCAATCCGACCAAGTGATCTCATAGCCGACCAAGCGGTAATAATTTACCGTATCCTAAGCCTGTATAAGGGAAAATAAGTTAAAAGTATTTACCTGAGTTATAACTTTGATTTTAAACGCAAGGGGTTAACTACTCAGCCGTATGATTTACTTAGACTTGCGAATGTAGCTTTTACTGGGCTCCCTATTCTGGAATGAAGGTAATATTAACATATTAGAATGCTAACGGTTCTTATTTAAGTCTTAGACTTAGATCGGTTAGCTTAAAGAACGATTTACGGTACGATACGCTAGATTAAGCAATCACCGGAATGGAATGTAATTTAGACCCAACAAGTATGAAGACTTGTATGGGTAAACTAAATATATTCTGGATTTTGAAGTTTAAATGATAAGGTTAAACCCATTTCGGTTAATTTATGCAAACTAGTCGCTTAAGTCGAACCGAACACGTATAAACATTAACGGGTAACCGGATGAGTCATATACGAGTTCCATATGTTATTATGCTTAAAATATGTTATAATATCAGTAATATATCAACATGTATGCCCATAAAGGTTTTAAAATCGAATTAAGCCTCGTAAGGGCATTTTGGTCATTTTATGACTTATAAAAGGAACTTGCAAGTAATCTGATGTTAAGGTCATAAACATTCTGTAAAATTTTTAGTTTATGATATAATATCAGTAGGATATCAAATATATGTGTGGTTTATGCTTTATGGCCAAACAATGCACCGTATGGGCATTTTGGTCATTTCACACATAGTTTTAAGGACTTATTTGGGATTCTGAGTTCATGACTTGTACCTACTGTAAAAATATTTAAAATGATTTATAAAATCAGTAGGTAACAAGTCTTGGGTGCTAAGTATGGTTTAAAACCATACTATGTACCTAATTATCGTAAAAGTCGGTAAATGACGATAATTTTGATGTTTATGTAATTCTGATGTTATAACCAACTTTGAATAGTCAAAATAATTTTTCATAGTATATCAGTAGCAAAAGGTTTTGCATGTTTATTATGTTTAAAACCTATTTTAAATGCAAAAAGGGTTTTATCGTCATTTAAAAACTTTGTACAAGAACTTGAAGTTAAAGTCAGTATATAACCTGACTTAGCATCCCAATAATTCCTAAATATGATATCACAACAGTAGGTAATGATTTTTATGTCAAAATTATGTTTAATACTTAATTTGCATGCAAAAGGCATTTTAGTTCTTTTAAAAGCATGTTTTACGATAAATTATGTAAACTTAGTTTATGACCAGAATGTTAATGTCAAAATATGCTAAACATGTTTACTAATCAGTACATATTTCATTTCCATGTTCATTAATATTTAAAACCTTATTTTTACACAAAAGGGCATATTAGTCAATATTAAGCATATTAACGGAATCAAGTAAACGAACTCGGATTACTATGTAACCATGTAATATGACCTCAGGGGGTTATACTATAACATAATATGGTCACAAAGGAACCTTAAAACATAAAGAAACTATGCTAATTCGGGTCAGAACTGAAAGTTAAAGCAAAAGTGAAGCTTTTGTGACTTTCGGTTGCGAACCGACCTTAAACATAGGATTGTCGGGTTGAACATGTTTATACATGTTCTAATAACATTTAGCAAGTTATTAAAATGATAAAACTCATTTTAAAACATCTACATTATCAGTTATGAATTTTTATGAAAACTGACCCGTTTGACTTTTTATGTTAATAACTTTGACCTGACAATTGACTAAGTAAACGTGGTAATTAGGAGGTGCCCTTTTGAGGGATTAATACCTACCTAATTACGATCACGTAGCCATATTTGCCTCGAACAATGGCTAGACCGCTAAGGTCTAAACCGAAAGTCAAAGCCTTTTATCGAAAACTTTGACTTTCGGCTTTTAAAAGCTTAAAAACCGAAAAGCAGAGGCTAGGGACACTTACAAGAGGTCCTAGCTTGAAAATTTGAACTTGGGGGAGTCTCCTTATGACAAGGAAGCTCCAAGAGAGGAAGATAAGAAAGATTTTTTAGATGAGCAAATGAAAATGGCAACAACGGCCCCTATTTGTACTAATTCATGAATTCACAAGATGAAGCCAGGTGTTAGGGATCATCCCTAATCATTCCAGATGTCCTAGAGGTTTTAAAAACCATCCAATAATCCCTAGTTTCGAGTTCTAGGCATGCATGGCAGTTTGTGTGGGCAACAAGGCTGCAAACATGCAGCTGCCATTTTTTTTCGAGTTGGGCACTCTCTCGCGCCCCGCGAGAGAGAGAGAGGGAGGTGGTTCACGGCCCATGAGCTACTTGAATTCAGGTAAAACAAGTTTCAAGTTTGGCAGAATCAGTCCTTGGTCCTTATAACTTATGATATGTTTCATTTTTGTCACAATAAGTCCCTCTAAGCCATTTTAAGGTTTATATTTGGCATTTTGATCCTCAAGATAGGTTATAAATATTCCCGAGAGTGTAAATCGAATATTTTTTAGCTTTGGTTTTCGCTAAAAGGTCAGTCGGAGGTATAATTAAACATGTTGACGCTTTTAACCTTTCGATTTACAAACTTATGATTTAAATCACAAATGGCATCATATGTCCAACATGTGGCTCGTTATTAAATACGAATACCATAAAAGGTCATTCATGGGCACAGGTTATGCATGTTGACACTTTTAGTCCTTCCATATACATCTTTTCATTGTTTGGTAACAATAGTCCATCATAGTCAACATTTGACTTAATTAGGGTTAGGACACGTGTCTTTACATCATTGGACACGATTTTACGAGGTGTTACATTCCCTCATCTAGCCAATTGCACAACTTATGAGCTAACCGAATGTCCAATAAGATACTTCACCTGCAGATCAACCGATCGTAAAACATAACCCCCAACTCGTTCCTTACGTTCGAGCGTTATTTCAATTGTTAGGACCTTATCCATTTTGGGAATGTGTATATTAGGCTAGTTAATGCAAGCAAGACCTGAGTTCGAGCCAACACAGTGAATCAAGATAACCAGACGGCACGTAGGCGAGGTTTCAACGCCAATTTAGTTCATATCAACAACGATGTGGTCAACAGCCCGACGTAACCATTGTGCGTTGCCTCTTTTGTCACCGAAATAAAATATTTTAATTTAATCAGTATGAGGTAGCTAAATTAACTAAAGGTTGATATGATTTTTTAATACAAGTTTAGTGATTCGATTTTTGTAGTGTGCTTTAAATCTTAATGAGTCGTCAATTTCGATTTAAACTAAAAGGAACACACTGTTATAACCATAACCACTACAAGTGGCGTTCCTAACATTTTGAGCGTCACACCTTTAACAAATTTCGTATTATGTGCCTAGGGATTGTCAAATTCTAGTCAAGGGCACACAGAAACGTTAAAATTTTTCTGACCTCAAGCTTGGCCATCATATATGTATATATATAAATCTATCAAAATATTAACAATAAATAAATAAAGAAATAAAATATTTCTTTAATGAATTGTGTACTTCAAACCCTAAACTTTTTCTTAAAACATATGAAATATTTTCCTAAAGAAAATTAGGTTGTTTTATGAGTTCAAAATTTAAATATTATTCCCTTACACTTTGCGATATGTTAGATATAATCAAATATACAAAACTAAAAAAGGTGAGTCTGTTTAGCAAAGTTATGAACAATACGACTCTGTTTAAAACAAATAAAAGTTTCCTAGTAAAACTTAGAGTTTACCCTACTACTATTCCATCACTTGAGACGAACCTCTAGACTTCCATTCCGAAAACATTCGGTTCGTGTCTATAATCTACCTTATGACACCCTACGGGTGTTTAATCTGTAATCATCAACTAACTTGTAGAAGTTAAGGTCCCTGCTGCCATATTATGGACGTGTCGCACTAACGTCATTTCATACCCTATTATTAAATCATATTTTATATTGCTGATAGTTGGTGCTGCTGTCACACTTTCGATGGAATCATTTTAAATGATCCTCGTCTTCATTTCATACTTTGACATTTTCTGCTCTTGACATTTTATACTATGATCATTTTGTACTATTTTTATCATTTCATACTATAGACATTTTATAATACCGCCTATATCATTTCTTTATCTATCCTTACTATTATCATTTCATATTATTGTTATTTCTTATTACAGCCATTTCACGTTATCACTATTTCACGGCTTGACCCGCAAGGGACAAGGTCGTTATTGGTATTTCAAATTATTGATATTTCGAGTTATTGTAATTTCATGGCTTGACCCGCATGGGACAAGGCCGCTATTATTATTTCCTATTATTAGCATTTCACGGGACTACTATCCTATTACTTGACCTGTAAGGGACGTGGGTGCTGTGGTAATTTAATTCACACTATTGCTATCCCACTACTTGACTCGCAAGGGACAAGCTTGCGATTGTCATTTCAATTCATGCTATTGCTGTAACACGACATGAACCGCAAGGGATAAGGATGTTGTCACAACTTAACTTATAAAAGTCAAGGACACAATCATTACTCTGTCATGCATTGGTTGTTTGTGGATTTGCTTATGTTTATTTAGTTAGTAAGTTTAAATCATGTCATCACATAGAATCAATCATGATCCGATAACGAAGCCGATGAAATTTGGTAAGGACATGGTGGATACACCGCTGGCACTTCCTATATATAAGTGTCCTTGTCAAACGATCAAAAGTCTTGTTAATTTGGTCATGAGAATTTCTGTGTACGTTTTATTTGTGTCATCAATCATGATTCGAATAACGATGTGGGTGAAAGTTTGATAGAGACATGGTGGATACGCCACTGGTACTTCCTATATATAAGTGCATCTGTCAAATTATTAAAAACAATGTTAAACTAATCATGAGATATTATGTGTTAGTTTGGTTTGGTTTGGTATGGTTATGTGTTTTGCGATTCAAATTCTATGACATTGTGCGTTTAACTCTATCATTATGGGGTTTTATGAGAATTTCTTTCAAAATCCCAAGTTATCATGTGAATTTCAGTTTAGGAATCATCAGTATACCTTACAATTTAGTTTGCAAACTCTCTCGTCTTACAAGTCGTCTTCGTGACATGATTATTTAATAAGCCACAATCAATCCCCGATACACTATTCTTGGGCTTCATGATATAATGTTTGTATCGTCTATGATCGCCTACCTCATACGTTACCATTAACACCTTTCACTTCTACACCTCTGGCATCAAAAGCGATTCCTCTACTTGGGTATTCAGCCCTTACCAGGATCGTTTGTTACCTGACATTCCTAAGAAACAATCTTATCCTAATTTTCGAATTCCTAGTGTTACTACTAAATCTAACCGATATCCTTACGCCTATGAAAACCCTACACACCATCTTACGCAAATAGTTTCCTCCTAATTTCGGGATTGTAGGGGAGATTGTAACATCCGTAAAAAACGGATTAGAGAACCCAGTCCGTTTTCATATTCCATGTAATTGTTTTTAACGTTTAAGCAACAAAATTTCTCGGATTCTATGTTTTGATCATACATGTTATCATCTCTGGTGATTTATAGTCTTATACATGTTTTATACAATTTTGTAAATTCATTTCCATGTAATTTGAAGCAACCATCCATCTCTCAAGGTCTAAGACTAAGGTTTTCTTTAAGTTGATAAAAAACTTGGGAGACTTCGTGAATAGACCCAATACTCAAATCCTAACCTTCTTATTATCCAAACTTCATTATATACATGCATTAAGATATGACATTGTGTTTTGGAAGGGTTAGATGTAAATGATAGCAAGTAAGAAGCTCTACATGTTGCATTCTTAGTTTTGTCATAAGATGACTTTTGGGTGACTTTCTTGCCAACTTTTCTCCATCCTTGAGCTATCATTTTGGTCCATTTAAAGCCCATGCATAACGCGAATCACAAACACAAGTTTGAGAACATAACCCTCAACGCGCATCAAGATCCATGGTTTAAACCCATTTCTCGACCCCATGATGATTACTCTTTTCCATATGATAGTACTCTGAAAATAGTGAACGTAGCCAAAAACCATGCAAGAAACGGAGTTATAACGAAGCAGGGATCGCAAAAACAAGTTTGGTGTTTGTTGCTGATTTGCAAGACACGCGAACCCCTTTTTAAATTCATCACACATCGCCCCAAATACCATTTTGTGCTCCCTTTCACACCTATAAATACCCTTGCTTTATTCCTTATAGCTTGCAACACCTAGTTTGAGTATAAACAAGTGGAATAACCAAATTTGGTGGTTCCACAAATGCAATACCCCTTTGGGTGTTGTGCGTAGTAGTTTTTATTTCCGCTCTCGACAAGGAGGTGCTGCCCTTTGGGTAGTTTTCTTTGATGTACATTTCCTTTCCTTTTCGTTATTCATTTGTTTATTGCTTTCTTAGTTTAATTAGTTTAGTTTAGATTCTTAGTTAAGGAGCATCAGACTCGTTTAGGTAGCCTTGTTTAGGCTCGCTTTTAGGATTGGCATAGCCTTGTAGAGGCTCGTTAGGCCCAATGAGTCCAACATATCGTGTTCGTTCATTTAGCTATGCCTAGCATAACGTTTACCATTTCCTTGTTGCATTCGTTTGTCTAGGTTAAATCACGCTTTCATTTAGATTTTCTCCTTATTCTCGTGCGATTTTTCACTAAGGATTAATGGAACGCAAACTGTGACTAGATATTACTTTTTCCCCCTTTTTGTCACTTAAAATTTTTGGTGTGTATCGTCTGTCAAAATTTCTCAATGTTTCTTATTTATTTCAACATGCAAATCAAAGTGTCTTTATGTGCTCATGAATTGTATCATATGTTTTGTTACTTGTTTATCGCTTTGTGTCATTGGTTTCGTGTGGATCCACCTGGCTAACCGGTTCCCCACGGCCATGGGTCAAACTCGATATCACCACATTGTTTCATAGTTTCGCTTTTCACCTTTCGGGGCTTGATTCGCATCATTGTTTCACAGTTTCTTTTTTCGCCTTTCGGGGCTTGAATCACATCATTGTTTCATTACTTATGTTTCGTTTCATTATTTACGTGGTTGTGTTGATTTGTTTATTGTTCAAAGATGTCACATATACACTTAAAATTGTAGGTTAATTTTTTTTTCTAAAATAAATTAACGAAAATATTTTATCTCAATTAAAATCAAAGATCTATTCACCAACTATTGTTAACCCAAATTTATTTTACACATGATACACGTACATAAGGTTGATTGCACGATGGGAAGACACATAGGATTGTGCCTTAGAATAAATTAATCAAGAATTTTGTTTTCGTATTTCCTTGGATATTGTATTGAATTTTATTTGAAATTATATAGTAATGTGTGACATTTAATATAGTTGAATTAATTACCTAAACTTTAAATACTGCAAAAGCTATGGGCAATCCATCATGCCGTACCATATCCGCTGCGGGTCGGGGTGTGACAACCACCCACGTGGATCTCCTCCATTGTAAATTGGAACATCAATCTTGTTGTAGGGTTTGTAACTTGTTCGACTCCTCTAGGAGCTCTCCCCTTCGTCAAAGCTACCTACCTTAGATCAGTCTCTTTTCAATGCTGCAATGTTCACATTCATTGATTTTGTGGACTCCAACTTTGCAGCAACGACAACCAATTAAGCAGTGACTAAATCAAATGGGGTGTTTCTTTCTCCTACACTATTCTAGGTATTAACCATCTCAAAATGTTCCCAACAATGGAACCAGTTGTTAGCATCTGGAATTATAACTTAACCAAAAATTCAATTAAATCACTAAGTAATCCAAATCGAGAAGGATTAGGTCTACAATTACAAAGGATAGAATCGTAATTTGATAATATAAACATCGACAAAAACCAAATAACCCAAGAGCATTACACATACACTAAAAACGGTGGGACGGTTTCCTTAACTTTTTGTAATCATGGGTCACTTCCCCTCCCCTACCTCCTATATTAGACCTAATTGTAAAATGAGCCCTGGGTCAAATTGCAGGTTCCTAAATTGAAAAGGATCAAGGCCCAGATGACTTGGGTTAGCAAACCCAAATTACTTGAGTTTGTATCACTATGACTCAAGAGAAACTAAATCAGATATGAGATCAAATTAAACTGAGGAGGGATTGAGATTCTTACTCACACGCAAACCTGCCACTAGATTTTTTTTTGCTAAGAAACACAAAACCATCAAATGGTTAGTCGATACTACTACGATGTCACAACTTGAACACATATTATCTATAACCGAGACACCCCTAGCCATTAAAGCGGTAGTTGTGGATATTTTGCCCATAGCGGCTCCCATGACAAACAAATTTGCTTTTGAGACTATCTAGTTGTTCCACTTAAATTCATCCATTTTTTATTTGACTGCAATGATGTAGCCAGGTCCTCATTCACGATATTTACTAAGAACATATCACTTTTGTTATCAACCCAATTCCTTAAATCCCTTACTTCAGAAAAAAATCTTTGTTGGATGATCTCCATCAATTGATCACGTTTCTGTTTCTGCGTTTGTGATTGGGGCGGCCTCACCCATCCCCAATTCCACATCACCACCAGCTCAATGTGTTGTTGATGCAATCACTCACCAAAACTTTTTTAATTTAGCCAAATTGAATAATCTAGGGAATCTATCACAAAATAGGCCTCTTGATCTGTAATGATCTATAGAGAATTGTGTGTCCAATCCATCTCCAACTAAGGTCATGAGCCTTTGATGCACATATAATTTATACTTTGCTAGCTCATTTCCCACCCCCTTATTCTTCCATAATCGCGAAACAGATTTGGTTACTAGAATCGTTTTAAACTGCCTTATGTTGCCATGAATGGCTTTGATAACCCGGACTCATAATTAATATGGAAACATTTTATACCACCAACACCACTACCACTTTGTTAACAAGGCTATATTGGTTTTTTTAAACCTCCCATGCCAAGACCCCCGTATCGCTTTACTAATATATTTTTTTCATGACACGCATCTTATTTTCTTTCTTGGCCCGGTTCCACCCCAAAGAAACTTTTTGTGAATTGACGACTCTATTAGGAGCTCTATAGAAAGCCAAATAACAAATGAGGAAAGTCCCGAGAACCGTTTTCATCAAAATGATTCTCCTTGCTAAGTGTATTGATGACACTCTAAAACCACTGATTGTTGCTTTGTCCATCAAAACGTGCAATGCCTCCATTGCAATGATGAACATGAATGCTGCAAGCGAGTCTCCTTGTGACACACCTCTATTAAACATCTATTTATCTTAAATATTTTTTCAAAGATTCTTAATTAACCTAGACAAACACATCCAAGCATTTTAGATTTTAATTTATGGGGCATTATATTAAGTTGCAAACCTGGCTACTCAGATTTGAATAGCATTAGTTAGTTTTCTTAACATTTATAAACCTTATACTAGTTTTCGTGTTTCTATAGCAGTATCCGAATGACTTTCTCTGGGGAGGTCATTGGTTGGAGTCTTGTTCGTGACAAAATGTTATGTAAGAGCCAGGGTTTTTTCCACAGTTGGCTTTCGGGTGGTGGGTTTCCTCTAGAATTAGTGACAGGATGGGGCACCAACATTGTCTTCGATCGCGGACGTGGATGACCTTTTGTCTATGGGTATATCCGAGTAGTCGTGCATTGTTGAACGTTCAAAAAGAAAATCCATATATTAAAAACAGTTTAAAAGTTGTTGCTAGCTATAATCTAACATTTAAGGATAAATACATCATAACTAACTAATCATTACTAATTTGTCCTTATTTAATTAGTAAATTCTATATTTAATTTTAACTTTTACAAATCACAACAAACCCCAAATTTGAAGGCTTTACGATGGATGTGACCTAAAGATAAGATAAATAGTTAATTACACGTATGATTCTTGTGTCTTCTTTTTCTTTTATTTTTCTAATTTCGATTTGAGTATATTAGCCAAATGATCTTTCTTATCTATGAAGGGGTAAAACGATCATTTTACTCAATTTTAACTACAAATTTGAGAGAATTTAGACTTATCCAAACTCCTTAAGAATTAAAACCACACATCACAAACTTGCAACTTTGAACATTTAGGCTTCAAAAGTGTTAGTTTGTCCAAACCACATGAATCATCTATGTAAATAACTCTAAGACAAAAGAACTTAAATAACTTAAAATATGTAAATAACTCTAAGATAAAAGAACTTAAATAACTTAAAATATAAAATATTATGAGAATGTTTTTTTTTTTTACTTTCTATTTATACATGAGTAGGGTTAGGTTAATTGGAGAATCATAGAAAATAAGGAACTGAGGAATTCTGTTAATTTTACATGTTAAATATTTATAAGAACTCAAATTTACATAGAAAAAAACATTTTTATATATCTTTTTCAAAGTTTTGCATATAAACATATATGTAAGTTGTATAAATATAAAAAAAAGGGTTTTTGTAACAAAATTATTTGAGTAAATTGCCAAAATCGTCACTGAGGTTTGGGTATGTTTGTCATTTTCATACAAAACAATTTTTTTGTACAATATAGTCCTTCACTTTTGGGATGTTTTGCCATTTTCATTCAAACGTCTAATTTGCTTTATTTTTTTTTTTATCAAACATTTGGATGAAAATGACAAAAAATCCCAAATATCAGAGACGATTTTGGAAAAAAAAAAGTCGGATGTTTAGATGAAAATGACAAAAAATCCCAAAAGTGAAGGAATATATTGTCACGGCCCCCGTCCCGGTGTGACCCGGTCTAGGAGCCGCGGGCAGAAACCGTGGTATTTATTATTTGAGTTAACAGCGGAAGTTTAACAGGATCTTTTAAACTTGAAAATGCCCAATTATTTTATTTCATAATTTGGGACAAACCCCGTAATTTACAATGGAGGAATTTCACGAGGAAATTCCCTGTTTTACAAAACATGTTTATTTATTTAACTAAGCCACCACTTGAAGCTTTATTAGTGCTCCGTAGCACTTTTCCTTGATTCACAGTAGGTCACCTGAAACATGTTTTAAAAATATTTTATCAGCGGGGAAATACTGGCGAGTCACTCAAATTTGATAAAATGACACATAGCTACGAATTACAGCATAAGAGCGATTACAATGGCTACTATCTTATTTTTATCCGGCGCCGTGTCACGCCCTGGTGACGATGGTCATACCACTATTAGGTCCTTTCACCCAAGTAGTGATGATTATCATTGTTAGGTATGTTTACCTAACCGTGAGAAATTAGTAATGTGCACAATACCCCACTAGCCAGTGATTCAAGATAACCACGACTTAATCCCTGTAAATATAACTTTTGAAAATAATTAGAGTATTGTAAAACATTGTTGATAAAAAGAGAATGACTCACATTGGAAGCTTAGTTGGGCAGAGTTTACCCTACTGATAAGCCTGATAACCTAGTTGTAACATCCCGAAATTTCAAAACTTTATACTAGAATTATAAAGTGTATAATAAACAAGAATAAACTAACTAGGATAAATAACCCAGTTAGTTAGAAGTCTTGTAGTAACACAAGGATGAGTTAAAAATGTCAAAGATGTAAACTAAATAAGAATGGAGGGACCAAGGTTGTCAAAATTGAAACTTGAATTACTAATAATTAGTAAAACAAAAACCAAACACTCCATTTTTTGGAGTCTGGTCGATCAAGGAACACAGGGGGCGACACCCACTTCTTCACAACCCTAAAATTCTACTAAAATCTCAAATTGAAGGCTCAAATCATGTCATAATCGAAATCTGAGCATAGAATCGTGATCTCCTCGTCAAGGAGGTCATAAGGTATGTCAAATTAGGTTGTTTTGATACAACTCAAATTCTTGCATGTGATTGAAATCGAAGGTTGAGCTTGATTATGTGTTGTAAACATGAAATTGGAAGTAATGTAAGGTTTAGGGACAAACCCTAGATGATTTCTTGTCAAAATCTTGCATGTTAGTTGTAAGGATCAAAATCACCATAGTGAGTGATTGGTAAGTTAGTAGAACATGATAAACACTAGGATTAAGACTCTTGTTCTAGTGAAAACTTAAATTTGTGGGATAATCTTTGAAATTGTTGATGTTAAAATATGTGTATATTGTCTAATTGAAGTTAATTTGAGTGATAAATTCAAGTTATGAACTTGGTTTAGATCATGTAGAAATCTGACCCGCAAGGTGTTTGATAAAACGCCTAAATGAGGGTTAAAATGTTAAAGATTGCTAAAAACGCATATTTGCATATGTTATGAATGAATGCGTTAAAGCTTATGAAAGAGAGTTCTAATCTTGTTATGAATTGAACTCTTTAGGCAAAGAATCCGGAACGTCAAGTGGACACGCCGGAAGCGATACCCGCGAAAAAGGTGTGCTTTAAAGGTACGTGACTTTAGTCTCGTTGTATTATGTAATAACGTTTAGTTTTAAATGTACAAACGATGTCGGATTGTAATTGATGCGTTTGATGTATCGTTAAAGTGGCGAAGTTCACTAGATCCTCAAACGGGTCAAAATAAACATTAGAAATTTGGGTTGGTATAATAATAAAGTGATGGTATTCACTAGATAGCCAAACGGGTCAAAATGTTGCTTGAAAACGAATCACATGAGTAGAGACTTAAAAGTCTCATATCTTGCTAGGTGATAGATGGTAATACATCAATAAATTAGTTATGATATTTTAAGTCTACGAACCCGGTATATCGGGTCAAACAATAGAAGTTAATAGAATGTGTCGTTTGAAATGGAATGCTTGAATTCCGAGAAAAACAAGTGTTTAGTTCGGAGAAAACGCGAAGCCATGGTATGGCGCGTATACTCCAAGATCATAAGCCCGGGTAATTGGGTAATTATGTCTAAAAGGTTTTAAGAATGGAAAAAGGGGTGCTATGCACTTACACTAATAGGTTGAATAATGGAAACAAGAAAATTGTGAACCAATTGACGGTATCTCGGTTTCCATGTTGTGAAATTTACATGGTTGAATCCGTAATTTTATTACGGACTCATAGGAAGAAGAATCGGTTAAATCGGACTAATGAGTAAAAAGTTATGACATTCTAAAGTTGAAAAATAGACTAAGGATAGATCTGCAGAACCCACCGTAAATTACGGTCCCACCGTAATTTACGGTGAACATCAAAAGCTTTACGGTATGATGCCCCTGTGTTACGGCAGATCAGGGATGTTCAGGGTCTACCGTAACTTACGGTGACACCGTAAGTTACGGTGGTACCCTGAAAACTTGTATTTTGTTTATCGTTTTGAAATGTTAGAATTTGTTTATACGTAATGTATTGATGTCAAAACTAATATTTTTAGTGTTTGACCCTAGGTATGGATGAGTTTCTCCCGGATGGTGATCAAGCACTTTGTCAAGAACCGAACACGCATTTTGAAGCTTCCGCATTAATCTTAATCTTGTCTAGACATAATCATGTTGTAAACACTTTTGTTAATCACGTTTTAAATCCCTTAAACTAGTGGTTAGTTTACTAGCAAGGGTTAACTTTTAAACTTGTTATGGATTATCTTGGAATGTGTTGGTACTATCTCAAGTGTGTATGGTTTAAACACGAAATGCTTTTGTAAACTCTGATTTTATTAAAGTTTTATGTAATTATTAGTTAAATTCCGTCAAATTATTTAGGGTGTTACAAGTTGGTAATCAGAGCCCAAGGTTGTTAACAAGTGTTCGGTTCAAGCTTGATCAAACATCCGGTAAGAGTAAATTGTTCTAAAGTAGAGTTACTAAGTATAAAAAGGGAGGTAATGAATGGAAATGCATGGGAAGAGCGTGTTAACACACTCAAACCCGGAAAGTGCATTAAATAAGAACGGTGAAAACAAGTTATGAACTTGAACAAACCGAAGTGAATAAATCATACGTCATAAATGAAATGTTAACGCTTAATGTAAACATTTCAGTTAAAGATGACGGATAAAGGCAATGATGATGCGGTGCCAAGAGTCACCGAGCAAACGAGAGAAGTGATTGCTGAAGAGGTAGGAAAAGCAATCGAAAACAGTTTGTCGGGTTTCATCGACAAAATCCAAACCACGGTATTATCAGTGGTGGAAGAAAGAATCAAGAAATTGGAGGATAATACCAATTTAGCAAAGGAGAAGTCAGGAGGACGAAAATCTTGTTCTTATAAAGAGTTCATGGCGTGTAAACCGCCCATTTACAATGGGGAGGTTGACCCGATCATATGTCAGCGATGGTTAAGCGATATGGATGGGGTGTTCGAAAGGACTCATTGTGATCCGGATGACTACGTAGCCTATGGCACGGGTCAGTTAAGGGGTCAAGCGAAAGACTGGTGGGATAACAAGAAGAAGGAAATTGGAAGCGAAGCGGCTAAGGCTATGACATGGGATGAGTTTAAGACGCCGTTTCTTAAACATCACACTCCCAAGGCAGTCATTAACAAGATCAAGGAAGAATTTATGCAGCTTCGACACAAGGGTGAATCTATTGACAAAATCACGGGAATATTCATGGATAAGATGAAGTTTTGTGATGAGTTGATAACGAATGAGGAGCAGAAAATATATTATTATTATAATATGTTGAGCGCCGAGTATAGGGAGTTTATGACTCCTTCAAAGTATGAGACTCTCACCGAAATTATAAACGTTGCTCGGGAACAGGAGATAGAGTTGAAGAAACAGATTGAAAGAGGTGAAAGAAGGGCTCAGATAGTCAATCCAAGCCCAACGAAAAAGGCGCGCACAACAGAATCCTCAAAGAAACAAGAAGGTAAAGGCGGGTCATCAAACTGCAAGATATGCGGGAAAGGGCACAAAAGTGAGTGCCGGTTCAAGGACAAACCATGTCCTATATGTGGGAAGACGGGACACACGGCTGCATTGTGCCCGGGAAAGGTGTCGGTGTGTTACAAATGCTATCAACTGGGTCACAAGAAATCTGAGTGCCCGGAGTTGGTTGGAAAGAAAGATGACAAGAATACACCTACTGAGACACCAAGAGCAAAGGCGAGATCCTTCCAGTTGACAGCAATGGAGGCAAAAACAGAGCCCGATGTGGTCTCAGGTATATTTGCCATAAATTCAATTCCTGCACATGTGTTATTTGATACGGGTGCGAATAAATCTTTTGTTTCATATGGATTTATTCGACATCCTTCTTTTGTACTAACAAAATTGCCTATGCCATTAGAGGTAGAAATAGGTGATAACAAAAGTTTTCTTGTATGTGATGTATGTTGAGATTGCAAAATAAGCGTTGATGATGAAGAATATTTGATAGACTTGATCCCTATGTCAATGGGAGAATTTCAAGTAGTGGTAGGGATGGATTGGTTATCCCGACATCATGCAAAGGTGATATGTTTCCGCAAGGAGATACAGTTGACATCTCCAAGTGGAAAACAAGTCACCATTTATGGCGAAAAAGGGTGCAGTCCCGTTATGTGCTCAATACTAAAAGCCCACAAACTTATGAGGCGCGGATGTAAAGCATTCATGATATACGCAAACGAACCTAATAAAGAGATGCCAAAGATGGAAGACGTACCAGTGGTACGTGAATACGCTGATGTATTTCTGGAAGATTTACCGGGAATACCGCCAGTATGGGAGGTAGAGTTCGGGATCGAATTGGTTCCGGGCGCAAAACCTGTGGCCAAGGCGCCGTATCGACTCGCGCCATCAGAATTGCAAGAATTGATGTCACAAATCCAAGAATTTCTCAACAAAGGATTTATTCGGCCAAGCGTGTCACCATGGGGCGCACCGGTATTATTCGTGAGAAAGAAGGACGGGAGCATGCGTATGTGCATTGATTACCGGGAGTTGAATAAACTCACGGTAAAGAATCGATATCCGCTTCCAAGAATTGATGACCTATTTGACCAATTACAAGGTGCAAGTTGGTTCTCAAAAATCGACCTCAGATCTGGGTATCATCAGTTGAAAGTCAAAGAGGAGGATGTACCGAAAACGGCTTTTCGTACACGGTACAGACATTACGAGTTTCTCGTGATGTCCTTTGGGTTAACTAATGCACCCGCGGCTTTCATGGATCTCATGAACCGGGTTTGCAAACCCATGCTAGACAAGTCAGTGATAGTGTTTATCGATGATATTTTGATATACTCCAAGAATGAAGCAGAACACGCAAGTCATTTGCGTGAAGTGTTGGAGACGCTCAGGAAAGAGAAATTGTATGCGAAATTCTCAAAATGTGCCTTCTGGTTACGAGAGGTGCAATTTCTTGGGCATATCATTAGTGCAAACGGAGTGCTAGTAGATCCTTCAAAAATAGAAGCTGTGTCAAGATGGACTCCACCGAAGAATCCTTCGGAAATTAGAAGCTTCTTAGGGCTTGCGGGTTATTATCAGAGATTCATACAAGATTTCTCCAAAATTGCTACGCCGTTGACCAAACTAACCCGTAAGGATGAAAAGTTTATTTGGGCCGAGGATCAAGAAAGGGCGTTCCAAACGCTCAAGGAAAAATTGACCCATGCGCCGGTGTTGACATTACCGGACGGAACGGAGGATATGGTAGTTTACTCGGATGCATCGCATTCGGGACTTGGCTGCGTTTTGATGCAGCGGGGCAAAGTTATAGCCTATGCCTCGAGACAGCTAAAGACTCATGAGAAGAGATATCCTACCCATGACCTCGAGTTGGCAGCAGCGGTGTTTGCCTTGAAGATATGGAGGCATTACTTGTACGGAGTGAAGTGCACTATCTTTACCGACCACAAAAGCTTAAAGTATTTCTTCGATCAGAAGGAATTAAATATGAGGCAGATGCGGTGGTTAGAAACTGTCAAAGACTTTGATTGTGAAATACATTACCACCCCGGGAAGGCTAACGTAGTGGCAGATGCGTTGAGCCGAAAGACGGATTATACGCCTATTCGAGTACGATCGATGCAATTAATTGTGACATCGGGTTTGCTTGAACAAATCCGAAAATCTCAAATTGAAGCAATCAAGGAAGAAAATGTGAAGAAGGAAAGGATAGTTGGGCAACTAAAAGACCTGGAGGATGGTAATCAAGGATTGAAAACTCGATTTGGGATAATTTGGGTTCCAAATACGTGTGGGGCCAAGGCGCGTCTTCTTGACGAGGCCCATAAATCTCATTATTCAATTCATCCGGGGGCGACCAAAATGTATAATGACGTAAAACAAAACTATTGGTGGCCCGGAATGAAAAGAGATATTGTGAAGTATGTGGAGAAGTGTATGACTTGTTTACAAGTCAAAGCGGAGCACCAAAAGCCATATGGTAGGTTGCAACCGCTGGATATCCCAGTTTGGAAATGGGAACAAATCACGATGGATTTGTTAACCAAATTGCCCAAAACCAATCGCGGATTTGATGCTATATGGGTAGTCGTAGATCGATTGACAAAAAGTGCTCACTTCATTCCGATTCGTGAGACTTATACATCCGAGAAGATGTCGGAAGTGTACACCAATGAGATCATAGCACGTCACGGAGTGCCGATATCCATTGTGTCAGACAGAGATACTCGGTTTACCTCTAAATTCTGGCGCGAATTTCAAGAGCAAATGGGGACTAAACTGTACATTAGCACTGCTTATCATCCGCAAACGGATGGGCAAAGTGAGAGAACGATACAAACGTTGGAAGATATGTTGCGGGCTTGCATCATCGACTTCGGGGGCAGTTGGGATGTCCATCTACCCTTGGTCGAATTTTCATATAACAAAGCTATCAGTCGAGCATTAAAATGGCCCCGTATGAAATGTTATATGGTAGAAAGTGTCGAACCCCGGTGTGTTGGGGAGAAGTGGGACCACGAGGATTAGCACATACTGACATAATCCGAACAACGAATGAGAAAATTGATGTGGTTCGAGCTCACCTAAAAGCAGCTCAGGATCGACAAAAATCGTATGCGGATAAGCGAAATAGACCTATTGAATTTCAAGTTGGCGATAAAGTAATGCTAAAAGTATCGCCATGGAAGGGAATTATACGGTTCAGAAAAAGAGGAAAGTTGAGTCCGAGGTTCATTGGGCCATTCAGGATCACTGAACGGGTTGGTAAGGTAGCATATCGCCTTGAACTACCCGAGGAGTTGAGTGGAATTCATAACACCTTCCATGTGTCACATCTCCGAAAATGCTTAGCAGAAGAAACTGCTCGTATCAGCTATGATGACATTGAAGTGGATAACAGCCTCAACTATGCTGTGAGGCCAATTGCAATTTTAGATCAAAAAGAGAAGAGTCTGAGGAACAAAGTAATTAACCAAGTGAAGGTTAAATGGGAGCACAGGAAGGGCGCGGATACCACGTGGGAATCCGAAGAAGAGATGCAACGGCTCTACCCAACATTATTTGGTACGTATCTCGGTTTCGGGGACGAAACCCTTTTAAGGGGGGTGGACTTGTAACATCCCGAAATTTCAAAACTTTATACTAGAATTATAAAGTGTATAATAAACAAGAATAAACTAACTAGGATAAATAACCCAGTTAGTTAGAAGTCTTGTAGTAACACAAGGATGAGTTAAAAAGGTCAAAGATGTAAACAAAATAAGAATGGAGGGTCCAAGGTTGTCAAAATTGAAACTTGAATTACTAATAATTAGTAAAAAAAAACCAAACAATCCATTTTTTGGAGTCTGGTCGATCAAGGAACACAGGGGGCGACACCCACTTCTTCACAACCCTAAAATTCTACTAAAATCTCAAATTGAAGGCTCAAATCATGTCATAATCGAAATCTGAGCATAGAATCGTGATCTCCTCGTCAAGGAGGTCATAAGGTATGTCAAATTAGGTTGTTTTGATACAACTCAAATTCTTGCATGTGATTGAAATCGAAGGTTGAGCTTGATTATGTGTTGTAAACATGAAATTGGAAGTAATGTAAGGTTTAGGGACAAACCCTAGATGATTTCTTGTCAAAATCTTGCATGTTAGTTGTAAGGATCAAAATCACCATAGTGAGTGATTGGTAAGTTAGTAGAACATGATAAACACTAGGATTAAGACTCTTGTTCTAGTGAAAACTGAAATTTGTGGGATAATCTTTGAAATTGTTGATGTTAAAATATGTGTATATTGTCTAATTGAAGTTAATTTGAGTGATAAATTCAAGTTATGAACTTGGTTTAGATCATGTAGAAATCTGACCCGCAAGGTGTTTGATAAAACGCCTAAATGAGGGTTAAAATGTTAAAGATTGCTAAAAACGCATATTTGCATATGTTATGAATGAATGCGTTAAAGCTTATGAAAGAGAGTTCTAATCTTGTTATGAATTGAACTCTTTAGGCAAAGAATCCGGAACGTCAAGTGGACACGCCGGAAGCGATACCCGCGGAAAAGGTGTGCTTTAAAGGTACGTGACTTTAGTCTCGTTGTATTATGTAATAACGTTTAGTTTTAAATGTACAAACGATGTCGGATTGTAATTGATGCGTTTGATGTATCGTTAAAGTGGCGAAGTTCACTAGATCCTCAAACGGGTCAAAATAAACATTAGAAATTTGGGTTGGTATAATAATAAAGTGATGGTATTCACTAGATAGCCAAACGGGTCAAAATGTTGCTTGAAAACGAATCACATGAGTAGAGACTTAAAAGTCTCATATCTTGCTAGGTGATAGATGGTAATACATCAATAAATTAGTTATGATATTTTAAGTCTACGAACCCGATATATCGGGTCAAACAATAGAAGTTAATAGAAGGTGTTGTTTGAAACGGAATGCTTGAATTCCGAGAAAAACAAGTGTTTAGTTCGGAGAAAACGCGAAGCCATGGTATGGCGCGTATACTCCAAGATCATAAGCCCGGGTAATTGGGTAATTATGTCTAAAAGGTTTTAAGAATGGAAAAAGGGGTGCTATGCACTTACACTAATAGGTTGAATAATGGAAACAAGAAAATTGTGAACCAATTGACGGTATCTCGGTTTCCGCGTTGTGAAATTTACATGGTTGAATCCGTAATTTTATTACGGACTCATAGGAAGAAGAATCGGTTAAATCGGACTAATGAGTAAAAAGTTATGACATTCTAAAGTTGAAAAATAGACTAAGGATAGATCTGCAGAACCCACCGTAAATTACGGTCCCACCGTAATTTACGGTGAACATCAAAAGCTTTACGGTATGATGCCCCTGTGTTACGGCAGATCAGGGATGTTCAGGGTCTACCATAACTTACGGTGACACCGTAAGTTACGGTGACACCGTAAGTTACGGTGGTACCCTGAAAACTTGTATTTTGTTTATCGTTTTGAAATGTTAGAATTTGTTTATACGTAATGTATTGATGTCAAAACTAATATTTTTAGTGTTTGACCCTAGGTATGGATGAGTTTCTCCCGGATGGTGATCAAGCACTTTGTCAAGAACCGAACACGCATTTTGAAGCTTCCGCATTAATCTTAATCTTGTCTAGACATAATCATGTTGTAAACACTTTTGTTAATCACGTTTTAAATCCCTTAAACTAGTGGTTAGTTTACTAGCAAGGGTTAACTTTTAAACTTGTTATGGATTATCTTGGAATGTGTTGGTACTATCTCAAGTGTGTATGGTTTAAACACGAAATGCTTTTGTAAACTCTGATTTTATTAACGTTTTATGTAATTATTAGTTAAATTCCGTCAAATTATTTAGGGTGTTACACTAGTTTAAATAACAATGCATACGAAACTAGGTTAGTAACTTAATATAACATTTACGATAAGCTCACGAAATCAAAACCCTCACGACGAATGACAAAGTATAGCCCGGATTCGGGCAGCACTTAAACATCCATCGGATCGGTTTCAATCAATCGGACATTGTATCATAGCAGTGATCGAGTTATTACCCTGTTGTCGCAGCAGAGATTCGTGCTTGTGTGTGTTTTTGAACGAAATAGAGTATAACTCAGTGTAGGAAATGAATTTGAGCGTCGTAATAACAGTTCCATGCAAGTACCAAACCCTGCTATATATATACTGAAAATTGGTCCCTGTCGCGTGGCGCGACGGCGCCCTTTTTAGGGTAGGGTAGCCTGGTGTGTTTGTAGCCTGGGTGAGTCAGCAGATTGACGAATTTCGCTTCCTACAACGAATTATGAGGATAATCGTCAATTAGGGGATACCCCCCCTGAGTTTTAGGGGCCCTGATCCTAGTTCCAACTATTCTGAAATTTTTAGGGGTCATGCAATATTATTTGGGGGTCTCAATTAGGGTTTCCTATTGGACATAATAAAATAAGAAATAGTAATTTTAATGAGAGTTGTTACATATATGGTACAAAAAAGTTGTTTTAGATGAAAATAGCAAACATGCCCAAACCTCAGGGACGATTTTAGCATTTTACTCAGATTATTTATTAAATTTTAATTGTTTTATTTTTTTTTCTAATTTTTTAACTTATTAATTAAAACGACTTTTACATTTGTTTGTATACAAAAGTTCGAAAAAGATTAGATAAAAATGATTTTTTTTAAGTTTTTTCACAGTTTCTAGTTCCCCACGTTTTTTTTAGATTCCACAATATACTCACATCTATGTGATTACTTTGTCAAATAATTTTATTTTTCTCAAATCATGAAATACTTTAAGGTTATTTTATATTTATACCTTATTCACCTGGATCAATAAAATTACATTGAAATATACAAATTTTTACTTTTCTTTGTTTATACGTGAAATTTTCCTTAAGTGTTACTTTATTTTTCTTTTTGCACAAATCTAAATTTTCACATATTTATCTACTATACTAAAATAATACATCTTATCCATATGGCATCTTCTTAGCCAACCATTTTGATGATGTGGACATCCTCTTAATCAAGATAATTCACCTCTGAGCGCCAAACTCTTTTCTTCTATTCTCCTTTCTCACATTCTCACGTTTTCTCAAAAAACCCTAAATCATCTACCGCCGCTTACCACTCTCCACCATCACATTCTTCTATTTGAAACCATTCTACATGATTCGATCGAAATTGAATCAAAGGTATCACCTGAAGCTTTCACAAACCCTAATTCTCAACGAGTCGATTCTCATGTATCTATGATTCATCTTATACTCAGATTCAGATCCCATCTATCTTTGATTCCCTTCACAAACTCTACATCTATACCAGCCAATTCTCCTCAAAGCGATTATCATAAACCCTAAATTGGAACCAATCGAACGCTAATCCATGTAAGTTTACTCTTATTTACATCGATATTTACTGATTTACGTTTACTCTTGATTATCTGATTGTATATGTTAATCTTTGTTTTGTGTATGTTTTACATAGATTACACATATTTTCGTTTTTAACCAATTTTTTCCCTTTTGTTGGGATTATTCTTTTTTCCAACACACAAACAAACCTTTCAAACCCTAACACCACTAAAGTTTCACTTTTATATCTTTTCTTTTTAGAACGATGAACGAAAATGGCCAGAATGTGGAACCGGGTTCGTGCGTGCTGGTGGGTTTGTACGCTGGAGATGGTGGTGATAAGGCTAGTTTTCAGATTTGGTCGAATAGTATGGATGTTATGATTGTTTATTGTGTAGGTCCACCCGGAGGATCGAGTTAAACCTATTCCTTGTTACCGAACAAACCCGGTTGTACGGAATCCAACCGAGTATGTAAACCAAGCAGAGACACGAAAACACACAGATTCAAAGTTTAAAGCACACTAGTATTTATATATCAGAAGAGTTTTTACAAACAATAATAAAGCTCTCTCACTCAAAACTCTCCTGTTTTCACTTCTGTGGTTCTGGTGTGTGTTCTCTGAGTTGCTTCTGTCTGTTGTGAATATATATATAAAGTGCAGGTCGACGAACAACTTGCAGTCCATGAAAGATCCCCCCGAAATACCTTAGACCACGAAGAACAACAGGTCTTTCATGAATGGTTCTTCAGCCCATGTTGATTCTTCGTCATTCATGATAGGCTGGTTCTTCGTCAGATGCATGCAAGGTTCTTTGTGGAACCTTATGCAACAGTTTGACCATGCAGGAGCTTTGTGAAGGACTGTAACTTGCAGAATATAAACAAACAGCAGCAACATATAGATTTGCAACATGCAGATCAGCAACATGGACATGATAGAACCAAAACTCGATGGTGGATATCGGGCTTTGGTCTTCATTTCGTAACACGGGTGAACCGAGTCGAGCCGCATCCACAAGAGATGCATCAACGAACTCCCCCTTGGATGCTGCTCGTGATGGGTCGTTCTTCACATTGTCGGATCTTCAAAGGTCTTCCTGTGTCGCAAACAGGGAGTGTATCAACAAACTCCCCCTTGATTGATGCTCGGGAATCTTTTGATCTTTGATACTTTAGATCCTTGTGGCATTGATGAGTGGTCAGCGGCAACTCGATCATCTTGATCATTTGAGTGCATCCATGTCGTGTCTTCATTCTGAAGCTTTTCATCTAATACGTTCTCTTCACCTTTAGCTGGTTTGAATGTTGCATCTGCACATACAAGAAAGCTAAACACGTAATGAGAACAACCGCTTGGAATATAGTTAACATAAACAAACGACACACATGTGACCATTTTTCAATCAACTGCCGTCCGACACAGTTTGAAAGTTTAATAGATTTATCAATTTTAGTTTTTAACTTTCAACACTTGCAAGCTTTGACCGTTTATGAAGATTTAGTTGTTTTGGTTTTCGATCAGATTCCAGATAACGAAGACTCGAGTTCCAACATCGGGTAATTAAAAGAAATTAGAAATAAAATCTTTTTGGCTTTTATAAAGTTTATATTAAAACACACCTAAAATCTTTTTTGGTAATTTTTGAATATGTGAAATATAAACACTAGAAAGCAGTAAATAAATATATACAAAGATGCAGAAACGAAATACAGTAAATGAATATTTACAGACAATCTTTTTGCGAGTTTCGTGGGTAAGAGAATCATATTAGTATACGGTCATGCCAAAACGCTCTTGGTGTTCAATTTGTTAAAATTAAGATAAGCATCCTATAATGATTATCGGTATTGTTGTCCACTTAAGCTCAACTTATCAGATGTACTCGCGATTAGGGGATACGTTAAGGTATGATTTATACTTACCGACCAGTGTTCATCCACACACGACACATTCCCGTATCAAGGTATGCACGAGAATTCATCTTACTAGTGAGTATACCACTTATCATCTGTTTTGACATACATGAAAATGTGAGATACACACTTATTTTGAATTGAAAACAAGCCCGATGTGATAGAATCACTTATTGATGAGGAACTTGATTTTCAGATGCATGAGGGCACAGGAGCAAGTCCGTGAACAGGTTAGTACCATCGTACAGACAAAGAGACGAACTTGACTCCCGCATGAAAGCTGTGATATATTATCACTTATTTTGTTTGGACATGTGATTGTTGATCACTTATTGAGGTCGTATGCAGTATGTACACGTATGTATGGTATCATGGAAGATCTAGACTTCGTCTCTGATATTTTTCGGTAAAAGAAACAACCATTATACCCAGATGATAAACAACATAAAGACCACATATCTCAGAACCTCGGCAATCTCTCAAATGAAATTTCGGTACTAAGATCATATGCCAATGAGCGGTTCCCACACAGTCTTCAGTCAATTAAAGTTTATATCACCCTGCACACTTTAAAATGATTGTGAGCCTACCGATACATCTTATATAGAGCTGCTTATCGTTTTTCATTTTAGGTTTAAAGAGGTTTGGACAGACCACTGATGTACTATCATTTTCTCGCCAGGAAACTCGTTTTTGTTTTTCTATTGTTTTTGTGTTTTTCAAAATTTTTCGATGTTTTTTAATTTTTCAAATTTGGATTTACTCCCCCTAAAATGTAAAAACTATGATAAATTAAAAACACAAAGATATTTACAAAAATGATTTTCCGATGTCGGTTTTACTCTTGCTTGACCTTAATGTCGTTTACCAATAATAAAAAGTCAAATCGTGATTTGTCAAATGCTTTGGTAAAAAGGTCGGCACGTTGGTCATCGGTGTGGACTTTAACAACATCGATAAGCCTTTTATCAAAGCAATCACGTATGAAGTGATACTTAATTTCGATGTGATTGGTCTTTGAATGCTGCACATGATTTCTAGTGATCTGTAAGGCAACCGAATTATCAACGAAAGTAGGAGTAGTTAGGAATTCAAAACCGTAGTCGCGCATTTGTTGTTGGATCCACAGGACTTGGGAGCAACAACTTGAGGCAGCAATGTATTCAGCTTCGCATCTTGATGTAGCGACACAAGTCTGCTTCTTGCACTGCCATGTGACTAGGCGATTTCCTAAAACCTGACATCCAGCGGTTGTGGATTTGCCGTCGATTTTGCATCCGCCAAAATCAGAATCACTGAAACCGATCAAGTCAAAACTATCATCCCTAGGGTACCAGAGACCGGTTTTCGGGCATCCCTTCAAATAGCAAAAAATCCTTTTCACAGTTGCAAGATGTGAGGCCTTCGGGTTGACTTGATATCGGGTAAGCAGGCACGTAGGATACATTATGTCTGGTCTTGATGCTGTGAGGTACATAATAGATCCGATTATTGCGCGGTAGTATGAGGAGTTAACAACTTCACCCTTCAAGTCCGGATTAATTTCATGATTTTGCTGAAGTGGGGTACCAATGGGCGTTGTTTCTGACATTTGGAATCGGTTCAAGATGTCACTGACGTATTTACTCTGATGGATGAATATCCCAGAATTCGTTTGTTGCACTTGTAGGCCCAAAAAGAATGTCATTTCCCCCATGGCGCTCATTTCGAATTTCTCCTGCATAACACGCTCAAAGTTCCTACACAAAACATCGTTAGTAGAACCAAATATAATATCATCTACGTATACCTGTACCAATAGAAGATCTCCATCCTGTTCTTTGATGAAAAGAGTGCAATCGATAAGACCTCTGCAAAATCCATTCTCCAGCAGATAATTAGATAAGGTTGCGTACCAAGCTCGCAATGCTTGATGTAGAGCATAGAGAGCTTTGTTTAGCAACCAAACCCGATTAGGGTGAATAGGATATTCAAAACCTGGAGGCTGTTCGACATACACCTCTTCTTCAACTATACCATGCAATAATGCACTTTTCACGTCCATCCGGTAAACCTTGAATCCCTTGAAGGAAGCATAGGCTAGAAAAATCCGAATAGCTTCAAGACGTGCAACCGGTGCATAGACTTCATTGTAGTTGATCCCTTCAATCTGACGAAAACCTTGAACGACTAATCTTGCTTTGTTTCGAATGACTACACCACGGTCATCCTTTTTGCACTTATACACCTAACGGGTACCAATCCTCTTGTAATCATCAGGTTTATTGTCTAGTTTCCAGACACCTAGCTTCTGGAATTGCTGCAGTTCTTCCTGCATAGCTTCCACCCAAGAATTTTCTTTCAAAGCTTCTTTCCAAGATTTTGGTTCTTCTTGTGAAACATAACACACGAAGGACCAATCATTCTGCAAACCCGATTCTCGAATAGCTGCATACAAGCCCGCATTGTTGTTGTTTCGCAACTGATTTCTTGTTTGTACGCCACTTTGTACATTTCCAATGATGTTTTGCTGAGGATGTGTATTGTGAATTCTTGTTTCTGGATTATCTGGAACTGGAATATTTGTACCCAGATTGTTGAAATTAAAAATCAACAAACAAGTCAATACCCTGAACTGGCGAAGAGGATGATGCAGTAGCTTCAGCTGTTTTAGGGGCGTCCACTGGAGGTGTAGCCTCATAAGTACCATGTACAGCTTCTTGGTCTGTATCGAGAAATTCAACATTCTCTAAAGATTCGTTCAGTTCAGTAGCATCATGAAAATCCTCATTGTCGAGAGCATTATGGTTAACTGAAGATGGTTCTTGATTGTTAACAATAATTGGACGAACCAACGGTGAATCTGTTGCGTTGTCACTCTCGAAAAACATCTGTGCCGCAGCATCTACTGCAACTTCTTCAATATTGATCGAATTGAAAAAGTTATCATACTCAAACATCCAAGGCTGACCAGGACATTTGACTGGCAATGTGTGCCTTTGTACTCTGACTTCAGACCATTCCTCGACCCTTTTTGTCTCTAGATTCCAGACCCTTAAGTTCGGGGTGGCATACCCAAGAAAGTATCCTTCAATTGCTTTTGCCCCAAACTTTCCATTAGAATCGATCATTGTGCAAGGAGCTCCAAACGGTTCAAGATATTGTAAATCTGGTTTCCGTTTGTGAAGAAGCTCAAAACAGGTCTTGTTGTGTCTTTTAACTGTAAGGACTCGGTTCATTGTATAACAAGCAGAGGCCACAGCTTCACTCTAGAATGGAATGGGCAACTGGGACTCTACCAACATAGTCCTAGCAGTTTCGATCAATGTACGGTTCTTACGCTCAGCAACGCCATTCTGTTGAGGAGTGTAACTTGCACTGAATTCATGAAGAATACCTTTGGATGTACAAAACTCCACCATTGCATGATTTTTAAATTCAGTTCCATTGTCGTTGCGTATCCGTCTAACTTTCAAAGTATACAAATTCTCAATCGTTGTGATCAAGTTTTTGATAATTTGGAAAGTATCACTCTTGTGTGCCATGAACGCCACCCAAGAAAATCTTGAATAATCATCAGTCACCACAAGCCAGTACTGATCATTCCTGATGCTTTTATGCTTGACAGAACCGAACAAATCCATGTGCAAACATTCAAGCGGAACGGCCACGATGTTGACTTTCTTTGTAGGGTGCGACTTCTTTCTTTGCTTCCCTTTCTGGCATGAAACACAGACGTCTTGAAGATGGAAATTTTTAAGAGGAACACCAGTCACTAATTCATTTGACACCAAATGATTCATTTTTCTTAAATGAATGTGTCCCATCCGTCTGTTCCAGGAGATTAAATCGTTTTCTGTGGCTTTGGAAACGAAACAAGTTGCTTGTGCAGAAGTTGTAATTGCTTGGCTCATATCAAGGACATACAAATCATTAATCCTTGGAGCAGATAAGAGAATCTAGTATTTTGGAATCTTGAAATCGGGTTTCAGCACATAACATCCATTTGCATCAAAGTGTATTGAAAACTTCTTATCACTATGTGAAACGCTGAGAAGATTATGATCAAGTTGTTGCATAAAGTTGATCTTATCAAAGCTTACAACCCTGTTGGATACCATTCCTCTACCAGTAATATATCCGCCTTTATCTCCAGCAAAAGCAACATAACCTCCTCTAATAGATTTAACGTCGTAGAGAAGCTTCATGTCGCCTGTCATGTGCCTGGATGCCCCACTATTAACAATCCAAAGATTACTGATAGTTCCTCCTCGAACACCCTACACATGAACTCACATGATTAGTTGGAGATGGGGACCCAAGCCATTGTGGTCTTGGGTCTTCCATTTTCATCGACAAAAGTTACTTCAACTTTTCGATGGTTTGGAAATTGTGATGTTCCCCCTGAATTTGTGGTCAATTTGGGTTTCCAAGTCTGTTGTGATCTACCAGTTTGAATATTTGAAATCTTAACTACGTGATTATTAGAAGTTTTAGAAATTTCTGGTTTAACTGAAACAAGTTGTTTGTGAATCACGTTGGTTTTAATTACCTTCTCAATTACCTTGACTTGTTGGCGTTTCTGTTTCTTTTCCCTTTCTTTTACAAGATGGGGATCTTGTTTTGAAGAAACAGATCGCTTTCGATAATTTTATTCGTGGGGATCATCAACTTTGGCTTTTAGTTTATGAAGATATGGACAATTTCGAATAATATGTCCAACTTTATCACACTTGAAACATGATATTCGTTCTACAAACCCCGAAGTATCATGTGACTGTCTTGTTGATGAACTTTGTGATCCCGAGGTACTTGGTTTTGAACTGTTTTATTCATTTCTTTTCAAATATTTAACTTGATTGACATGATCTAAGTTTGATTTATTTGCAAAAGTTTCCAATTTATCCGTTCCCTTTGATTTTACAAAGTTCACCCTTTGATTCTTTTTTTGGTTCTGTTCCTTTCGACCTTGAGTCGTTGATTTTCCTTTTGGTTTGGTGTTATTTTGCTGCTTTTTCACTATTGGCAATCTTTGATTTCCATGTTGTTTTCGAACTTCAGCTTTTGAAATCGAAGGGCACTGTGTTACCACAAAGTGTGAACCCGACTTTCCCAAAAACCTACTTGTCGAATCTTCAAAAACTTTACTGATTAAAGATTGATTTACAATTTTAATTGGAAAATCTTTGTCAGAATAGATTTTATCATCACCAACAAGAGTGTACAGCAAATTCACACTCTCAGACTCTTGCGAGGAAGTGGACTCGACCAGAACAGTCTTAGCAAGTTTTGCGGGAGGATCACATAAAATATGATTCTCGAGAGGTATGTCCTCTTCTTTGATTACCGCATCAGACTGTGCTGAGTCAGTATCATCGGATTTATCATCTGAAGAATCAGCATCCTCAACAACAACTGGAGGATCTTTGTTCAGCAGTTGACACACTTGTAACTGTTGACACATCCGAATCTGATGATACTTCCGTTTTGTATCCAAGTCCGGTTGCAAATTCCTCAATGTCTAAAGGAACAGATTGCTCAAAATAAGTTCTATTCTCCTCATCAGGCATTGCATCATAATTGTGTCTAACAGGTGGTGGACATTTCTTATATCCAATGCACGTGACATCCCTTTTCTCTTTCTGTATGTCAATGATGTGATCCAGCACATACCTAGAGTTTGAATAACTATCTAGCTTAAGATGGATCGCCTCACTTTCACACTTTACACATGCTAACTCTTTTTGCATGACCTCGAGACGATTGATATAACAGTTTATGTCAGTTTGTTTTCTTGAAACCATTTTTGTTAGCTCGGTTTTATCTTCTCTTAAATTTTCAACCACCGTTTTAAACTCTTTTTCATGGTTTTCATAAAACATGTTAGCCTCTGTGCATTTCGAAAGATCCACCATCAACTTTTGATTGTGGATATATGTCACGTCATACTTGCTTTACAAGACGTCATATTTGCTTTGCAAGTCCGACAATTTATCACCTAAATTAACACATTTATCACATTTATCAGAAGTTGGATCATCGACACATACCTGGTTTGATGAACTGCCAACATTAGCCATAAAGGCTGAATGATTAGAAGAAGAAGAAGAAGAAAAATAAGCAGTTTCATCTACTAAGATTGATCTTCTATGATTCCCTGCTTCAGCTCCTCCCAACAATTCATCAATATCTGCATCGACTGTCACACTTGACGTTTCATCCAAATGATCATCGCCTGAAGTTGAGGATTCTTCATCTGAGCTTCTACTATAGCCAGAACTATCTTCATTTTCAGATGATTCTCCACCACTGGCGGAAGATTCTCCACCACTGGCGTGTTTCAGATCCTTGACAACCTCAGTAAAACAAGCTGTTCCATCCTGAACATCACTTCCTAACTGAATCGACCAGTCACAACCTTCATCGACTTGTACCACAAGAGCCTGGTTGGCATTTGATGCTCCTTCTTGATTTGGATTGTTCACAGGCATCAAGGTACGTTCGTTATTCCTGTTTTGATTCTGATTCTGCTGGTTGCCTTGATTCCTGAACGGATTCTGGTTCCCTTGCTGAGCTGGCTTTGTACATTCTCTCTTGAAGTGACCTCTTTCACCACAATTAAAGCACTTGACTGACTGTATATCGAAACCATACTTGGTATCTTTCTTACTTTCCAAGTTGGTTCTACCAGTCCTTTCCATGAAGTCTTTAGCTCGCCTAACCGTAGAAGCAAAAGCCCATTTGATGTCCATTATATCCATTTCCTCCTTATCAATCTGCGGATAATCTTCCTGCGTTAGATAGATGTTCCCAATCTGCCCTGCTACCAACCCACAGTATGCGCTCACCAAAGTGTTCAGCAGCTCCATATGTTCTTTAGCTACTTCAACACTTACTTTCGAGAAATTTGAAGTGTCGAGCCGAACTGTATTTGGATTAGATGATTGACCAGCAGATGAGGTGCTTCCATAACAAGCTTGTTGTGGAACTGGTATTGGATTTCCATACATATCTCTTGCTCCGGTATATTGATAGCTTTGCTTTGAGACTTCTGGTTGTGGATTTCCATACATGTCAGTATTTGAGACAAAAGCCGTTTGAGTTGAGGAAACTGGTAGTGGATTTCCGTACATATCTCTTGATACAAAGGCCGTTTGAAGCTGAGCATGTGGAGCAGGTCTTGCAGCAGTGCTAGAACCTCCACAGTTTCCATAATACATATCAGGATTCTGTTGCACTGGAATCCTTTTGGCCTTCCTGATTTCTTATTGATCTTTGTTCTCCAAGAGCTGAATGAAATCATTGATGTTTGTCGTAGCCAAAGTGCCATTGTATTTCAAGATTTCCAAGAAACCATTCCATTGAGCTGGTAATGCGTCGGCAAACTTGATGACAACTTCTTCTGGAGTCACTACTACCCCAAAGTTATTTAACTCAGTCAACAAGTGATAAAATCGACTTGTCAAGTCTCCCAAAGATTCCCTTTCCATACATGTGAATCCATCAAACTCCTTCTTGAGTAGATCATGTTGCAATTTGCGTGACGCTTCATTTCCTAGACCTCTTATCTTCAATGCATCCCATAACCGCTTTGACGTCTTGAAGCTGACAAACTGATGATATATATCCTTGCTCAACGCTTGAGTTAGAATAGAATATGCTTTCTTTTCTAAATCATATGCCTTTTTCTCGCCTGTCGTAAGATCTACAAATGTCGCGGCAGTTGAAGCGGCAACATGAAGAGCTTGATCGAAATCTGTAGTAAAACATAACCACAATTCCGTGCTTTGCCCAGGAATATACGTATGGAATCTTTCTTCCCATCCAGGATATTCATTCATGTGCATTAGCTTCGGTGGACGATTAATGCTTCCGGTTTCACTTTCGCTTAAAAGTATACTTTGAATACTTTGATTTTGATTGGAAACGAATGCCTATTGACTTGTCGAAATTTGATTCGCTTGAGATGGAACTGACGAAGATGCGGGTGCGGGAGATTCAGCCCATGATGGTGATAAACCCTTGCTCGAATACTTGCTCTCTGTATTAAATGGAATACCCCACCAATCTGAACTCATTTTAGATGTATGTTGAAGAATACCTACTTAAAACACTCAAAACAAACTGTTAAGAATGATTTAAAAAGGTTCTGTTAAAAATCTGCACAAGCTGTCGACGAAGGAGTATATTCTTCGTGACGAAAGATGTTATTTTCGTCAAAGACCAATGTGACGAAGTACTAGGGTTTTTCGTGAAAGACAATGCCACGAAGAACTCGTACGAAAGATTTAGTTTTTTGTCAAAAATAAAAACAATGAATAATAGTCTTTAGTTGACTAATGTGTGCAAGTAGAAAGATATATTTAAAAAAAAAACAATGATGCCTTATCCTTTGACACACTTAGTTGGTTGGCTACCAAATTCAACCAGCCATACTTTTTGAAACTCTATTTTCAAACTACAGTCATCATGATGAAGACTAATTTTCCAAATAATATTAAACAAATACGATAAAATCAGATCTCCATATCTTCAAACATTCAAAGCAACAAACCCAGAACAACATGAACAAACTGATGAACACTTTGAATATTCCGATGAGTTCATACATTTTCTAGTGCCGGACAAATTTTCCGAACAAGAATTTTGCGAGAAACTTCAATAAAAACCTTAACTTAACACATATAAATGGGTTTTAACAAGGTTTTGTATGAACTAACAGCAAAATGAACACTATTTTTCAAAGATTTTCAACTGTTTTTCCAGAAAAATATGTTTTTCAAACTCAAGAAAAATTCATGAAAATCAAACAAAACACAAGATTACGACTTGGTTTTAACAAGGAATAGAGCCAATGCTCTGATACCACTTGTAGGGCCACCCGAAGGATCGAGTTAAACCTATTCCTTGTTACCGAACAAACCCGGTTGTGCGAAATCCAACCGAGTATGTAAACCAAGCAGAGACACGAAAACACACAGATTCAAAGTTTAAAGCACACTAGTATTCATATATCAGAAGAGTTTTTACAAACAATAATAAAGCTCTCTCACTCAAAACTCTCATGCTTTCACTTCTGTGGTTCTGGTGTGTGTTCTCTGAGTTACTTCTGTCTGCTGTGAATATATATATAAAGTGCAGGTCGACGAACAACTTGCAGTCCATGAAAGATCCCCACAAAATACCTTAGACCACGAAGAACAACAGGTCTTTCGTCATAATCACGTCTTGACGAAGAATGTCCTTCGTCAATAGGTTCTTCGCCACTATCAGACTTGTGCATGGGGTTCTTCATGAATGGTTCTTCAGTACATGTTGATTCTTCGTCATTCCTGATAGGCTGGTTCTTCGTCAGATGCATGCAAGGTTCTTCGTGGAACCTTATGCAACAGTTTGACAATGCAGGAGCTTTGTGAAGGACTGCAACTTGCAGAATATAAACAAACAGCATCAACATATAGATCTGCAACATGCAGATCAGCAACGTGGACATGATAGAACCAATACTCGATGGAGGATATCGGGCTTTGGTCTTCATTTTGTAACACGGGTGAACCGAGTCGAGCCGCATCCACAAGAGATGCATCAACATATTGTTGTTGGATCTGGTTTTGTTCGTTGTTTTAAGTTATTTTGAGTTGAAATTTAGGTGGAATTGGTTTATAATGGAATCCGAGTGAATCAGTATATTTATATGATACTATGGATATGAATTGTGTTTGTTTAGAGTAATTCTATACACTTTGTGTTTTTTTGTTTAAAGATTTGATCTTTTTGTTGGGTTCTTTTCAAGATTTACAAAAATGCTTACATTCTTTAGTATAGTGGTAAGTTTGCCATACTTTTATTGATTATTGTGCTTTCGATTTGGGGTTTTCCGTTCTTACAAATATCTAGGAAAATTTGAGCTTTTATGCAATGTATTGATGGGTTTTGGTTCTATATATTCTAACTTCATAAGGTTAAATATGTTCAAACAATAAAAGCTCTAATGGGTGTACATGGATCGACAAAAAGCTTCATCAGATAATGCTTGCTGATAGATATTATGAACTTGAACCTTAAATGATAAAAGAAGACATATTGGATGTTGTTAGCTGGAATGATAATAATTACTCACCACTTAGTATTTGGTGCAAACGCATGCCGAAGGTTTTATATGATATAATTTGTACATTGACAGAACTCAGGTATTTTGTTTTTCATGGAAACTTTTATGCTAATGGGGCTGAAGCATACCAAATGGTTAGTCATGTTTTTTTATTCAATTTTATCAAAATCCACAGACTTATAAAGATTCATGGCTACGTATTTAGGAATTTTGGATCAGACATATTGATGGATCACCCTTCCAATCAGATGCAGAGAGACAGAAAGTGATACAATTTTCTTGAAGTAGCGATATAGAGAAGAGTTTCCGTGGTAAGGATGATAAACATTATCTTTTTCAGATGTATTTTTTTATTTTGTTTTGTTTGTTAGATGTAATTTATGGGCTAACATAGATTGTACTCGTGCTATAGGAGCTAAAGATAGAGATAAACATGAAAGACAGAACCGGGTTATTATCTGACGTTATGCAATCAATAGCGTGTTATAGCGGTGTTAATTCTTACAAGGCAGGTAACTTCAAACATCACGTGCATGTTAATTCTTACTATTTTTAAAAGTTATAAGATTTTCAGCCTTTAATGGATGTTTAAATAGGTCACATAGCTGATCTAAATAAACATTACAAATCCATGTTGTTTGATTTTCTTAACGGGTCAGACTATCGCTTGGATTCTTGGTAAGCTTGCAGGTGACATTTGTAGGAATTAGGTTCACCTTTTGTAAAATATAATTACAAAATATATAATAACGAGACTCTCGTTATTCGTAGGAAATATCATAGTACAATACCGGTTGCAATAACTAAATAAAAAGAATATAAAATATTATTATATATACCAATCTTGATTCAAGTCGCATCTCTAGTGGGTCCTTCACGCGCACTTGATAGCATCCTAGACTCGAGTATTCATCATCTTGAGTCTTGAAAATACTCCTTGACTGCAACAAAGAGCAAACTAAAACGTTGACGATTTTGGTTAAGGCACGTGTTCAACACGCTTCCCTTAAAACATATTTCGCGCCTGTACTAAAGACAACGCGTCTATCTCCCAGGGTACAACAGCCGAAGCAGTCTGTACTGCCAGAGATGGCTCACGGGCCCAAGGTTACATCCGGTAATTGTAGTGTTTGAACTCATGTGGTGGAAAACAAGTAGAGAGTACTCATCTCTAGTTGGTCTTCAAGTGTTCATACTCCTTCTAGTATTCTTCCTGTATGAAGCAATACCATATTCCTCTTGTAACAAAAGAAGCACATAGCCTACTATTTGTACAAGACTTAAGGATTAGTGAAATGTTTCACTTAATTAGTCACTTAATTAGAGACTTAAAAACTCTAATAAACCTAATTAAATGTCATCAAGAAGCTCTACTCAAGAGTTTCTCTTTTATTTGCCACATGAAGATTCTAATTAATATTTATAATTTCATTAAGTTATAAATATATTAAATATCCATTCACCAAATTTCCAACAATCCCCCACATGAATGGAGATCGTTCAAAACACTTAAAATTTCCAATGTAACCTCGACAGTTGAGTTTTGCATACGATAGGTAGGTGTTACCCTTTGAACCTTCACTCATGAAATGCACTTAGCCCACTAGCTCTGAGTAGATCTCGATGGCTTTGAACTCGTCTGCCGTTTGTGTAGACGACAATACACTTCACATAAGACTCTCCCTAGCCGGGTCATCTCCTCATAGTCGTGTCCAATAATGGTCGTGGAACACTTTCCTGGTTCTGCGAGAGCTCTAGGAATTGTGCCCTCAATTCCATTCGAAGCAACCCCACTTCTCTCTAACATAGGTGATTCTCCTTAGATCATTAAAAGCATTGTGGTTATCGTGATTTATCCAAATCATTTACCACATATTATGCTTAGCCTCACTCTTTGTCACTGAATATCATAGGAATAGACTAGGACGTATTTAAACACCCTTTTATACTTTGGGGTATGTATAACCATATATACTAGTTTATGCATATCATTTATGCCCCCACAGTGACCACCTTTAGGCATATGAGTTAGTTGTCCTATTGAACTTAGATCTTAGGATCTCCAGTCAACTAAGTTAGGTGTCCTTCACATACCCTTTTTCCATGGGCTTCAGTCTCATTCCACAACTTGATCTCTAATAAACCCTCAGGTTGTTGGATCCATAACATTAACAAATAACTTTGCGTATTTGAGATCAGTTGTCATGATGTGTTCTTAACTCGTAAGTTAATTTTGCCTATTGCCAACTTCTAAGACTATAACCTCAGTGGCCATCTCAATCTGGTTATAATATATGTCTTTGTAAGATACGCTTATCATTTAAGGCAAACACATCTCCATTATGCACTACGACCTTTGTGTCCTCCACATAGTTGTTTTTTGCAATGTTAGATTGGATTACAAAATCCTTATTGCCAAACTTTTATGATACAAATGCAAGACACCCCCACATTTAAGTGTTATAGGATATCATCCAGATTGGTAATGAAAACCATTTCTACATACCCTTATAGGGTTGTTTCTAAATGGATCATCCCCCACATTTCTTGCCATTTGATCAACATTTATGTAACTTCACTTATGACAACATTTACACACATATGATTAAACAAGATCAACCTCATTATATCAGTGAATTCAACTCATATTGTATTAGCTTACATAAGCTTCTGAGCTGACAAAGCAACACATGCCATTGTCATAAGTTTGTCACCAACTTAAAATAATTCTAATTTAACATCTAGAATAAGCCTAGACAATGAGTTCTCCTAATTAACTTTTTGAACAAACTCTTCAAAATTTACATGTCTTTTCCTTATAATGAATGAAAAATTCTCCCTTAATTTTGTCTGTACACAAATTCTTTTTGTGTTTATACACATTTGAATGTTTAGAGTTAATTAGTCTTCGTCAAGACCCATAATTAACCAAGTACTAGTCTAGCATGCTTTAGACTACAATACTTTAGCATGTGAATAGAAGATGCATCATTCTGATTCTTCACAGCCATAAGGATATCATAATATCACTTTGCAACATTCATCCCTTATTAAGACAAAATATTGAGACTTAATCATAATCCTAAAACATCAATATTTAGGAAGATCTCACAAATTTCATCATTCATTTAAGGAACATAACTTGTTTACCTTTGATCTCCAACAATCTACCATTGACTCATAAGTACTTAAACATAAGTCTTAATCCAAGTCACTTGGTGAACACATTCATCACCAACAAGATGAATGTTTCTCGTCTACAATCACTATTATGTGTGAGATAGAGTCTGCTAGATTGACATTCAACAACATGGCATTCATAATTTTGCAATAAGTGATTTGCACACATCTATTATTATTCATTAGGAGATATGTATATTTAGGATGCTCTCGCAAATGAAGGTAAAATCTCCATATAGATCTAACAATAATCAAGTGTTAGACGCATCTACTTATAAATCTCGCAAGATTTATTAAAGGTATACAATAACATATAGTACTTTTACTTTCATATGTTAGAATTCACACTTGTGAATTTTCCAATGACTTCTAATAAAGTATGTCGACATGAATGTTGTTAGTGTATTTCATCTCAATACACTCACTACGTTCTTTCATTACTCACTCATGATGTAGTTATACATTTGATGTTTCATCTTTGACTTTTAGTCAATGTAACAACTCTCAAGTTGTTTATGTCCAAGTATTTTCATGCACTATCCGTTTAAAATCATATTCTTTTAAACAATGTATAACCGACGTTATAATTATTTTCCACAAAAATAATTTATACGTCACAACCATTATTGATTTATTTCTTTGTAAAAAACTGTATGTGTTATCCGAAGATATTAAACACAAAACAATAAAATTCATTGGAAACTAAATCATAAGTGCCAATCACTTTTGAAATTTAAACGGAAACATTGACAATATGTAGACATCAAATAGCAAAGTGTTTTTATCTTCAACACTTTATAATCTGACCGAAATCTTCTCAACAATATCGTCCCATGGCATGTCTTGAGGTACTCCCTCAATAAGACTCCATGCACTTGTAAGTACAAGTTCCCATTTCATTTTTAAACTTTAAACTTGGACAATTATGCTCAAAACAACACCAAGTTGTTACAAATACTACGTTTAAGTAGTAAACTTGAACAATTGAATTTGTTCACAACAACACCAAGTTGTTTTTCACCAAATAACATCCACCAGACTGTTACTTTGTTCACCATATGCTACTTCTAGTAAGAGTAGCGAACCATTTGAATTATTAATGATATGCAAAACTTTGTTTTAAAAATAATTCAAAACAGTTTCTTAGTTTTGCAATATACAATATTAATAATATCAATTAGGGTTATGAAAACATAGATCAAACCCAAAATATCAAATGGTTTTTTATTGTTTAGTCTTACTACACATGTACTAAACATTTTCTAACACGCATGTTAGAAAAAAAATGTTATAACAAGCACATTATAGAATCGAACGTTTACATAAAACGTTTTCCAAAGATATAGTTTATAAAATAAACCATTTCTCATCATTTTTAATGCACACAGAGGCAATTAAATGTTTACATAAAACATTTCTGTTCATTATGAACAATCTCTAACCTCGTATTCGTGATACACATTTTCTAACACACGTGTTAAAAATTGAAGTCATTTTATATATACAAAACATGACCAAATTAAAGCATTAATGTCATCATTAAAAAACAATAAATGTCATTAATAAAACTCTACTCAAGAGTTTCATCATATGAAGAGTTAAGAGTCTCAATAATTATAGACTTAAACTCTAATAAAACTCATCAAATGTCTTCATTAAAACTCTACTCAAGAGTTTCACTATATGAAGAGTTAAGAGTCTCAATAATTATAGACTTAAACTCTAATAAAACTCATCAAATGGCATCATTAAAACTCTACTCAAGAGTTTCACCATATGAAGAGTTTAATTAGTAATTAAAATTTCACTCAAATGGATTTAGAAATCACAAATTAAAGTTGGTGATAAATCCCACACAACTACACCATCACTTTTTGGTGATTTAATTGTTGAAGCCAATCAAACATCAACTTCAATGTATGACCTTTTATTTCTAAATCATACAAAGCATTAAAATCAATGCTACAACAAATTACTTGTATAAAATGTTTACATAAAGCATTTCAAAGAATTTGTATTTTTACCATTTTTAACAATCATGTTAAAATGAAAGAAATTATAACACGCACGTTAGAAATATTAACATTTTCACAAAATGTTAATTCGACTTGCTAAAAGCACATATATGGTTCAAATAAATAATTCATTTCTAATACACACGTTAGAAACTAAACAATTAAAATTGCTTCCAAACTAACGCGTTTCATGAACGTTTCTAACACACATGTTAGAAGACAAATGATTACAAAAATCATTATAAGACTTATTTCTTCATATCAATCCATGGGTGGATGAAAAGTCTACTTTAAATAGAGACTTAATTAGAGACATAAAACTCTAATCAAGTAACATAAAACTCTTATTTAAAGACATAAGAAACTCTACTTAAGAGAATTTAATGTTTACAAAAAACGTATGGTTTACACCAATAATTCCGGTCTAACACACATGTTAGAGAATTTAACGTTTACAAAAAAATGTATGGTTTACACTAGTAAACCCGATCTAACACAAAAGTTAGAAAAATTAACGATTCCCAAAATCATTTCAAAACCAAACATTGGAACCAAAACTATTCGTTTTGTACCACGGTATAGGATTTAAGATTGTATCTCAATCTCAAAAAATCCAAACACAACAAATTGTACTACATACATATTTCCCAAAATAAATATTTATAAGATCATAATCTTAAATATATATATATATATATATATTCTTATTATAAATCCTTTTGTGAACCCAAAATCCTTATAAATAAGGTTTTAAGATTGTAGCAACAATCTCATGAAATCTATTTTAAGTTTGTAGGAATTAGGTTCACCTTTTGTAAAATATAATTACAAAATATATAATAACGAGACTCTCGTTATTCGTAGGAAATATCATGGTACAATACCGGTTGCAATAACAAAATAAAAAGAATATAAAATATTATTATATATACCAATCTTGATTCAAGTCGCATCTCTAGTGGGTCCTTCACGCGCACTTGGTAGCATCCTAGACTCGAGTATTCATGATCTTGAGTCTTGAAAATACTCGTTGACTGCAACAAAGAGCACACTAAAACGTTGTCGATTTTGGTTGAGGCACGTGTTCAACACGCTTCCCTTAAAACAAATTTCGCACATGTACTAAAGACAATGCGTCTGTCTCCCAGGGTACAACAGCCGAAGCAGTTTGTACTACCGGAGATGGCTCACGGGCCCAAGGTTACATCCGGTAATTGTAGTGTTTGAACTCATGTGGTGGAAAACAAGTAGAGAGTACTCATCTCTAGTTGGTCTTCAAGTGTTCATCCTCCTTCTAGTATTCTTCATGTATTAAGCAATACCATATTCTTCTTGTAACAAAAGAAGCACATAGCCTACTATTTGTACAAGACTTAAGGATTAGTGAAATGTTTCACTTAATTAGTCACTTAATTAGAGACTTAAAAACTCTAATAAAACTAACTAAATGTCATCAAGAAGCTCTACTCAAGAGTTTCTCTTTTATTTGCCACATGAAGATTCTAATTAATATTTATAATTTCATTAAATTATAAATATATTAAATATCCATTCACCAAATTTCCAACAACATTTCGTAGGTCAGGTCGCCACATGCATTTATAACTTCACTTAACCTTTTAATCTTTTTAGTTTAATGTTTTCTTTGTAAAAAACTCAAATTCAAAACCGTTAGGGCAGTGGACCAGGCCAACTGGGAGCTAGGGGAGTGTTTGTTCATTTCTTTTCCCTTTTATGTCAATGTGGTTAACCATTTTATATTACGGATCCAAATAGGCGATGAAGTTCAATCAGAAACGATGGCGAACTTTTATGAAATTAGTGAATACGTGTCAGCGATTGCAGGTTATGGCGGCGAAGTCAAATCAGAAACGGCAACGTATTTTGTGAAATTGGTGAAGAGTTTGTTTCAAACAGATGGATGGATCTGGTTATCGTCATGTTTGGCCTGTATGTTGTTATCTGTTTGTAATTTATAACTCACTCATTTAGTTATTTAGTGACATTTTCGTTAAGTTTATGGAGTATTAGCTATGCAGATTGATTGAAGATCGAACAACAGTGGCAAATTTGATCTTATCATCCAAATATGAATAAAGAACAAGAAATTTGAATGATTGCAGTTTCGAATGTTTTTGTTGGTACAAGTGGTTGGTAAATTCACATCATGTAAGTTTGAAAAGTTCTTTATGTTTTTCAAACTTAACTGGAAAAACTAACATCCATCCAATCGAGGGACTATCCGAATAACAAACGATCAAACTATAGGGCGCACACATGTAATTTTAGAAAACTGGGGACTAAAGGTGAAAAAATGGCAAACCACAGGGACCATCCGAGCAATTTACTATTTTTATTAATATAAAAGTTAAAAATAGTTGGCCAAAATGAACCGTATTATTTTATGTGCAGGGGCCAAGATGATCCTGCAACTTAGGAAAATGAAGTTGGCGATAGCTGGAGAACCACATGAGATATTTCTAATAATTGGGAAACTTTTTATCCTACAAATAACTCAAAAAACTGTTGAAACTCATTAAACAACATGCTAACTAGAGTAACTAATAGGCGAAGACATTGCGGATATCCGACGAAGAGTGCACGGTGGCTATTGGTAGTGAATTGTCGAAGGAAGAAGGTGATTTTGTGTGGTTGTTGGAACAGTAGGTTGAGAGGTTCAATTTGTTTTTTTTTTGTTAACAAAGAGGAAGACTGTATTATCAAGTTGAATGTATCAGATTAATTTTTTAGTTTTCAGTTCTGTTAGTTATACATCTCTTTAACTATGTTATTTGTGTTAGTATGTTGAGTTCCTTATCATCGTTCATCTCTCCAAGGTAATTCCTTAAATCAGCTTCTGTTTGTAAGTGTTTCTTTGAAACGTATCTATGTCTCTGGGTATGAACTACTGCTGTATGAATTGCAGTTTGACCATGTTAGCTAAACCTATATTGTCCGATTATCATATAATCGGTTCGAATTATTCTATTTTGGAAAGTTAAAATAATTTGTACATTTATTCCCAAAAATGACATCGGTTAAAGGTTATGCATTTCAATGTGTTGTTAAAATTAGGAACTCAACTACAGTAATCTGTACTGTTCACCTTCAGTTGTCTGATCATACCTATTCAAGATTTTTGAAACATTGATTATGTTTAACTACAAAAGTCAAAGTTAAAGTCAAATTGATATAGATGTGGTTAGTTTTAAAGCTCAGATTTATTATTTGAGGGTCGAAAGAGTTGATTTTGTACTTCAAAAGCTTTAAATTTTTATCTGGTTATGGTTATTTTATTATTATAGATAGCTACATTAATATCTAGATAGAAATATTATTGCAATGGAAAAAGTTGAGCCAAAAAACTCGAAGAATCTATATGCGATTTGAACCCGAAAGCGGGTTATATATTCAGGGAAGGGGCGTGTAGTAATGTTTTGTATAATATTTTTAACTAAATACATTTCTACTTCGGTTCGTCTCCAAGAACTGACTCATTTTATTTTCTTAGTTATCGTTAATTTTTCTCTTTTTTACTTTGAACAGGTAATAGGACATGAAGTTGACAATTCAAGTAAGTTTCCATTAGTAGTGAGCACGTGGCCGTTTTTAGAAGTTGTTAGAGCAGGATGGACGGCCATCGACAGTGGATTATCTTCCGTTGATGCTATTGTGGAAGGTTGTTCCGCCTATGAGCTACTTAGATGTGATGGTATCGGCAAGTTTCTTCAAAGTTCAAACTAATTGTTACTGATATCTGTAATGCTTTTTTTTTAAAATGAATTTATGTTCAAACAGTTGGACCTGGTGGAAGTCCACATGAGAATAGTGAAAGTACAATTGATGCCTTAATCATGAACGGGGTAACAACTAACAACACATAACATTTATTCGTATTTCCATAATAATAAATACATATGCTATATATATATATATATATATATATATATATATATATATTAATTGCGTTGTATATTGTGACTGCTAAGATTCGTATAGGCAACGATGGAGGTAGGAGCAGTGGCCCCTCGAGATATGTGAAATACGACATCAAAGCTGCAAGATTAGTAATGCTCTACACCGAACACACAATGCTTGCGGGTGATCAAGCCTCAGCCTTTGCCATTTCAATGGGTCTTCCGGGAACTTCAAATCTTAGCTCAACAGAATCAATGGAAAAGTGGACTAAATGGGGAGAAAATCACTTCAGGTCAGTCCGTGTTGACCCTAAACACATATCAATATTTCCGAAGGTTTATAAGTACTTAGTGTATTAAACATATCACAAACAAATACTATTAAAATAATAATCTTTTCTAATAAAGCAATTTAAGAGATTGTAAGCATTTGGATACGCTATAGGTGATTTTCAACACATGACTTATAACTGATTTTAATTTTTTTAATCCATATGCTTTGTTGAATATAAAATACAAACTCAAAATCGACCACTTTTATGTATTTTTGTACTTTCGCGACTTTGGACGAGATTAATCATATCACCTATTTTGTATTTCAGTTTAAGCTTTTGAATTTTAGATAAAAAAAATTCCATTTGAGTTTCAAATGAGACAATTTCAATTGGCTATATGTTTCGTAATGACAATCAATAAAAGCCAGAGTTGGTCTGTACTTGAAACATCCAGTTTTCACCCACGGTCAGCTATATGTTGCTTTATCCAGAGTAAAAAAAAACAGGCAAGGATTTAAAATTTTGATTTTGGACAACTACGACAAACCTACTAATAAAACCACAAATGTAGTTTATAAAGAAGTATTTAGTGATCTGTGATTTTCATGTACTCATTTATCTATCTTGTAGGGTCTGCCCGGATTTGGTTTAATGACCTGCCTGACAGAAGCATTCGAACCTTTGATAATTTAAGCAAAGGTTTCTTGGCAAACTTCTCGCAACAACGGAGGTACGTCAAAGATGCAACGGTGATTTTTCAAATCAAGCAAAGGGATGATGAAAGCCTCAGAGATTTCATCGAAAGGTACAAAAAAGAAGGGTTAACATATGTAGGTGCTGGCGATAAGATGAGGGTGGCAGGCTTCATGAACGCCATCACCTCCAAGTACCTCACTCGAGACTTTAACAAATGTCTACCCAAGAGCCTCGAAGAGGCCCTTGAGAGGGCTGAAGCTCACATCCGGGGGAAGGAAGCCGTTGATATCAAGGAACAAAGAAAAGGGGGTCCCAGTTGGAGGAGTAACAACCCGAATAGGAAGAGAAGCAACTATGGTTCCTATGACAAATGCTCCAGAGGTTCAGACCCAAGAAGGTCTGAAGGTAGGAACCCTTCAAGCATGGAAAAAACTATGAACTTCACAGCCTTAACCAAAACCCCACAAGAAATCATTGCCACGGAAGAGGTAAATCATAGCTTCCGACCACCCCGACCCTTGACAAAGAGTAAAAGAAACGAAAACTCCACCCAGTATTGTGTGTTCCATGAGGAGAAATGCCATCACACCAAAGACTGTTTCCAGCTCAAGAAAAGAATTGAGGAAGCTGTTACTTCCAGAGAACTTGCCCATTTGGTCAAAGGGGTAAGAGACAAAATGGCTAAAGGTAAGAGTAAAGAGGTGAACATGGTGAACCTTGATGGAAAAGCTTCCCACAAATGGCCACACTTGGAGGCTTGGGAGCTTTAATGTGTATGCTTCCCACCACCAGAAAGGGGTCTACTCTCAAACCCTTTGGTGATGGAAGCCATTGTAGGAACCATCAAAACAAGCAAAGCTTACATTGATACAGGGGCAGTAACCGAGATAATGTTCGAGAAGTGCTTCAATCGTCTCAGCAACGATAAACGTTCAAGGCTTCAAGCAGCTCAGTCCTCTATTAAAGGTATCGCTGATATTCCTATCAAGCCTTTGGGCCAATTAATGCTTGATGTTTGCTTTAGTGAAGGAAAAATGGAAAGGACCAAACCACTTACCTTTGTGGTAATCAACATGCCTTCCAACTATGATGTTATCATATGAAGGCCTGGGAAAGTGAGTTTGACATGGTAGTTTCAGTTGGCCAAGGCACAGTCAAGTTCCCGACCGAAAGAGGGGTTTAAACCCTTCAACCTACCCAGGAAGCCTTCCTGGTTGAAGGGGAAGGTTAAACAAAAAATGAAGAGGAGGAGCAAGGTTGGATCATTAACCCGAAATATCCCCAATAAAGGATAAGGGTGAATAACAACCTTAACGAAGACACTCTCTCGTATCTCAAAAAGCTGCTGCTACACAATATGGACATCTTTGCATGGTGTCCCGAAGACATGACCAGTATCCCTCGAGATATCGCCGAACATGAGCTCAAAATCCCGTCCAATGTGAGACCTGATGTTCAGCAAAAAAGAAGTTTAGCCCCAGACAGAAGCCTGGCAGCATGCAAAGAGGTTGAAGGGCTTGTACAAGCTGGAATTCTCCGAGAGGTGAAATATCATTCTTGGATAGCCAACCCCGTGATGGTAAAAAATCCTGATGGATCCTGGAGGATGTGCATCGATTTCAAGGATCTGAACAGGGCTTGTCAAAAAGATTGCTATCATTTGCCTGGAATTGATCTAAAAGGAGATTCACTCACAAGCTTCCTTTTCAAATGCTTTCTCGATGCTTATAAAGGTTATCATCAGATCCAGATGAAGAAAGATGATGAAGAGAAGAAAGCCTTCCATACCGACAAGGGTATTTTTTATTACCAAAAATGCCTTTTAGCTTGAAGAACGCAGGGGAAACCTACCAACGTTTGGTAGATAAAGCATTTGCTGAGCAAATAGGCAAGAACATGGAAGCTTACGTGGATGATTTAGTGATCAAGAGCAAAATTGAATGTCAAATGCTCGATGATATACAAGAGACATTCCTGAATCTCAGGCAGATCAACATGAAGCTTAACCTAGTAAAGTGCTCATTTGGTTTTGAAGAAGGCAAGTTCTTGGGGCATATCGTGGGGAAGCAGAGCATAAAGGCTAACCCCAACAAGGTTAAAGCCATCCTTGATACAAGGTCCCCACAAAGCAAGAAGAAGGTTGAAGGCTTGAACGGAAAGCTTGCAGCCTTGAAGCATTTTACGTCCAAGCTGGCTAAGAAGTCTCTTCCCTTCTTCAAAACCCTTCAGGGGTGTACAAACAAGGGCTTCAGGTGGACTGAAGAAGCCTTTAACCAAATGAAGCAGCACTTAGCTTCATTACCAGATATTGTTACTTCGGAAACTGGGGAACTAATCTCTGTCTATCTTTTAGTTGCCGAGGAAGCTATCAGTGCGGTCCTGACGATCGAACAAAACAAGGCTCAGGTACCCGTTTACTTCTTTAGTAAAACTTTAAAATTGGCAGAGACCAAGTATCCCCCGTTGGAAAACTTGCTCTAGCTTTGGTGAAAACAGCCAGAAGGCTTTGAAGGTACTTTCAAGCACACCCAATACAAGTGGTCACTGACCAACCCATTAAAAGTGTGCTTGAAAAACCTGAAACCTCCGAACGGTTAGCCAAATGGGTAGTGGAACTAGGTGAATACAATATCACCTACATTCCAAGGAAAGCTGTGAAAGCCCAAATCTTGGCTGATTTCATTTTAGAAATTCCAAAGGAAACAACAGCGGAAGTTAACACCGCTTCCACTGAACCCTCTGACACTGATACCTGGAAGCTTTTTACCGACGGAGCTTCCAGCCTTGAAAGGTCAGGGGCGTGGCTAGTCCTGATCAATCCTGAAGAATTAGAATTTACATATGCTCTCTGACTTGAATTTCAGACAATCAACAATGAAGCCGAGTGTGAAGCACTAATTGCAGGACTCAAGCTAGCCAAAAAGATGGACGTTCAAAAGCTTCAAGTCTTCACAGACTCTTTGCTTGTTTCAAGTCAAGTGAATGATAACTACATAGCTAAAGAACCTAACATGAAGAAGTATCGAGAAAATGCAAAGGAACTCATGGGCAAGTTTTAATCATGCACCATTAAGCAAGTACCAAGATCATAAAACAAGAAAGCCGATGCACTAAGTAAGCTTGCATCCCTTACCTTTTCCCATCTCACAAAGAAAGTGTTAGTTGAAGTGTTAAAAACGTCATCCATTCAAGAACTCGAAGTACAAGATGTGATTACAGAAGATGGGCCAAATTGGATGACCCCTTAGTCAAATTCGTAAAAAATGGTGAGTTGCCAAGTGATCAGACAGAAGATGAAAGGGTTCGGATCAAATCAAGACAGTATGTGCTACAAGGAGATATCCTCTACAAAAAAAGATACCTTGCACCACTGCTTCGATGCGTTTGCCCAGAGCAAAGCCAATATCTGATCAAGGAGGTTCATGAACGAATATGTGGGGTTCACTACGGCCCAAGATCAGTGGTTTCCAAGCAAATGAACCTTGGATATTTTTGGCCCTCCATGCATCGGGATACATCTGAACAGCTACGAAAGTGTGAAGCTTGCTAGATACATGCTCTAGTGCCAAAAAGCCCCAAACACGACCTGGTTTCCATCTCCTCAGCGTGGCCATTCCACAAGTGGGGAATGGACATTGTTGGTCCATCCCACCGGAAAAAGGAGGAGTCGAGTTCTTATTGGTGGTCGTGGACTACTTCACCAAGTGGCCAGAGGTGAAGCCATTGGCAAAGATATCAGGAAAACAAGTCATTGACTTCGTGTGGGAAAACATAATCTGTCAACTTGGGATGCCAGGGGTGTTAGTTACGGATAATGGGAAGCAGTTTGCCGAGAAGCCTTTTAGCTCCTGGTGCAAGGAGTTTAGAATAACCCAAGTGTTCAGCTCGGTAGCTTACCCACAATCCAATGCCCAAGTTGAAAGAACAAGCCGCAACATTGTTGAAGGGATTAAAACTTGTTCGGGAAAGTACGATAACAATTGGCTCGAAGAACTTCCCAATGTGCTATGGGCAATTAGAACAACCAAGAAAACAAGTCACAAGAAAACACCATACAGCCTAGTGTTTAGTTCAGAGGCTGTAATCCCGGCAGAAATAGGAGTTACAATGAAGAGGACGTTCAACATTTATCTAGAATCAAACAAGCAGGAGACGATGTTGAACTTGGAACTCCTTGAAGAATCCCGAGACCAAGCAGCCATACAAGAAGCAAAATACAAGCAGAAAATGGAATCCTATTACAATGCACAGGTAAAGTATAAATGATTCAAGCCTGGGGACCTTGTCCTTCGTAACAACGAGGCCAGTAAAAAAGAAAGCCAAGGAAAGCTTGGCCCTAATTGGGAAGGGCCATACATTATCCTTGAATCCCACAAAGGGGGATCATACAAGCTGGCAGATCCATAAGGCAAAAAGCTTCCCCGTCATTGGAATGGTAAAAACCTTAAAAGGTCCATGTTTAGTCTGATGTGTTAGAAAGAATTCCAAAGTGTTATTTTATTCCCCTTGTAACCAAAACAATTTGAAATGAACGAATGAAGAAGTTTTTATCAAAATTTGTCTTTCTGTCCTATAACCAGGTTGAGAACCTAGCAAAAAACTCCGTGACAAGGGTCATGTAAGGGGATGAGCTCCCAGGCCACATCGCTCAATAGGTTCAAGGGTTGAATGGACCTATATAAGGGGTGAGTTCCTAAATCAATACAACTCCATGAGACTTAGAAAAATTTTCAAAAAATATGTCTCATAGACGGGTTTGAGCAGCCTACACCAAATGTTTCTTAAGCCTTAACATTGGCTTACGAACCAAAAAACAGACTAAGTAAAAGTCATAGATAGGATAGGTGTTGTATCTTCTTGTTAAAAATATCCTAAGGCTAAGTGACTGCAGCACTGAACCCTTCAAGGTATAGATAACATAAGATACACAAACCATCAATAACACACAAAACAAAAAAAGCACAAGGGAATGAATAAAACGACATAACAATTCAAAGCATAATAAGTCAAACATAGCCTAGCATAACTAAGTTAGAAGTAGCAAAGGCCACACATGCCATCAAACATAGAGCTTTCTTCAGAAGCCTCCGTCTCCTTCTTCAAATCAGCCATGTTAACCTTCATGGCCTCTCTTTTCTTCTAGAAGACCTCATACTCTTGCATTCGCTTTCGGAAACAGGCAATGCCTTCAGGAAGCAAGACACAAAGGTTACAGGAAGCCATGAACATTTTAGCGATCATCTGATCATCATCCACGGAGGAGGAGGAAGCACGAACAGCTGGAGGGGCAATGTCGCAACCCCCGACCCCTGCCCCAGGAGGCGGGCGGCGCGAGCACGCAGGGCTGGTGGTATCGGTGTTTATTTAATTTGGCAGCGGAATTTACATCAGGACCGAAGTTAGGAAATATTTTATCAGAGTAAAACACCTCATTTTATAAATAATAAACACATGGGTAAAACCCAAGTTTATATTCATAATATAATTATAGGGATAAACCTTATTTTATTCAAATAAAATGTCTTTCTTGTTTAGGTAACTTTTATAGCCACTTTTCTAAGCCTTCAGTGCTCTCCGGCTGGCTTCTATTTGGCTTTCACATTTTGTTACCTGAAACGCGTTTAAAACATTTTGTCAGTGGGAAATACTGGTGAGTGCATCCCAATTTAATCAAAACACTTTTATCCTTTTTACAGTATTGAGGGCAACCCACAATTACATTTGTTTACATCTATCAATTTACCACCCACAGTACTGTCAATCATGACTTGTGGTCATGTTACTATTCTCAGTATTAGTAACAAGTAATCATGACTTGTGGTCATGTTACTATTCTCAATCACTGTTTAAATTACACTTGAAAATAATTGAGGTTTGTATAAAAATGTTTACAAAAATGAATGTACTCACATTGTTGTTTTAGATATCACTACTGCTGGTGACTTCCTGGTTATAATCTATTAAATTAAACAATGCACACGTGTTAGTAAAATAACCCAATTTACATTAGCTATACCCCCCTCCCGAGACAGAACTCCAACGACTGAGTCAAGCAGAGCCTCGACATGCGTTACGGAGCACTAGATCAATCAGGCGGAGTAACTAATATTAAACCGGGGGTATAATACTTACAACGAGGCAGAGCTTCACTTTTTAGTGGGTATTATGCCCGAGAATTATAATTACTATCAGAGAATTGAGAGAGAGTTTTTGTTTTTGAACGATTTCTCAACTGAAGTCGTTGGCCCCTATTTATAGGGCCTGATCTCGACTTCCTCGTGCCCTGCGAGAATAGAAGGCAAGGCCTTCGCGGCCCGCGAGCAATGTAGGGTAGGATCTAGGCTTGCTGAATCAGGGGCTAGCTTCGACACGACTAGGACACGTGTCAACACTGGGTTGCGCCTGGTGTATGGGGTCGCGACCCGCGACAGACTTCCCAGTCTGTGTCGCGCCCCGCGAGCGGCCTGGGGATTTCGTTTTATTTGATTTTTGTTAAATTAAAGGTATATCGGGTCCGTTTTTCGTATACGGCGTGTATTTTAGTACGTATAGGGATACTTTTGTCACACCCTGCTAGTTGCGGAAGCGTGTTACGTGTGACGTAAGAAAGGTAATCATTGCATCCAATCATGTATCACCGGCTCAAGACTTGATTCCTGAAATACATGTAGTTTTAAAAAGTCAACAAAAGTTGAGCGAGTTCATGCAGTTATTGTTATCATATGAAATCTTTGCATTCTTGTAATAAAATCCCGATATGTTAATAGCATATATGGAGTTTAAGGATCTATCAGAGGGTAGCGAGCCCCTGACATTATGTACCATAAGTACGCAACCAACCCGAGACAACTTTGACATTTTTGGGATCACAAAAGCACTCCATGGTTAACAACTAGGAGTGGAGCGTGTCTCAAGCTCAATAGATCTACACCTTTTGCACCTTGGTCAATAAGTGATTAATGGTTACTATGTCATCATCCTACTTATGTACATTGATCATGTTATCATCTAAACCCATAGCTAACATACCCATAGTTTTGACATGTATTTCCCCTCGACTGTTTCAAAATAAAACATTGAAATCATTGAAAGGATGGACATGAACTCACAAATTTGCGTTCCGTATTATGTAATACCGTAGGTGAGCGTCCGTACGCGTGAATAACCTACATGTGCACTAACTTGATTAGACACTAGGTCTTATCGGACCTCGTATAAGTTGTTCGTCTTGAATTCTTTATTATGTTATCGTTTGTCATCTTTGGAACAACTTTGTATTTTTAGAGCGTTGGCACTTTACTCGCTCGATTATTATATATATTGAATTCATAAGTGTTTACAGGTATTCTATGTGTATTGAATTATGTGTGAACGGGCTTCGCCCTTCACATGTCCTCGTGTCGCACACGCATGTCATTGAGCCTTTGCTCATGCCATTGGGCCGAGCCCATGTCATCTATGTTATTGGGCCCAACCCATGTTTTAATGTTATTGGGCCGAGCCCATGTCTTTCATGTTATTGGCCTAACCCATGTTTTAATGTTATTGGGTCGAGCCCATGTCTTTTATGTCATTGGGTCGAGCCCATGTTTCTTGTCATTGGGCCTTGGCCCATGTATTTTAGTAATTTGGGCCTACCCCAAATGTTTTGTCATTGGGCCTTGGCCCAAATCTAATTTTTGTGAGCCCATTAGAAATAATCTTGCATTTTACTCAAAAATTTACCAAGTATGTAAACTTTTAAAATGTTCATTTTTCATATGAAAATACTTGGTAATTTTTATACTTTTTAACTTTCCGGATTCTTGTTATCGGCCTCATAGATTTGTGTTCGTTAAGTGTCTAAAAATGTGTTATTTTTAGACTCGACATCGCAGTAATTTTCCTCGCGATGTCGATACGCCCAATTGTCGTCGTCGAGTGTTATGTATTACTGTGTCGACCATTTCGTTTATTCGTCCGTTTAATATTTCATTGGAACATGTAGGAAACATGTATATGTATTTTTGGTGTCTTTTTATACTTGTCGCATACAAGTATTTCTTGTAATTATGAGTGTATTATTTTAATCACCCTAAAGGTATCTATGTACATACACATAGCACAAAATACATATACTTGATAAGTTTCCAAAATATATAATTTTTTTTTTGTCAAAATTTATATTTACACATTGTTATTATTTTCACCCTTTTATTTTGCGAAAATATATGTTTATGTTCATAAGAACTCTTGAATATTTGAGGCTTAACTATTCTCATCAAAGCTTCCATAATGACATTTAAAACCACTAATCGCATTTAACTTTGTTAATCACCCTTTAACCCCAAATTTAATCGCGATTAGATTTTTAGAAAAAATTGCCATAGTTTCCCCTAAACTATGACGTTTCCCACGTTTTCAAAACGCGTTTAAATCACCAAATCAAGTTTCTAAATCACCACAATTTACCAAGTTTCACCAAATATCATTTTTACAACATTAATCAACACTCTTTCCTTCAAATTTCTCATGAGCATTACTTATGTTAAATTTCAAGACTTTAAAGTTAATCACTTTTCGAGTTAATCCTTTACATAAACTTGATTATGCTTGTTTTATGCTCTTAGAAATCCTCAACTCTTACATATTTCAAGTTTATTAAGAATACCAAGACTTTTTATGTAACACTTTTCATAAAAAAAAAATTATATAAACTTGTTTCATGTAAAAACCAAGTTACTAGTGTTTTAAAAGTCTTGATTCAAGTTCATTCTCATGTTCTATCTTTCAAGCACACTAATCAAAGCTTCATGTATGTAATACTCATGAATTTGAAGGTGATGATCTTGTAGGATTTAAACATATATATGTTTAAATCACATTTTCAAGTTTATTATGGCTAGATTAACATATCTATGTAATACTACAACAAATAAACATGAAGATCATCATAAATCTCATCTTTCAATAACTAATCTTGACATAATCAACATAATCAACAAGATTACACTAACTAGTTGCACTAATCTACACAAATAACCACATAATAAGTTTAGATTAGTAGATTATTAGCTTTGAGATTAGGGTTTTCGGTGTGCTTTTTATTAATCTTCAAGATAATCAACCTGTACTTCTTAAATCTACACATAATAAGAAGCTTAAAAATGGTTAGAAGAAGCTTACAACTTTGCATAAGCTAAACAAGGTGATTAAGAAGTGATTAGGCCTCCAAAGAACTCCCTAATGCTTCTCCATGCTTAATCCTTGCATTAATGACCTTAAAGTGTCTTGAATGTGGGTAATTTATGGTGTTTAATGGTGATTTAAGGTGGGTTTTATGGGGGTATATGAGCCGTGAATAAGGAGGAACCAAATGAAGGTTTTGGAGTTTGATAAAGTGTTGTGAAAATTATTAGAATAGTAAGGTAATAAGGTGATATGATTTCGAATCTTTCCCATCATAGAAATAAATAACAAATCAAATAGCCATACTTGAAATCTTGCAAATTCAATATAAATTAAAGTGGGTGGGACCCACTTCACCGATTTTATAAATGGGGGGGGGGGGTAAAGTGTAACCTTTTTATAAAATATCTAAATTTATTAGATATTTTGGTGATTAAATAAAGTTTGGTGATTAGGGGTTTAATTGCACCATTAAGGTGTAATTAAGGATTCGGATTGTCAAATGACCTTAACTAGTTTACTAAACTAGTAGAAATTGCATTCCGATGCTTTAGATGTCTTCCGTTTGGTCGTCGGTGGGTTTACGGCACTTTTGTGTCGTACCGACAAGACTTTGTCGTAACTCGTTATTCCACCGTCAAGCGAAGCATGAGGTGATTCCGAGTCCTAAAATAGGCTTAACTAGTTCATTAGTTTCTTCATTTGGTTGTTTTGTGGCGAAAATACCGCTTACTAGCTTTTCGGGTCGCTAACGAACAAGTTATGTGTATAGCGATATAGTACCGGAAGCTCGTTATTTTGGACACTACAATGATATTTCCAAATTGTTTTAGTGTATACGTCATCAATTATCATCATTCCGAAGTTCCAGAAATGCTTAATTATAGTTTCGGACAAGTTAAAAATGTCATATTTTTAGCGAAACGGACGTTTTAGTATTTAGGGCGTTGTACCGGAAAGTCCTAGATTTTTGCAAGATATGTTTTCTTATGTAAATGGACTCAGTTATGTTATTCGTGTGTCGTTTTTCATTGTTTCGTTCTGTTTTCACGTTTTTGCTGGCATGAATAGTGTGACCGTTAATAGTGCGCGCAACACTTTCTACCAACACTTTTAGGACATTGTTTGATTGGTTTCGCAATACGATGAAAACCAACATATGTTTTATTATTGTTTTCTTGTCCTAACACTGTTATCTGTTTTACGACACAGTTACGTAATTAAATTACGCTAAATGCATGAGATTATGTAAATAAAATAGTGATTAGTTTGTACGAAATCACCGGTTATTTGCCATTTGTCACAACTTTAAGGGTTCTGGAATATATTTAGGAGGGTTGTTATATCCTCCCCACCTTGTTTTAGATCTCGTCCTAGAGGTCTACTGAAAAAGGTGTGTATATTTTTTTTGCATCTCTGATTCAAGCTCCCACGTATATTCTGGTCCTCTCTTGGAATCCCATTTCACTTTGACTAGAACTAGTCTCTTGTGTTTGAGATTCTTGATCTTTCTGTCTTCAATCTGTAGCGGTCTCTCTACAAATTTAAGTTTCTCATTTACCTCTATGTCATTAAGAGGTACTACTAGTGATTTGTCTGCTAAGCACTTCTTGAGATTACATACATGAAATACATCATGTATTCCTGCCATTTCCTCTGGCAGTTGTAGCTGGTAAGCTACTAGTCCTATTTTTCTAATAACTTCAAATGGTCCAACATACATGGGGCTTAGCTTTCCCCTCTTGATGAATCTGACCACTCCTTTCCATGGAGAAACTTTTAACAATACATTGTCTCCTACCTGAAATTCAAATGGTTTCCGTCTGTTATCAGCATAACTCTTTTGACGATCGCGTGCTGCTTTCAGTCTTTCCTTGACTTGAATAATCTTATTTGTTGTTTCTTGTACTATCTCTGGTCCGGATAATTGCTTCTTTCCAATTTCTGCCCAACAGACTGGAGTTCGGCACTTTCGTCCATAAAGTGCTTCAAATGGTGCAGCATTGATACTGGTATGATAGTTGTTATTGTAAGAAAATTCTATTAATGGTAAATGATCATCCCAATTTCCTGCGAAATCAATTACACAAGCTCTAAGAATATCCTCTATTGTTTGGATTGTCCTTTCGCTTTGTCCGTCCGTTTGAGGATGATAGGATGTGCTTAATTTTAACTTGGTTCCCATTGCTTTCTGGAAACTAATCCAAAAATGAGAAGTAAAACGGCTATCTCTATCAGAAATAATAGATAAAGGAATTATGTGTAATGAAACTATTTCATTTACATATAACATAGCTAACTGTTCCATACTGAAAGTTTCCTTCATTGTCAAGAAATGAGCAGATTTGGTTAATCTGTCTACAATCACCCAGATTGTATCATTACCTTTTCTTGTCTTGGGTAATTTGGTAATAAAGTCCATTGTTATCAATTCTCATTTCCATATAGGCATTTCCAATTGCTGCAGTAAACCTGAGGGTTTCTGATGTTCCGCTTTAACCTATGAACAGGTTAGACACTTAGCAACATAGGATACTATATCCCTTTTCATTCCTATCCACCAGAAATTTTTTTCTTAAGTCTTGATACATTTTATCACTACCGGGATGTATCATATACTTAGACTTATGGGCTTCTTCTAAAATTCGGTGGCGTAGGTTTCCTTGTTTGGGTATCCACATTCTTTTCTTATGGAATCTCCAAATTCCATCTGTTCCTTGGTCTAATTCGTTAATCATTCCTTTTAATTTTTCAGTATCGTCCTTGGTTACTGATTCTTGTACTTTTCTAGTTTGCTCATTTAAATCTATCTGCAGATTTAATTTAAGAGAACGTACTCGTCTTGGCTTTTTTATGATACTTTCGACTTAAAGCATCAGCTACTACATTAGCCTTTCCTGCATGATACTGGATAAAACAATCATAATCACTAAGAATCTCCATCCAGCGTCTCTGTCTTATATTTAACTCTTTTTGCCCAAAAATGTACCTTATACTCTTATGATCTGTGAAGACTACAAATTTATTTCCATATAAATAGTGTCTCCAAATCTTAAGGGCAAAAAATATAGCTCCTAATTCTAGATCATGTGTCGTGTAATTCTCTTCATGATTTTTAAGCTGTCTAGAGGCATAGGCTATAACCTTTTGGGGCGTTGCATCAACACACATCCAAAACCTAACTTAGAACCATCATAATAGACTACTAAGTCTGTAGTTCCTTCTGGTAATGCTAGTATGGGTGCGTTGGTTAACTTATGCTTCCAAATTCTAAAAGTTTCTTCCTGTTTTGGTCCCCATTTGAACTTAACTGATTTACAGGTCAATTTCGTTAAGGGAATGGCTATTCTAGAAAAATCTTGAATAAAACGTCTATAATAACCTGCCAGTCCAAGAAAACTTCTCACCTCCGTCGGTGATTCAGGGACTTTCCATTTAGCAATTGCCTCAATCTTTGTGGGATCCACATGAATTCCTTCATGATTAACCAGATGTCCAAGGAATTGCACTTCTTGTAACCAAAATTCACATTTTGAAAATTTAGCGTAAAGCTTTTCTTTTCTCAGCAAATTTAAAAGTATATGCAGATGTTCTGCATGTTCCTCTTTACTCTTAGAGTAAATGAGAATATCATCTATAAAGACAATTATGAATTTATCCAGATATGGTTTACATATTATGTTCATCATGTCCATAAATGCAGCTGGGGCATTGGTTAAACCAAATGGCATGACTGTAAATTCATAATGACCATACCTTGTTTAGAAAGCAGTCTTAGGAATGTCCTCTTCCTGTACTTTCAGTTGATGATATCCTGAGCGTAAATCGATCTTAGAAAAGAATCGAGCTCCTTGCAGTTGATCGAACAGATCATTGATTCTCGGTAATGGATACCGAATTTTAATCGTAACTTTGTTCAATTTGCTGTAATCAATGCACATACGCATCGATCAGTCCTTCTTCTTGACAAACAAGATTGGTGTTCCCCATGGCGATGAACTAGACTGTATGAAACCTTTCTCCAGAAGTTCGTCCAATTGGTTCTTCAGTTCCTGCATCTCTGCCGGTGCTAAACGGTAAGGTGCTTTGGCAATCGGTGATGTCTCTGGTAGTAGGTGAATTCTGAATTCAACTTCTCTATCTGGTGGTAATCCAGGTACCTCTTCTGGAAAAACATCTGAGAATTTAGATACTACGGGAATATCTTTTAATTCTTTTTCTTTAGTGTTAATGATTATGGAAATCATATACACTAGTGATCCCTTTCTTGCACAACTTGCTGTTTTCATCACAGAGATGAATTTCGTAGACCTAGTTGGCTTATCTCCTTTAATTGTGATCCTTTCACCATTTGGTGAACTTACTTGTATGGACTTTTGATCACACAGAATGCTGGCCTGATTGGCTACCAACCAATCCATTCCTAATACAATATCAAATCCAGCCAGATTCATTGGGTACAGTTTAGCAATAAAATCATGATTTAAAATTTCTATTCTTGCTCCCTGCAAGATTTTAGTAATCTTAATGGATTCTCCATTTGCCGTTTCTACTACACATTCTTGTGAGAGTTTAGTTAACAGTTGATTGAGAATTTTGCAAAACGAAGTATTAATAAAACTTTGGTTTGCACAAGAGTCGAATAATACTTTAGCAAAAATATCATTAACTAGAAACGTACCGGCAATCACATCCGGAATCATCTTGGCTTCTTCGGCGGTCAGAACAAATGCTCTGGCGTTCTTGGTAGTCTTGTTGTTCATGGCTGGAGCTAGTTTCGGACAATTTGGCTTGATATGCCATTTTTCTCCACAGTTGAAGCATATCCCATTACCAGGTTTCTTCTTATAGTCTTCTTCCTTGTGTCCAGACCTTTTGCAGAAGTCGCAGTATATCGAGCATTTTCCTGAATGCTTCTTCTTGCAGGACTTACAGTAAGGTGCAGAGGTAGAACCTACACTTTTCCCACGATAGTTATTTCCATAATGAAATTCCTAGGTAAGTTTCTGAGCTAGATTCTTTCTCTGATTCTCTTCTTGCGTACGTACTAATTCATCAGTCAAGGTATTGGCTAATTCTACAGCTTCTTCTATAGTTTGTGGCCTAGCTTCCTTGACTACGTGTCTGATCTCACTAATTAATCCCCAAAGGTAACGGGAAATTAATACGGGTTCTGGTGAAGCTAAGGTTGGCACTATTCTAGCATATTCAAAGAATATGGTAGTGTAACCTTTGCAGTCTATTCCAGTCATCCTAAGATTTAAGAACTTATTAGCAATTTGTTCTTTTTCATTGGGAGGATAGAATTTTCTTTCAACCATTTTCTTAAATTCAATCCATTCCATATTATAAGCCCTGTTACTTCCTTTAGACTGGAGAATAGTATTCCACCATTCTAAGGTTGCATTCTTAAAAAGATTAGAAGCAAACATAATCTTATCCTCATCTGCACATTTGCTTATTTTTAAGACTGCTTCTGTCTTTTCTATCTAGCGTAGAGCTGCAATGGCTCCTTCATTACCTGAGAATTCTATTGGTTTGCAAGACCAAGTAGTGTATATTTGATATTGGATCTGTATTTAAAAAGCAGGGAATTATAATATTGTTAATTTATGTATGTTAATTAATCTTTCAGTCTCTAAGGTTGCTCTCCGTGTTGGCCGCAATCCGTTTGGATGGACACACTGATAATATTTAAAACGCCGCTGATGATGAAGTTGGAATCGATAGGTTTGTTCGCCGTTTTATCGCCGGAATCGATAGGGGTTACTGAGTTTTTTGGTCTCTCCAGCATTCATCCGACGAAATTAGTTGCTGAGTTTTTTTGGTCTCTCCAGCATTCATCCGACGAAATTAGTTGCTGAGTTTTTTTGTCTCTCCAGCATTCATCCGACGAAATTAGTCTCTCCAGCTCTGTTTTTTAATGCGATGTACACATGCGTATTCTGACTTTGCTTTGTTTAAATGTGATGTACACATGTGTATTCTGATTTTGCCCTGTTTTTAATGCGATGTACACATGTGTATATCGTCTGTTTTTGTGATATCTCAGAATTTTTTTTGTATTGAATGTTTGATGTACACTTGTGAATTACTGTACACATATGTACGATGCTGAGTACACATACGTACTATTCTATTTGTATCCAAGTACACATGTGTATACTGTTGAAATATGAAGGTTATGTGGATCTTAAAAATCAAAATTTGAATTATGGTGATGAAATCCGAAAAATAAAATTGAAATAAAAGATATTGTGGATAATGAATTTAAAATATGAAAGATATTATGAATAAGGAATTAAAATAGGAAATATGTAACTGATTTCAGTTATTAAGATAATGATTTAAATCTAATTTTTTATAAAATTATAATCCTACCCTTAATAACTAAAAAGGAAATCAAATGTCCAGATGAGTTGACACAGTTTACTCTTGAGAGGTTGTTGACTCTAGAACCCTACCATATATATATATATATATATGGGGAAGGATCCACTAAAAAGTGGATTTTGCCTAAGTAGACTAAGAAAGAATCTTAACCATTCATTTTTCAAATCAATGGTTAAGATGAAAGGGTAGGAGAAAGGAGGAGTGCAACGGTATCTTGGGAAAATCCTATTTATGGACTTTCTCTCTCCACATGCAAGTCACATGCATATTCCACCCTCATTTTTTAAACGTTCATAACTTTTTTATACGACATTATTTTTTCATAAAAATTTCACCGTAAAATCGAGCGTCTTTTTATCTTTAATTTGAGTACCATATTGCTATATAAAATATGAAGACTAAAAAAACCCACTTAAATGTGTTGTATTTCTA